>CP125976.1:185983680-187274443 GCA_030063025.1 Avena longiglumis | reverse complement strand
TACTGCTCACAGCCGCTCAGCTAAACCTTGAGTCCGTCTCTCGAGCTTGCTTACTCCATTGCGGGATCTACTCAAGGTGGCCCCTGAAATATTTCAATCCTGTGATTGTTCACCGTGAAAGCCTCGTTGGTTTTGATTTGGTTTTTCCGAGGTTGATCGGCGTGTGTTGCTATTGGTGCACCCGGCGGTAAAACTTTCAAAGCCGTGTCCATGGATATGGACGACTTGAGCACAAGATCTCGATCATAGACAAGCATAACTAAAGTTTATTGTTATAAATTTGACTTATAATGACTAGTAATCACTTCACTAAACGGAATGGCTAATAATACCGCCCACAATTGCTTGTTTGGTTTGTCGCGACCATTGTACCGACTAGTAAGTATGGCAACTACAAGCGAATTGGCCGAATAAAAGTACCAACAACCTGGGTTTTGGGTTTATCTCATGCTATCTCATGTCGATTAGTAATTGTTGCAACTATAACGGAATGGTTAACTAAAAGTGCCCACTGTTTACTTTATCAGGATGATTATCTAAACCTGACTAGTAAAGTGCCGCGACTATAACTAAATAAGTAAAACTGCCAACTGTGTGAGTTCCTCGGTTGACTTCCTCGATTGGTCTCGAGGGGGAAACGCCATGATGGGTTTGTTTGATGTTAGTATCAGGTTGGTTCCGAATAGGTCTTTCTCACCCCTCTCTGATAACCGCCAGCTGTATCGAGTCTCTATAGGTTGTTTAGTGCACGCTGCCGCTGCCGCTTCAGTCCACCATACCTATGTAGGCGAGGACCGCCGAATTCTAGCCTCATGGTGTCTTGGCCTCGATCTTGGCGCTCTTCTTTTTTCCTTTGCCCTTTGTCGGCACCCCTTTGTTTAAGGTTTTGAGATCGGCCGTTAGCGGTGGTTACCCTTCCGCTTGGCACGGGCAGGTTATGGACGCCATTGGTTATTCTTCAGGGCTCTTAGCCCCATTTGCATCTTGTCCGTAGCTGGACGCTCTATCGTTTTCAAGGTGATTTGGATCTTTGAATATTATATCTGTATTCTTGACTCATTGAGTCGCCTCGGTATATATATCTGTTATGTGGGTCCCATCGAGGACTGTTGTGTAATGTTATTACTTCGTTTTCCACCCGCACGAAAGTGCCTGGTGGGCACCTTTGAATCGTTTTTATGCGGGTTTGGTGAATTTTGCCCAAACTTGCATAGGTCCGATTTTGGGTGTTACAGTGGTATCGAGCTCAGCGATGATACCCAAGTCCGAATTTGAGGATAACCTAGCTAACGGCCGAAGTAGAGTGTCAAAACTATTTTTGCAAAGTCGGTTGGATAGTTCTGATTAGGTCTGATTTTACTCCTTACCCCTTTGCTATTCCTCTCTTACCTCTACGTGTTTTGAATCCGCTCTCTTCTCTCTCTTCGAGTTCAGGATTTCTCGTGGTTGGGTTTCCGTCGTACCTTCAGGGTTTCGTTTCTCCCTTTTGTAACGGAGGTGCTACGATCATCAATCTGCAACTTGTCTGTTGTACCCTTCCTCCAATCTTTTGTTCTTGAGCTCCTTATCCATATGTGTTCCTTGCTGGATCAGTGTCGTTGAAAAACATACGAGAAGGACGAGCTTTGGTGAAGTTGGGGTTAACCTTGAGCATGTGTTGTTCATGCCAATGGAACCACCGCGAAACCTAATCAGTGTGTCTTTCATATGATTTCTGCTGGCAACACTCCCTTGTTTCCGAACCTCGCTTGTCGAGATCTTCAGTCTAATTCCGAGAGTTGGATGCTTAATCCGCTTATTCGTGTGCAGAGTAATGGTTTGAGTGCGGGATGGAGTAGCTACCCTACCACTGCTCTTATCATTCGCTCTTGTACGTCGAATCAGTGGATCCAACAATTTTACTCCGTCCACGGAAGTAGGGTGGCTTTATCTGCGATACCTCTACCTTCGACCTTTTGTTCCCGGAGTGTCTCTCGACGATCAGGAGCAACGACCCTTTGTTGGTGGTGTCGCCGTTTTCAATATGAAGGAGGAACCATCGTTAGTGGTGTCGCGAAGATCTACACGAAGTGAGAAGACGCAGATCGCCGACCTTCCTTCCGGTACCATGAGGCGGATCTCGAGGGCGAGATCCATTGTTAGTGGTGTCGAATTGTGGCATCCCGCAAAATCACTACTAGAAAATCGCGTTGTTTTGTGCTGTGCATCATCATGTCATCAGCATGCATCTATATGTTTAAAACTATTTTTTGCTAGAAACCCTATTTTTGTTTTCTATATTAATCCCCTCCCTTTTAATTTAAATCGAACACTGGTGTTTTCGGATATCTCTATTTGTATAAAAACAATTTACAGAAGTCTTTTAAAATAAAAGGTAAATAAATTTTAGTGGGGGAGGCAGCCACCGGCCAGGCCCAAAAGGCCCAACCGGCAGCCACCTACCACCCCACTACAAACCCTAACCCTAATCCTTGCATCTCAGCTAGCCCTGACCAAACCAATTCCCTCCTCCACACTCACACTGCCTGACAACACACGCACACACCTGGTCACGTAATCACCTGCATTAACCCACGCACGCACTCAGCGACTCCACCCGAACCCCTCACCTCGCTTGATCCGCACGCCCGAACCCAACACAACTCACACTACACGTTTCCACCCCACCCAGCACGCTCCTCCTCACCTGGCCCACGTCCCCACACGCGCGGCCCCAGGACCTCGCTAGCACATCGTTCCTCCACCTACCTCGCGCGGACGCCCTCCTCCCTCTCTGGCGCCAGCGCCGCCACCCTCCGACGCGCCGCTCTCGCCTCGCCACTCCTTCCTCGCGTGCACCTCGCCACCAGAGGCCGCTCGCTCTGCGGACCTCCGCTGCCATGGCTCTGCCTCCCAGGTCCCCGTCGACCGTGCCTCCCCATGGGACGCCACCGTCGTGCCGAGCCCCCCATCGCTGCTAGTGCTCCTCCGCGCGCCCGCGAAGCTTCTCCGCCAACCAGCGTCGCCCGCCTGCCTCCTCGTCGTACCGCCTCTCCTCTCGGCCACCGGCCAAGGCCGACCCCTGAGCCGCCGCCCGCCTCCGGCGCCGTGTCCCAGGTCTCGCCCCGCCGCCCGCCCCTCCCGCCTCTCGGGCTCCTCGCGACCGCCTCCCGAGCCGCCCGCAAGCTGCCGCGGCGAGCAGCCCACCAAGCTCGCTTCGCCTCCTCAGCCTCCCAAAGGCCGCTGCCGCCGCCTCCCCTCCGGCCTGCGCCCTCCGCGAAGGCCGCTCGTCGGCCCGCTCTCCGCCATGCTCCTTCAACAGGCCACGGCCTCCTGCCCGTCGACCCGACAAGCCTCGCTGCCTGGCCGCCTGTTCCTGCAACGCAGCGTGCTGCCGAGCCGGCCATGACCTCTCGACAAGTGCTGCCTTCCCGCAAGTTCAACACCGAGCTCTTCCTTCGACCCATGGCCGCTTCCGACATCAAGACCGACCTCGACAAACAAGCGGTGTTGGTCCGTGAAATCCAGACCGACAAAGGCGGACAACAAGATCCGAGATCCACATGGAACGCACCGCCCCACTACCCGGATCCGACACCCCGAGACCGTCACTAGAAGGTGAAACGCCAAGGCCCGAACCCGGTGGCTTTTGCTGGACCATCGACAAGATCGGCCACACGGACTTGAGTACCCCGATGCCCTGATCCGAAGCCGAGAACCCCGACGAGAACCACGACACGGATACCCCGAGTTCTCCATCGAGGACACCAAGGCCGTCGACATGACCCGAAGGCCATGGACGCTCCAAGACCTACCCCCTTTCCGAGAACGATCCCGCCGAGGCCGAACCTGGACCTCGACCGGACCGGAACCCCAAGACCGTCGAGACCCTAATGTGTGAACCCCTTATCCGAGAACCCTAATTTATAAATGTCACCTGTATAACTGTTGCATATAAATTGTTCATGCATGCATCCATATCATGTGGTTTGGGGGCCTTATGCCGATTCACCTAATAATTAAATATGGGGCCCATATGCGGGCAAATCTAGCCTTATATTTGCCTCATTTAAACTTGTGTAGCGAACCAGAAACTCATCGTGCCATGTTAATACAACCTTTAAATGCGGGGTTTCTAAACAACTTGAACCACCTAATTAATTGTCGGGACCCCGGTTCCACTTAACATGACCTAATTGCATCGCACCTTTGCCATGTCATCCATCATACATGCATCATGCCGATCTTCTGTCGTTTTATTAAATATTGCATCCGGTGTTTATTCTAGTGTTTTGCTTCTTCGCGGATAAGGCCGTTGAGTTGATGTGAGCTTTCCGATCTTCGTCAACCTTCGACAATGTTTTCAAAGCAGCATCTCCCTTTCTACCTATCTTACTTTTATAGTCTTTATTCCTCCTGTTGATCTATTGCTATCTCGTGTTGCGATGCTCTAGTTTTCGCCCTTTGATATCCCCACCAGTATATTGCCTTGGACACACCTATTACCTGTTGTTTGGTAGATAGTTGGACTTGGCGCGTCGTAGTTGCTTGCTCAAGTCGATGTGTGTCGTCATATGCCACGATTCTTGATGTATTGCCGCATGTTGATGATGGAGATGATCATAGTTTTACTTATCGTCACTTTAATTTCTGTTTAACAACTAAAATTGAAATAAGCGAGGCATCGATTGGGTGATAGAAAATATTTGGTTTCGACGCCCACTTGTGTCCCGTAAGACCCCGAGTACTTGATACCTGTTCCTTGATTTATCGCTATCCACATCCGGAGGTATATGGGACCCCCGAGCGAGCTTGATTCATTCTTATTTCTTGGGGCCACAAACTAGTTTGAGGTTTTATTTACGATCCTGTACTTATGCCATGCTACTTTCAGATTTAAATTGTGCGACGATAGCACACTTTGTTTAGGATCGGACCACGATTCCGCGGTGTCGACAAGCCCGTTTGGGTTCCCGATCGTTCACAGCCCAGCCTAAACCTTGAGTCCGCTCTGAGCTTGCTTACTGCTATGGATCTACTCCAAGGTGGCCTGAAATATTTCTGAATCCTGTGATTGTTCAGTCGTGAAAGCCTCGTTGGGTTTTGATTTGGTTTTTCCGAGGTTGATCGAGCGTGTGTTGCTATTGGTGCACCCCGGCCGGGTAAAACTTTCTGAAAGCCGTGTCCGCGGATATGGACGACTTGGAGCACAGTATCTCGATCATAGACAAGCATAACTAAAGTTTATTGTTATAAATTTGACTTATAATGACTAGTAATCAGCTTCACTAAAACGGAATGGCTAATAATACTGCCCACAATTGCTTGTTTGGTTTGTCGCTTGCGACCATTGTACCTGACTAGTAAGTATGGCAACTACAACGGAATTGGCCGAATAAAAGTACCAACAACTGCTGGGTTTCGGGTTTATCTCATGCTATCTGTATCTGATTAGTAATTGTTGCAACTATAACGGAATGGTTAACTAAAAGTGCCCACTGTTTACTTTATCAGGATGATTATCTAAACCTGACTAGTAAAGTGCCGCGACTATAACTAAATAAGTAAAACTGCCAACTGTGTGAGTTCCTCGGTTGACTTCCTCGATTGGTCTCGAGGGGGAAACGCCATGATGGGTTTGTTTGATGTTAGTATCAGGTTGGTTCCGAATAGGTCTTTCTCACCCCTCTCTGATAACCGCCAGCTGTATCGAGTCTCTATAGGTTGTTTAGTGCACGCTGCCGCTTCAGTCCACCATACCTATGTAGGCGAGGACCGCCGAATTCTAGCCTCGCTGTCACGGCCTCGTGATCGACGCTCTTCTTTTTTCCTTTGCCCTTTGTCGGCACCCTTTTGTTTAAGCAGGTTTTGAGATCGACGTTAGCAGGTTACCCTTCCGCTTGTCTGGCGTGGTTATGGACGCCATTGGTTATTCTTCGGCTCTTAGCCCCATTTGCATCTTGTCCGTAGCTGGACGCCTATCGTTCAAGGTGATTTGGATCTTTGAATATTATATCTGTATTCTTGACTCATTGAGTCGCCGTATATATATCTTATGTGGGTCCCATCGAGGAGACCTGTGTAATGTTATTACTCGTTTCCACCGCGAAAGTGCCTGGTGGGCACCTTTGAATCGTTTCTATGCGGGTTTGGTGAATTTTGCCCAAACTTGCATAGGTCCGATTTTGAGGGTGTTACAGATAGCATGGATGAAAGCTACACCTCGCAGGATGATATGGACACCGGAGATTCCTCCAAGGTCTACAAGCCAACCATGACGGAAAGTACCGACGGAAGTTTATCCTCCGGTACCGGACCAAAAGCCATCTTTGCCACTAGTACGCACGTTAAGGCTACTGAGCGGTCAAAGAAGAAGAAGAACAAGAATCCGACTCCGGCGGAGCCGGACATCAAGGAAACCAATGAAGAAAAAGTTGATGAAGAGATCGAGATGGAGAATCAGGATAGAGATCCGATTAATCCCACCCCGATCGATCCTCCTGTGGATGGACACGTTGTCACCAAGGGTGCACGTGAAATTTACGGAGATGATCTCACAATTCCAATCCCAACGGCTTCGGATCTTACACCAGAGGCACTAGAGAAAAGGGTTGAGGACCTGGAAAAGCACTGCTTGTTCCTACTTGAAGAGGCCACGCGGCTCGTCGAGATGAGACAGTAGTTAGATAGTGATCCTGCCAGATATCAGTCAGATTTTAAGCGACATCCAAACAAAACAAGGGAAGGTACGTTTCTTGCAAACAAGAACCCACAAAGATCTATTCGACGGAAAAGATGGAGAGAAAATCCGAGTCTACAGCACACCGGTGGAGAACGCTGCTGCAGCTCGAGCCATCCTCGCCAACAATCCTCCGCAGAGTCCAACGGTGTGCATTCTTTGGACAAAGGATTAAAGCGGAAAAAGACGGCCGCATCATTTAGTGGCAAGCTAGCCTCAAAATACGAGTTTTGCCACACTGGCGTTGGCCAAAGTGCTGACGTAAGGCTCCGCAGGGACACGGCTCAGCGCTACCGTCCCCGTGGAGAAGAAGAAAATTCCAAGACCGGCTCCAACAGCCACTCTCGCCGGCCGGCACGTGAGTGGGCAAGATTTACTCCGGCTGCGGCCGAAGACACCATTAGGGCAATGGTTCCTCATCAGGACCATCGTCGGCAAAAAAGTTGCTATAGAAAAGACCCGAAAACACGCCGCCAGCGAGAGGAGCGAGATCGGCTAAGGATGCCACCACCAAGCCGTCAGTCCTAAGTAACGCCGGAAGAGATGATCCGGATCATCCTGAATCTAGTAGGGACGGTGCCCGAAGAAACAGGCATCGGAGTCAGCATAATGAGGCTCCATCGCCACCACCAAGAAATCCAGCCGGAAATAATCCACCAGGGCCCCCATCGCCTCAAAGCGACCATGAAGGATCATGTCGTAGCCACGGAAGCCGCAGGGGCGGAGGCGGCAATGGTGAGAGAAGAAGCAGAAATCTGACTCCACCGCGCAGAAGCCGCGAGCCTCCAAGGCGTAGATCTCTCTCGCCAAACGACGCTCGCCATCACATCGAATCAAACATAGAAGCGCGGCGGTACGAGGAAGAGGATGTGTACGTGGGACCTAAATGCTTTGGTCCATGTATACGTCAGACAAAATTTCTGGTTGACTTTGGCATCGCCAAACATATTCAGCCCTATGATGGTGCAGCTCAGCCAGATACTTGGCTCCAAGATTTTTTCCAGGCCTGCTGCATTTCCAAAGGAGGAAACAACCTGGTTGCAGTCCGATATCTCCCACTGACGTTGAGAAAGACGGCTCGATCATGGCTCAATGAACTGCCAGAAAATTCAATTCATAAATGGTATGATATGCAAACTGCGTTCTTTTCAAACTTCGAGGGAACATACAGGAGGCCCTGCATAGTCGGAGACTTGCAGCGTTGCACCCAAAGACCTGGAGAAATCTACCGGGATTACCTCGGACGCTGGATCGATATGAAGAACTCCTGCGAGGGAGTAAATGAGCAAGCTGCGATAGAAGCTTCTATTGCAGGACTTCTAGTCGGACTTCTACATCACAGGCTGAAGCGTGGCCATGTCACAGATTTGGGAGAAATGATAGAGATGGCAAGAAAATATGCTGACGCCGATGATGATTCAGAAGGGCTGCTAAATATTCTGACCAATCCCAATGCGGCCAAACAGCCAAAGCAAACTCAGAAGCGCAAGAACACCTCGGACGAAAATCCGGCTCTGGACAACACAGTTGTCAACGCAACGTTCGAATTTGGAGGACGAGGAGGGCGTGGAGGCGGCCGTGGTATAGGCCGAGGAACTTCCCATCCAGGGCAGAGGATACCAACAACCTGGAAGAACCTATACATGGGCTAACATTGCCAATAATCCCTGTGTCCACCACTTGGATAGTAACGGAGGATCTACCCATACAAATGCCGAGTGTCGTTTCAATGACGACATCAAGAAAGACAAATCCGCTGGCTATAGAGCCAAGCGACGAAAAGGAAAGAAAAATTCCGAGAAAGGAAAGGAACCCAAGGAAGATTCCGACATGGAAGAGACGGAAGTCACTGCAGAACCCAAGACGGATGGAAAAAAGAATTTTCTGACTAAGAAAGACGCATACGTCTGCTTCCTTGGATCCCAACCAGCTAAGCACAAAAAGGCGGCTATTCGTGAGCTCAATGCCACTGTTCAGGCTGCCCCCCAATTCCTGGACTGATCAGAGGTGACTATCACCTTTGATCGTTCAGATCACCCGAGGAAAACACATCGTCGGGGAAAGTACCCTCTGGTTGTTAATCCTCTTATTGATGGCTATGAGTTTTCAAAAACACTCATGGACGGTGGGAGAAGTATCAATATCCTCTACGTCGAGACGCTTCACCGCATGAAGCTACACGAGATCCAGTTGAGTTACAGCAGTGTAACTTTCCATGGCATTGTAACAGGGAGACAGGCAAATTCTCTGGGTGAGATTACTCTCGATGTGACATTCGAAACCCGAGATAATTACCGGATCGAGCCACTCTCTTTTGAGGTGGTACCGTTTAAAAGTGCTTACCACGCCATCTTCGGTCGTCCGGCTTACTGGGCGTTCATGGCCCGTCCCTGTTACATCTACAACATGATTAAACTTCCAGGTCCAAAGGGCGTAATCACCATACGAGGAAATCCGAGGAAGGCGCGAGAGTGCGACGAAGGATCTGCTGCCTTCGCCGAATCCATGCTACACGCCCAGGAGTACCAGGAGCAAGAAGACCATCAATCCATCCGATATGCCCGCTACGAAGAACGAGGAGCTGAAGCCAAGTTTGCAGTTTAAGGCGTCCGAAGAGACGAAGAAGACGTCGCTGAAGGAAGATGATCCCTCCAAGACGACGAACATAGGGGTAGGCTTAGGCCACGCGTAGGAAAGCGCGCTCGTCGAGTTCCTCAAAGTTAATAGTGATATATTCGCATGGCAGCCATCTAACATGACCGGAGCACCTAGGGAACTTGGTGAGCACTCTCTTAATGTGTACCCAGATGCTAAACCCATGAAACAGTCCTTATGACGGTTTGGTGATGAAAAGCGCAAAGCAATAGCCAAGGAATTAGCCCTCTTAGAGCTAGCGGATTTCATAACAGAGGTCATCCATACAGATCAGGTGGAAAATCACATGCATGCCCCTAAAAAGGACACCATTGATTTAAGGATGTGTGTTGATTATACCGCTTTGAACAAGGCATGCCTAAAAGATCTATTTCCTTTGCTAAGAATCGATCAAGTTATCAACTCAACAACAGGGTCAGAATTACTCTGTTTTCTCGACGCATATTCCGGATATCACCAAATACCGATGAAAAAGTCGGATCAAATTAAGACGTCTTTCGTCACTCCTTTCGGAACCTTCTGCTACAAAACTATGCCTTTTGGCTTAAAGAACGCAGGAGCAACATATCAACGTACCATGCAACGTTGTCTCAACGACCAAATCAGACATAACATCCACGTATAAGTAGATGATATAGCAGTTATGTCCAAAAAGAAGGAAACTTTAATTTTCGACTTGGATGAAACGTTTGCTAGTCTACGAAAATTTAACATGATGCTAAATCCGAAGAAGTGTTTCTTTGGAATTTCATCCGGAAAATTGTTAGGTTTCATCGTCTCTAAGCGAGGAATCAAGGTGAACCGGGACAAAATCAAGGCTATCTTAAACATTACCAGGCCGACTAGCCTGAAGGACGTACAACGCCTCACTGGTTGCATTGTGGAAGTGAGTCGGTTCATCAGCCGGCTTGGTGAAAGAGCCGCACCTTTGTACAAACTCTTGAAGAAAACCGACAAATTTGTCTGGACCCAAGAAGCCGAAACTGCCCTGCAAAGTTTAAAATACCTACTTTTAAATCCACCAGTTCTCGCAGCGCCAGAACCTCAGGAACCTATGTTACTCTACATCGCAGCGACCAACAAGGTCATAAGCATGATAACACTAGTTGAGCGCGAGTAAGAAGGCCACGAGCATAAGGTGCAACGGCCAACTTATTATCTAAGCGAGTTCCTGAAAAAATCAAAGCAACGGTATCTACACCATCAAAAGCTAGCCTATGGAGTGTTCTTTGCATCCAGAAAGTGACGCCACTATTTTCAAGAGCACAAGATCACAGTAGTGAGCACAGCTCCTCTGCGAGATATAATCAACAACCGCGATCCCACAGGACGTGTCGCAAAGTGGGGAATAGAGCTTGTAGCTTTCGACATTGAGTACAAACCACGTACAACAATCAAGTTCCAAATTCTCTCCGACTTTGTCGTCAATTGGACAGAAATGGCAGAAAACTTAGGCCTCCAGACTGAATTTTGGACCCTTCACTTTGATGATCAAAATCACGAGGAGGCTCAGGGGCTGGCGTGGTGCTCAAATCACCCCAAGGAGATAAGCTATTCTATGTGTTGCCAATACACTTCACGTCAACCAATAAAATTGCCGAGTATGAAACACTGCTACATGGAATACGGATGGCCAAAAACATTGGCATATCAAGACTCATGTGTTATGGAGACTCGGATTTAGTTGCTCAGCAAGTATCCAACATCTGCAATGCAAACAAACACATGGCAGCATACAAAGCTGTCGTGGATGAATTATCTAAATCGTTCGAGGGTTTTTAGGTTTAACACATCCCTCGAGAAGAAAATTAGGAAGCAGATGCTCTATCAAGGATAGGCTCTGTGCGGAAACAAGTACCGGATGGAGCTTTTCTAGAACATTTAAGGGTCCCCTCCATAATCGGAGTTGATGAGGATTATCCGACGAAATCCGAATCACCTTTAATAGCAGTTCTGGCTGTAATTCTCAGCTGGACAAAACCCTATCTGGATTTCCTGATAAACGGAAAATTACCCGAAGACGAAGTCTTGAGCCGGCAGGTTGTCCGACGAGCAAAAGCATATACTATAATAAATAGTGAGCTCTATAAGAGGAGTGTTCCTGGCGTGTTTCAGAGATGTATTTCTTCGGAAGGAGTGGAAATCTTAAGAGAAATCCACGAACGCGAGTTTGGTCATCACGCTGCATCCAGATCCTTAGTGGCAAAGGCTTTTCGACACGGATTCTTTTGGCTTACAACTAAGGCGGATGCCGACAAACTGGTCAAAACGTGCAAGGGATGCCAAAAGTACACTCATCAGGCACACGTTTTGGCTGAACAGCTGCGAACAATCCCTATTAGATGGCCGTTCGCGGTCTGGGGGCTTGATATGGTAGGGCCGTTTCACACAAAAAAATATGGATTTAGTCACCTACTAGTTATGGTAGATAAATTTACAAAATGGATTGAGGCTAAGCCATAACAAGTTGCGATAGAGCCACAACCAGACGATTCATCGAGGACGTAATCATCAGATTCAGATATCTGCATAGTATAATTACTAACAATGGGAGCAACTTTTACATGGGTGAACTTGCTGAATTCTGCGAAGAATAAGGGATCCGACTCGATATTGCATCAGTCGCGCATCCATAAGCCAATGGACAAGTCGAAAGAACTAATGACCTCATCCTACAAGGAATCCGACCTCGCCTCGAAGCACCGCTTCGTCAGGCCGCGGGGGCTTGGGAGGAAGAATTACCATCTGTAATTTGGATCTTACGTACAACTCCTAACAGGTCAACCGGCTATACCCCTTTCTTCTTGGTCTATGGTGCAGAAGTAGTTCTTCCGAGTGATCTGATACATCAAGATCCACGAGTCAAAGCGTATATCGAAGAACATGCAGAAGTTTCTCGGCAAGATGATCTCGATATAATCGAAGAAGTACGCGCCATTGCTGAGCAGAGATCTACAGTCTATCAGCAGAAGTTACGCAAGTATCATAGTCATAGAGTATAAAACCATTCTTTCAGAAAAGGCGATTTGATTCTCCGAATTGTGCAAAAGAGAAAGCACAAACTTTCCCCAATTTGGGAGGGAAATTTTATGGTTAGTAGAGTTCTGCATAATGGGTCATATTATTTAACCGACATGAGACCGGTCAAGGAAAGACGACACTTTCGGAAAGGAAGCGAAGGTGGGTGAGACCCGGATGAAATAGACCGTGCATGGAATATTGCATATCTACGTCCCTTCTATTCTTAGTTATATTTCCTTGTAATCATATATGTACATATTCAAAGTGAAATAAAGTATTGGTTTCCTCATATTGTTATTTTTGAGACGTTTTTGCCATCTTATTTCCAAAAGAGCATGTAATTTTTAAAAAATCCCAGAATGTCTAAAAGTACTTTATGCTCATGTTCGTTCTGGTTACGATTTTTGAACAATCTAAAATTGTTACCTTAGGGTACAAAGTTTAAATTATTATCTATATTTTGATTCTTTATCTGATTGCTTAGACGCGAGCATTTTCTGAGTAATGAGTTGTTGGTACTGGAAGCCGACTTTTTTTCCGAGTATAAACTGGTTTAGCAATTGCGCTCCATTGCTCGGCAAAGTTTCTGTACTAAAGGTTGGTCGACCCATGAAAGGGACGAGGCAGAGAGCCAGATAAACCGATAAGTATAGACATAAAAAAGAGTGCTTCAGAAACTTTCAAGCACAAAGTATGAAAATATATAAACAAAAAGTGCTAAGATAGTAAAAGCATCAGTTTTTACAAACCAACAAAAAGTAAATATTGTAGCCTGATACGTTGGAAACATATCTATAATTTTTGATGCTCCATGCTTGTTTTGTATCTAATTTGCTTTTCTTGTCTACACTTTGAGGTGTTTTTACATGTTTTCTGGTACTAACCTATTAACAAGTTGTAACAGTGCCAGATGGCCGTTTTCTGTTGTTTTTGGTTTCAGAAAAGTTAGTAAAGAAATATTCTCGGAATTGGATGGGACAAAGGACAAAGTCAATTACTTTCCGTGGGGAACAAGAAGTCTAGAGAAGAGCCGGAGGGGCCGGCCAGAGGGGCCAGACCCACCCAGGCGCGGGTGCGCCCCACCCCGCGCCTGGCTAGGGTTTGGCGCCCCTGGCCGCCGCCTCGGTCTACCCGTTCGCCTATAAGAAGCACCCGATGCAGAAACCCTAAGTACCCGATAAAATATCCACGAAACCGTCTGTAGCCGCCGCCACCATTGTCCCTAGATCGGGGGGATCTGAAGTTCTTCCCGGCACCCTGCCGGAGGGGAGATCATCCCGGAGGCCTTCTCTTCGATATGATGCGTGAGTAGTTCCACCTTGGACTATGGGTCCATGTAGTAGCTAGATGGTTGTATCTCCTCCTTTGTGCTTTCATGTATAGATCTTGTGAGCTCCGTTCATGATCAAGATCTAATCTATTTGTAATCATGCATGTTGTGTTTGCGGGGATCCGATGGATATTGAGATTATTATTTTGGTTTGATTAATGGTTTTTTTAATGATTCTATCATGTCTGTGTTGTTTGTGATCTTGCATGCTCTCCGTTGTTAGTAGCTATCTTGGCCAAGTAGTTGCTAGTGACTACAAGAGGGGGTATTTATGCTCGATAGTGGGTTCATGCCTCTAGTTTCCAAGGGAAGTGACAATAATCTCTTCGGTTATAGATGTGTTGTTGCTACTAGGGAGAAAACAACGGTCTCTTGTTCATGGAACATGTTGACTATTTACCTTACACACTTTGCTTAAAGCAGTTGTCTGTTGCTTGCAACTTAATACTGGAGGGGGTTCGGATGATAACCTGAAGGTGGACTTCTAGTCATAGATGCAGTTGGATGGCGGTCTATATATCTTGTTGTATTGCCCAATCGAATCTCATAGGATCTTTCTGGCTAGTAATTGCATTGTTATGCCTTGCTCAGTTCCTGTCAATTGCCCTGCTGTAATTTGTTTTCCCTTCATGCCATGTTGTTTATCTAAGGAGAGCACCTCTAGTGAACTATGGACCCCGGTCCAATCTTTACCATTGATACATCTTCCACTGTTACTTGTTTTACTTGCTGCAAACCATTACCTTCCACACCATACGTTTAATCCTTTGTTACAGCAAATCGGTGAGCTTGACAACCTCACTGTTCGTTGGGGAAAGGTCTTGAGTTTGTGTTGTGCAGGTCTCTGCGTTGCTTGCAACACCTGTGTGATGTTTCCTTCCTCCTTATGGTTCGATAACCTCGGTCTCAACTGAGGGAAAACTTGCTGCTTCAAACCTTGCTCTTGGGGTTCCCAACAGGCTATCCGTAGACAATTGTCAAGCTTTTCAAGGTGCCATCAGCCAACCAACAAGCTTTTATGGCACCGTTGCCGGGGAGGCTAAGGACGTCTTCACAAGGGGAGTCCTTCACTTCCTTTCTCTTTACTTTGTTTTTAGTTTGCTTTGTTTCTTTTGCTCGGTTTTGTTTGCCTCTTTCCAAAAAAACACGAAAAAATTAGTTCCTGCTCTGGCTGTTGCTGCTATGTTTTGCTTGCCCACCTTTGCCAAAATGAACTCTGCTGAGAACACCAAGTTGTGTGACTTCACTAGAACCAACAACAATGATTTACTAAGCACTCATATTGCTCCACCTGCTCCTGATGCTAACTTTTATGAAATTAAGCCTGCTTTGTTGAATCTTGTGATGAGAGAGCAATTTTAAGTCTTTGGTTCGATGATCCTGCTACCCATCTCAATAGCTTTGTTGAACTTTGAGAGATGCAAAAGTATAAGGATGTAGATGGAGATATTATTAAGATCAAGCTTTTTTCCTTTCTCCTTGAGGGGAAAAGCTAAAGAATGGTTGCTTTCTTTGCCTAAAAATAGTATTGATTCTTGGACTAAGTGCAAAGATGCTTTTATTGGAAAGTACTATCCTCCTGCTAAGATTATATCCATGAGAAGTGACATTATGAAATTTAAATAGCTTGATAGTGAACATGTTGCTCCTGCTTGGGAAAGAATGAAATCTTTGGTTAAAAATTGCCCTACTCATGGACTCACTGCTTGGATGATTATCCGAAATTTTTATGCAGGTTTGAACTTCCCCTCAAGAAACCTGTTGGACTCTGCTGCTGGAGGTACCTTCATGGGCCTCACTTTGGGTGCTGCAACAAGGCTCCTTGATAATATGATGGTTAACTACTATGAATGGCATGTTGAGAGAGATCCACATATTAAGAAGGTAAATTCTGTTGAGGAAACTTCCTCTTTGAGTGAAAATATTGATGTTATTATGGCTATGATTGTTAATGGAAAAGCTCCTCTAGATCCTAATAGTGTTCCCTTAGCCTCTTTGGTTGCTCAAGAAGAGCAAGTTGATGTGAACTTCATTAGAAACAACAATTTCAACAACAATCCCTATAGGAACAATTTTGGTGGCAACAATAATTATAGGCCTTATCCACCTAATAATGGCAACTCCTATGGAAGCTCTTACAATAATACTAGAAGTGCCCCCTCTGAACTTGAAGTCATGCTCAAGGACTTTATTAGTAAACAAACCACTTTCAATAAGACTATAGAGGAAAAGCTTTTAACTGTTGAGAAAAATGTATCCTCTTTGTCTGAAGCTCAAACTTCCTTGGTTAATAAAATGGCTGTTAAACCAGAAACTATGGAAAACACCTTTGCTACTGCTCATGCCATGCAAGTTACTATTGATGAAAATGTTAGGTTGTTGGCTCAACTTCATGCTAAGTGGGAAAGGGAAGCTGAAATTGATAGAAACAATAGTGTGTGCACTATCACCACTAAACCAAAAGTAGCCCCTATTCCTCGTACTATGCCTACCACTAGTGATGCTAAGTTTGACTTTGATATTGATGGTTGCAATATTTCTGAAGTGATTATTGTGGCATCCCGCAAAACCACTACTAGAAAATCGCGTTGAATTTGTGCATTGCATCGTCATCATCATGCATTGTTTGCATAATACTATTTTTTCGCAAGCCCGTTTTGTTTTCCAAACGCCCCATCTTTATTCAAACGCCAAACCCCGGGTGCTGCCGGATATTTTGTTTGTCTAAAAACTATTCGCAAAGTTCTTTTCAAATTAAATAAAAGCTTGAATTATTATTTTGGTGGGGGCGATCGAGCAGGCCAACCCGACCCGACGACCACCCCGTATAAACAGATCGGTCCGCCTTAATCCTATAGCTACCCAGCTACCTACCCACACACCCCAGCCACATCACCCCATCCTATCAACGCTCGCCACGTCACCACACCCCAAACCCCCACCAATCCCACCCTGCCACATCACCCCCTCCCCCTCTTTCCTCTCTCTCCTCTCAACCCAGCCCCACACCACCCTGGGACCCACACGACCATTTGCTGCACCCACCCACGCCATGACCCACACCCCACTTCCCTTGGACCCGTCCACCTTTTTCCCACCAAACCCCCACCCATTTCATGTATCAGATCCCTCTCTCCCGGTCCCTTTGCTGGCCCCCTCCTTTCTCTCTCTCTTCCTCTCCCCCGCCTGGTCCCACCGACCCCCACCGCGTGGCCCCTGTCGGCCCCTCCTCCCACCTCCCTCGCTCTAGCCTCCCCGCACGCGCAGCCCCTCTCTCCTTCCCGTTTCCTCTCTGCCCTCGGTCTCCCCTTGGCCGAGCTCACTCTGCCGCCTCATCCCTCGCCCTTCGCTCGCTCAGGCGGCGCCCCAACCTCCTCCTCGAGCTCGTCACGCCTCACCACGCTTGGTCTCCGTCCGCGAGCCGCCCGCGTCCCCGGCGCGCGACCCTCGCCCGGCCGTCCCCCTCAGCAAACCGCTCCACCGCCTCCTCCCTTCGCCGGGGCGCCCGCCGTCTTCCGCCTCCCTCCTCACCAGTCGCTCCTCCCGCTCGCCCACATTGCGCTGGCGCTCGCTCCGCCCGCCTCGCGGCCGTGGCGCCGACCCCGCCTCGGCCCTCGATCGCCTCCCTCTGCGGCGGCCGCCGACCAGCGCCAACCTCCGCTGCCGCGGCCTCAACCTCGCCGCCCAAGACCGACTGCCGAGGGCCCGGGCTCCCGTCGCCGCCGCCCGAGCTCTCCTCCTCGTTCGGCCGCGCGCGTCACCTCGTCCTGGTCGCCCGCCGTCCCCAGCGATCGCCCGCCTCCCTATCTGCTGATCGCGTCCGAGCCACGCCAACCCCGACCCGTCGCCACGGAGCTCTGCAGCTCACCTCCGTGGTTCCCGGCGCCCGGGCCCCGCAGGCAACACCTCCTGCCGTAGCACTGCGAGGCCGCCCGCTCTCCGGTGTCGCCAAGATCTTCCTAGTACAGATCGGCGCCAAGTCCGCCCGGACCGTTATCGGACTCCGGGGCCGCAAGTTCTTCCACGTGGACCCGATAACCGAGACCGACCGTGACGAGTGCATCGACCCCCACCAAGATCCCGACGCCCACGAGTTTGCCATCGACAACAAATCGGAGTCAAGTTTTCCTTCATGGAAGCCAAGCACACCGAGACCCGACCAAACCAAACCCGATGGCTCGACATGGTCTTCCCTAGGAAGCCAAGATCGCTAAGGCAAGTGCTTCGCTCGTTTTGAGACCGACATCGAAACGACAAGATCGTCGCCATAACACCCGAAGATCACAGGTGTGACAAGTACCGCTTCCCGGACGCCAAGACCGACCCGATACGCCGGCCCGACTAGACCTTCGCGACGACAAGATCGGCCCCGACCTGGGTGGAGCCGGAGACCGCCAAGTACATCTTCCCGGAACGCAAGATCTGCCCCGTTACCGAGAACGAGAGAACGACCCCGTCAGAACTCTGGACCCCGAGACCGGACCCTGGACCCTGTCGAACCCCGAACCCCGGAACCCCAAGACCGTCGAGACCCTAATGTGTGACCTCTCTCCGAGCCCTATTTTATAAACGCTAAACATAAAACCTGTTGCACATTAATTGTCATACTCGCATGCATATCATTGGTTTGGGGGCCTTACGCCGATTCACCTAATAATTAAATATGGGGCCCATATGCGGGCAAATCTAGTCCCATATTGGCCTCATTTAAATTGGTGTAGCGAACCCGGTACTATCTTCTGCCATGTTAAACAACGTTTAACTTGCGGGGGTTCTAAATAACTCGAACCATCTAATTAAATGTCGGGACCCCGATTCCGCTTAATATGACCTAATTGCATCGCACCTTTGCCATGTCATGCATCATACATGCATCATGCCGATCTTCTGCCGTTGTATTAAATATTGCATCCGGTGTTTCTTCTAGTGTTTTGCTTCTTCGCGGATAAGGCCGTTGAGTTGATGTGAGCTTCGCCCGATCTCGGTTGAACCTTCGACATGTTTTCAAAGAGCATCTCCCTCTTTCTACCTATCTTATTTTATAGTATTTACTTCCCTCTGTTGATCTATTGCTATCCGTGTTGCGTTGCTCTAGTTTCGTGCCGTGATATCCCTTGCAGCCATATATAGCCTTGGACACATCCTATTACACATTGTTTGGTAGATGGTTGGACCCGTGTCGTGATCGCTTGCTCAAGTGTTTTGCTTGTCGTCAAGTACCACAATTGTTGGAGAAGTGCCGCATGTTGGCGTTGGAGATGATCACGGCTTTACTTATTGTTTCACTTTAATTCTGTTTAACAACTAAAATTGAATTAAGCGAGGCATCGTGGGTGATAGGTAATGTTGGTTTCGAACGCCACTTGTGTCCGTGGGACCGAGTTCTTGACACTGTTAGAGATCGAGCGCTAACCACGGTGGGGAGATATGGGCCCCATTGATAATTACCTGATTTCAAAGTATTGTCTTGGGGCCACAACTAGTTTGAGGTGTTTTACTATTCTGACTTATGCCATGCTACTTATGTATTTACGTTTGTGCGAGGAGCACCTTTGCTTTATTTAGGTAAGCGGAGTGATTGGCGGTATCGGCGATCCCGATTGGGATCTCGTTGCTTCTGACCATTGTGCAAACCCTAAGTCATCTCGAGACCGGCCGACTTCGTTGGTGTACTTAGTGGGGTGGCCCCGTGCTTGCTTTGGGTGCAGGAACGTCGTGACTTAGGCCCCGCCGACATCTGGATGGGTGTATGTTAGCGATCGCAAAAGGGTCAAGTGCTGTGGATACTTTGGTGCACCCTGCAGGTTTAATCTTTTCGAGAATCCGTGTCATGTTATGGACGACTTGGAGCACGATGCTTGATCATAGACAACTATAACTAAAGTTTATTGTTTTAAATTGACTTGTTTCGATATGATTAGTAATCGCTTCACTACAGCGGAATGGCTAAGTAAAAGTACCAACAAGCTATTTGGGTTTTGTGGTTATCTCATGATCATTGTACGACTAGTAAGTGCTGCCACTATAACGGAATGGTTAACTAAAAGTGCCCATCGCTTATTTTTATCGGGGACGATTATCTAAACCTGACTAGTAAAGTGCCGCAACTATAACCGAATAAGTAAAGCGCCAACCGTGAGTTCCTCGGTTGACTTCCTCGTTTGGTCTCGAGAAACACCAGATGGGTTTGTTTGTTGTTAGCTTAGGTTGGAACCGTATAGGTCCTTCTTACCCCTCTCTCGATTACCGCCAGGTTGTATCGAGTCTCTATAGGTTGTTTAGTGCATCTTCACGCCGCCATCCACCATACCTATGTAGGCGAGGACCGCCGAATTCTAGCCTCGTGTCTTGGCCTTAGTCTTGACGCCTCTTTTCCTTTGCCCTTTGTCGGCACCCCTTTGTTTAAGGGTTTTGAGATCGGCCTTTAGCAGGGTTACCCTTCCGCTTGGCTCGGCAGGTTATGGATGCCATTGGTTATTCTTCAGGGCTCTTAGCCCCATTTGCATCTTGTCCGTAGTCGGACGCTGTATCATTTTCAAGGTGATTTGGATCTTTGTACATTATATCTGTATTCTTGACTCTTTGAGTCGCCGCTGTATATATATCTGTTCTGTGGGTCCCATCGAGGACTGTTGTGTAATGTTATTACTTCGTTTTCCACCCGCACGAAAGTGCCTGGTGGGCACCTTTGAATCGTTTCTATGCGGGTTTGGCGAGTTTCGCTAAAACTTGCATAGGGCCGATTCTGAGGGTGTTACAGAGTGGTATCAGAGCCCAGCAGTTGCGATACCCCACAAGTCCAGCCTGTAGGATAACCTAGCTAACGGCCGAAGTAGAGTGTAAAAAACTAATTTTCGAAAAATCGGTTGGATAGTTCTGATTTGGTCTGATTTTACTCCTTACCCTCTGCTAATCTCCTCTTACCTCTACGTGTTTTGAATCCGCCCTTTTCTCTTTCTTCGAGTCCAGGAATTCTCGTGGTTGGGTTTCCGTCGTACCTTCAGGGTTTCATTTCCTTCCCTGATAACGGTGTCGCTACATCTGGTCTCCATGCTATCCGAGGAATCCTCCGTCTGGTAGACTTCTCTTGTTCCTTCTCGTGCCTTCCGGTGTTTTCCGTCGCGACGACATCATCCACGCCAGATCCGATGCAGAGTCTGCATCACTCCTTTGATCCGAACCTCGCTTGTCGAGATCTTCAGTCTGAATCCTGAGAGTTGGTTGCGTAATCTGTCTATTCGTGTACATAGTAATGCTTTGAGTGCGGGATGGAGTCGCGACCATACCACTACTCTTATCATTCGCTTATGTACATTGAATGGTGGATCGATGCAATTTTACTCCTTCCATGGAAGTTAGAGGTGGCCTTACCTTTAACTTCGTCCGTTGTTTATCCGGAGTGTTCTCTTGACGAACAGGGACAACGACCTCTTGTTAGTGGTGTCGCGAGGATCTACACGAAGCGAGAAGACGCAGATCGCCGACCTTCCTTCCGGTACCATGAGGCGGATCTCGAGGGCGAGATCCATTGTTAGTGGTGTCGAATTGTGGCATCCCGCAAAACCACTACTAGAAAATCGCGTTGAATTTGTGCATTGCATCGTCATCATCATGCATTGTTTGCATAAAACTATTTTTCGCAAGCCCGTTTTGTTTTCCAAACGCCCCATCTTTATTCAAACGCCAAACCCCGGGTGCTGCCGGATATTTTGTTTGTCTAAAAACTATTCGCAAAGTTCTTTTCAAATTAAATAAAAGCTTGAATTATTTTTGGTGGGGGCAGTCGAACGGGCCAACCCGACCCGAACGACCACCCCCGTATAAAACAGATCGGTCCGCCCTTAATCCTATAGCTACCCAGCTACCTACCCACACACCCCAGCCACATCACCCCATCCTATCAACGCTCGCCACGTCACCACACCCCAAACCCCCACCAATCCCACCCTGCCACATCACCCCCTCCCCCTCTTTCCTCTCTCTCCTCTCAACCCAGCCCCACACCACCCTGGGACCCACACGCCTTTACGCTGCACCCACCCACGCACGCCAGCCCACACCCCACTTCCCTTGGACCCGGTCCACCTTTTTCCCACCAGAAACCCCACCCCATTTCGCTCAGATCCAGGCCCTCTCTCCTACCGGTCCTGCCCTCTCTCTCTCTTCCTCTCCCCCGCCTGGTCCCACCGACCCCCACCGCGTGGCCCCTGTCGGCCCCTCCTCCTACCTCCCTCGCTCCAGCCTCCCCGCACGCGCAGCCCCTCTCTCCTTCCCCGTTTCCTCTCTGCTCCCTCAGTCTCCCCGCCGGCCGAGCTCACTCTGCCGCCGCTCCTTCACCTCGCCCCGCCACGCTCGCTCAGGCGCGCGGCCGCCTTCCCCAACCTCCCTCCTCGAGCTCGTCACCGCCAACCCTCCGCCAGCCGCCGGTCTCCGTCCGCCGGAGCCGCCCGACGTTCCGGCGCGCGCGACCTCGCCGGCCTGCCCTCGAAACCGCTCCACCGCCTCCTCGCCGGGGCCCGCTGCCTTCCGCCTCCTCACTGCCTCCCGCCGCCTCGCCCACCGCTGCACTCCGCCCGCCTCCGGGCGAGCGCCGCTGAGCCCCCGCCTTGCCTCGACCGCCTCTGAGCAGCGCCAGACCCGCGCCAACCCTCACGCGGCCTCAACGCCCGCCCAAGACCGACCGCTGCCAGAGGGCTCCTGCCCCTGCCGCCGCCAGAGCTCTCCTCTGCGTTCGGCCGCCGCGTCACCTCGTCGCTGTCGCCGCGCCGGCCCCGCAGCAGTCGCGCCGCCCCTATCCAGCTGCGTCCCCGGAGCCTCGCCGCCAACTCCCGACCCCGTCGCCACGGGAGCCTGCAAGCTCGCCTCCGTGGTTCCCCGAGCGCCGCCGGGCCCCGCAGCAGCACCTCCTGCCAGAGCACTCCGAGCCGCTTCCCGCCTCCCGTGTCGCCAAGATCTTCCTAGTACAGATCGGCGCCAAGTCCCGCCTGCACGTTATCGGACTCCGAGGCCGCCAAGTTCTTCCACGTGGACCCGATAAACCGAGACCGACCCCGTGACGAGTGCATCGACCCCCACCAAGATCCCCGACGCCCACACGAGTTTGCCATCGAAAACAAGTCGGAGTCCAAGTTTTCCTTCATGGAAGCCAAGCACACCGAGACCCCGAAGACCAAACCAAACCCGATGGCTCGACATGGTCTTCCCTAGAGGACGCCAAGATCGCTAAGGAACGCCAAGTGCTTCGCTCCGTTTTTCGAGACCCCGACATCAAAACGACAAGATCGTCGCCATAACACCCGAAGATCACAGGTGTGACAAGTACCGCTATCCGGACGCCAAGACCGACCCGATACGCCCGGCCCTAGACCTTCAAGGACGACAAGATCGGCCCCGACCTGGGTGGAGCCGAGACCGCCAAGTACATCTTCCGAGCGCAAGATCTGCCCGTTCGAGAACGAGAACGACCCGTCGAACTCGACCCCGAGACCACCGACCCTGTCGAACCCCGAACCCCGGAACCCCAAGACCGTCGAGACCCTAATGTGTGACCTTTCTCCGAGCCCTATTTTATAAACGCTAAACATAAAACCTGTTGCACATTAATTGTCATACTCGCATGCATATCATTGGTTTGGGGGCCTTACGCCGATTCACCTAATAATTAAATATGGGGCCCATATGCGGGCAAATCTAGTCCCATATTGGCCTCATTTAAATTGGTGTAGCGAACCCGGTACTATCTTCTGCCATGTTAAACAACATTTAACTTGCGGGGGTTCTAAATAACTCGAACCATCTAATTAAATGTCGGGACCCCGGTTCCGCTTAATATGACCTAATTGCATCGCACCTTTGCCATGTCATGCATCATACATGCATCATGCCGATCTTCCGTTGTATTAAATATTGCATCCGTGTTTCTTCTAGTGTTTTGCTTCTTCATGATAAGGCCGTTGAGTTGATGTGAGCTTCGCCCGATCTCCGTTGAACCTTCGACATGTTTTCAGCGAGCATCTCCCTTTCTACCTATCTTATTTTTATAGTATTTACTTCCTCCTGTTGATCTATTGCTATCTCGTTGCGTTCTAGTTTCGTACCGTGATATCCCTTGCAGCCATATATAGCCTTGGACACATCCTATTACCTGTTGTTTGGTAGATGGTTGGACCAGCGTGTCGTGAGTCGCTTGCTCAAGTGTTTTGCTTGTCGTCAAGTACCACAATTGTTGGAGAAGTGCCGCATGTTGACGTTGGAGATGATCACGGCTTTACTTATTGTTTCACTTTAATTCCTGTTTAACAACTAAAATTGAATTAAGCAGAGGCATCGATTGGGTGATAGGTAATGTTGGTTTCCGAACGCCCACTTGTGTCCGTGGGACCCGAGTTCTTGACACTGCTCCGAGATCGAGCGCTAACCACGGTGGGGAGATATGGGCCCCCATTGATAATTACCTGATTTCAAAGTATTGTCTGGGGCCACAACTAGTTTGAGGTGTTTTACTATTCTGTACTTATGCCATGCTACTTATGTATTTACGTTTGCGAGGAGCACACTGCATCTTATTTAGGTAAGCGGAGTGATTACGCGGTGTCGGCAGGTCCCGATTGGGGATCTGCTGTCGCCATGACCATTGTCGCAAACCCTAAGTCCGTCTCGAGACCGGCCGACTTCGTTGGTGTACTTAGTGGGTGGCCCCGTGCTTGCTTTGGGTGCAGGAACGCCGTGACTTAGGCCCCGACATACCGATGGGTGTATGTTAACCGATCCGCAAAAGGGTCAAGTGCTGTGGATACTTTGGTGCACCCCAGGTTTAATCTTTTCGAGAAGCCGTGTCCGCGGTTATGGACGACTTGGAGCACAAGGTTTGATCATAGACAACTATAACTAAAGTTTATTGTTTTAAATTGACTTGTTTAGATATGATTAGTAATCGGCTTCACTACGGAATGGCTAAGTAAAAGTACCAACAACTTGGGTTTTGTGGTTATCTCATGATCATTGTACCGACTAGTAAGTGCTGCCACTATAACGGAATGGTTAACTAAAAGTGCCCATTGCTTATTTTTATCGTGATTATCTAAACCTGACTAGTAAAGTGCCGCAACTATAACCGAATAAGTAAAACTGCCAACTGTGTGAGTTCCTCGGTTGACTTCCTCGTTTGGTCTCGAGGGGGAAACACCAGGATGGGTTTGTTTGGTGTTAGCTTAGGTTGGAACCGTATAGGTCCTTCTTACCCCTCTCTGATTACCGCCAGTTGTATCGAGTCTCTATAGGTTGTTTAGTGCATCTTTGCCACGCTCATCCACCATACCTATGTAGGCGAGGACCGGATTCTAGCCTCGCCGTGTCTTGGCCTCGTGATCGACGCCTCTTTTCCTTTTTCCTTTGTCGGCACCCCTTTGTTTAAGGTTTTGAGATCGACGCCGTTAGCGTGGTTACCCTTCCGCTTGGCACAGGCGGGTTATGGACGCCATTGATTATTCTTCGTGGCTCTTAGCCCCATTTGCATCTTGTCCGTAGTCGGACGTATCATTTTCAAGGTGATTTGGATCTTTGTACATTATATCTGTATTCTTGACTCTTTGAGTCGCCGTATATATATATCTGCATTATGGGTCCCATCGAGGACTGTTGTGTAATGTTATTACTTCGTTTTCCACCCGCACGAAAGTGCCTGGTGGGCACCTTTGAATCGTTTCTATGCGGGTTTGGCGAGTTTCGCTAAAACTTGCATAGGGCCGATTCTGAGGATGTTACAATTATGTTACTACAAAATCTTGCTAGAAGTCCTCTCCTTAATGACCTCTCCTTATCCTTTTCCTTGCTAAAACTTCCGTAATGACCTCCGTAATGACCTCTCCTTATCCTTTTCCTTGCTAAAACTTCCTTGCTAAAATCTTGCTAAAACTTCCGTAATGACCTCTCCTTATCCTTTTTTTTTGTTTTTTTGTGCCAAGAATGACCTCTAATAAGAGGGAAGTAAGATTTGGGGAGTTGCTGTCCCGAAACAGATTTCTGTCCTCCACCAAAAAATTCGTGAGGAGGGTCTGTAACTAAGATTAAGCTAAACATTTACGAATAAACCCCCAGTATGTTAGCTAACTTTCATTAGTTCAACAATTTTTTATTTGAGCAACAGAAGATGTTCAAAAAAATCGGTTTCTGCTGTCTGCTTTTGATGATTGTCATTATTTGTATTTGCTTCTTATTGATTCCTTTTTGAGTTCTCTTTAGGTGAATTGAGATTTTTGAAGGAGTTACTACAGTGTCTTGTGTTTTTAGTGAAAAGCCTTGCTGTTTCAAAGCTTTGCCAGAGGTCTAATATCTTTTGAATAAGCTAATGTTGCTAATGAAGATTGTGTGAAGGAAAAATTTCAGGTGTAAAGAGAGAATGATGCAATGAGATGAAGAATGGACAAAAGCTCAATCTTGGGGTTGCCACCATGGTGTCACCCCAAGAAATATCCAAGTGGTACAAGCGTCAAAGCTTGGGGATGCCCAAGGCATCCCCTTCTTCATCAATAAAAAGCCCAAGTTTGTCTAAACACTTCTTTTTTATTGTTTCATGCACAATTGTGTTGTTCTTGGAGCGTATTAGTTTTTGTTTGCTTTGCTTAGTTTGTTTAGTTTTCTTGAGCAGTTTGGACCCCCGTTCTCGCTGTGTTGTTTTTCAAATAAGTTTGCTTGGTGTTTGGAAAGGAGTAGTAAGTTCTTGCTTGAAGTGCAAGATGAGCTTGCATTGACTGTGACTTAGACTTTAGCATGACATGCTTGGTGTTGTTTTGACTTTATGCTTAGTGATTATTGATGTAGCATGTCTTGTTCCAAACAGTTGGGATTGCTTAGTGTGCTTTGAAGAAATTATGCGTTGTTTTAGCATGCAAAAGCATATTATTGTAGTATTCTCCTTTGATTCTTTGCTTGGGTTGACTTGGCACATGCTCACACCATGTTATGACTATGACAAGTCACTATTGGCCTCTATGATCATTTAGTCCTTGTTGTAGTACCACTCTTTGCTTTGATTAGTATGTTTTGTTGCACTACATGATTATGGCCATTATTGCTCTCTTAGTTGGTTGCTCCCAGTCTTTTGCTAGCCTCCACTTGTATGAGTAAGTTCTACTCATGATTCCAACTCCCAAGAAACCAAGTTCTTCCAAACTGTCCACTATAAACTCCTATGCATGGTGTGTTACACCATTCCAATTATATTCTTGTTTTCAAATATCTTCCAATTAAAAACTATTTTGTTATGTGAAAACATAGTGATTAAAGCCCTCACGAACTTGATGGCACATTTTATTCTTTGCCCCAAATAAACTTGAACCACTGTGAAAACTTTGTTGTATACGCTTGCACTTATAAGTTGGAATTAACAGAACCGTGCTGTCATGGGGAACGTTTTCAACATTGCACTTGTACTTTGTACTCAGTTGATATCATGTTCTTTTGTCTATGGATGTCACCGGTGTGAAATAAAGAGGGAACTTGTAAGTCCATGTAGTTTGTATCCTGTGTTAGAGAAACACCTAAGCCGCTAGCCTAAGCCATGCCTAATCATGGTGGAAACTTGTAGCATCACCATAGTGATCTATCTATGAAGCATCCTCAATAAAAAGCTATGCATATGGTAAATAAAAAGATTGCTGAGATGCTCATTGTCTGCTTTCCTTGTCATTTTTGTTATGGGAAAGCTCATGTACCATGTTCAAGGGGTACCCCGTTGGCGGTTCTCAATGATATGCAAATACTTACAGTGACAAGAACTTACCTGGACCCAAAGTTGAGTATGCATAAGGTATGGCCCTCGTATTCAAGGGACATGAGATTGCCAACTTATACTTCGTTAAGCATATACTACAGCTTTGACACTTTAACCTTAACCACTTCAAGATGCTTATGATAGGGGCAATGAGGGCTGAAAGATAACAAGTACCATAATTTTTGGAAGCTCTTTTTGAAACTTGTAATCACTGCTTCCTTTACAAAAAGGCCTTTATTCCACCATTATTGAGTCTCCACCTTCTACCTTTAGGCACCATTAAGAGAGGATAGTTGTCATTCTGTGTGTAGTGTTCCAAAGCTTATTAATTGATGCATATTGTGATATTACTTGTTCTTGTGCTACTTGTTTCTAGTCACCCTTGTGAACTTTGCAGGTGTCCTATGCATCTATTTGCTACTCTATGAGGGACAAGCTGATTGCCACTATGCTATGTTTTTGTATGTGAAACAAACAAACGTTTTTCAATGCAAGTTATTCATGATCTTTGTTTGTAGCATGTCATGTTGCATGCATAGTTACTATGTCCTATTGTTAGAACTCCCTCTTTCTTGCACATGTTTAGAGTTCTTTGATCCCAGCTTTCAATGCTTGCAAATGGTTGGATCTTTATTGTAAGGGTGCGTGTCACCTCAAAAATTATTCTGTTTATCACTTACCTACTCGAGGACGAGCAGGAGTTAAGCTTGGGGATGTTGATACGTTGGAAACGTATATATAATTTTTGATGCTCCATGATTGTTTTGTATCTACTTTGCTTTGCTTGTCTACACTTTGAGGTGCTTTTTACATGTTTTCTGGTACTAACCTATTAACAAGTTGCAACAGTGCTAGATGCCTATTTTCTGATGTTTTTGGTTTCAGAACAGTTCGTAAAGAAATATTCTCGGAATTGGACGGGACAAAGGACAAAGTCAATTACTTTCCGTGGGGAACAAGAAGTCTAGAGGAGAGAAGGAGGGGTCGGCCAGAGGGGCCAGACCCACCCCAGGCGCGGGTGGGCCCCACCCCATGCCTAGCTAGGGTTTAGCGCCCCTGGCCGCCGCCGCGGTCTCCCCCTTCGCCTATAAGAAGCCCCCGATGCAGAAACCCTAAGTACCCGATCAAATATCCACGAAACCGTTTGTATCCGCTGCCACCATCGTCCCTATATCGGGGGGATCTGAAGTTCTTCCCGACACCCTGTCGGAGGGGAGATCATCCCGGAGGCCTTCTCTCCGGTATGATGCGTGAGTAGTTCCACCTTGGACTATGGGTCCATGTAGTAGCTAGATGGTTGTATCTCCTCCTTTGTGCTTTCATGTATAGATCTTGTGAGCTCTGTTCATGATCAAGATCTAATCTATTTGTAATCATGCATGTTGTGTTTGTGGGGATCCAATGGATATTGAGATTATAATGTTGGTTTGATTAATGGTTTTTTCTTTATGATTCTATCATGTCTGTGTTGTTTGTGATCTTGCATGCTCTCCGTTGTTAGTAGCTATCTTGTCCAAGTAGTTGCTAGTGACTCCAAGAGCAGGTATTTATGCTCGATAGTGGGTTCATGCCTCTAGTTTCCAAGGGAAGTGACAATAATCTCTTCGGTTGTAGATGTGATGTTGCTACTAGGGAGAAAACAACGGTCTCTTGTTCATGGAACATGTGGACGGTTTACCTTACACACTTTTCTTAAAGCGATTATGCTTGCTTGCAAGTTAATACTGGAGGGGGTCGGATGATAACCTGAAGGTGGACTTCTAGTCATAGATGCAGTTGGATGGGAGTCTATGTATCTTGTTGTATTGCCCAATCGAATCTCATAGGATCTTTCTGACTAGTAATTGCATTGTTATGCCTTGCTCGATTCTGTCAATTTTTCCCTGCTGTAATTTGTTTACCCTTCATGCCATGTTGTTTATCTAAGGAGAGCACCTCTAGTGAACTATGGACCCCGGTCCAATCTTTACCATTGATACATCTTCCACTGTTACTTGTTTTACTTGCTGCAAACCATTACCTTCCACACCATATGTTTAATCCTTTGTTATAGCAAACCGGTGAGCTTGACAACCTCACTGTTCATTGGGGCAAGGTCTTGAGTTTGTGTTGTGCAGGTCTCCGCGTTGCTTGCAACACCTATGTGACGTTTCCTTTCTCCTTCTGGTTCGATAACCTCGGTCTCAATTGAGGGAAAACTTGCTGCTTGCTGCTTCAAACCTTGCTCTTGGGGTCCCAACAGGCTGTGCGTGGACAACCGTCAAGCTTTTCAAGGTGCCATCAGCCAGCCAACATAGCCATCATTACATTGCCATAAGTTTAAGATAATGCATAGGAATTGTTTATGCTGCCGGCGGTGGTGATGAAGCAGGTGGAACACTAGAATCAATAGCAGTGTCGCCCTTGATCTTAGACTCGGAAGTGTTGCTGATTTCTGGCTCTTGAGGCGGAGGAGGCGCGACGACGGATTCGAAGAATGGCGTTGTGTAGTTGGTCATCTCCACCACCCGACAAGAGTAACCTGCACAAGATTCTTGGATGGCCTTGATGTCTTGCGAGTTACCCTCATCATCCTCCTCGGCAATGCCCTTGGTGACGTGCCAGATTTCCATATCGCTATGGTGGCTCATCACCATGGTCAGAGCTATTTGCGCAGTAGTCCGAGCGTAGGAGATCTTCCAGTCCTCAATGAGCTTCGGAATCTCCTTACCTTTGTACCTCACCTCATGCACTGACATTGTGTGCAAATCGGAAAGCTTGATGGCTTCGCCAGCCTCTTCTAGAGTTTGGCAGAAGTCGAATAAGACATCTCCGACGAGCTTAATGCGCTGGAAGCGAGGTTCAGAAGTGGAGGAGTCGGAAAGATTCAGGGGGATGGGAAAGAACCAAAAAGTCAAGATTCGACTCTAACGAAAGTAGAAAAATGAACAACACAAAAGATTTAGAAATCTTACCAAGCACAGAGTGATTCCATTCAGCATGCTCCTTGCGGAGGCTGTCTAGTTCACTTGCTGAGGCATGGGCAAGATATTTCTGGATATCAAAATCCTTTCCGAGATCAGCAAGTTCCTTATCTCGGAGGGCTAGGAGCCTCTCGAGCCTCACAGTATAGTGGTTGCTTGACTCCAGGACAACGGCTACGGATTTCTATGATTCCATAGTTAGCGTCTCGAGCTTTTCCCGGAGTTCAACATTCTCTGCTTGCAAGACCTTGAAGTTTTTGGCTTGTTCCACCATCTTGCTGGATTGGCATAACAATTCTGCAAAGACAAAAATATCAGTCGGATAAAGCAAAATTCGACTATGACAAAACATTTAACTAACAAAGAGGAAGCCGGAAATGTTTACCTTCTGCTTCATCTTTTTCAACCTTTAACTTTGAATTTTCAAAACACAAAGCTTTGATTTCTTTGCGCTTGTTGGAAATATTCTTGCGCAATTCCTGGTTGGAAGATGCAATTTTCTGTAAGTTTAGATACAGAATACCATCAGACGGCTACTAAGACTCGGGCTGCAAATTTAGATAAGTAAAATTACAGCACGATCCTTGGGGGCTACACTACATCATTCTTTTGCAACCTAAAAGCATCAACCCGGATCCAGAAATTTTTATCCGACTTTATGCTTGGGGGCTAGAGGATATGATAATAAATGCAAATAAGAATCGGAAACTTACAATGTGTTCCAAGTGTAACTTTTCAAATCCGAGTTTGGTGCTATGAAACACCTTCTCAGTAAGGGTGAGGGAAGGAACATCCATCGCTGGAAGCTCGCCGGATGAGACTTTAGAGTCCCGGGCCAAAATTTGGTCCAGGAGGCTGGCTAGCTTGACGTCCTCCTCTTCTTGGCTTGCTGTTCTGGGGTCAAGATTTGTTTCTCAAGACTGGACTGATCCAGTTTGAGGATCTCTTCTTTCTCCTTCATCTTGAGGCCAGGAACAGCAGAGTCAACCACCTTAGCCACCGTACCTGTGGTCATTACCATGGGATCATTACCCTTTACGGGTTCACCCTTGTCAGTTGCCTGGTCATCAATGGTGACCAAGGCTTTCGAGATCTTGCCAGCGTTAGGGGATGCAGAATCTCCCTACACTGACGGAGTAGTGGATGGGGTCGACGGCGGCACAGCAGGGGAAATTACAAGCTTCTACTGACGCATCTGCTTGACCAGCTTGCTGTCCGGCTTTACCTTGCTCTTCAGTGATGATTTAACTCTAGAGCACGAAAATCCTAAATATTAGGTGTGCTATGGAAAGATAACAAAGGTACAGGAGTACTAAAAATGAAAGGTGGGGTGCTTACTTTTTAACTACTGGCGGAACTTGGCTACCAGCAGCGACAACTTCCTTCGCCTTACGTTTCTTGGAGGCGGAGGCGGCATCTTCTTGCACCTCATCATCCTCCGTTGCCTCTGGGTCGTCAGAATCATAGCCCTCTAGTGGAGCTAGCTCGGACTTGGAGAGTTTCTCGAGCTGACAGAGTCGGCAAAGTATCGATGAAAATAGAGTAGAAGAAAGAACCAAAGAAAACTACGAAACATGAAATCAGAGTCAAAATATTTACCGGAGTCAGAGGACAGTTGGATGTATACATCTTCATGGAAATTTCCCGAACTTTTTGTTCCACTCTTTCCTTGACCAAATATTGCATGAGGGTCATGTAGTCCTTTGGCGAAAGCCGGTTCGGGTTGATCTTCATGCTGTCTTTCTTGTCGCCGGTGATTTGGTGCATGAGGCGGTCTCCGTGGTGCTGGAGAGGCTGAATCCGGCGCTCCAGCCGGCAGTGGATGAAGTCGGATCCACGAAGACCCTCATGCTTCATCAAAAATTCAACCCGCCTCTTGGCGAGAATCAAAACATCCGACAGTTCCGGCGCCTCCGCGTCCCATGAGTCTTGGTGGGGAGCGGCGCCATTGGCGAACACCGGAAGACCTTCCGCCTTACTCGTAGCCGGAATATCCTTATGATAGAAGAAAGTTCCGGCCCAGCATTTGACAGACTCACTAGCATTAATCCTAGGATAATCCGATTCCTCCTAAGTACTAAGCTAAGAGTGCCGGTGACATAAGGCACACCGGCACTGATGGAATTCTTCCGAGTACCATAATAGTACCGGAAAAGGGTGAGACTTGGCCTAATGCCAAGAAACCCCTCGCACAGAGCTGCATGAGCACTAAGCTCAAGTAGAGAGTTGGGAGGAAGATTATGGAGTTTCACATCGTAATGGTTGAGGATATTGACGAAGAAGTCCAACGGAGGCAAGATGAGGCCACGGTCGACGTGAGTTTTGAACAGCACCCTCTCGTCGTCTTTAGGCGAGGGAATGGCGTGTCCTTCAGCACTCCGCCATGCACCGGCAGCGTTGAACCCCTCATCCTCCATGACTTGGAGCTCCACAGTATCCATGGCGCTGGGGATCCAAAGACCCCGCATCTTCTTCTCGTCCGCCGCCGACAAACCCACCGCCGCCGCTCCTGAGGACGAGGCAGACACCATAGTTCTTGGAGGAAGAAGGGCTGGTGGGGGAAGGAGAGATTTTTTTTCTCAGCGGTGTGCAGATTGGAACTGGTGCAGAAAGCTCGAGGAGTACGAGGAAACAATGAATGAATCGACGGAGAAGTGAATCTGAGAAGAAGGGTTTTCTCTCCTCTTATTTGCCTCTGCGTCAATATTTGTGCAGTAAAACACGTGATTATCGCCACGCGTATAGGAGAGGGGGAGTTAGCTTCCTCGCGACTCTTCTGCCCCCTCGATTTTCGCGTAGGCATTGAAACGGCATTCTGTTCCGTAAGGAACGGACCCACCAACGGTCGTGCTGGTGGAAATCCTGTCAGTGATGGGACCTGACTTGTAAAGTTGTCAGTCAGCACGCTACTGTAAAATCTGGCTTATGTTTCAAATCAAGCAGGGAAAAGATTAAGGTCAGAACAGAATATATCTGACTCGACTGACTCAGAATCCTACATTAATGAAAAAAAAATTTCGGGAACCCTTCAAGATTATCAAGGCGAAGAAACCGTCAAGCTAGACGATTTATCCGACTTCAGGTCTTGAAGACTTCTGGGGGCTACTATTGGGGATATACTTTCCGGGTATACCCACAGAACTCGCTGACCAGGGTGGCCCACTAACGCGTTAGAGCTTTGCTTCATGGGCGGCCCAGTCAGAGAAAGAGGAGGATCCAGTTCCGGCTACGACAAGGCCCAAAAGAGATACCAACTTAGGCCTGTAGTATTACTTATAGTCCAATTTGTACATAGTTACCGACTCTGTAACATAGCCGGATATGTCTCTCCCTGTAACCCCAGGCCCCGGTGACTATATAAACCGTCCATATGGGAGACTTTAGGGCAACAACTCAATATACAACCACAACCAACTCGCACAGGCGAACCTCTATTGTAATCCATTGTAACATCCGGCTTACGCCGATATATTACTGGGTCGCTAGCAGGAGTAGGATCTGATCACCGCAGTCGGATCTGAACCTGGGTAAACTTGTGTTCACCTCTCTTGGAACATCCGACATCTCACACCCCATCTTTCCAACGCCACTAGGACCCCCTATGGCGTACTTGTCGATAATCCGACGACACTAGCAACACCTTTGAGTCGTTTCCTTCCTCCGACTGGTTCGATAACCTTGGTTTCTTACGGAGGGAAACTTATTGTTGTACTCATCATACCTTCCTCTTGGGGTTTCCAATCGAATCTCTACAGTGATCTAAGCACCATCAGCAAGTTTTTCTGGCGCCGTTGCCGGGGAGGCTAAGGACGGCTTCACAAGGGGAGTCCTTCACAACCTTTCTCTTTACTTTGTTTTTTTGCTTTGTTTTGTTTGCTTCTTTTTATCAAAAATTTCAAAAAAAAATTAGTTTCGTTTGGTTTTCTTTTTCTTATCAAAAACAAAAAAAGTTCCTAATTTAGTTGCTACCATGTCTGTTGTTGTTCCAATCACTGTGTCACCTATGGAAAGGATCTTTACTTTCAAACAAGGAGGTGAAAAGAGTTTCAAAGAAGCTTGGTCTAGAATTTCTGATTTACATGGAAAAACTGAGCCTAAAATGACTCTAGGCCTAGTTATTAGCAATTTCTACCATGTTCTTACTCTTTGTTATAGATATTCTTTTTATGCTATAGCAGGGAGAGATATTTTTCAATGTAATGAGAATGAAGCTTTGGATGCCATAAAGAAGTTTATTATAATTTATAATATGCCTAGCATGTCTGATTCTTCCTTTATAAACATCTATGCTAGGTTGAACACTCTTGAGACCAGTATAGTTGCTTTGAAAGATTGCTATAACATGATTAGAGAGCACCATGATTATGTTCCCATAAATTCTGAGCCTTCAAAATGGTTTCCTACAATAAAAGTTGCTATAAACAATGAACAAATTGATACTCATTGTGATATCATGTCTGAATTTTGTCTTATGACTAAAGATATCTATAAGTCTTTGAATCTTTGGAGACTTTCTGGAGGAGAAGAAATATCTCTTAACAATAATGCAACTATATTACCCATTGGAATAGCTTAAGGAGTGTTTACAAAGATCTCAGGAAAAGTGGTGTCTACTGATTATCTTGTTATTGAATGTGTAGGAAAAGGACAAATTACACTTGGAAGATCCCTGCTGAAACACCTTGGAGCAATAATAGATGTGGGAAAATACATTATGCATTTTGCTTCTCCAATAAGCAATCATACATTCCCTAAAGATTAGAAAAAATTTAAGAAAAGTAGGAGCAAGAAAGTTGATGTTAATGCTTCTTCATTTGAAAATACTTGATTCTTGCTTCTTGTGCCTAACTTAAAGGCGTTAAAGAATAGTACTTCTTGGGAGATAACCCAATAGTTTTCTTGAGTCTTGGAAGTTATTACTTCTGTAATAACCTATCGTTATCCTTTTTGTTTGATTTTTGTGCCAAGAATAACCTCTAATGAGAGGGAAGTAAGATTTGGGAAGTTGCTGTCCCGAAACAGATTTTTGTGCTCCACTGTAAAAAAATTTGAAAAATCTATGTAAGTCGGATTGAGCTGTAATTTTCTGAATAAATCCCCCAGGTTGTTATCTAACTTTAATTAGTTCAACACTTTTTGATTTGAGCAACATAAGGTCTTCGAAAAAATTGGTTTCTACCTGCTGGTCTGTTTTGATAGATTTTTGTCATTATTTGTATTTGCTTCTTATTGATTCCTTTTTGGGTTCTCTTTGGAAAATCGATCTTTTTGAGGGAATTTCTACAATATCTTGTGTATTTAGTGAAAGTTTTTCTATTATAAAACTAAACCCCAAAGTTCTATTATCTTTTGAATGCACTAATGTTGTTAATGAAGATTGTGTGAAGTTTTATATGAAGGAAAATTTCCAGGTGTAAGGAAAGAATGATGTAATGGAATGAAGAATAGACAAAAGCTCAATCTTAGGGATTCCACCCTGTGTCACCCCAAGAAATATTCAAGAGGTACAAGCGTCAAAACTTGGGGATGCCTTGGGCATCTCCTTCTTCATCAATAAAAATCTCAGGTCTTTCTAGACACTTCGTTTTTATTGTTTCATGCACCATTGTGTTGTTCTTGGAGCGTCTTAGTTTTAGTTTTTGGTTTTTGTTTACTTAGTTTACTTGAATAAAGTAGTTGGACCCCCGCTTTCGCTGAGTTCTTGCTTTGGAAACAAATTACAGCAGGGCAATTGACATGACTGAGAAAGGCATATCAATGCAATACTAGACATTCCTGATCCTATGAGATTCGATTGGCCAATACAACAAGATACATAGACCGCCATCCAACTACATCTATGACTAGAAATCCACCTTCGGGTTATCATCTGAGCCCCCTCCAGTATTAAGTTGCAAGCAACAGATAACTGATTTAAGCAAAGTGTGTAAGGTAAACAATCCACTTGTTCCATGAACAAGAGACCGTTGTTTTCTCCCTAGTGGCAACAACACATCTACAACCTTAGAGATTTCCGTCACTTCCCTTAGATTAAATAGAGGCATGAACCCACTATCTAGCATAAATACCCCCTCTTGGAGTCACTAGCATCTACTTGGAAAAGATAGCTTCTAGAAATGGAGAGCATGCAAGGTCACAAACAACACAGACATGATAGAATCAATAAGACAAAACCATTAATCAAACCGACATAATAATCTCAATATCCATCGGACCCCTATAAACACAACATGCATGATTACAAATAGATATGATCTTCATCATGAACGGAGCTCACAAGATCTAAACATGATAGCACAAAGGAGGAGATATAACCATCTAGCTACTACATGGACCCTTAGTCCAAGGTGGAACAACTCACGCTTCATACCGGAGGCTGGGATGATGAAGAAGAAGGATCTCCCCTCCGGAAGGGTGCCGGGAAGAGCTTCAGATCCCTCGATCTAGGGACGATGGTGGCAGCGGCTATAGACAGTTTCGTGGAATATTGATCGGGTACTTAGGGTTTAGGCATCGGGGAGTATTTATAGGCCAATAAGCGAGGCAGGGGGGTCGCCAGGGCGGCCGCACCCCCCAGGTGTGGGCCCACCTTGGCTGCACGGCCAGGGGGTGTGGCCCCCAGGTGGATCTCCTCCGTCTCGTATTCAGGCTTCATGTTCCCCACAGTAAAATATTGACTTTGCTCTTGTCCCGTCCAATTCCGAGAATATTGATTTTCTGCCTTTCTGAAACCAAAAACAGAAGAAAACAGACAACTGACACTATGGCGTCTTATTAATAGATTAGTACCAGAAAACATATAAAACACCTCAAAGTGTAGACAAACTAAAGCAAAGTATATACTAAAAAAGCATGGAACATCAAAAATTATAGATACGGTTCCGACGTATCACTTCCTCTTGGGGTTTCCCAGCGAAGCTCTATAGTGATCTGAGCACCATCAACAGCTGCGCACACGCAAATTAGCTAGAGGCTAGAGCTAAGATCAAGTACAATAAGCTTAGTCAGCAGGCTATAAGAGGTTCCATGTCATTTAAAATATTAGGTGGAAGAAAGAGAAAAGATGAGAGAGAGGGAAGCGAGTGCTTCAGGAACCGCCGGCTGTAGCACAGCTATCTAGAGAAAAGGAGCTTACATGCAGACTAGGCCCAATAACATGTGTGCTTTAAATAAATAAATCTTATTTAAAATCCATCTAGTAGCCAATATAATAGCTAGTCTTTTATAAAGATGGGCTTTATGTTAGCTATAAATGACATGGCATGGGTATAGAGCCGGCAACGGGCTGTATTATTAGCCTTGCTCTAAGGTATGTCCGTATCCGTATTGAGAACCATCGTCCCTACAAAAGATAGCTAGCCTATTTGGCATGTTGTTAATCCCAATAATTAATCAGAGTAAATATAATAAGTGTTAATTACAAAATATTAAGTAAATAAATAAGATAGTTGGCTTTATTCCATGTTAGCATGTGTAATTACATGCTAGTACTCTCTTCGATCCATAATAAGCGTCGTTGACTTTGTACTAAATCTGCCGTCTTTTTTTTTTTTGAAAAAGCCAATATGGCATGCTTTATTTTAAATCAAATACATAAACATCTTCATTGCGGAGCGGAATCATAAAACTAGGGGAACACATATTCAAAAAACAGAATCACTCGAATCAAAAGCAACTCTATCCAGTTTGTGCCCCACACCATTAGCTTCTCACGAGCAATATTAAAGGGATACTTGACCAATTCTTCGAGACTTCTGGAAACAATCAGTCAGATGGACCTATAAGGATTCCATACCACAATGACTCAGTTAAAGGCTTGAACCAATTCTAAAGAATCGGATTCAATGATAACCATAACATACTAAAGATTTTTACCAGTTGTAAACCTCTATGCAACGTAATAGCCTTCGTCGTTGTTGTATCAAATAGGTTATCCAGTACTTAGCTAGCACATATCCAACAACATTTTTTTCTAGCATAGAGTGATTGAAGGCATGATGATCCCCAAAACTCATGCCTCCAAGCTCTTCGTTGTACACATCTTCCACCAGGGCATTAGTTGCATACGCTATTTTTTGTCTGAATGACCCCATTGGAAGCTAGCCATAGCACTAGTCATACATTTGCGAAACTTACTTGCGATTTGCTAGGCAGGGTTATGGACATCACTTGCTTATCTTTAGGCCTCCTAGGCTTATTTGCATTCTTATCCGTACTCGGATGCTATTTCGTTATATATATATGTTTCTTGTGGGTTCTGATGTGAACTATTGTAATGGTACTATTTGTTTTTCCACTCACACGCAAGTGTTCGGTGGGATTCTTTGAATCTTTTTTATGCTGATTTTGGTGGGAATGATAAGATCTATATAGTATCGATTTAGAGGTGTTATAATTTTGAAAACATACATATCATAAACTGAACTAGAATAGATAGTAGCTTGAGTAAGACACCTTCCCATCATCATAAATTGGAACTAGTTTGTTCTATATGGTGCATTATTTAGGGGAAACAACCATCACTTTATTCAATAATAATGTTCATAGGTATATAAAACTCATCTAGAATTTGACCTAGCCATATGTGGTGACCGATTACAAGCGAGACCGATGATATTGCTAAACCATGTGCATCCATGTTCTAGGTTCTTTGTTCACGTGCAAAGGAAGTCACCGCATGAAGTCTGGTGATCTCGCCTTGATGTCCTTTAGCACACTACAGAAGCTTCCCATGTATTCTCCATTGAGGTTGTTAATCACCTTCATGTAGTCTGATGCTCCTCGTATACGGGAGAGATGGAGGTCAGCCACTAGAGCCAAAGCCTCCTGACATGGTATCGCTTCTAGGACTACTGGTTCTGCTATTCCAGGAATAACCACTCCTGAAGCTCCTAGGAAAGCTCCATTATATGATTGACAAACTGCATCTACAACACCTGTCTGGCCCAACTTCTTCAGCCGCATCCACATTAATCTTGGCAACTTATGGAGGTGAAACTATCCAATTCCGCGCCAGGTCTCTCGTGCAGGTGCACGCGCATGGGGATTTTTGTTGCTCGCCTATGCTGGTTCAATATCACGGTAGAAGAATTCCATAAACAAATGAGTGGAGAGAGAGAGCTCTGAAATATACCCTCATGGATAGCCTTTCGTGGTGAATCCCACACTGCCCATAGAGTAACCAAGCAGTGTGTCAGATCACCATGTTCCAAAGAATTGATCATCATGAAAAGCCATCTCTTTGCATCTGGCTCGGTCTTCCTCATCATATGCTCCGTTATTGCTTTTACGCCCATATGCTCCTACTCATATTACATTCAAGAAGAGAATGTTGCCTTGAGTCTGGAGCTCCACACAATGTGCAAGTGCTGCTAGGAGCCATATTGTGGTGATGCCTGACATCTTTTGTAGGGATCGAGTGCTTGGAAATACGCCAAAGAAACACACAAATCCTATACGACACTTGTATTTTCTAGAACGTCATCCAATTCTATTCCTCACCCTGATGATGTGACCTTGATGTTTTCTTCTCCAACCATGCTACATGCCGCTTCTTGGAGTTTACCGGCAATTGTATCCTAACCGGGTAGTAATGATCCTGGTGTTACTTAATCTTGGTAAGAGAGTCCGAGTGGTACTAGTCTATGTCCGAGCACTAGGACTATGTTTGGCCGTGGTATGTGTGATGTGTACGTGTCTTAGTCTAGGGAGGTTTCCTAGTTAGGCAAGTATATGTGTGAGTCCTAGTACTAGTAGTATCCGTACGTGTGTACGTGATGGTTTAGGTTAGTATTAGTCAGGTCTAGTTTGCATATATAAGCAAGGGTAGACCGTGAGTCTTGTAACACATTGTGTGAGTTGAGAAGAAAATAAAGAAAAGAACGAGCATGACACGTGCCCTTGGCCATAAGATTTTTCGAGCGTGTTTGTTTGTCTAGTTTGATGTAGTCGATCTGTGGGCGAATTTCAACAATTGGTATCAGAGCGAGGTCGAAGATTTAAAGTCACGCTTGCCCCGGGGAGGCGACCGGACTAGCGCCTCGGGGCGGGCGACCAGGTGGAGGCGACGAACATGCCGTCATCGGTGAGGCGGCAGGCGGTCGTCGCTCCGAGGAGCGACAAGGAAGAAGAAGGCGGGCGAGGAGTCCTCGGCAAGGTGGTAGATAGGGATGATCGTTGACGAGTGCGGTGGTGTCGGGTGCGGTGCCGGGGAATCTTGTCAAGATCGTCGTCCGGGAGAGTATGAGTCAAGGAGTCACGGTCGTGCGGGTTAGCACATTGAGTCGGCGTCGTGTTTGTGAGTCGCTGTCGTGTCCAAGTGCTTGTCTCTGTGAGGATCTGTTGCAGTTGAAGCGAATGAAGGTTGAGGGACTGTTCATCCTATGGACGAAGACGCAATTTGCGTGTCTCGATCAGGTCGTCTATGTGTCTCGACGAGAGGATCAATTTCAAGTGTGAAGGGGGCGGTAAACCAGTGAAGGTGAGTCTCTTCAATGAGGCCATGTCTCTACATGAGGCCGAAGTGGATGGTCTAGTCCACGCTAGGAGGTCGGCATGTATTGCGCTAGGGTGGACGGTGTGTTCCACGGGTGGTGCGATTCCACAAGGTTGCTAGCGTGGCTGGATAGTCCGGATCATACTTGAGTTGTTCCGTAAATTCGCCAAGTCGAAATTGGGGAGAATCAATTAGACTTGTCGTGGTGCGAGACCTAGACAAGACGCAAATCTACAAGGATTCAAGATCAGAGAATCATGGAAGACGAAGAGTAGTCAATCAAGATTAGGGAGAGATTGTTACTTAATCTTGGTAAGAGAGTCCGAGTGGTACTAGTCTATGTCCGAGCACTAGGACTATGTTTGGCCGTGGTATGTGTGATGTGTACGTGTCTTAGTCTAGGAAGGTTTCCTAGTTAGGCAAGTATATGTGTGAGTCCTAGTACTAGTAGTATCCGTACGTGTGTACGTGATGGTTTAGGTTAGTATTAGTCAGGTCTAGTTTGCATATATAAGCAAGGGTAGACCGTGAGTCTTATAACACATTGTGTGAGTTGAGAAGAAAATAAAGAAAAGAACGGGCATGACACGTGCCCTTGGCCATAAGATTTTTCGAGCGTGTTTGTTTGTCTAGTTTGATGTAGTCGATCTGTGGGCGAATTCCAACACCTGGTACGTTCATTCTTCCATGCCCAAAAGTCGCCGAACCTCGACGTTCCGACTAGAATAGCTCAGTTCACATCTATGTCCATTGGCAAAAAAAAATCCTCCAATCTTTGGACCTTCTATCTCGCAGAAGAAGCATTGATAATGTTTGCTACTCTCACAGGTGGATCATCCTTCTTGCATGCAAATAGCCTCAACATAGTGTCATGTGGTAACCAGTTATCATTACAAGCATGGGGTTTCTCTCTCGTACCAACACAACGGATGAGACCTTGTCATAAAATTTCCTTCCCCTCCATTAGAGAGCGCCAAATTTGCAATGGGTGTGAACGGACCTGTTGTTTGGGAAGTAAACTACTTTTAGAACCCATGCACTTAAACTCTCGAGATTCTACAAAATCCCCCAAGCTTTCCGCGCTAGCAGAGATAGATTAAAACGTTTAATGTCATGAATGCCATTCCTCCAGCATACTTGGGTGTAGCCATTTCCTCCCAAGATACCCAACAAGTCTTCCTCTTGTCGTCACGGCAACCCCACCAAAAATTCTGAAGAAGGTCATTGCTATGATCACACAATACTCTTGGTAATTCAAAACATGCCATAGAAAATATGGGAATTTCTTGAGCCACCAATTCGATAAGAATCTCCTTACCACCAGCGGATAGGAGAATTACCAGCCAACCCTGGACGTGCTTTAGACTCGGTCCCTCAAATATTTTGAATGCTCCATCGAAAAAGGGTCCTACATCAGATGTCATGTGCCAAGATAATTTTCATTGAGGGACTATTTCTGTACATTCATCTTATTCTTTATGCGTTGTTGCCTTCGAACACCATTTGCTAAAGAACCCAGAAGACTTATTGTTAGATCCTGGCACATGGATTAATATGATTGATAGGATACCCATACCAACAAGTTGCAACTTATTTTACAAGACTTATTTTCAAAAGAACTCTAGGTTAAGCATGCTTGGACTGAAGCAATTTGAGGATGAGTGACCGATCGGGAAGTTGTTCTCGGGTGCGCTCAAGTAAGGACAAAGTGCGTAGAAAAGAGTAGTGTTGATAGATGGGGCCAGCCTAGAAATCCTAAAGAGCTGTCAGGGGTAACCGCCGCTAGGCCCAGGGTGGCCGAGGCATTACATTATCAAGATATATCCTCTGTCCCAAAGCTTGGCAATCGGCATCCAATATTTCAAACACTTCTCTAGCTCCCTACACACTCGCTTTCATAGACATCATGTTATCAACCTCTGAAAGAACATGTGGGCCCCCATGTGTGGTTTTGGTAATTAATGACAATCTGTATGGACTAATGCTTGTATCAAGTTGTACTTGTAGGAATTGTCCATAGGCAATGCTTGAACCATATGTTGGCTTCAAGGTTTGGAGAAGAAGAAAGTGAAGAGGATCAAGTGGTGACCAAGGTGTTCAAAGAGTGATGCACAGATTGGTCATGTGAGAGTTGAGCCTTTTTGCAAGGGTGTCTTGAAGAAGAATAAGATAGAGTTCAAGCATATGTATCTTCAAGACATAATCCAAATGGTGTTAGAAGAAATGTTGTGCAAGCTAAAGATGTGACATATCTAGAAGATATCATGCTTGAAGCTTGCGATCCTCGGTGATCATGGATCAATGAAGACAAGGTCAAAGTAAAGGTTTCCCCATGTCGTATGGGGGAGCAACTTGCAAGTATTCATCAAGCGAGTGCGTGCAAGAGCAATCAAGAAAGGTGTTCCATCTTGAGAAGGACAAGATCGTATACATCAAGATCAAGTGGAATATGCGCAAGAAAAAGGTATGATATTGATAGGGTTTCTTTCGTACCTGTCTCGTGGTGTTTGTTGGAGAGACCAGTTTATAGGATAGACAACCGTACTATCAAGAGGGACTCTCAAGTGAGTAACTCGATCATATCTTTTAAAGAGATCTCAAACCTTTGCATACTTAGCATCATATTTCTTGGTTGTTATTTGGATCTTATCCATGTGATGTTCTAGAGCTTGTGGTAATATTCATAACAAGCTCTAGTTCATCAAAAACGGATTTCCCTTTTATATCATATTGCATTTTTTATCTTTGAGGTTTTCCGGTTTCTCACCAAGAGAGGTGTGGTGACCCAGCATACCACTGCATGATGTAGGATACTATAGTCATTGAGATAACACCAATGAAACACCGTTCACTAGTATTACATCCCTCAGAATGGCACAACAGAAACACAGCGGGTCCAATACATGGCTAAAGGTTACAACTCACTCTTTACATAAGATTCAGAGAACACTCTACATTTAAGAGAGAGAAAGAATTTCTTACGGAGAAGAATGAAAGTTTAAACAATGCCAGAACGATTATACTATTAAATCTAATATTCAGACTAAGAGGTTGGCATTGCTGCAATTGCAATGTTCTACAGAAATAAGTTCTTTGGCTAGAGACAATATTCCTATCTAATCGGTAACTTTCGTCTTCACTTGAGTTGAGGTATATGTTGACTTCCTTGTCTTCATTGAAGGGCTTTAGCTGGTCTTGATAAGTCCTGGAGCATATCTTGATGTAGTCATCGTTTTAATGGCTTCATAATCTAGCAAGAGTTAAGAAGATATTTTGAGTACGAGCGTACTCAGCAAATTCACTAGAAAAGGAGTGTTTGATGCACTATAACTACAGCCACAGACCTTAAGTCGTAGGCAATGCAAGTTTTCATAAACATTTCTTGAAAGGTTACTTTTATTCTGAAAAACTATGTCCGTCAGCCTTCATGGGTTTACCAGAACCTTCATGGGGTTATTTCCCACCGCGTTCGTAGCTCCTTCCTGGAACAGGGAGTATCAAGTTACAGTTCTTACACTCTGCAGAGGTGCGTTACTTTACCCATGAGAGATCAACTCTTTGTTGCACAACTGGGCAGCTTATTCCCGTCCACAATTCCATGATGTGGGGCCCAGAAGATGATCCAAGCCAATCACTGCCCCCTTCGCGGCCCCGCATGCCTCCTTGGTGTACACCATGCCTACATAAAGAATTATGGCATTGGTTTGTACAAACAGTTAGATGCCAGAACTATCATGGGACGATGAGGGTTCCCACCCATATGCTGCATATCCTCTACGAATTACCAATTAATATGCACGCTACGAGGATAACAGCCACGACCTGCACATCCGGTTTCATGCGAGAGGAAGAAGATATAGCTGAATTCTTCGTCCCATTCCAAATCTCATGGTCAACGCGTAATATACGGCGCAAGAATCACTGGCGACATTGGTTGTTAAGTCCTAGGTGATATAGTTCTGAACACTGGTATCCCAACTGTCAGATTTAATAGATTAGCTGATCACCCTGGATCAATAATCAATAATCCTTACTATTATTGGAAAATAGTGTTTTCTGACCATTTTAAAATGCAGGTGAAGACAACGCTGGATTTGTAAATTACTTTACAGAAAATAAACAAAGGACATGAGCAAGTGTGAACTTGCCTTTTGTGATTGCAAGTTTATGCACTCACTATCTTCGAGTCAGTATAAGATCCAAAATCTGAAATTAGTATCATTGGTCCGGTAAGGACTAATGTTTAAAGAAGCAATATGTTTTATGCATAATTAATGTGATGCACGTTCTAAGCACAAATCCCTGGAATAACGTTGTTCTAGGGTTTGGATTCCGAAAGTGGTTACTTTGGAATGTGTGGTCCTTTTAAATAAGTTTCATAGTTGTACTTTTATTAGAGTTTAGGAGTGGTTGTAGATAACACATTTGTAGGAGTAAAATATAAATTCATATGACATACTAGTTAGAAATACTTATACAAGATTTCTTATTTAAAGTGGCAAAAAGGATAACCTTCGAAGAAAAGGTTTCTCTTCCGAAGTCTAAACAAACTTTTGTGGTTAATTAGTGGTGGTTGATGTTATTTGTTTTGATCAAATGGTTTGGCTTGAGTTGCTTTATGGATTAACTACTTCAGATCAAAGTTAACTATAAACATGTAGTAATGTGTATGGTATTATATTTAGATTCTTGGAGACTAAATTTAACTTTAAAATATAGATAGTTTTGAAGTATAGTACTTATACATTGGTATCTTGTATATCTGAAAAGTGTTCTTCAAGTTATTTAAGAATGGTTATTCTTTTACTTGGGATAATGGTTTCTTAATTCTATGATAGAGTAATATCATTTACCTTTTATAGATGAGTGAGTATAGTTTATAAACCTAACATAATGTTACTTAACTACTTATGGATTTATATAGTGCTGTAGTAGTTTTTTGTAATTTGGTGATTAATATGGTTTAGATAAGATTTGATTGTTCACAAGTTGTCCTTTAAGGACTTTATTATTAATGGAATTCTTTTTAGAGATAATCTTCATTTAAGGTTGTAGATAAAAACATTTATAATGTTTTTTTCATCATTATGGCATTAGATTATTAATATTTGAGACTAATACTATTTATTAGACTTATTTAACTTATTTTAGGAATATTAATAAGTTTCATTTATCTTTATATGAATTATTAATAAGTTTATATTTGAGTTGTAAAAATATTTTGAATTTTTATTTAACTCAAAAGTAAAATATTAGATTTTTAATATGTAAATGTTATTTCTGTGATCATTTTGGTATATTACATGTATTTTTGTGATTTATAAATAAGAAAATATGATTTTTGTAATGCTTATTACTCTATAATTATTTAATAAATAATAAATATTTAATTAAGTGAAATAATAATACATGATTATATTTTAAATTAGAATTCTTATTTTTCCAAGATTTTTGGTATTTTACTTATATTATAAACATTTATCCTTATAGGAATATGAATTATTAAAGTTTTATTACTAAATATTTATTTAGTATTTTTCAAAAATACTATAATATTAATAAAGAATGAAAGTGATATTTTTTTTTTATCATCTTTCAATAATTTTGTAAAATTCCATAAGGAATATATAAATTATAAACTTCTTATAAAAAATTAAATGTTCACAATTTGATATTTTATTTTATTTGGACAGAATGGATTATTGTGAATTCAAAAATCTTTCATTTATAAATTTTTGGAATTTTATTTTATTTTCTATTTTTATTGAGGCGAGGGGCATTTTGGTCTTTCTTAATTGATAAAACTTAATTAAATAACTTGGGCTGACCCCTTTGGCTTATTGGGCCAGGGTGCCCAATAGGGTAGGATCAAAAGATCACCCCGCAGGGTTTTGGACCATCTAGCCCACTCTTCCCCCTTCTCTCCCTCGATCTTATCCTCTCCTCCTATGGATCGACTCCGTGGTCGGCGATGCCGCCACCGTCGATTCCTGCCGCCATCGGCTGTTCTGGCCGCCGCCATGGTGCGAGTTGGGGTTGTCGACGATGCTCGTCCGTTCTATCCACTTGGATTTGACTCCAGGGCTTCCCCGTGGTCAGTTCCACCCCATTACCGAACCCTAGGGTTCGGTAGAGATGCTGTTGCCACCGCCGTGATCCCTCCTGCGGTGGTGTGCTGGTCTCGTGCGCTGCTGCAGCCGCCGCCGTGGCAGGTGCAGGTTGCAGCTCCCCTCTAGGTGCTCCCTGTGCCGCCGCGGTTTGTCGGCCCCTATGCTTCCTCTTTGATTCATCAGCGAAGACCTCGAGTAAGTTGTCTCTGTGCTGTTTGTCCATGCTATTGCCATGATTCTCTCTGTGTATCTAGTGGCTTTCATGCCGAGTGACTATGTGCTGGTTGAGTTCATCTCTGGATTAGGGTTCTTGCTCTAATTAGGGTTCATAACCCCCTGTTGATCATATCTATGATGCTTTAGATCTAGTATTGTTCATATATGATCATGGGAAATGATTGTCTGCTGTGGTTAATGATTGATAATGGCTTTGATGATACTAGTTGCTTGTCAGATTAATTCTAGTGGTAATCCACCATGATCCCTGCTAGTGTTTCAATGAAATCCTTGATTGGATTTGTTGGTCTGAGAAGTTTATCTACTGTCAGAATACTTGTACTGACAGTATATTTCTCTCAGTAGTTGCTTACTGCAATTATAATGTGAGCTTGTTTGAGATTATACACTCTGAATCAAATCATTACATGTAATGATTTTCTGTGGATATATAGATTCAATTTAAGGTTTATTCCTGGCACTTGGCTTCAGGAAAATGATATTTATTGGTTGTCCCTTTTATTTGTGAATCCTAAATAAAGATTGGTTTTAGTTCATGTACAACCTGTCCTTGTGATACCAATATGATCTGGCACACAAGTGATTGGGTTTCTATTTCTGGGCTTAGCTCGATAATGCTTGTGATTAAAATTGATAAGATGATATGGAAGCTTTTATTAACTTTCCTGCCTATGATGTTGGTCTGAGGCTCTAGGATGTAATTCTTGGTTAGTTGAGCAATAGTTTGTTTGAACTTATAGGTTTAGAGGTGCTACTCTCTCTGAGAGATGTGCCCTGATCTGATAAGATCAAATGAAAAATGATCTAAGTTGCAAAAAAAAATAACACTGAACCCAGTGATGCTGGTCTGAGGGTTTAGTGTTTGTGGTTGAGCTTGATTTCTTATCCTTATACTTGAAATCTCTAGGATAGATGCACTCCTCTTGGGTGATTATTGAGAGATTTTCTCATAAAACAACACCTGCTTTTATTTAGATAATATGATGAAATCATTTGATGGTTTTATGAGGCTCACCACATATTTTGATGTGGATGTAGTATATTGATGATGATCTTGATCTTGGTCTGGATCTTGATCTGCTTTTGCTGTGCTCCTGAGCTTGCTCTTGAGCTTGCCTGCTCCTCCTAGTTCCTGGGCTTGACCTTGCTGTCCACCAGATCCATTCCCCTCCTTATGTCACCATCCTGGTGATGTTTGGGTTGATCTGGGTGGTTGGGTTTGGCTACTGTTCTTGGTTTAGATGATGTTTACCCTGGATGTGCTGGTGTGTTGTGTAGTGGAGAGATGCACTGAGGTGCTCCTCCACGGCTGTGTTGTGGTTTTGTGACATTGGCTGTGCTTGTGAGGTCGACAGCACACCCTTTTGCATGACTGTCGTGGGAATGGTCACGGCAGATGCTGCAATCGGCAGCGAGTAGTAGAACGAGGGGCAAGGGCGGCCAGCCATCTGCGGTTCGAGATGAGGGCAAAGACACAGGGTTTTACCCAGGTTCGGCCCCCCGGAGGGTAAAGACCTACTCCTGCTAGATTGTATTATGAAGGTGGTACAATGGGCGAGCTTGGCGACTAGGCGGCGAGTCGCTTGGGTGTATGATGGAACGTATCTCTACACGCCCTACAGGGAGGTTTATATAGGCTCACCTCCCCTAGGGTTTACATATCTCAACCGATTCAGTTAAAGCTTCAGTACTCGTTTAACCTAATCCGACTGGGCCTATCTACTCGCCCGGGACATCAGCTTCCAGTCGCTTGGATCCACGCCGGGCCTTGATCCAGTCGTCGTCCTACAGGCCCACTCGCCAGGTCTTGGGCCAGTCGGAAACGTCCTGCTGGGTATACCCCAGTAGGCGCATCCCCATCAGTAGTTCCCGAGCCGTCGTCGATTTGGCGTAGGTGGCTGCTGGCAGTCGGAGCATACAGCCGCTGAGTAGACATCTAGTCGAATCGTTGGCGGGCTCCTGTATAAAGGAAAAACTAATCATTCTGCTCGCGGCTTTGGCGAGTCGAATCGTGGCTAAACTTGTCATAGTGAGCGAATTCGTGAAAGTGGCTGAAGTTGGACCGTTAAACGTGGTCAAACTAGCCGTTGGGGTAATCAACGGTAACTTTCAAGCGTAATCACCGCGTAGTAATGGCTCCTGATTTGGCGGGTAACAACCGCTATATAAGGGAATGGCAAAGATCGAAGAACCACCTTCTCACCATTTCCTCCGATCAGCGCTTTCGCCTCCTTCGCCAGCGACCCAACCGACCAGAAATCCTCCGACCCCCCCCTCCCCCACAAATCTTTCCGCCATGGCCCTCTCCACCGAACCTTGGGGTAGATCTAAGTGCACGAGGGCGCAACTGGCTTCCTTTGAGGAGGTCGGGATCTTGCGAGCCGGCTGCTAGCGCATCCCTGCGGCCGGAGAGACGACCCCGAACCCGCGAGAGAGGGAATTCATCTGCTTCACCAGCCATCTCGAACGGGGGCTAGGGTTCCCCACGTCCCTGTTCTTCCGGCGCTTCTACTATGGGATCCACCATCGGATGGGTCCCCTGACATCGAGCAGCTCGCCATCTTTGTGGCGTTGCGAGTGCTACTGGGCTACCGCCCTACTTCCCTCTATGGCAAGATATGTTCCACGACGGATCGATCGCGAGGCGGGCGGCCTAACCTTCTTGCGAGGAGCACCCTAATTTTTAGGATGAATATATGTCGTTAGGGTTACCCTTCCGCTTGGCCTCGGGGTTATGGACGCCATTGGTTATTCTTCGTGGCTCTTAGCCCCATTTGCATCTTGTCCGTAAATGGACGCTATCGTTTTCAAGGTGATTTGGATCTTTGTATATTATATATGTATTCTTGACTCTTGAGTCATATATATATCTGCTCATGGGTTCCATCGAGGACTGTTGTGTAATGTTATTACTTCGCTTTCCACCCTTGCGAAAGTGCTGGTGGCACCTTTGAATCGTTTCTATGCGGGTTTGGCGAATTTTGCTCAAACTTGCATAGGTCCGATTCGAGGGTGTTACTGAGTGGTATCGAGCTCGGCTATGCGATACCCACAAGTCCAAATTTCAGGATAACCTAGCTAACGGCCGAAGTAGAGTGTCAAAAATATTTTTGCAAAATCGGTTGGATAGTTCTGACTAGGTCTGGTTTTACTCCTTACCCCTCTGTTCTCCTCTTACCTCTACGTGTTTTGAATCCGCTCTCTTCTCTTTCTTCGAGTCCAGGATTTCTCGTGGTTGGGTTTCCGTCGTACCTTCAGGGTTTCGCTTTCTCCTTTTTGTCACGGAGGTTCTACGATCATCAATCTGCAACTGGTCTGATGTGCCCTTCATCCGATCTTTTGTTCTTGAGCTCTTTATCCATATGTGTCCCTTGCTGGATACCAGTGTCGTTGAAAAACATATGAGAAGGACGAGCTTTGGTGAAGTTGGAGTATACCTTGAGCATGTGTTGTTCATGCCAATGGAACCATCGCGAAACCTAATCAGTGTGTCTTTCATACGATTTCTGTTGTATCTTCCGGTGTTTCCCGATGTGATGACATCATCTACGCCAGATCCGATGCAGAGTCTGCATCACTCCCTTGTTTCCGAACCTCGCTTGTCGAGATCTTCAGTCTAATTCCGAGAGTTGGTTGCAGAATCCGTCCATTCGCGTGCAGAGTAATGGTTTGAGTGCGGGATGGAGTAGCTACCCTACCACTGCTCTTATCATTCGCTCTTGTACGTTGAATCAGGAGATCCAGCAGTTTTACTCCATCCATGGAAGTTAGAGGTGGCCTTATCTTTTGATACCTTTATCTTCGTCCTTTTGTTCCCGGAGTGTTCCCTCGACGACCAGTGACAACGACCCTTTGTTGGTGGTGTCGCCGTATTCAATATGAAGAATGAACCCTTGCTAGTGGTGTCGCGAGGATCTACACGAAGCGAGAAGACGCAGATCGCCGACCTTCCTTCCGGTACCATGAGGCGGATCTCGAGGGCGAGATCCATTGTTAGTGGTGTCGAATTGTGGCATTCCGCAAAACCACTACTAGAAAATCGCGTTGAATTTGGGCATTGCATCGTCATCATCATGCATTGTTTGTCAAAAACTATTTTCGCAAAGCCCGTTTTGTTTTCTAAAACGCCCATCTTTATTCAAACACCAAAAACCGGATCCCCGGAATATTTTGTTTTGGCCGCTATCAGTTTGCAAACGGCCCGTTTAAAACAAATAAAAGATTTAATTATTTTTAGCGGGGCAGTCGAACGGGCCGATTCGACCCGAACGACCGCCCCAGGTTTTAAATCGGTCTACCTCTAATCCTAAAACCTACCAACTAAACTACCCACACCCAGTCTCCACCTCACCCGGACCAATCGCTTGTTGCCACCTCACCCATCCCCCTTCCCCTAGCCTATCCCCATCTGCCACTTGGCCTCCCTCTCTCTCTCTCTCCCTTCCCCCACTCAACCACCCCACCCTGCCAGCACACACACAACCACGCACGCACGCACGCAACACCGACGCACCCAGCACGCCCCGACACCCCTGTCGCACGCCTGCCCCGCCTGGGTCCCACCCCGCTCGTCCTTCCTCCTCCTCCCCCTTTCTTCTACCTCTAGCCGCGCGCGCGCCCCTCCCACCCCGCAGCGAGTCTCCTCCCTCGCCGACTCTCCTCCGCCTGCTCGCCCCTCCCCCTGGGACCCGTCGCCCTCTTCCCCTCGAGCCGCATCCCCGCCGCCGCTATCGGCCTGGTGGGCTCGTCCACCGCCGCCGGCACGAACCCGCCGGAGCCGCCCCCGCCTACGTCGAGCCGAGCCCTCCGCCTTCCGCAGGACGCCCCCAACCTCCGCGCCCCGCACGCGCGTTCTCCTCCCCTCGACCGCCGCCTCCGCCAGCACCAGAACCCCCAGGCGAGCGCGCCCGAGCCGCCCCCGACCCCTTCCTCTCCTCCCGCTCGGTCCCTCTGCAAGTTCCCGTCGCCTCCCGCGGCGCCTCCTCGACTCGGACCCGCGTCGGCTGCTCCAGCCGCCGGCGACCTCGAACCGCTTCCACCCTCCCGCCGCGCTGCCCGCCATCGCCGCAGCGCGCGCCTCTTCGCTGCCCGGCCCGCCGGCTCGGCCGCCCACGCCGTTTGGCTCCTGCACCACCTCGCCGTGCCGTCCTTCGCCCAGCGTCCAGTCGGCGTCGCGTCGCCTCTCGACCGACCGGCGTGTGCGCGTTCGCTTGCGGCAGTCCACCCCGCACGCGTGCGCTCAGCGCCCTTGCGAGATCCCTGCAGCACGGCTGCGTGGCCAGCGTCCTTGAAGCCTCGAACCACACCCTGGTGTTCCGCGCGTGGAGGCCGGATGAACGCCATGCATAGTGGAGTTTGCAGGTCGTTTGTTTTCCACGGACATCAAGTGTCACCATACCTGTGTGAGGGTCTGGTCCTCCGAAGCATCTTCCGTGGCAAACCCTATCGGGATGTCGCCAAGATCTTCCAAGGACAGAGCGACACCAAGTTCTACCCCGACAAGTTGCTCAAGACCCTTGAACCCGCCACCCTCGAGACGTCAAGATCTTCCACCGGAGCCGAAGATCCGAAGCTCTTCTTCATAGAGCGCCAAGTACCCCGAAGACCGTTTCCGCTGAAACCCCAAGATCATCAACGGCATCCGAGCTCGACACCGGCAACTAAGATGGCACCACAAGATCGTCGACAAGAAACCGCGAACCTGAACCGGAGATCTCCGTCACGGAACCCCAAGGCCTTGAGGAGGAGCCGATGATATCGCCTCCACGGAACACTGAGTTCTCCATCAAGGACACCAGGACCGTCGACATGACCCAAAGACCGCGAATGCGACAAGACCTACCCCCGCTATCCGAGAACGATCCCGTCGAGACTGATCCGTCGAATCCTGAACCTCGAGACCAACCCCGGAACCCCAAGTTCGTCGAGACCCCCTAAAGTGTGAACCCCTTATCCGAGAACCCTAATTTATAAACGTCACCTATATAACTGTTGCATATAAATTGTTCATGCATGCATCCATATCATGTGGTTTGGGGGCCTTATGCCGAATCACCTAATAATTAAATATGGGGTCCATATGCTGGCAAATCCAGTCTCATATCGGCCTCATTTAAATTTGTGTAGCGAACCCGGTGCTATCTTTTGCCATGCTAAAACAACATTTAATTGGCGGGGGTTCTAAATAACTTGAACCATTTAATTAATTGTCGGGACCCCGGTTCCGCTTAATATGACCTAATTGCATCGCACCTTTGCCACGTCATCCATCATGCATGCATCATGCCGATATTCTGCCGTTGTATTAAATAGTGCATCCGGTGGTTCTTCTAGTGTTTTGGTTCTTCGCGGATAAGGCCGTTGAGTTGATGTGAGCTTACCGATCTTGGTTGAACCTTCGACAATGTTTTCTGTCGAGCATCTCCCCCTTTCTACCTATCTTACTTTTATAGTCTTTATTCCCTCCTGTTGATCTATTGCTATCTGTGTTGCGATGCTTTAGTTTCCGTACCTGTGATATACCGTGCAGCCCTATATTGCCTTGGACACATCCTATTACCTGTTGTTTGGTAGATAGTTGGACTTGCGCGTCGTAGTCGCTTGCTCAAGTGTTGTTGCGTGTCGTCAAGTGCCACAGTTGGTGATGTATTGCCGCATGTTGCTGATGGAGATGATCATAGTTTTACTTATTGTTCACTTTAATTCCTGTTTAACAACTAAAATTGAAGTAAGCAGAGGCATCGGTGGGTGATAGATAATATTTGGTTTCCGAACGCCCACTTGTGTCCCGTAAGACCCCGAGTACTTGATACTTGTTCCTTGATTTATCGCGCTATCCACATCCGGGAGGTATATGGGACCCCCCTGAGCCAGAGCTTGATTCAGTCTTATTTCTTGGGGCCACAAACTAGTTTGAGGTTTTATTTACAATCCTGTACTTATGCCATGCTACTTTCTGTATTTAAATTGTGCGAGGAGCACACTGTACTGTTTAGGATCGGGACACGATTCCGCGGTGTCGACAAGCCCAGCCACACTTTCGGGTTCCCAGTCGTTCACAGCCGTCTACCCAAACCTTGAGCCCGTCTCGGAGTCACCGCTTCGCTATGGATCTACTTAAGGGTGGCCCCTGAAATATTTCAATCCTGTGATTGTTCAATGTGAAAGCCTCGTTGGGTTTTGTTTTGGTTTTTCCGAGGTTGATCGAGCGTGTGTTGCTATTGGTGCACCCCGGGTAAAACTTTCTCGAAAGCCGTGTCATGGATATGGACGACTTGGAGCACAGTATCTCGACCATAGACAAGCATAACTAAAGTTTATTGCTATAAATTTGACTTTATAATGACTAGTAATCAGCTTCACTATAATGGAATGGCTAATTAATACTGCCCACAATTGCTTGTTTGGAGTGTCGCTTGCGACCATTGTACCTGACTAGTAAGTATTGCAACTACAACGGAATGGCTGATTAAAAGTACCAACAACTGCTGGGTTTGGGTTATCTCATGTTAATTGTATCTGATTAGTAAGTGTTACAACTATAACGGAATGGTTAATTAAAAGGGCCTACTGCTTACTTTATCAGGAAGAATATCTAAACCTGACTAGTAATTGCTGCAACGATAACTGAATAAGTAAAACTGCCAACGGTGTGAGTTCCTCGGTTGACTTCCTCGTTTGGTCTCGAGGGGGAAACACCAGGATGGGTTTGTTTGGTGATAGCTTCAGGTTGGATCCGGTTAGGTCATTCTTATCCCTCTCTGATATCCTCCAGTTGTATCGAGTCTCTATAGGTTGTTTAGTGCATGCTGCCGCTGCCGCTTCAGTCCACCATACCTATGTAGGCGAGGACCGCCGAATTCTAGCCTCGCTGTCTTGGCCTCGATCGACGCCTCCTCTTTTCCTTTGCCCTTTGTCGGCACCCCTTTTGTTTAAGCAGGTTTGAGATCGATGTCGTTAGCAGGGTTACCCTTCCGGCTTGGCCTGGGCAGGGTTATGGACGCCATTGGTTATTCTTCAGGGCTCTTAGCCCCATTTGCATCTTGTCCGTAAATGGACGCACTATCGTTTTCAAGGTGATTTGGATCTTTGTATATTATATATGTATTCTTGACTCTTCGAGTCGCTGTTATATATATCTGTTCTGTGGGTTCCATCGAGGACTGTTGTGTAATGTTATTACTTCGTTTTCCACCCGCACGAAAGTGCCTGGTGGGCACCTTTGAATTGTTTCTATGCGGGTTTGGCGAATTTTGCTCAAACTTGCATAGGTCCGATTCTGAGGGTGGTATCGAGCTCCATACCCACAAGTCCAGAAGATAACCTAGCTAACGGTGTAGAGTGTCAAAACTATTTTGCAAAATCGGTTGATAGATTTCGGTTGGGTTTCCGTCGCCCCTTACACCACAAAGCGTCCAGCCCCAACGGTAATCACCTCGCTTCATTCGCAGTCGCAGTTTTTGCAGTCGCGGTAATTCTAATTTCACCTTGCGTCCTTTGCAGCTGTTCCAAGTAGTGGAAGGATGGCTCCCGCCTTCGGACGACGAGAATTCGAGCTCGTCCGCCCAGGAGATGGGCAAGTCTCCTCCTGCCAAAGGCGATTCCGGGAGCGACGAGGTCAATGACGATGACGAGTCCGAGGAGGAGGTCGCCCCACTGGTTCGCAAGACCCGCGGGCAGCGACAGCGTGAGCTTGAGGCAAGTAAAAACCTCGAGCGTCACGATGACGACGACGAGCTTCCGGAGACCACCTCGCGCCGCCAGGCCACTCCGTCGAAGAAAAAGAAGAAAGAGAAGGAGGCAAAGGCCCCTCTGAAGAGGAAGACGAAGCCGACGAGGCCGGCCTTGCCGCCGCAATCGGCGAGCAGTTCTGACGTCCCCAACCCGGCCAAGGACGAGGCGCCGCCGAAGACAGCCGTACTGGACACGGCCGCCGTCGAGGTGCCATTGTCTTTGATGCCTCCGCCATTTGCCCCAGTCTCTGGGCTGGGGGATGCTCCGGCTGCAGCGGCTTCGCCTCACAGGGAGGCTCCTGCCGAAGATATCCCAGAGGCTCCGATTGCAGCCTCGAAGACGAAGAAGTCGTACGTGTCTTGGGCATGCGACGTCCTGGAGATGGGGCTCAGTCGCCAACTGGGCCCTGAACTGGAGAAGCCGGACGGCCTCCGCACGGGGCTACGCTTTATTCCAGTCGCCAAGTGAGTACCCTCACCCTCCTTTGTCTTCCATAACAGCTTGAATTATCTTTTCTTACACGATTGATGTACAGGACCGGAGTGAAGAGGATGGGCCACCCGACCGTGGCTAAGGTGCCGTCCGTCGCCAGCGAGGAGGATCCTTCCCGTAAGAGGAAGGCGGACGAGGTCGTCGCCCCTACGGATGGCAGCAAGAGGGCCAAGGGTGATGACGTCGTCACGATTTCTGACGACACGGCGGACGCGCCAACGGAGCCCGTAACAGAGGCGGCCGCATCCGCGAAGGAGGGCACTCCCTCGCCTGGAACGGCCGAGCCGACCTCCTTTGGGGCGGTTGCCTCCATCGCGACTTTCCCGCTCTTCATGGCCAAAGCGGCCGCGACGAGTGGAACTTCACCCTCGAGCCGGGCACCTGGGGTCGCCGATGCGGAAGTCGACCAGCGTCGTGGGTATACGCCGTCCCTCCTCGCGTCCATGGACGCGATACAACTTCATGGCATGCTTGGCGCAGCCATCCGGGTATGTCCAGTCCCCGAGGATCAGGTCGGTGTTTTGCAGCGGTCTGATCCTTTTGGCATATAATTTGTTATGTTGCGCGTCCAGTCCCTGAGTGCGCACTCACTGAATCTCACCGGGTGGGCATTTAGGAAGTTTTTGATTGCCAGTCCCCGAGTGCGCACTCGCTGAATTTCAGCGGGTGGGCACTTAGGAAGTTTTTGGTTGCCAGTCCCCGAGTGCGCACTCGCTGAATTTCAGCGGGTGGGCACTTAGGAAGTTTTTTGATTGCCAGTCCCCGAGTGCGCACTCACTGAATTTAAGCGGGTGGGCACTTAGAATGTTGCTTTAATTAACTGTTTGAACGATGTGCAGGGTCTGCAACGTGAATCAGCTGACCTATTGGCAGCGAAGCACCGCGCGGAGAAGGAACTGGCAGCCATCCAAGAGGTGAATAGGGGGCTTCAGGCAGTTGCCGCGAAGGCGGAGGAAGCTCGCCAGGGACTTGTCCCCGCGGGTGAATTGGCGGCAGCGCAATCGGCTTTGAGCTTGGCTGAAAAGCGGATCGCCGATCTCGAGCACGAGCTGCAGGAAGCGAAGGAAGAAGCAAGCTCGGCTGATGGACGAGCCAAGGCCGCCATTACAGCCGCCGAAGAAGATCGTAAAGTGTTGAACGCCCTTGTTGCTGGGCTTCAGGATGATCATACTGCGCTTCAACGCTTCATCACGGATCTCGCTCGCCCGCTGATTGGTAAGTGCAATTGCCTCTGCCAGTATCTTGTGCTTTTTTGTGATGTCCAACATACTCACTGTTGTCTTCTACTCGCAGGTCGCATCATCGATAGCGCGGAAGAGGCGAGCTCGTTCGACGCGCGGCAGTGTGTGGGCATGCTCGTTGACTCGGCGACGTTGTCGGCAACATGCATCCGAGCCTACCTCCAGGAGATATCACCCACGGAGATGATTCCCAGCGACCTCGTCGAGGTGTGGAAGTACTTGGAGAAGGCGCCCTCGATTGTTGAATTCATGACGCGGTCGGCATTTTGACGCGGAGAATCAATAGCGCTGAGCCTTGGACTTGCTCACTTCCCAGAGGACTTCGAACTCGACGACGTGACGAGCGGCTACCCTTCGTCGACTGGCGCGGTGGAGCTTTCCGAGGTGCTCAAGTTGACGGACCGCGCCGCGGTGTACTCGGAGCGTGTCTGGGCAATGGGCGACCTTCCGCCTTACAGAGACGGTCGTCGCCGTAACGACCCGAGCCGCGACCGGATTTCAAGGTCGAGCAGCCTTTCCGCGCGGCGATGGCGGGTGAGCCGACGACGTGCCGTCAAACCCATACCGCCGTTCATTCGCAGCCGCGGCGAGTCGTCGTCGGCTTCTGAGAATAGGGTAGTTTGCCCTGAGGCGTTAGTAGCAGGTCTGCCGTATGGGCATATTTTGTAATGTGAGACAATGCGACATGCTTTTGAATGAGACATTGTGTCTTTGTTGGAATTTGTCATGTGTTTTGTGATTGTGGTTTGAACGAGTCCCCGAGCGCGTCCGCCCTTTTGTGGGGTTTACCTCGTGTATGATACGTTTGTTGTTTTTGAATGTTTTTGTTATTGTGGTCTACTCGCCCGAACTCGAAGAGCCAGTCGCAGGGCGACTCCCTTGAACGCTCTATACTTCACCGTTTTCCCTTGCGCGAACAGGGTCGGGTGGCCGAGTCCCTGAGCGTGGTACTTGGTTGTTCTAGGCGCGACTCGAGGGTGGTTGAGGACTTGGCGCGTTGGCTTGGGCGCATCACTCCTACCTGGCCCGTCGGGTCAGTCGCGTGGCGAGTCCTGGGCATGCTCTCTTACTTGGCGTTTTCCTGAGCCGCTCGCGATGAACTGGTCGTCAGTCCCCGAGCGTGGTACTTAGCCGTTCGAGTCGCTATGCCGAGGATGCGGAGGACCATGGTCGCTGTAAGAAGCGAAGGCAGTTGTCTTGGCTTGTAAAGCCAGTCGGGCTAGGCGACTCCAATGGGGCTCCGGGTAGGCGTTTTTCATGGACGATGCAAGACCTGAGATTGCTCAGTGCTCTTGCACCGCACTACTTAGCCGTGCCGATCGCTGTACCAAAGGTTGACTTCTGCGATTAGCTGGGCGCTGTTATTACGAGTGCGAGTGGCACAAGGTATGGAGAGTAGTCACAGTTTGCAGTAACCGATTCTTTTATTTCATAGCGACTGGAGAGTACATATGTGGGATTCTAGGGGTAGAACTTTCGTAGGAGGTTTACATTCCATGGTTGCTTGACGTCGAGTTCGCCGTCCCCGTGGACGTCGATGAGGTAGTAGGCGTCATTGCCAAGTACTCGCCCGATGGCGAATGGTCCTTCCCACGGAGGGGAGAGCTTGTGCATGCCCTTCTTGTCCTGGATGAGGCGCAACACCAGGTCGCCTTCCTGGAAGATGCGAGTTTTCACCCGCCGGCTGTGGTAGCGGCGGAGTCCCTGCTGGTAGATGGCGGTGCATGACCGAGCGAGGTCACGTGCCTCGTCGAGCTGATCGACTCCGTCTTGGCGGGCGAGTTCGTTTGCAGCCTCCGTGTAGTGGACGACCCGTGGCGAGTCGTGCTCGAGGTCGGTGGGCATGACTGCCTCGGCGCCGTATACCATGAAGAAGGGGGTGAATCCTGTCGACCTGTTGACCGAGGTGCGGATGCCCCAGATGACGGAGGGTAGCTCCTCGACCCAGCACCCGGCGGTGCGCTCGAGTGGTACTTGGAGTCGCGGCTTCAGGCCGTGGAGGATACTTTGGTTGGCCCGTTCCGCCTGGCCGTTGGATTCCGGGTGGGCGACCGACGCAAGGTCGAGCCGGATGTGGTGCTCTTCGCAGAATTCGGCCATGGCTCCTTTGGCGAAGTTGGTGCCGTTGTCCGTGATGATGCTGTTTGGGAACCCGTAGCGATATATGAGCTCGCGTAGGAATTTATTGGCGGTCTTCCCGTCGCATTTCCGAACTGGCTTGACCTCCACCCACTTTGTGAATTTGTCCACCACGACCAGCAGGTGGGTGTAGCCGGAGGGAGCCTTCTTGAAGGGGCCTACCATATACATTCCCCACACAGCGAATGGCCAGGTGATGGGGATTGTTTTGAGCGCTGAGCTCGGCACGTGCGTCTGGTTGGCGTACTTCTGGCACCCAGCGCATCGCTGGACGATGTCGACAGCATCGGCGTGTGCGGTGGGCTAGTAGAAGCCATGTCGCATAGCCTTGGCGACCAGAGAGTGGGCGCCGGTGTGGTGGCCGCAGTCACCGGAGTGGATATCGTGGAGGATATTGCGTCCTTCGGCGGGTTGGACGCAGCGTTGGAACACGCCGGTGACACTGCGCTTGTGGAGCTCGCCGTCAAAGATGGTGTAGGACTTGCATTGACGAGCGATCATCCGAGCGTCCGTCTCGTCTGCCGGCAAGGTGTCGTCTTCCAGGTAGGCGATGTAGGGCTTGGTCCAGTCGTCTGGCTCGGTGACGAGTGCGACCAGGGCTGCCTCCGGCTGTAACGGGACTCCGATGTCGATCTCCCTCGGGGGAGAGACTGATGGCTTGGTTATTGTGTCGAGGAAGACGCCGGCGGGTGGTGCGAGTCGAGCCGACCCGATGCGAGAGAGGGCGTCGGCCTCCTCGTTCTTCCGCCTGTCGATCCACTCGACGGAGTAGCCTGTGAAGTGTCCGCCCAGCTTGTCCACTGCTTGGCGGTATGCCGCCATGGTGGGGGAGACGGCGTCGCAGGTGCCAGCGACTTGCCCCGCGACGAGGTCGGAATCTCCGTAGCAGCGTAGGCGGTTGACATTCATCTCCTTGGCAGCTCGCATGCCGTGGAGTAAGGCCTCGTACTCGGCCATGTTGTTGGTGCAGGGTGTGAAGTCGAGGCAGAGGATGTAGCGGAGCTTGTCGCCCTTCGGTGAAGTTAGCACGATCCTCGCACCGCGTCCGCGTTCTTGGAGCCGTCGAAGTGCAGGCTCCAGTAATGGAGGTATGGCAGCTTCTCTGGCTGCTGGGCCTCTTCCCAGTCGGCGATGAAGTCCGCTAGGGCCTGCGACTTGATTGCTTTTCGCGGCTCGTATTTGATGTTGTGGACGCCGATCTCGATGGCCCACTTGGCGACCCGCCCGGTCGCCTCTCGGTTACGGATGATGTCTTGCAGTGGTGCTGAGGAGACGACCGTGATCGGGTGCTCCTGGAAGTAGTGCGGAGGCGCCGCTGAGCTCTGAAGACCGCGTATACCAGATTTTGGTACTGGGGGTACCGCTGGCGCGACTCGGTGAGGACCTCGCTGATGTAGTACACCAGTCGCTGCACTGGGCGCTCCTTTCCTTCCTCCGGTCGCTCGACGACCATCACGGCGCTGACGACGCGCTCAGAAGCCGCGACGTAAACCAGCATGGGTTCTTTGTCGGCGGGGGCGGCGAGTAGCGGTGCGGCGAGTAGGACCTTTTTGAGATCGCGGAGCGCGTCATCCGCCTCCTTGTCCCACTAGAAGGTGGGGTTCTTGCGCATCAGGCGGTATAGGGGCATCGCCTTTTCGCCCAGGCGGGGGATGAAGCGACTGAGAGCCGCTACTCGCCCGGCCAGTTTCTGGACATCGCGCAGGCACTCGGGTTTGCCGAGCCGGGCGATCGTGTCGATCTTCGTGGGGTTCGCCTCGATCCCTCGTTTGGAGACGACGTATCCCAGTAGTTGTCCTACTGGTACACCGAAGGTGCATTTGCCTGGGTTAAGCTTTATCTTGTATTTTCGCAGGTTGGCGAATGTTTCCGCCAGGTCAGCGAGTAGGTCACCCTGGCGAGCGGACTTTACGACCACGTCGTCGATGTAGACGTGGATGTTGCGGCCAATTTGGCTCGCGAGGCACTCTTGCATGCACCGTTGGTAGGTCGCCCCGGCGTTCTTGAGACCGAAGGTCATGGCGGTGTAGCAGAAGGCTCCGAATGGCGTGATGAATGCCGTCTTCTCCTCGTCCTCGACCGCCATTTTTATCTGATTGTACCCGGAATAGGCGTCGAGGAAACATAGCGACTCCGAGCCCGCGGTTGAATCGATTATCTGGTCGATCCGCGGGAGGAAGAACTGCTCCTTTGGGCAGGCGCTGTTCAAGTTTGTGTAGTCGATACACATCCTCCAGGTCCCGTTCTTCTTCTCGACCAGGACTGGGTTTGCCAGCCACTTGGAGTATTTGATTGGCCGGATGAAGCCTGCAGCGAGTAGACGCTGCACCTCCTCGGCGATTGCTCGGCGGTGCTCTTCATTGAAGGGCCACAGCGACTGTTTGACAGGTCATACTTTGGGGTCGGCGTTTAGCTTGTGCTCAGTGACCTCCCTAGGGACACCAGGCATGTCAGAGGGCTTCCATGCAAAGATGTCCCTGTTCTCACGGAGGAACTTGATGAGCGCGCCTTCCTACGCTGGGCTCATGCCCGTCCCGATCGTCACCGTCTGGCTGGAGTCGCCTGGGACCAGCTCGACGGTGCGGGTGTGCGTCGTTGCCTCGAAGGTTGAGGTGTTTGCGCCCTCCGAGTTGGGCTTCTTGAGTATGGTGGGGTCGTCGTTCTTGACCCCGCTCGCGTACTTGGCGAGCTCATCGGCGTGTTTGGTCTCCGCCGGATGACGGCGTCAGCGAGCTCGGCTCCATTGGCCTCGCACTCGGCGGCCATGTCGGGGTCGCCGTTGATGGTGACGACGCCGCACGGCCTGGGGAGCTTCATCGCGTTGTAAGCGTAGTGGGGCGCTGCCATGAACTTGGCGAACGCCTGGCGCCCCAGGACGCAATGGTAGGGGCTATCGAAGGGCACGAGCTCGAAGACGATCCGCTCGGTGCGGAAGTTCACTGGTGTGCCGAAGGTGACTGGCAGCGTGACTTTACCGATCGGGTACGCCTTCCGACCGGGGACGATGCCATGGAATGTGGATCATCGACTGCGGGAGCCGCAGCCGCCTGAAGGTGTCCAGGTACAGAATGTTGATGGATCTGCCGCCGTCCATCAATGTCTTGGGGAGCCAGTAGTCGCCGACCTTAGGCTTGACCACCAGGGCGACTCGCTTGGGTACTCGATGCGTGGCGAGTGGTCTTGTCGGCTCCAGGTGATGGGCTGCTCCGACCAGTTGAGGAACTGGGGAATGTCCACCTGGGCCACCGCGTTGACGGTGACAGCGCGGGCGATGACCTTCTTCTCGCGCTTCGTGTTGAAGCCCGTGAATGTATGGAGTGAGCCGGCCACTTTGCCGAATTTTCCGCCGTTTGGCGGGTCGTTGTCGGGGTCCTCCCGTGCTCGCCGTGCCTTCTCGATCTCCCTAAGGGTGTGGAAGTTGGCGATGGTGTGCGTTGCGGGCTTCCCTTCCCTGCTATGAAACACACACGGTTGGTTAAGGAGGGTCGCGGGGTCAAACCTTGGCTTGGCCTTGTAGTTGCCGCCGTCGCGGCGTTGTCCTCCGTCGCGGCGGAAGCTCTTGGGCTCGCGTTGTGCGACCAGGGGCTCGTAGCGGCACGAGGTCTTGAAGCACTGGATCGCGGTTTCCGGGTGGATACCGACCGCGTTGTACCAGAGTTCTTGCCACCGTTGGACCCAGTTGCGGGTCGACTCGCGGGGTCCCTGGACGCATCGCTCCAGGTCCTCGATGGTGGTGGCGCGGGTGTAGGAGCACTCGAAGTGCCTGACGAAGGCGTCGCATCTCCTCCCGTGAATCGTCATCGCCCCGGGGAGGGTGTTGATCCATTGCCTGCACGTCCCCTCCATCATCAGGGGGAGGTAACGGGCGGCTAGCAGGTCAGTGTGGCATGCGATCCCCATCGCCATGAGGTATGTATCGAGCCAAACGGCGGGGTCGTACGAGGGGTCGTACTTTTCTATCTCCTTCGGCGCCTTGAAGTTTGGCGGGTACTTCTCGCCTCGGATCATTGGTCTGAAGCACTTGGGGCCGAGTCGGCTGAGCGACCCCATGGGCTCGCCGTCGCGGCGATTGGTTAGGGTGTCGCGGTCGTCGGGCGGCGTGCGCCAGCTTTGGTTGTTGATGATGGGTGCGGGCATCGATGGGTTGCCCGTTGGCGGCGGTTGGTCGCTGGCCTGGGGTCACAGGAGAGTGCCGTTCGGGTCGGTGTTGAGCTGCAGTGGCTCGGTGGCGGGCGTTGAGGGTGTTTGCCGCCACCGGGCGGCCGCTTCCGCGAACGCGAGTATACCGACCCGCGGTCGGCCCGCATTTTGCTGCTCGACGGCCTTTGCGGCGAGGCCCTGACGCATCGGATCTGAGGGCGCCGCCGCGGGCTGATGTTGTCGGCTGCTGCTCGACCTACCACGAGGTTGTCCATCGGGGTGGAGAATAGTGGGATACTGTTTGCGTCTCGCTCCCGTGAGGAGAACACTATCTGCGGCTGATCCCTGGGAGGTGTGCGGTTGGGTGGAGGTGGGGCGCCCATCGCCGTCGACCCAGGCGGGGGTCGGGCGCTTCCTCCTGGTGGCGCGTTTTCGCAGATCACGCGCTCGGCCACGCGGGCCGGGTTGTTTTCGTCGTCGAAGTTCAGGGCACGCCCCTGAACAGTGGGGTTCAGGCGTGACCTGATCCGCTGCTGGTGGTAGCGCGATAGTTCCTGCGCCGTCACCTGCTCGAGGCGAAATTTATCGCGCTCGGCTTGTTCCTTGCGCACCGCCTCTGCCAGTTTCAGGCGGAGTTCCCCGACCTCCGTTGCCGTGGCTCTAGGAGGGATTGGGGTGGTGAATGGGTCCTCCGGCGGATCGGTGCCGGTCGCCATGTAGGTCGCGGCGTGGAGACCGGTTCCGTCGCGGAGGTCGGCGGAGTTCTCCGATCCGGAGTCGAATTCGAAGATCCCGAGGATGGAGAGGTCCTCGAAGTCTCCCACGTTGGAGACTGGGTGATGGAGCCCGCGGGTGAAGCCGCGGTGATGGACCCGGCGAGTGACGCCGGGGTCGCCGAGTCGGCGTCGTCGTTGAGGGCCGCGTCTTCTGCGGCCGCTGAGTTTTCGGCCACGTCGCTGTGGGCCGAATTATACTCGGAGGCGAGGCGATGGATCGTGCGGATCTGGCTCGGAGAGCCGATCGCGGAGGCGACTTCGCGGATGCGAACCGAATCCTCCGAGACGATGGCGTCGGTGAGGCCGACGAAGAGGCTGATCGTGCCGACCGGGGATCACGCGTCGTGACGGGTCGCGCCACGGACGTAGCTGCTCGGCAAGATTTGGAGCATCTCGCCGATCGCTATCATGCGGCCGGTGGCGACGTTGATGGGCAGATTGGATCTCGCCGCAGAACACCGGCCAGACCGGCCAGGCCCCACGGTGGGCGCCACTGTCGTGGGAATGGTCACGGCAGATGCTGCAATCGGCAGCGAGTAGTAGAACAAGGGGCAAGGGCGGCCAGCCATCTGCGGTGCGAGATGAGGGCAAAGACAGTGGTTTTACCAGTTCGCCGGAGGGTAAAGACCTACTCCTGCTAGATTGTATTATGAAGGTGGTACAATGGGCGAGCTTGGCGACTAGGCAGCGAGTAGCTTGGGTGTATGATGGAACGTATCTCTACGCGTCCTACAGGGAGGTTTATATAGGCTCACCTCCCCTAGGGTTTACATATCTGAACCGATTCAGTTAAAGCTTCGGTACTCGTTTAACCTAATCCGACTGGGCCTATCTACTCGCCTGCCTTCGACTTCCAGCTTGGATCCACGCCGACTTGATCCGGCCGTCTGCAGCCCACTCGCCAGTCTTGGGCGATCGGAACGCCCTTGGGTATACCCCAGTAGGCGCATCCCCATCAATGACTGTGTGTGTGTTCAACTTGTGTGTCTGCTATGCACATGTGGATAAGTTCAGAAAGTTTGAACTTTACTATTACCAAACTACTTTTACCTAGCTGGTGAATTGGTCCCTTTTGGCTGTCATTTGAATTCTGGCTTTGAATTTATGAAGGATGAAATCTTTCAAATTGGTGAAACTTGCCCCTTTTACCACATTTCTCAATGATGAGATTGTCAAGTGCACCTCACTGACATATCTGAGAGAAATATACTAACACTGATCCTATTTTGTTTTCTATTTAATCTTTGTTTTGCAGGTACAAAGATAAAGATGAAGATTTAGTGTAGTTTTAGATATAGGATAGTTAGTGAATATACAAATGTAGATTTCTTATTCTTTTGTAATTTTTCTTTTATAATTCTTGTAATCTTTATTTGGTTCATTTGTAATAAAGTTTATATATTTATTAATAAAGGATATTCTTATTCTTTACTCTTGTGTAAATTGTGAAGTTTGGAATAACTTTAGTAAGTTCATTCTTTGTATCTTGTTTATGTATATGAAATGAATTTCATATAAAATATTGAGTTTAGATAAGATTTAAGTTATAATACTTTTCTCCTAATTAATGTAAGATTTAGATCTTATATCAAAATCTTTTAAATTATAAAACACTTAGTTTTAGAATCCAAACTCATTTCCAAACACACAGAATTCCTTTAAGATCATATCAAAGTTTATAGCAATCCTCCTTTAAGACTAAACCTATTCTCAAAGTAAGAAAGAATCATTGATCACTCAAGGTTTTTATTTGGCGAAAATTTTACCCACATTTTCACAAATGAATGCATGCAACAATAGGAGTTTCCAAACTCTAGATATCGTCATTTGAAGTTTGCCTCTTATTTGGTCCAGACCGGAGTCTCCGGTCTGCATGGACCGGAATCTCCGGTATGGTCCGGAGTGTCCCCTGGAGTCCCCGGAGGGGGCTCCAGAATTCAGCCTGGGACAGTCTGATAGTTGGTCCGGAGGCTAGTCCGGAAGTTGGGCCAGAATCTCCGGTGTAGACCGGAGTCTCCGGTCTAACTTTTCCCCAACGGGAAGAAAATGGTCAGAAATCTGTGGGCCTATAAAAAGGGGCCCTTCTTCCCCAATGTCATTGCTCGAGTTTTACATGCTTTCTCCTCCATTCTTGACCCTCTTGAGCTTGATACCCCTTCAATCCCTCCCTTGATTCTTGCATATACTTTAGGGATTTTAAAGAGGAGATCTAGATCTACAATCCCACCAATCCATATCTCCTCTAAGTGAGGGGAACATCTTGGGATCTAGATCTTGGAGTCTTTTGTGGATTTCCTCCATTGTTCTTCTTCTCTTATTCCCCCATAAACTTTTGTAGCTTTGGTGGAATTTTGGAGATAGGGATTTGAATACTACTTGTGTTCTTGCCATTGCATTTGGTGCATCGGTTTGAGTTCTCGGCGAGGATTCATTTGAGTGAAAGGTGAGAAGCCTTTTACTCTTGGGTTCTTGGAACCCTAGACGATTTCTTGTGTTGCAGGTTGAGGCCTTGGTGGCATTTGTTGGGAGCCTCCAATTAAGTTGTGGAGAAGTGCCCCAACCTTGTGAGAGGTTCCGGTTGCCACCAACAAGTGCACCGATAGTGGATGTGTGGATCAATCCCATTGGGGTGAGATCACCGGAGAATAAGAGAGGCCTTTTGTGGCGTAGGTGGTTAGATACCACCCTCTCTCCAAACGAGACGTACTCCATGTTGGGAGGAACTCGGTAAAATATCACCGTCCCCGCGTGCCTCGGTTATCTCTATACCCGAGCTCTTACTTATGCACTTTACTTTGTGATAGCCTTCGTGCTTGAAGTATATATCTTGTTATCATATAGTTGTTTGTCTTGCTTAGCATAAGTTGTTGGTGCACATAGGTGAACCCTAGATTGTTCTAGGTTTTGTGCTTGACAAAGTAAACGCTAGTTTAATTCCGCCTTTGTCGATCCACTCTCGGAAATTTTTTAATTGCCTATTAACCCCCCCCCCCTCTAGGCGACATTTGTATCCTTTCAACCTCGAAGAGAAGGTGGTTGACTGCCAGAGCATAACTAGCCACCTAGCCACATGTAGTCCATTTAGGCTTGTTGGTGATAAATCAATTCTTGATTGTAAGAGTCACTTGAGGCCTTCTGATTCGAGCAAACAAATATAGCAAGATAGAATCCCCTGGAGGAAGCCTCGTGTAGGCTTGAATGTTTTAGCTGTTAATCCATTGAATAAAATTGATAATGTTAACATGGACACCATTCTCATAACTAGATTAACCCATGATGGGAAACCGCATGTGCAACATGGACACCATTCAACCATGCCATAAGACTTGCGCATATCCAACTTGAGGGAACATTGTTGATGCTTCTTAGACTTGTTTATTTTGATAAAATGCCCGCACTTATAGCTGTAATTATGTTGTTTGTGATCAATCTCCTAGGCTCAAAGGCGGACTGTTCCTGCAAGATAATCTTGGCAAAATTCTTTTTAGCATGTTAGCTAGGACTTTGGAAGGAGTTCTGTAAATAATATTGCATAAACTAATAGGACGAAATGGACCTAGCTCAACCGGGCTAGCCACCTTTGGTATTATCACAATACCATTTATTTCCTCCGGGTTATCATCTCCATGGAGTATGCGTAGAACCGCTAAAGTCACCCTGGTATACATAAATCCTAATTCCTCTAAAATAAATGAGCCAGGAATCTGTCAGGTCTCTGTGCTTTGGTAGGGAACATATGGTATAAAGCAGTCTTCACCTCCTCTTATGTATACGGCGCAGTAAGTCCATCATTCATTATCGCAGTAATAGTACCTGGTACTGTATTTAGTACCTCATTCATCTTGGTTGTGCCCTCTGATCCATAAAGATTTTGATAGAAATTCCGAGCTAAGGAACTCAACTCCTCTAGGTTGTCCATGTATCCATGTAACACCCCAGTATTTAGGACCAAAAGAGAGTGGTGGAATGATTTGTACATTCCATTCATGCATAAAAAATTCAGGTAAATTTTTCTCTTTTGAATAAGTTTAGCAAAGGGGCCGATGTCTCTCTTATGTCGATGAGTAGGATTAGTCATTGACGTGAGTGCGATAGATTTTGACATGACCTTTGTGTAACATATTTGTTTTGGGGAAAATACAATTTGAATTCAATTCAAATATACATAATGATAAGAATTCAAATGTGAAATTGAAATGGAGTTGAAATTTAAAATAATATATATGAAGTAAAAATAGATCATCACAATACATTTGACTTAAACGAACACATTGGAATTATAGTTCCAAAAGAATAGAAATTACACTTCCATAATGTTAATAATACAAGTACATGGGAGATACAACAAAAAGAGTCAAATATTACAAGTAGTTATTCCCAAAAGAATATTTTACAACATTTATGGAATAATACAACTAACAAATGAAATAAAAGAAAATTAAAAGAATAGGGATAAAAATTAGATCAGACAAAATTAAACTCCTAAACTAAGTCTCGATTTTCTAAATCTTCCCAATCATCCTTTCTTCCCTACCAAAGAAAATAGCAAGTAAGTTAGGACTTCAAAAATATTCAAAGTAACCAGAAAAAGGAAATGATCAAATTCTTAAAGTAAGTACCGATCTTACCATGAGGTAATGAAAACATAACCACATGCCAAACAAACACACAATTCAGTATGAGTTTTTACACTTGGCAACATCAAAATAAATAAATTAATTAAAATCAAAATCTAGTCCTATATTGATTGTGCAAAAGAAATCAAGCCACATATTAGCATTTCATTCACTTGCAACAATCAACAAGGATTGAATCACTTGGCGGTAATAAAAGAAAGGAAGTAGGGCTAGTAGGATAAGAGCAAGATCTCAGACATGCACTAGAACGAGGAGAAAGAACATTTGGTGACAAGCATAGTACTAGGTCCACATGCAAGCAGCACTCTCATCATCTGCATGTAGTGTATTGTCACAACCACACAACAAGTTCAATAGTACAAAAGCAAGGCAATCAGCTAGCTGCACCATGTTTTGTTCACAGAAGACAAACCACTTCAGCAGCCTCAGTTCAGTAGATAGAACACACAAGAACACCTATTGCTCTTCTCACTTCATTCCCAAATCCTTCCCCAACTAGAAGCCAGCACCACCATGATAGTCATGATCACATAGAGATCAAACTCAAGAGTAAGGTGGAGTAGATGTAGCAGCAAGGTGGCAGAGGAATACTAAAAGAGGAGCAGGAGGAAATCCAACTACTAGGAGGAGAAGTCTTCCACGAGAAGTGTTACTAACCATCAGCAGGCTATTCCAGATTCTAGAAGAACAAGTTACAAAAGAAATAGGCTGCAGAATATCTAAGGTAGAGAAAGAAAATATTTGGATGATCAAGTGCATAGCATATCATTCTTACCAGTTTTAGAAGAAATAAATACTGTAGAAATTTTGCTGGACCACAACTAAATCTATACATAAATCTATTTCTAAGATCACTTCAGCACCTCTCAAGCATTCAAACCACTAGCAAAGCATCTATCTGATCTAGAACCATACCACATAGATCTGGGTAATCATATGATCACTACAAACACAAGAGCACACCATCAGGATTAAATCATAGCAAGTATGACAATAGTAGATCATCTATTTGTTTACACTTAGTCAAGTTACTGATCTAGCACACTTATATGATGCTAATAAATGGTTACATCATGCATTACTTATATATTTGTACTACAACATTTCACATACACCTGATCTATGGGATATATATATGTGGAATATATGCATCTTAGGAGGGATACATTCAACTAGCTAACAATAGTGCGTATCTTGTTCCATCTTAATCATAAAATCTACTAGAGCATGTAATCAAATAAAGAACCAACGTTTATTTAAAACAAACCAAACAATATAGCTCTAGTAAGTAAAGTAGAAGCATGGGTTGTACTCCAACTTTGAAATAGGGGAGCCTATTTGTACCAAGCCAACATCAAGAAACATGAAAATTTAATTCTATAAAAGCATAGGAAAAGCTAGGAAGCAAGTAAAAAATAGGAAAGAATTTCCATGACATTCCATTGATCATACATGTGATCATCATGAAGTCACAAATAGTACCAACAACTTCAGGACAGTAAGTGAGAAGAACATCAAATACTCATAGCAACCTGAGCAAGAAGTTGATCAAGTTGTTATAAGAAAGCACTAGATAAACAACACCTTACATACTCATTATTTCAGATATATTATGTGTATGCATATAGCCTAGGTAGTATATCTCACACATTGCATGGTCACATCTGGTAAAACTAGGGAAGTAATATCCAACAATTAAATCTATTTACTCCTCAACTAGATTTTTATCTAAGAGGAATTAGAATGAGATATTTCTCACATATATGCATAGAAGTGCTATGCTAAATCATCACAGAGATTTAGAATCAACATCTTATTAGTATGTGTTCGTGTTAGAGGGAAAGGCTTCGGCTTTTGCATCAGTGGCAGGGGTAAGAATCAATTAGAGTATCTGGTCTTATCAAGTTATATCCAATAGGAACGACAGAAAGCATAATGATATGTTCTTATCGGTTTATTTAGCCAGATCAGCCAAGGACTGGACATCAACACTTTGCATAACACAAACACATATTTGTCCATGACCATGTATGCACATAATCTGATAATCTCTAGCAGCACCAAGAGCTAGAGTAGTATCCAAATAGCCAATCAAGTACAGGACAACTTTAAACCAAACCATAATAAGTACTTTCAAGAATCTCATGGCACTCGAGAACCATCAAAATCACACGATTAAATGTAGTTTATATCTGTTCTTATCAATTTGATACATTACATCACTTCACCGACACATAATAAAAATGCTAAAATAAATCCTTTAGCCCAACCAACATATACTTTACTTTACTTAATCTCCAATTGAGCTCAGATGAATATATCCAACTAAAAACAATCTTATGGTACCCAAACAGAGCAAAGAACCATTGCAGTGCTTTTAACTGTATTTTGTTCAGTTAACAACAGTGCTAATATTCAGTTTTGTCAGAGATAAATAAACAACACAACCTCATACAAATTGAGGCATCAGATTAAGCACAATACATAAATCAATTACACTAGAGTCTGACCAACTCAAGCCAAACATACCAGGGGTGGTTAATCATCCAAGTTGGAGCACCACCACAAGTAACCAACTAGCAGCAGATCAGAACACAATCAGAATAACACAAGGTCATATGCATAGAAGAGAGAGATCACCGAGGTGACTGTAGCCGAATATGTAGTTGATGGAGGCGATGTTGTAGACGACGCAGAGGAGGGGCCATCCGAGCCTACCACCGCACGGAGGTGCGGAAGGCCATGGCCGGCACAAGTAGGCAGAAGCACCATAGCACCAAAGAGCCTAGGCGGCACGAGTGTACAGGGGAGGGAGAGAACGACGGGTTCGAGCTGGAGATCGAGGAGGTCGAGCAGGAGGTCGAGGTCGACGTAGATGAGTCGTGGTTGTCATGGCGTAGCACCATCTGCAATGGAGGTCGGCGACGGCCAAACCAGCCAGCGTCCACTAGGGGTCTGGAGTCATGGGCGAGCGCGAGAGACCCCGAGGATCAAATCGAACAGGAGCGGGAGGTAGAGCACGTCGAGGTGAATCAAATCCCCACCTCGCCAGTGCTAGAGTGAGTCAGAAGTGGCCGGGAGGAGAGGCGGCAGTGGCATCACACGTCGAGTTGTGTCTGTGTCGTGCGTGAGAGAACGAGAGAGAAACGAGACGAGAGGAACGTGTACGCGTACTGGGTAGTGTACTTGCGGCATACATGTGTTGTCGCTGGTCATGCATCTGGGGTGTGACTATATAGAGTAAACCGCACCAACGATCCTTCTTTCGACGAAACGTTAAGTAGGTCTCAGTTTTTCAAAATTGAACATTGAGGTCATAATTGTTTCTAAGTGATTCATCGCAGGTCCTAAACTCGTTTGACCCGGGTTGACCAGCGCCACGTTGGCAAGGTGGGCCACTAGGACTAACCGCTGGAGGTGAATATTTGCACATAGCCCCGTCTTCTTTCCACAGCTCACCGGCTCACCCGTCTCTTCCTCTTTCCACCTCTCTCCCGCGACATGGAAGGCGAGCTGGCGGCGGTGACGGTTTTTCTCTGGTGCTAAACGACGGCAGTCGATAGGCGACAGCGGTCGCAAGGATGGAGCCCGTGAGGAAGGGGGCAAAGTTGCGGCGACCCGGCGATCCTCCCGTGCGCTACGGTAAGATGACCTAACCCTAGATCTCCATTTCTATCGGTGTTGGCGGTGGTAGAGAAGTAGTCCGAATTGGTGCTAGTTCTTGATGATTTGCATGTTATTTAGGAGTATTCGAGGATCATTTCACCCTAGAAATCAACTATGCTGGGTTTTTTTTCGGATTTGGGATGTCAAAGAGCTATGTGGATGGCAAAGTAGCTCGATTTGATGGATGTGAAGCAGACACATGGTCGCCTTTATGGCTCACTAATTTTATGCAGCTGCTAGCTTACTCTGAACCAGATAAATATGTGTTTTACTGGCTGCTGCCTGGAATAAACTTCGACACAGGACTAAGAATTATGGACACTGATAATGACACCTTGAGCATGATTGCTGTTGTCCCAAAGTTTCAGTATTTTAAGTTGTATGTGGACCACAAGGATTTGCAGTTTGACAATGCAACATTGGATGTTGTTGTGATCTGTGGTTCTGATTTGCCCCTAGTGTTGAGCTCTGGAAAGAGGATGGGTAAAGCAGCAGTTGGTAGGAGCAAAAATAGTGTTCCATCTAGTTAGGAGCAAAAAAGAGGATGGTTAACCCGGGTCAGATGAGTTTAAAACCTGCGATGAATCACTTAAAAACAATTAGGACTTCGATATTCAATTTTGAAGAACTGGGATCTACTTGATGTTTTGTCGAAAGAATTAGGACAACTAGTGCGGTTTACTCGCGTATATATACGAGATGAATAGTTCTTGTCCAATCATTAAGGCTTGTGTGTTGCAGTCCATATAAGATGTACGTAGTATAAAACATCTAATTACTAGTCCATCTGTATGCTAAATTTATACACGTAATATTAGAGTATTAAAAAATATTCCCAAGATATAAATCAAATATTAAAAAAAATATAAGTTGTATTCATGTCATAAAAATATTACAATAAAAACTTTAAAGCAACTACTAAACAATAAGGAGCTCTATTTCTTTCATATATTTCTATGATTTCCTCTAAATATATTATGCTCATAAAATCAAATGAAGTTCTAAAGAATTAGAATCATTGTTTCACATTTAAAATGAAGTGTAGTATTATTTCCTTTAATGTATAAAGTATTCAGTCTATAATTTATTTGGAATTGAATTGAAAATAATAAAGAAATAGTATTTTATTACGATGTTCTTATAAGTGTAGAAATCACTTCTTTAAACACCTAATCATATGAAACCAATCCAAAGAACTCACATCCCAAGTCCAATACTTAAACTCAATACATACTCAAACATTGGGGTTAATTTTGAGGTTTATACAGAATGCATAACATACCATATGCATAAAAGCATATTGTTTTTTTAAACATTAGTTCTTACCGGATTAATGATGCTATTTCAGATTCTGGAGTTTATATCGACTAGAAGATCTTGGTTGCATAATCTTATAGTCAAAAAGGCAAGTTCATACTTGCTCATGTTATTTGGTTATTTTCTATCAAGTATTTGCAAGAGGTATATACATTTTTAGTCCCACATCTTGCATTCTGGGAGCATTTTAGTCCCACATCTTGTAAACTGAACAATATTAGTCTCATAACTTGTAATCCGGAAGCATTTTAGTCTAATTCAATCAAATTTCTACGATTTTAACCGAATTCATTCACTAGTGGATTGAACTCATTCTAGAGCTGAGATGTAGGTAGCATCGTATTTTTTATAAAATGGCCCCTGTATATTTTTCTCCGCCGCTTGCGACCTTGGTATGGCATATAAGAAAACAACAACGAGCAGTGGGAGTTGAACTCATGACTTGTGTGGTGCTAAAGAAATAGATGCTTGCCACTATACCACATTGGGGAACATGTTATTTCAAGAGCGGCTGTTTGTTATATATTATGTCCTGGGTGACATGTCCTAGCTTGGCTACACACATACACCGATATGAAACACGTAAAAAAGAGTTAGGTATCAGAAAGCCAACAGGTTAGCTATTTTGTTGGCTCAACGATGAAACATGGAAAGGAAGTTATGTATACTAGAGCACAATGAAGTAAAGCTTAATTGAATGAGTGTATACACCCTGGATACATTCTCAAAATACCGCAAAACGTCAAACCTTTAACTTCCTCGGAGCACCGCCGCCGGTGAGGAGAGGCCACTGCGACGCCATCCGAGATCTACGGGGCGAGCTTGACCCCTGCCGCCACCACGGACGCAGCAACCACGAGCGCCACCACCTGTCGCTGCCTCAAGATGTAGAAGGCGACCCCCAACGCCGCTCGCCAGCCGCCGCCACACCAGGCCTCGCCAGCCTCCGCCGAGCCGCACTGCGCGCCAAGACTCCTTCGTCATGTCTAGGAAGCTTGCGACGGGGAAGGAGGACCCGCCGCCACCGGCACCGCGCAGGCTTTTCCCGGCGGCCAACGCCGACGGTAGTGGGAGGGGAGAGGGTGGGGAGGGGCGACGGGGAGCTAGGGCTTGGGCGGCTCTTCGGTCGCCCGCGAGGAGACACATCCGAGATACATGTAAGTCGTTATTTTGGACATTAAAAAATACGTGTTCTAAAATTGTGAAGAATTCTAAAAAATATGCAAATTTTAATTCGAAATAATTTATGTTCTGTGCTACATAAAAAATACAAAAGTAAAAAACGTGGGTTTACAAACTATGCACTTTCAAATTCTATAAGAATTATCTTTTTTTTAGCCCCAATACAAATCAGTCAGGGTTAAAATTTTGCACAATGAAAATACTTATATCATTGCACACACATACGTACATATCTTGAAGGTGTTTTTGATACTTTAAATTGCACTTTTACGTGCGCCTGTGCTTTCATCTTATACAAGAAATACGTCTTCATAAATAAACAGTACTGTTGGGTAGTGGTTGTGCCGGTGTGCACCTAGTCACATATGTTGTGTTCGAATCCTTTTCAAGGTATTTTATTTTATTTGTACGTTTGATGTGGCATCCCGCAAAACCACTACTAGAAAATCGCGTTGAATTTGTGCATTGCATCGTCATCATCATGCATTGTTTGCCAAACTATTTTATTTGTTTTCCATCTTATTCAAACTCCAAAACCAAACAAATAAAATTTACCCATCTAATCCTAAGTCTACCTAAAATCCTACCCAACCCAAGCCCTCAACCTCCCTCTCTCCTCTCACTATTTTATAACATAATAACAACTTGTTGCATATTGAATTGTCATTCATCTTTTTATCGCTTTATTTCGCGGCGAGGACCGAATCTAGCTCGCCGTAATCGCCCTCAGACGCCGCCCTTCTACATTTGATCTGTCTATATCAATGCATATCAAGTACACAAATGTTAGAAAAAGATAAACATGGGATATTTTGAAAAAATTGCGACGTGATAGGTGGACGAATTTAGTTAGACTTGCTGAAATTTGATCAAGTTGGACTAAAATGCTTTTAGGATACAAGTTATAGGACTAATTTTGTTTAATTTACAAAATATGAAACTAAAATGCTTTTAGAGTGCAAGATATGGGACCAAAAGTGTATATACCTCTATTTGCAATCTACTATTATTATCACCTGCATTTCAAAAAGGATGGCAGCAAACACTATTTTCATAATAACATGACTTATCGGTTATCGACCCGAGTGGTGGTAATCTAATATGGCGGGAAAATTGAACCATGGTTTGGTATGTGATTGGTGGAGGTTCCATTTGCACGGGAATGTATCATCTAGGATTTAATAACTAATGTCGCTAGTGATTCTTGCGCCGTATAATACGCGTTAACCATGAGATCTATATGGCTCTGGGGAAGTCAGCTGGATCTTTGTCCTTTCGCATATCAACGGAAACTTGATTGATCTGGGTTGCGTTGTTTTGCAACTTGGAGACTTTGATCTTCACCCGCCCGGACGGGTGTGCTCCAAGTGTCTACGATGGATTGTACATGTTCAGACCGTAAAACTTGGAAGACACCATCAACTTCGAAAGAGTCTGTTGGATTGCATGTACAAAAGGGTGGGTATGCGGGGTCGCGGAGAAGGGAAGTGATCAGCTTGAATCTTAGACTAGGCCCCACACCAAGAAAGTGTGGACGAGAATGCAACTCGGATGTGCAACAAGGCTAAGTTCTCTCATGGGTAAAGCAACGCACCTCTGCAGAGTATAAAAAGTGTGACATGTTACTCCCTGTTCCAGAAAGGAGCTGCGAACGCTGCAGAAAAGAAACCCCATGAAGTTCTAATCAACCTGTGAAGACTGATGGACACAGTTTTTCATCATAAAAGTAAGCTTTAAAGAAATGTTTACAAAAACCTATATAGCCTATGACCTATGGTATATGGTTGTAGATACTGCATCAAACAGTCCTCTTTCATGAATTTGCTGAGTACGCTTGTACTCAACCATACCTTCTTAACCATTGCTAGATTCTACAGCCGATGAAGACGTCATCAACGCCAACTTAAGCTCCAAGGAATCATCATCGAACAGCTCAATTTCTTCAATAAAATCAATGGAGTCAACATATATCTCAAGTAAAGTGAAGACGAAGTTACTAATTAGATAGGAGTATAATCTCTAGCCATAAAACCTACTTATGTAGAGTATTGCTATAGCAGCAATCACAAGCCTTAGATATATATTAATAGTAGTATTATTTCTATAATTGGCTTCGAGTTTCTATTTCTGGTTTTCTTTTGCAAGATGCTTTCCTCGTTATTTCGAGGAGGTTCTCTGGATCTTTTGTAATGTACTACGTGTTGTAATCTATAGTAATGCCTTGGACCGTGATGCTTTTGTTGTACCACTCTAAGAGTGTAATACTAGTGGGACAGTGTTTTACTGATATTATGTCAGCTGTACTACTTTATGCAGTGGTATGCTGGGTCACCGCAATCCACCACATGGCTTCTATGACCGAGATATCTTATTTTTCCTCTTTCTCTTGCTAGCATGCTGGTGGAAAAAATGAGTGTTGTTATCTCCCTTTGACGGCCATCGGGAAAATTGTCCCCATATCAATTTCTCAATTTCTTACGGTGATCCACTTCTCCAATATGGTCATAGATTTTCAACTTTGCCTGAGTCGGCCCAACTCTAACCGGCATCAAGCATAAATGCTCTCGCGACGTTTTAAGAGGATGTTTGATGCTATGAGTGACGAGGTTTGATCTCATCAATGCCCATTGTTATGGACTTGGGTTTTGGAGAAGATGGGGATGCTGGAGATCGCGGAACGGTTAGCAAACAAGCAATATGGAACACGAGGTTTACCCAGGTTCAGGCCCCCGGAGGGAAAACCCTACTCCTGCTTGTCTGCTCTTGATTACGGCTGAACCGGTGATTACAGGGGTGCGCAGATGCAATATGGCGTGGAGGTGTGTATGCAAAAGTATGAGTCAAGAGATCTAGGTCGTGCCCTCCTGGCCTTTATATAGACAGGCAGGTCTCGGGCATAGACCTAGTCGGTTACAAGTTCTAGGATTTTACCCCTTTGAATTTCCTATCTACTCTAGTCTTGTTCTCCAAGGATCCGAAGGCGTCATGGGCCTAGGCCACCCGAAAGTCTTCATGGGCCGGCGTATATTTGCCATGGGCCTTCCTTGGGCTAGACCAGGTATGCTGAGATCATGTACCCACGGGGTATAACCAAGTCAGTAGCCCCCGAGTGATCAGTCGAATCGTTGATTCGGCTGAGGACTCTTTAATCCTTCGGGTGTGACTATGTATTTCAATAGTTCAGATGTAGGGATTGTTGATGCGTGTGCGTGACTCACCCGACGGATCAGGGTCAGTTAACTGTCTTGGGACGAAACAACACGATCTTCTTCAGGTTTGAGTCCCTCAACTCGAAACTGGAACATATGCTGGCGTAATTCGACTCAGGCCGCGGAGGACTTATAGGAATGGAATTCCAGTGAATTTAATTGATATACCCAACGCGTCCGTCGGGATTTTTCATCGCGCCTGTTGGCACGGATTTTTACTAGCAGAGCGCAGTCATGTGCGTTGCCAGGCCATCAGATGATATTTGTAGGTCTTATCTTTGTGTCGTAGACACAGCATCCGAATGCTTATCACCGCGGAGGTGTTTCGGGTGGCCAAGGAGGGCATTGCTCACTTAGCGTTAATTAGGACAGAGTTGCCAAAAAGTTTTTTGCATACTGATCCGAAGGATCGCAGTCGAAGAATTCATAGGGTGCGCGACCAGCGCTCCCTATGGGAGTAGCCCCCGAGTGTCTGTTCGAGTCGTAGACTCGAGTGGAGACTTTTATTCAGCCGTTGTTTAGTGCAGGTCCGTAGGACACAAATTTTTTCGGATGCTTAAATCCATCCTCCCTATGGGAGTAGCACCTGAGTCCGTAGTGGAGTCGTAGACTCGACGTGGGACTCGAAGAAACAGTTCAGTGATGTAACGTGTTGTTCATTCTTCGGGTGCGCGGCCAGCGCTCCTGATAGGAGTAGCCCCCGAGTATTTTGTTGAATCGTAAATTCGAGTGAGTACTCTTAGCTTTGAAGCCGAAGAAATTGTAGATGATGCTAGTGTAGCTTTTGATGACGTCAGTGCTGACGATCGATGACCTCAAGCGCCTGCTGCGCCAGAGATGACTTGACTGGACGAACATGGGTCCCACTGTCTAACCTTGAATTGACCGGTCACGCGCGGCGTGGAGATAATTACGGCATTGCCTCGATTTCCGTGCGTAGTGGACGGCGTGTTAGCGATGGTTCGTTGCGATGCTGACACGTGTATGGCCAGATCCTGCCGTTGGCGTTAGGTCTTCTTGATGGACGGTTGCCGTGCGTCGTCTTCGTCGTTATAATCCTTGGGGAAAACTTCAATTTGTTTTCACCGCATCTATTCTTGCTTTCACTGCTTCCTTGTGTTATGATAGCTCTTGCTGCGCGCTGGAATATTCCTTCACATTTCCTTCTTTCATCCTGCGCTCTCGCCGCCGGCGCCGCCGTACCGCGATGGGGAAGCCGAAGAAGTCGTTATCTGCGGTTGGTACCAGCGCTGCTGGAGGGAAGAATGGTGCCGCCGCTACCCGTGTCACCGACGGTGGCTGGCGGCGATCGGAGACGCGGGAGAGTGATATCCGCAAGCTTCGCGAGCGGGGTCTAATCCCGCAGGATAGGGAGGCCGTCAAACTCTCAGGCAATGAGGTAATCCCCCGGCCCCCCGCTGCGTATCGGGTTATGTTCCTTGCCTTTGTCATTCGCGGATTTTCCTTCCCAGTCCACGACTTCCTTCGTGGACTGCTTTTTCTGTACGGTGTCCAATTGCACCATCTTTCCCCCAATTCTCTTCTTCACATTGCTTGTTTATCACTTTCTGCGAGTGCTGGCTTAGTATTGAGCCGCACTTTGGCCTCTTCCGGAAACTTTATTCCGTGAAGAGGCAATCCAGTTCGGATGGTGTTTATCCCATTGGGGGTTGCATCATCTCCCTCAAGCCCAATCTGCTTTTCTTTTCTTTTTCCATGTCCGAATCTGTCCGGTACTGGCGGAGGCGATGGTTTTATATCTGCGACTCTGTAGTGCCTGGGCAGGATTTTGGTCTTGTTCCTTTTGACCCCTCCCAAAAGATCGAGCCGAAAAGGTCTTGGAAAAACAAGATCTTGGATGGCGAGGTGGCGGAGATAGAGGCTCTCTATCGTCGGGTGGAGGATCTCCAGTTGATTCCGGACAGGGAAGTGAACGGTGTGGATATCATCCGCACTTTTCTCGAGCGTCGGGTGCAGCCACTCCAGGCTAGGGCGCACCCAATGTTCCTTTATGTTGCCGGCGTGATCCGACGAGGGTTTCTACTGAGAAATTCTCCCAGGGAGATCTCGACTGGGCCCTTCGTTCACTGCTGAAGTTCAACGCTGGAGAGGATATCCCGGGGAAGTCGCTGACTCCTCCGTTTTCTTCTTCGCTTGCTGTTCCACAGGTGTAGATCCGTGCGCGTAGCGCTATTTTTCGACTGCATTGTTTTGTGTTTGTTTGCTAACAAATTGTTCTTCTCTTGTGCAGAGCTTCAAAGTGCCAGGTATGTCGCCTCCATTACCCGAAGTATATCCGGATGCTCCAGATAATGATGTGGTGGATTCCATGTCCGAGCTGCCATCGGCGCGATCTCCGGCTGAAGATGCCAACGAGTCGAGCGAGGACCACACTCGCAAATGATCGCGGAGCTCCAGCGAGTCTTCGGATGCTTTGAATCCTCTGACTCCTAGGAACCCTCTGTGTCTTGAGCGTCACAGTGATGGGCATGGAGGCTCTTCCTCTCCTATTCCTGCTCTTCCCGTGCGGGCTGTAGCGCCACACCCGCCAGCGAAGCGGAAGAAGGAAGAAAAGAAGGAAGAGAAGAAGGAAGAGAAGAAAGAGGAGAAGAGGGTCCGAAGGACCCCTCCTGTCTTCAATCTGAGCGAGCTTGACTCGTAAATTTCTTATGCACTTTGTTTTCTTTACTGTTTATTTTGTTCTTGTACTAATTTTTCTGTGTGCAGGAACTTGTCCAACGACTCCTCTTGCGATGGTGCTCGGGAGATGATGGGGGAGTCAAAAGTTGCGTATCCTCCTCCTCAGACGGTGGCTACCTCTGAGGGCGCTGCTCCGAACCCTCCTCCGCAGGAGGTTCAGGTAGTTGCGCCTCAGAATTTTGCTAGAGGACCTTCGACGTCGCCATCGGATCATGTAAGTATTTCTGTCTCCTGCCACGGGGGGAGCCCCTGAGCGTCTATAAAAGAGTTTTCTTGTTGTGTTCTTCCTTCGAGTCTCAGGGGGAGCCCCGGCGTTCGTGTATATTTTGCTTCGTTTTTTTGGGCATAGCCCCCGAGTCCTTTTTCTGACTAGTAGGTCTTCTTCCTGCAGCCTTTTGTGCAGGATGCCAAGCGACTGGTGCAGGAGCACCTGGTGCTGGAGGCCAGCCTCAAATAGCTTCAAGGTACTGTTATGCCTTTGATGTTTGCTTCTTCGTGTATTCTTGTCCTGTTATCTGACGCTTGTATTTTTTGAATGCAGAGGAGCATAACACCTCCCTTCGTGAGATTGATGCTCTCAAAAAGAGCCTCGGTCAAGCGGAGAAGAAGGCCGAGGTCGCCATTGGTGCGAAGGAGCGCCTCGAGCTGGAGCTGGCTACTGCGGCCGAGGCTAAGGAGCGCCTGCAGCGGGAGGCCACGGACCGCGAGGAGCAGCTTGCCACTGCTGCGACTGCGCGTGAAAGAGAGGTGGCTGGCAAGCTCATGGCGGCTGCCAAGGCTATTTCGGGTGAGTATCTTCAGTTGCATCTTTTTTGGTTTTCTTATCTTTATTCTGCTTGGCTTTGTTCATTCCTTCTCTTTATTGTCTCAGATGCCGCGGGCATCGAGTTGACCGCGGTGCTCTGGAGCACGGGAGTGCTCTAGATGATGCTACTGCAGCGGTCGAAGATCACTGCAGCACCGTCGTCAGCTCGCTTGCTAAGGCCAAGGAGGTCCTTGGCCGCTTCTATAGGGAGCTTGTCCCCAAGGGCGCGGCCCTTGATGATGTTGACGCCCTGGCGGAGGAACTGTCAGCCGAAGCGCCTACGGCGTACAAGCGCAAGCAGAAGGGCATCGGTGCATCTGTCGGGCTGGCGATGGCTTTGGCGGCTGGAGCGGAGCTGGACCTTCCCTAGATCACCTCCAGGATGTCGACGACTGCGGATGGATCCAAGGTAGCCTTCGCTACCTATTCTGCTCGCTGTAAGCGATATGGGCCAAAGCTGATTGATCTGCTGGCCGAGTACGCACTACGGCAACAGGGGGAAGCCAAGGCGAGGAAATCCGGCTCCGAGGCTACTCAGGGTGCCGCATCTTAGGTGTTGTAGCTGTAGGATAGTTGTAGTTTTCTTTTGTTGTAATTATGTTGATGAACAAATCCTTGTGCCACGTAGTGGCCTTTTATGAACTTAATGAATTTGTTGAGATGTGTTCTCCTCCGTCTGAGTGTTCATGTATTTTGCCTTTCTGCTGCTCTAGGGTCCTTCGGGTGCTGATCCCGTTGACATCTCGCCTGCCGCGCGGCTGCGGCCGTCCTTGGATGATTCATCGCAGCTTGCTTTTCTTCGAGACCGTGTTCGTAGTCTCGAGAAGGAGTTTCTTGGCGTGCGTAGCCATGCCGACGTTTGGAAGTCCAAGGCTGATCGCGGTTCGGCCAGAGAGGAGTACTTGATGGCAGAATTGCTTCGACTGTCTGAGCAGCTTCAATGTAAGTTTTTTCGAGCTGCTACTCATTTCTTCGGATGCGCCTGCTGGCTTTGCATCTTACTTTTGTGCGAGTATCGCAGGTGCTAACCTTGCTCCAAGGGAGGAGAAAGAGCGTGTTGCTTTTTGGGTCAGTTGTTTGACTCAACAGGACATGGAAGTTGGCGGGTTCTTCTGGATGGATCGCGACCGTGCCATGGCTCTGGCAACGGTGCAGGATCGCGTTCACCAAGTGTCGTGGGTGCTTCGTCAAGTGCAGACTTCAATCTCGTCGGTTCTGCATGTGATGTTTCCCTTGGATGCTGCACCAACAACCCTGTCTGGTCTTCTGTCTAGATTTCGGAGCGTGACTCATGTCTAGGAATTGGTGAGGCAACAACTCGTCACAGGGGTGAAGGCTGCGTTGTCCCTTGTTAGGATGCATCGTCCTAATGTAGATATGTCTTTTATAGCGGCTGGGCCACCTCTTCGTCCGGATGGTGGCGAGTGGGATATGCGTCCGCATTATGCGGCTGTAAGGCAGTATGCCGAACATGTCGTAGATTTGTTTGAGCAGCGTGCTCGAGTTATTCTTTAGAATAGGTAGTACCTGTAAAAGAGATAGATGTAAAATTGTATATTTCGACTCGGCGTGTTGTGCCCTTTGTTATAAAGGTTTGGTTGTTGTTTGAGCACGCAGTGCTTTGTTTGAGTACGTGTCCTTTTCGTTAGCCTGACGTTGTCAGCTACTCAGGTGTACACGTCTTATCCTCAGTCGATGAAATCATGAGGTGGCGGGAGCCCCCGAGTGCGTTTGTAGCATGAAGTAAAGTTGCAAATAGCGGACGAAATTTTGGGGGGAGACACTTAGCTTTATTTATATCGTAATGGAGGAAGTACATTGTTCGGCTGAGTAGCCTTGGCTGAAAAGCCTTATTGAAAGTAAAGGGGTAGGTAGCTAGGGTAGAATAAACCGTCAGTGCGATGTTCCATGGGTTGGAGTATGCGACTCCAGACTCCACGTGCTTGAGGCGATAGGCGCCACCTGGGATGACTTCGGTGATGATGTAGGGTCCTTCCCACGGTGAATCGAATTTCTTCGGTCGCTCTTGCTTGATTCGCAAGACGAGGTCTCCTTTGACGAAGGACCTTGGGCGCAGCCGGCAGCTGTGGTAGTTGTGGAGACTCTGCTGGTACACCGCTGATCGAGCTGCTGCTACGTCTCTTGCCTCGTCGAGTGTGTTGACGGCTTCTTCGAGTGGATTCGGCTTGGCGATGACGAGGGCCTGGTGGCGATTGGTGGTAGCACGGCTTCGACTCCATGCACCATGAAGACGGCGTGTAGCCGGTGGAGCTGTTTGGCATGGTGCGCAAACTCCATAGGACGGATGGTAGCTCTTCCGTCCAGGCTCCAGCCTTTCGCTCGAGTGGGCTCATGAGGCGCTTCTTGATGCCAGCGCCGATTAGGCCGTTGGCCTTTTCTACCTGCCCATCCGTTTGCGGGTGAGCCACTGAGGCGTATGTGATGTTGATCCCGAGGCCTTCGCAGAAGTCTTGGAATTCTTTGGAGATGAAGTTCGATCCATTGTCGGTGATGATGCTGTGCGGTACGCCGAACCTGTAGATAATGGATTCAAAGAACTTGATGGCGGTCTTGACCTTTTGGTTGGTGATCGGCATGGCTTCGACCCACTTGGTGAATTTGTCGACTGCAACCAGGAGGTAGACGTGCCCCCCTTTCGAGGACTTTGGCAGTTTGCTGATCATGTCGAGGCCCCATTGAGCAAAGGTCCAGGCTATAGGTATGGGTCTGAGCTCTGACCCGGGTGCGTGTGGTTTATCGGCGAACCTTTGGCACCCCTTGTATTTTCGGACGATGTCCTTTGCATCGCTCATGGCCGTTGGCCAGTAGAATCCAGCTCGTAGAGCTTTGGCGACAAGGGAGCGGCTGCCTGCGTGATGGCCGCAGATGCCCTCTTGGATGTCTTGGAGGATGGTTTTCCCGTCACTGATGGTGACGCACCTTTGTAGTACACCCGTAATACTGCGCTTGTATAGCTCGCCATTGATGATGGTGAAAGCTTTTGACCGACGAGATATGCGCCGGGCATCCGTCGGGCTCAGGCAGTTCTCCATTTATCAAGAACTGGAGGTATGGTCGCATCCAAGTTTCTTCGACTTCCATGACCTGCATCAGGTTGACCATAGTGACCTTTGTGTCCAGTTTCTCGGGTCCTTCATGTCCTTCGGGTAGCGTAGCCCCCGAGTGTTCTGCTTCTTCGGGTGATCCCTTGGGGAATTTCCGCTTGATGGATGGCACGCAGATCTGTTCGAGGAACACACCCGGTGGCACCTTTGCGCAGGTGGAGCCGATGTTGGCGAGTCTATCGGCCTCCTCGTTGCTTTCTCTTCCAACGTGCCGAATCTCGCAGCCGTCGAATTCTCCTTCGAGTGCGTTGTAGAGTGCGTGGTACGCGATCATGTTTTCGGCGTGTGCGTCGCACTCGTTCATCGTCTACTGGAAGACGAGGTTGGAGTCACCGTAGATGAACAGGCGCGTTGCACCGCAGATCTTCGCCATCCTCATGCCGTGGATGAGGGCTTCGTATTCGGCCTCGTTGTTGGAAGCTCAGAATTTCATCCGAAGGACGTACTTCATCTGGTCGCCCTGCGGGGAGGTCAGTATGACCCTGGATCCTGCTCCAGCTTCACGCTTGGTGTCGTCGAAGTGCATCGTCCATGACTGCGACATGTCTGGGGTTTCTGGCAGCTACAGCTCCATCCAGTGTACAAGGAAGTCCGGGAGGACTTGAGACTTGATTACGAGTCGCTTCTCGTAGACGATGTCTAGGGGTGACAGCTCGATGCCCCATAGGGCCACGCGTCCTGTGGCCTCTGGGTTATTCAGGATGCTGTTCAGGGGTGCTTCGTTGACGACCATCACCTGGTGCTCCTGGAAGTAATCGCTCAACCGACGAGCCGTCATGAACACGCCGTAGGCGAGTTTTTGGTAGTGAGGGTACCTTTGTTTTGTTGGCGTCAATACCTCGCTGAGGTAGTAGATTGGGCGTTGGACCTCATGGGTCTTGCCTTCTTCGGGTCGTTCGACCACTAGCACGGTGCTGACCACCTGGTGTGTGGCTGCTATGTACAGCAGCAGAGGCTCGCACTCCTTTGGCGTGACCAAAACGGGCGAGGTGGAGAGTAGTCGTTTGAGACTTTCGAATGCATCGTCGGCTTCAGGCGTCCACTCGAATTTATCTGCCTTGCGTAGCAGCTGGTAGAATGGCAGGGACTTCTCGCCCATGTGGCTGATGAATCTGCTCAATGTCGCTATTCGTCCTGCGAGCTGCTGGACACCCTTGAGGTTTTTCGGCTTCTCCATCGCCATGATGGCCCGGATTTTGTTCGGTTTCGCCTCGATCCCTCACTGGGAGATGAAGTAACCAAGGAGCTGTCCTGATGGGACGCCGAAGGCGCATTTTTCGGGGTTGAGCTTGATCCTGTGTGGCATCCCGCAAAACCACTACTAGAAAATCGCGTTAAATTTGTGCATTGCATCGTCATCATCATGCATTGTTGCATAAAACTACTTTCGCAAAGCCCGTTTTGTTTTCTAAACGCCCCGTCTTTTATTCAAACGCCAAACCCGGGTCGCCGGAATATTTTGTTTTGCCGGGTATCGGGTTGCAAAAGCCTTGTTTGAAATAAATAAAAATATTTATTATTTTTAGCGGGGCAGTCGAACGGGCCGAATGACCCGAACGACCACCCCAGAAAAACTAAATCGGTCCACCCCTTATTCCTACAGCTACCCAGAAAACCTACCCACCCCTACCTCCACCTCACCCCATCCTATCAGTGCTCGCCACGTCATCTCTCCCCTCCCCCTCAGCCTATCACACTATGACACCTCACCTAGACTAAACCCAACCCACAACCACTCACACGCACCCAGTCAAACCAGCCCCCCCACACGCCAGCACGCAACCGCACAGCACACACACAATCACGCAGTACCCACCCCCCTCTCTCTCTGACCCGGGTCCCACTCGCCCGCGCGGCCCACCCCTCAGCCACTCACTCCCCAGGCCCCAATCCCCAACCCCCTCAGCCGTTCCCACCTCCCCCAGCAGCCCCACCCTGGCCCCACCCAGCCTATACCAGACCCAGACGCGCCTGCGCCCTCCTCTCCCTTCTCCCTCGCCCCTTTGCCTCCCCGCCACGGCCGTCACGCCTTCCTCTCCTCCGGCGCTGACCCGCCCCGGCCGCGCCATGAGCCTCTCGCCGCCTCCTCCCTGAGCTCCGCCCCCCTCAAGCCTGCAGCCCTCCTCTCTCGGCCCGTGCGCCTCCCAGCCACGCTGCCGTCCCGACCTCCGCGTCCCCGCCCCTGGCGCCCGGCGCCGCGCCGCCCTCAAGCTCCCGCGTGCCTCCCGATGAGCCTCCGCCCGCTCCAGCTGGCGCCCGCCGCCGCCTGCTGCTCTGCCGACTGCAGCAGCGCCCGCCTCGACCCAGCCAGCCGCTCCGTCGCCGACCGTCTCACCGCAGCACCCTCCTCGCCTCCTCACTGCCGCCTCGCGGGACGCCACGCCACCGCTTCCACGCCCGCCGGGCCGTCCTCCTCCTGCACCCGCTCAAGCCCGCCAAGCGTCGCCATGCCCGTCGCCAGCCCTCCTCGGCCGCCCTGCTGCAGCTCCCGGCGAGCCCGCCATCGCTGCCCGCCCGCCACCTCAACGCCCTGCGAGCCATGCCCCCCTGCACGCCGCAGGTGTGTTCCATGTTTTACTTAGGTAGTACTCATGTCGATGGAGCCAAGAGGATAAGCAACGGATAGTATCATGCGGCTCAGTGCGACAAGTCGGCACCCAGTGGCGATGGCACCCTCAACCACCAGATGCGAAACCGAGTTCTCCCGGAGCTCGAACGCCAACCCGGAACCGAAGTCCCCGGAACGCCGAGTTCCCCTTATTGGACAACAAGATCTTCTTACATGGTACGACAAGAACCCCGGACACGGAACTACAAGATCATCGTCAGGGACGTCAAGGCCTCAGAACACCAAGTTCTCCTTCCCGGAAGCATTGACGCTCGTGCGACAAGATCTTATACCCCGATCCGACGACCCTAACCCCGGAGTCCGAGAACGACCCCGCCGAACCCCGAACCCCCGGAACCCAAGATCGTCGAACCCTAATGTGTGAACCCCTTCCCGAAAACCCTATTTTATAATATCATACCAATTGTTGCACATTAAATCATTCATCTCGCATGCATATCATGTGGTTTGGGGGCCTTATGCCGATTCACCTAATAATTAAATATGGGGCCCATATGCGGGCAAATCTAGTCTCATATCGGCCTCATTTAAACTTGTGTAGCGAACCGGTATCTTATCTTGCCTTGTTAAAACAACATTTAAATTGCGGGGGTTCTAAATAACTTGAACCGCTTAATTAATTGTCGGGACCCCGGTTCCGCTTAATATGATCTATTGCATCGCACCCTTGCCATGTCATCCATCATACATGCATCATGCCGATCTTCTGCCGCTGTATTAAATAGTGCATCCGGTGTTTCTTCTAGTGTTTTGCTTCTTCGCGGATAAGGCCGTTGAGTTGATGTGAGCTTCGCCCGATCTTCGGTTGAACCTCCGACAATGTTTTCAGGCGAGCATCTCCCTCTTTCTACCTATCTTACTTTTATAGTCTTTATTCCCTCCTGTTGATCTATTGCTATCTGTGTTGCGATGCTCTAGTTTTCGTACCCGTGATATCCCTTGCCGCCCCATATTGCCTTGGACACACCCTATTACCTGTGGTTTGGTAGATAGTTGGACTTGCGCGTCGTAGTCGCTTGCTCACGTGCTGATGCGTGTTGTCAAGTGCCACAGTTGTTGATGAATTGCCGCATGTTGCTGTTGGAGATGATCATAGTTTTACTTATCGTTCACTTTAATTTCTGTTTAACAACTAAAATTGAAATAAGCAGAGGCATCGGTGGGTGATAGAAAATATTTGGTTTCAACCCACTTGTGTCCGTAAGACCCCGAGTACTTGATACATGTTCCTTGATTTATCGCGCTATCCACATCCGGGAGGTATATGGGACCCCCCTGAGCCAGAGCTTGATTCAGTCTTATTTCTTGGGGCCACAAACTAGTTTGAGGTTTTATTTACGATCCTGTACTTATGCCATGCTACTTATGTATTTAAATTGCGACGGATAGCACATTGTCTTGTTAGGAACAGGACACGATTCCGGTGTCGACAAGCCAGTTTTGGGTTCCCGATCGTTCCTGACCGTATACCCAAACCTTGAGTCCGTCTCGGAGCTTGCTTACTGCTATGGTCTACTCAATGGGGTGGCCCCCTGAAATAATTCTGAATCCTGTGATTGTTCAGTCGTGAAAGCCTCGTTGGGTTTTGATTTGGTTTTTCCGAGGTTGATCGAGCGTGTGTTGCTATTGGTGCACCCCGGCCGGGTAAAACTTTCTGAAAGCCGTGTCCGCGGATATGGACGACTTGGAGCACAGTATCTCGATCATAGACAAGCATAACTAAAGTTTATTGCTGTAAATTTGACTTTATAATGACTAGTAATCAGCTTCACTATAATGGAATGGCTAATTAAAAACTGCCCACAACTGCTTGTTTGGAGTGTCGCTTGCGACCATTGTACCGGACTAGTAAGTATTGCAACTACAACGAAATGGCTGAATAAAAGTACCAACAACTGCTGGGTTTTGGGATTATATCATGCTATCTGTATCTGAATAGTAATTGCTGCAACTATAACGGAATGGTTAACTAAAAGTGCCCACTGCTTACTTTATCAGAATGATTGTCTAAGCCTGACTAGTAATTGCTGCAACGATAACGGAATAAATAAAACTGCCTACTGTGTGAGTTCCTCGGTTGACTTCCTCGTTTGGTCTCGAGGGGGAAACACCAGGATGGGTTTGTTTGGTGTTAGCTTCAGGTTGGATCCGGATAGGTCTATCTTACCCCTCTCTGATTGCCGCCAGTTGTATCGAGTCTCTATAGGTTGCTTAGTGCATGCTGCCGCCGCTTGATCCACCATACCTATGTGGCGAGGACCGCGAATTCTAGTCTCTTGGCCTCGATCTTGACGCTCCTCTTTTCCTTTGCCCTTTGTGGCACCCCTTTGTTTAAGCAGGTATGAGATCGACGTCGTTAGCAAGGTTACCTTCCGCTTGGCACGCGGGGTTATGGACGACATTGGTTATTTTTCAGGGCTCTTAGCCCCATTTGCATCTTGTCCGTAGCTGGACGCTCTATCGTTTTCAAGGTGATTTGGATCTTTGTATCTTATATTCGTATTCTTGACTCATTGAGTCGTTGTTGTATATATCTGTTCTGTGGGTCCCATCGAGGACTGTTGTGTAATGTTATTACTTCGTTTTCCACCCGCACGAAAGTGCCTGGTGGGCACCTTTGAATCGTTTCTATGCGGGTTTGGCGAATTTTGCTCAAACTTGCATAGGTCCGATTCTGAGGGTGTTACATCCTGTAGCGGTCGAGATTATCGAACGTCTCGCGGAGATTGTCGATGAGCGATTTCGCCTCCCTGGTTTTGATGACTATGTCGTCGACATAGACTTGGACGTTGCGACCGATCTGGTCCTTCAGGCATGCCTGCATGCATCGCTGGTACGTGGCACCTGCATTCTTTAGCCCGAAGGGCATTGTGTTGTAGCAGAACACTCCGAACGGTGTGATAAACGCCGGTTTCTCTTGATCTTCGACCTTGAGTCGAATTTGGTTGTAGCCTGAGTAGGCGTCGATGAAGGAGAGTTTCTCGGATCCTGCAGTCGAATTGATGATCTGGTCAATCCGAGGAAAAGGGAAGTGGTCCTTTGGGCAGTGCTTGTTCAGCGACGTGAAGTCCACGCACATCCGCAGGATATCCATGTCCTTCTTGGGAACCATCACTGTATTTGCGAGCCATTCGCTTTCTTTGATCTCCCTGATGAAGTCTGCAGCGAGTATCCTATTGTAACACCCTCGGAATCGGCCCTATGCAAGTTTTAGCGCTTCCCGCCAAACCCGCATAGAAACGATTCAAAGGTTCCCACCAGGCACTTGCGTGCGGGTGGAAAACGAAGTAATATCATTACACAATAGTCCTCGATGGAACCCACAAAACATATATATACAATGACTCAAAGAGTCAAGAATACGATGTACAATACAAAGATCCAAATCACGAAAGCGATACAGTCCGAAAGTACGGACAAGATGCAAATTGAGCTAAGAGCCTCAAGAATAACCAATGGCGCCCATAACCTGCCCGTGCCAAGCCGGAAGGGTAACCCCGCTAACGACGTCGATCTCAAAACCTGCTTAAACAAAAGGTGCCGACAAAGGGCAAAGGAAAAGAGAGCGGTCAAGATCGAGGCCAAGACACGCGAGACTAGAATTCGTGGTCCTCGCCACATAGGTATGGTGGATCAAGCGGCAGCAACATGCACTAAACAACCTATAGAGACTCGATACAACCGCGGCTATCGAGAGAGATAAGAAAGATCTATGAAACCATCCTGATTCTACCACTAAGCATACCCATCCTGGTATGTCCTCGAGACCAAACGAGGAAGTCAACCGAGGAACTCACACAGCTTGGCGCTTTATTTATTCGATTATCGCAGCAATTACTAGTCGTATAGATAGTCATCCCGATATAATAAGCGAGGCACTTTTAGTTAACCATTCCATTGTAGTTGCACACTTACTAGTCAGATACAATTAGCATGAGATATCCCAAAACCCAGTAGTTGTTGGCACTTTTATTTAGCCATTCCGTTGTAGTGGAGCTGATTACTAGTCATATCGGATACAAGCAAAATTATAACAATAAACTTTAGTTATAGTTGTCTATGATCGAGAACTGTGCTCCAAGTCGTCCATAACCGCGGACACGGCTTCTCGAAAATATTTAACCCTGCAGGGGTGCACCAAAGTTCCCACACGCACCTACACCCTTGTTGTCGATCGTAGGTACAAGATCACAAAACATACACCCAACGGTATGTCGACGGGTTTTGACACGACGCTTCCTGCACCCAAAGCAAGCAGGGGCCACCCACTAAGCTACCCAGAACGGTCGGCCGGTCTCCGAGACGGACCCAGGGTTTGCGTCAATGGCTGTAAACGACTGGGAACCCGAAAGTGTGATTGGGCTTGTCGATACCGCGAAAACACTCCGCTTACCTAAACAGTACATGCGCTCCACGCGCAATCGTAAATAAAGCAGTAAATCATGGCATAAGCACATGATAGTAATAAAGCCCCAAACTACTTTGTGGCCCCCAGTACAATACTTTGAAATCAGGTACTAATCGATGGGGGTGCCCACACACCCCACCTGTGGTTAGCGCGCTCGATCTCGGAACAGGTGTCAAGAACTCGGGGTCCTACGGGACACCAGTGAGCGGTTAAAAACCAAATATTGTCTATTACCCACCGGTGCCTCTGCATTTACCTACTTTCAATTTAGTTATTAAACGGTAATTAAAGCCATGATCATCTCCAACATTAAACATGCGGCATTACTCCAACAACGGTGGTACTTGTCGACACGCAATAGCACTTGAGCAAGCGATTACGACACGCAAGTCCAACTATCTACCAAACAACAGGTAATAGGATGTGTCCAAGGCAATATAAGGCTGGAAGGGATATCACGGGTACGAAAACTAGAGCATCGCAACACAGATAGCAATAGATCAACAGGAGGGAATAAATACTATAAAAGCAAGGTAGGTAGAAAGGGGGAGAATGCTCTCCTGAAAAACACTGCCGAAGGTTCACCGGGGGTCAGGTCGACACTCGCATCAACTCATCGGCCTAATCCGTGAAGAAGCAAAGCACTAGCGAAAACACCGGATGCAATATTTAATACTACGGCAGAAGATCGGGCATGATGCATGTATGATGTATGACATGGCAGGCATGCGATGCAATTATGACATATTAAGGGGAACCGGGATCCCGACAATTAATTAGTAAGTTCATGTTATTTAGATACCCCGCAATTTAAATGTTGTCTTAACAAGGCAAAATATGGCATTGGTTCGCTACACAAAGTTAAATGGAGCCAAATATTAGACTAGATTCGCCCGCATATGGCCTCCATATTTAATTATTAGGTGATTCGACAACATTCCCCTACCACAATATCCACAATATGTATGCAAGCATGACAATTTAATAGGTAACATGTGTTTATAACATTTAATAAAATAGGGGCTCGGATAAAAGGGGTCACACATTAGAGGGTCTCGACGATCTTGTGGTTTCCGAGGGGTGCGGGTTCGGTGTTGACGTCCGTGAAGGAAGCTCGGTGTTCCGTGACGAAGGCCTTGAGGTACCACCTTATTCTCCGGTGAAGCTTGGGACGGGCGGGTCTCCGGTCCAGGGTCTCGGTGCTCCGTGTCGATGGCCTCATGATTCCGCGGTCCTCGACTCTATGTTGATGTTCTTCGGATTCGGGAATGAAGGCACCACACCTACTTCCTCTGCTTGTCAACACTTCCTTGCGTATCTTCACAATCCAACCAACACAACATCATAACCAACACAAGTGGTGTTCCAACACGACAACACAACACACAAGCAGATGCCCTGCTGCACCTGATGACGGTGAACGGTGGCCAACCGTACTGCAGGGAGACGGATGTGTGTGTCCTGGGAGGTGAGCTAGGGACTGCAGAGGCGCGCGCGCAGAAAGGCCGGCCGCGATGCTGCAGCAGGGCCGGTAGGGACAAGGGCGATGGGCGACGGAACAGCCGGCTCGGCTGCGGGGCAGAGGAGGCTGGCTCGACGCGGAGGCGCGGCTTGAGGTGGCCGCGGCGGTTCAGGCTGACGCAGTGCGGAACGGTGCCGGGCGAGAGTAGAGGGAGGGCGGCGATGCTGCTGGCCAGCATGGAGGACGGCCGGAGCGGGCAACGGCAGGGCGAAGGAGGGCGGCCGCGGCGACGAGGGCGGTAAGGGAAGGGCGATGGCGACGGCTGGCTCCTCGGCAGCCGCGGGCGCGAGGCCATAGGCGAGAGGGCGCGGACACCGGCGCTGCAGAGGAGACTCGACGGCGACGGAGGAGGTCGGGCAGAGGGCAGCGGGGTCGGGCGTTGCAGGGCGACGGTGATGCATGGCGGGGGTCGGAGCTTGCAGGGCGCTCGGGACCGCGGCCGGTGGCGGCTCCGTGGGAAGGGAGGCGGCCAAAGGAAGCAGGCCCGGCCGACGACGAGGTGGAGAGCCAAGCGACGACGGCTTGGTGGAATCTGGGACGGGAGGAAGTTGGTGAGGACAGAAAGCAGAGGCGGCGGCGATTCGCGAGACGCAAGGGAGACGGGGGCTCGCGGTGGTTGGCGGCGGTGTCCCGCGCAAGGTGCGGAGGAGGAGGAATCGCGAGGGGATTGAGGGAGGAGAGACGAGGTGGGGAGCGTGGCTCGGTCACGCGTGGGAACGGGGCACAGGGGATTGCGGGGTGGGGCCAGGGAGCGACAGGAGCTGGAGCTCGAGTACCGCATGCGTGGTGTTGTGTGGAGGTTGAGTGGGTCGGGTCCAGGGGATGGCGGCGGGAGTGGGGAGAGGTGGGATTAGGGTTAGGTAGGTTAGGGTTTGGTCTGGATAGGTTTAGGGTTTATTTTGGGTAGTAGGTGGTCTGGACGGTTGGGCCTTTGGGCCGGCCGACTGGACTGCCTCCCCGATAAAAATTAGCTTTATATAATACTATTATTTTCTTTTATGTGTTATTTCAAAAGTATTTTGTAAATATTTTTATACAAACAATATATCCCGCAAGACCGGGGGTTTTATAATTTGAATAGAGGAGGGGATAATTAGAAACAAAGATAGGCTTTCAAGAAGATAGTTTAGTGCAAAAATATGTATGATGATGTCAAGATGATGCACAAAGATAAAGATATGCGATTTCCTAGTAGTGGTTTTACCCGGGGTGCTACACCTATTTATTTCCTTCCCGATGGCTTCGGCCCGTGGCTCGGACAGTCTCCAGATAGACTGCTTGACGGGCTTGGTGTCTGGAAAGACGTTGAGTGCGTGCTCGGCGAATTCCCTGGGAACTCCTGGCATGTCCGCAGGACACCAGGCGAAGATTTCCCAGCGCTCACGGAGGAATTTGATGAGTGTGCTTTCCTATGCGGGGCTGAGGTCGTTGGCGATTAGCGCCGTCTTGGAGGCATCTGTCGGATGGACCTGCACCTTCTTTGTGTTGACGGTGGAGTCGAAGGACATGTCAGGTGCATTTTGTCGTGCGACTGGGGGTGCCCCATTGTCTGTCACCTCACGGAGCCTTACGAGCTCCTCCTGCATGCCGAATGATTGGGAGATTCTGTTAAAGTCCCTGTCGCATTGGTCCGATCGGGTGAAGCTCCCGTGGACTGTGATGACGCCCTTTGGTCCTGGCATCTTGAGTAGCAGGTATGCGTAATGTGAGACAGCCAAGAATCTTGCGAATGCTACACGCCCGAGGATGGCGTGGTATTGTGATGGCCAGTCCACCACTTCGAATTCGAGCCACTCGAGTCGGAAGTTGTCCGGCTTGCCGAAGATGACGTCGAGCCATATTTTGCCCAGGGGGAATATGCCCTTTCCTGGGATGATGCCGTGGAACGTTGTGTCTGACTGTTCCAGGCTGCACTGCGGGATCCGCATTGCTGCTAGAGTACTTGCGAACATCAGGTTGATGTCGCTACCGCCGTCCATGAAGACGCGGCTCATCTCGAAACCTACAATATGCGCCTCTAGCACCAGGGCAGCATGACCTGGGCGAGGGATCTGGCAAGGGTGATCCGAACGACTGAACGTGATGCAGGACTCCGATCCGCTGAGGTACTCAGGGATGGCGGGTGGAGTTGCCACGGCCAGGTTGATCTGATGGGTGATTTTCTTCTGTACCCTATTCGTGGGGCGCCCCTTCTGGATCATCAGTGCTCCTTTCGGCGGGGGATACCCGTTCAAAGCGTTGTTCTGTGCTGGTTCGACTGGTTGGTTCGGGCCTCCTACAGGTGGCGGTGGAGGAGCTCCATGCGCTATCTCACCTGGCGCGGGTGCGTTCCCGAATCCAGGAAGTGGAGCTTGCTGGCTCATCTGGACCATGATTTCGCTGAGTTTCTGGAACTCGCGGCAGTCCTTGAGCATGTGGCTTGCCTTCTTCTTGCCATCCTGCTTGTCGATGTAGAAGTGGATGGTGCATGGACTCGAAAGTTTTTCGTATGCTGACGGTCCGTTGTCGCGATCGCGGCGCTGCCATGACTGTGCCGGGCGCCCTCCATCATGGAAGTTTCCTCCGCGGAATCCTCCGCTGTTGCGGGTGGCGTCGTTGCGGCGGTCGGTGTAGCCGGCAGCGACCATGTCGGGGTCATCGCGGTCGTCGTAGACGCGCGATCTCCTCTTGCTACGGCGCTCTCGTCGTCGGCCGTAGTCGTCCTCTTCTTCCGAGTGTGCCTGGTGGACGGAATCTTCGACGTCAGCCCACCTGTTGGCGATGTCCATGAGGTGGTCGAGTGTCTTGGGCTTGACGCGCCCGAGTTCCTCCTTGAAGTATTGGCGCCTGACGTCGTCCTTGAAGGCGTCGATGGCCCTCTCTTCGGAGATGTGCGCTGCGGAGTTTTTGGTGTTGGACCAGCGTAGTATGTACGAGCGAATGGATTCGCCCGTTCGTTGAGTGCAGGCCCGCAACTCCTCGATTGAGGCGGGCCTCTTGCTGGTGCCCTTGAAGTTTCGGATGAAGCTGTAAGTGTAACACCCTCAGAATCGACCCTATGCAAGTTTGAGCGAAACCCGCCAAAACCCGCATAGAAACGATTCAAAGGTGCCCACCAGGCACTTTCGTGCGGGTGGAAAACGAAGTAATAACATTACACAACAGTCCTCGATGGGACCCACAGAACAGATATATACAACAGCGACTCAACGAGTCAAGAATACAGATATAATATACAAAGATCCATATCACCGTGAAAACGATCGAGCGTCCAGCTACGGACAAGATGCAAATGGGGCTAAGAGCCCTGAAGAATAACCAATGGCGTCCATAACCCTGCCCAGGCCAAGCCGGAAGGGTAACCCTGCTAACGACGTCGATCTCAAACCTGCTTAAACAAAAGGGGTGCCGACAAAGGGCAAAGGAAAAATAGGAGCGTCAGTACTGAGGCCAGTACACGGCGAGGCTAGAATTCGGCGGTCCTCGCCTACATAGGTATGGTGGACTGAGCGGCAGCGGCAGCATGCACTAAACAACCTATAGAGACTCGGTATAACTGTCGGCTACCAGAGGGGGATAAGAAAGACCTATGCGGAACCAACCTGATGCTACCATCAAAACAAACCCATCCTGGTGTTTCCCCCTCGAGACCAAACGAGGAAGTCAACCGAGGAACTCACACAGTTGGCAGTTTTATTTATTCAGTTATCGTTGCAGCAATTACTAGTCAGGTGTAGATAATCATCCGGATAAAATAAGCAGTGGGCCGTTTTAGTTAACCATTCCATTGTAGTTGCAACACTTACTAGTCAGATACAAATAGCATGAGATAACCCAAAAACCCAGCAGTTGTTGGTACTTTTATTTAGCCATTCCGTTGTAGTTGCAATACTTACTAGTCAGATACAATCGTCGCAAGCGACAAACCAAACAAGCAATTGTGGGCAGTTTTAGGTAGCCATTCCATTATAGTGAAGCTGATTACTAGTCATTATAAAGTCAAGTTTATAGCGATACTTTAGTTATAGTTGTCTATGATCGAGATACTGTGCTCCAAGTCGTCCATAACCGCGGACACGGCTTTCAGAAAGTTTTACCTTGCAGGGGTGCACAAATAGCAACACACACTCGATCAACCTCGGAAAAACCAAAACAAAACCCAACAAGGCCTTCACGACAAAGCAATCACAGGATTCAGAAATATTTCAGGGGGCCACCCCTTGAGTACACATAACGGTTAGGCGACTCCGAGACGACCCGAGGTTTGGGTGGAGCTATGAACGATGGGAACCCAAAATGGGCTTGTCGACACCCAGCAACGTGTCCCGATCCTAAACAGATGTGTTCCTCCCAATCGTAAATAAAGCGAGAGCATGGCATAAGTACAGGATAGTAAATAAAACCTCAAACTAGTTTGTGGCCCCAAGAAATAAGACTGAATCAAGCTCGCTCGGGGGTCCCATAATCCTCCGGATGTGGATAGCGCGATAAATCAAGGAACAGTATCAAGCACTCGGGGTCCCACGGGACACAAGTGGCGATCGGAAACCAAATATTATCTATCACCCACCGATGCCTCGCTTACTTACTTCAATTTTAGTTGTTAAACAGAATTAAAGTGAGCGATAAGTAAAGCCGGGAACATCTCCAACATCAAACATGCGGCAATACTCCAACAATCGTGGTACTTGGCGACGCAATAAAGACTTGAGCAAGCGACTACGGCGCGCAAGTCCAACTATCTACCAAACAACAGGTAATAGGATGTGTCCAAGGCAATATAAGGCTGCGAGGGATATCACGGGTACGAATAACTAGAGCATCGCAACACAGATAGCAATAGATCAACAGGAGGGAATAAATACTATAAAAGTGAGATAGGTAGAAAAGGGGAGATGCTCGCCTGAAAACATTGTCGAAGGTTCATCCGAAGATCGGGTCGATACTCGCATCAACTCAACGGCCTTATCCGCGAAGAAGCAAAACACTAGAATAAACACCGGATGCAATATTTAATACTACGGCAAAAGATCGGCATGATGCATGTATGATGCATGGCATGGCAAGGTGCGATGCAATTAGGTCATGTTAAGCGGAACCAGGGTCCCGACAATTAATTATATGGTTCAAGTTATTTAGCTACCCCGCAATTTAAATGTTGTTTTAACATGGCAAAAGATAGTATCGGTTTGATGCACAAATTTAAATGAGGCCGATATGAGACTAGATTTGCCCGCATATGGGCCCCATATTTAATTATGAGGTGAATCGGCATAAGGCCCCCAAACCACACAAATATGCATGCGAGTATGACAATTTAATATGCAACAAGTTGGATTATATTATAAAATAGGGTTTCGGGAAGGGGTTCACACATTAGGGTTCGGCAGATCTTGGGGTTCCGGGGTTCGGGGTTCGACAGGGTCGAGGTTCGGATACAAGACGGAGAACTTGTCGTGACGTGTCGGCGATCTGGGCGTTCGGGGTGAAGAACTTGTCGTTCCACGACGATCTTGGCGGCTTCGGATCCAGATAGGAGCACTAGACGTTCCGGGTTCTCGACGAGCTCGGCGTCCGGGGAGGAGTACTTGTCGCACCGGGGTCTCGATGTCCTCGGACCCGACTGAAGATCTTGGCGTCCGGCGGAACCAGTCTTCGGGTTATCTTGCATTGGTTGTTCCTGGTGTACCAATCATTGTTCTTGTCGATGTAGACGCATACATGCAGTAGCTTCACACGCACACTGCCATCCAATCTTCACCAACAAAACGCAAACCACCTTGAGGACGAAGACGATGGGGCGACTCCCTGGCGAAGAGGACGGCAGACGGCGGCTCAGGGCGGCCGCAACGGCGATGCGGCCCAGACGCGAGGCGAGCGGAGGACGCGGCCAGTCGCGAGGTTGGCGGAAGGCGTCTTGGGCGGCGGCGGGGCTTGGGCGACGCACACGGGCGGCGAGGCGACAGGCGGAGCTTCGCTGCGGAGGAGGACGGGCGGCTCGGTGGCGGGCCGACGGGACGCCTGGCCGAGCGAGAGGAGGATGGAGGGACGCCGGAGGCGCCGTGGTCGGGACAGGCGTGGGGATGAGGAGCAGAGGCGGAGGCGAGCTAGAGGAGGGCCTGGGCGGCGGCCGGAAGCCGGGCGACGGGGCTAAGCGAGGGGGCGCGTCGGGAGCGGAGGGTGGAAGGCGGGGCGGGACCGGCCGGAGGCGGCGGAGGATGCCGGCGGGGAGGAGGAGGCTGGCGCGGGCCCTGGAGAGGCAGGGAGGAGCTCGGGGTGAGCCGGCGAGGTGGGGTACGGCAGCGGCGAGGCGGTGGAGGCGCCGGAGCTTGCGAGGGAGGGGGCAAGGCGAGCAGGTCGGAGATGGAGGAGAAGGCCCGCGGGGCGGCGACGCCTGGAGGAGGAGGCCTGGGCGGAGAGGAGGCGGGAGGACCAGCGCCGGTGGCAGCGGACAGGCGGAAGGAAGGAGGCGGGAGCGTGGGCGGTGGCCGCGAGCGACGGGAGAGAGAGGTTGGGGAGGAAGAGAGAGGGAGGGGAGCGGACCGGGTCCAGGGGGAGAGCGGGTCTGGCGGGTGGGGCCGCGCGGGGTCAGGGTGGGCCAGGGTGTCACGCGGGAGCGGGTCCAGGGGGTTGACCAGGTCGGTGGGGCCAGAGGAAAGGGAGGGGGCGGGGCGTGGTGTGGGTGGGTTGAGTGTGTTGCTGTGGTGTGGGGAGAGGAGGTGGGCCAGGACGGGGGAGGTGGGAGAGAGGGGGTTGGGCAGGTGGCGGCCCGGGATTGGGTAGGAGGGAGGGGGAGGGTGAGGTGGCAGCCAGGGATTGGTCCGGGTGATGTGGGTAGAATAGGACTGCTAGGTTTAGGAATTTAGGTGGACCGTTTTTATTCCGGGGGTGGTCGACTGGGTCGAATCGGCCCAGTTTGGCTGCCCCCACTAAAATAATTAAATATTTTATTTATTTCAAATAGGGCTTTTGCAAACCGATAGCACACAAAACAAAATAATCCGGAGACCCGGGTTTTGCGTTTGAATAAAGACGGGGCGTTTAGAAAACTAATTAGGTTTTTCCGAAAATAGTTTTATGCAAGCAAACGCAAGATGATGACGATGCTCAAATGCAATGTGGCATGATGACATGAGCATGCGGTCATGATGATGCAATGCACGAAATCAACGCGATTTTCTAGTAGTGGTTTTGCGGGATGCCACAGTAAGCTAGCTCCTCCCAGCTTCGGATGGACCCTGAAGATAGGCTGCTAAGCCAGATCCGGGCTGCACCTGTCAGATGTAGCTGAAGGCATTGCATGGCGGTTTCCTTATTTCCGCCGTGCAATTTGACGAATGACAAGTGGTCGCTGAGCCATGATTTTGGGTCTTGTGTGCCATCGAACTTCGGAGTATCCGAAGGAAGCTTGAAATTTCACGGCATCCGTGTCCGTCGAACAGATCTGCTGAAGCACCGGGCTCCGTAGTGTTCTCCTTCGTCTTCGTCCATCTCGGATTCAGACGAGCATGCGCGCTTTGTCGATTTTGCGTGTTAGCGCTGCTCGCCGTAATCGCGGCTGCGATGACGCGAGCTTTTGTGCCTTCGAGGAAGGTCATGGTCCTCTTCTTTGGATGAAGGAGTGGGGCTGCGGTTGAACCTGACCGTAGATTTCTTGTTCGGCTCCGTAGGAGTTTCTTAATGGAGCGCAGCTCCGACGAGTCTGATTCCGGTAAGTGCGAACTTGTGCATGGCTCTCTTCGGGTCCCCCTCCGGAGGTGGGTGGGCCGCGAGGTACGCAGTGGCTGCTATGATCGCAGCTTGCGGTGTCTTCGGGATGATGTTGCCGTCGGCATCCATCTCCATGAAGGATGCGTTGAGTGTTCGGGTCACTTCACGGCGCTCCTTGGGGTCCATGTTCTCCGTTCGGGAGCGGTGCTTGTTGCCGTGGTTGCCGTTCGAGCTGGAGCCGATGCCCATGGCGGAGAGCACGGCTCATCGCGCGCTGGACTCTGAGGCTGCTTGCTTGCGTTTGTCAAGCACCTCCTGCATCTTGACCTGCTTCTTGTGCTCCTCGATCAGGAGCAGATGGTAGGCCATCAGCAGATCCCGTGAGGAGTCTACAGGCAGGATTATGTCGCCTGCCACGGCGACGCGCGCCTGGGACCATCCTTCTTTGCTAAGGCGGATGACATGGCCGTTGTTGTCCCCTTCGGGTGGGGGGGACTGGCTTCTTCTGTTTCCGCTGTTTCGATCTGGCGGGTTAGGTGTCGGGTTGGGCGGCGGGTTGGGTGTTTGTTGATCCACGTCGCCATGGATGACTACGGCGCATTGGTAGCGCTCGTAGATTGGTCCGCTGCTGCCGCAGCTTTCGGATCCGGAACCGTAGGTCCCTTCATCCGATGGCGGATCGCACAGATCGGAGTTGCAGCTGCTGCTATCGTAGGAATCATCTGTTGATGATGTTGTGCGTAGCACAGGGTGTGGGGTCCACGAAGAGGGCCTGATTGATGGTAGGGGAACCCGCTCAGGGAGGCGGAGGGTGCCAGTTTGCCCCACCTAGAAGCAGAAGCTCCCAAACAGGATCTCGAGTCCGTCTCCTACGGGCTCGAAGTCCTTCATGGTGGCCGGTGAGTGGGCAGTGAAGTCGAAAGCGCCGAAGAGGAGGTGACTCTCCGTCGCCACAGAGTTGTAGATCGATCGGGTTGGGACCGTCACGATCGCACAATCAGCGTCCCTAGTTCCCACAGACGGCGCCAATTGACGAGGTTTGATCTCATCAATGCCCATTGTTATGGACTTGGGTTTTGGAGAAGATGGGGATGCTGGAGATCGCGAAACGGTTAGCAAACAAGCAATACGGCACACGAGGTTTACCCAGGTTCAGGCCTCCGGAGAGAAAACCCTACTCCTGCTTGTCTGCTCTTGATTACGGCGGAACCGGTGATTACAGGGGTGCGCAGATGCAATCTGGCGTGGAGGTGTGTATGCGAAAGTATGAGTCGAGAGATCTAGGTCGTGCCCTCCTGGCCTTTATATAGATTTAGACAGGTCTCGGGCATAGACCTAGTCGGTTACAATTCTAGGGTTTTACCCCTTTGAATTTTCTATCTACTCTAGTCTTGTTCTCTAAGGATCCGAAGGCGTCATGGGCCTAGGCCACCGAAAGTCTTCATAGGCCGGCGTATATTTGCCATGGGCCTTCCTTGGCTAGACCAGGTATGCTGAGATCATGTACCTGTGGCGTATAACCATATCAATGAGGGTGGATGGCTCGTCGTTCTTCGATTTTTCTACCGTATTTCTTTTTCTTTTTCTTCTTGTTTTCTGACATAATTTCGTCTAAACAGACATCGGTCCATTGTATAACCCGTTGTACGATTTTTCCTATGCTAATATACCTAAAGCCGGCATTTGTCGGATCTTTCAAAAAAAAAATGACTACTTGGTCTTCACCTCCGATGCACTAGTTCTAAGAAAATGTCTAACGAAGCCTGTAAATAGGTGAATCGTAAAACACGTTTACACTCCACGAAAACATATTTTATCATGCAAAAACGGCTCGCACGTGTCGAAAACGCAAAAATCAAACTGTAAAATGGCATTTTTTCTTAGGCCCGCGAATATTCTCTTTTCTCCAATTTTCTCTCTCTTCTTCTTTCTTCTTCTCGGGACAACATCACATTACCGTACTACTCCTTTTATTTTAAAAATATAAGATGTTTTAACTTTGTGAGGCAAATATATCTAGATTATTTTTAATATATAGGTTCACTTATATTTGCAGTGAATCTACGCACTAAAAATTCTATATTTTAAAACTAAGGAAGTAATTACCAAGCAATGAAAAAGAACGAGAGATGCTAATCCTTCGCTCCCACGACGGATGCTCTTAACCACCTCCTTGACCCCGCGCTTAGGCACTTGGCCTCCGAAGCTGCAAAAAGAAACCGGCCGCACGCACGCCCCCTGCCTGCGCCAGCCGCCGCCCGCAGCAGGCCCTCTTCCTGCGCCGCCCGCCGCCCGCGGCGCCTGCCGCGCCCCCAGCCTCGATTTCGACCGGCCGGAGGCCGCAATTTCGACCAGCGGCGGCTGCTGTTTTAGCTTGTGGAGGTCGATCTCGCCCGCTTCGGACCGGCGGCGGCCACTTCCGACGTTTGACGGCTGATTCTGGCCAGTTCCGGGCATATTCCGGCGAGTCCCGCGGCGGACCGACATGAGTCTCCTGAAATTTCCGTGGCGCCAAGTAACTATCGTATACAGTGCACGCTCGGTTCGGTCGAGGAGGCATCAAATGTGCAGGCCGAGGTGTAGATTTTTCGATGGACAGTAAAAATTAGATATAGTATTTGTCTGTTTACAGGTTTCGTTAGAACGACTTTTTTTTGTAAAAACCGAAAACTGTCGGTTATTATACAGTTTTTGTTTGTTTATAGGCTTCGTTAGAGATGCTTTAAAGAGGCTGCCTGATGAACTTTTCAGCTTGGTCTTTACCGATGCACCGGTACGCATCTATAGTTGTTCACTGCTAACCTAGACGGCTGGACGGAATATCCCGTCCGAGCCTTAGTGGGCTGATGGACAAGATAATAAAGTAGGATGAGCTTTTGCTGATCGGCCAGAGGCCGGCCCAAATACTGATAGCCACACGCGCACACCGTTACGGTATTCTCATTTTCCTTTTTTTTCAAGATAAACACCGTAACGGGCTGACTCGAGAAAAACAAACAAAGCAGCAGAGGGGACCACGGGCTGAATAGGCCGAACGAAGCGGGCCCTACACGGATCACCACAAACCCAAACTGTTTTTTTTTTTACAGAAACCCAAACTGTTAATACATGCGCAAGCTTGAACTGAAGATTTGCCCGTCACCACAGAGCAGCTCCATGCTTTGCACCGTACAAAAACAACCAACCTAAAACTAGTGTACTACTCAATCCGTTTCAGAAATATAAGACATTTTAGTTTTATAAATGAATGTATTTAGATGTATTTTAGTATATAAGTTTATTTTAAACCTTTACGAATCTATACACTAAAAGACGCCGAGATACATCCGTTTTATAAAGCTAAAACGTTTATATTTCTGAACGAAGGGAGTACTTATCCCAAAATTATGAATGAATAACTCATTCGTATCTGAAGATAAACTCTTCCCTACAGAGGCCTCTCACGTCGCTCCCCAGGGCGACGCCATGGGCGCCCCGCACACGGAGACAGAGTCCCCCACCGCCTGTCTCTCTCGCCGCCGCTGCCGTCGGCCCTCGTCGCAGTGGTGGTGGGCCCAGCCATCGAAGGAGGTCTGGGGTGGTTGTTGCCGGAGGTACCCGCTGGATCTGCTAGGGCAGGAATGCTCGGCGTGCTATCGTGCAACGACCAGGGTGGCGCCCTTTGTCGGGATGGTGGCGGAGATCCTCTCCCGGTGGCGCCATGGACGGCGATGGAGGTTGGACTGGACCTAGTGGCCATGGACGAAACCCTAGATTAAAATCTGGGTGTCTCCTATGCTATCCCCCAATTCCTCTTTGATGCATGGTTGGGCCAGATCCGGTGGAGGATCGAGCCTGCTCTACCGCTGCCTTTCTCGATGCGGCCTAGCCCACGGGCTGCTGCTAGGGGTCGGAGCGGCGGATCTTGCAGGTCGCCACGGGTGGCGTGGGGGCTGCCGGCTAGGCATGAATAAAGGTGGTAGTCCTCAGATCTCTCGCACATCAAGTTGAAGATCTACTTGTGTCTAATTTTGGAAGGCTCTAACGACAAACTCCCATGGGTGTATCATGCCTGGAGTTTGCTGGATCGGAAGGATTTGATCGTGCGCACCTATGTTTTTTGCTGGCCATTTGGTTTCAGATGAAGCGTGACAAAGCTCTGCTAAGTGTTACCATCATGAGTCATATCTTTAATGATTCACGATGAAGTCAGATGTGAAGAATTTCGTGAAGACAGAACATAAGGTCTAGCTATGGTGGATTGAGTCTTTGTGGTATTGAGAATCTGGCTTGGTGATCTCTGATCGCAGCAGCATCTGTTAGAGGAGGGGCGACAACACATGAGACGTTCACTGTCTTACCTTGCATGATCAAATTCTAAGGTCTGGCCTTCATGGCATTGTTTTGCGAGCGAAGACTTCCTCCAAGGTAAAAACCTAGGATCTTTGCTCGGGTGACGACAACGCTTGAGCACTGTTTTCTTTTTTTTATAATTTTTTTTGTTGTTGTGTGCATCTATAATACTAGTAAGATAATGCATCGTTACAGAGGCTAGGTGTAATTATATCTTGCGGATATTAATACGTGCTCCTTCAAAAAAAATCGTATCCAAAGAATATGCCATTGAACATGAAATGCAGTGCCAGGTCCGGACGGCTAGGGAAAAAGGAAGCGAGAAAGAGCACAACGTAGCTTTTTTTTTATAAAGGAGCGCATCGTAGCTAAGTGATGTACAGAGTATAGACGGCAAGCAAAGCTCAAAGAAGTGATTTACAAACAGGCACCATGGACAAACTAACGTTGGAAAAACTTTTTTCAAGAAGAACATTGATAACCACTCGAAATATCTACTACCTCTGTCCCAAAGATTAAGGCTTATATTTTTTTTAAATGTCAAAAGTTTAATCAAACTTTTAGAAAAGATCTATCAGAAACTATGATATTATATAGATGCCATGTGAAAATATGTTTCATAATGTATCAGAGGGTATATACTACTCCTTGTTTTCTGCAGTAATCCTTGTTTTCTGCAACATCTAACTAAAGAGAGTGTGAAAAAGACTGCCAAACACGCCGAACCGAACAAACAGAGAGAGCTCGTCTACCAGCCCTTGCCTATCAACCACATCCAGTCGAGCACGACGCCGGAGAATATGCCGGCGAGGAGGCACACAACGAGCACGTTGCCCAAAGCATTCTGCTCCGGCCCCTGCACAAGCAAAACCAAAATGTTCACGCAGTTCAGCATACAAACAACCCAGATCCATCCATAACCGTCAGACACCGAGTGACCATGACAAACATCTCCTTTGGAAACACGATATTTGCAGCGACAAGTAAGAAGGAGACTTACCTTGTACCCATTGGGCGCCTCGGCGAGGACGCACACGGTGAGGTAGCCGTTGGTCAGGCCCAGGAAGGACGTCAGGAAGATCATGTACCCTTGGTCACCGTACTTGGCCGTGAAGTAGAACGCCGGGATGAACAGGAATCGCACAAGGATCGCGCCCATCAGTACTTTCCGGTTGGTTATCTTCAGGCACTTGATCAGCGGCACATACCTACCAATCAGATCTAACACGTTGTACATCGAGATCAGCACAAGCGCGTACCTGAATTTTGTCAGAAAAAAATGACATGTCAGATACTTGCATGGCAATTCTGAATTTTTCAGACCCCACCGTTCAAAAGTTGGATGCCAGATACAGGTGCAAGATGAAAATGGGAGAAACATTACCATGTTCCTAGACTGTGTGCTCCTGTGTCTTCGGATAGAAATCCAGGGAAGATTGATAGGGTCAAGACATATATGAGGTAAATATCAATCGCGTAGTCTATGTTCTGCATCAGCAGCTGTTTGGTGCTGAGACGTTCGTGCTTTTGGGGATCCTCCTCAACCTGCAGAATTGGTACATCAACACTTCATTCTCATGATGAAGTCACAGATACTACTGATTATAGGCACTGGTATGATTAGAGAGACAAACCTGTCTATCCTGATCAGTTTTGATTCCTGCAGCAGCAAGGTCGCTGCCAACAGTCTTGCTACCTTCAGAGGCTGCCTTTGCGCGGTAGTACTTCACGATGGGTAATTTGGGGAAGACGTATGCGTATAGAAGGAAGCAAAGTAGCTCGAACAGGCATGTTACCGAGAAGAATAGCACTGCACCAAATAACATAAATGGATTAGTTACACAGAAACATTTGTTTTAGATAAAAGGGGAATCCCCCTGCTTTGTTAACGAAACATGGAATGGGCTACATTGTTCTTCATACATCAAGAGTAAAAAGTACCAGGTATAATCAGAGAGCCTGCATTTATGTAGCATATAACAGGAAGCCTGACAAACTACAGCTATTGCTTAGTGACAGCTCTAACAGAGCACAGATACATGATGTGGTATTTTGGCGGATCTGCAAGTAATATCAAAATAAGCACACAAACATGTAGGAAGAGCAAGCACTGAAGCTGATATTACTTTACGTTGCCACTGATGACTGTTAGATCATATTGGATCTAAAGCATCATGCTACTTTTATATTATATATCACAATTTTATTAAATCTGCATATTTGATATGACGCAGAGGTCTTCAGAGATGTCTCTTCCACTATGTGAGAAACAAAATATGTGGACAAGATCAGGACATACTGGCTCCGTTTCGAAGACCATCTTGTGAGTCCTCAAACGCTGCCTTTGTAATTAATCTCAAAGCTGAGGTTAGAACTCCTGATGCAGCCAAGCCTGCCAAGAAGGACTGAAAATACCAAGCATGACATGTCAGGAAAGGTAAAATGCAGAGAGATATACAAAGTTAACCACAAGTATCACAAAGTACAGTGATAGAGTAAAAGGTGACCTGAATGAACTCCGGGCACATCAAGGAAATGTCACCAACAATTCCACCTTGAACAAGGGCATCAGATGTCCCAAAAAAGGCACTGATTATGCATATACCAATGTATGGTGGAATTCCACCACGTCCTTTCGTACCAATGTCCAGCTACAATAAGAAAGATCATTTGCATGAGCTGCATACTGGCACAAGATCAATCTATTATAGCTTTGTGAAAAAGGCAACATCCAATATGCTTACCATTATTAACGCAAAAGAACTAAGGAAGAAAAGTGCAAATCCAGCAAGATTTCTCCGCCTTGTGTTCAGTTTTGCTTCATAGTATGTAAACACGCAGGTGAGCCCAAAGGCAAAAGGCTGGTATACTAGCGTAAGAACTCTTGTTGGATGGTATTTCTGCAGTCAAATGTGGTAGGTTAAGAATCAATATATGAAGCAAAAATCTGAATGTAAGAATGTAACAAATGCTTCAATGAGAAAGGGTCATTTTTGGAATATCAATTGAAGGTGCAAATGATAATCCTTATCATAAAAAATTGGTTCCAGTTGACAACCGCTGGTCCTGAATGTCCGAATATATTTACTGAAGCAAGAAGAATATTTTGTTTAATTTTCAATACACTTTAAGCAAAGGCCCTCGGATGCCTTTAGCTTCGATTATGTGCTAGTGCGACTGCACAACGCTACTGAATACTTGTTTCATTAAAAAAGAAATGATACTGATTTCAGTCAAACCATCAACCGAGTTTCACAATCAAGCACATACCGGGAACAGAGTGACATAGTAATCTTCGATTGTAAGCATGCTGTTCCATGCAAAAAGGCTTCCGTTTCCCAAGAAAAAGCAGACCACAATACCCCAGAACTTGCTCTGTGAAACATAACCAAGAGTGGCAATAGTTACAACAGGCCATCAAACTTAAGGACAGTTAGAACAGAAAGAAAGATAAGTAAAGATACCTGAACTGCAGGTGCTTCCGCACCTGCTATCTGGGAAGCCATGATAATTCAGTTCACCTTCACCTAGCCAGAAAAGTCGGCAACACTGCAAAGAGTAACTGGTTCAGAAATCATGACTGAATCGGGAAGAAACTGAGTTGACAACGCTGGAAGCTTTTGTTCGTCAGAGTTTCAGAGAAAGTGCACACGTCTGAGCAATACTTTGGCATGGTGACACAGTTCTTAGGAAAGATGACCCTCGTATAGAAGAAAGCAATTCTGGTATCCTGCTGTCTAAAAGTGTCTAAATCTGCAGACCACAGGTATCTAAAGCTAGAAATTCATCAAACGTTTAAGGCACCAATTACCGGTGGGTCGTACTAGGGATGGCCAGTTCAAGCCATGGATCTGATTTAGCAAGAACACCTGGGCCGCCACGCCGCCAGAATTAGCGCCGTTCCTATCTTGTCTCGGCGGCGGACATAGCATGGCTTTTTTTTTGGAAACTAAACTGTGCCCTCGCCATCTTATCCAAAAGCTGCGTTTCTCGCCTGGGTACAAACTCTTACGGGGCTCAACTAAACTCGATCGAACCATGACGGGTAGACTAAAGGGTAGCACCGATGATTTGGGTTTTGATTAGCTCACTGACGCAGCAAAAAAAAACCCAAACAAGGCAAGAAACGCGAGTAAAAATGAACTGTACTCTGTACACAACACATCCAAGTCCAATCAAGTCAGAATTCCTCGCCAAGAAAAAGATAAGAAAAACGCAATCCAAGACAGTCCAGAGTCCAGTAGGTCGTCTGTTGGGCCCCGTCGCCGCCCCGCCGGGCAGCAAGTTGCGAGGAAGAAAACAAACAACAACTTGCAGACGAGAGCGCGAGAAGGGAAGAATTTCTTAGGAGAAATCAGAGAGGGGTTAGAGCAGGCGGGCGGAGTACGGGAGAAGAGAGCACTGACCGGAGGAAGCAGGGGCAGCCGGTCTTCTCCGGCACGGCACGGCGCGCGCGGCTGCCTTGCCGGCGATGGCGGCCAAGGCGGAGGGGATGGGAGGGGTGGGGGGGATGAGGCGGGATCTATGGGCGCGTGGTCCGTGTACCTATATATACTTCCATATAGTGCAGCTGTTGAGATTTACAGAACGTCAGTTGAGATTAACGTGGAAGCTGGGATCTTTGAACGTGCTTTGACGGCTCGTTGGAAGAATCTTGGGGGACCCACCGAGAGGTAACGTGCATTGCGTGGAGTCAGCTGGCGTGGCGAGATAGCTGGACGGCGACGGATAGTTGGATTGGAAAATCCGACGGACGGCAGCGCCGTTCAGACTGTCCAGCTTGCCGTTCCCACCAGAAGTCCACCTGCGCGACCTCGTGGAATTGTTTACTGGAAAAGGCAATTAATTAAGAACACCTTGATTGGTAGTGTGATTAGCATGATTTCACAGAAACATAAAAAATATACTCCCTCTATTCAGAAATAACTGACTTTAGTTTGCCTGGTTTTAGGACAGGCGCGGTGGCAAAGACCGCGAGCGAGACCTCTGGATGGGGACCGCCCTGGTCTATTGGATGCTCAGGCTACACCGGAACGATGATGTTATCTTCAAAGAATTCACCCAATCTTCCGCAAGGGTCATCAAGAAGATTTCTAATGAGACAGGTCCGTGGAGAGCCGCTCGGTTATTCCATGAATGTTTAAGTCAGGTGGACAAGTGGTTGGTTAGTGTGTGTGTGTTGTTCCTAGGGCAGTATGAGGTTGCGCTCGAGGCGTCTATGCCACAGCGCATTGTAAGCTTGGCATTTTGGCCCTCTTTCTATGAAAACGATACGTCTCTCAGGATGTATCATTGAAAGTTTGCCTAGATTCAAATGTATCTAGACGTATTTTAGTGTAGAAAATCTAGACAAATCCAAGTCAGTTAATCCTGGACGGAGAGAGTACTAGTATTACAATGTTGTATTTTACACAGCGAAAGCGTTATTTTGCGAGTTCTTTTCATTTGACGAATTCTCTCTTTTATGCTAATGTGACGAATTTTTGAGTTGGATTTATTGTTTCTCATATTTGATGGATGTTTAATAGAAATGGGTCCTAAAAACATGGCATGGTATAAAATGTATTGCATTTCTGAACTAGAATACTATACTCCCTCATCCGATTTAATTATCACAAAGTGCTATTGCATTATTGACATACTGTTACCTTGTACGTTGTGCCATGCTAGTTTTTTTTAGTTTGTCCCAAGGCTCATCTGTTTTTTTCTTTACATGCTAAGGCTCATCTGTTGTACGGGGCGCTATGAGTTGCTCATCTCTAATTGTCACGCTCATGTTCGCAGTGTGGGTCTGCTAAATGCATGTATATTGTCAAAATCACAAGCATATTTGTCGCGTATAGAAGTTTGTACTTTTCTTGCACACCACTCCCTGTTTAGGATCATAGGTTCTACGCGCATAATTTCTCCGTCCGCGGATAAGTGTACATCTAGCCTTGTCATAAGTTAAAGTTACTAAAGTTTGACTAGCTTTATAGAAAACTTATCAATATTTATGACTCTAAATTAGTACAGATAGATATTTTTTCAAAATTAGTTTTATAATATGTCAATTTCATGTAATATATGTGGCTATATTTATCAAAATATTTGGTCAAATTTTGCTAAATTTGACTTAGCCAAAAGCTAGAAGAACACTTATTTGCGGACGGAGGAAGTACCTAGGTTATTTATTTGACCAACAAAATATAACTTATATATCATAAACGTTATACCATTAGAAAATATAATCTTTAAAGTTTTTAATGGTATAATTTTTATGTTATATTATTTATATTTTATTGTTCAAATTGATAACCTAGTTATCTGCGCGGGACTTATAGTTTCAAACGGAGGGAGTACTGGCTAATGCCTCCGTCCAAGGAATAAGCCGCCCTCGTTACGTGTTTTTTCTATAACCAAGATTAACTTTAAATATATAAAGAGTATTGATATAAAATTAGCATCATTATAAAGTACGTTTCAATACGAATCCAACTATACTAATTTTATTCAATATAATCAAATTTTAGTTACTCTATTTATTCGGTCAAACTTTGCTTTGAAATACGCAGGACGTCTTATCCCTTAAAACGAAGGTAGTATTATGGTAGATTTGATAAAATTTGTTCTAGAAGAATAAGTTCATCTCCAACTATAACCTACAAACGGACCAAACGTGTTTGATCGGAAGGCTGCAAACAGACTGCACTAGACGGTCCATTTTGGCGTATTCCTGGCCTAAAATTAAGATGCATTTACGGCCAAGTAGACAACGTCCCTCATCCGCGACGCATATCCTCTTGTCTGATTGGTGCTGTCTTGCCTGCCACAAAGACCACACTCCCTCTTTCACGCAGCCCTCACCCGCGCCGTCCAAGTCCTAGCAAACCACCCTCTGCTCCCCTTGCCTCCCGGACGGGCTCTTTTCATGCCTCCCGGTGCAACTCTCATCATAGCTCCCGTCGTGGTCTTGCTAAAGCCAAAAAAGGATCTCACGCCGGAGGAAAGGGGCATCGAAGAAGAGGAAGCGGATCTGTCGGAGAGACGCCACCAAAAGCATATTGGCCAATGCCTAGGCCCCCCAAGAGAGGGCCCTGGCACTGGAACATGTAGCTGCCATTCAGGCCAAGTGATATAGTTATACCCTACGGGTACACGATATTAGTATATCTGGTTCAGTCTAAGAAAGGCCCAAAAGAACATACGCGGCATGCGGAGACTTTCGGGTGGCCCAAGCCCATGACACCTTCGGATCCTTGGAGAACAAGACTAGAGTAGATAGAATTTCAAAGGAACAAACCCTAGTCTGTAACCGACTCGACTTATGCCCTGTACCTGCCTATCTATATAAAGGCTAGGAGGGCACGGTGAGGAGGGCACCTCAACTCACCGCATACACACCTTCACGCCAGATTGCATCTGCGCACCCCTGTAACTTTCGGTTCCGCCGTAATCAAGAGCAAACAAGCAGGGGTAGGGTTTTCCCTCCGGGGGCCTGAACCTGGGTAAACTTCGTGTCCCCGTGTTGCTTGTTTGCTAACCGTTTCGCGATCTCTAGCATCCCCATCTTCTCCAAAACCCAAGTCCATAACAATGGGCATTGACGAGATCGAACCTCGTCAATTGGCGCCGTCTGTGGGAACTGGGGGCGCTGATTGTGCGATCGTGATGGTCCCAACCAAAGCGATCTACAACTCCTCGGTGACGGAGAGCCACCTCCTCTTTGGCGCTTTCGACTTCACCGCCCACTCGCTAGCCACCATGAGGGATTTCGAGCCTGTAGGCGACGGGCTCGAGATTCTGTTCGGGAGCTTCTGCTTCCAGGTGGGGCAGACCGGCACTCTCCGCCTTCGAGAGCGGGTGCCGCTACCATCCATCAGGCCCGCTTCGTGGGCCTCGCACCCCAGCGTGTTACGCACGTCAACTCTGACAGACGAGTCATACGACAGCAGCAGCTGCAACTCAGATCTGTGTGGCCCTCCATCAGACGAAGGAACCTATGGTTCCGGATCTGAAAGCTGCGGCAGCAGCGATCCAATCCGCGAGCGTTATCAGTGCGCCGTGGTCATCCAGAATGAATCGGAACTGCCACCAGGTTTGGGTGCCCACGTACCGCCACCCAATCCACCGCCCAACCCACAGGATGGGAACGGAGGAAACAGAGGGCAACCGCCCCTCCAGCCAAATGAAGGCGACGCTAACGCCTACCAGAAGATCAACCTCAACGAGGACGGATGGCGCCAGGCACGCAAAGCCGTGGCGAGCAATAGGATCCTACATGTGAATGCTTCACGGGATCTGCTAATGGCATACCACCTGCTCCTCATCGGCGAGCATAACCGGCTGGTAAAGATGCAGGAGGACCTCGACAAACGCAAGCAGGCGGCCTCGGAGTCCAGCGCGCGGCGAGTTGCGCTCTCCGCCGCTGGCGGCTCCAGTTCGCACGGAAACCATGCCAACAAGCATCGCTCTCGCACAGAGCACATGGACCCCGCCGCACGTCACGAGGTCACCAGAACCCTCAACACGTCCTTCATGGCAATGGACGCCAACAACGTCGTTACGCCGAAAACGCCACAGGCTGCTATCATGGCAGCCACCACTTATCTCGCGTCCCATCTGCCTCTGGTGGACGTCCCGAAGATGGCCATGCACAAGTCCGCATTAGCCGGACTTGGGCTCATAGGAGTTACGCTCCACGATGAGGCTCCCACGGAGCCGAAAAAGAAAGATGCGGTCAGATTCAGCCGCAACCCCACACCCTCATCCGACGAGGACGAGAACGATCTGCCTCGACGTCGCAAAAGCCCAAGGCGTCGCAACAGCGACTACGATGCTCGAAACGACCTCACCCAGCGCAAGGTCGACAAGGCGTGCGCCAAGCATGCGTGCTCAACCGAATCAGAGGAAGAAGATGACGGATAACTATGTGGAGCCAGATGCTTCAGCAGATCCGTTCGGCACGTATGCCGAAAAATTTCAAGCTCCCTTCAGAGACTCCGAAGTTTGATGGGACATAGGACCCGAAAGCCTGTCTCAACGATGACCTGTCATCTGTCAAGCTGCACGGTGGTAACAGGAACACCGCCCTGCAATGTCTTCAGCTGCAGCTGACAGGCGCAGCTCAAATATGGCTCAGCAGCCTGTCCTCAGGATTCATCCGAAGCTGGGAGGAGCTGGAATACAGTTTCATCCAAAACTTCAAAGGCACCAGCAAGAGGCCAGCCTCGATCGAGGAACTACGGGCCTGCACCCAACAAACGGGCGAATCCATTCGCTCGTACATACTACGCTGGTCCAACATCAAGAATTCCGCGGCGCACATCTCCGAGGAGAGGACGATCGACACCTTCAAGGACAGTGCCAAACGCCCGGACTTCAAGGAAGAACTTGGGTGCATCAAGCCCAAGACACTCGACCACCTCATGGACATCGCCAACAGGTGGGCAGATGGCGAGGATTCCCTCCACCGAACACATTCGGATGACGAGGATGACTATGGCCGCAGACGCGAACGCCGTAGCAAGAAAAGATCGCGCGTCTACGACGATCGTGACAGACCTGACATGGTTGCGGCAGGCTACGCTGACCGCCGCAACGACAACAACCGCAGCAGCAGAGGATACCGTGGAGGCAACTTCCGCGACGGAGGACGCCCCACGCAAACATGGCAACACCGCAGCCGTGACGACAAACCCTCGGCATACGACAAGTTGTCTGGCCCCTGCACCATCCACTTCTACATCGACAAGAATGATGGCAAAAAGAAGGCCAGCCACATGCTAAAGGACTGCCGTGAGTTCCAGAAACTCAGCGAGGGCCTCACCCAAATGCGACGCCAGATCGTGAACCCTGGGTTTGGGCCCGCACCTGCACCAGGTGACATCTCCCACGGAGCTCCTCCACCACCACCCGTGGAACCTTCGAATCCAGCAATAGCACCCGCACCAAACAATGGCGCAGGAGGATACCCACAACCAAAGGGAGCCCTGATGATCCAGAAGGGGCGGCCAACAAACAGGGTGCAAAAGAAGATCACCTGCCAAGTTAGCCTGGCTGTGACTGCTTCGCCTGCCATCCCTGAGTACCTCAATGGCTGAGTCCTGCATCACGTTCGATCATTCGGATCACCTCCGCCAGATCCCTCGCCCAGGTCATGCCGCCCTGGTGCTCAAGGCGTATATCAGAGGGTTCGAGATGAGCCGTGTCTTCATGGACGGCGGTAGCGACATCAACTTGATGTTCGCCAGTACCCTCGCAGCAATGCGGATCCCGCTGTGCAGCCTGGAACAGTCCGACACAACATTTACGACATAGTACCAAGGAAGGGCATATACCCCCAGGAAAGATATGGCTCGACGTCATCTTCGGCAAGACCGAAAACTTCCGATGTGAGCGGCTAGAATTCGAAGTGGTGGACTGGCCATCCTCGGGCGCGTGGCGTTCACAAGATTCCTGGCAGTACCGCACTACGCGTACCTGTTGCTCAAGATGCCATGGCCTAGGGGCGTCATCACAATCTAGGGCAGCTTCACCCGATCTGACCACTGTGACAGAGACTTCAAAATAATCTCCCAGTCGTTCGGTATGCAGGAGGAGCTTACGAGGCTCCGAGAAGTGACAGACAATGGGGCACCCCAGTCTCTAGGAAAAATGCACATGACATGTTGTTTGACTCCACAATCAACACGAAAAAGGTGCAGGTCCACCCAACGGACACAACCAAGAAGGCGCTGATCGCCAACGACCTCAGCCTCGCATAGGAAAGCGCGCTTGTCGAATTCCTCTGTGAGCGCTGGGAAATCTTCGCCTGGTGTCCTATGGACATGCCAGGAGTTCCTAGGGAATTCACCGAGCACGCACTCAATGTGTTTCCGGACGCGAAACCAGTCAAGCGGTCGATCTATCGATTTTTTGAACCAAGAGCCGAAGCAGTTGGAATCAAAGTCAACATACTGCTCGATGCCAACTTCATTCGAGAAATCAAGGAGAGCGAGTGGCTAGCCAACACTGTTCTGGTCCCCAAAAAGAACACGGACATCCTGCGGATGTGCGTGGACTTCACATCACGCAACAAGCACAGCCCCAAGGACCACTTCCCCCTTCCTTGGATCGATCAGATCATCGACTCGACTGCAGGATGAGAGAAACTTTCCTTCCTCGACGCCTACTTAGGCTACAATCAGATCCAGCTGAAGGTCGAGGACCAGGAGAAAACGGCGTTCATTACACCGTTCAGGGTGTTCTGCTACAACACCATGCCCTTCGGGCTGAAGAACGTAGGTGCCACGTACCAGAGGTGCATGCAGGCGTGTCTGAAAAACCATATCGGTCGCAACATCCGAGTCTATGTCGACGACATAGTCATCAAGACTAGGGAAGCCAAGAAACTGATCGACGATCTCCGCAAGACATTCGATAACCTTGATCACTACAAGATCAAGTTGAATCTAGAAAAGTGTGCCTTCGGCGTCCCATCTGGCCAACTACTTGACTACTTCATCTCCCAACGGGGGATCGAGGCGAATCCAAAGAAAATCCGGGCCATACTGACAATGGAAAACCCGAAGAACCTCAAAGGAGTCCAGCAAATCGCTGGGCGCATCGCGGCGCTGAGAAGATTCATTAGTCGCATAGGTGAGAAGGCCTTGCCTTTCTACCAGCTGCTACGCAAAGCAGACAAATTCGAGTGAACACCTGAAGTAGACGATGCTTTCGAAGACCTGAAGCGGCTGCTCTCCACCTCGCCTGTTCTGGTCATGCCAAAGGAACGCGAGCCTTTGCTGCTATACATTGCAGCCACGCACCAGGTGGTAAGCACCGTACTCGTGGTCGAACGACCCGAAGAAGGCAAGACCCATGGGGTCCAACGCCCAATCTACTACCTCAGCGAGGTACTGACCCCAACAAAGCAGATGTGCCCTCACTATCAAAAGCTCGCCTACGGCGTATTCATGACGGCTCGTCGGCTGAGCCACTACTTCCAGGAGCACCAGATAATGGTTGTTAATGAGGCGCCATTGTCCAACATCCTGAACAACCCCGAAGACACGGGACGGGTAGCCCTGTGGGGCATTGAGCTATCCCCTCTAGACATAGTCTATGAGCGGCGCAATGCAATCAAATCTCAGGTCCTGCCTGACTTCCTCGTCCACTGGATGGAGATCCAGCTGCCGGACACCCCGTACATGATGCAGTCATGGACGATGCACTTCGACGACTCCAAGCGCGAGGCTGGAGCAGGAGCTGGCGTCATACTGACGTCCCCGCAAGGCGATAAGATGAAATAGTCCTTCGGATGAAATTTCGCGCCTCCAACAACGAGGCCGAATACGAGGCCCTCATCCACGGCATGAGGATGGCCAAGATCTGTGGCGCAACGTGCCTAGTCATCTATGGTGAGTTGAACCTCGTCGTCCAGCAGACGATGAACGAGTGCGATGCCCACGCCGCTAACATGGCCGCGTACCGTGCGCTCTACAACTCACTCGAAGGAGACTTCGACAGTTGCGAGCTTCGGCATGTTGGAAGGGAAAGCAACGAGGAGGCCGATAGACTCGGCAACATCGTCTAAACCTGCTCACGGGTACCACCAGGTGTGTTTCTCGAACAAATCTGCGTACCCTCTATCAAAAGGAAATTCCCCAAGGGATCACCCGAAGAAGAAGAGCACTCGGGGGCTGCGCTACCCGAAGGACAGGAAGGACCCAAAAAGCTCGACACGTAGGTTGAATTGGTCAACCTGATGCAGGTCATGGCAATCGAAGAAACATGGACACAACCGTACATTTGGTACCTGATAAACAGAGAACCGCCTGATGACCCGACATATGCCCGACGTATATCTCGCCGGTCCAAGGCCGTCATCATAATCAATGGTGAGCTATACAAGCGCAGCATTTCGGGTGTACTCCAACGATGCGTCACCATCGGTGACGGCAAAACCATCCTCCAAGACATCCACGAGGGCATCTGCGGCCATCATGCAGGCAGCCGCGCCCTAGTCGCCAAAGCTCTGCGAGCTGGATTCTATTGGCCCACGGCCATGAACGATGCCAAGGACATCGTCCAAAGGTGCAACGACTGCCAAAGGTTTTTAGACAAGCCACATGCACCAGGATCGGAGCTCAGGCCCATACCACTAGCCTGTCCCTTCGTCCAATGGGGCCTTGACATGATTGGAAAACCGCCCAAATCTTCGAAAGGAGGCCACGTCTACCTCCTGGTCGCAGTAGACAAGTTCACCAAGTGGATCGAGGCCATGCCCGTCACCAACCAAAAGGGAAAAACGGTCGTCAAGTTCTTTGAGTCCATAGTCTACAGGTTCGGTGTGCCACATAGCATCATCACGGACAATAGCTCGAACTTCATCTCAAAGGAATTCCAGGACTTCTGCGAGGGCCTTGGCATCAACATATCATATGCCTCCATGGCGCACCCGCAGACCAACGGGCAGGTCGAAAAGGCCAACGACCTCGTAGGCGGTGGCATCAAGAAGCTCCTGCTCAGCCCACTCGAACGACTTGCGGGAGCCTGGACAAAGGAGCTACCCTCCGTCCTCTGGAGCCTATGTACAACGCCAAACAGCTCAACTGGCTACACACCATTCTTCATGGTGCACGGAGCTGAGGTCGTGCTACCTGTAGAGGTACGCCACAAAGCCCCCGCGGGTCGTCTCCTACAGCGAAGCCGAATCATCGGCCGCACTCGAAGACGCCGTCGACACGCTCGACAAAGCACGCGACATAGCCACGGCTTGCTCAGTGGTCACCAACAGAGCCTCCGCAATTACCACAGCCGCCGGTTGCGCCCAAGGTCCTTCGTCGAAGGAGACCTCGTCCTACGACTCAAGCAAGAGCGGCCGAAGAAGCTCGAGTCACCCTGGGAGGGACCCTACATTGTCACCGAAGTCATCCCAGGTGGCGCCTATCGCCTCAAGGACGTCAAGTCAAGATTCGAATACTCCAACCCATGGAACGTTGCACAGCTGCGATGCTTCTACCCCTAGCTATCTCTTTACTTTCAATAAGGCTACTCAGCCGAATTATGTACCTCCTCGTTACGATATGAATAAAAGCTGAGTCCCCCGCATGAAAATTTCTCTTACCTTGCATTACTTTTCGCTATCACACGCTCGGGGGCTCCGCCTCACCTCACGACTTCGTCGACTAAGAATAACGCATATAACCTGAGTAGCTGACCACGTCAGGCTAACGAAAAGGACATGCACACAACAAAAGCACCACGTGCTAGCACAAATAAACTTTACAACAAAGGGCATAACAAGCCCACTAGAATATATACAAGTTTTACATCTATATTTTTACAGGGTCTATCTATTCTAAAGAATCACGTGAGCCCGATGCTCAAAGAGATCCACGATCTCTTCAGCATACTGCCTAACAGCTGCATAATGCAGGCGCATGTCCCAGAGGCCACCGTCTGGTTGAAGAGGCGGCCCAGTCGCCACCGCCGCGAGGTCGGCATCAGGGCGATGCAGCCGAACAAGCGAAAGGGCAGCTTTAACCCCTGCAACCAGCTGGTGTCGCACCAACTCCCTCACACGACCCACGTCTCGAAACTTCGACAACAAACCCCAAAGAGTGGAAGGTGCCTTGTCTAGGGGGGACATGACGTACAAAATCGATGCCAGGAAAGTTTTCGACTGCTTCAGCACCTGTGAAACCTGATGCACACGATCCTGCACCGTCACAAGGATGGTGGCCCGGTCACGGTCCATCCAAAAGAAGCCGCCAGCTTCCAAGTCCTGTTGGGTCAAACAGTTGATCCGAACCGCAATGCTCTCCTTCTCCTTCCTCGGAACAAGGTTGACGCATGCAGAAAACTCAGAATAAGGTGACACGCAAACAAGGCGCATCCGAAAACGAGCAGCAGCTCAAGAAAACTCACAATGCAGTTGCTCGCTCAACTGCCGCAACTCCCCCATCAGATACTCCTCCCTGGCGGTAGCTCGCTCAGCCTTCGACTTCCGCACGTCCGCGTGGCCTCGAACGCCAAGGATCTCCTTCTCCAAGCTACAAACACGGTCGCGAAGGAAAACAAGCTGCGACACATCATCCAACGATGGCCGAGGATCTGGAGCAGTCAAAATACCAATGGGTGCCCCTTGCGGAGGACCCTAAGGACAAACAAGTAAGGAAGATGAAAATCACACACATCTTTGGCGATAGCTCGAAAAATAATTTATACATTAAAGGCCACCGCGTGGCACAAGGAAATATTATTCACCAACAAAAGAGTACATTACAAAAGAAACAGGATAAATTATCCTAGCTACAGCATTTAGGCCTAATGACCCGCATCCAGAGTGGCCTCGGAGCCGGAGTGCCTGCTCTTCGCCTCCTCCTACTGCTTCGCCGCGTACTTCGCCAGCAGGTCAATGAGCTTCAGCCCATAACGCTTACAGCAGGAGGCGAAAAGAGCGAACGCTACCTCTAAGCCGTCAGGAGCCGTCGGCATCTGGGAGGTAACGTGTTGTAGATCCATCTTCGCTCCTGAGTCCATGGCCATGTACAACCCCATGGAGGCACCGATGCCCTTCTGCTTGCGCTTGTAGGCCGCAGGAGCGTCCTCTGACAACGCATCCGCCAGAGTGTCGACATCCTCAAGAGAAGCGCCCTTGGGGAAGACCTCCTTGTAGAAGCGTCGAAGAACTTCCTTGGACTTTGCCAAGGAACCAGCAGCAGTACCGCAGCGATCTTCAACCGTTGTGGTGGCATCATCCAGAGCATTCCCGTGCTCCATCACACCGCGATCAAATGCGATGCCTGCAACATCTGAGACAAAGAAAGAAGAAAAGGGCCCGAATAAGAACGAGATAAGGATCAGCCAAAAAAGCAAGGACGAATTAAAAAAACTAACCGGAGAAAGTCTTGGCCGCAGCCATCAGCCTGTCGGCCATCTCCTTCTCGCGAGCAGCAGATGCACCAGCAAGCTCCTTCTCGCGATCCGCAGACTCCTTCTGCAGGCGCTCTTGAGCCTTAGCAGCGGCGGCCACCTCCTTCTCCAAGCGCTCCTTCGCCTCAGCAACATCCGCAACCTTCTTCACCGCTTGACCGAGGCTCTTGTCGAGAGCATCCAGCCGACGAAGGGCCGCATTATTTTAATCTGCAAAACAACAAGAACAACACAAGCATTGTTCAGGTGACAGGCAAAATAAAACAAAAACGAGCAAGAGGAGTACCCTGCAGCTGCGGCATGTTGGCCTCCAGCGCCAGGTTCTGCTAGATCAGGAGATTTGCGCTATGCACGAAGGTCTGCAAAAACAAAAATGCAATCAAGCATCAGAAAGGGCTCAGGGGCTACGCCCCACAAGAGCAAAACTAGACCAACCGGACCATCCGAAAAAGGGCTCGGGGGAGGGCTCCCACCAAAATACAAGAGGTGCAAATTACTTACGTGCTCAGATGGAGACTCTGAAGGTCCGTGTGCGGTCTTCTGAGTAATAACTACCCGAGACTCCCGCAGGGGGGGGATTCAGAGCATTATCCTTAGAGTTGACCACCATCTGAGAGGGAGGCGCCGTTGGCTTCGACTCCCCTATGGCCTCCTGATTTCCCTCAGCAAGAGAACCCTCCGAGGAGTGGCTGCAAGGAAAATATTGATCAAAGGAAGAAGAAACATTACACACGCAAAGTATAGAACAAAAACATCTGAAGATTCTTATGAATCAATGTCACTCAAATTGAAGATGGGCGACGCCTTCTCCTTCTTCTTCTTGGCCGGCGACTACGGCGCCATCGCCCGAATGGGCACAGCCGGGAACGGTGCGGATGAAGCACCGTCATCCTCGTCGTGACGCTCGAGGAAGGATGGACCCCTAGGCGTTGGCGGGGTCGAGGCATCCAAAGACTTCGCGGGACTCCATGCACGCTATGGTCCGCCTCGCTCTGCTCCGAGGGCTTCTGAGTTGGAGGCTGGCGGGAGATCGGAAGACTCGGAGGAAGTTCGACCGAGTAGTCAAACTTTTTGTCCGGCGGGGCACCATGCCAGCCCAGCGGGGGGCATGCCAGCCACCTTGAACTCCTACACATCAAATACATCAACAATATTGATTAGTACAAACAATCATTAACAAAAAAGCACTCGAACACCAAGGCGCAACGCGCATGACGCAAATCTACACCTGAGGAACTAGTTTTGAAGCATTGAAGGGGGCAGTCAAAGACTTCCCCAGAAGGTCCTCCTCGGACTTGTACTTCAGCAGCGGCCGAAGAACTCTGTCGAGGTCGCCTCTGGACAGCTCCTTAGAGGAGACCCTTGTCGGGTCGTTGCGGCCAGTGTAAAGGAACATCAGATGCGCCCTTTCTTGGAGCGGCTGCACCCGACATTTGAGGAAGGTGCGGATGATATCTACACAATTGACCTCCTTCCCAGCCTCCATCTGGAGTGCCTCCACCCAACGGTAGAGATCCTCCACCTCCGCTACCTCGCCCTCGAGGATTTGGTTCTTCCAGGACCTCTTCGGGACGATTTCTTAGGAGGAGTCGAAGGGAGCGAGGCCAAAATCTTGCCCGTCCACTATGGAGTCGCGGATGTAAAACCACTTCTTCCGCCAGTATTGGACGGACTCGCACATAGAAAAGGAAAAGAAGAGAACGGTAGATCAGAGGGAAATGATGCAGCCGCCGAGCGGATAGACTCCACCAGTGCCAGACTGCCTATTTACGGAATAGAGCTTCCGGAAGAGGCCAAAGTGCTGCTCGATACCGAGCCAACACTCGCAAAAAGTGATGAAACAGGTGATGTGGAGAAGACAATTGGGCGAAAGATGATGCAGTTGGATGTCGTTGAAAAAGAGGAGACCATGAATAAAATCGTGGACAGGAAGCGACAAGCCGCGAAGAACAAAAGATACAAACATCACCCGAAACCCTACGGGTGGACGGGGGATTACCTCATTGCCTGGAAGCACCGTAGCCTCCTTATCCTGCGGGATCAATCCCGCATCATGCAGCTTGCGCAGGTCAGCCGTGCGCGCCTCCGTGTGCCTCCAGTTGCCATCAGTGATGCGCGAAGCACCATCAACCTTCTTGCTGTCGCTAGCGGCGCTCGAACCCACTCTAGAGAAGGTCTTCTTCGACTTGCCCATTACGGAGAATCGACGACGGCGGTGCACGCGCAGGAACGAAGAGGGAAATGATCGGAGAATGTCCAGTGCGCGTGAGCCAGTGCTCATAAAAATGGAGGCAGTAGTGAAAGCAAATGGCAAGGGGTCAAAACAAATCACTGTTTTCCCCATGGTTATAAGGATGAGTACGATGAACACGAGCCGTTCATCCAGAAGCCCTAACACTAAGGACATATCCAACCGTACACGTGTCAACACAGCAGCAAACCGTCGCCCGCATGCCGTCCACTATGCACGGAAACCAAGGATACGCCGTAATTCTCGCCACGTCGCGCATGACTAGTCAACTCCAAGTCAGGAAGTGGGACCCACGTTCGTCCTGTTACGTCACCTCTGGCGCCGCAGACGGTTGAGGTCATCGATCGTCAGCACTGACGTCATCAAGCAGTCTAGCAATGACTGGAATTCTTCGACTGATAAAACAAGTACTTCCTCGAATCTACGATGCGAACAACTACTCGAGGGCTACTACTATCAAGAGTGTTGTCCGCGCACCTGGGAAAATGATTGAAGAACTATAACTCTCGACTATATTTGAGTCCCACGTCGAGTCTATGATCCACTACGGACTCGGGGGCTACTCCCATAGGGAGGATTTGAAGGGTTTCGCGGCATAGTAAATCAAAATTTTCTACGGATGCGAACAGAGGGAAAGCCAAGATCTAATCTAGGAGATGCAATCAACGAGAGAGATTGGATTAGATCTTCATACCCTTGAAGATTCGAACAGAACGTTAGGTCGAACATGGGTGATGTAGTCGTACTCGCTTCTCCTCCTCGCGATCCGATCCGATCTAGCACCACAAGTGGTGGTGCCTCCGTGAGATGCACACGTGCAGCACCTTGACGTCTCCTCCTTCCTCGGCCAGCGAGTATGGTGGAGAGATAGATTGGATCTACAACACGGCGTGGTGTATATGGTGGAGAATTTCTGCTGGGCTTCGCCTACAAGCAGTCGGGAGGAGAGGAAGGTAGCAAGGCGCTAGGGCTTGGAGGAAGGTGTGTGTGTGGGGAGGCGCCACCCTCTATATATAGAGGCGGCCAGCCTGCCCTCCTCCAAGCCTATCTCTAGTTTAAACAATTTAAACTCTCCCTTATCTAGAAATCCTATCTCTAGTTTAAGCGATTTAAACTCTCCCTTATCTAGAAATTCTATCCAGATTTAAGCAGGTCAAATCTCTCTAGAATCGGCTGGGCCCTATGGGGCCTTGTGCCCTGGCCCAATGCGCCAGGACACTCCCTCATAGGCCCAAGCCCCTCCCGGAAGGTGGGGCCACGTTGGTCCCCTTCCGGAAGGTTCTAGAAGCTTCGTACAATACCGATTAACCCGGAACAATTCGAACTCCAAAAACTGCCTTTGCCTTATATGAATCTTATTCTCGGACCATTAGGAACCTCTCGTGATATCCGGATCCCATCGAGACTCGAACAAAATTCATAAACCAATTATCCAATCTATCCTATCGTCGAGATCGTTAAGTGTGTGACCCTGCGGGTTCGAGAATATCTGAGACATGATCTTCTATCAATAATCAACAGCGAGTGCAGGCACCCATATTGACTCCACATTCATCGATGATCATATCGGATGAACCACGATGCGAGTTCAATCAATCCCATATATATATTCCCTTCGTCTCGCGATATTTTACTTGCGAGATTCGATCGCCGGTATCGTCATACCTAGTTCAATCTCGTTCATCAAATACTTTAATCGTTCGTAATCCGATATCACTTTGTGATTAACTCCTTAACCACATGCTTGCAAGCGGTGTTGATATCGATTCGAGTGGGCCCAAGTATATCTCTCCGACTTGGGAGGACAAATCCCATCTCGATACATACAACCCAACAGATACTTTCCGATCACCTGAGAGACACCTTTATGATCACCCTTTCATAGGATGACGTTTGATGACCTCAAAGCTTTCTTCCGATACCAGGGAGTTGTATTATCTCATGGTCTAAGGAATACAATATTTGACATAAGAAAAGCTTCGCAAAGACGAACACGATGACACGATCTAATTGCTTCGCTTAGTTTGGGTCTGTCCACCATATCATTCTCCCAATGATATGATCTCATTATCAATTGACAACTCATGTCTATGATTAGGAAACCTTAACCATCATTGATCAATGAGCTAGTCCATAGAGGCGTACTAGGGACACGGTGTTGTTCACAAACCACACAAGTATTAAAGTTTCCGCTTAATACAATTCTAGCATGGAATATAAACTTTATCATGAACAAGAATTATAATAATAACATCTTTATTATTGCCTCTAGGGCATAATTCCAACAGTCTCCCACTTGCACTAGAGTCAATAATCTAGTTTACATTTGGCAACAATCTCACACCCATGGCACTGAGGTGTTGATCATGTTTTACGTGGAAGAGGTTTAGTCAATGGATCTTCGACATTCGGATCCGCATGTACTTTGCTAATCTTCGATCTCCATCTGCTATATAATCTCGGATTATATGAAAGTTGATTGATATGCTTGGTCTTTGGATGATATCTTGGTTCCTTAGCGAGTGCTATGGCGGTGTTGTCACACAATATCTCTGTGGGTCCAATGCACTTGGAACCACGCCAAGCTCGATGATGAAGTTTGATCCAAACTCCTTCACTTCACGCCTGCAGACCATGTATTCCGCTTCTCATGTAGATCCGCGATCACGCTTTTCTTGAAGCTTCTCCGACTCATAGCTCCTCCATTCAAAATATACACGTATCTGCCTCGAGATTTGGAATCATCCTTGTTGTCAAAACTAGCATCAACGTAACCTTTTACGACAAGTTTCATCACCCCATAGACTAAGAACATTTCTTTAGTTCTATTTAGGTACTTTAGGATGTTCTTCACGGTTGTCCATGTTCCACTCTGGATCACTTTGATATCTTTCGTCAAACTAAGAGCATTGGACACATCCGGTCTAGTACACAAGATGGCATACATGATGGAACCTATGGCGAGGCATAAGGCACTTTGCTCATAGCTTCCCTATCATTTACCGTAGCTGGACAGGCCTTGCTCAATATCTTACGACAACATAGGCCGAACCTTTCTTTGCCTTATCCATTACGAACCTTTTGAACTTTGTCTAGGTATGTACTACGGCTTAAAGCTATCAGCGTCTTTGTCTATCTCTATAGATCTTGATGCCCAATATATAAGCAGCTTCACCTAGGTCTTTCATTGAAAACACTTGTTCAAATAACTCTTCACATCGTTAAGCATGTTGATGTCATTTCCGATAATCAATATGTCATCCACATACGATGCCGAAGCGTCACCGAGCTCCCACTCACTTTCTTGTAGATACAAGCTTAGAGCTATTTGGAACAAATCCAAAGCTCTTGATCACTTGATCAAAGCGAAGGTTCCAACTCCGAGATTCTTGCTTGGTCCATAAATGGAACGCTGAAGTTTGCATACTTTATCGCATCCTTAGGATCGACAAAACCTTCGGGTTGCATCATATACAACTCTTCATCAATGTTGCCATTGAGGAAAGCGATCTTGACATCCATCGCCATATTTCATAATCATGAAAGCAGCAATTGCTAATAAAATCCGAATGGACTTAAACATCGCTACGGAGAGAAAGTCTCATCGTAGTCAACACCTTGAACTTGTCGAAAACCTTTTGCGACAAGCCGTGCTTTAATTGTAACATTACCATCCGCGTTCGTTTTCTTCTTGAAAATCCATTTGCACTCAACGGCCTTTCGGTGCTAGGAGGTCCACCAAAGTCCATACTTGGTTTTCGCTCATGGATCCCAATTCGGTTCATGGCTTCCACCATTTCTCGAGTCTGGGCTCATCATCGCTTCCTCATAGTTCAATGGTTCACTATTCTACCAACAAGACAGTCAAGACAGGTTGCCGTACCACCCGGAGGGGCATGACCTTGTCGACTGCGACGTTCAAGATGCAAGATCGTCCAAAGCTTCATGATCCTTGTCATTAGCTTCCTCTTTTGTTGGTGCGGTGAGCCTTTGGAACAATTTCAGGTCTTTTTACTCTCCAATTCAAGAGAAGGTTCAATAACCTCGTCAAGCTCTACTTTCCTCCCACTCACTTCTTTCGAGAGAAACTCCTTCTCAAGAAAGGAACCGTTCTTCGACAAACACTTTGCCTTCGGTTACGTGATAGAAGGTATACCCAATAGTTTCCTTAGGGTATCCTATGAAGACGCATTTCTCGCTTTGGGTTCGAGCTTGTCGGCATCAACTTATTGGCGTAAGCCGCATCCCCAAACTTTAAGAAACGACAACTTAGGTTTAGCACCAAACCACAGTTCATACAAAGGTCGTCTCAACGGATTTAGATGGATCCCTATTTAAAGTGAATGCAGCGGTTTCTAATGCATAACCCCAAAATGATAACGGCAAATCAAGAAGAGACATCATTGATCGGACCATATCTAATAGGGTTCGATTCCGCTCGAACACACCATTGCACTGTGGTGTTCGTGGCGTGAGTTGTGAAACGATTCCACTTGCTTTAAGATGCGTGAGAAAATCATAACTCAAATATTCACCTCCACGATCGGATCGTAGAAACTTAATCTTTTGTTACGATGGTTCTCCACTTCATTACGAAATTCTTTGAACTTTTCAAACGTTTCAGATTTATGTTTCATTAAATAGATATACCCATATCTACTTAAGTCATCGGTAAAAGTGAGAAAATAGCGATATCCACCGCGTCGAAACACTCATCGGTCGCATACATCGGTATGTATGATTTCCAACAAGTCCGTTGCTCGCTCCATCATAATAGAACGGGGTTTTGATCATCTTGCCCATGAGGCATGGTTCGCATGTGTCAAATGATTCAAAATCAAGAGACTCCAAAAGTCCATCGAATGGAGTTTCTTCATGCTTTACACCAATATGACCTGACGATTGCCACAAATAAGTAGTATTATCACTATCTACTTTGCATCTCTTAGCCTCAATGTTATGGATGTGTGTTTCATCCCTTTCGAGATTTAGAAGAAATAAACCATTCACAAGAGGTGCATGACCATAAAGATGTTACTCATATAAATAGAACAACCATTATTCTCCGATTTAAATGAATAACCGTCTTGCAATAAACATGATCCGAAATAATGTTCATGCTCAACGCAGGCACATAATAACATTTATTAAGGTTTAAAACTAATCCCAAGGCAAAACTAATGAGAGCGTCCGACGACCATCACATCAACTCTTGATCCGTTGCCACGCATCGTCACCTCATCCTCGCAGCCGTCATTCCGTAGCTCCTATTTCGAGTTACAAATATTAGCGAACCGTATCAAATACCTGGCACTACAACGAGGGATAGTAAGGAAAACATCAATAACATGTATATCAAATACACCTTTGATGGTGCCACCTTCTTGTCGCTAAGTACTTGGACGATTTGCGCTTCGAGGACCCTTGTCCTTCCAATAGAAGCACTCGGTGTGCTTGGGACGGACTGAGCTTCTTCTCGGCGAGGGCATTAAGCTTGCCTCCGCCCTTCTTGAAGGGCTTCTTTGCTCCTTACCTTTCTTAAAGGAGGGCTTGTTGACCATCAACACATGATTATCCTTCTTGATGTCCACTTCCACATCCTTCACTGCGAAGAGCTCGGTGATCGTATCGATGGAACCAATCGATTATGAGTCACTACAAAACTTTTGTAGCTGGGAGGGAGTGATTGCAGAACCTGTCAATCTTGAGCTCCTCGAATCGTGCATTCCGGTTGCTCAAGCGTTGAGTGTAGCCCGACATCTTTATGGCGTGCTCACTAACGAACTCCTTCCTCCATCTTGCGATTAAAGAACTTCTCGGAGATCTCATATCTCTCGAGCAGGCTTGAGTCGAAACATGGTTTCAGCTCCTCGAGAATATCAAAGGGCCGGATAGGTTTCAAAAGCGATTTTGAAGCTCGGTTCCATAGCAAGCAACATGGTGCTCTTAATCACACCATAATCATCTTTGGCGCCGATAGACAGCTTTCATCATCGCAGCTTGATTGTGGGGTCACCTAACGCTTTCCCAAGGACATAGTCCTTTTGTCCGCCAGACAGAATGATTCTTAGATTGCGGAACCAATTGGTGAAGTTAGACCCATTGTTCCTAAGCTTTTCTTTCTCAGCAAAAACGTTGAAGTTGAAGTTGGACTTGTCCATGTGATCTACAGTATTTGCAAGTACAATTTAGACTATGTTCATGATAAATAGTTCAACTTAATCAAATTACTAGATGAACTCCCACTAAATTCAACATCCCTCAAGTTGTTTAGTGAACACGATCCAAATTCACCACACCTAATCCGATCATCACGAGAAGAGATGTGGTTTCAATGGTGGACAACAAAGTGTCGATCATATCATTCATATGACTCATGCTTAACCTTTCGGTTCTTGTGTTCCGAGGCCATGTGCAGACATGCTAGGCTCGTCAAGCTAGACCCAAGTATTTCAGCGTGTGCAAAAGCTGGCTTCCACCGTTGTATGTGAGCGTAGAGTCTATAGCACCCGATCATCACGTGATGCTTGGACACGACGAACTTTCGCAGTGCATACTTGGGGAGAACACGGTTTTATCTTGATCTTTAAGTGAGGAATCATCTTATAATGCTACCGCGATCTAAGCATAATAAGATACATAAAGGATAAACATCACATGCATATAACTTTATGTGACATGGTATAGCCAATCCTCGCAATGATCTCCATCTTGTGCGTTCGGCATGATCTCCATCACTCCACCATGATTGCCTCCACCACGAATAGCAACTACAACTATTGCTAACTACTTAGCGATAAAGTAAAGCTATTACATGGCGTATAAGAAGTTGACTCAGGTCATACACAATTATAAAGACAACCATATGGCTCTGCCGGTTGTGTACTCATCGACATGCAAGTCGTGAAACATTACAAAACATGATCATCGCATACAATATACACATCACATCTTGGGCCATACCATATCACAGAAAACACTCCCTGCAAAAACAAGTTAGACGCCTCTACTTTGTTGTTGCATGTTTTACGTGGCTTATGGGAGTAGATGCTAAGAACGATTCTTACCTACGGAAAGCCACAACGGTGATATTATGGTTGCCAAACTCCATGACAACTATAGTGAGAGAAACTGACATCCACCAGCCACATGGGTGGTACAAGCCACACGTCAAGTGCGGAGCCGGTCTCGCGAACGACGTCGCGTAAGGTTGGCCTGGACCGCTTCAATCTCACTATCCCGCGTCATAAGAATAACACAAACAAGAGGCTTGCAACAGAAAACATCAACGCCCACAACAACCATGTTGCGTTCTACTCGTGAAACACATCTACGCATAGATCTAGCTCTGATACCACTGAAGGGTTTCGCGGCATAGTAAATCAAAATTTTCTACGGATGCGAACAGAGGGAAAGCCAAGATCTAATCTAGGAGATGCAATCAACGAGAGAGATTGGATTAGATCTTCATACCCTTGAATATTCGACAGCGAACGTTCGTCGAACGTGGGTGATGTAGTCGTATCGCCTCCTCCTCGCGATCCGATCCGATCTAGCACCACAAGTGGCGGTGCCTCCGTGAGATGCACACGCAGCAGACTCGGCGTCTCCTCCTTCCTCGGACCAGCGAGTATGGTGGAGAGATAGATTGGATCTACAACACGGCGTGGTGTATATGGTGGAGAATTTCACTGCGAGGCTTCGCCACAAACATCGGGAGAGAGAGAGAAGGTAGCAAGGCTAGGGCTTGGAGGAAGGTGTGTGTGTGGGAGGGGCGACCACCCTCTATATATAGAGGGGTGGCCAGCCCTTGCCCTCCTCCAAGCCTATCTCTAGTTTAAACAATTTAAACTCTCCCTTATCTAGAAATCCTATCTCTAGTTTAAACGATTTAAACTCTCCCTTATCTAGAAATTCTATCCCGAGATTTAAACGAGTCAAATCTCTAGAATCGGGGCCCTATGGGGCCTTGTGCCCCTGGCCCAATGCGGCCAGGACACTCCCTCATAGGCCCATGCCCCTCCCGAAGGTAGGGCCATGTTGGTCCCCTTCCGAAGGTTCTAGAAGCTTCCAGACAATACTGATTAACTTAACAATTCAACTCCAAAACTGCATTGCCTTATATGAATCTTATTCTCCGGACCATTCGAACCTCTCGTGATATCCCGGATCTCATCCGAGACTCAACAAAATTCATAAACCAATTATCCAATCTATCCTAGCGTCGAGATACGTTAAGTGTGTGACCGCGGGTTCGAGAATATGCGCACATGATCTTCTATCAATAATCAACAGTGGTGCAGGCACCCATATTGACTCCACACATTCATCGATGATCATATCGGATGAACCACGATGCCAGGATTCAATCAATCCCATATATATATTCCCTTCGTCTCGCGATATTTTACTTGCCCGAGATTCGATCGTCGGTACCGTCATACCTAGTTCAATCTCGTTCACAGCAAGTACTTTACTCGTTCCGTAATCCGATATCACTTTGTGATTAACTCCTTAACCACATGCCAGCAAGCGTGTTGATATCGATTACCGAGTGGGCCCGAAGTATATCTCTCCGACTTGGGAGGGACAAATCCCATCTCGATACATACAACCCAACAGATACTTTCCGATCACCTGAGAGACACCTTTATGATCACCCTTTCATAGGATGACGTTTGATGACCGCAAAGCTTTCTTCCGATACCAGGGAGTTGTATTATCTCATGGTCTAAGGAATACAATATTTGACATAAGAAAAGCTTCGCAAAGACGAACACGATGACACGATCTAATTGCTTCGCTTAGTTTGGGTCTATCCACCATATCATTCTCCCAATGATATGATCTCATTATCAATTGACAACTCATGTCTATGATTAGGAAACCTTAACCATCATTGATCAATGAGCTAGTACATAGAGGCGTACTAGGGACACGGTGTTGTTCACAAACCACACAAGTATTAAAGTTTCCGCTTAATACAATTCTAGCATGGAATATAAACTTTATCATGAACAAGAATTATAATAATAACATCTTTATTATTGCCTCTAGGGCATAATTCCAACAAGATTGATCAAGCATCCAAAAAAATTGTGTCCTATGGTCCTGAAGCTAAAAACAACTGAATTAAAAGTCTCTGCTCGAATCTATGACTCGAACAGACACTCGGGGGCTACTCCCATAGGGAGCGCTGGTCGCGCACCCTATGAATTCTTTGACTACGATCCTTCGGATCAAAATACAAAAATCTTCCTGGCAACTTTGCCCAAACAAACGCCAAGGGAAAACATTTTCTTTGGCCACCCGAAACACCTCCGCGGTGATAACATTTTAGATGATGTGTCTACGACACAAAGATAAGACCTACGGATATCATCTGATGGCCTGGTAACGCACCTGACTGCGCTCTGCCAGTAAAATACCATGTCAACAGACGCAATGAAAATCCTGACGGATGCGTTGGGTACATCACTCGAAAACTACTGGGATTCGACTCCTGTAAGACCTCAGCGGCCTGAGTCGAATTACGCCAGCAACTATTCCAGATTCGAGTCTAGGGACTCGAGTCTGAAGAAGATCATGTTGTTTTGTCCTAAGACAATTAACTGGCCCTGATCCGTCAAGGAGAGTCAGGCACACGCATCAACAATCCCTACAAACTATAATCATTCTTTCTCTTATAAACAGGACCAACTACACCCGAAAGATTGAAGATTCCTCAGTCGAATCTAAGATTCGACTGAACACTAGGGGTATACTGACATGGTTATACCCTATGGGTACATGATATTAGTATACATGGTCCAATCCAAGGAAGGCCCACAAGAACATACGCGGCCTACAGAGACTTTCGGGTGGCCCAAGCCCATGACACCTTCGGATCCTTGGAGAACAAGACTAGAGTAGATAGAATTTCAAAGGGGCAAACCCTAATATGTAACCGACTCGACCTATGCCCGGGACCTGCCTATCTATATAAAGTCTAGGAGGGCACGACGAGGAGGGCACCTCAAATCACCGCATACACACCTCCACGCCAGATTGCATCTGCGCACCCCTGTAACTTTCGGTTCTGCCGTAATCAAGAGCAGACAAGCAGGAGTAGGGTTTTCCCTCCAGGGGCCTGAACCTGGGTAAACTTCGTGTCCCCGTGTTGGTTGTTTGCTAACCGTTCTGTGATCTCCAGCATCCCCATATTCTCCAAAACCCAAGTCCATAACAATGGGCATTGACGAGATCGAACCTCGTCACCAAGGCCAACATCGAGGCCATCACCGTCAAAGCCATCGCCCACACTATGTTCATGCTAAAAGACTAGGCGCTAACCAAAGCCCTGGCAGGCACAGCGAGCTTCGGCTCTGCGTGTTCTTGGTCGGGCACGCTCCAACACCACCCCGGTTATCTAAGTCACACGAGAACGCATCGAAGATCGGCGAGTCCTTACCGACCATGCTGGCGCTTCTTGTCCTTGACCTGAACGTCGCACATGTGGCCATTAGTTCTTCATGTAATAGCAAGACCCCTTGTGTGGTGCCCGCCTGCAGCATACCTGCGCCTCCGAACTTGTTTGATGAAATCCTTCCCATCACGTTGTCCAACACGGTATGTATCTGAAAGATCACAGATGCCGCGTGGAGGGGGGTGAATAGGTGGTTAAAAACTTTTACGAGATGGGCTTAACAGAGGCGGGATAAAACTAGCGTTTTATTTTTTCAAGTACTAAGTCTATATATACTATGGTTCACCTATGTGCACAAACAACTTATGCTAAGCAAGACAAGCAACAAAGTTGTAGTAAGAAAGATTACTTCAAGCACAAAGCCTATCATAATGTAAAGTGCATAAGTAAAGGGCTCGGGTATAGAGATATCTGAGGCATGCAAAGACAACAATGTTTTACTGAGTTCCTCCCTACAAGGGAGTACATATTGTTGGAAGGGTGGGCGGTACTAAGACCACCAGCGCCACAACAGGACTCATCCTAATATCCCGAGCACCCGCCGCACGGCAAGCACCCGATCCTCTATGGGACACTTGAGGGCGGTCACCAAACCCGTACAAGATTGGGGCAATCTTCATAACTTAATTTGAGGCTCCCAATAATCACCACCAAGGCCCCTAACTTGGAAAGAACTCCACAAATTAATTGGAGGCCCCAAGAACTCACCACAAAGGCCACTTAACCGTCTAGGGTTCCAAGAACCCAAGGGTAACAAGCTTATTGATTTCACCAACCAAATCCTCTGAGGAGAACTTATACCGATGCACCTAATGCAATGGTAAGTCCTTAACTCCGAAATTCCACCAAAGCTATAAAAGCTATTGGGCGAATAAGAGAGCAAGAACACAAGAGGAAAACCACACAAGTCTCCAAGATCTAGATCCCAAGATATTCAGGAGAGATGGATTAGTGGGATTATAGATCTATATCTCCTCTCCCTTTTCCCTCAAAGAGATGCAAGAATCATGGGAGTAATAGGGAGAGGACAAGCTCAAGAGATTCAACAATGGAGGGGGCAAAGAGCTCAAAACAGGATGGGTCCAATGAAGAAGAAGGGTCCCTTTTATGGGGGGCCCAAAATCCAACTATTGTGTGCTGCGACGAGCAGTACTACCAGACGAGGTAGCGGTAGTACCAGAAATGACCGGTACTACCGGACTGGTACCGGAAGAGGCTCCAGGCAAAAACGAGTAGAGAAGAAATGCCTTTTTTGCCACCAGTAGGACACGCTGCATGAACCATTAGTACGGTAAAGCGGTAGTACTGGAAGATATAGCAGTACCACCGGAGACTACGATAGTGATGTAGGGTTTGCAGCATAGAAAACAAATTTTTTCCTATAATAGGAACAACTATGTACCAAGATCTATCTACTAGATACAAGAAACGGGTGGATATACATCCATAGAGAACATACCATTATAGACCGACAAAGTTTAACGAGGTTGTACTCATGGATGATGTAGACGAACACTTGCTGATACGTCGGAAATGTATCTATAATTTTTGATGTTCCATGCTTGTTTAGTATATACTTTGCTTTGCTTTGTCTACACTTTGAGGTGTTTTTATATGTTTTCTGGTACTAACCTATTAACAAGATGCCACAGTGCTAGTTGCCTATTTTCTTCTGTTTTTTGTTCCACAAAGGCAGAAAATCAATATTCTCGGAATTGGACGGGACAAAAGCCAAAGTCAATATTTCACCGAGGAGAACACGGAGTCCAGAGGAGAGATGGGGCGAGCCATAGGGCGGCCACACCCCCCACGCGCGGGCCCACCCTAGGACGCGCCTAGGCAGGGTGTGGGCCCCCTGGCCGCCCCCTTCCTCGCCTCTTCGCCTATAAGAAGCCCCCGATGCCTAAACCCTAAGTACCCAATCAATATTCTATGAAACCGTCTATAGCCGCCGCCACCATCATCCCTAGATCAGGGAGATCTGAAGCTCTTCCCGGCACCCTGCCGGAGGGGAGATCATCCCGAAGGCCTTCTTCTTCATCATGCCAGCCTCCAGTATGAAGCGTGAATAGTTCCACCTTGGACCACAGGTCCATGTAGTAGCTAGATGGTTGTATCTCCTCCTTTGTGCTTTCATGTCTAGATCTTGTGAGATCCATTCATGATCAAGATCTCATCTATTTGTAATCATGCATGTTGTGTTTGCGGGGATCCAATGGATATTGAGATTACTATGTCAGATTGATTAATGGTTTTGTCTTATTGATTCTATCATGTCTGTGTTGTTTGTGATCTTACATGCTCTCCGTTGTTAGTAGCTATCTTGGCCGAGTAGTTGCTAGTGACTCCAAGAGGGGGTATTTATGCTCGATAGTGGGTTCATGCCTCTATTTAATCTAAGGGAAGTGACATAAATCTCTAATGTTGTAGATGTGATGTTGCCACTAGGGAGAAAACAACGGTCTCTTGTTCATAGAACAAGTGGATTGTTTACCTTACACACTTTGCTTAAAGCAGTTGTCTGTTGCTTGCAACTTAATACTAGAGGGGTTTCGTATGATAACCCAAAGGTGGACTTATAGTCATAGATGCAGTTGGATGGCGGTCTATGTATCTTGTTGTATTGCCCAATCGAATATCCTAGGATCTTGATGTCTAGTATTGCATTTTTATGCCTTGCTCAGTCATGTCAATTGCCCTGCTGTAATTTGTTTACCCAGCATTCCATGTTTGTTTATCTAAGGAGAATACCTCTAGTGAACTATGGACCCCGGTCCAATCTTTACCATTGATACATCTTCCACTGTTATTGTTTACTTTCTGCAAACCACTATCACCTTCCACACCATACACTTAATCCTTTGTTACAGCAACCGGTGAGATTGACAACCTCATTGTTCATTGGGGCAAAGTCTTGAGTTTGTGTTGTGGAGGTATCCAAGTTGCTTGCAACACCTTTGAGACGTTTCCTTCCTCCTACTGGTTCGATAACCTCAGTTTCTTACTGAGGGAAGACTTGCTTTTGTGCTATTCACACCTTGCTCTTGGGGTTTCCCGACGAAGCTCTCTCAGGGGTCATCAACAAGTTTTCTGGCGCCGTTGCCGAGGAGGCTAAGGACATCTTCACAAGGGGAGTCCTTCTCAAACTTTCTCTTTACTTTGTTTTCTTTTGCTAGTTTATTTGCTTGGTTTTGTTTGCCTTTTTTTAGAAAAAACACCAAAAAAATAGTTTAGTTTGGTTTGATTTCTCTTATCAAAAACACAAAAAAATTAGTTCCTACTCTAGTTGATGGTTTGTTATTGCCTTGCTTTGTCATGCTTTCTATCAATGGATGGTTTCTTTGAAACTAGTTCTTATTGGCAAGATGGGTTCACGAAAGAACAAAATTCTTATTATAAGGAATACCGTTTGTCACAAAAAGGGAAACACTTATGGGAACAAATTGATAAATTGAATACTATTGCTAGAGAGGTGTGCTCTACTTATAATGTTACTGATTGCTTTGATAAATCTTGTTGCTGTAGGAGGTATAAACACTTGCCTTTTCAATGTGAGTATAATGATAATGTTGCCATATCTTCTTATGTTAAAGGAAATTATAACTTTTATGATGTGGAACAAATTGAAGAATTTATTGCTTTCAAGGGTGCATTTGAACTTGCCAGTTTGCTTAAAAATACTGATGATGCACCTTATGAATATGAGGTTTATGAGATACTTAAATTTTTCTTTTATTACAAAGAATAAAATGACTATATTCTTGAATATTTTAATAGGCGATTTCCACAAACGGGAGAGACTAATGCTTTGTAGGAGCTTATGGAAGAAAAAATTGCTGAAACGGGAAGCTCATTAGATGAAAAATAGGAGGATGAATGTTATGTTCCTGTGGATTCTTTTGAGATACCTACTTTGGGTAAAACTTGAGATAATAATTATACTCATGTTATCTATGATAATCCTTTATTTGTGCCTAACTTAGAAATGCATGGTACTAAAGAGTTTTTCTTAGAAAATATTTATGATAAAACTCTAGATGATGGTCCTATATTGAATGATCAGTCTTCTTGTTATAAAATTGTTAAAAGTGGGTTTGAAGGTTTTAATCCCACTATTTTTGAGCTTGATAAAAATTATGTGTCTATATATCATGAAAATCATGCTTTATGTGATAGTTATATTGTTGATTTTATTCATGAGGCTACTGAAAATTATTACGAGAGAGGAAATTATGGCTGTAGAAGTTTTCATGGTACTGAAACACCTCTCTATGTGCTGGAAGTTTTGAAGTTGCTCTCGTTTTATCTACCCATTCTTTTTTACTTTGTGCTTCTTTGATTTATTTTTTTACAATATTCCTATGCGTAGGAAGTGGGTTAGACTTAAATGTGTTTTGAATTTGCTTCCTGATGCTCTGTTTTACTTCAATTCATATTTTTATGTGAGCATCTTCTCAAATTATCAAGCCTAAGTTAAAGGCGTTAAATAAAACTACTTGTTGGGAGATAACCCAAGAGTTTTATTGAGTTTTGGAAGTTATTACTTAATTAATGACCTCTTCTTATCCTTTTTGTTTGCTTTTTGTGCCAATGATGACCTCCAATGAGAGGGGGGTAAGATTTGGGGAGTTGCTGTCCCGAAATAGGATTTTGTGCTCCACCATAAAAATTCTTAAGGAATCTCTATAAGTTGGATTGAGATGATAATTTACGAATAAATCCCTCAGTATGTTAGCTAACTTTCGTTAGTTTGGCTCTTTTTTATTCGAGCAACATAAGGTCTTCGAAAAAATCGGTTTCTACCTGTTGGTCTGTTTTGACAGTTTTCTGCCATTATTTGCATTTGATTCTTATTGATTCCTTTTTGGGTTCTTTTTGGGAAATTGAGCTTTTTGAGGTAATTTCTATAGTAGCTTGTGTTTTAGTGAAAATTTTTCTGTTATAAAGCTACACCCAAGGGTCTATTATCTTTTGAATACACTAATGTTGCTAATGAAGATTGTGTGAAGTTTTGTATGAAGGAAAAAATTCAGGTTTAGAGAGAGAATGATGTAATGAGATGAAGAATGGACAAAAGCTCAAGCTTGGGGATGCCACCCCGGTGTCACCACAATAAATATCCAAGAGGTACAAGCGACGAAGCTTGGGGATGCCCAAGGCATCCCCTTATTCATCAATAAAAAGCTCAGGTCTTTCTAGACACTTCGTTTTTATTGTTTCATGCACTGTTGTATTGTTCTTGGAGCGTCTTAGTTTTTGTTTTCTTTGCTTAGTTTGCTTGAATAAAATAGTTTGGACCCCCGTTCTCGCTGTGTTGTTTCAAATAAGTTGATTGGTGTTGGAAAGGAGTAGAAAGTTCTTGCTTGAAATAGTGCAAGAGGAGCTTGCTTTGACTGTGACTTAGACTTTAGCATGTCATGCTAGGTGTTGTTTTGACCTTATGCTTAGTGATTATTGTTGTAGCATGACTTGTTCCAAACAATTGGGATTGCTTAGTGTGCCTTGAAGGAATCATGCGTTGTTTTAGCATGCAAAAGCATATTATTGTGGTATTCTCCTTTGATGCGTTGTTTGAGTTGACTTGGCACGCTCACACAATGTTATGACTATGAACAAGTCAACATAGCCTCTATGATAATTTAGTCCTTAACTTGTAGTACCACTCTATGCTTTTATTAGTAATATTTTGTCGCTCTGCATGATTATGGCCATTATTGCTCTCTTAGTTGGTCGCTCCCAGTCTTTTGCTAGCCTCCACTTGTATGAGTAAGCTCTACCCATGATTCAACCTCCCAATAAACCAAGTTATTCCAAAGTGTCCAATATAAATTCCTATGCATGGTGTGTTACACCATTCCAAGTATATTCTTATTTTCATCTATCTTCCAATTAAAAAGTATTTTGTTATGTGAAAACTTAGTTATTAAATCTCTAACGAACTTGATGGCACACTTTATATTTATTGCCCCTAATAAACTTGAACCATTGTGTCATCTACGTTGTATATGCTTGCACTTATAAGTTGGAATTAGCAGAACCATGTTGTCATGGGGAACGCTTTCAACATTGCACTTGTACTTTGTACACAGTTGATATCATGCTCTTTTGTCTATGGATGTCGTCGATGTGAAATGAAAGGGGAGCTTGTATGTCCATGGAGTTATGTATGTGTGTTAGAGAAACGCCTGGGCTGCTAGTCTAAGCCATGTCTAATCATGGTGGAAACTTGCAACATCACCATAGTGACATCTATGAAGCATTCTTCTTATAAAAAAAGAGATTGAGAAAAAGAGACATATATGAGAAAAGAGGAAAGAGGGAAAAAAGCACCATATTCCCATGGTAAATAAGAAGAATATTGAGATGCCTATTGTCTGCTTGCCTTGTCATTTTGGTTAGGATAGCTCCTATACCATGTGCAAGGGGTACCCCGTTGGTGGTTTTCTATGATACACCTGTACTTACTATGACAAGAACTTGCAAGTAACTAAACTTGAGTAGCATGAGGAGCGGCCCTCGTATTCAAGGGACATGTGATTGCCAACTTATACTTTGTCAAGCATATACTCCATAGTTTGTTCACTTTAAGCTTAATCACTTAAATATGCTTATGATAGGGGCAATGAGGGCTGAAAGCTAACAAGTACCATAATTTTTGGAAGCTCTTTTTGAAACTTGAAATCCCTGCTTCCCTTTATAAAGGGCCTTTCTTCCACCATTATATTGAGTCTTCACCTTCTACCTTTAGGCACCAGTTAAGAGAGCATAGTTGTCATTCTTAGTTCTATCTGCATCGTCCCAAAACTTATTGATTGATGCATATTGTTGATATTGCTTGTTCTTGTGCTATATGCATCTAGTCACTCTTATGAACTTTGAAGGTGTCCTATGCATCTATTTGCTACTCCATGAGGGACAAGCTGAATGCCACTATGCTATGTTTTCTGTATGTGAAACAAACAAACGTTTTTCAATGCATGTTATTCATGATCTTTGTTTGTAGCCTTTCATGTTACATGCATAGTTACTTTGTCTTATTGTTAGAACTCCATCTTTCATGCACATGTTTAGAGTTCTTTGATCCCAGCTTTCAATACTTGCAAATGGTTTGATCTTGATTTTGATGGTGCATGTCACCTCAAAAATCATTTTTTATCACTTACCTACTCGAGGACGAGAATGAGTTACGCTTGGGGATGCTTGATACGTCGGAAACGTATCTATAAGTTTTGATGTTCCATGCTTGTTTAGTATCTACTTTGCTTTGCTTTGTCTACACTTTGAGGTGTTTTTATATGTTTTCTGGTACTAACCTATTAACAAGATGCCACAGTGCTAGTTGCCTATTTTCTTCCATTTTGGTTCTAGAAACACAGAAAATCAATATTCTCGGAATTGGACGGGACAAAAGCCAAAGTTAATATTTCATCGAGGAGAACACGAAGTCCAAAGGAGAGACAGAGGGGTGCCACAGGGAGGCCGCACCCCCCAGGTGCGGGCCCACCCTAGGCCGCTCCTGGGCAGGGTGTGGGCCCCCTAGCCCACCCCCTGCCTCGCCTCTTCGCCTATAATAAGCCCCCGATGCCTAAACCCTAAGTACCCGATCAATATTCCACGAAACTGTCTGTAGCCGCCACCACCATCGTCCCTAGATCGGGGGGGGGGATCTGAAGCTCTTCCCGGCACCCTGCCGGAGAGGAGATCATCCCAGAGGCCTTCTTCTTCATCATGCCAGCCTTCAGTATGAAGCGTGAGTAGTTCCACCTTGGACTACAGGTCCATGTAGTAGCTAGATGGTTGTATCTACTCCTTTGTGCTTTCATGTCTAGATCTTGTGAGATCCGTTCATTATCACGATCTCATCTATTTGTAATCATGCATGTTGTGTTTGCGGGGATCCTATGGATATTGAGATTACTTGTCAGATTGATTAATGGTTTTGTCTTATTGATTCTATCATGTCTGTGTTGTTTGTGATCTTGCATGCTCTCCATTGTTGGTAGCTATCTTGGCTGAGTAGTTGCTAGTGACTCCAAGAGGGGGTATTTATGCTCGATAGTGGGTTCACGCCTCTATTTAATCTAAGGGAAGTGACAGAAATCTCTAAGGTTGTAGATGTGTTGTTGCCACTAGGGAGAAAACAACGGTCTCTTGTTCATGGAACAAGTGGATTGTTTACCTTATACAATTTGATTAAAGCAGTTGTCTATTGCTTGCAACTTAATACTGGAGGGGGTTCGGATGATAACCCAAAGGTGGACTTCTAGTCATAGATGCAGTTGGATGGCGGTCTATGTATCTTGTTGTATTGCCCAATCGAATCTCATAGGATCTTGATGTATAGTATTGCATTGTTATGCCTTGCTCAGTCCTGTCAATTACCCTGCTGTAATTTGTTTACCCAACATGCCATGTTTGTTTATCTAAGGAGAACACCTCTAGTAAACTATGGACCCCGGTCCAATCTTTACCATTGATACATCTTCCACTGTTACTATTTACTTTCTGCAAACCACTATTACCTTCCACACCATACATTTAATCCTTTGTTACAGCAACCGGTGAGATTGACAACCTCACTGTTCGTTGGGGCAAAGTCTTGAGTTTGTGTTGTGCAGGTCTCCAAGTTGCCTGCAACACCTTTGAGACGTTTCATTCCTCCTACTGGTTCGATAACCTCGGTTTCTTACTGAGGGAAGACTTGCTTCTGTGCTCTTCACACCTTGCTCTTGGGGTTTCCCGACGAAGCGCTCTCAGGCGCCATCACTTGCCGATCTCAAGATCGAGAAGAAGTCCAGCGCCGCAAATCAGCAGCGCATCCGTGCTCGCACACACGTCCAAGCCACCGAGAAACCTCATCCTTCTCGCTCCAGCGATGCAGCAGAAGCAACAACTTTTTCTTGCCGAAAAGCCACCGGGACCATATATCTCGTCTGAGACCATGAGGATAAACTAGAGGGGAGAGAGATCCTTCACGAGGAGGTGTGAGTGATATGGAGTGAGAGGGGGCTTTATATAGGAGGAGGGGGAACCCCAAGGGGGTGGCCAGCGCATGGGGCTGACCCTTGCCCTCCCTCCATTCATGTGGGTGGAGCTTCCACTCACAATTTGGCCCTTCACTTCTCCACTCAAAATCCCATTAAATTTCCACCAAATTTAATGCAATCTCTATTTAAATAAAACTTCTTTTATTTATTCAGAAATTTGCCAATTACTTTAATGGACAAACATTCACATAAAACCCCTTGCTAGTATTTTATTTCACATGCAGAAACACTTTTAGCAATTTCACCCGAAACAATTCTGGTGTCTAGTGAAATAAATTACCGCACTTTGTAAATCTTTTCGACATGAAACTATTTGTTCCAAATGGTGTCGGTGTATCTTAAGTGTGTCACCCTACGGTTCACGAATATTGCGGACATGATTGACACCCCTCTCGTATCAATAATCAGAAGCGGGACCTGGAGATCCATACTGACTCCGACACATTCAACGATGACTTTCTTGTGACCGTGAGAACCTTTTACACTAGAATCTTAATCCCTTTTTCTCGCTATATATTACATGTTCGAGATTCGATTATCGGTATCTTCATACCTGGTTTGATCTCGTTACTGACATGTACTCTTTTCTCGTTCCCGTGATATAACATTTGAGTGATCAAATCACTTGCTTGCAAGCTAACCAGTGTGATATCACCGAGAGGGCCCAGAGTATATCTATCCGTCATTGGGATGGAAAAATTCCACTCTTGATCCATGGGCCTCAACATAACACCTTCATATCACTGAACCCATCTTTATAATCACCCTGTTACGGTGTGACGTTTGATGTTATCAAGATACTCTTCTAGTGTTAGTGATTGACATGATCTCATGGTCTAAGGATTAGGATTACTTCGTATGATGTTATAGCAATATAAACTCAATGACTTTGATCGTAATGCTATACTTCGGATGAATGTTCATCACACCATTCCAATAATGTTGTGACCTCGTTATTAGTGACATCCAATGTCCATGATCAGGAAACCTTTGATCATCTTGTTAATCAACGAGCTAGTTTATAAGAGAGGCATAACTAGGAACTTTATTTTTTTTATTAAACACAAATGTAGTAGCGTTTCTGTATTAATACAATTATAGCATGCAAAATAAACATCTATTATAAACAAGGAATAAGATAATAATCACTTTATTATTGCCTCTCGGGCATATTCCCTTCAAGTGACGGGCTGGTGGGATCAGACCTGTCCAGTACCGCCGGCCGGTTTTACCTGTGACAAGCGATAGTATTGCATGGAATATTCGGTACTACCGGTTGGTACAGACAACGCAGGCGGCAGCAACAAAACGCAAATAACTTGAGCAACCGAACTCCGAATGGGTTGAAACTAATTTTGTTGGAAATATTGCATACCACCAAGGGAATAAATATCAAGTATTATTATCTGAGATAACTCCCTTGGTGAGGATATAGAAAAACCTTCAAGATCAAAAACGCAATAAGATATAAAAGGAAAATCCGTTTTTTGATGAACTAGAGCTTGTTATGATGATTACCACAAGCTATAGAACCTCACTTGGATAAGATCCAAATAACAATCAAGAAAGATGATGCTAAGTACGCTAAGGTTTGAGATCTCTCTGAAAGATATGATTGATTTACTCACTCGAGAACCCACTTGATAATACGGTTATCTATCCTAAACCCGCTCTCCCAACTAACAACATGAGACCGGCTAAAGGAAAAACCTATCAAGGTTATACCTTTTGCTTGAGCATTCCACTTGAACTCGACATAGACGATCTTGCCCTCCTCAAGATGGAATACCTTTCTTGATTTCTTTTGCTCGCGCTCTCTTGATGAAGATTTGCAACTTGCTCCCCCATACACCATGGGGAAACCTATTCTTTAAACATGTCATCATCGAACCATGATCATCGAGGATGGAAAGATTCAAGCATGAGATCTTCTAGATATGGCGCATCTTGAGCTTTCACTTCATTTCTTCTAATTTCATTTGGATGATGACTTGAAGATACACATGAGGAACTCCATCTTCTTCAAGATAGTCTTGATCTTATTTTCTTTATTCATCTTCTTCTACATGATTCCAATAGGCCCAAAGCCCTTGGGCATTTCTTCTTCTTAATTTATTCTACCTTGAAGCCAACACATGCTCCAAGCAATGCTAATGGACAATTCCTACAAGTGCAACTTAATGCAAACAATAGTCAATAGAGATTGTCATTAATTACCAAAATCACACATAGGGTCCCACATGCTCTTTCATTATCCGAACTTGCCGTCCATCTATGTACATGTATGATAGATATAAATTGTATGAAAACATGCAGTTTATTCATAGACCTACTTTGATGATGAAAATACAATGGCGAACAATGATGGGGGCGGCCAAGAGACCCAACAAGAGGCTAAACAAGATGGGATGTCTATCGAAAAGAGCCATTGTTCGAAGATGAGCTTGCACGACAAACACAGAAATAGAAAAGAAAAAGAAGTGGATCTTACATGGACCATGAGGGCATGATGTTATGCGAGGATTAGATGGAAATTGGACAAGATCCAAATATAGGCACCGAGCAATAGGGTCGGGCATTTTGGAGGAGAGTTTGGGAGTACTTCCATTAGCATAAACACTTCAATAAGCACCTATCTGAGAGTGATCGGAATAATAAATCTCTTACAAAAAGGTGGGCGATCATCCAAGAACAATCCACAATGTTTTGTGCTTCGTATGACCATGTCAAGTAGAGGCATGCGGTTGGCATTGGAGTCCAAGACTTGATATTCTATATTATACTCTATGTAGATATTCATTTCTATGTGTACATGTAATTCTATCTTACTAACATCAATTTTAATGTGTAGGTGTGTCAAGCTTTGGAACACTTCAAGATGTTCCATGGAAAAAAGGCCTTCACAGTGTCACATTGTTGGATGATCATCAAAGTTTGTCAAAATTGGAAATACCTCTACGAGGGAATTCAAAAGAATGGAGGCACCAACCCAAGAAATGGAGGCAACGGAGTCATCAATCTTGATGCACCCACCCAAATTGGGGATTCTTGTGTGGCTCACCCGAGAGGAAGTACCAACTCCAAGGATGCAAAATGTGATGCTTCGTCACTTGCATGGCAAGATACGTTGAAAGAGTTTATAAATGAGTATGGGGTATCAAGTGAGAAGAGTGAATAGAAGAAGCGCCGAGAAAGTGAGGAGGACACCATTAGCTTCTATGAGATGCAAAACATGCTCAAAATAGAAGAGATCAATGCCGATCAAGAGCAAAGAAAATAGATCTCAAGAAAAAGAAAGTGTTAGAGGAGATTAAGAAAAAACATATTAGTTAAACACAAAACACTCCATTGCCTCTTTTTTCACAGGATAACCAATCACCAGGGCCTTTATTGCATCATATACTATGTGAACTAGCAAATAAAGTGTCAAAGTTGGCACAAGCCAAATCTTGCCACATGCGACACCTAGCAGGACAAGTGACAAAAAAATTAGAGCAAGCAAACACGGCCCTGGAGATGACCTAACGGTGGTTCTTGAACTACTTTGTCGGTTCTTTCGTTAGCTCATCCGGTCGGGGCGGGGCCCGACGAACTGTCCATCGTATGCCTAGTTCCACTACCTTTTTGTTGGGTTGCGTCATGAGCCGTGAACTTTGAACATTCTTTTCTTTTTGCGAAATTCTATTGATGTATTAAAAAATCATCAACAATAGTATAACGAGGACCAAAAGTAATAAAAATTAGAACCACCTAGCGACAACTACAAACACTAGCGCGAGCCGAAGACGCGCCGCCGGCCTCGTCCCTCCATCACCGGAGCTGGAAAAGCTTGTCGTAGTAGAGCTTGTTGTAGAGGACAAACAGAAAGTCGTCGTGCTAATGTCAAAAAAGAGACCAGCGCACTAGAGCAACAACCATCGCTAATGATGACAACCGTAGATTGGAAGAGACTGACCTAAAATCACATCAACAAATACGAAAACGGACCGGATCCCAGGAGATCCGCTGGACAAACGACTTCACGCGACCTCCGTCTGCGCTAAATGCACCATCGAAGCGAAGATAGAGTGAGACGGACATTACAGTACGTAGCCGTCACCACAACATTATGAAAAAGACACTTAAAAACATGATAAGGAAAGATAAAAAAACCTCTACCGACAAGAGCCGTGGTCCGCACACCTCCACGACCCTAAAACCACTGGAGGTGGAGCGGACCGACAACGTCACCGACAAGGAGACGAAATCCTAGATGGGTTTAAGCTAGCTCCTCTCCCTTCGGGGTTGGGCTGCTTTGAGTTTGAACGTTCTCTAACGACTCGTCAGAAAAATCTTTAGCGTATAATGTAGAAGTACCAAGTGTACGTGCACAAGGAACGGATGCCTGTATAGAAAAATCTGATGACGGAGCCGTTCAAACTGTCCATGTTATGGTGTTCACACTGAACTACACGAGAGCGACTAATTTGTCCCTGATCTCTAGACTGTAGTACTATCACTATTTTATAATATAAGTTAGATACTCCTCCGGTCCAATTTATTAGGAACACATGTAATTTAAGAAAATCTTTAATCATCAATTTTGACTAATAAAATATACAATATATATCTAAAAAATATATCATTAGAAACTACTTTTAAAGATGAATCTAATGATATAATTTTTATGACATATTATGTAAAATTTATTGTCAAAATTATTGATCAAAGTTGTTTTTAAACTACGTGTGACTCTAATAAACCGGACCAGAGAGTACTCGTTTCGGTCCATATTAATGGCCACAACTATGTCTTGATTTATATGAATCTAGTAAACTAGATGAATTCAAATCTAGACAAATTAAAGACCATTAATTTTGAACCGAAGAAAGTAGACTAATTAGTCATAAGATAGTGTATAGTATATTAGGGCCCAGTTCTTTTGGCGGCTTCTCCAAGAAGCCGCCCTACCCCTAGCTTCCTGGGGAAGCCGGTTCCAAAATTTTGTGAGGCTTTCAAGTTAGTTTAGCCTTAACCACTTTGGAAGCCTTCTAATTTTTTTGAACCGGCTTCCCCAGAAAGCCGGGGATAGGGCGGCTTCTCGGAGAAGCCGCCAAAAGAACTGGGCCTAGTACTCCCTTTATCCCATAATATGTTGCGCATAATTTTGCGTGTACGTTAAACTTTGCAAAAGTTTGACCAAAAATATATAAAATGATATGAATATGTATAATACGAAATGCATATAAAATTTTTTAAGCCAATTCTAATAATATTAATTTGGCATTGTGTAGGTTTATATTCGTATCAAACTACTCTTTTCCAAAAGGGGTAAAAACCCCGGACTCTGCATCGGTTGATGCACACATCCTTTTATTAATAGTTCGGTATCCAAAGTCAACAATTCACACCACAATTACAATTCATGGATCACACAAAGTCGAAACATGAATCAACCAGTGCAAAAGACTAAATAGGCGACTAGACATCATGCTCCAGTTGACTAAAACATAACCATCCAGACTGTCAGCGACCATCAGAAGACGACTGCACCCAGTAGCCATGATATCCCGCTGGTCTTGGGGCGACAGGAACACTCAAAGCTGCACCCAGTATGCCATCATATGGATAACCTGCAAAAGATTAAAAGTTTTTGTTTTGTTAAAAATAATATCATTTATGCATCTCCAAATAGACTAACATAAGACTGAAACACCAATTCGAAATCAAGCCATAGATGATTTATCAATACCATTCAACCATTTTTCAAACATATTTGTGATATTAGTAGGAGGGGTATATCATAAGCAAAATGAGTAATGTGCCATAAAAGGCGAGCAAAAGGGCAAGATATAAGTAAATGTTCTATGGTTTCTTGTGCCCCATAGAAACAACACTTTGTACACCCTACCCAATTCCTCTTAACCAGGTTATCTTTTGTGAGAAACACCTTATTATTAAAAAACCACATAAAAATCTTGATCTTGAGTGGGATTTTTAACTTCCAAAGATATTGCCGAAAAAACCGTATGATAATTCATAAGGTCTTCATACATAGATTTAACTGTAAACACCCTGGATGAAGTCAAGTCCCATACAAACTTATCCTCATCCTCCGACAGCTGGACCATCATTAGCCTTTGGCATAAATGCAGCCAATCATTCCACTTATTACAGCTAAGTACCCTTCTGAACCCAATGTTTAGAGGTACGTGAGCTAAAACTTGAGCAACAGTCATATTTTTCCGTTGCACGATATTATATAATGATGGATATTGTTGTGCTAGCGGGGTGTCACCCAACCATGTATCCTCACAAAACCTAATACTCGAACCATCTCCAACTTTAAAATGACCTCTAGCGAAGAACTCATTATTTACTCTCATAAGTCCTTTCCAAAAACGAGAATCGGTTGGTTTTGCTTGGACTTCGGACAAAGTATTTTGACTTAAATATTTATTATAAATCAATTCTTGCCACACTCCTTCCTCGGACAAAAGTTTAAAAAGCCATTTGCTCAGTAAACATTTATTTTTTATGTCAAGAACCTCGATATCGAGACCACTCTGATCTTTTGGTCTAGAAATTTTATTCCATTTCATTAATCATATCAAACTACTTGGTCAAACATTGTAAAGTTTGATTTAATATAACATTATACAACATAAATTGGGACGGAGGAAGTATATCCCACTTAAGTCTCATATACTCTATTGATTCAGACTTGATTCACATATATCTAAACACGTTTTAGTGTATATAATTACTCCCAAATGGTGAAATGCTCACTTGAGTCACAAACTTCTTGCCTCGGCGAATTTGTTGCTCTTATATAATATGTCTATCAATTTCACCAATTGTCGAGGGGATCACCCCCGGGTAGGCTAAACGGACAAGATACAAGAGCAGCGAACCTGCCAGCCAGCTAGGCAGCCGGATATAAAAACTCAAAGACAAATCAGAAGGAAGGCTAGACGAAGACCAAGCTGACAAACCAGTCAGCTGGATAAGAGTCATCACCAAAGGCAGCTAGCCGGCTGGATCATGCCAGTCGGACAGAGCAAGACAGACCAAGACCGAATTGGCAGAACCATCAGCCGGATGAGACAAGCAAAGGCAGAAGACTAGATGGATGGATCCGACCACCCGGCCCAGAAAGATTAGCCGGCTAGGCCACCCTAGCCGTCCACTCAAGACAAACAAGGTACAAGATGACACAGAGAACAGTGCGCAGTACGCCCATGATAGCGAACAAGACAGAAAGGATACTCAGACACTCGGCCCATACCGACGACTTTACCGATGACGGTTGTAACAGTCGACAATAGGTGGTACTATGCGTAACTACCCACACGGCGGCCACTGTAGACGGCATGGTAGAATGGGCTTGACTTTCTGTACACACCCTCCATGCCGGCCACTGTAGATGACCTAGCCAGCTGGGCCCCGCCTGTGGGACCTGCTAGTTGGCCAGGCCGTTGCCCACGCCACCTCGTCCTATATAAGGGGAGGCAGGGGCAACATAGCAAGGTTTGGACTCTCATTTACTGCTAGCTAGCCCAGATGCAGCTCAAGGAGCCTTGTAGTCCTTTGTGTTCACCCCTATAGTCAAATCGGCATGAGTAGGAGCTTTACTCACCCCGAGGGCTCCGAACCTGGGTACTTCTTGTGTCCCTGATGCTTGCTTGTGCCCAATCCCGCCTGTGGATGCCGTCGCACGCTTCCCTGCTTGCTCCCACACCTCTATCTAGCCTTGTTAGGCTCTGCCGTTTCCATAACGACGACACCAATGGATAACAACTGTAGATTTAGACTTGAGTATCTTTAGGCGCCTATTTCAACTAGGAAACGGGAAGACTAGATGTATCTGAGTTGTGACGTTTGTGCTAAGAGGGAGTGTGAGATCTAGGGTCAATGATGATATTGGATATTATTTTCAAGTACTAAATGGTTTGAGACAAGTGGATTCTGAATCTTCTATGCTTTTTATATAGTGGATGGCATGTTACCAATCCTAATTGTTCGGGCTAAGAGCATCTCTAACAATTACTGTAGAAGTGCAAAAACTATAAAATAATCGTTAGTTTGTGGGTTCGGTTCGAAAAATGGCGCAGATCAGTTACCGTAAAACTACAAAAACTATAAAAAAATTAAGAGGCACGCTAAAAACCGCCAGTCAGCCTGTGTTTTCATGGGCTCGGAGGGCAAACTGAACGGGTGTTGGAGATATGCCCTAGAGACAATAATAAAAGTGGTTATTATTATATCTTTGTGTTTATGATAAATGTTTGCATTCATGATATAATAGTATTAACCGCAAACATTAATACTTGCGTGATTTGTAAACTAAATTAGAGTCCCTGGTAAAGCATCTTTGTAATAATAGCTTGTTGGTTGATAGATGATCGTGGTTTCTCGATCATGAACATTGAGATGTTATTAACAACAAGATCATATCATTAGGAGAATGGTGTGATGGACATACTCCTGTAGATAAGCGTAGCATAAAGATCAAGTCATTTCAATAGTTTGTTTGCTATAAGCTTTCTGATACATAGTAACCTAATTCCTTCGACCATAAGATCATGCTAATCACCATCACCGGAAGAATGCTTTGATGACATTAAACACCACACCGTAACTGGGTGGCTATAAAGGTGGCATTGAGTGTTCGGAAAGTATGTGTTGAGGCACATGGATCAAGAGTGGGATATTTCCGTCCATATGATATATAAATATACTCTGGGCCCTCTCGGTGGAATGTCATCCAATTAGCTTGCAAACATGTGACTGGCTCACAAGGGATCACATATCACGGGAACGAGAAAAGAGTACTTATCTGTAACGAGGTTGAACTAGGTATACAGAGATACCGACGATCAGACCTCGGATAAGTAAACTATCGTGAGACAAAGGGAAATTGGTATCATATGTAAGTGGTTCATTCGATCGCAAAGTAATCGTAGAAATATGTGGGAGCCATATGAATTTCCATATTCCTCTATTGGTTATTGATCGGAGAAGTGTCTCGGTCATGTCCGCGTAATTCACGAACCGTAGGGAGACACACTTAAGGATTCGATGTTGTTTAGTAGATATGGAATGTAAGTATGGAGACCGAATGTTGTTCGGAGTCTTGGATGGGATCCGGGATATCACGAGGAGATCCGGAATGGTCCAGAGAATAATATTCATATAAGGAAAGTCCGGTTCCAGAGTTCGGGAATGATTTCGATGTTTTCATCGGAGAGGTTCTAGAAGGGTCTAGAAGGTTCACTAGACAGGAAGGGGAATGGTTCATGAATTGTCATGGTAAAGTGGAATGATTGGATCAAGTCCCAGGTCACTTGGTTGGGCATTTGCAAGTGAGGAATTAAGCTCCAAATTGCAAGTCAAAAGGCAGATTTGAAAAGTCAAACTGGAACAATAGTTTCCTAGTGGAAGAAGGCAAGAATCCTTCTTTCCCTCCAAACAATAAGAGGGAGTTAGGGAAGGATTCAAACTCCCCTCTCCCAAGCTGCCCTCCCTCTCATAAATAGAGGGGAGGGGCTGCCCCAAGACCACAACACAACCAGCCCCTCCCCACCTTGCACCGCCGTCGCCCTAAGCGCCGCCGCCACCGGCTCGTCGCCGTTGCCCTAGCCGACGCCGACTCCACCTCCTCCTATCTAGCCCTCTAAATCTAGATCGCCGGAAACCCTAGATCCACCATAACCTGCTCCGGCTTAGCCGAAGCCCTGCAGGATTTTCCCTCTACTTCTGACACCACGCCGTCGTGTTGCCGGAATCACGAGGGGAGAACTACAACCTCCGCTTCCTGGTGGAACAAGGGATATGAAGGTCTTCATCGAGTTCCGAACGTGTGACCGACTGCGGAAGCAGCGCCGGAACGCAGCGCCGGAAGGATCGTCTACACGATCTTGAGATTGGAAAGTGTACGACTACATCACCCACGAGAATCTGCTCTCATTATCCTCTTTGGAATCTTCTAGGGTGAGTACTCTAATCGACTCGTTGCCACAATCTAGTAGATAGATCTTGGCTTATTTGTGTGCGTGCGGTAGAATTTTTTTGTTTTCCATGCTACGAACCCCTACAACGGGAACCCGCACCTGCTGAAGTTTCATTCCCCCACCCGCTCACCCTCTCCCGCCATTTCGTGCGCTGCCACCAGCCTCTGTCACCACCGCCCGCCGCCCAATTCGGCTGCAACCGCCAACGTCGAGCTCCCCTTGGTTACCCTACAGCCCGTATGCGTCTCCTCCCTCACCTTCGTGGCCACCCGATTGAGGATGAACTCAATGTTGGAGATATGCCCTAGAGGCAATAATAAATGTAGTTATTATTATATCTTTGTGTTTATGATAAATGTTTACATTCATGCTATAATAGTATTAACAGGAAATATTAACACTTGTGTGATTTGTAAACTAAATTAGACTCCCTAGTAAAGCCTCTTAAGAATACTAGCTTGTTGGTTAATAGATGATCATGGTTTCCTGATCATGAACATAGAGATGTTGTTGACAACAAGATCATATCATTAGGAGAATGGTATGATGGACATACTCCTATAGATAAGCGTAGCATAAAGATTAAGTCATTTTTATAGTTCAATTGCTATAAGCTTTCTGATACATAGTAACCTAATTCCTTCGACCATGAGATCATGCTAATCACCATCACCAGAAGGATGCTTTAATGACATCAAACACCACACCGTAACTGGGTGGCTATAAAGATGGCATTGAGTGTTCGGAAAGTATGGGTTGAGACACATGGATCAAGAGTGGGATTTGTCCATCCATATGACAGATAGATATACTCTAGGCCCTCTGGGTGGAATATCATCCAATTATCTTGCAAGCATGTGACTGGATCACAAGGGATCACATACCACGGGAACGAGAAAAGAGTACTTATCGGTAACGAGGTTGAACTAGGTATGCAGAGATACCGACGATCAAAACCTCGGATAAGTAAACTATCATGAGACAAAGGGAAATTGGTATCATATGTAAGTGGTTCATTCGATCGCAAAGTAATCGTAGAAATATGTGGGAGCCATATGAATTTCCAGATTCCTCTATTGGTTATTGATCGAAGAAGTGTCTCGGTCATGTCCGCATAATTCACGAACCGTAGGGAGACACACTTAAGGATTCGATGTTGTTGAGTAGTTATGGAATGATGAGTAAGATACCGAATGTTGTTCGGAGTCTCGGATGGGATCCGGGATATCACGAGGAGATCCGGAATGGTCCGGAGAATTAGATTCATATAAGGAAAGTCCTGTTTCGGAGTTGGGGAATGATTCCGGTGTTTTCACCAGGAATGTTCTAGAAGGGTCCGGAAGGTCCGGCACTACGGAGGGGAAGGGTACATGAATGTGTCATGACAATATGGAATGGTTGCATCATGTACTAGGTCACTTGGCTGGGCAAAATAAATAGAGAAATCAAATCGAAGTTTGAAAGTCAAACACAAATTTGAAAAGTCAAATCTCAAGTTTGCTTGGTGGAGGGAGAGTAGGAAACCTACTTGGGGAGGAAGTCCCCTCCCTCCACCCGCCGGCCAAGGAGTCCGAGTTGGGGGAGGACTCCCTCCTCCCAGCCGGCCACCCTCCACCTATATAAGGAGGGGTAGGGTGCCCCCTACCCCTCACACCCAAAACCCTAGCCTCCAAGTCGCCGGCCTCCTCCAAGTCGCCGCCGCCTAGGGCCTCCTCTAACTCGGCGAGTTAGGGTTTCCCCAAACCCTAGCCGCCGGCCAAGCCCTCCCCTTGGTGCCCTCTAAACCCTAGATCACCAAGGCCTCTCTCATACTCCACCATACTCGCTCCGGCTTAAGGCGAAGCCCTGCGAGATCTCTCCTCTACTTTCGACACCACGTCGTCGTGCTGCCGGAATCACGAGGAGGGTGCTACAACCTCCGCTGCCTGCTGGAACAAGGGAGAGGAAGGTCTTCATCGAGTACCGAACGTGTGACCGACTGCAGAAGCGCTGCCGGAACGCAGCGCCGGAAGGATCGTCTACGCGATCTTGAGATCGGCAAGAGTACGACTACATCACCCACGAGAATCTGCTCTCGTTAACCGCTTTGGAATCTTTGAGGGTGAGTTCCTCTATCGACTCGTTGCTAAAATCTAGTAGATAGATCTTGGCTTGTTTGTTTGCATGCGGTAGAATTTTTTTGTTTTCCATGCTACGAACCCCTACAGTGGTATCAGAGCCGTGTCTATATGTAGATCTGTTGCACGAGTAGAACACAATGGTCATTGTGGGCGGTGGTGCTTTTATTATCAATTGCTTTTTGTGTACTTTGCATCTTGCGGTATGATGGGATGAAGCGGCCCGGGCTAAACTTACATGACATCATTCATGAGACTTGCTCCACATGCAACTTGTATTGCATAAGTGGCTTTGCGGGTGTCTGTCTCTCCCATCATAGTATAGATCCAATTTACAACGGGCACTTGATAGTTCAAGCATCATAGTTGTGGTTCATGTTCGTAAGTTAGAACAACACTTATTGAAAGCCCCAAACCACGTAAAATATGCAAAGAAAATTAGAGGCGTCTAACTTTGTTTTGCAGGGGTGTGTTGTGATATGATATGGCCATGATTGTGATTATATTTGATGTATGCAATGTTCCTTATTGTAAGTTGGCAACCAGCAGGAGCCATATGGTTGTATTTAAATTCTGTTAAGACCCGCGTGTCTATTCAAAGTAGTTGTAATAGTTGAAGCTGGTGGACGACAACCATGAAATGTCGCCATTGACCTTGACGCCATACAGGTGATGATGGAGATCATGTTCGTGCTTGAAGATGGAGATCAGAAGCACAAGAAGAAAGCCATATCATATCACATATTATGAATTGCATGTGATGATAATCCTTTATGCATCTTGTATTGCTTAGTTAACGACGGTAGCATTATAAGATGATCCCTCAAGCACACAAATTTCAAGTTTTAAAGTGTTCATCCTTAGTAAGCACCATTGCTAAAGCTCGTTGTTTCGAAGCACCACATGATGATCAGGTGTGTTAGATTCTACGGGTGTATACAACGTGAGCAAGCAAGATTTTCTCATGCGGAAGCTAAGGTTTGATCTTGACGAGCCTAGCATGTACAAAAATGGTCTCGGAACACGGATCACTGAAAGGTAAAGCATGAGTCATATAGTAGATATGATGAACATGTTGATTGTTCGCCATTGAAGCTACATGAACTCTCGTGATGATCGGTTTTGATGTGGTGGATTTGGTTCGTGTGATCACTAAAACAATGTGAGGGATATTGTTTTGAGTGGGAGTTCACCTAGATTAATTTAACTAATAATTAGAACTCAATTTGTCATAAACTTAGTCTAAACTATTGCGAATATGTTGTAGATCAATGGCGGCCGCTACCATCAATTTTAATGCGTTCCTAGAGAAAGAAAAGTTGAAAAACAATGGAAGCAACTTCGCGAATTGGTTCCGCAATTTGAGGATTGTCCTCAATGTTGGTAATTTGACCTATGTCTTTGGATGCACATTTGGGTGACCGCTGCCATCGCTACCGATGAAGTAAAGAATGTTTACCTCACTCGGAAGAATCAGTACTCCACATTTCAGTGTGCTATCTTGTCTGGTTTGGAATCGGAGCTTCAGAAAAGGTTTGAGAACCATGACCCACATGATATTGTCCGTGAACTCAAAATGATATTTGAGGCTCACGCGGCAGTTGAGAGTTATGAGGCTTCTGAAAAGTTCTTTAACTGCAAGATGGAATAGGGCAGCTCCGTCAGTGAGCACGTGCTTAAGATGTCTGGGCACGCAAACAAACTCCAAAGTTTGAGTATAGTGATTCCTAATTCTTTGGGGATTCACCGTGTCCTCCAATCACTACCACCAAGTTACAAGAACTTTGTGATGAACTACAATATGCAAAACATGGACAAGACGTTGCCAGAACTCTTCTCTATGTTGAAATCCGCAGAAGTGGAGATCAAGAAAGAGCACCAAGTGTTGTTGGTCAATAAGACCACCAAATTCAAGAAAGGCAAGTCTAAGCAAAAGGGAAACTTCAAGAAGGGCGGTAAGAAAGTTGCCGCGCCGGCGAAGAAGACCAAGGCTGGGCCTAAGCCTGATACTAAGTGCTTTTACTGCAAGGGAGAAGGTCACGGGAAGCGGAATTGCCCAAAGTACTTGGCGGATTTGAAGAACGGCAACATCAAGAAGAAAGGTATATTCGATATACATGTTATTGATGTGTATCTCACTAGTACTCGTAGTAGTGCCTGGGTATTTGATACTGGTTCAGTTGCTCATATTTGTAACTTGAAACAGGTGCTGCAGAATAAACGGAAGCTAGCGAAGAACGAGGTGATGATGCGCGTTGGAATTGGATCAAATGTTGATGTGATCGCGGTCGGCACGCTACCTCTTTATATACCATCGCTATTAGTTTTATACTTAAATAATTGTTATTTGGTGCCTGCGTTGAGCATGAACATTATATCTGGATCATGTTTATTGCGAGACGGTTACTTGTTTAAGTCCGAGAATAATGGTTGTTCGATTTATATGAGTAATATGTTTCATGCACATGCACCTTTGATAGATGGTCTATTCTTATTGAATCTCGATAGTGGAAATACACATATTACTAACATTGAAGCTAAACGTTTGAAATTGAGCGATAACTCGACCTATATGTGGCACTGTCGTCTTGGTCACATTGGAGTGAAGCGTATGAAGAAACTCCATTCCGATGGACTTCTTGAATCACTTGATTTCGAATCACTTGAAAGATGCGAAGCATGTCTAATGGGTAAAATGACTAAGACTCCATTTTCTGGTATGATGGAGCGAGCTACAGACTTATTGGTAATCATACATACTGGTGTGTGTGGTCCAATGATTAGCATTGCGCGGTGGTTATCGTTATGTTCTTACCTTCACGGATGACTTGAGTAGATATGGGTATATCTATTTCATGAAACATAAGTCCGAAACTTTCGAGAAGTTTAAGGAATTTCAGAGTGAGGTAGAGAATCAACATAACAAGAAGATTAAATTTCTACGTTCTGATTGTGGAGGTGAATATCTAAGTTATTAGTTTGGTGAGCATTTGAAGAAATGCGGAATACTTTCACAATTGACACCGCCGGGAACACCACAGCGTAATGGTGTGTCCGAACGTCGTAATCGAACTCTCTTAGATATGGTTTGTTCTATGATGTCACTTACAGATTTACCGCTATCATTTTGGGGTTATGCATTAGAAACAACCGCATTCACTTTAAATAGGGCACCATCTAAATCCGTTGAAACAACACTGTATGAATTATGGTTTGGGAAGAAACCTAAATTGTCGTTCCTTAAAGTTTGGGGTTGTGAAGCTTATGTAAAGAAGTTACAGCTGGACAAGCTTGAACCCAAAGCGGAAAAATGCGTCTTCATAGGATACCCGAAGGAAACTATTGGGTATACCTTCTATCATAGATCGGAGGGCAAAATCTTCGTTGCTAAGAATGGATCCTTTCTAGAGAAGGAATTTCTCTCAAAAGAAGTGACTGGAAGGAAAGTAGAACTCGACGAGGTTATTGAACCTTCTCTCGAACTTGCAAGTAGCGCAGCACCGGAAGTAGTTCATGTGGCGCCTACACCAATAAGAGAGGGAGCTAATGATGATGATCATGAAACTTCGATTGAAGTTGCTACAGAGCCTCGCAGGTCAACAAGAACTCGTACCACTCCTGATTGGTATGATCCCGTTATGAGTGTCATGTTGGTGGAAAACACCGATGATCCTGCGACATATGAGGAAGCGATGATGAGCCCAGATTCCAATAAATGGCAAGAAGCCATGAAATCCGAGATTGGATCCATGTATGAAAACCAAGTATGGACTTTGGTGGACTTACTGGATGGCCGGAAGGCTGTCGAGAACAAATGTATTTTCAAGAAGAAAACAGATGCTGATGGTAATGTTACTGTCTATAAAGCTCGACTTGTCGCAAAAGGTTTTCGACAAATTCAAGGAGTTGACTACGATGAGACTTTCTCACCAGTAGCGAAGCTAAAGTCTATGAGGATTATGTTAGCAATCGCTGCATATTATGACTATGAGAGATGGCAGATGGATGTCAAAACATCGTTCCTCAATGGAGAAATTGATGAAGAGTTGTATATGATGCAACCCAAAGGTTTTGTCGATCCTAAAGATGCTAACAAGGTGTGCAAACTTCAACGGTCCATATATGGATTGAAGCAAGCATCCCTAAGTTGGAATCAACGTTTTGATAAGGTAATCAAAAGTTTTGGTTTTATAAAAACTTATGGAGAAGCTTGTATTTACAAGAAAGTGAGTAGGAGCTCTGTAGCATTCTTAATACTATATGTAGATGACATATTGTTGATTGGGAATGATGTAGACCTTCTTAATAGTGTCAAGGATTATTTGAATAATAGTTTTTCAATGAAAGATCTTGGCGAAGCAGCTTACATATTAGGCATAAAGATTTATAGAGATAGATCGAGACGCCTAATATCATTGTCACAAAGTACATATTTGGACAAAGTTCTAAAGAGGTTTGGAATGGAAGATAGCAAGAAAGGGTTCTTGCCCATGTTTCCAATACGACCTTGAGTAAAACTCAAAGTCCAGCAACGGTAGAAGATAGAGAAAGGATGAGTAAGACTCCCTATGCCTCAGCCATAGGATCTCTAATGTATGCCATGCTATGTACTAGACCCGACATTGCATATGCTGTTAGTTTAACTAGCAGATATCAAAGTGATCCAGGAGTGGATCATTGGACAACGGTCAAAAACATCCTTAAGTACTTGAGAAGAACTAAGGATATGGTTCTTTCTTATGGAGGTGATGAACAACTCGTTGTTAATGGTTACACCGATGCTAGTTGGAAAACCGATCCGGATGATTCTAAATCTCGATCTGGATACATATTTACTTTGAATGGTGCAGTAGTTAGCTGGAGGAGTGCAAAGCAAAGCGTTGTGGCGAGATCTTCAACTAAATCGGAATACATAGCTGCTTCAGAGGCTTCACAAGAAGCGATATGGATGAAGGGGTTCATTACATAGCTTGGTGTGGTTCCAAGTGCGCTGGACCCAATGTCTATCTACTGTGATAACATGGGCGCCATAGCCAATGTGCAAGAACCAAGGTCACACAAGAAGCTGAAGCACATCAAGCTACGTTTTCATGCTATTCGAGAACATGTCCAAGATGGTGACATAAAGATTTGCAAAGTACACACAGATCTGAATGTGGCGGATCCGTTGACTAAAACTCTCCCGAGGGCAAAACATGACCAACACCAAACTGCCATGGGTGTTCGGTATATTACCATGTAATCTAGATTAGTTGACTCTAGTGCAAGTGGGAGACTGTTGGAGATATTCCCTAGAGGCAATAATAAATGTAGTTATTATTATATCTTTGTGTTTATGATAAATGTTTACATTCATGCTATAACAGTATTAATAGGAAACATTAATACTTGTGTGATTTGTAAACTAAATTAGAGTCCCTAGTAAAGCCTCTTAATAATACTAGCTTGTTGGTTAATAGATGATCATGGTTTCCTGATCATGAACATAGAGATGTTGTTGACAACAAGATCATATCATTAGGAGAATGGTATGATGGACATATGTAACTACCTCGGTGAACTACGCTCCTAGATACAAGCCTGGATGAGTGATAGTGGTTGAAATAGTACGGTGGGGCCCCAAAAGCCACTCACTGGTAGTCCTTTCAGACGTCCCAACCACTACCCTCTCAACGGGACCAGACGGGCGCGAGTTTGGCAGCGGCGGGATCAACTACGACACAAGTGGGTATGTACGCAAGCCACCATACAAGAGTACATCGAGCCATACCATCTAGAAAGAAAGGAATATACCAACGCCATACGGCAAGATTCAAATGACCTAGATACATCTATATTTTAGGATAACTCCTCATACAACACACATCAAAGTATCACGCGGAAGCGGCAAACAAGATCCGAGTACGGATAAGAAGCAAATCGACATAAGATGCCATAGAAATAAGCACATCCCAACTCGGTCTCACGGATCCTCGCTCTAATCTCTACACCGAACGATCGTTGCCCACATCTTCGCTTCTTCCACCCAAGATCCGTCTCCGTGAAGGTACCTGCTCATCTCGAATCAAGAATTTATCGTGAGACCCTAAGGGTACTCAAGAAGTCTTAATGCCTCTAAAGGACACAACTGGGTGACGAATTGCAAAGAAAAGATAAACCCTAGCAATTCTACAGATAAACGCTAACCATCCGCCTAACCAATGATAGATGGATGTCCGTGAATTAAGTACAACAGCTTATTATGGTAATCTCATCCGATCCATCCTCCTCCTCGCTACCAACAAGGAAGCTGACGAGCAACCCCCATCCGCTGGCAATTTTATTAACCATTCCATGAGTATTGCACTATTTACTAGTCAAGTTACTTTGGTCATATTAAAAGCGGTACTTTAGTTATGCTTGTCTATGATCAAGAAACTGCTCCAAGTCGCCCATATCCATGACACGGCTTTCAGAAAGTTTTACCGGGGTGCACCAATAGCAACACACGCCGATCAACCTCGAAAACCAAATAGAAACCCAACGAGGCTTTCACGACGAACAATCACGTAATTCGAAATATTTCAGGGGCCACCCCATTGAGTAGACCCGAACGGCAAGCAAGCTTCGAGACGGACTCAAGGTTGCAATGGTCAGAAGCGATCGGGAACCCAAACTCGGGTGTCGATACTGAATCACTCCGCTTACCTAAAGCAATGACAGTGCTATCCGCACAATTTAAATACGTAAAAGTAGCATGGCATAAGTACAGATAGTAAATAAAACCTCAAACTAGTTTGTGGCCCCAAGAAATATGACTGAATCAAGCTCGCCTGTGGGTCCCATATACCTCCGGATGTGGATAGCGCGATAAATCAAGGAACAGGAATCAAGTACTGGGGTCTTACGGACACAAGTGAGGAAGAACCAAATAGCAGATGTTGCTCACCGGTGCCACTTTCTTTAGTTATCCCATACTACTCAAAGTTAAGTTGTTTAGGTACCTCATTATCCAACAGACTCTCACATACCCTACACATGTCGTTTCTACGACTGCATGGCTCAAACAACTCCTATAGTAGTGGCTCATGGGATGGAGGAACAAGCTTGGTGGGGTTTAAAAGTAAAGGCTATGCATACTTGGGATTCAATTTAATGCAATCGCGACTGATGATGCAAGAATAAGATAGAGGCAATAGGTATCGTATGTATGCAAGCATGTGGAAGTGCTTGCCTGGTATCTCATGAAGCGAGGGACGGATCTGGTAGTGCTCCTGGTTCTCTTGATACAACCCCGCCGTCTATCCGAGAAAACCAAACAAACAAAGCCAACATGAATATAGAGCACAAGCACATGAATAAGATGCCACAACCAATCATGCCATGATGAATGATGCACAAGTTGCATGGCAATAAGTAGCATGGCATGGGTGAGGTGTGGAGGACAAGAAATAACATTTGAATGGGTTTTAGTCACATTTTGTTGCCATAATAGTTGTTGTTCATTATATTTTTATATGATGCATGCTGCAATTGAAGTCATGGATATCATAAACAGAAAGGTCTCACGATCCGATCATTTTAGACATATCATTTGCTTAATTTGGAATTATAAACAAAAGTTATTAAATTATTAAATTCTAGTGGCAAATTGGGTAATTTAAATAAACTTGGAATTTTACTTGTGCAAAAGACAAATGGATGGCATATTTGGAATCCTCTCATCTTGCGATATCCAAACATATGTTATTTGCCCAAAATGGATTTAGTATGGAAAAGTTATTTAAATGAATCAATTTGAATTTTTAAATTATTTAAAAGAACTTGAATTTGAAAAGATTCGGGACGTTTTATACACAGTCTATTCCAGCTCGTCACCGATGTGGGGGCCAGTTCTCGACCCACACGCCAGGTCTGGGAACAAGAGGGGCGGGTTTATTCTAGAAACGACAGAGCCTTTTTGCAAAATTACATAGACAGCATGAGGGCCCCTTGGGACCGCGGGTTGGCAAAGGCAAAAGAGGGGGTTTCGCAAAAGACCGTGCACTGTTTTTTCTTCCACGGCAAGGCAGAGCGCGACAGACGCTGCTGCGCGCAGCAGGGGGTTCGATCCAGGGACTGCACGCAGCCGCCACCGGGCTAGCTGGGGTAGGTGCCGGTGAAGGGGGCGCGCGCTAGATAGGGTGGCCGCGATCGGGGGCAGACACGAACACGCCCGACGCGACAGAGGCCGACACAACGATCTCGAACAGGCAAGACGGCGACGACGAGGTTGTCTGGGGTGGTAGGCTCACCGCGAGGATGTTGATGACGGTGGCGAGGCTCGGCAGCGATCAACGGCGAGGCTGGCCGGGCGGCTAGGGTTTCCGGGCGGCGCGTCGATCCTGGCGCCGTCCTTCTCCTCCTGGCCCATACGGATCCGGCGCAGAGACCGACCTTCTCGACCACCTCGACGATCCGACGCTCGAGCAACGTGGGTGGCGTGGGCGGCCGTAGCTAGGTGGCCGAGAGGCATGAGGGGATAGAGGGCGGGATCCGAGGCTAGAGGATGCGGGGAGGGAACATGGCGAGGGAGGCAGGGGTGGCGTGGAGGAGGCGGTGTGGATAGGTGGCCTCGGCCACCTTTATCCTTCACGTGCTCGGCTTGGCCAGCAGCAAGGTGCACTAGGGGTGTGGCAGTGGCCTGGGGCGCTAAGGTGAGGCTAGAGGGCCAGGCTGTGGGAGAGAAAGAGAGAGGGAGAAGAGTGGACTGCCTGGCTAGGGTTAGGTTTGGGGTTCCTTGGGCGTGGGGGTAGCTAGGTGGGTGCTGGGTGGGGCACATGGAAGAGAGAAGGGGCTAGGTGGGGAATAGGGGAGCAAGCAAGGAAGCGAGGGGGGGGGGTAGATGGGGTTTGGTTTAGAGAAAAGGGGAGTTTAGGGTTTAGGTTAGGGGGGTGATCATGCTAGGTAGGAAAGGGGGTGGCACTTTGTGTGTTGCTTAGAGAAAGGTGGGGATTAGGGCTTTAGTTTAGCTAGGATGGATGGATGGCAAGGTAAGTCTTAGGGTTTAGCTAAGAGAGGGGGAAAGATAGAAGGGTGGCTCTTTGCACTAGATCATGTATGCTCCAAAACAAACTACTAGCACATGGCAAGAAAAAGAGAGATAGAGAGAGATGAACATGATGATGGGTGGTCTCTTTGGTACATGCATGATCCAACAATGACCAAGCAAGATCCAAGAAAGGGGTTTTAGGTGCATGCCACATAGCACATGTGCATGGGGCATGGGGTAGGGGTTTAGATGATATGGGTGAAGAAAACTACTAGCCAACACAAGAATTAAACCAAGGAGAGGTGATCCACTTAGAGTTCAAGCAAAACCAAAACTAGAAAGGTGGCACTTGCATGGCCCATGCAAGATAATTAATGCCCAAATTATCCTTGTGAAAACAATAAGATTAATATGGCATTATTCATATGCATTCCCAAAAGATGGGCAAGGCCAAGCAAAGACTATGGGTGGAATCCAAACATCCAATCATGAGCTAGAGGTAAATCAACAAAATGCCAAGCTCAGATTAGTTGGATGGTGGAATTACAAGGTGGTGAAAGAAAAGGTGGTGGAGTCAATAAGAGAGATGCCCTCAACTCAACTTGGGCATTTAACAATATATTAAGAACCAAATACAATATCAAGAGGCAACTACATTTAATCATGCACATGAGATAAGAACCAAACAAGAAAAGGTTTATATGATGCTCAAATGCAAGGGGACATGATGACATGAGCATGATATGATGATGATGCAACAATTATATGTTGGAAGTGGCCCATTTTATTATTATAACATGTAGCATTACAGGGGTTAGACAACTGGGATGCTACAACTCTCCCCCACTAAACAGGAATCTCGCCCCGAGATTCTAGGAAGAAGAAGAAGAAGACACAAAGAGAGAAGGATGGTTGGCACGGAGTTCATCTTCACGCTCCCATGTGGCTTCATCAATGTAATGGTGTGACCATCGCACCTTGCAAAACCCGATGGACTTGTTGTAGTCCTTCGCTCATGTCTCAAGGATTTTGGTGGGGTGTTCTTGATAAGACAGATCTTCTTGAGGTCGATTAGCTCATGATCCACGGTCTTGCCGGATCTTTGAAGCACTTCTTGAGCTGAGAGATGTGGAAAAATCATGGACTTTGAGTTTTCCTAAGCTCAAGTGCATAAGCAACTTCTCCTCTACCACGATCTTGAAAGGACCGATGTATCTAGGAGCCAACTTTCCTTTGATACCAAGGGTGTGTTCCTCTCATGGGAGTGACACGAAGGTAGACGAGATCACCAGGCATATACCATATCTGTGTGCTTCGTCATAGTTGCTCTTCCGACGACTCGAGCAATCTTCGTGTTCTCCGTAATGATATGCACCTTCTCCTGCTTGGGTCACAATGTCGGGCCAACCAGATTCTTTCTCCGCACCGACCAACCAATGGAGTTCTCGCACTTGCGCCCATAGAGAGCCTCGAATGGTGCCATCTTCGACTCTTCCGAAGCCGTTGTTGTAGGAGAATTCAGATATGGAAGGCATTCCTCCCACTTCATGCCAAACGAGATGACGCAAGCTCTAAGCATGTCCTCGAGAATCGATTGATCCTCTCCACTTGTCCTTGCGATCGAGGGTGGTAAGGTCAAGTTCAACTTTGTTCCCAAAGCTTTTGGAAACTCTCCCAACTTTGAGGTGAAGATGCTCCCACGTCCGAGCTGATTTCAAGTGGAACCCCATACAAAGAGACAATCTGTTGATATAGAGCTCACCAATCAATTCCGAAATTGTTTCTTTGACCGGGAAGAAATGAGCCACTTTAGAAAGCCCGCCGATGACAACAAAATTGCATTGTTGCCCTTCGCGACCTTGGAAAGCCAAAGATGAAGTCCATCTCCACTTTCTCCCATTTCCATTCCGGAGGTTTCAATGGCTGTAGAAGACCCAATGGTTTCGATGGACAGCCTTGACCTGGCGATGACATCACATTCTCGAGACATACTTGGCACAATACCGCTTCAACCTGTGCCACCAGATTGTGTTTTCAAGTCCATGTACATCTTTGTGCCGGGATGGATAGAAAGAACCGACTCATGCGCCTTGAGAACTTGGTCTCGGACCGGATAGTTTGGAACAAACATCCGTGTTCAAAGAAGAGCGTGCCTTGATCATCAACGTGGAAGGACTCATACTCGAAGGTCAAGCTTAGCGATGAGCTTTTGGTGTGCGGATCACCAAGCGAAGAGCGAATCTGTTCTTCCAAGAGAGGAGTAGCCAAGGTTCAGAGATGCCCTTGTTCCACAACTTCAAGGTTGAGCCGACGGAATTCCTCGCACAAGAGAGGCCGCTTCTATCATGAGGTTGTTGACATAAGCTTTACGGCTAAGCGATCCGCCATGACATTTGCTTTGCCCGGAGTGTAGTTGATGGTCACATCAAAGTCATTGATTGCTTCGATCCATCTCCTCCGCCAAGGTTGAGATCCGTTGAGTGAAGATATACTTCAAACTCTTGTGGTCCGAGAAGATCTCACAACGTTACCAAGCAAGTAGTGCCTCCAAAGCTTCAAAGCAAAGACAATCCGCTAGCTCGAGGTCATGTGTGGGATAGTTGATCTCATGCCTTCAATCGACGAGAGGCATAAGCAACCACTTCTCTCTTGCATAAGTACCGCACTCCAATCCTTGCAAAGAGGCGCAGAAGATCCGAAAGGCTTAGATGTATCCGAGGAACCAAGACCGTGTGGAAGTGAGCTTCTTTGAGTGTCTCAAAACTTTCTTGACAAGGTGAGTCCACAGGTACTTCTTGCCTTTCTTGAGGAGGTCGGTAAGAGGCTTTGCTATCTTTGAGAAGTTTTGAACAAAACGACGGCAATAGCTAGCCAAGCCGAGAAAACTCCACACTTCCTTGACATTAGCAGGAGGAAGCCATTCAACTATTGTCTTCACGGTTTCCGGGTTGACTGCAATGCCCTTGGCGGAGATAACATGACCCAAATATGTTACTTCAGGCAGCCAAAACTCACACTTAGAGAACTTTGCATACAAGCGGTTCTCGCGAAGCTTGTTCGGGACACACCGCAGGTGCTCTTCATGCTCCTCCTTGGACTTGGAATAGACCAGAATGTCATCCAGATATACCACAACAAACTTGTCCAGGTACTCCATGAAAACGGAGTTCATCAAATTTCGAGAAGGTAGCAAAGGCGAGACCGAAAGACATGACCGTGTACTCATACAGCTATAAGTGGTGAAAGCTGTTTTGGGCACATCCTCTGCGAATTTTGATTTGGTGATAACCACTTCTCAAGTCCAGCTTAGAGAACACCACAGCCTCGCCACCGATCAAATAGATCATTTATCCGAGGGAGAGGATATTTGTTCTTGATGGTTTTAGCATTTAGAGCCCGGTAGTCAACACATAGCCCATCGGTTTCACACGCTTCTTCACAAAGATTGTTGGGCTACCCCAAGAAGAAGTGCCGTGTTGAATGAAACCCAACTTCTCTTGTTCATCAAGTTGTCGCTTGAGTTCACCAACTCAAGGACCCATTTTATATGGCCGCTGGAGATAGGAGCCGCTCAGTTCAAGCTCAATCACGAATTCAACCTCGCGATCCGGAGGCATACCGCAACTCTTCAGAAAGACATCCGAACTCACACCACCGGTACCTCAATAGCTTCCATAGCATCATCATTCGAGCAGCCAAGGAATAGAGCCGACAAAGGAGTCGACTTGGAGAAAAGACTATGTGGCCTTCTGGATCTTCAGAGACACCGAGCGTTCAAAGACAATCAATCACAGCATTTGTCAACCAATCCATGCCCAAGATGACATCAATGTCAGAGTTGCCCAGAACAATCAAAGAAGCTAAGAATGAAGAGCCACCAATCTCAACTTGATTGCCATGGCTGATTTTAGAAGCTGCCATTGTTGCTCCAGGAGAAAGAACCATTAACTTCTTTGGAAGAGGATCCATGACTAACTCATTCTCACTTGCAAACTTTATAGAGACAAAAGAATGCGATGCACCGTAATCAAAGAGAACTCGCAGAACCGAGTTAACGAAAGCATACCCATGACAACTCCAAAGTAGCTCACTTGAGAGGCGTTGACGTTAGCGAACAAACCGCACCCGGCTTGGTGTTGATGTTGAGAGCCCGAGGTGGTGCACGAACCAAGGAGAGCTTGTTGCATCTTGGCGGGGTTGAGGGAGAGCTTTGTTCTTCATTGGACAGGGGATGTCCAGATCTCCACACGTGTAACAAGCACCGTGAGGACGTGAGCGAGTAGCTGTGGACTCCGCCAGCGCCCAGGGTGGGTTGTTGTAGCCCCAGGAGCCGCAGCGGTGAAGTTTGTGGCCTTGACGTGAAACTCGCAGGTCTTGGTGGAGCCGGAGCGACGTTAGTGTTAGGAACCCGACACGCCGCTTAGAAGGAGCTGCCATGACCGCAGTAGCTTGATGCATCCTCATATGTTTCTTGACTCCTCGAACACTTGCGCTTGCCTCCTCTTGCAGTCTTGCAGTCAGTAGTTCCAGAAGGTTGCCGTCTTGCATGTGTGATTGCATACTTGATCGACGCATTGAGCCCTTGCTCAATCTTTTCTCGCTTCTTCTTGTCATCGATACACCTCATCACCACCATAGCGAGACAGTTCATGAAGTTCCCGATATAGGTGTTGACGTTATCATTTCCCCGCTTGTGTTGAGGAAGGCCTTCATCCTTTCCATCACAATCTCTCGAGAAACTGTTCTTTGAAAGCGCAGTGAACCTCTCCCAAGTAGGTCGGAACCCAAGGCAGCTTGCCTTCAAGTAGTTCTCCCACCAAAGAGCGCATCTCCTTTGAGAAGGTGGGTAGCACACTTGACCCACTCACTCGAACATCGCTAGCCTCGAGCAACCTTGAGATCTCGCAGCCAATCATCCGCCAAGAGGTCGGTCGACACATCAAACCGACGAGGTTGAACTTGAGGAAGCTCTTGATGTCACTTTGGGAGGTGGAGGAAGTGGAGCAAACTCATTCCTTCCGACGCCTCCTCAAAGCGTCTGGTTCTTGCATTGCCGCCAAAGCATTAGCTATGCTTGACATGAGCCCAGCCTCCGAGGGATGTCCTCTTCATCCGTGGGGAGCCATCCCGTCATTGATATAAACTCAAGTCAAGATTATAATGGAGAATGACAATAATCCAAAATAGTACCAAGATGGAATTAACCAAGATTAAAGGATACAATTTATCGAGATGATATTAAAATATCAACAAAGTTCATAGCACCTAAAAGATATTAAGCATATCGCACACGAAAAAGGAGTGTGGTACAATATATCAAAGAAAATTTTCCACAAATTTCGCATTAGAATACCAATAGATGCGCAAAATTACTTAACGAATCAAGATTAGTGACTCTACCGATCCAATATACAAAAGCGAATGATACAAGTAGTGGTATGGTCGCGACTCCATCCCGCACTCAAATCATTACTCCGCACATGAACAAGTGGAACACATATCCTAACCCCTTCTTCTCACGATGAAACCTAAAGATTGGTAACTACGGAAACGAACACCCCAAACAAGATAGCGTCGGATACAAGGGGAAGATAGATTGCGTCGGTTTGCAAAAGCCTGTCGGTATGGAATGTACCAACAGTTGATAACCAAAGGCAGATAAGATAATGACTTAGATGCAACAGATAGACAAGGGATTACACACACACACACACACATACACACAACCTATGGTACTACGGAAACCCCGAACACGTGAATCCTAGTTTGAACTTTGAGAAGAGAATTGAAAACGTTGCACTTCCTTACCAGAAAAGGGTGGGTGGTAGGGTAAGAAGAAAAAGTGGAAGCAGTCCTACTCTCGCGTTTTGTTTTTCCCTAATATACATAACTACCAAAATATTTGCTAGACTGACAACGACTGCTTGGTGAAACCACAAGGTCGGGATGGCTCGATACCAATTGTAACTACCTCGGTGAACTACGCTCCTAGATACAAGCCGGATGAGTGATAGTGGTTGAAATAGTACGGTGGGGCCCCAAAGCCACTCACGGTAGTCCTTTCGACGTCCCAACCACTACCCTCTCAACGGACCAGACGGGCGGCGTGGTCGGCGAAGGGATCAACTACGTACACAAGTGGGTATGTACGCAAGCCACCATACAAGAGTACATCAGAGCCATACCATCTAGAAAGAAAGGAAATATACCAACGCCATACGGCAAGATTCAAATGACCTAGATAAATCTATATTTTAGGATAACTCCTCATACAACACACATCAAAGTATCACGCGGAAGCGGCAAACAAGATCCGAGTACGGATAAGAAGCAAATCGGCATAAGATGCCATAGAAATAAGCACATCCCAACTACTGGTCTCACGGATCCCCGTTCCCGGAATCTCTACACCGAACGATCGTTGCCCACATCTTCGGCTTCTTCCACCCGATCCGTCCGTGAAGGTACTGCTCATCCGAATCAAGAATTTATCGTGTGAGACCCTAAGGGTACTCAGCAAGTCTTAATGCCTCTAAAGGGACACAACCTGGGTGACGAATTGCGCGAAGATAAACCCTAGCAATTCTGATAAACGCTAACCATCCGCCTAACCAATGATAGATGGATGTCGTGAATTAAGTACAACATTATTATGGTAATCTCATCCGATCCATCCTCCTCCCCTACACCAACAAGGCGGACGAGCAACCCCATCCGGTGGCAATTTTAGTAACCATGCCATGAGTATTGCACTATTTACTAGTCAAGTTACTTTGGTCAGATTAAAAGCGGTACTTTAGTTATGCTTGTCTATGATCAAGAAACGTGCTCCAAGTCGTCCATATCCGCGGACACGGCTTTCGAAAGTTTTACCGGCCGGGTGCACCAATAGCAACACACGCCGATCAACCTCGGAAAAACCAAATAGAAACCCAACGAGGCTTTCACGATGAACAATCACAATTGAGAAATATTTGGGGCCACCCCATTGAGTAGACCCGAAGTAAGCAAGCTTTAGACGGACTCAAGGTTTGCGTCAGAATGGTACGGGAACCGAAAACTCGGGTGTCGATACAGCGTAATCACCGCTTACCTAAATTGTGCTATCCGTCGCACAATTTAAATACGAGAAAAGTAGCATGGCATAAGTACAGATAGTAAATAAAACCTCAAACTAGTTTGTGGCCCCAAGAAATATGACGGAATCAAGCTCGCCTGGGGGTCCCATATACCTCCGGATGTGGATAGCGCGATAAATCAAGGAACAGGAATCAAGTACTCGGGGTCTTACGGGACACAAGTGAGGAAGAACCAAATAGCGTATGTTGCTCACGGTGCCACTTTCTTTAGTTATCCCATACTCGAGTTAAGTTGTTTAGGTACCTAATTATCCACAGACTCTCACATACCCTACACATGTTGTTCTCGACTCACATGGCTCAAACAACTCCTATAGTAGTGGCTCATGGGGTGGAGGAACAAGCTTGGTGGGGTTTAAAAGTAAAGGCTATGCATACTTGGGATTCAATTTAATGCAATCGCGACTCGATGATGCAAGAATAAGATAGAGGCAATAGGTACTGTATGTATGCAAGCATGTGGAAGTGCTTGCCTGGTATCTCAGTTGAAGCGAGGGACGGATCTGGGTAGTGCTCCTGGTTCTCTTGATACAACCCCTGCTCAGTGTCTATCCGAGAAAAACCAAACAAACAAGGCCAACATGAATATAGAGCACAAGCACATGAATAAGATGCGTCAAGCAACCAATCATGCCATGATGAATGATGCACCAGTTGCATGGCAATAAGTAGCATGGCATGGGTGAGGTGTGGAGGGCAAGAAATAACATTTGAATGGGGTTTTAGTCACATTTTGTTGCCATAATAGTTGATGTTCATTATATTTTTATATGATGCATGCTGCAATTGAAGTCATGGATATCATAAACAGAAAGGTCTCGTCGAGCTGATCATTTTGGACATATCATTTGCTTAATTTGGAATTATAAAACAAAAGTTATTAAATTATTAAATTCTAGTGGCAAATTGGGTAATTTGAATAAACTTGGAATTTTACTTGTGCAAAAGACAAAATGGATGGCATATTTGGAATCCTCTCATCTTGCTGATATCCAAACATATGTTATTTGCCCAAAATAGATTTAGTATGGAAAAGTTATTTAAATCTGAACTGAATTTGAATTTTTAAATTATTTAAACAGAACTTGAATTTGAAAACAGTATCTCGCGTTTATACAGTCTATTCTATTCCAGCTCGGTGGGGCCGGGGGTTCTCGACCCACACGGTGTCTGAACAAGAGGGCCACGGTTTATTCTAGAAAGCAGCGAGCCTTTTGCAAAAATTACATAGACAGATGAGGGCCCCTTGGGACCGCGGGTTGGCAAAAAAAAGAGGGGGTTCGCAAAGACCGGTGCACTTTTTTTCTTCCACGGCGTATGACAGTGTGCTGCTGCCTTGCGCAGAGGGTTCGATCCAGGGACACAGACGCCTTGCCGCCATCGCTAGGGTAGGTGCTGGTGAAGGGCGCTAGATAGGGTGGCCGATCGGGGCTAGCACAACACGCCGCCCGACAGAGGCGCCGACACGATCTGCTCGAGCAGGCAAGACGGCGACGACGAGGTTGTCTGGGGTAGGTAGGCTCACCGCGAGGATGTTGATGACGTGGCGAGGCTCGGTGCAGCGATCAACGGTCAAGGCCGGGCGGTTAGTTTCCGGAGCGCCGATCCTGGCGCTCGGTCCTTCTCCTCCTTGCTGGCCCATACGGATCCGCCGCAGAGACCAGCTCGACCTTCTCGACCACCCTCGACGATCTGGACGCTCGAGCAACGTGGGTGGCGTCTTGGCGGCGTAGCTAGGTGGTCGAGAGGCGAAGGAGGGAGAGGCGCGCCAGATCTGGCGAGGCTAGAGGATGCGGGAGGGAACATGGCAGAGGGAGGCAGGGTGGCGTGAGGAGGCGGTGTGGATAGGGTGGCCTCGGCCACCTTTATCCTTCACGTTTCTGGCCAGCAAAGGCAAGGCACTAGGGGCCGGCAGTGGCCCCTGGGGGCTGTGGTGGAGGCTAGAGGGCCTAGGCGGGGAGAGAAAGAGAGGGAGAAGAGTGGGACCGCCGGGCTAGGGTTAGGTTTGGGGTTCCTTGGGGGGGTAGCTAGGTGGGGCCTGGATGGAAGAGAGAAGGGGCGAGCTAGGGTGGGGCATAGGTGATCAAGCAAGGAAGCTAGAGGGGAGGGTAGATAGGGTTTGGTTTAGAGAAAAGGGGAGTTTAGGGTTTAGGTTAGGGGGGTGATCATGCTAGGTAGGAAAGGGGGTGGCACTTTGTGTGTTGCTTAGAGAAAGGTGGGGATTAGGGCTTTAGTTTAGCTAGGATGGATGGATGGCAAGGTAGGTCTTAGGGTTTAGCTAAGAGAGGGGGAAAGATAGAAGGGTGGCTCTTTGCACTAGATCATGTATGCTCCAAAACAAACTACTAGCACATGGCAAGAAAAAGAGAGATAGGGAGAGAGATGAACATGATGATGGGGTGGTCTCTTTGGTACATGCATGATCCAACAATGACCAAGCAAGATCCAAGAAAGGGGTGGTTTTGTGGTGCATGCCACATAGCACATGTGTGTGCATGGGGCATGGGGGTAGGGGTTTAGATGATATGGGTGAAGAAAAACTACTAGCCAACACAAGAATTAAACCAAGGGAGAGGTGATCCACTTAGAGTTCAAGCAAAAACCAAAACTAGAAAAGGTGGCACTTGCATGGCCCATGCAAGATAATTAATGCCCAAATTATCCTTGTGAAAACAATAAGATTAATATGGCATTATTCATATGCATTCCCAAAAGATGGGCAAGGCCAAGCAAAGACTATGGGTGGAATCCAAACATCCAATCATGAGCTAGAGGTAAATCAACAAAATGCCAAGCTCAGATTAGTTGGATGGTGGAATTACAAGGTGGTGAAAGAAAAGGTGGTGGAGTCAATAAGAGAGATGCCCTCAACTCAACTTGGGCATTTAACAATATATTAAGAACCAAATACAATATCAAGAGGCAACTACATTTAATCATGCACATGAGATAAGAACCAAATTAGAAAAGGTTTATATGATGCTCAAATGCTAGGGTTAATAGATGATCATGATATGATGATGATGCAACATAGAGATGTTGTTGACAACAAGATCATATCATTAGGAGAATGGTATGATGGACATACTCCTATAGATAAGCGTAGCATAAAGTTCAAGTCATTTTTATAGTTCAATTTCTATAAGCTTTCTAATACATAGTAACCTAATTCCTTCGACCATGAGATCATGCTAATCACCATCACTGAAAGGATGATTTGATGACATCAAACACCACACCGTAACTGGGTGGCTATAAAGATGGCATTGAGTGTTTGTAAAGTATGGGTTGAGACACATGGATCAAGAGTGGGATTTGTCCATCCATATGACAGATAGATATACTCTGGGCCCTCTCGGTGGAATGTCATCCAATTACCTTGCAAGCATGTGACTGGCTCACAAGGGATCACATACCACTGGAACGAGAAAAGAGTACTTATCGGTAACGAGGTTGAACTAGGTATGCAAAGATACCGACGATCAAAACCTCGGATAAGTAAACTATCGTGAGACAAAGGGAAATTGGTATCGTATGTAAGCGGTTCATTCGATCGCAAAGTAATCATACAAATATGTGGGAGCCATATGAATTTCCAGATTCCACTATTGGTTATTGATCGAAGAAGTGTCTCGTTCATGTCCGCATAATTCACGAACCGTAGGGAGACACACTTAAGGATTCGATGTTGTTGAGTAGTTATGGAATTATGAGTAAGAGATCGAATGTTGTTCGGAGTCTCGGATGGGATCCGGGATATCACGAGAAGATCCGGAATGGTCTGGAGAATAAGATTCATATAAGGAAAGTCCTGTTTCGGAGTTGCGGAATGATTCCGGTGTTTTCACCAGGAATGTTCTAGAAGGGTCCGGAAGGTCCGGCACTCCGGAATGGAAGGGTACATGAATGTGTCATGACAATATGGAATGGTAGCATCATGTACTAGGTCACTTGGCTGGGAAAAATAAATAGAGAAATCAAATCGAAGTTTGAAAGTCAAACGCAAATTTGAAAAGTGAAATCTCAAGTTTGCTTGGTGGAGGGAGAGTAGGAAACCTACTTGGGGAGGAAGTCCCCTCCCTCCACCCTCCGGCCAAGGAGGCCGAGTTGGGGGAGGACTCCCTCCTCCCAACCAGCCACCCTCCACCTATATAAGGAGGGGTAGGGCGCCCCCTACCCCTCACACCCTAAACCCTAGCCTCCAAGTCACCGGCCTCCTCCAAGTCGCCGCCACCTAGGGCCTCCTCTAACTCGGCGAGTTAGGGTTTCCCCAAACCCTATCCGCCGGCCAAGCCCTCCCCTTGGTGCCCTCTAAACCCTAGATCACCAAGGCCTCTCTCATACCACCCTTGATGCCCTACGAGATCTCCCCTCTACTTCCGACACCATGCCGTCGTGCTGCCGGAATCGCGAGGAGAGTGCTACAACCTCCGCTGCCTGCTGGAACAAGGGAGAGGAAGGTCTTCATCGAGTACCGAACGTGTGACTGACTACGGAAGCGCTGCCGGAACGCAGCGCCGGAAGATCTTCTACGCGATCTTGAGATCGACAAGAGTACGACTACATCACCCACGAGAATCTGCTCTCGTTAACCGCTTTGGAATCTTCGAGGGTGAGTTCCTATATCGAATTGTTGCTACAATCTAGTAGATAGATCTTGGCTTGTTTGTTTGCATGCGGTAGAAATTTTTTGTTTTCCATGCTACGAACCCCTACACTCGACCAATGAGTTTGATTTGTCCGATTCGTCCTCCTTGAACGATTCTAACATCGAGGATCTGCTCTAGGATGACGACAGTGAGAACACCATCCTCATCCTTGTTATCAAGGAGTTAGAGGACTACACAGGCTTGCTGAATCGGAGGCGTGGATCGGTGATGGGCCACAAATTCATCTAGCGGAACCGTGCCCTCGGCCATGTCGCTCTCATGGATGACTACTTCGCCGAGGTACCTACCTATCCGACACATATCTATTCCGTAGAAGGTTTCGTATGCAGCGTAGTTTGTTTTTGAAAATCGTCGAGGCTTGCAAAGCAAACTCAAATCACTTCATGCAACGTAGAGACATGACCAGTGAGATGGGTTTTAGCGCCTATAAAAAATCTCTGCTGCCATGAGGGTGATTGCATATGGTGTCCCTGCGGATTACACCGACGAGTATGTTCGAATTGATGAAGATACAACCATGGAGTCCATGCGTAGGTTTGCTAGAGTGATTATCAAGTTGTTCGGTCCAACATATCTTCGAGCTCCCAATGAAGATGATACAAAAATATTGATGGAGCTAAATGAAAAATGGGGTTGGCCAGGAATGCTTGGTACCGTTGATTGTATGCATTGGACATGGAAGAATTATCTAAAGGCATGACATAGAATGTATTGCAGGAAAGAAAATACGCTACCATTGTGCTTGAGGCCGTGGCATCACAAGATTTGTGGATTCGGCATTAATATTTTGTTTGCCAGAAACACTCAATGACATCAACGTGTTATAAAGATCCCATTTATTTGCAAAACTAGTACATTGAGAGAGCAGTTGATGCTTTGCAAGCCAAGTTTGCTATTGTTCAATGTCCTTCTCAGTTTTGGGACAAAAAACCTTATCCACATCATGACTTGTTGTGTGATTCTTCACAATATGATCATAGATGATGAGAGAGGGTTAACTTTGCAGTGTTTTTATGACCACGTTGGCACCCGAGTGCAACCTTAAAGGAAGCCCGATCACATAGAAGCTTTCCTTGAAACACATCGACATATTTAAAATAGGGCAACTCATGCACAACTCGTTCATGATCTCAAGATGCACCACTAGCATCTCCATGGCCGTCGGTCATGATCTTCCCTTCTTTTTATCCTCAATTCCTTTTCATATATGTGTGAGATGAAACCATTATTGTATTTTGGTTGAGACATTGTTGTAATAATTTGGATGATTATTGCGTGCTCAAAACTATTATTTGATTAATTATGCTCGGTTGTTGTTGTTGTTGTTGTTGTTGTTGTATGTTTTTATGTTTGTGTTCTATCATTTTGCATATGAAATCTATGAAAAACCCTGGTTTTACCAGTTTGGAATTTGGATACTTCTGGTGCGGAACGGAGCCTGCAAATTGAACCTATAAAACATAATATTTTGTTTTCAGATTTGGTTTACGGGCTCTGTTCCGCGCCAGGGATTTCTTGGCCCTTAAAGACGAGCGCGTTTTACAGGTCACACTTTTACAATAATTGTTAGAGATGCTCTAACGAGGATGGCAAAGTAGATGGTCTGGTACCTCATCTTGTGAAAGGAGGTGTGTTTATCCTACAATATGCCGATGACAAACATGAATTAGGGGAAGCTATGAACATGAAACTGATATTGTGTATGTTTGAACAATTTATAGGATCAAGATTAAGTTGTACAAAAGTGATTTTTTTTGCAAGGCTAATGAGATAGAGGAAGAGTATAAGCACATCTTTGGATACCTTGCTTCCTTTAAACACATGAGTATTCCCATACATTACATGAAGTTGACAAATAATGAAAACTGGTTGAGAACCGCTTAGATAGGAGTGGCATCTTAGGTTAAGCAAGGTGCTCTCATACAGTTATCATCCTTTTTTTGAAAGGAAAGCGGTGAGGGAACCCTATGGCGAGTTTGGTTTGTGAAATAATAAGAACCCAATTTTGCATCCGTGAGGACTTGGACTTGGTTGGCTGGGTCATACATCTACTCCCCTAACCAAGTGAGCTAGGCTCACTTCTTTACTGTTATCATCCTTGTACCATTAAATTTAGTTTTGAGCAGTCTAACTATATTTTGATCAGCTTTCTTTGAGATACCAAATGGGTAAGAAAATGATTAGATTACTTCAGTCTAGAGACTATTTTTTTTGGCAAAGCGACCAACTAAAAAAAATAGTACATTATAAAATAGAGTATTATTTATTGTCTAAGACAACTGGGGTCGCTCTAGTGGCTAGCTGCGCGAGTGCACACGCAGCCCACCTTCGAATCTCTATAAAATAATATTTTCTTATTTTTTTCTTTTGTGACTCCAAAGATCATTGAGCATCAATTTGGGGAAATCTATCCCAGATTTTCCCCTTGCGCTATAGGTTTCTTTTCTTAGCTTTCTGCCAGCTACTTTGTAGTACTACTTTGTCCTAGTAAACAATTTAGGGCATAAGTTTAATTTAAAAGATTTTTAAAAGAATTCTATAGGATGTTGGAATTATGCCCTAGAGGCAATAATAAAAATGTTATTGTTATAATTCTTGTTCATGATAAAGTTTATATTCCATGCTAGAATTGTATTAATCGGAAACTTTGATACTTGTGTGGTTTATGAACAACACCGTGTCCCTAGTACGCCTCTATGGACTAGCTCATTGATTAATGATGGTTAAGGTTTCCTAACCATAGACATGAGTTGTCGATTAATAATGAGATCATGTCATTAGGAGAATGATATGATGGACATACCCAAATCAAGCAGAGCAATTAGATCGTGTCATCATGTTCATCTTTGCGAAGCTTTTTCCTATGTCAAATATTGTATTCCTTAGACCATGAGATAATGCAACTCCCTGGTATCGGAAGAAAGCTTTGAGGTCATCAAACGTCATCCTATGTGAGGGTGATCATAAATGTGTCCCTCAGGTGATCGGAAAGTACTTGTTGGGTTGTATGTATCGAGATGGGATTTGTCCCTCCCAAGTCGGAGAGATATACTTCGGGCCCACTCGGTAATCGATATCAACACCGCTTGCAAGCACGTGGTTAAGGAGTTAATCACAAAGTGATATCGGATTACGGAATGAGTAAAGTACTTGCTATGAAAGAGATTGAACTAGGTATGCCGATACCAACGATCGAATCTCGGGCAAGTAAAATATCGTGTGACGAAGGAATATATATATGGGATTAATTGAATCCTAGCATCGTGGTTCATCCTATATGATCATCGATGAATATATGGGAGTCAATATAGGTTTCCAGATCCTGCTGTTGATTATTTATAGAAGATCATGTCTGCATATTCTCGAACCCGTAGGGTCACACACTTAACGTGTCTCGACGCTAGGATAGAATGGATAAATGGTTTATGAGTTTTTGTTCGGAGTCTCGGATGAGATCCAGGACATCACGAGAGGTTCCGGAACGGTCCAGAGAATAAGATTCATATAAAGGAAAGTAGTTTTTGGATTTCGGAATGTTCGGTATTATACCGGAAGGTTCTAGAAGCTTCCGGAGTGGGACCAACGTGGCCCCACTTGTCGGAGGGGTGCGTGGGCCTACGAGGGATTGCCCTGGCCGCTTTGGGCCAGGGGCACAAGGCCCCATTGTCACATCCCAAGATTTTCCAAATCTTGTAATGTGAAAAATAAATAAACAAAATAAATAATTGTTGAAATTTAGAGTGAAAAGAAACTTTTGTTTCTAAATGGAAACTTAAAATCCCATCTTGAACAAACTTTGGTTTATGTTTGAATCCAAATAAATTCAAATCAAGTGGAATGCATTCCTCATAAAATGCAACTTGAAATTTAAACACTTGCAAAATAAACCAAAACCCTAAACCCTAATAGAATAAAATCATTTCCAAGTTATCTCCAAGCCTATGGATTTGATCCATATAAAAATTTGTCAACAAACATTTATAAATGGCCAAGAATGACAAATAGAAATACTATAAAACCATAGAAATTGGTTTCACTTAAATTGGAGCCATAGATAAAATCTTATAAATTTAATAAGATAAGGAAATTGAATTTCCAAAGCTAATAAGGCAGCTATCTATAAATCCATACCAAATGGTGAGCAAATAATCCTAAAAATATTTAAAAGGATAAATAAATATTAAATAAGTTTTTTTTTCAAATTAGAATCACCAACTATGGATCTATAAATAAAAAAAATATGGATTTATAAGTTAGAGAAAGAATTATTAAATAAAGAATATTTAAAGACCAAATTAAATCTTGGCCAAATACATAAGCAAATGGAATAAATATAATCCAAATCAAAATAAAATAATGGATAAAGAATGTTCCAAATAAAATAAAATGACTTTGACCAAATCCTATTCTATTTGAATAAAGATAAAATCCCTATTAAAATGATTAATTAAATCATGGGAAAATAATATTTGGAAATTACCCAAGTGGAATAAAAGTTATTTAATTAACTTAAATAAGATCAAAGAAATCTTCTAAATAAAAATGATGGAATTAAAACTATATTTAATTTCATTGGGATAAAGACAAATATCCAATTTAAAATGATGAATAAATCATTTTCCAAATAAGTCAAGGTCAATTATTTGACACCCTATTAAATAAATAAACCTACTGAAAAGGTTTTGTGAGAATTGAAATTAAATAAGGGTTTAAAATATATTTGATATTAATTGAATTTAAATGCATGGGCCTACTTTTAAATAATTAAAAGACCCTAAAAGAATAAAAGAAATATTCTAATTTTGACTCTAAAATGAACTATTAATCAGTATTTGAATCTACCCAAATTTTGGTTGAGGTTTGAAATCAAAATGATGTTTGAATTGTTTAAGCAAAATCAAAACAGATTATTAGAAATGGAAAGGGAAAAACAATCAGATAAAAAAAATGAAAGGAGCAGCCCAGCCCAGCTAGCCCACTAAGCCCAGCAGCCCACTCCCTCTTACCCCCGAACCGTTTTCCTTCTTACTCAGAAACTCACCCACACAGAGATGACGGCTTGGACCCACTCTCCCTCTCTCTCTCTCTCGCTGTCAAAGAGGACCCACCGCCACGATGGCATCGTCTTCAAACCGCGCGACCAATTCTTTCCCCTCACTCCGTCCGTTTCCAGCGTCAATTACTCGTGATCAATTCGCCTAAATGACGCACTAATCCCGCCTAGTGATGATGCTCGTGAAATCGCCTCCCTCCTCTCTCTCCTTTTCCTCCCAGTCATCACACCACCGGAGCCCCAGGCTGTCCATAATTTTGCTCGAAACCTCACTACCTCCAACGAGTTCCCTATCAAATTCTGGCGAGCCCCGACCCTCTCCTACCTCCTATCTCACACCAGCTTGATCCCCATCATCTCACGCACCTTCCCGTGGTCTCCGTTCGCCCACGCATGCCCCACAGCCTCGCCTCCTGTAACACCCTCGGAATCGGACCTATGCAAGTTTGGGCAAAATTCACCAAACCCGCATAGAAACGATTCAAAGGTGCCCACCAGGCACTTTCGTGCGGGTGGAAAACGAAGTAATAACATTACACAACAGTCCTCGATGGGACCCACAGAACAGATATATACAACAGCGACTCAATGAGTCAAGAATACAGATATAATATACAAGATCCAAATCACCTTGAAAACGATAGAGCGTCCAGCTACGGACAAGATGCAAATGGGCTAAGAGCCCTGAAGAATAACCAATGGCGTCCATAACCCTGCCCAGGCCAAGCCGGAAGGTAACCACCTAACGCGTCGATCTCAAAACCTGCTCAACAAAGGGGTGCCGACAAAGGGCGAGAAAAACAAAGAGGAGCGTCGATCGAGGCCGACACGGCGAGGCTAGAATTCGCGGTCCTCGCCTACATAGGTATGGTGGATGACGGCGCGCATGCACTAAACAACCTATAGAGACTCGATACTGGCGGTGTCGAGAGGGGTAAGAAGGACCTATTCGGATCCAACCTGATACTATCATCAAACAAACCCATCCTGGCGTTTCCCCCTCGAGACCGTCGAGGAAGTCAACCGAGGGACTCACACAGTTGGCAGTTTTATTTATTCGGTTATCGTTGCGGCATTTTACTAGTCAGGTTTAGATAATCATCCTGATAAAGTAAGCAGTGGGCACTTTTAGTTAACCATTCCGTTATAGTGGCAACACTTACTAGTCAGATACAGTTAACATGAGGAAACCCATAAACACAGCAGTTGTTGGAACTTTTATTCAGCCATTCCGTTGTAGTTGCAAGATTTACTAGTCAGGTACAATTGTCGCAAGCGACAACCAAACAAGCAATTGTGGGCAGTATTAATTAGCCATTCCATTATAGTGAAGCTGATTACTAGTCATTATAAGTCAAATTTATAACAGTAAACTTTAGTTATGCTTGTCTATGATCGAGATACTGTGCTCCAAGTCGTCCATAACCGCGGACACGGCTTTCAGAAAGTTTTAACCCGGCCTGGGGGCGCCAATAGCAACACACACACGATCAACCTCGGAAAAACCAAATCAAAACCCAACGAGGTCTCACGGCGAAAGCAATCGCAAGATTCAGAAATATTTCAGGGGCCACCCTTTGAGTAGAACCATAGAGTAGACAAGCTCAGACGGCCTCAAGGTCTGCGTCAATGGCTGTGGACTGGGAACCCCAAGCGGGCTTGTCGACACCGCGTAAACACTCCGCTTCCTAAGCAGACAAAGGTGCAGTACCTCGCACAATCGTAAATAAAGCAGTAAAACATGGCATAAGTACAGGATCGTAAATAAAACCTCAAACTAGTTTGTGGCCCCAAGAAATAAGACGGAATCAAGCTCTGGCTAGGGGGGGCCCATACTCCCCATATGTGGATAGCGCGATAAATCAAGGAACAGGTATCAAGTACTCGGGGTCTTACGGGACACAAGTGGGCGTTCGGAAACCAAATATTATCTATCACCCACCGATGCCTCTGCTTATTTCTATTTTAGTTGTTAAACAGGAATTAAAGTGACGATAAGTAAAACTAGAATCATCTCCAACATCAACATGCGGCGATACATCAGCAACTGTGGCATATGACGACACACAACAGCACTTGAGCAAGCGGCGGCGACACGCAAGTCCAACTATCTACCAAACAACAGGTAATAGGGTGTGTCCAAGGCAATATAGGGCTGCAGGGAATATCACAGGTACGGAAACTAAAGCATCGCAACACAGATAGCAATAGATCAACAGGAGGGAAGTAAATACTATAAAAGTAAGATAGGTAGAAAGGGGGAGATGCTCGCCTGAAAACATTGTCGAAGGTTTTCATCCGAAGATCGGGGCGAAGCTCACATCAACTCAACGGCCTTATCCGCGAAGAAGCAAAACACTAGAATAAACACCGGATGCAATATTTAATAAAACGGCAGAAGATCGGCATGATGCATGTATGATGCATGGCATGGCAAGGTGCGATGCGATTAGGTCAAGATTAAGCGGAACCGGGGTCCCGACAATTAATTAGGTGGTCCATGTTGTTTAGCTACCCCGCAATTTAATTGTTGTTTTAACATGGCAGAAGATAGCACCGGTTATTGCACAAATTTAAATGAGGCCAATATGAGACTAGATTTGCCGCATATGGGCCCCATATTTAATTATTAGGTGAATCGCATAAGGCCCCAAACCACAGATATGCATGCAAGGATGGCAATTCAATATGCAACAAGTTGTTATTATGTTTTAAAATAGGGTTCTCGGATAAGAGTCACACTTTAGGGTTCTCGACGATCTTGGGGGTTTCCGGGGTTCGGGGTTGGTCTCGGGGGGTTCGACGAGGTCGGTCTCATGAACGTTCTCGGAAAGGGGTAGATCTTGGTGCTTCCGGGGTCTTCGGGTCATGTCGACGGTCACGGCGTTCGGGATGAAGCACTTGTCGTTCTTGTCGCATGTAGATCTTGTCGCATTCGCGGTCCTCGGGTCATTTGTGGGTTCGTTGCCTCGTGCGGAGATCCTGGCGTACGGAAGAGAGTACTTGCCGCGCATGTGGCCTAAGGGTTCGATGACGGTGATCTTGTCGCTTGGTATCCGTGTGGAAGCACTCGAGGACGATGGCGAACTCGCCCGGTATCGGGGTTCGGTATCACTCTCCGGGTAGTAGGTCATGGCATTCCAGGATCGGTCTTGGAATCTGCTTCGGGATGAAGAGCTTGGTATGCGGCATCACCGGATCTATGGCGAAGGGCTCGGGTCTTCGGTCTCCGTGTGGGCGATCTTGGCGAGGGGACTTGGGGTTTGCGGGGCCGGATCTGCCGACTGCGGGCTCGGGGCACGCGGCGGACGGCGAGCGGGGTTGAACGGCGACGGCGGAGCTTGGCGGAATAGAGGCGGGGTCCGGCGGAGTGGCTAGGCCGCGGTCAGGCGAGGTGGACGCCAGGCGGAGGCCAGCCGCAGCCTTGAGACGCCAGCGGTGGTCGCTGGAGGAGCCGCTGGCGACGCAGCGGGAAGGTGGCCTGTGAGGCGGCAGCGGTGGGCGGCCGGCTGCGGCCAGGCGAAGGAGGGGAGAGGCGCGGGCGGAGTCCGTGAGGCGAGCTCGCGGCTCGAGGTCGTTGGCGAGTGGGGTCGGGCCTTGGCGCGGGGCATGATGTCGTGAGAGCTTGGCTGGGGACGGAGGGACGCGTTGCCGGAGGCGGGTGAGGCCGACAGCGGCGGCCGCCGGTCCCAGCGGCGCTGACTCAAGGCTGCCGTCTTGTGGGAGCGTCCTTGGGCGAGCCTGCAGCGGAGCGAGGGGTCCCGGCGGGAGCTCGGGAGGATGGGCGGCAGCCGGGCGAGCGGCGGAGAGGCTGGCGCGGTGGGGAAGCGACGCAGGCGGCGAGGAAGGAGCATCTGTGTGGCGGGGTGAGGGGCGGAGATGGGCGGCCGCTGGGTGCAGGTGCTGTTACTCGTGGGAGAGAGCGGTGAGTGGAGGCGGGCACGCGAGCGGTGAAGGGAGGTGGGAGGAAGGGGACGGTGACGTGGGGGACAGGGCAGGTGGGGTCTGGTGGGGCCAGGGCGGTTCGGGTTGGACCAGGGGGGTGCCAGGGAGGGGTTTGACCGCGTCCTGGGTGGCTGGCGCGGGGGGTGTGTGTGGTGTCCTGTGGCGTGAGTGTGTGTGTGTTTGAGAGGGAGAGAGAGAGAAAAGAGGGGGGTGACCAAGTGGCGGTCTAGGATTGGAGGGGGGAGAGGGAGAGGGTGAGGTGGAGGCCAACGATTGGGTGGGGTGATGTGGATCTAGGGGTGGGTAGAAATCTGGGTAGGTTTAGGTTTTAGGAAGGGCGGTTGGTGGTTGGACCGATTCAAAAACCTGGGGGTGGTCGTTCGGGTCGATCTGGCCCGTTCGACTGCCCCCACTAAAAAATAAATTAAATATTTTATTTATTTCAAACAAAGTTATTGTTTTGCAAACCGATATCGGTAAACCAAAATATTCCGGGGACCCGGGGTTTTGCATTTGAATTAAGATGGGGCGTTTGGAAATAAACCGGGGTTTGCGAAATAGTTTTGGCAAACAATGCATGATGATGACGATGCAATGCACAAATTCAACGCGATTTTCTAGTAGTGGTTTTGCGGGATGCCACAATTCGACACCACTAACAATGGATCTCGCCCTCGAGATCCGCCTCATGGTACCGGAAGGAGGGTCGGCGATCTGCATCTTCTCGCTTCGTGTAGATCCTCGCGACACCACTAACAAGAGGTCGTTGATCCCGATCATCAAGAGAACACTCCGGAAACAACGGACGAAGTTAAAGGTAAGGCCACCTCTAACTTCCATGGAAGGAGTAAAATTGCCTCGATCCACCATTCTATATACAAAGCAAATGATAAGAGTAGTGGTATGGTCGCGACTCCATCCCGCACTCAAAGCATTACTATGTACACGAATAGACAGATTATGCAACCAACCCTCAAGATTCAGACTGAAGATCTCGACGAGCGAGGTTCGGAAACAAAGGGGTGATGCAGACTCTGCATCGGATCTGATGTAGATGATGTCGTCGCGTCGGAAACACCGGAAGGCTCAAACAAGGAACAAGGAATGGTAACACCGTAGACGGATTCATCAGGCAGCTTGAACACCGGGTGGTAGAGCACCGTTAACAAAGGAGGAAGCGAAACCCTAAAGGTACGACGGAACCCAACCACGAGAAATCCTGGACTCGAAGAGGAAGGAGAGAGCAGATTCAAAACGCGTCGAGTTGAGAGGGGAATAGCAGAGGGGTAAGGAGTAAAATCAGACCTAATCAGAACTATCCAACCGATTTTTAAAAATAGTTTTGACACTCTACTTCGGCCGTTAACTAGGTTATCCTACAGGCTGGACTTGTGGGGTATCGCAACTGCTGAGCTCTGATACCACTCTGTAACACCCTCGGAATCGGACCTATGCAAGTTTGGGCAAAATTCACCAAACCCGCATAGAAACGATTCAAAGGTGCCCACCAGGCACTTTCGTGCGGGTGGAAAACGAAGTAATAACATTACAACAGTCCTCGATGGGACCCACGAGCAGATATATACAACAGCGACTCAATGAGTCAAGAATACAGATATAATATACAAGATCCAAATCACCTTGAAAAGCGATAGGCGTCCGACTACGGACAAGATGCAAATGGGCTAAGAGCCTGAAGAATAACCAATGGCGTCCATAACCCTGCAGCCAAGCGGAAGGGTAACCGCTAACGGCGTCGATCTCAAAACCTGCTCAACAAAGGGGTGCCGACAAAGGCGGCAGAAAAACAAAGAGGCGTCGATCGAGGCCAAGATTACGGAGGCTAGAATTCGGCGGTCCTCGCCTACATAGGTATGGTGGATCGAAGGCGCAAGATGCACTAAACAACCTATAGAGACTGGATACACAAGATCGAGATACAGGCGTGTCGGGGTAAGAAGGACCTATTCGGATCCAACCTGATACTATCATCAAACAAACCCATCCTGGCGTTTCCCCCTCGAGACCGTCGAGGAAGTCAACCGAGGGACTCACACAGTTGGCAGTTTTATTTATTCGGTTATCGTTGCGGCATTTTACTAGTCAGGTTTAGATAATCATCCTGATAAAGTAAGCAGTGGGCACTTTTAGTTAACCATTCCGTTATAGTGGCAACACTTACTAGTCAGATACAGTTAACATGAGGAAACCCATAAACCCAGCAGTTGTTGGAACTTTTATTCAGCCATTCCGCTAGGTTGCAAGATTTACTAGTCAGTACAATTGTATGCAAGCGACAACCAAACAAGCAATTGTGGGCAGTATTAATTAGCCATTCCATTATAGTGAAGCTGATTACTAGTCATTATAAGTCAAATTTATAACAGTAAACTTTAGTTATGCTTGTCTATGATCGAGATACTGTGCTCCAAGTCGTCCATAACCGCGGACACGGCTTTGAAAGTTTAACCCGGCGGGGTGCACCAATAGCAACACACACGATCAACCTCGGAAAAACCAAATCAAAACCACGAGGTCTCACGACGCAGCAATCGCAAGATTCGTAAATATTTCGAGGCCACCCTTTGAGTAGAACCATAGAGTAGACAAGCTCGAGACGGCCTCAAGGTCTGCGTCAATGGCTGTGAGCGATGGGAACCCAAGCGGGCTTGTCGACACCGCGTAAACACTCCGCTTCCTAAGCGATGCGATGTGCAGTACCTGCAATCGTAAATAAAGCGATAAAACATGGCATAAGTACAGATCGTAAATAAAACCTCAAACTAGTTTGTGGCCCCAAGAAATAAGACGGAATCAAGCTCGCTGGGGGCCCATACTCCCATATGTGGATAGCGATAAATCAAGAACAGTATCAAGTACTCGGGGTCTTACTGGGACACAAGTGGGTTGAAACCAAATATTATCTATCACCCACCGATGCCTCGCTTATTTCTATTTTAGTTGTTAAACAGAATTAAAGTGACGATAAGTAAAACTAGAATCATCTCCAACATCAACATGCGGATACATCAAGAATCGTGGCATATGACGACACACAACAGCACTTGAGCAAGCGGCGGCGACCAAGTCCAACTATCTACCAAACAACGGTAATAGGGTGTGTCCAAGGCAATATAAGGCTGGGGAATATCACAGTGCGAAACTAGAGCATCGCAACACAGATAGCAATAGATCAACAGGAGGGAATAAATACTATAAAAGTAAGATAGGTAGAAAGGGGAAGATGCTCGCCTGAAAACATTGTCGAAGGTTTTCATCCGAAGATCGGGGCGAAGCTCACATCAACTCAACGGCCTTATCCGCGAAGAAGCAAAACACTAGAATAAACACCGGATGCAATATTTAATAAAACGGCAGAAGATCGGCATGATGCATGTATGATGCATGGCATGGCAAGGTGCGATGCGATTAGGTCAAGATTAAGCGGAACCGGGGTCCCGACAATTAATTAGGTGGTCCATGTTGTTTAGCTACCCCGCAATTTAATTGTTGTTTTAACATGGCAGAAGATAGCACCGGGTTCGCTGCACAAATTTAAATGAGGCCAATATGAGACTAGATTTGCCCGCATATGGGCCCCATATTTAATTATTAGGTGAATCGGCATAAGGCCCCCAAACCACAGATATGCATGCAAGGATGGCAATTCAATATGCAACAAGTTGTTATTATGTTTTAAAATAGGGTTCTCGGATAAGAGTCACACTTTAGGGTTCTCGACGATCTTGGGGTTCCGGGTTCGGGGTTGGTCTCGGGGTCCAGGGTTCGACGAGGTCGGTCTCGCGGGAACGTTCTCGGAAAGGGGTAGATCTTGGTGCTTCCGGGGTCTTCGGGTCATGTCGACGGTCACGGCGTTCGGGATGAAGCACTTGTCGTTCTTGTCGCATGTAGATCTTGTCGCATTCGCGGTCCTCGGGTCATTTGTGGGTTCGTTGCCTCGTGCGGAGATCCTGGCGTCCGGAAGAGAGTACTTGCCGCGCATGTGGCCTTAGGGTTCGATGACGGTGATCTTGTCGCTTGGTATCCGTGTGGAAGCACTCGAGGACGATGGCGAACTCGCCCGGTATCGGGGTTCGGTATCACTCTCCGGGTAGTAGGTCATGGCATTCCAGGATCGGTCTTGGAATCTGCTTCGGGATGAAGAGCTTGGTATGCGGCATCACCGGATCTATGGCGAAGGGCTCGGGTCTTCGGTCTCCGTGTGGGCGATCTTGGCAAGGGGACTTGGGGTTTGCGGGGCCGGATCTGCCGACTGCGGGCTCGGGCAGCACCTTGGCCAGCGGCGGGTTGAACGGCGACAGCGGAGCTTGGCGGAATGAGGCGGGTCGGCGGAGTGGCTAGGCCGCGGAGGCGAGAGGTGGACGCAGGCGGTGAGCCCGCTGGCTGCATGGCCTTGAGACGCCAGCGGTGGTCGCTGGAGGAGCGGCCTTGTGACGCGAAGGCGCCTGTGGCGGCAGTGGTGGCGCGTCGGCCGCCAGCAGCGAGGAGGAGGAAAGGGGCGGATGCGGGAGTCCGGCGAAGCTCAGGCGCTCGGGGTCGTTAGCGAGTGGGGTCGGGCCTTGGCGCGGGCCGCGATGTCGGCGGAGAGAGCTTGGCTGGGCGGACGGACGAGACGCAGTTGCGGAGGCGAGGGCGCGGCGGGTCCAGCAGCTCAGGCGGCAAGTCGTGAACGCTTCAGCGTCAGCGAGCCAGCAGCGGGAGAGGTCCAGCGGAGGCACGGGAGGATGGGGCGGCCGGGCAGAGGCGGAGAGGGCTGGCGCCGTGGGGAAGCGACGGGCGGCGGCGAGGAAGGAACATCTTGTGGCCAGGGTGAGCGGAGATGGCGGCGGCCGTGGTCGGAGTCTTTGCAGCCGATTACTCGCGTGGGAGAAGCCAGCGAGGTGGAGGAGGCACGCGAGCGTGAAGGAGGTGGGAGGAAGGGGCGGTGGCGTGGGGACAGGGCAGGTGGGGTCTGGTGGGGCCAGGGCGGTTCGGGTTGGACCAGGGGTGCAGGGAGGTTTGACCCGCGTCTGGGTGGCTGTGGGGGTGTGTGGTGTCTGGGCGTGAGTGTGTGTGTGTTTGAGAGGGAGAGAGAGAGAAAAGAGGGGGGTGACCAAGTGGCGGTCTAGGATTGGAGGGAGAGGAGAGGTGAGGTGGAGGCCAACGGTTGGGTGGGGTGATGTGGATCTAGGGGTGGGTAGAAATCTGGGTAGGTTTAGGTTTTAGGAAGGGCGGTTGGTGGTTGGACCGATTCAAAAACCTGGGGGTGGTCGTTCGGGTCGATCTGGCCCGTTCGACTGCCCCCACTAAAAAATAAATTAAATATTTTATTTATTTCAAACAAAGTTATTGTTTTGCAAACCGATATCGGTAAACCAAAATATTCCAGGGACCCGGGGTTTTGCATTTGAATTAAGATGGGGCGTTTGGAAATAAACCGGGGTTTGCGAAATAGTTTTGGCAAACAATGCATGATGATGACGATGCAATGCACAAATTCAACGCGATTTTCTAGTAGTGGTTTTGCGGGATGCCACACCTCCGTCTTCATCTGAGCGCCACCAACGGCTAGATCAACTCCGGTGAGCTCCCCTGGTAATCCGTGACCTCCCCCTCCTCTCTGGTTGACACTAGCATACTCTCCTCTCTCGCGCGTGTCTAACGCACCCTTTGTTTACATTGGCGTGCCTTGTAGCCTCGTCCCCGACAATGGCCGAGCGTACCCGACGGAAGTAGGGACTCCGGCGAGCAATTGTCGTGAACCCCGTGCGCCCCCTGCCCTGCAACAACCACGTTGAGCATCAGTACGTTGCTGCAAACCTGGTGAGCCCCTCCTCCCGCTCCCCCTCTTCCTAGAATAGCCGGAACGCCTCTGCCCGAGCGTCGCCGCCACGCACCACCGTCGAGCGCCGCCAGCCCTTGGTCAAATCAATTTGAGCCGTTGGATCTTGATCGTATGTACGCGATAGATTGACTAAACAAACCGTTACGCTTGATCTGCACCGCACAATCCCACTTAAATCCTGCGGTCTACATCACGCGATCCTACCGAACCGTTATGAGCCAGTAGGATACAGACACGTGGCCCAGAGATGATTTAAAACAGAAATTGTGTTCTATTTGATGTTCCAATTTGAAAAATTCATAACTTTCAAACCACACGTCCAAATTTTGCAAATTTTATATCAATGGAATCATCAAGACAAATCCTACCCAACCATGCCCTTTTTTTAGTAAATTGTTTCTGATAAAATGGTTGTTTTTACAGAAACTTGTGTAGGCATATTTAGAATATAAAATTTGTTCTAAAATGATTTTTGAGATAAAACCTTTGGCAAATGGTTTGTTTTGAACCTACTGACCATAGAAATCAATTTGTGGTTTCAAAAACATATTTTGTGAAGCAAAAGAATAAATCTTTGTTTTAGACCATTTCCAGTCAAATAAAAATGTTGTTATATGTTAAAAATACTTTTTGGAGGAAAATATTTGGGAAATGTTTTAATTTAAACTCTTTGACCCTAAACACAAAGTTTTGTGATTTGAAAACATATTTGGTGAACCTTATAAAGATTTTTACTTTGTTAAAGACATTTTCAACCACATAAAATATTGATTTGGTTTAAAAATGGTTTATAGATAAAATCTTTTGCAAATTGTTTTTTCACTTTATAAAATGAGCAATAGGTGTTTTCAAATGTTTATAACCCATTATAAACCACTTTTCCAAATAAAACAATCTTTGGCATGCTTGCATGCATTACTCTATTTTTAATATTTTATGTGATGTTTGCTTGAATGGTAGATTGAAATTGTACCTTGCTTGATTGAATTGTAGTGATTTGGAGAGTGTGAATATTGCAAGGACAAGGAGTGAACTCATATTCTCTACCAAAAAGGCAAGTGATGCTCCATACTTTTGTCCCATTATTTTCACTATGCATTAGTGATAATTCTAAGTAGGACTTGCATGGAATTTTTGCTAAGTATAAACTATGCCATGGGAAATCCTAGTAGATGAAACCTTAGTAGAAATTTCCTAAGTTAAGATTCCTACTACTATCATGCTTAGCTTAGCTAGTAGAAAACAAGGGTGGATTATATTCATGCTATGGAATATTTCTAAGTCAAGGACTTGTGTTTTGTTTAATAAAACAACTAAGTGAATGAATCACCTGGGTGGAATGGAAGGAATGGTTTGTGTTGAGTGGTTACACAAGGCCCATTTCTATGGTTTACCTTGTGTATATCACTTGTGGATGGCCACCCAGGAACAAAGAGATTTGAGATGTCAAATGTTGAGAAGCTTCAAGTGCAGCCACTTGGCATTATGGGCTCTGCCTGGATCATATAGGTTGCAATAACTTAGCCAAATGGACAGTTGGTGGTAGGGGATTGATAGGTTGGAGCGCGTCCATTCTGGTCTAAGGGAAGGCTTCTGAAAGATCTTGTCTTGGTGAAACCAAGTCTTGTGGGGAAAGTGCACTACCTCTGCAGAGTGTAAAATCTAAGTACTTAGCCATATCCCTGGTAAAGGACAATTTGAGCATCAAGGCATGGAAACTATCAAGAATCTCCTCATCCCAATTTCTAAGTTAAAACTTTGTGGTTGAACAAGGGTTGAAGGATCACCAATTTCTATTGGGAGATGCCTTGGGTGATTTTTGACAAACAAAAACTTAGTGTTTTCAAATGATAAGGAAAATCTATTTTGAGCAAAGCAAGCCTAAGCACCACTTAGCCAAATGCATATAGATGATAGACTCCACTATACTACCAAAGTATCACTTGCCAATACAATTCAAATGTATTGACCGTTGTGGCTATAACTTATTATGTTGCAGGTTTGTTTGATATTAGTGAAGTGTGTTGAAATAGGATTACAAGTCTACAACCAACATGTTTGCCTGTGGCATTTTGAAGATGAAGGACCCCATGCTATTGTTATATTCTGCTGCATTGTAATGTGATAGCCAAATGAGCTATGTAAGATGTAATAAATTATTTTATTCCTGGTTGTAAAGTTGTATTATGACCTTTGTTTCTTGATATTACATCTTAACTGTGGATGCTAGCTATTGATCCAGGGACTAGCATTGTAAACACAGGGATCTCTACCTTATTATAGGTTGGGAACCTTACACCCATAGGCCCAACCGGCCAAAACCCTAAGGAAAACCCTAGGAACCCTTCTAGAAGGGAGGGGAAGACTTGCCCCCCACTCCAACCCTTGGGGCAGCCGCCCTAGGGCTTGGAGGAGGGGCCAAGGGGGCCGGCCAGCCCTCTATATAAAGAGAACAGGGGCGCACCCTCCTCCCCCCACTGCTTGAACCCTAGCCTCCATACTGCTGCCCTCCCCTCTCTCTCTCTCTCTCTCTCTCTCTCCTGACTTCGTGTAGGCGAAGCCCTGCTGCAGAAACTCTCCACCATAGCACCACGCCGTCGTGTTGTAGATCCAATCTATCTCTCCACCCCACTTGCTGGACCAAGGAAGGAGGAGACGTCGCGGCACCGTACGTGTGCATCTCTCGGAGGCGCCACCACTTGCGGCGTAGGATCGGATCGGATCGGATCACGAGGAGAAGACGGTGAGTACGACTAAACCAACCACGTTCTGTTGAACGTTTCCGATGTGCGATTTCTTTAAGGGTATGAATATCTCATCTATCCCTCTCGTTGATTGCATCTCCTAGATTAGATCTTGGCTTTCCCGTTCACATCCCTAAATTTTTTTTGATTTACTATGATGCGAAACCCTTCATAGGATTCCAATCCATAGGATTTTTTCTATTAGGATGTGTTTGTTTCAAAGGAATGAATCCTATAAAATTTCTTTGCATTGTTTTCGTACACTACAATTTTATAAGATTTCTAACAAGAGATAAGACCCCTTGAAAAAATTCCTATGTGTCTATAACAACTATGACATGTACTAAGCCCCATAAAATTTTCTGCATTTTTTCCTATGGTGCAATTAAACAATTTATCTTACCGATTCCTGTATTTTTCATCCTATAGGATTCTAAGTGGCATGTGATTCTATTTCTACACTTTTCCTATTCCTATGTTTTACAAATCCTTTAAATGAAACGAGCCCTTGGCAGTTATATATGACATCCGTTGCTTCCAAAATCGCCCTTTTTCTGCACGCTCTCATGGTCAAAACGCTGTGAACTCGTGATTCTGATGTTTGCTCAATCGAGTCATTTAATAGTATAGTAGAGACACTGATGAATAGAACACGTGCATGAGAAGACTAAGAGGGCGGATTAGGCCCGTTCACTATTATATCTTCCGATAAATAATTTGTTAACGATTGTTTCGTGAAAATAAAAGCCACAATCGTATCAAACAGGCCTAGATAATATCTTACCCGAAGGCACTTAACTTGCACAACACATTGTCCATACAAGCAGGGCGTGGATGGCCACCCCGATTTGACCTTTGCTCTCGCGAGATCGACGCCGTAATCACTACATATATGAAAGACAACCGTTTCAGCGATGGTTTAAGGCTACCAAATCAGCGATTTGCACTGTAGACTCGCGCGTATCTACAGTAACCGGTATCTACAGTATGACTCTTTTTTTTCCACCGCTTTGACCGAAGAGTTGAGAAGCCCCACGTCTCCACTCCCCGCTGCTACATCCCCGCCTCTCACCGCCCGTCCCTGCCTCCTACGACCTGTCGCCACCATGGATCCTCCGTGCTTGGGATCACTTCCCTCGGTGCGTCTCGCCTCGAAGGACTCCAGCCTCGGGGAGTGCCCATCTCTCAGCGGCAATCTCCACTGCTGGCACCGTCGTCCGTGGCAGGACGAGGAGCGTGACCTCAACTTTGCTGGACGGCCAAATCGGGGCGCAGGTCAGTGCTCTCTGTCCATCTCCTCCATATTTCCCCATTCTCCGGCCAAATTCCAGCAGAAATCGTTGCGTCTCGATGCCATGCTAGGAGAAGCAGACCGGGGTGTCGCCTCGCGAGTGCAACACACATCACCAGCTCACCCGAGGCTAGGACATCTCCAATGTCTCCGGATCCACTAAGCATTACCTGCCCTTTCACTGCTCCATCTCTTCTTCTCTTTGAAACTAGATAAAGATGTACCCTCTAGATGTGTCTTTAATTACCATGAGGAGCAGAACCAGTTTGGGATTTATTCGTTGATTTATGCAACGGCGGTTTTGGGAGTTCATTATTTTATTTTCTTTGCTACATGCTTTCCATTGCAAAAATTTCAAAAGCAAAAGATTTCTGCAGAACACCATGAACCGACAGTTTGCTACATGCTTTCCATTGCAAAAGTTTCAGAAGCAAAATATTTCTGCAGAACACCATGAACCAATGCTTTCCATTGCAAAAATTTCAGAAGCGAAAGATTTCTGCAGAACACCATGAACTGACAGGGAGGAGGATAAATGGAGAATAATGTTTCCCGGATTGAATCCGAAAGCTAAGTGTTGTGGAAAAAAATGGTTCGTTTGATCAGTTGTTACAGTTGCCTACTCTGCCACCCTTTATTTGTTTTACATGCCAAATTTTTTCAAGTGCTTAAATCGAGGATGTGCTGCCTACCTCACTAGGCAACTGTCTGGCTCCGCTGTCACGCCCGGCTGGTTGATGAACCGTGTTGTAGTCTTGCTCCGGTGTGTTGTTGTCCATAGGATGGCCTGCAAGGTGAACTGTTGCATGTCTAAGTTGGTTGTCGGGCTCCTATAGAGGCACATAGTAAATGTCGACGACCCTACGGGATAAACTGCTGCATGCTCTGGATCACCACTTGAGAAGGTTCGGTGCGCACATTCAAACTTCTTACTGAAACTTTGCAGGCCAAGTTGTATCTCGAATGTTGCAATTTTCTTTGAGTGTATACTAATTGCTTTGATTTATATTGGTCTTGCGTGTTAAATTCTGTGGAGCTGTAGCAAACTGTATTTGCTAATTCTCATTTACCTCCTGAGCACATCCTACCATGTCGTGAATTGTATTTCTAAATTCCAATAATACTGAGATATGCAATTCTCGGGCATATCGGTGTGTCTATTAGAGAGTGAAACATTTCTCTAATAAAATAATCTATTATAGTGCCTTGAACCTTATCAGATTTCTGTTATGCGGCCATAGTCTTGCCTCTTTCTTTTGTCAAAAGGAAGCTATGTAGAAAGCTTCATTTAATGTTTTTTATATGGTGTATTTTTTTATCTGATAAGAGCAGATCATACTTGACCATTGGAGTACTGTGAGAACATTTTAGTGTATTTCCCCTTTGCAAGAAGCAAATATATTACAACGGGGACTTGATTCATTTAGTATTAAACACTATTGTTTAACTACTCAACCAGTAAGTTGTACTAATATTTTTTCTCTTTTGTTTGGGGCCAGATGAACCTATATAGTAACATCTTTGATTAGTTACACAAGAGACTGTTGGTTCTAGGAAGGGCTATTTGCGAATTGCTACGCACATGTTTGTCCTTTTATCCCTTCCCATTATTAATAGGCAATATGAGCCTATCAAAATGGTTGTTCCAACATTGACAAACATAAAGAAGACATTTTTTCACCGCTATATCTGTACTCTTTTATACGTTTTTGGGTGAAAGCATGCACTCTTGATGTACAAGACTATAAACATAATTATGTACTGTATACTGTAGAATCTGCTTATCATTTTCAGGTGACATGCACTCTTTGTCAAAGAATAGATAATCCAACACACTGGGCTTTCAATATCTGACTTCTCAAGGTAACTTGACATGTATATATTCAACTATTGTTGGGTTAATTTATTATCTTCAGGCTGTAAGAAAGCAAGCTGTAATGGTAGTACCGGTTAGAACATTTTCAAACAGCAGCTGCTATGTTTTCTTGCATTTTGTATAGAAGATCCTTGGAGAACATGGTAAACATTGATTGTTTTTACCTGTAACTTAACAAACTGCAATGATTAATTACGTTTTTATGCCCACTAACCTCCATTCAAAAAAGTGCATAGCACTTCCATGCAGTTCATTCACTAATACAGTAGAAACTCAGCACTTCTCTCTCCTACTCACATTCTTTTAGACTTTTTCAAAAATGAAAGTTAATAAGATATCGATGAATCTATAGGGATCTTATTTTCAGGTTTACCTGGAATGAAGAAAAGAAAAATAAATTGTCTTTCATCCTTCATCCTTCTCCCATTGTAAAAAGGTTTTGAAAATTGATGCATTTGTGTGATATCTGCTCTTCATCATTTCTTGGATTAATATAGAGAAAAAATCTCAATTACTCAGACCATGGTACTATTATTATTTTAGATGAATACTAATTTCCCTATCTATGTTTTCACAGGTAGCCGCAAAATTGACCAAAGTGGAGAATTGGAAATAAAAGGGTTATTAACCTTTCGAGTTTGCTAGCTTCCAAGGAAGTAAAGCGTCTTCAGATCATCTTTCAGAAACATATTTCTGCGATTGTGCAGCGAAATTCCCTATGTACCCAGGAGAATAGCAGGGAATGATGTAGTTTGCTAAAAAATTATGTGTTGCAGGTCAAAATTACATGTTTAACTAGATAATCTACGTGAGACATGCGGGCCGTTCCGAAGTTACAGATTGACTAAGTTCAATCTATATATAGCTTGGCTTGGATTGATGATTTTATAGAAATTCTTGTGTTTCTCTAATCAACATTGCCACCGTCGGTGCAAGTATGATTAGTATCTATGTTTTTTTATTGCTACTGATACAGATTTCATTATAAGACAATGGAGCCAATTACTCTTCGTGCTATGGATGATCTCCGATCAATTCAGTGTGGATTTGTATTCATGTGTTACTTCATGTAGACCGAGTTCCATTCTATATAATAAGGACATTGCTTTGAGCTTCCAATATATATAATCATGATACTTTGCTTTGAGCATCCATTCTATATAATCAGGACACTTTAACAACAGGTGATTCTCCAATCAGTTCATGATGTATTCATATCCATATGTTGCATCGTGTAGCATTTTTTAAATATAATCACGACACTTCAACAACAAATACTGCAGCAAGAATACTTCAATTTTTAATACTGCAGATAGAATACTTGCCTAGCCACACGGGCGCGGCAACTCAGTCACAGGCAGTCTCAAGCGGTTGGAAATTTCGGACAGATTCATCCCAAAGTTGCTATATTTTTCTTGCTAATATAGTTTATTTATTGTACTTTTCGGGGCTAGCGCTATTTTTCTTGGTTTTCTCTCTCTGCCACTTTGGACTACTTGGATTATTCTATGCCATCAGTTGCTTCCAAAATCGCACCTTTTCTTCCACGCTCTTCTTAGTTAGTCAAAACGGTGTGGACCCGTGATTGTGATGCTTGCTCAAGTTGTTCGATCCATGGCCGAATCTATGATTAAAGTCGCACTATTACGTGTACTAGTACTTTTACCGATTAAAAGGATGATTGGGACTTGGGACTCGCTTTACGTCAGCAACTAGTCAATCCAGAGAACCTGCAATAAACGATGCTGACAGCTTGTCATCGTCGATCGGCATCACCAAATTTGCATGATTGCACGGGAGTTGAACTTGCAATAACAAATTATTTATTCAGCCGCATGTTTTTTCTCGTCAAAATATTTTCTTTTGGCGACCTCGCTAGCTCGATAAAAGAAACCATTCTTAAGGCACATCGCTTTGGACGAGAGGCATTTTCTCTATTCAGTTCGAGGCGGCACTCGTTTCAAAAATAAAAAAAAAGGTTCGAGGCGTCTCATTTTCGTTTTTCTTAACGTGCGAATCTAGTTTTTTGGGAGGAAAGCAAAATACAGATGGATAGATACACACTTGAACATGGCATCAGATCGCCTTAATGGTATTGGAAGTCGAATCTTCAGGACCAGATAAGTTTCAAACGCTGCTCGGTGCCCAATGTTATCCGTGCTCCGTGACCAAAAACAAGGATATACTAGCTCAAACTTGTACACTACATCCATGCCAGAAAGCCCCCCACAAAATATGCCTCTCTCGAGAGAGAAAGCACACGCGACTTTCTCGCCAAAGCACTCTGTTCTAGTCCCTGCATTTGCCTTCAAAATACAGCCAGGAGGAGTATATTATGCTCTGAAACACAACACAGTACTACCAGTTGAGTGCGTTCTTCATACGCCAACTTTGTACCGGACCTCTGGGTGCCCCGATGAGAAAACAAAGCTGCGAGATAGCTGCGAGACGCACAAGGCAAGCACTGAAAGTGTGGAACTGATGTAGGAGGAACAAATTGGGCGCAATGAAAGAAATGAAAATCAAATGATGCTGTTCAGGGAGTGTCTAAGGGACTGTCGTTTGACTGATCTTGGTTACTGTGGCTATGATTTCACTTGGGATAACAGACGAGAGGGTGCAGACAATGTACAATGTAGATTAGACAGAGCCACGGGTTCTGATTCTTTTCTGGAGCTGTTCCCTCTGACCCAAGTCGAGCACATAGCAACAGAGGAGTCGGACCATTTGGCTCTTCTCATCAACGTAGCTGCGGAACAAAACAAGAGACTTCCCTCTCATTCTCGGGGTTTCACGTATGAGGAGATGTTGTCTAAAAATGAATCCTATGAGGATATGGTAAAGGAGGCGTGGGAGTACAGTTTTTCAGGTAGGAGAGACATTGATAGCTTCTGGCAACAACTCAAAGAAATGTTAGGGCATATGAAGCGATGGAGCTTTGATGTTTTGGGCTCGGTGAAAAAAGAGCCAAAGATACTTCGCTCCAAACTAGAAGAGGCTAAAGTCCAAGCTCTAGTTTCAGGGTCAACCGTGGAGGTTAGAGCTTTTGAGCGTCAGTTGCATGATACATATGAAAAAGAGGAAATTATGTATAGGCAACGCTCACGTCAGGAGTGGATGAAGGCTGGCGACAAAAATACCAAGTATTTTCAGAATCGGGCGTCTCACACGAGGCAAAAAAATACTGTTTGGTTCCTTCGTCGCGAGGATGGCAGTAAATGTGACACGGATAAATGTATGAGAGCTATGACACTGGCCTTTTATGCTCACTTATGTTCGTCAGAAGGGGCATCAAATATGAACAGAATACTGGATCATTTTCATGATTTTGTCACTGACGAAATGAACCAAATGTTGACCGCTCCTTATACAGATAATGAGATAGAGGCTGCTCTATTTCAAATGGGCCCGACTAAAAGTCCTGGCCCGGATGGGCTTCCTGCGTTATTCTATCAACGCCACTGGGCGTTGGTTAAGGAGGCGGTTTGCTGTGCCGTTCGTGATTTTCTTGTCAGGGAGGGGATGCCCAGATGACTTCAATGCCACGGTTCTGGTCCTTATTCCGAAGGTTAACTCACCGGAGTTTTTTTCTCATTTTCGACCGATCAGTTTGTGTAATGTTCTATACAACCTCTAAAACGGTTGCAAATCGACTCAAAAGAATTTCGCCCATCCTTATTTTAGAGGAACAAAGCGCTTTTGTTCCCGGCCGACTGATCACCGACAATGTGTTTATCGCCTATGAGTGTGTGCACTCTATCGATCGAGAAAGAAGAAAACTCCATTGTGCGCCGTTAAGTTGGACATGATGAAGGCATACGATCGGGTCGATTGGATCTTCCTGGAACATATGTTGATAAAATTGGGATTTGCTCAATCTTGGGTGGCTATGATCATGAGATGTGTCACTACGGTGTGATTCTCAGTCAAACTTAATGGTGGAACCTCTGATTGTTTCTTTCCATCTCGAGGTTTACGACAAGGGGACCCTCTATCGCCTTATTTATTTTTGTTCTGTGTAGAGGGCTTCTCAAAATTGTTGCAAAGAGCGCATCTTGAAAATCAGATAAAAGGAGTCAAATTTGTAGCAGAGGGTCCTCATATTACCCACCTCCTCTCTGTCGATGAAAGTATTGTCTTCCTGGAAGCAAATGAGGGGAATTTCAACTCTCTCAAGAGGGTGTTGCAAGACTATGAAGTAAGTTCAGGACAAAAGGTGAATCTTGCAAAGTCATCGATTTTCTTTGGTGATGGATGTGATGAAAATAGGAAGCAACACCTAAAGGACGTGATTGGCAAAAATTGTGAAGCTCTCACATAAAATACCCAGGACTGCCCACAGTTGTGGGTCGATCAAAAGAAGGTGCTTTTAAACATATTCGAGAGGGTTCGCAAGGAAATGTAATGGGTTTGAAGGGCCAAGGATTATCAAAGGAAGGAAGAAGTATTTTGGTAAAATCGGTTTTGCAATCGGTATTTGCGTACACCATGAGCTGCTTTCATTTCTCAAAAAATATTTGTAAGCAATTGAGCTCAATTTCGTCACGATTCTGGTGGGGAGAAGCAGATGGTCAACGTAAGGTACATTGGATAAGTTGGGATAAAATGTGCAGAAGTAAGCAAGAAGGTGGCATGGGCTTCAGGGATTATGAAGTTTTCAACCAAGCTCTGCTAGCTAATCAAGGTTGGCGTTTGGTGACAAATCCGGAGTCTCTGTGTGCACGGGTTCTTAAGGCTAGGTATCACAAAAACTGTGATTTTCTGGATGCAAAATGTCCAAAACGCGCTTCATTTACATGGCGCGGTATCATACATGGGAGGCTACTACTAAAAGAAGGCCTTGTTTGGAGGATAGGGGATGGAGCGAAGGTTTCGGCATGGAATGACTGCTGGATTCCGAGAGAAGGATCAATGAGACCACTGGGTCATGATCCTGACGACGAGTTGAACAAGGTTTCAGAACTCTTGCTACCGGACGGCCAAGGTGTTGGAGATATGCCCTAGAGGCAATAATAAATGTAGTTATTATTATATCTTTGTGTTTATGATAAATGTTTACATTCATGCTTTAATAGTATTAACAAGGAAACATTGATACTTGTGTGATTTGTAAACTTAATTTGAAGTCCCTAGTATAGCCTCTATACATCACTTGCTTGTTGGTTGATAAATGATTGAGGTTTCCCTATCATGAACATTGAGATGTTATCAACAACAAGATCATATCGTTAGGAGAATGATATGGTGGACATACTCCTATAGATAAGCGTAGCATAAAGATCAAGTCATTTCAATAGTTCAATTGCTATATGCTTTCTGATACATAGTAACCTAATTCCTTTGACCATGAGATCATGCATATCACCTTTACCGGATGGATGCTTTGATGACATCGAACACCACACCGTAACTGGGTGGCTATAAAGGTGGCATTGAGTGTTCGGAAAGTATTGGTTGAGACACATGGATAAAGAGTGGGATTTGTCCATCCATATGATGATAGATATACTGGGCCCTCTCGGTGGAATGTCATCCAATTAGCTTGCAAGCATGTGACTGGCTCACAAGGGATCACATATCACGAACGAGAAAAGAGTACTTATCGGTAACGAGGTTGAACTAGGTATGCGAGATACCGACGATCATAACCTCGGATAAGTAAACTATCCCGAGACAAAGGGAAATTGGTATCGTATGTAAGTGGTTCATTCGATCGCAAAGTAATCGTAGAAATATGTGGAGCCATATGAATTTCCGATTCCTCTATTGATTATTGTTCGAGAAGTGTCTCGATCATGTCCGCATAATTCACGAACCGTAGGGAGACACACTTAAGGATTCGACGTTGTTTGAGTAGTTATGGTATTATGAGAAAGAGACCAAATGTTGTTCGGAGTCTCGAATGGGATCCGGATATCACGAGGTGATCCGGAATGGTCCGGAGAATAAGATTCATATAAGGAAAGTCCCATTTCGGAGTTCGGGAATGATTCCGGTGTTTTCATCGGGAATGTTCTAGAAGGTTCCGGAATGTCCGGCACTCCGGAGGGGAAGGGGTACATGAATGTGTCATTGCATATTGGGATGATTGCATCATGTACTAAGTGTTCTCGCTGTTCCAAATAAAGGATTAAATTGAATCATAAACTGAAAAGTCAAATAGCAAGTTTGAAAAGTCAAACGGCTAAAACAGGAAAGAAAGGGAAAGAGGAAAGAGGGGGCAAACCGATTTGGGGAGGGAATCCCTCCTCCAACCGGCGGCGCCTCCACCAAGCCGAGTTGGGGAGGGACTCCCTCCCCTTGGCGCCTGCCCTCCACCTATAAAAGGAGGGCAGGCTCCCTCCTCTAGACACACAAGTTCCTATCCTCTAATCTAAACCCTAGCCAAAGCCTTCGGTTTAGAGCCGTTTTGGTTTAGAGCTTCTAATTGCCCTAGCCTTCGGTTAGAGCCTTCTAATTGGTGTGTCTAAACCCTAGACCACTAATAGCTCTCTCATACTCCACCATACTCGCTCCGCCTTAAGGCGAAGCCTGGGATCTCCCTCTACTTCCGTACCACGCCGTTGTCTTTGCCGTAATCGCGAGGAGAGTGCTACAACCTCCATTTTCTTTGGAACAAGGAGAGGAAGGTCTTCGTCGAGTACCGAACGTGTGACCGATCATGAGCGCTAACGCAGCAATTGGCGGAAGGATCGTCTACACGATCTTGAGATCGGGAAGAGTACGACTACATCACCCACGAGAATCCGCTCTCGTTAAATACTTTGGAATCTTCGAGGGTAAGTTATTCCATCAACTCGTTGCTACAATCTAGTAGATAGATCTTGGCTTGTTTGTTTGTATGCGATAGAAATTTTTTGTTTTCCATGCTACGAATCCCTACACAAGGTTGGGATGAGCATAGGCTCCAGGAGCACTTTGCTGAACCAGATATCAAAGACATTTTTCAGATTCCGGTGGGACGGGCAGGAACGAGCGATTTCCTTGCCTTGAACTTTAAGAAGTGCGGCATCTTCTCGGGAATGCAACGTAAAAGATTGAAGGAGGGGGTTCCTGAATCCTCTTCGTCCTGTCGGAGACATGCGGGATGGCTGGCTCTATGGGATACCAAGGTTCCAGGCAAGGTGAAGGTTCACATGTGGCGTTTGATTAAGAACAGCCTTGCTGTTGGAACTGAACTTCAGCGACGAAAGGTCAAACGGAGGGTGAGATGCATCGCTTGCTACCGGGAGGAGAATCTAGAACACAGGTTCTGGACATGTCCACACTCTGCCATGGTCTGGCAAGAACTCATCTCGTTGGCAGGCAAAGTTAATCATCCACCTGCTGAAATTTGCTCTCACGGTGATCTCCGGTGGTGGCTGTTGGACTGGTTGTGCAGAAGTAAGGAGTAGGAAAATGAATTAGGGATGATGACTATTTATCACATTTGGCTGGCAAGAAATGAATCCCGTGATGCTGCCCAAGTTGAGGACCCAGAACTGTCGCGCGTCAAATAGTGCTGGCGATGGAGGAATGGCATAACTTTCATACTCCACCAAGTCCTAAGGCAGCATCCTCAGCAGAGCACTGGCTTCTGCTGGGAGAGGGCTGGTACAAAGCAAATGCTGATGGTGCTTTTCACTTGGCTGATGGCAGAGGAGGAACGGGGGCGATCGTGCGCGATCATCATGGAAACTTCATCGCTGGAGCTGGCCATTTTTTACCCCACACCTTTGATGCTGAAGGGGGCGAGTTATTAGCATGTAGGCAGGGTGCCTTGCTAGCCAATTCTGGAGACGGACAACCAGGGAGTAGGCTTGAAGCTATCAAGGGAGGATAAGGATCGCTCGGTGCACGGCCATCTCGTGAAGGAGGTCAGATCCATTCTTAGGAGTTTTGAAGAATTCAAGGTTCGGAGGGTGCGACGGACTGCCAATGAAGCTGCTCATTTGATAGCCAAAGGTAGCTGCGATAATAAGTTTTCTAGGTTCTGGTTTGGTGTGCCACCAGCCAACATTGTAAATCTTTTGGGTTTGGACCTGTCGGAGATTTGAATAAAATCGCAGCAAGTAATTCTTAAAAAAGAAAGTGTGGAACAAGGACCATGTTGTGTTGGAGACATTCAGAAACAGCGATAATGCTACACCTACGGACTACTTACGGAATTTGTACGCGCTGACGAGGATTCCATCCGACGTGTCCTGACGCTGAACGGAAGAAAAAAAGCTAAGGACGTGCGCCGCTAATTCCGCAAGGAAAAACTGAACTGCCCTTGATCAGATCAACAATGGCACCTTCCTGCCTCTACCGCGCCGCCGTTAATGGCCGGGCCGCGCAGGTCGCTCACGTCGCTCACCTTATTTCTCAATCCGCAACTGGACCACCAGTTGTGTAGTCGGCCGAGCTTCTCGCTGTCGGCGCCGCCCCACCGCGCATAGCGCAGTGAGAAGAATAATGTATGAAACAATGTCAATCTAACATCCCATGGACACTATTAGTTTCACAAACGCCATGGCCCATGGCTCTCACATCTTCTTTGCTCTCATAATTCATGAAGTATTGGATTGTAACTTAACGAATTGATGCGACTGCAAGAACTTTGTAAATAATCATTCACGCCCCAAAGTGATTTGCTCTCTGTATCAACTGTTGTGTGGCAGCATGACATTGTTGTGATCCGTGTCCGTGTCCGCCGGAGAGAGGGAGGTCGGGCGCTGCTTCCGACCAGGACGAGCTCGTCGGGCCGCGGATGACGACAATGAGCTAGTTGCTCTGTTTTCGACGACAGCGAGGTTGCCGCCCAGCTGCCGAAGAGGGACAGCTCGCTGGGAACCTCGCCCGAGCTTCTTCCGAAGGAGGGCAAGTCGCAGCGCCGTCGAAGACGAGAGGCCGGCCGTCGTGTCTCCGATGAAGTGCTGGTCGACCGGGAGAGATATGGAGAAATTTTTGTTCAGTTTTTCTTCATTGGTTCGGATCCATGCTGGCTCCACATTCCTTGACTCGTCAGCGCGTAAACGCTTCCGTAACCAGTTATGTCCGTAGGTGTAGCATTACCGCAGAAACAGTTACAGATGGCGAATGAGATTATTTTGCAGCTAGAAACAGCACAAGACCACAGGCCCCTGTCTCCCGATGAGGCTAAGCTGCGTACAGACCTTAAATCCAGAACGCTGGGGTTATCGGTGCTGCTCAAAATCAAATGCAGACAGCGCAGTCTGGGGATGCAAACACCCGTTTCTTTCACAGAAAGGCGAATTCCCGGCACCGTAAAAGATGTTATTCACTCCTTACAATCACAAGAGGGCATCGTTACGGCGCACGAAGATATGGTAGCATTGGCTCACGATCACTTCGAGCAGATCATGGGCTGCACCGCCTCGCCTGCCAACTCCAGATTTCGCTGGGATGAATTGGGCACGCAGAGTTTTGAACTTGCAGACATGGAAAATCCATTCTGTCTTTGAGAAGATTAAACTTGCGCTAGACGATTTGCCGGTTGACAAAGCCCCAGGACCCCGGCAGTTTCTCAGGAGGTTTCTACAAAGCTTGCTGGGACATTATAAAGTCCGATATACATGCAGCCTTTCATCAGGCCCGGTCCTGAGTTCTCGAGGGCCCAGGGCGAAATTTGGAAATGGGCCCCTCTATACAATATAAAAATAACATTTAATAAAACATATGTATAATATGTTAAGCCATTCAAAGTGCATACAAAAAACAGAATTTATATCTAACAATCTATTCATATTGTGTTATTTTTCTTAACATAGTTAGAAGCAAACTCACTAGCGACTGTATGATTTTTTTTTTTGGTTAAGATGTCTAATATATAAGTAAAAATTATATTGAATTATATTTTTATCTCCCCTCAATTTTTTCTATGACCTACATAAAAAAGACAATGTGCAGATCAAAAACAAAAATTAGAGCATGTGTAGATCAATGTATTTTCACGCATAGAGAAATAAGACGAGAAAATGTGTTAGTCGTGTGGGCTGCTTTTTCTTTTCTTTTTGAGATGGTGATCGTGTGCTGCTTATACATGGATCGATCTGACCATGGTCTAACCCACCGGCACTTAAATCTCTTGTAGCCAAACAAGGGAGAAATAGGCCTTTCAAAGACAAAGGAGAAAACATTCGAAGCTAATAAAGGAAAAATGGGCCCAACGCTCAGCCCACTAGGGAGCAGCGTATGTTACGCTTCGTCTTTTCTTTGGCTGGAATCGCACGACATGTCAAAACTGTTTTAATGGAGCCGCCAACGCTGCTCTCTTGCTGCAGACCTAGCTGGGGCCCCCTTGGCTTCCGGGGCCCGAGGCGGCCGCCCCTCCAGACCACCCTCAGGGGCCGGTCCTGCCTTTCATCAGCTATATCACATGGATGCTAGAGGGGTCGAGGAAATTAATTCATCGCCCCTTGTCCTTATTCCGGAGAAGGGCGGAGCCAATTCCCTACAAGACGACAGGCCAATCTCTCTTATACACAGCCTAATCAAATTGTTCACCAAAGTGCTTGCTCGATGTCTTGCCCCAAAACTTGACCAGATGGTGGCTCAGTGCCAAACAGTGTTCATAAAAAATCGGTGTATCCAGGAAAATTTTGTTCAATGCTCAGAATACAATCAGATTCCTTCACCGCACCAAAAAGTCCCCCTTTCTTCTTAAGGATTTCTATTTTTGTGTCCCTGATTTGTTAGTTGTATCCAATTTTTTTTAGCCGCTTAACTTTTCCTCACTTTTCCCCTTGCCATGTTAAGAAACTCTCGCAGGCGCTCGCAGGCGCTCGGACGGAGGAATGCCGTCAGGTCAAAGGTTTAACCGTTACATGTTGACTGGTAGGACCGCGTTGGGGTTCGGACGTTGAGCGTTACGTTACGAGGCCTCGACCGTTACATGTCTGACCGGTGGGGCCGTGTGTGGGCCGGGTCCTGCATACGTGGTGAAGGTTGGGGCCGCGTTGGGACGGGTCTTGCATACGTGGTGAAGGGCGGGGCCGCATGGAGACATGTCAGACCGGCCATTATCGCTCATCCAAAGCATTCGCTTTCCCCCGAGCCTAGAACAGCTCCCACACCGCCCCTTCGCTGCCTCGCCGTCGTGCCCTCCTACCATATGTCGTCCTCGGCCCTAGAGTCGCCCTCTCCCCCTAGCCGCGGAGCCTACTCCACCTTCGTCTCCGCTCCTGCCCCCGCTAGATCCACCCCTTTCACATAACAGTATGCAACGTCGGCTGGTGCACCGTCCATCTGCGTCGAGCAAGGAGAATATTGGGTGGATTCGCAGGGATCTAACGCATGGATTCCATCTAGGTAAGCTGTTGGGCCACGCAGAGATAAAACAAAACTTTTTCCTCTAACGTGGTGATCCCAAGATCTAGATGAGGTAGAAGGCCACGAGGTTTACCACTAGACGCAGCGATTCGGATTCTTGATGAAGTCGTCGATTGATGCAAGGTCGATCCTCATGATCCGATCGTCCCGTGCCGATCGCACAACACCTCTTTGGTATCCACACGCATAAGGAGGAGCGCCATGAACTACTAGGTTCAGAACGACGGGACTGTGGAGCTAGGGTTTCCAACACATGGAATGACCTAACCGAACAACGATTAACCTTTTTGGGTTAAGGTGCTCCACTATATATAGGGAGTGAACGTGGGTTCTGCTCGCGCGACCCATTCACTAAAGCCCATATAACACTAGTCACCGTGAGTCCAACTCACTAACTCAGTCCTAATCAGGTTTATGTCCAACCCAACCAGATTACATGTTCAGATCCAATCCGAACTTGCTCCCGCGCTTAAGTGTGTGACCCCGCAGGCTCATGGATACTTGGACACGATTGGACTCCGACTCACAATCGATCAGTCGGTAGCGGCTCCTAGCAGAACGTGTTGACTCCCAAGTACAAAAGAGTCATGCCGACTTGTCTTTCCAATGCGACTTATGTCCGAGTCCCTTTTGCCTCACGATATACCTTGTCAGACTATAGGCGAATATATGTCATCCCTTAAATAGTCCGACTCTCTTCTCGATCCGAGATAAGTGATTCACCCGACTAACTCTTAGTCGATCGCTTCGGTTAACACTTAACCGAGTCGTGCATGGCCGTGCTTTCCGAATCATATCTCGCGAGAGGGCCCAGAGAATATCTCTCCGAGTGGAGGGGCAAAATCCCATCTTGGTTATTCACATCACGCAGCTTGATTCTCAGTCGACCCGAACTCTTCCTTTATAACCCACCGATTCACGGATCAGCTTGAGAACCTAAGTCGGTGATCCTCAACTCGGACTATGCAACAACCTCAGGTCTAAGGATTACATTGATTGAGATATACAAATGACAGCTAGTTCGTTGTACCTCAATATGGGTCAATCCGACTCGCTAAACTCTTTAGCCGAGTCTGTGTAAGTTGGAATAGCATCTCCATGCCCATGACAAGTGGAACCGAGTCATCAAGCCAACTTTCACATTGGTCTAAGTTGTGTGTCCAGCACAACCTCAATGACCAAGGATATTTAGTACAAACAACATGAATGCATAGTTCCACAACCGAATCACATATTCAATGATACACATCAGATGTTTATACAAGGACTAATATCTTTATGAATGCAATGAGAAATATCATCATACATGATTGCCTCTAGGGCATATTCCCAACAGTCTCCCACTTGCACTAGAGTCAATCTTCCGACATCACATGTCTAAGCATCTAATGCCAATGGCTCTCAGGTGCGCCTCATGCTTCGGCTTTGGTAACGGCTTTGTCAACGGATCCGCAACATTTGCATCCGTGTGTACCTTGCATAACTTGATATCACCGATCCATTTAACCGCGAATCGTGGTACCGCTGAGTATGTGCTTGTTCTTCCGGTGTTGTCTAGGTTCCTTGGCTTGTGCAATAGCACCATTGTTGTCACAATACACCCAACGGATTGGACGAGCCCTGAACCACACCAAGATCCATGAGGAAATTCCTCATCCAAACAGCCTTCCTTTGCCTCCGAGGCAATATACTCAACCTCTGTTGTGACGCAGCATACGCCTCTCTTGCTTGGAACTCTTCCAGCTCACAAGACCTCCGCTTATAATAAACACGTATCCGGATTGTGAACGAGAATCATCGAGTCGGTAAGATAACTCGCATCCGTAACCCTTTACACCGAGTTCATCTTCACCACCATAAACCAAGAACATATCCTTAGTCCTTCTCAAGTACTTCAGATATTTTTAGTCATCCGATGGATCTCTCCAGATCAGCCTGTATCTGCTCACAATACTTAGAGCATAGGAAACATCCGACCTAGTACAAATCATGGCATACATGATGGATCCGACTGCAGAAGCATATGGAATCGCACTCATTCGACTTCGCTCATCAGTTGTCGAAGGACACTGAGTCTTGCTAAGTTTTACACCATGGAACATCGGTAAGAACCCCTTCTTAGACGATTCCATGTTGAACTTCTTCAACACTTTGTCCAAATAAGTACTCTGACTCAATCCAATGAGCCTCCTTGATCTATCTCTATAGATCCGGATTCCGAGGATGTGTGTTGCCTCACCCAAGTCTTTCATTGAGAAACTTCTTTCCAATGATTCCTTGGTTTCTTGCAACATCTGGACATCATTTCCAATCAGTAATATGTCATCCACATATAAGATTAGAAAATTTACTTTGTTCCCACTAAACTTCTTGTACAAACAAGAATCATGATCACTCTTGATGAAGCCAAACGATTTGACTACCTCATCAAAGCGAATATTCCAACTCCGAGATGCTTGCTTCAACCCATAAATGGATTTCTGAAGTTTGCACACCTTGTCAGCATTAGCCGGATCGACAAAACCCTCGAGCTGTATCATATACACGTCCTCGGTTAAATTTCCGTTAAGGAAAGCTGTTTTGACATCCATCTGCCATATCTCATAGTAGAAATAGGCCGCTATAGCTAACATGATCCGAACTGATTTAAGCATCGCTACGGGCGAGAAAGTCTCGTCGTAATCAACTCCTTGAACTTGTCGGAACCCCTTCGCGACAAGGCGTGCTTTATAGATTGAAACATTTCCATCCATATCAGTTTTCTTCTTAAAGACCCATTTGCACTCGACGGGTCTTGCACCGTCTGGCAGATTAACCAAGTTCCAAACTTGATTTTCATGCATGGACTTTAACTCGAATCTCATGGCTCCAAGCCATGACTCGGAATCAGATCCCACCATCGCTTCCGAATAATTTTCCGGCTCATCACTGTCTAACAGTAACACATCACGAACATTTTGTAATCTTGCCGATCTTCGTAGTACAAGTGTCTTTTACCATTGCCACGACGGCTCAACCTCCAAGGTTTTGCCAACTCGCTACTAGCGGTTCCTCTCGAATTTCTTCGAGCTGCACTGTGCTCCCACTGACTCCCGACCGAGAAACTCTTTCTCAAGGAAGACACTGTTCTTTGCGACAAACACTTTGCCCTCTTCTCGGTTGTAGAAGTAGTAACCCAAGGTTTCCCTCGGATACCCCACGAAAATACACTTATCCGACTTGGCTGTAAGCTTGTCCGACTGGAGTCGCTTGACAAAAGCTTCACAACCCCAAATCTTAAAAAAAGACAAACTTGGCTTTTTGCCTGTCCACATCTCATGCGGTGTCTTCTCTACCGATTTTGATGGTACTCTGTTTAGTGTGAACGCCGCTGTTTCTAGACAATAATCCCAAAATGATAAAGGCAGATCTGTCCGACTCATCATTGATCGTACCATGTCCAACAAGGTCCGATTCCGCCTTTCTGAAACACCATTCCTTTGTGGCGTTCCTGGTGGAGTAACTTGAGGAACTATTCCACAACTTTTCAGATGGTCATCAAACTCATGGCTCATGTACTCGCCTCCTCGGTCCGACCAAAGAAACTTTTTTTTCTTGCCGAGTTGATTCTGTGCTTCATTCTGGAATTCTTTGAACTTTTCAAAGGCTTCCGACTTATGTTTCATCAAGTAGATATATCCATACCTACTCAAATCATCAGTGAAGGTAATGAAGTACTCATAACCACCCCTGGTTGTCGTGCTCATTGGTCCACATACATCACTATGTACTAGTCCCAACAAGTCGGACGCCCTTTCGCAACTCTTTGCAAAGGTGTCTTGGTCATTTTGCCGAGTAGGCAAGATTCGCATGTCTCGAACGACTCCAAGTCGAACGGGTTAGGAGTCCATCATCATGGAGCTTCTTCATGCGTTTCAAACTTATATGACCAAGCCGATTGCCAAAAGTAAGTCATATTCAGATCATTTGGTTTCAACCTTTTAACATTTATGTTATAAACCGACTCACCATCAAGATTCAAAATAAATAACCCGTCCTGGACGGGTGCAAAGCCGTGAAACATATCATTCAAATACAAAGAACAACCATTATTCTTGATATTTGACTCAGAGCCTTGCCTCATCAAACATGAAGCATAAATAATGTTTCGATCCTTTGGAACATAATAACAATTATTCAGTTCCATAATGAATCCAGAAGGTAAATGAAGTTGCATCGTGCCGACTTCCAACGCAGCAACTTTTGCTTTGTTGCCGACTCGAATATCAACCTCGCCTCTTGCTATGCTCCTAGTTCTTACCAGTCCCTGCAACGAGTTGCACATGTGAATAACGATCCAGATCATATACCCGAGAACTATTAGGTGCATCGAAGATATATGTCTATAACATTGCAAACAAGTGTACCGAGTCGGAAGTCATACCTCCACTCTTGGCTTTGTCGGCCAAGTACTTGCAGTTCCTCTTCCAGTGGCCATCCGCCTTGCAGTAGAAGCAAGTGGATCCGGCTGAAGGAGATGGTTTAGTCCCTGAGGAAGCGCTTGGGACCGGGTCATGAGCCTGCTTTCCTCCTGACTTAGCCTTCTTCTTAGTCCAAGAACCCTTCTTGAACTTAGCCTTATTCTGCACCATCAACACTTGACTGGTGCCCTTCTTGAGATCCGCCTCTGCCTGCTTGAGCATCCCATGCAATTCAGTGAGCTTCTTATCCATACCATGCATGTGGTATTTCAAAATGAACTGCCCATATGCACTAGGAAGAGAGTTCAAAATTATATCCGTAGCGAACTCTTCGCTAATGGGGTAGCCAAGCCTCTCCAAAGACTGCACGTAACCAACCATTTTGATCACATGCGGACTCAGTGGATCACCATCCTTAAGCTTGCAACTCAGCAAAGCCTGAGAGACTTGATACCTCTGCCTCTTTGAGCTCGAACATACTTTTGAGGCTTTCGATCATATCGTAGGCCTCAACATGCTCGAACTGCTTTTGCAAGTCCGGTTCCATGTGAGCAAGCATAAGACAACTAATATCCGTGGACTCATCCTTAGCCTGATGGTAGGCATTGGTGGCTGCGACATTCGCATTCTCATTCGTCTCATCTGGAAGTGGGTTGTCTAGGACATGGTCCTTCTTTTCTTGTTTGAGAACAATTCTCAAATTTCGACCAGTTGGTAAAATTAGTGTCATTCAGTTTATCTTTCTCAAGAATGGTTCTCAACGCAAAACCAGATATCTAAGAGTGACTGCTACTTGGTGCCATGATCTACAACAGAAAATATGCAAAACACTTAAGACATGTATTCATAAAAGAGCAAGCATATTAAACATTTTAATATTTTATGCTCCCACTAGAACCAACACCCCTCCGATGGTTGCTTAGTGATTCAGGATCCTAAATAAGCAAGTCGGCTAGTGAGCTTTATCATCACCGCTAGCCGCCAAGTGATCTAGGTAGAAAACTCCTTGTCAATCGCATCTCATGCGACTCCTGTTGGACGGGTGGCATCACATGCCCCGGCTCCCATCCGACTTTTCCCCGAGTCCCACAACCGTTGTGATAGACCCGTCTAGCTTAACGAGTGTTTCTGCAGTAAGAGTCCGACTCGAACCCACCTAGTCGGAAAGAATTGGCAGCACCTCAATTTTATGAGCTCACTACCAAAAATGTCCGACTTGTGATGGTGCAAACACTGGCGGGAAAACCGACTAGACCTTCTTTGAGGGATTAAATTTTACCGACTATCTAATAGAGGTAAAACTGAGACATAACAATAACACAAAATAGAGCAATTATAATGTGAAATGGTATGGCTCTCTTCATGGCGACCTCCATCTCCACAAAGCCTGTAATCCGACCTGTGCCAACTCTTGCCGGTTGCCGTCTTACTCCATGTCGCCGACATGTACAATGCCTTGCATGCCTTCCGGGTTCTCCAAACAGCTACACTAGCTTAGTAAAGTAAATTACATAGAGAATCCGACACGCAGGTCATTATACAATAAAATGACAGCACCTAGGCTCTAGCCGGCTGACAAAAACCCGTGATTCGCAGATCACGTATGGATTAGACACATACATCACATGCACATGAACCATACCATTCACAACTTCCTGCAAAAACAAGTTATGCATAGATACAATATCTACCGCCAGAAACTCTTAGCGACATCTAAGGCGCTATGACAAAGCGGCCGGTGGTCCCGGCGGGTAAGGCGCGACGATTTTCCGAAACGTAGATCTCATCTACGATCCGAACATGGATTTCGACCATCATTCCGATTCGATCAAACTCTTTGATCTTCGATCACCGCTTCTGGATTTACGTGTCACAGTCTACCCCGATGGCGGAAGCCGACGGGTAGGGGTATGTCGTTCCACCTCGGCGAGATGATCACGGAAATCAGATCTACCATTCCCCGAGTACAGTTGATCCAATCAACCTCGTACAAAACCGATCTATCTCATAGATCGACCACCAAACAAAACATAGATCTCATCTACATCCTACTGCATATCACATATGCGAGATCTCGAGCCTAAAACCATAAGCTATCGCTCTGATACCACTGTTGGGCCACGCAGAGATAAAACAAAACTTTTCCTCTAACGTGGTGATCCCAAGATCTAGCTGAGGTAGAAGGACACGAGGTTTACCACTAGACACGCAGTTGCGGATTACTGATGAAGCGCGTCAGTTGATGCAGTGCAGTCCTCACGATCCGATCGTCCTGCTACTGATCGCACAACACCTCTGCTGGTATCCACACGCACAAGGAGGAGTGCCGGCGGCGAACTGCTAGGTTCGTAACGACGGCTCGACTGCTGTGGAGCTAGGGTTTCCAACACATGTAATGACCTAACCGAACAACTATTAACCTTTTTGGGTTAAGGTGCTCCACTATATATAGGGAGTGAACGTGGGCTCTGCTCGCGCGACCCTTCACTAAAGCCCATATAACACTAGTCACCGTGAGTCCAACTCACTAACTCAGTCCTAATCATGTTTAGGTCCATCCCAACCAGAATACATGTTTAGATCCAATCCGAACTTGCTCCCGCTCTTAAGTGTGTGACCCCGCAGGCTCATGGCTACTTGGACACGATTGGAGTCCGACTAACAATCGATCAGTCGGTAGCGGCTCCTAGCAGAAAATGCCGACTCCCAAGTACCAAAGAGTCATGACGACTTGCCTTTCCAATGCGACTTACGTACGAGTCCCTTTTGCCTCACTATATACCTTGTCAGACTATAGGCGAATATATGTCATCCCTTAAATAGTCTGACTCTCTTCTCGATCCGAGATAAGTGATTCACCCGACTAACTCTTAGTCGATCGCCTCGGTTAACACTTAACCGAGTCGTGCATGGCCATGCTTTCCGAATCATATCTCACGAGAGGGCCCAGAGAATATCTCTCCGAGTGGAGGGGCAAAATTCCATCTTGGCTATTCACATCACGCAGCTTGATTCTCAGTCGATCCGAACTCTGCCTTTATAAGCCCACCATTCGGATCAGCGTTGAGAACCTAAGTCGGTGATCCTCAACTCGGACTATGCAACAATCTCGTGTCTAAGGATTACATTGATTGAGATATACAAATGACAATAGTTCGTTGTACCTCAATATGGGTCAATCGACTCGCTAAACTCTTTAGTGAGTCTGTAAGTTGGAATAGCATCTCCATGCCCATGACAAGTGGAACCGAGTCATCAAGCCAACTTTCACATTGGTCTAAGTTGTGTGTCCAGCACAACCTCAATGACCAAGGATATTTAGTACAAACAACATGAATGCATAGTTCCACAACAGAATCACATATTCAATGATACATATCAGATGTTTATACAAGGACTAATATCTTTATGAATACAGTGGGAAATATCATCATACATGATTGCCTCTAGGGCATATTCCCAACATAAGCATCATTTCTATTTTGTGGGTTGATTATTGGCAGTATTTGAGCGCAAATCGCTGGTGCTCAACTAACTGCCTTACTTTTCGAATAGGATTGCTCTGGTGCTAGCATTTCGGCTAGCGATTAGACTGGATACTAGCATAATTCGTGGTTGTGAATAATATCTCTCTGGATTTTACTTCCCATCGGTGGTTGCAACCTCCATAACTCGCAGAGATTTGATAGATAAAATCTATTTTAAATTCCCCTGAAGCAGTGGCGATTCAGTTGATTTGTAATATTTCAAATTTTGCAAGCAAAGATTGCTCCCCTTAACTACCGAAGATGATTTGGTAATGCTTTTATCTTTGAATGCTGCCGAACGTTTTAGTCGAATTCGTCTCCATGTGCAACCTAAAGTTGAGCACACGGGAAAGAGTGTTAAATCACCATCTGGTGGTCACGCATCATCAGGTGGTCGGGAATCATGTGTCTCTGTTGTCTCTGCTAATAGTGTGCGCCCTGACGATCCTTGTAGGTCCACAGCAGTACCATCTGTTCGCACATCGAGTGTAAGCCAAACCGCTCGTGTGGCTGCTGTCGAGGACGAGGCAAAGCCTTACGAGGAAGTGCCTCCACTAGATTATGACGTTGAGTTGATGTTTCCTGAATTTGTAGATTGATTCAGTAAACATGCACTAGAGGATCAATACACGAATGAAATTTCCTAGGGCGCTAGATTTGATGATACTGATGACGAAGAGAACGAGTAGAATAATGACAGCCTTGTTTTAGCCGAGTACAATGGTGAGGACTTGCCAGTAATTGAGTGGGGCAGGGACGATCCTAAGATTTCAGAAGGCTCCGCATTTGAAACGATGCGGGACTGTCTTAATGCCCTTGCTACATATTGCATTCACACCAATAATGCTTATGATGTTATTAAGAGTGAGCCAACAAGGTTTAGAGTGAGGTGCCCATACAAGAGGTGTAGGTGGAGGATGTATGCATCCACTATGATCAGGCACAGTTTGATTCAGGTATTACAATCACTTGTGTATTTTAGATCACTGTGTAGAGTTTGTTAGCTGTACCTGATATTTTAATTATGTTTCAGGTAAAAATTAACCGGTTCAAATATTCTTGTCCACCTCAAGGGGGGCAACCAAAGTACAAAACAAAACTAGCAAAGACTAGGTGGTTGGGAGATGCAATCATGGATTGGATAAGAGCGAACCCATCACTTGGTGCAACAACGCTCATAAAAGAAGTTTCTAAAAAGTTTACTATTACAGTACCCTACATGAGGATGTTCTATGCAAAGGAAATGACTCTTGAGAGGATCGATGGTTAATGGAATGAAAGTTTCCAGTTGCTTTATAGCTTCAAAGTTGAAGTGGAGATGGCTAGTCCAGGTATTGTTGTACAGATAGACAGACATAAAGTTCAGTACAAAATAAGAGGGAAGACAATGGAGAAGGAGGGCTTTAGAAGGGCTTTTGTTTGTTTCAAAGCTTGCTGGCAAGGGTTTCTGGATGGTTGAAGGCCTTATTTGGCCGTGGATGCAACAACTCTTCATGACAGATTTAAAGGACAGCTAGTAGCTGGTACTGCAGTTGATAGCCACAATTCCCTATTGCTTATGGAGTTTTGGAGATTGAGTTAGAGGAAAGTTGGATTTGGTTTCTAGAGAATTTGCGCGACCTTATAGGTCATCCACCAGGACTTACTATCCACACGGACGCTTGCCAAGGTTTGGAGAAAGTTGTAGAAGCAGTATTCCCCGGAGTGGAGCATAGAGAATGTATGCGACACTTAGTGCATAATTTTACAAAGAAATTCAAGAGTAAAGTTTATACTGACAACCTATGGCCAGCTTCATACACATGCAGTTTGAGGAAGCATTTGTATCATTTGGATGTGTTGTATAAACAAAAACCTGTGGTGAAGGAGTACTTGGATGCACATCATGGAATGGTGTGGTCAAGAAGCCGATTCAATGAAATTTGAAGGTATACTATGTAACAAGTAACCTTGCAGAGAGTTTCAATGCAAAGGTCAAGTCATTGAAAGGGCTTATGCTATGGCAAATATTTGATAAGATTAGGCAGATGATCATGATAAAGATCGATTTGCGTCAAAGAATTGCATCAACAATATATGCTAGCCGTCTCATCCTCCCATCTTTGATTAAGGCTTTGCATGCCAGGGCAAAACAATTGAAGATGAAATGCATTAGAAGAGGAATGGAGGCTGAGGTAACGTACAGTGTGTGTAAAGATAGGCAATGGAGGTATCCAGTGAGTTTGGTTGGTAGGACATGCCATTGCAGGCAATGGAAGCTCCGTGCGAAACCCTGCATACATGCATTGTTTTTCATGGGTGTTCTAGGAAGTGAAGAGGGTGAAGTTGATCAGTACATGTCAGAGTATTTCTCTGTTGCCAAATTTAGGGCAGCATATGCTCAGAATGTTCCAGCCTTGTTAGGAAAAGACCAATGGATGGAAGTGGATCCAGGCTTCAAGCTATACCCTCCAGTTTTTACTAGACCAGCAGGTAGGACAAGGAAGAATAGGATAAGAGCTAGTGCAGAGGGTGGTGCACCACCTCGACGACGTAAGTGCAAACATTGTGGGATCCTAGGGAACATTGCCAGGCATTGTAAAAATGCAGTGGACCCAGCTTATGGAATGAATGATCAGGTGGGAGCAGCAAATGCAGATGAAAATGAAGCATTTAAACGAGAGGAGAATGAAGCAATGGATACATTGCAGATTGAACCAATGGACCAAGAGGATATTGAACCAAATGTAGGGGAGATTGAACCAGTCGAGCGAGAGGAGATTGAACCAAATACAGGGGAGATTGAACCAGTCGATCGAGAGGAGATTGAACCAAATGCAGGGAGATTGAACCAGTCTATCGAGAGGCGATTGAACCAAATGCAGGGGAGATTGAACCAGTCGATCAAGATGATATTACATCAACTGTGTGGGAGATTGTAGCAGAGTTCAAGCGTAAAGGAATTACACCAGCGGATATGGCAGAAATGGGGACAATGCTTTTTCAACTGTATGAACTAGCGGATCGAAATGTGATTGAACCAATTGTATGACAGATTGAAGCACTTGATTCATTGGATGCAGAGAAAAAAGAACAAAGGGAAAAACAGAAGAAGCTAATGGTGGAGTCCGAGAATATTCCAGCTAGGATCACCAGGAGCAAGGTGGTGAACCCAGCGAAAAACACTAGGAGCAAGAAAAAATTGGATTTTAATTGTTAATTTGAATTTGTATGATAAATTTTAACTATTGTCAATGTTTGTATTTAATTTGAACTAATGCGACGCTCCTAAGTTTGTATGTTGGATAATCCCATAATGTATGTGTTATTGCAAGTTTCTATGGTCATGCACCTAGTTGCTTAGCACTGCTCAGTTTTGTCCTCTACATGTGGTCAACACACGGGGTTTAGCTAGTTCATGGCGTAAACGTTGACCAATTGATCCAAAATTTGGCACACTTGTGTATCTTGGATTGATTTACCATATGAAATTGGAAATTTTGGATTAACTTGTAATCAACCACTTTTTTATTTTCTAAGTGATTAAATTCAAAAAATGGTTTTAGGGTTAGTTTAATTAAAAAATCAAAACATAGTGCAACCTTCAAATGGAGTCTTGTTATGTTGCCTACAACCTAGCATGAATAATAAAGGAAAAGGAAATAAAGAGAAATGGACTTATCCCCTAAACCATGTCTTAAACCCTTGTTGGAATGAGCTACTAGCTATGAAGATGCATGGATTTCTACTCGATCAACCTCCAAAAAAACCCATCCCAAAACATACTTTGTCTAAATGTGGCCAAATTTGGAACACTTGTGTATATCTGAGTTGCAAACAATATAATGTTGCCCAAGACAAATTATTTTGTTCAAATAACACATTTTCCATTTTTATGCCAAAAGCTTGAATTTACCTTACTCATTTTTTTATCTGAGTGCCCTTATTTTTGTTAGCTCTACTCAGTTTTCCCCTCCCTCTAAAGTTTTCCTCACTTTTCCCCTCTCTCCTAACTCAAACCCTCACAACAGTTGCTGTGCTCTGATTGGTCGAGATGTATGTCACACGGATCTTGGCTAACCACCATTGGATACATCATGATTTGACGGGCTGGAGGTCTCTCTCTCCCGATGGGCGCACCTACCTTGTACGGAGAGGAGAGCCCGACAGGCTGGAGGTCTCTCTCTCTCCCGATGGGCGCACCTACCTTGTACGGAGTGGAGAGCCCGACGGGCTGGATGTCTCTCGCTCCCTTTCCCTGTTGCACGTATACCAGCCGCATCCTCCTCCCTTCCATCGACATACGGCAGCGCGATTCTAAGCGTGGCGGTCCGAACGGCTTGCGGCGACACGGACCTAAGCGTGGGGGTCAGAACGGCGTGCGGCGCCTCGGAACTAAGCATGACAGTAGGAACTGCTTGTGACGGCGTGGACCTAAGAGTGGGGGTCGGAACGGCGTGCGGCGGCGCGGATCCAAGCGTGGTGGCTGGAACGGCATGCGGCGGTGAGGATCTAAGCGTCTGAAATTTCTATTTCTGTCCGTCTCACTCCTGTTCACCTCCTCAGATCCGTTGCTGATTAAAGACACCGAGACGGCGGTGCCGACAGTGGTCATCGATACGATGATGATTGAAGCCATCATCCGCAACATCACCGCGGCGGCGCAGATCAAGCCCCCGTGAACCGATTTGAATAAATTTGATACTCCCTCCAACCCATATTAGTTGACTTGGATTCATCTAGATATGAAACATATCTAGTCAAGTTTTACTACTAATATTAGATTCATAGTAGCAGTACTTGCTTTGACAATCTCTGGTGGGCTTGTATTAGTTGATTTAGATTTGTCTAGATTAGATTGTACCTAGACATGAATTAGTATTAGATTCATCCGTATCTTGAAGAATTTGAGTCAACTAAATTGGATCGGAGGGAGTAGTAATTTATTAGATAGATCGCCTCTCTAGAGAAGAAGAATGGGGCGTCAGGAAGAACGAGGAATGGATGCTACAACCTGCAGGTAACCACTCTGGACAGCTAGATCCAATGGCAAGCAACTCATGCCTCGCAATGCATTCTCATGACAACTTTGGGACTGCAAAGTGACTAAATTTGCAGGAAATCACAACCATCCATCGAATAACAATTATACTATCTAAATTAGCTATCAATTCAACTAATCATTACATGTGCCACCTTCACCACAACCCCATAGTGTAACTGTTAGGACGGGGATGCCAACTACTAAAACAGCCCACATGAATCTACTATTCTCCTACCCCTTCACTTGAAGTTCATGTTTTATATTTTCTAACAATTAATCAGATACGGCAAGATCAGCCTCAAGTGTCAACATCTCTTTGTGAATAAGCTCCGAGTTCTTCTTTTCTTCCTCGACAGTACGCTTCAGCTCTAATATCAACAGGTTTTTACGGGTAAATTCATCACCTAAATTGGCAACCATCTCCTCCAAATCCATCCTCTGGCTAGACCACTGGGTTGATTCATCTTGGTATACAATGTACCATGGATCATCGGCCTGCATAGAACACTGTAACAATCCCAAAACAAACCCAATTAAAATCAGTCCGACAAGACATGGTGGCACTTCAAATTCAACGGTAGTACAAAGAGAAGGAGCTACCTGCACTTCCGACATGGTAGGAGAAGGAGAAAGTGGCCACGACATGATCGAATCCCCACCCTCGCCGGTGTACCCGCTACGACCAGACATTGAAGACTAATTTACCCCTGCAATATCGAGAAAATTATGGGAACCGAATAGATTAGGGTGGGCGGAGCAGGAGCGAAGGTCTTACCAAGCACTACTAGCAATTGCTACGACTGTGCGTCGAGCTATGGCGGCGGAACAAAATCCTGGTCGTCGTGGGCGGCAGACCTTCCTGCGGTCGGTACTGCCTCAACGTACAATGTGTGTCGATGAAACAGGTGCTGGAGCCGTGGTTAAGGTGCAGCAGCCTGTCTCGACACACCTCAGGATCGGAGCTGCCGACGCTGACTCGGCCTGGGATCACGGGATAGGAGCTGCTCGGGGCTGGGGGCTGGGAGAGGATGAGAGAGAGAGAGAGCCGACCTCATGACCCCACCTGTCAATGTTTGGGGGAGTAGCTGCTCTAGGATTTTTGCATATTTGCCAATTTTCCATATCTGCCAAACTTTTTCTTTGAAATTTGCTTATTTTCCACATGACCACCACATGTCAGCGACACACAAAATGGAAAATATGCAAGTTGCAATCTAAAACGTGGCAAATATGCAACCCCCCTCCAGCCACACATCACGGCCCCATCGGTTATTGGCTTCGATGGCCCCACATGAAGGCCCCATCGTTCATAGGCTTCAATGGCCCCACAGGACAAACCTTTTCTTTGAAATTTGTATATTTGCAACATGACCACGACATGTCAGCAACACACAAAATGGCAAATATGCAAGTTGCAATCTAAAACATGGCAAATATGCAAATCCCCCCTCTAGCCCCACATCATGGCCCCATCGGTCATTGGCTTCGACCGCCCCACATGACGGCCCCATCGTTGGCTTCGATGGCCCTATAGAACGAACCTTTTCTTTGAAATTTGCATATTTGCAACATGACCACCACATGTCAGCGACACACAAAATGGAAAATATGCAAGTTGCAATCTAAAACGTGGCAAATATGCAAATCCCCCCTCCAGCCCCACGTCACGGCCCCATCGGTCATTGGCTTTGACCGCCCCACATGACGGCCCCATCGTTCATTGGCTTCGATGGCCCCAACGGACGAACCTTTTCTTTGAAATTTGCATATTTTCAGCATGACCACCACATGTCAGAGACACACAAAATGGCAAATATGCAAGTTACAATCTAAAACGTGGCAAATATGCAAATCCCCCCTCCAGCCCCACATCACGGCCCCATTGTTTATTAGCTTCGACCACCCCACATGACGACCCCATCATTCATTGGCTTCGATGGCCCCACAGAACGAACCTTTTCTTTGAAATTTGCATATTTGCAACATGACCACCACATGTCAGTGACACACAAAATGGCAAATATGCAAGTTGCAACGTAAAACATGGTGAATATGCAAATCCCCCCTCCAGCTCCACATCATGGCCCCATCAGTCATTGGCTTCGAGGCCCCACCCCACATGACGACCCCATCATTCATTGGCTTCGATGGCCCCACGGAACAAACATTTTCTTTGAAATTTGCATATTTGCCACATGACCACCACATGTCAGCGACACAAAAATGGCAAATATGCAAGTTGCAACGTAAAACGTGGCGAATATGCAATCCCCCTCCAGCTCCACATCACGGACCCATCAGCCATTGGCTTCGAGGCCCCACCCCACATGACGGCCCCATCGTTCATTGGCTTCGATGGCCCCACAGAACGTCCCCATTTGTCATTGCCTGCACCGGCCACCCAATTAGGAAAAAAGCGGCCCATAAGACAACGAGAGAAGGATGGAGGGTCCACGTGTATCCTGGCCCCCACCCGTCAGCATGTATCGGCCATGGCAGGACCCGCACCAAAGCAGCCCCGCTAGTCAGGCATGTAACGGTCGAGGCCTCATAATGTAAAGCTCAACGTCCGACCCTCCCCAACACGGTCCCACTAGTCAGCATGTAACAGTCAAGCCTTTGACCTGACAGCATCCCTCTGTCCGAGCGCCTGCAAGTGCCCGCGAGGGTTTCTTAACATGGCGAGGGGAAAAGTGAGGAAAATTTAAGCGGCTGGGGAAAAGTGAGTACAACTAACGAACCAAGGGCACGGAAATAGAAATCCTTTCTTCTTAAGATTGATCTTGCCAAATCCTTTTACTTGGTCTCGTGGTCTTATCTTTTTGACATGCTGAATGCCCGTGGTTTCGGGGAAAGACGACGCGGGGTCATGATGATTTTAGCTTCCCCTTCTTCCCAAGTGTTGATCAATGGAATACCGTTGCAGTTTGTTCACCATCGTCGAGGACTTCGGCAAGGGGACCCCATATCCCCTTTCCTCTTCATTCTTGCTATGAATCCATTACATCGTATCCTAGACCTCGCCACTATCCAAGGGGTGTTATCTAAGCCGCCGGGATGTAATCCGATCATTAGAGCTTCCCTATACACTGATGGCATTGCCCTTTCCATAACCCCACTCGTAGTGATGCTACTTTCATCAATCTGGACATGAAATGCTTTGGAAACGTCACTGGCCTAGTAACAAACCCAGCAAAAAGCTCGGCCATGCCAATCAGATGCCAAGGCATCAATCTGAATCACATCCTTGAGCCTCTCAATTTTGATATCAAACATTTCCCTTGCACATACTTAGGCATGCCACTTTCTCTCCGAAAATTGCGGAAGATCGATTTCCTTTCTAGACAAGATTGATGCGCTGCTCGTTACAACACCTAGAAGCATGTCCTTTCTGCGACCAGTGTGGAGAATCCATTGACCACCTCCTCATGTGTCGTGTCCTTGTTCGTGAGGTGTGGATCACCTGCCTTGGATGGTGGGGCAAGAGCCAGTGGTTGCCCGAGCGCGACACGAAGCTGGTCGCTTGGCTGCAGGGAGGCGCGGTGGGAAAGGCCGAGAGCGTGATCTATGGACAGGAGTCGCCTTGGTGTGTTGGAAGCTTTGGCGCCATCAGAATGACGTAGTTTTTGAAGGTGCATCCGCCTCATACGCAGTGGTCATCCAGAAGATCTCCGAGGAGGCAGGCTTTTGGATAGCTGCACAGCTCTTTCGGGACTGCTTGAGTCAGGTAGATAGGTGGAGATGTAGCAAGTAGTTAGTTAGGAGTGTGTGCTGCCTCATAGTAGCGTGGTTTTTGCGCTTGGGGCGTCTGTGCCACGATGTGTTGTAAATATTGGCCGTCTGGCCCTCCTTCTATGAAAAAGATACGTCTCCCAGGACGTATCCTTGTAAAAAATGATCACAAGGGAAGGGCGCCCTGTCCTGCTCAAAGCGGTGCTCTCCTCGATCACCATATACATGATGATTGTTCACAAATTTCCGGCTTGGGTGATTGAAAATATCGAACAACTCTGTTGTGCATGGTTTTGGAAAGCAGAGGGAACTTGCCACGGTGTGCATTGTAGAGTCCAATGGTTGAAGGTTTATCGGCCAAAACATCTTGATGGCCTTGGGGTGCATGATCTGCACAAATTCGAGAGGGATCTTCATCTTAGATGGATATGGATGGGTTGGCGACACCCCGAGCGCCCATGGGTATGATCGTTGGTGACTTATGGTTTTACCGTTATATATACCTCTTGTATGCCTGTTGAGATAAGTTGCATCTAAGAAAATATCCGGTCTTTCGTAAACACTCCCTATATAGTGAAGTTTCGTTGGATGACCTTTGTGGTCTTTTTCTCTCTTTATTAGAGAGTGTTTTTTCACGTTAAAATCCTTTGTCCCTTGCCTATTATTTTTTGTTCTTCGTTATTTTTTGTCGCGTTTATAACACATTCATCTGTCCGGATCACCGTGATTCTGCGTTGTTGAGAATGCTGAAATCGGAAAATTGATTGGATGCATAGTTAGGTGACATGGATATTGTATTATGGGCTCTCGTCCCTATTTCACACACTAAGAGCATCTCCAGCCAGCCCCCAATAGTTACCCATAGGATCTACTGAGCGCAAAAGAAAAAATGCACCCAGCTAACCGTCCAATAGAAAAAATTGGCCAGCACACCTAGTAGTCTGACGTCCCAGTGCACACCTAGCCCACATGGGCAACTGGGGATCCGGATGTTGCCTCCATGCCTACCTATGTCTCTCCTTTCTCTTGTTTCTCACACCTCCCCAAAATCCCTAAACCACCTCGCAGCTATGTAACGCCCTCGCCTGAAAAGGCTGGGTTCATATGTATAGTGCCAATCCCTGGATCGGTTCACTGACACATACAGTACAGATGAATACCAAAGAGTTTAACAGTGCATTATAAATAACGAATTGATCCAGAATTTGTAATTATTACAATAAATCTTAGCATGCAGGCTAGCTCAAATAGTTCACTAGCAAACTGAAGCTTAAATATATAGTAGACTCCATCTTCAATTGCCCACAAGCGAACAAATGTTGAGTGGAGTACCGCAACCTAGTCGATCACTCAGAAACGGAATAACAACCTGCAACATAAGTCAATACTTGGAAAGTATGGCAAGTAGAGCTATTAAAGGAGACAATAGAACTAGCATCTACATGCATATTTGGCAAGTGGAGCTGTGGCTAGCTTGCATTTACAAATACCTTTGTCCTACTTTCATAAATAGTTTTTGATTTTCTTTGAAAATATCCAATTAAGTTAACCCATCAACATTAAAGAAATTAGGAAATTGGAATGAGAGAGAAACATGTCATGAACTCAATATCAAGCAACTCACATATCCATAACCGGGGACATGGCTAATCGATTAGTTTATACACCCTAATCAGATTTATAGATCTTTTTAAATAATTAAAATACTACAAAATGTAATATAATGCTCCTAACATTATACGTACTGTACACCTATAATTTTAATTCAGAAACTGGTTCTACTCTTTCTTGTGATTCCAGGGACATATTATTTGCAATTTTCTAAATAATATTTATTTTATTATGAATTTATTACTCAAAATGGGTATTATCTTGCTTAAACATCTACATAATAACCTTACAGTGTTTTCCTGAACCAAATGCGTATTAATGATCTACCTGGAACTAGCTTTCCATCGGTATATTATTTATATTTTCTTGATAGACAAATAGTTTACTATGAATTTAATGATTTCTAAAGCCATTAAGACTAATTAAATTTCTACGGGGTAAATAGGCCGCAAAATCTGGATCCAACCATATATTATTAATCTACATTATAGTAGCTTCAATTTGATATATTGTTCATATTTTTCAGAGTTACAGATAATTTCCTATGAATTTATTAACTTAAAAGACCATTAAAACTAATTAAATTACCGTATTAAACAAATACTATAAATGTTGGATCTAATGCCATATTAAAATTCTACACATTTTTATGAGTCCATTGATATATTATTTGCTATTTTTGGATCTACTAATCTTTTTATATGATTTTTGCAAGTTTATACAATTTCCTGCAATTTAAATTCAATTTCAATTCTACAGGGAATATTCCCTAGGAATATACCGCGCTGACTGGGACGCGGGGCTGACCTGGCTTGACATGTGGCGAGATCTGTTTGGCTCGTACCTCTTCGTTGATATGCTCTAATCTTGACCGCCGGGATGAGATCGAGTGGCTAGAAAAGAAGATCGGCTCGATTTTGGCTCATAATAGATAAGAAAGAGATCTATGTTAGAGAGACAAATCCATAGATCAAATTGAAAAACTTACAACATGAAATTTGTAGAGAATCATTAGTGCTACCTTTTCACCAAAAGAATTTGGATTTGAAGAAACGAGCGCGAGTACATCTTGGATTTACACCGTCATATCTGAAATATTGTGATGCGAAATTCTCCAGCTGTGGTGGATGAAAAGAAGTGAGGTTTGTCGGGATTGAAATATTTCAACGAGATCTACAACTTTAGTGTTTTAGCCGAAGGCAAACGACGAAGTCTAGATAAGTGAATAAACGAAATAAGATTCGGGCATGTGTAGATTCGGGATTTCGAGAAGGAAAACTCATACAGTTGTGGCTCCACGAGTTTACATGGAGTTTTCGGACGGTGTAGAGATAGGTCTTGGAGTAGGGAACAAGTAGAAACAAACAGAAGTCGATTCGGAGTTATAGATAAAAAGATATAAGAGTTTGAATAGATATATGTTTGAAGAAAATCGATTTGCACGTTTTTTAAAGCAGAGCTGGGATCGATGGTTGCATGGCTGTTCGGGTGGGTCGGTCTGGGTGGGCCGAGTGGGCAGCTGGCTTGGGTCGGTCTGTTTAATTTTTTTCTTTTCCATTTTCTATTTACTTGTTTCCTTCATATCTTTTGCATACGAACTCCAAATGACACGATTCTTGTTTCTAAAATTTTGTAAAATCGAATAGATCATTGTAGGATCATATTTGTAATATTTTTACTAGTTTACAAGTAGTGGATTTATAAATACTTGTATATTTCATTTTATTTACATTTATTTGTTTGTATTTATTCCATAACTTTTTCATAATAACTCTAAATGATCTCAATTTTGTTTCTAAAATTTTGTAATTTTCATTAGATATTTTTAGGATATAATTTAGAAATAATCGCTGCCTTAGCAACAGTGGGTTTTATAAAGCCAATTTAATTCCCTTTAGGAACAAAGTGGCACATACTATTTAGGGTTTTAGTCCTTTATTTATATTTAGGTATTTTTCTTGATGCAAATATGCGATGCAATACTCGTGAATATCATGCAAATGCAAAAAAAAAATTCTAGTCCCAATTCCAAAATCTTGGGATGTGACAGACTAACCCCCTTAAGATGAATCTTGTCCTGGAGATTCGGAATGGCTAGCAAGGTGTGGGTGTTGCTATCGAGGCTAACCCCCTTAAGAAAATTAAACTTGGTATCTCCAAGGCTAATTGATAAACTATATCTTGTTCTTCCTCCCTCTAGGATTGTGAGTGTGTTATCTTATTGTACACAAACTATGTGTCCTTCATATTTAACCATCCATTCTATGTCTAGTATTTCATCTAATCCATGTGAATCCAATATAATGCACTAGTGGAAAGGTTATGTACTCCAATATCTATGGTCTAATGGTGGCACTTGTTTTGGATAGCATAGATGAGTTTATAGATAGAAAGACTAGAGAAGTAATACTACTCATAACTTTATGAAGCAAGCAATTAGCACACAAACACACAATCAACACAAACAACACTCAATCCAAAAATAGTTTTGTTTATGTTCCAGAAGTTTTGTTTTAGTGGCATACCATCCACAAAATAGTTTTCCATTTACTACTATTCGTTTGGGGGTGAACCTACAATCATAAAAGCAATGGACAAAATCTGTCCTGAAACTACAGCGGTGTTCACAAATTTTTCTGGCACCTTAAACTCATTAGAAATTTTAGAAATTTTTTGTACATAGAGTACAAGAAGTTTCGCACCAAACCCTATTTTTTTAGATTTTTCTCAGTTATAAAAAAAACATGAAAAATCATACACTACAGCAGCTTCAGCAGAAAACTGCAGCGAAAATATCATGAATTTCTAATCAAAGCCTTCATTAATATATTATGGAATCTCACAAAAATATTCTGAAACTTTAAGATATCAAATAGCACAACATAATCACAATAAATCAACTTTCAAACAAGTTCTTGCAATGATCGATTACTATACCTAACTAGAGTCATATCAAAACTATATGGTGAACATCACCTAACTATATTTAATCCTGCACAAGTATTCATCTACAAGTTTGAATAAGATAAGATTAGAAAAGATAGATGAAGGATTACAAGGATCTAATAAGTACAAAATTATGAGTTCATTGCTAGATAGAGCCTTCCTTCTATATTTTAAAAGGGAAGAGTATGAGAATTGACGTGATAAGAAGATACTAGACAGAAGTGTAAGAAGAGAATAGATAGAATCATATAGTGTTTATAATTTTCATATGGTTTTCCTATTCCATTGCTAGGTCACGATCCTACAGTCAACGCACTGCTCTGATACCATCTTGTAACACCCTCGCCTGATAAGGCTAGGTTCATGTGTATGATGCCAATCCCTGGATCGTTTCACTGGCACACACAATACAGATGAATACCAAAGAGTTTAACAGTGCATCATAAATAACGAATTGATCCAAAATTTGCAATTATTACAATAACGCTTAGTATGCAGGCTAGCTCAAATAGTTCAATAGCAAACGGAAGCTTAAATATATAGTAGACTCCATCTTCAATTGCCCACAAGCGAAAAAATGTTGAGTGGAGTACCGCAACCTAGTCGATCACTCAGAAACGGAATAAAAACCTGCAACATAAAACGTAGCAGCCCCGAAGGGTCAATACTTGGAATGTATGGCAAGTAGAGCTATTAAAGGAGACAATAGAACTAGCATCTACATGCATATTTGGCAAGTGGAGCTGTGGCTAGCTTGCATTTACAAATACCTTTGTCCTACTTTCATAAATAGTTTTTGATTTTCTTTGAAAAGATCCCAATTAAGTTAACCCATCAACATTAAAGCAATTAGGAAATTGGAATAAGCGAGAAACATGTCATGAACTCAATATCAAGCAACTCAGATGTCCATAACCGGGGACACGGCTAATCGATTAGTTTATACACCCTAATCGGAGTTATAGATCTTTTTAAATAATTAAAATACTATAGAATATATTATAATGCTCCTAACATTATACGTATTATACACCTATAATTTTAATTCAGAAACTGGTTCTACTCTTTCTTGTGATCCCAGGGACATATTATTTGCAATTTTCTAAATAGTATTATTTTTCTTATGAATTTATTACTCAAAAATGGGTATTAGCTTGTTTAAATATCTATAGAATAACCTTACAGTATTTTCCTGAACCAAATGCGTATTGATGATCTACTTGGAACTAGTTCCATCGGTATATTATTTATATTTTTGTGATAGACAAATAGTTTACTATTAATTTAATGATTTCTAAAGCCACTAATACTAATTAAATTGCTACGGGGTAAATAGGCCACAAAATCTGGATCCAACCAGATATTATTAATCTACATTATAGTAGCTTCAATTTTATATATTGTTCATATTTTCGGAGTTACAGATAATTTTCTATGAATTTATTAACCTAAAAGACCATTAAAACTAATTAAATTACTGCATTAAACGAATACTATAAAGGTTGGATCTAATGCATATTAAAATTCTACACGTTTTTATGAGTCCATTGATATATTATTTGCTATTTTTGATCTACGAATCTTTTTATATGATTTTTGCTAGTTTATACAATTTCCTGCAATTTAAATTCAATTTCAAATCTACATGGAATATTCCCTATGAATATACCGCGCTGACTGGGACGCGGGGCTGACCTGGCTTGACACATGGCGAGATCTGGTTGGCTCGTACCCCTTCGTTGATAAGCTCTAATCTTGACCGTCGGGATGAGATCGAGTGGCTAGAAAAGAAGATCGGCTCGATTTTGGCTCATAATAGATAAGAAAGAGATCTGTGTTAGAGAGACAAATCCATAGATCAAATTGAAAAACTTACAACATAAAAGTTGTTGAGAATCATTAGTTCTACCTTTTCACCAAAGGAATTTGGATTTGAAGAAACGAGTGTGAGTACATCTTGGATTTACACCGTCATATCTGAAATATTGCGATGCGAAATTCTCCCGCTGTCATGGATGAAAATAGGTGAGGTTTGTCGGGATTGAAAGATTTCAACGAGATCTACAACTTTCGTGTTTTATCCGAAGGCAAACGACAAAGTCTATATAGGTGAATAAACAAAATAAGACTCGGGCATGTGTAGATTCGGGATTTCGAGAAGGGAAACTCATACAGCTGTGACTCCACGGGTATACTGGAGTTTTAGGATAGTGTAGAGATAGTTCTTGGAGTAGGGAACAAGTAGAAACAAACGGAAGTCGATTCGGAGTTATAGATAAAAATATATAAAAGTTTGAATAGAGATAGGTTTGAAGAAAATCGGTTTGCACGCTTTTAAAGCATTGCTGGGATCGATGGTTGCATGGTTGTTCGGGTGGGTCGGTCTGGGTGGGCCAAGTGGGCCGCTGGCTTGGACTGGTCTGTTTAGTTTTTTTTCTTTTTCTTTCCTTTTCCATTTTTTATTTACTTGTTTCCCTCATATCTTTTGCATACGAACTCCAAATGACACGATTCTTGTTTCTAAAATTTTCTAAAATCAAATAGATCATTATAGGATCATATTTGTAATATTTTTACTAGTTTACAAGTAGTGTATTTATAAATCCTTGTATATTTCATTTTATTTACATTTATTTGTTTGTATTTATTCCATAATTTTTTCATAATAACGCCAAATGAGCTCAATTTTTTTCTAAAATTTTGTAATATTCATTGGATATTTTTAGGCTATAATTTAGAAATAATCGCTGCCTTAGCAACAGTGGGTTTTATAAAGCCAATTTAATTCCGTTTAGGAACAAAGTGGCACATACTATTTAGGGTTTTAGTCCTTTATTTATATTTAGGGATTTTTCTTGATGCAAATATGCAATGCAATGATCGTGAATGTCATGCAAATGCAAAAAAAAAATCTAGTCCCAATTCCAAAATCTTGGGATGTGACAAGCTGGCTGCCATGGCCGAGACTGTCGATGACAAGGTTGGCTACTGCTAGGGCATCACAGGCATCACCGACACCGACCTCTGGACCAAGGTTCTTATCGCTAACAACTGGGACCTCCAACTTGTCGTCTCCTCCATGATCATAAACCCCTCCTCACCTGAGTCGTACGCCTCACCGCCTCCGTCGCCACTTGGAGGCCGATTTCATCACGCGCCACCCCATGCGTAGGCTCCTCAGCTCTAGTAGCATCATGTGATTGCATGGATGTAGGAGGACGGCGATGGCCTGCCCCAACGTCACCACCACGTCGGTCAACTTCTCGCTGCTTCATCCTCTACCTTGCTACCTGTCGGGTGGATGACCCCCGGTAGGTCAAGAGAGGTATAAAGATAAGGTTGACCAGGACTATGGTTAACCAACATAGGGTGGCCAACATAAGCCGACATACCTAAGCCTGCATTGGCCGGCATATCGAAGTCGACATATAATATATGTCGGCATAACATATGACTGTTTCTTTTACGCAGGTACATCGAGGCCGATTTATCAAGGTTGAGGTCGACATATGGGGTGGGCATATGGTCACAGAGTATATGCCGTCCCCTAAGTCAATGCCCCTGTCCATCCCCAGGAATTCAGGAGGTGATAATGATGCATCTGACAAGCGTTCCCCTAAAACCTGGATGCCAATCCTATTAAGGGTTTCCCAAAGAGGATAGTGTTAGAGAGACTGTTGGAGGTCATGGGAACGTCAAGTCCCATCACTAACAAGAACGGCATATGGGCCCAGCCAATGACTTTTGCTACAACATATTCCTGCCAGTTCAACCCTTATTTGTAACCTGGACACCCCTTTATAAGGTGCACCAGGGCCTCCAAAGAAGAAGTCGACCAATTGCTAGTTAATTTTACCCCTTTGGGCATAGAGAAAGGCAGATCACTTCTTATTCCTCCTCTCGCATACATATTAAGGAGAATATGTGTTCACATTTTGATCATATATGAGATCTAGTTTACATGAGTAGGGGTTTCATCTCAATAGGAGAGCCCTAAACCTGGGTATATCATGTGTGCCTGCGCTTTCTTGTTTGTGCTTGTGTGCAAATTCACTGCGTTCTCCCTCCACGAATTCCTCTCGTGTCCATCCGGCCTCAAACTCAAGCCTACCCATGGCATCTGCCATGACAACACCATGACAGTTGGTGCGCACTGTGGGGCCAGCAGTGACGCTTGCTGGAGTCTTCGTCCGGACGGGAAACCTCATTAGTTCCTCAGGCAAGCACATCCTTGATGGCTCAGATCACTGTAGAGATTTGTTGGGAGACCCCAAGAGGAAGGTGTGATGAGCACAACAGTAAGTTTCCCCTCAGTTATGAAACCAAGGTTATCAAACCAGTAGGAGTAAGGAAACAACTCCAAGGTGTTGCTAACAACTTGGAATCCTGCACAACACAAACTCAAGACTTTGCCCCAACTTACAGTGAGGTTGTCAATCTCACTGGTTTGCTGAAAACGAAGGATTAAACTTTTAGTGTGGAAGATAGTAGTTTCTTGTAGAAAGTAAACGGTAACAGTAGATGATGTATCAATGGTAAAGTTTGGACCGGGGTCCACATTTCACTAGAGGTGTTCTCCTTAAGATATATAACATGCTGGGTGAACAAATTACAGCGGGGCAATTGACAGATTGAGGAAGCATAACAATGTATATACTAGTCATCATGACTCCTATGAGATTTGATTGGGTATTAGAACAATACACATAGACCGTAATCCAACTACATCTATAACTAATAATCCACCTTCAGGTTATCATCCGACCCCCCTACAGTATTAAGTTGCAAGCAACAGATAATTGCATTAAGCAATGTGTGTAAAGTAAACAATACAATTATTCCATGAAAAAAGATTGTTGTTTTCTCCCGAGTAGCAACAACACATCTACAATCTTAGATATTCCTGTCACTTCCCCAGATTACTAGAGGCATGAACCCACTATCGAGCATAAACACTCCCTCTTGGAGTTACAAGCATCTACTTGGCCAAGATAGCTACTAGCAGCAGAGAGCATGCAAGATCACAAATAACACAGACATGATAGAATCAATAATCAATCTGACATAGTATCTCAATATCCATCGGATCCCCGCAAACACATATATGATTACAAATAGATGATCTTGATCATGAACGGAGCTCACAAGATCTAAACATGATAGCACAAAGGAGGAGAAACAACCATCTAGTTACTGTATGAACCCATAGTCCAAGGGTGAACTACTCACGCATCATACCGGAGGCTGGCATGGTGTTGAATAAGGACTCTGGGATGATCTCTCCCCTCCGGCAGGGTGCCGGGATGCTTCAGATCCCCCGACCTAGGTACGATGGTGGCGGCGGCTACGTACTTTTTCATGGAGATTTGATCGGGTGTTTAGGGTTTCTATATCGGGGTGACTTTATAGGCGAAGAGGCGAGGCATGAGGCCGGCCAGGGGGCCCACACCATAGGGAGGTGCACCCTAGGGTGGACCCGCATGGCCCTAGGGTGTGGCCACCCTGTGGCCCCTCTTCGGCTGCCCTTTGGACTCCGTCTTTTCTACGGTAAAATATTGACTTCGGCTTTTGTCCCGTCTAATTCCGAGAATATTTCCTTACTAGCTTTGCTGAAACCAAAAACAGCAGAAAACAGGCAACTGGCACTGCGGCATATTGTTAATAGGTTAGTCCCAGAAAATGTATAAAAATAACTCAAAGTGTAGACAAAACATAGTAAAGTTGATACTAAACAACCATGGAGCGTCAAAATTATAGATACGTTTACGACGTATCAGTCCTCTCTCGCCTTGTCCAAAGGTTTAGCGCGCTCAACTTTGCCAGCGACAATGTCGGTTGCTTTGGCGGCAGGCCGCTCCCCATAGGCCATCACTTCCTCAACTTCGGCGAGCACCAGGTCTATGTCGCCCTGCGCATGGAGCGCGTCTACCCCGAATGGGTTGTGGTAGCTGCAGATCCACCTGCTGTCTATGCGGATCGCGGCCGGTGTATCACTCGCCCCGCCAGCTGTGTAGAGGTCATGATGACTGCTCCTATAGCTCTTGTTGTAAATGAGATAGTACATGAGGGGAAACTACCCCCGATGTCACAAGGATGACACGTCCACCATTAGAAAGGCCAGGAAACATTGCTAGTAGCAGTAGAGCACAAGTGTTGCAAGAGGCCATAGAGAAGTTGGCAGAGCTAGTGGCTCCAATAGTAGATCCGGCTGAAGCACATGCCGAGTTATATCTGACGCGGAAAAAGGTTCTCGAGGAGCCAAAGATGTAACCCAAGCGAAGCTAGAGTTAGATAACAACAAGGCTCATGGGTTTACTAGAGGTAACCCTAGCAGAATAGAAGGTGTACGTAACAGAGGTAGAAACCTTAATGCTGAGATAGCTAGAGATGGTGGAGCCAGGACCGATATGTCGGCTGGACAAATGTCGGTGAGACTACCAAATTATAGTACCCCGACGAAGAACCTGAGAGCTATCGAAGAAGTTGCAGCCGAGTTATCCCATATGATAGGGGAAGCCAAGAGTCGGCAACAAGAAAGCTATTGGTGCAAACACCCAGATGGTAGTTGTGCAACCGAGGTATGAGAACCATCAACCGAGGTATAATAACTCGGAAAGGAGAGAATATGCGCATCAGGTGTACAATCAAGTAAACAATAACGACAATGTCGGCCAGGGAGGCCGTAATGAGTATCAAGAGAATCACCAGAGCTACGTGGTGCTTGTAACTGAGGCGACTGACAAACCGAGTCAGCAGCGGCGGTAGATGGAAGTGAATGCCACTATGTCGGCTATGCTGAATTTTATGTATTGGTTAGATCAAGAGATTACTTGCAGTATGAAATACCACCCCAACATTATGCCAAACCAGGAGGATATGCCCTAGTGTTGGATCCAACATTCATTGGGCTAGAAATAAATGTCAAATTCTCCAAGGTGCTGATAGATGATGGGAGCAACATCAACATAATGTACAAGGATACAATGCATAAATTGATAATCAAAGCAAACATGCTAGAACCAACCAAGACCACTTTCCATGGCATTGTGTCAGGATTTTCATGCGAGCCGATGGGCAAGATTTGGGTTGATGCTTTGTTTGGTAACAGAGAGAACTGTCGGTCTAAGAGCATATTGTTCGAGGTAATGGACCTTACCAGCTGTTATCATGCATTACTCGGCAGGCCAGCATTGGCAAAGTTCATGGCTTCTACTCATATAGCTTATTTGAAGATGAAGTTACCAGACCCGAATGGTGTTATCACTATCACAGGAAACTATAAGCGCTCCATGGAGTGTGCCTCGGCCGGTTCCTCTCTGGCTGAGTCATTGCTGATTGCGCATGAGAAAAAGAGAATCCATGAGGGTGTGGCTTTGGCGCAGTCGGCTCAGTTGGGAATGCCGCATTGTCTAACACACATGGGAGTGTTTCCTTTCAGGCGACAAAAGAAACAATGGAAGTTCAGATTGATGATGTATTCCCGGAGCACACTATCACCATTGGTGTCGGGTTAAACGATAAATAGGAAATCAAGCTCGCCAACTTCCTTCGTGAGAATCAGGATATCTTTGCATGGTCCACTCGGGACCTGCAAGGTGTGCCGGGGGAGTTGGCTGAGTACTCTCTACATGTCAGGCCAGATGCAAGGCCGGTGAAGAAACCTCTCCGCCACTTCACCGAAGACAGGAGAAAGATAATTGGTGATGAGATAGCTTAGCTTATAGTTGTCGGGTTTATAATGGAAGTACTGCACCCAGACTGGTTGTCTAACCCAGTTCTAGTAGAGAAAAAGAAGGATGGTACAAATGTCGTTGTAGTTTGGCGAATGTGTATTGACTGCACGAATTTGAACAAGGAATGACCCAAGGATCTGTTTCCACAGCCTAGAATACATCAAGTGGTTAACTCCACAGCCGGATGTGAATTATTGTCATTTTTTCAAAATAGGGAGAACCTCAACCTCTGCATCCTCGGATGCACACAACCTTTATTAAAAATAGTTTGGAGTACAAAATTCACAAAGTACAGAGTATTATATCTCAAGGATCAGATAGAGTTGATACAAACATCAACCATCTGTAAAAAGCTAAGGGTCTCACAACAGAGTGCATCCAGTATCTAGACATTTGTTAGTCTACTAGAATGCCGCCTCGAACATAGGCTAGAAATATCTGAAACAACCGTTGATGACTGCAAGTGCACAGATCAATTGTAGCTAGTTTCTAAATAAGAGTATCAAACCCATAAGGAGCTAGTTGGTTAGGGTCTTTATGCCCCTCGTCACTATCTAGCAAAGGATACTTGTAAGCTGCCTTTGATTTCAAACAAAGGATGTCTGAACGGTTTTTGTTTGAATGCAAGAAAGTAAATAAAACAAGTAAAAAGAAAGCAAGTAACAAGAGTGTTTGGAATGGTGGTTGAACTCAATAGGACTAAGAAGCTCTCAGGGATGTAGGATACACCACTAGCATGTTGTAATTAATCATAATTAGGATAACATATTTCTTATGTCATGATATGTGTGGAGAGAGTTCTATAATAAGATGTTCACTACAAGGCTCATAGGCAGTCACTTTGTTGAGCCAAGAATGAGGTCATCTCTAAATAACCACCGCGATGTTTGTGAGCAGTCACCATGCAGACCACCGCAATTAATGGTCTCCCCGTGTATATCATAATTAGCTTATCTTTAGACCCGAAGGGAAATGATATGTGGATGACTACACATACCATCTAAAGGGAGAGATCAAACACACATCATAGATCATTGGTTCATAGACACAAGTAATAGATCATCTTTATTTCATTTCATAATAATGTTAGGGTTTCAAAATCTCCCCAAGAACGAAGGGAACTACTCACACATGGAAGCAATCAACAACATCATCATAATCAAATGGATGGATAAAGGTAAGAGAATGAATCTAGTGCAAACGACAATTGAATCTGGAATTACAACAAGATCTAATGAATGAAAGGTGGGGTATAGATAGTGATGGTGATGCAGAGGTTGATGATGTAGGGGATGATGCGTTGTCCTCTAATGATCCGTGTAGCAGCAAGGGTTTGCCCTTCTCTAAGTTCCTACTTCGGATCCCTTTCTGGTGTGGTTTTTCATGGCTGGAGATTCCTGTGAATGTCGGATCTGTGATCTATTTTCGAGGTGGAACTATTTCACGAGGCGGTCGTGAAGCATGGTCGTACGGGTGGATGGTACGGGCGGGCTCTGCCTGTACCACTCGCCGTTATGTGCGCTAGAAACTCCTCAACGCAAGCAATCCCTCTGGGTGCAAAGATAAATCAATAAAATGACTTTTATCACTTAAAATATCATATTACAGTATAATATGATAGTCTCAATTGATATGTTCATAATATACTTAGTAAATTGGGACCCTATTAAAACAAGGACAAAAGGTGCGTGCAAACACGGTAATATACTAAAAACCCTACTCTACTTATGCAAAAACAATAAGTAAAAGTTCTCCAATTTTGGACTCATCAACTCCCCCAAGCTAGACTCTTGCTCGTCCCTGAGCAAGATTGTGGATTATGAACAAGATCATCATGTTTATGAGGCACGAGGCATTACAATACGTGATGCAAAAATCAAAATAGGAATATAATATCGAATGTAGAGTTACACCGGGAGTTTTATCACACCTTTACATATCACATGACTTAGAGGCTTCCACACCTTTTTGTATTAATTATATTATAAGAATCTATTAGTGATTAAACATATTAGTGGAGGGGTTTTATTTGAGTGGGAGATCCACCCACATGAATGAGGAAGAGGTGGGGGCACCCACCTTGGCCCCGGCCATGGAAAGGTGACGCCCCTTCCTATAATAGGCACCCCTCCCTCACTTCTCACTAACACCTCCTCGCAAAGGATCTCTCTCCCCCTCTAGTACTATTCCCCCATGGTCTCGGCTTAGCGAGATACATGTTCCCGGTGGCTTTTTCTGGAGCAAGGATTTGCTGCTTCCGCTATATTGCTGGAGCGAGGACGCGGAGGTTGTCGGAGGACCGAACGTGTGTGCATTCACGGATGCTCTGCTAAGTTGCGGTGCTGTCGGACTTATACTCGATCTTGAGATCGGCAAGCGAATGACTACAACATCCACGAGTTCAACCTCGTAAAGCTTTGTCATTCTTCAAGGGTATCTATTCTACGGATGTATATCCACCCATTGATTGTATCTAGGTAGATGGATCTTGGTGCTTAATAGTTCCCATCGTAGGAATTTTTTGTTTTCTATGATGCGAACCCAACAAAGAGTTAACTGGAGGAATTGGAATGATTGTTACACTTATAGTTGTTTATACTTATATTAAACTCTAATTTGATTGTCTTGAGTTATCGAAGCTTGTATAGTGTTCTTAGCATATCTCTAACTTTGATGATCTTTTCAAAATGGAAGAAGTGTTGGACGCATATGGCTACCAACCGTAAGTGTATTCATATTATCATTGTTTCAAGTTTAAATGCTGAGTTCCTTATAGTTCTTTTGTCTCTTCTTGCTCAAGGGCGATCAAGGTTTGAGCTTTGGGGATGTTGATGGCTCCAAAAATCGCCATATTTCTCCGCGTTTAAACATTGTTTTTCATCAAGCAAATGACATTATTGTCTCTTGATTTGCCACTAATGACTAATTATTGCAAATATATGCAAAACCTTCCTTTGATTTATGTTGTGGAGGAAATCACACTTTTATTGCAAAATCTGGAGTCATAAATGAAGATTGTGAGAAAGTTTTGATGACCAAATATTCCTGGAGATAATGTCAGGCGCCATTCGGCATAACGAGCACTGGTACGGGTGTGGCCCACCTGTATGACCGACCATACAAGGTGGTGGCGCCTCCGTCTCATCAAACCCTACAACTATCATGAAGACACCTATATATTTCAAGGTCCCAACCGCCATGCAGAGGGCCGCCATTCTCATATTGCACCACAACAACACCAAAGGATATCCACACCATAGTTCGTCCCTTCTACCCCCATCCTCTCCATTAGCCATGGCCATTATTTTGTACTTGAGATATCCTTGTGATTCGGCGATCATTGTAAGAATATTTGATTTCAATCTAAGTATTTTGCATAATTTTTTCTATCCTTGATCTTATTGTTATGAGTGAGTAGTACTCACAGGCTTCGGGTTGGGGAGAAACCTCACATCATTTATGTGCATCTCATCTATGGAAGAATTGTGTATTATTTGAAAGAGGGATTTGTATCTTTTGTTTCTTTGTCTCTTGCCTCGATCTTTGGACTTGTAGGTACCCAAGACCCCCAAAATCGATCAAGGCTTGAGGTGAGATACATGTCTAGCGGCGATCTCATAGGAAACCCAGTGACAGATAGGGATGTACTGTCTTCACTTAGCGACCCATTCAAGATCACAACAACATCACCACTTAATGCTTTGATCTGTGTTTTACACTTAATAATTGTTTGTAGCCTGGTGCTTTGTGGTGTACTTAGTTATATCAAAAGACTATTGCTATGCCTTTGGCTTCTCAGGGGCTCTAGTATATTAGGATGTGTTGCTCACAATAGATTATCTCTATTTTAACCTTACACATGACTATGGTTATTATTATCCTTCATCCCATATGATGTGCAGCTGTATGTGGATCTTCAACCCTGGCCTATCTCCATCCATTGGTTCAGTCCACAATATAAAGTAAACTAGATTGGTCCAGTAAATAAAGGTAGAAACAAAAACAAAAATTCTTGTAGACGTGTCCTTATTTTCATTCCTATTAGCGTTGTTTCCCAAGGTTCGATTAAATCCAGGTCTACTAGGGAAAAAGCTACTATACTGCATCAGTAATCTGGATCGAAGGTATCACTGTGGCTTCAACCCCAGCTCCCATCACTACTCCCCCCTCTATTTCAACCACGCTTTTGGTGCACAATAGCCATGGTGAGCAAAGTGTCCTTCCTTATCTGACTATATGATCTATGTGTGTGTTGTGCTAAGGTTTAATTTGGATGAATTAATTTGTGCTTGTGGTTGGTAGAGAATATTCAGTGAATGGCTTAACTGAATCTTGGTTTTGCCGGTTAAGAACCCACAGAATGCTAGGATGTTTCCTAATTGGCAAGAAAAATGATCTAGGAACTCCTCCTGAACAGTTACAGTAGACATGAAAATCAAACCAATTGTTTGGATTTTATCCGCTTGGAATACTTGCCGAACTAAACATTTACTAGTTCATGTTGACAGTTAAAAATTCTTGACACCGATTCCTTATTGTGCTGATTAGGAAAATGATTTGGGAATCATATTTGTTTGAAATTGATGTTGGATACACTTAACTAGTGGCTTCTGCTATTATGTGACCATGGAAAATACACTAAAATGATTCCTAGAAACACTTTCTAGGAAAATGATTTGTTCTCTATCAAAACTGACTATGTAATAATGTGTAACTTTGATTCCTAGAGTTGCTTCTAGGAAAATGATAAAGATTATTTGGGTATCATTTGTAAGTGGAAATGGATGGCTAATATAAGTAGTCTGTCCATATGACAACAATAGTTTAAATGATTACTAGCCAAATGGCTAAGAAGATGATTTCATTTAAGGAACATGTTTTGTGGTGTTGCAAATCTTCTATGGCCTTTATATTTGTTTAATGAGATAGTATATTCATCTACTCTTAGGGTTACAGCTATGATGCCTCCTTTTGTTTCTGGAGTGTGCATAGTATTACTCCCTAAAGTGGCATGATTTGCTATAGAGATTCCTTTCTCAAAGGATTGCGATTTGGCTGCCAATGATGCAAGGTCCGAGGCACATATTATTTATTTTAAAAGAACATATGCTACTACTTGATGGCTTGTTTAACTCTCTATGATGATCTTGCATAGCATCAGTATGCAAGACTAAGAGGAAACTCTCCCCTTACTTCTCTTAGGTGTTCTTTTGCTCTCAATTATATCAAGTGACGATTATAACTTATGATTCTAGGGTGCTTATTTCTTTGCTTGCATAGATACCCATGTGCCATATGCTAATTCTAAGTGGATTTGTGGTACCTTATAAAAGTGTGCACAAATACTTCTCAGATACAACCAGATTTGGTGTTGTGGTATTTGTGTGCAGGAATTATATAAGCTCGGGTTATACTAGTATAATCAAATGATGTCAAACTTTCCCAAACAAGTGCTTATAGTTTCTTGAGCTGATTCCTAGGTGCAAATTTGTCTTGAAATGAATTATTGTGACCTATGCAATTAAACTGATGGAATATGGGATAAATATAAGGACATATATAGCTTGATCTAGCTTATATTCTAGAGGAATTTACCAGTTATAACAGTGTCGTTTCTGTTGCTATGCTTGTGTAGTTGTTTGCTTGATCCTTCTATATCCTAAACATTCTGGTATGCAACCAACTCCTTTTTGATTTAGTGTTACCTGCTCTTCCCGATGATTGACTGGATCCACCTGATCCTATTGATCTTGTACTTGTGCTTTTGACTAGCTCCTAGTGCTTCTCTCCAGGTAAACTTCCTCCTCCTTACTAATCTTAGATGATATATCCATATGGTATCTATTGGTGTTTTGTGTGGATAAATCAGTGATAATATCATGGTTCTTGGCTGTGTGGTGGAATAAGCTTGTGATGAACTGATAAGGAGATAATGTGGTTGTGTGGGTGTAGTTGTACTTGTGCTCTGTAGTGGAAATGGAGAATTAGCAACTCTGCTATGGGTGTGCTCTTCCTTTTGTACTCCATGTGATGCTTCCGGTGTTGACATCAAAACACCATGCAGATGGGTGAGCTGCTAGTGTGCTTGACTCACCCTAATGGATCAGATCAAGTGAAAGTGAATCTTTCCTGAGTTTAAACTGTGGCTATATTACCTTGACATGGTGAAATTTGCCCCTAGCCAATGAGGTTGAACTGAGGAAAATTTCATTAAAAGAATAGATACTACTAGTGAAACTTGCTCCTTTTTTCTAAATTTCTCAACGATGAAATCTTAACAGTGCATCTCACTATTTATAGCTGAGAGAAATAATACTAACACTAATCCTTTCCTTTCTTTTATTATTTTGTTTGTATCTTCCTTTTACATGAACAAGATCAAGGAATGACTGAGAGGACAAGAAGAAAATGAATAGCTAGGTTTAGTGCAGGACTTTATTTTTTCATTCTTATGTGACTTTTCTTCATTCTTTGTTTGTAAAGAAAGTATAATGCTTTATTGAGTAATAAAACTTGTTATTTTCCATTTGTTGATTATTCTATAAATCAAATCTTTGTTTCTTATACTTGTAGAATTTATATTATTGTAATCAAGTTCTTCTTCTTATTATTATTATTATTTTAATTCTTTATTGATTTTATTGTAAAAAGATATTGTATATTAAATTCTTATTTCTTATTGCAATTCTGATAATAAAGAAGTCGTGTTCTCTCATTTATTAAGACTTATACATTATTACACTACTATTTATGTAACCAAGAATACCCTTGTTATTTATTATTATTTTCCATTCTTGGAATTCCTTTATTGTTTAATATTCAATTTCCATTAGTTTTAAATTCAAATTCTTTTGAAATTCAAATTTATCAATTGAATGTTCAAGTTTGAATTGTCTTTCTCTCAAACGCAGAAATACAGTAGAGGTCATGTCAAAATCTGTCGCACTTGTCTCGACGTTTTTATCAGAATAAGAGAGATCTCGATCCCTCCATAGCTCTTTTAGTTTTGTGTGAATTTTTCCAGATTTTCTTATGCATTAATGCAATGCACACACATGTGTCCTATCTATTTTTAGGTGTTAATTCTGGGATGTTATATGTTGTATAATTGGCACCATTGTTTAATATTATCATACTATCGACTTATTATAGCCAAAATCACTCTAAGAAATTAGAGTTTATCCAAATTTTTCCATCCGCACGGAAAGAGACAGATTAAAATCTGGTGAAACATATTCTGGACTTTAAAATATTAATTTTACTATTATTCTTTTAATCCTATCTGGATGTTTGTTAATATTTTAACTACTTTCTCTGACCCATATTAGTTGACTTAGATTTATCTAAATACATATGTATCTAATCAAGTTTTATGCTAGATATCTAGATAAATTTAAGGTAACTAATATGAATTGGAGGAAGTACAACTGCTTGCTGCTTACTGCCGCTTGACGGGAGAAGGCAAACGAATCTATAACCCCTCCCTGTCGACTTGCCATGGACCACAATGCTGGCTTCCACCGCCAGCAATCCTCTTGCCGCCTCTGTCAGGACACCTTGCCGCCAATCGCCTATCCCCCTGGTTAAAAAAAAAAATCCTATCTCAAACCTACTGGGAACGAGGATTATAGGACACAACCTAATCACCGAAACAAATCAGGGCTAGGCAGATCAAAAACTAGTAAACCTCATGCAGATATATAGAAAGGGATTGTACTAACCGTTGCAGATTAAGGAGTTAGCTTTTGGAAGTTGGTAAATCGGGATCTTCCCCTCCATATTTTTGTCAAAATGGCTAGAAATCCCAACAGGAGATCTCGGCGAGAAAGGAGCTCAAGAGGGAGATGAGACGAGGGAGGTGACATAGACATGGCATGCTAGCTCTCGGTTATGGACACCTGCTCAATCCTCCTTTTTCAAAGGAAAGCTGCGCCTGCATTCTACGTACATGCCTAAGTTTTTTTGTTTTGCATGGACGTACATGCCTAATTTGTAAGCATTGAGACTTCATGATTCTTACGTATGTGCACTAGCGCAGACGGGGGCCTTTAACACCGGTTTCTAAAGCCCTCTAACAGCGGTTGTAGAACCACTGTTGAGGGTTCGGTGTTAGAGTCCCCCCTTTAACACCAGTTCTTATACGAACCGGTGTTAAATGGTGGCGCACGTGGGGCTGCCGCAGCGCTCAGCCCCCCTCCCTTCTTTAACACCGGTTCGTGAAAAAGAGATAAATCTCTGTCGCGGCAGGAAAACGACATAAATCTCTGTTGCGGCAGAGTTCTGCCGCCACCCCGTTCTGGGCGTATTTCTGCGGCGCGGCGGGGACGGGAAGGGGGGAGGGGGAATCGATCGGGAGCAGTATATACACATACGAGTACATGAATAATTAAGCAACTATTATTATACACAAACATCGCCATTGTGTGGTAGTCTCCATAAACGTTGAAGAATCAAGTACAAGACAAACACGTTTAAGCATCTAAAGAGTTTTTGGATATCTAAAGAGTTCTCCGCCAGGCGTGACGACCTCATCAAGTATGAACCCCGCCAATTCCTCTTGAATGGCTCGTATGCGGTCAAATGGTAGGAGTTGGTCCCGCATCCGTTCGATCTAAATATATATGAAGAATGTGGTCAATATATATATAAGAATAAAACTCAACACAATTGATGGTAATAAAATAATGTTGTGTACTTTTTTTACTTACTCTAAGTTGTTCTAGTGCGGCTTGGTGTGGCATCCCGCAAAACCACTACTAGAAAACCGCGTTGTTTTTGTGCATTGTATCATCATGACCACATGCTCATGTCATCATGCTGCATTGCATTTGAGCATAGTCATCGTCTTGCATCTGTTCGCATAAAACTATTTTTCGCAAAGCCCGATTTGTTTTCCAAACGCCCCATTTTAATTCAAATGCAAAGCCCGGTTCTCCGGATTAATTATTTTGGCCGCTATCGGATTGCACACGGCCCGTTTAAAACAAATAAAAAGTTTAATTGTTTTAGCGGGGGCAGTCGAACGGGCCGTATCGACCCGAACGACCACCCCATTTTCTAATCGGTCCACCAGACAATCCTAAAGCTACTAGTTAATATACCCAGCCCTCCTCTCCACATCATCCCACCCAATCAGTGTGTGCCACCTCACCCTCTTCCCTCACCCCCTCCATTTAGATGCTGACACATCACCCCCCACTCCTCTCTCCACCCCCCACGCGCCTGTCTCCCTCTCTCCTTCCTCCCGCGGCCCTCCGTCCCTAGCCTCCTTCCCCGCCTTGTGCCATGCCTCGCCAGCGCCTCCTCTCCGCCTCCAGCTCGCCTCGCTGCAACCTCGACCCTCGACCTCTCGCCGGCTCTCGACCCGCTCCCGCTCGGCCGCCTCCGCTGGCCCGCCCCTCTCCGGCCTCGACCCTCCCAGCGCCCCTCCTCCTCCCGGCAACCCGCTGGCGCCTCGCCCGCTCCCCTCCAGCGTCCCACCCGACGCGACCTGCCTCCTGTCGCGCCATCCGCCTCCCTGCCCGCCACCTCTGCCCGCCTGCCACGAAGCGCCGCCGGCCCGCCGCCGTGCTCCTCCTTCCACCGGCCGCCCTTCCTGCCGCCGGACCCGCCTCCCGCCTGCTTCTTCTCCTCTCCGACATGCGCAGCCGTGTGAGCTCATCGCTTCCGGCGCCTCCCGCGTCGCCGCTCTGCGCCTCTCCGGCCGCCGCCAAGCTCACCTTCCTTCGCCTCTCGCTCGCGACCCTGCCGTGCGTGCCGCCTCCGTCCCGCCCGCTGCCCCGACGGCGTCCTCCCGCATCGCAGCGACCCGGCGCCGTTCCGAGCCCGCCTCGCCCTAGCTGCTCCCCGCCTCGCCGGCGTCGGGCCTCCCCCTCTCTGCAGCGAGCTCCGCCTCCCTGGCTCTCCACCTCGCTGTCTCCGGCATCTGCCGGCCACGCCCGTCCAACCTCCACCGCCAGCCCGTCCTTGTCCCTGTCGGCATGCCTGCTTCCACCCTCTTCAACAGCAGCAGCTTTGTGGTGTCGTGGTGTCGTGGGGGATCGAGATCTTCTCTGAAGAAAGGATACGAGGCGCCTGGTGCAGAACAGGCTCGCCACCGACCACCGACGTCGCCCTTCACGGACGACAAGTAGTCCCTCTCGGACCACAAGACCGCACGATTCGAGACCCGAGGTCTATCCAAGGCCACCGGGCGGATCCTCAAGGCCTTCTTCCCAGATGCGACGTCAAGACCAACCCGATGAACCACGAACCCCACTGCAGAACAACAAGGCCTTCGAGGTGGAACCGACAAGATCTTCTCCTCGGGACACCGGGGGCTCCCCTGACGCCGTTTACGAGTTCACCATCGGTGCATAAGGAGAAAACCTCAAGGATTTCGACACGGAGCGTCAAGATCGCCTCACGGAATCCGAAGCGCGGACCCGGCAAGAACCTCGCAACGGCAAGATCGGCCCCGTGGGACTCGGCAAGATCTGCCCGACGACAAGAACGACAGCGACCGGGAGGATCCGATGCGCCCCGGACCGAGACTGGACGACAAGTTCTCCGTCTTGTTTTCCGCTCCCGCCGTTTCCGTCAAACCCTGGACCCTGTCGAACCCCGAACCCCGGAACCCCAAGATCTGCCGAACCCTAATGTGTGAACCCCTCTCCGAGAACCCTATTTTATAAATGGTCAACTATATGAATTGTTGCATACTTAATTGTCATACTCGCATGCATATCTGTGGTTTGGGGGCCCTATGCCGATTCACCTAATAATTAAATATGGGGCCCATATGCGGGCAAATCTAGTCTCATATTGGCCTCATTTAAATTTGTGTAGCGAACCAGTACTATCTTTTGTCTTGATAATGCAACATTAAAATTGCGGGGTAGTGTAATAACATGAACCACCTAATTAATGGTCGGGACCCCGGTTCCGCTTAATATGACCTAATCGCATCGCACCTTTGCCATGTCATACATCATACATGCATCATGCCCGATCTTCTTCCGTAGTATTAAATAGTGCATCCGGTGTTTCTTCTAGTGTTTTGCTTCTTCGCGGATAAGGCCGTTGAGTTGATGTGAGCTTCGCCCCGATCTTCGGTTGAACCTTCGACAATGTTTTCAGGCGAGCATCTCCCCCTTTCTACCTATCTTACTTTTATAGTATTTATTCCCTCCTGTTGATCTAGTGCTATCTGTGTTGCGATGCTTTAGTTTCCGTACCTGTGATATACCGTGCAGCCGATATTGCCTTGGACACGTCCTATTACCTGTTGTTTGGTAGATAGTTGGACTTGCACGTCGTAGTCGCTTGCTCAAGTGCGGTTGCGTGTCGTCCAGTGCCACAGTTGTTGATTTATTGCCGCATGTTGTTGGAGTTGATCATCGTTTTACTTCTCGTTCACTTTATTTCCTGTTTAACAACTAAAATTGGAATAATCAGAGGCACCGGTGGGTGATAGAAAATATTTGGTTTCCGAACGCCCACTTGTGTCCCGTAGGACCCCGAGTACTTGATACCTGTTCCTTGATTTATCGCGCTATCCACATCCGGGAGGTATATGGGACCCCCCTGAGCCAGAGCTTGATTCAGTCTTATTTCTTGGGGCCACAAACTAGTTTGAGGTTTTATTTACGATCCTGTACTTATGCCATGCTACTTTTTGTATTTACAATTGTGCGAGGAGCACACTGTACTATTTAGGTAAGCGGAGTGATTACGCGGTATTGACAAGCCCAGCCACACTTTCGGGTTCCCAGTCGCTTACAGCCATTGTCGCAAACCTTGAGTCCGTCTCGGAGCTTGCTTACTCCGTTGTGGGATCTACTCAATGGGGTGGCCCCCTGAAATATTTCTGAATCCTGTGATTGTTCAGTCGTGAAAGCCTCGTTGGGTTTTGAGTTGGTTTTTCCGAGGTTGATCGAGCGTGTGTTGCTATTGGTGCACCCCAGCCGGGTAAAACTTTCTGAAAGCCGTGTCCGCGGATATGGACGACTTGGAGCATGATCTCGATCATAGACAAGCATAACTAAAGTTTATTGTAAATTTGACTTTATAATGACTAGTAATCAGCTTCACTATAATGGAATGGCTAATTAATACGCCCACAATTGCTTGTTTGGAGTGTAAAATGCGACCATTGTACACTAGTAAGTATTGCAACTACAACGGAATGGCTGAATAAAAGTACCAACAACTGCTGGGTTTAAGGGTTATCTCATGCTAATTGTATCTGACTAGTAAGTGTTGCCACTATCACGGAATGGTTAACTAAAAGTGCCCACTGCTTATTTTATCAGGATGATTATCTATACTTGACTAGTAATTGCTGCAACGATAACCGAATAAGTAAAACTACCAACTGTGTGAGTTCCTCGGTTGACTTCCTCGTTTGGTCTCGAGGGGGAAACGCCAGGATGGGTTTGTTTGGTGTTAGTATCAGGTTGGTTCCGAATAGGTCCTTCTTACCCCTCTCTGAATTGCCGCCAGTTGTATCGAGTCTCTATAGGTTGTTAAGTGCATGCTGCCGCTGCCGCTGATCCACCATACCTATGTGGCGAGGCCGATTCTAGCCTCGCCGTAATCGGCCTCGATCTTGACGCTCCTCTTTTCCTTTGCCCTTTGCGGCACCCCTTTATTTAAGCGGGTTTTGAGATCGGCGTCGTTAGCGGTGGTTACCCTTCCGCTTGGCTGGGCAGGGTTATGGACGCCATTGGTTATTCTTGTGGCTCTTAGCCCCATTTGCATCTTGTCCGTAGTCGGACGCTCTATCATTTTCAAGGTGATTTGGATCTTTGTATATTATATTCAGATTCTTGACTCCTTGAGTCGCTGTTATATATATCTGTTCTGTGGGTCCCATCGAGGACTGTTGTGTAATGTTATTACTTCGTTTTCCACCCGCACGAAAGTGCCTGGTGGGCACCTTTGAATCGTTTCTATGCGGGTTTGGCGGGAATCGCTGAAACTTGCATAGGTCCGATTCTGAGGGTGTTACACTTGGCCCATCGCACATATCGTGTTGCGAATGAACTCGCAAACATAGTATCCACATAAGTTATTGTCGGGTCCCTGATACGCGCACTTTACGAGAATAGAGAGTTCAATCAAAATAATAATCAATAAAGCATGATATAATGGAATTGGAAGTAGAATCAAAGAGATACGCAGACCTAGCTAGCTAGTATTACTTACATTTTGGTCTACAAATTTTAGTTCTTCTGACCATTCACCCACGGCCCTGCCCGTGAACCTTTTCCAAACCCTGTCCGCAAAGAAAATGGATAAAGGAGTAATTAATTACTTGTTGTCACGAAAGTTGCCGATCTAGTGCGATAATATGATTGAAATTACCTCTGGAGCATCTCTCTAAAGTCTTCCCATAGCTCTTTTTCTTTTAATAACGAGTCCATGACAAGGACTTTTCCTGAGTCAGGTTGAATGACTAGCAGAATAAAGTGGAACCTACGCACGCATAACTCATCATCAGTTACACTTAACATCGAGTAAGCTGAAACAGAATGTGTACAAGAGAGGGTAACAGTACTCACGAGAAGTTGTAAGGCAATAGTATTTCCCTTTTGATATGTTGTCTCAATAAAGACCTTAGCAAGTAATCTTCTGTTTTCTCGGGTTTGGGTCTTACCAGTTCTTCATGAACTCTATTTGGGTCAACGAACCCAATGTCAAAAGGGCCTCCTTTCATGCATTTCATAACCTTTTTCCTGCATAATAGTATATACATATATGGTGAGCATATATATATACATGCAATTAATGAAGTGAATGAGATGAGATGGAAATTATAGAAATAGTACTTACACACAATAAAGGCTGATGGCAGCTTTGTCGAGTTCCTTCTGATTGAATAAAAAATGCAAGTCTTGAATGTTGAAGTCGATCTCGTCGTCTCCGCACAAGAAAATCTGATCTCTTATATGCGCCGTGATCCATTCTTTCTTTCTCGTCTTGCAGAAATTAAGGTACCACTTGTGCAATCTTCGCATCTTTGTTGGTAGATTCTTGAGCTCCTCTTTCTTGACGAGATTCTTCCCATACTTCCATGGATGTATGGGGTTGACTTTTCCTGTGGGAATGTTGTATCCCATGAGGTTCAAGTATGCAATGTAAGTCATCCCCATCTCATTTGCCTTTCTTTGTAGCTCTGCCTCGTAATCATTTACAAGAGAAGTGTTCCGTGTGTCGAACACTTGGAGCGGGGCGCATGATTGCTTTTCCTACTTTCCGAGCATGGGAACTGTTTTCTAGGGTGCCGCACGACTGCTACTTTCAGTCTCCCTCCGTCTTGCACCCCCCTTCAAAATCTGGCGCTCGTAGTTCGGCACAAGTGGGGTTTCAGGTTTTAAAAGATTATTGTAAAACTTCTCCACCACCGTCGGATCTATATTATCCTTTGGCTCGGCCTGTCTAGGTGCAAAGAATTTCTTGGCCTCTTCTTCCGAGATCCTATTGGTCTCCTCGTCGCTGCGATTCCACGGTAAAACCGGCAATGGCTTGGCGGAAGGCTGCGGGACGTAGTTTCTTGAACTCTTTGGCGTATGGTTTCTTGCGGATTTCTTCGTGGCAGTGCTAGTGATGCTCTTCGTGACAGTGCTCTTCCGCTTATGCTGAGGAGATGACTGGCGCGCCGGAGATGGCTGAAGCGCCGGAGATGGCTGCCGCGCAGAAGATGGCTGAAGCACCGGAGACGATAGTGGAGTATTCTGATGACTTGGAGACGGCTGAGGCGGCTTAGACTGCTGACGCTGCGGAGACGACGGGGGTGCCAGTGGCCTCCAATTTGGAACCACCTAAAAATAATTTTTGTAAAAAATCATGAGCATCGTATCATGTACCTGTAGTTCATATCTGACCCACTTCCTACCGATTCGGCAGGAATTTGTCTTTTTCACCAGAGGTGCACGGAAAGGTTTCAGATCCCCCTGTTGGTACATTGTCCATATAAGGTGGTCTAGTATTTTTGTAAAATGTGGTGGTGGTTTTTTGAATTAGCCATTTGGTGGTTGCTTCACAAAACCGTCCGTTTTTATGCTCGGGAAATGGAAAATGCCTTTTTGGTGCGACAAAAAGGAAAACTTCCTCTTGCAACATTGTTTGCCATGCCATGATGCACATGTATGCACAATATGGCCATATTATCATAAACTATGCCTTGATTCTAGCCATAACATTGGTCATTTGACCCGAAAGCCAAGAAACCTCGAATGAGATAGGTCATTTTGTGAAGGTTTTTTTGAGACATAATCAATATACCAAGTTTGATATTTTTCCTTCTAACTATGTCACATAATATAACACCACGCGAAGGTTTCGAACTGTTTCGATCTTTTTTTTAATTTTTTATCCCCGTTTTAAACTATCGTTAAACTTTGTCGAACAACGGGCATGAAGATTCTTAGCTCGGGGCCAAGCCTCGCTCAACTTGCATTGGATTTTTGATAAAATAGCATATTGTGAACCTAAAAATGATTTTTGTAAAAAATCATGAGCATCGTATCATGTACCGTAGTTCATATCGACCCACTTCCCTCTGATTCGGCGAATTTGTCTTTTCACGAGGTGGGCGGAAAGGTTTGATCCCTGTTGGTATATTGTCCATATAAGGTGGTCTAGTATTTTGTAAATGTGGTGGTTTTTTGAATTAGCCATTTGGTGGTTGCTTCACAAAACCGTCCGTTTATTATGCTCGGAAAATGGAAAATGCCTTTTTGGTGCGACAAAAAGGAAAACTTCCTCTTGCAACATTGTTTGCCATGCCATGATGCACATGTATGCACAATATGGCCACATTATCACAAACTATACCTTGATTCTAGCCATAACATTGGTCATTTGATCCGAAAGCCAAGAAACCACGAATGAGATAGGTCATTTTGTGAATGAGATAGAACTGAAATTAAAATACAGAATGCAACTAACAGTAAGTTACATAAAGCACGACTGAAAATTAAGTTACATAAAAAAACTGAAAATTAAGATACATGGCCAGATTAAGTCACAATCGGCCAAACTTGTTTCGGAATGTTGGAGTGATTTAGTCATGCTCCTGCCTACACATGTAATACTCGCCCCTATAGTCGTCGTACTCGTCGCCGCCGTCGTCGCTGTCATCATCGGGGTCGCCGTAATTGAACCTTGAAGGCTGAGTACGCGTGGGCTGGACTTGAGGGTAGCGCAGACAGGGGTTAGAGTCGGCGGCAGTGTCGTAGGCCATGACGCTCTGGAGAGTCCGACCGTGCCACCATAGCCGACGGCCGGCCTCATTGAAGTTCGGAGGAGGTGGGCCGTCCTCCTCGTGCCTGGCGAGCGCCCTCTCACGCCGATCCCCGGAGAAGGCTTCCCAAGTAGGAAAATAGTCGGGACGCCATCTGGGATTCCTCCGCTGCTCCGGCGTGAGCTCGAAGTAGTAGTGGTTCGTGATGGCCATCCGGCGCGCCACACCTAGAGGGACAGGAGGAACCGGCACGCCTCCGGTGCTCAGCATCTAGCCGACGGGGACACAGTAGCCCGGCGGGCAGGGGTAGTTCGAGGCGCAAAGCTCCTCCGCCTCCCTGGGGGTTAGTGCTACAGTGGAAGCCATGAGAAAGAGTGATGAGGTTGCAGATATGAGTCTAGAGATGTGCAATGACAATTGAGGCCAACCCTACATATATATAGTGAGAAATGGCTGGAGGGAAGAACTGGCGGAAAAAAATGGCGGGAAGAAAAATAGCGGGAAGAAATGGCAGGAAGAAAAATGGCTCATTTAATACATATACTGTTAACAGAAGAAATATGACATTGATTTCCATGTTGAGATACATATGTGTGCCAAAAATGGCTCAATTAACACATATAGTCAATCTTATGATCGCGTCGGCCGTAACCATGGAGTATCAGCACCGTTTAACAGGATGGTTGGGTTAGTCTTCACTCTGAAGGGCGGAATTTCATCAAACTTATTATAATCTTCTGACATGTCTGTCTTGTCCTCCACTCCCACGATGTTTCTTTTCCCTGAAAGAACTATGTGACGCTTTGGCTCAAACATTTTCATTGAGGAATGCACATAACTTCACAATGGGTACTCGAACATTTTCAGGTAGAAGCCCCCTCAATGCAATCGGAAGCAATTGTGTCATAATCACGTGGAAGTCATGAGACTTCAGGTTTTGGAATTTTTTCTCTGCCATATTTATTATTCCCTTTATATTCGACGAGAAACCAGACGGTACCTTGATACTGCTCAAGCATTCAAAAAATATTTCCTTCTCTGCTTTGGTAAGAGCGTAGCTGGCAGGAGTTAAGTGGCGTCGTTTACCCTTCTCGTTCTCAGGATGCATAGGCTCTTCAGGGTCTTTCAGACGTTGCTGGTCCTGCCGTGCTTTCGGTGTATCTTTTGTCTTCCCATACACTCCTAGGAAGCCTAGCAAGTTCACGCAAATATTCTTCGTCACGTGCATCACGTCGATTGAAGAGCGGACCTCTAAGACTTTCCAATAGGGTAGGTCCCAAAATATAGATTGCTTCTTCCACATGGGCGTGTGTCCGGCATCGTCACTCAGAACAGATAGACTGCCAGGACCTTTTCCAAAGATTACTTCTAGGTCCTTGACCATACCAAATACCTCCTCACCGGTACGGAGGGCAGGCTTCCTCCGGGGTTCTGCCAGACTTTTGAAATGCTTGCCTTTCTTTCTTACCGGATGCAGGTTCGGAAGAAATCGACGATACCCTAGGTACACAACCTTCTTACATTTATCCAAATATACACTTTCAGTCTCATCGAAACAGTGTGTGCATGCATTGTATCCCTTGTTTGTCCCTGAAATGTTACTAAGAGCAGCCAATCATTGATGGTTATGAAAAGCAATGCTCAGAGGTCAAATGGCTCCCTTTGTGCTCATCCCACATACGCACCTGGTTTGGCCCACACTGTAAAAGTTCTTCAACTAATGGCCTTAGGTACACATCAATGTCGCTGCGAGTTGCCTCGGCCGTGGATGAGCACCGCATCATAATGAACTTTCTCTTCATGCACAACCAAGGAGGAAGGTTATAGATACATAGAGTCACGTGCCAGTCTTGTGACTGCAGCTCGCTCACCAAAAGGATTCATGCCATCCATTTAGACCAAACCTTAAGTTTCTTGCGTCACGTCGAAGTCCGTACTATCGCTCGACTTTTCTCCACTGTGACCCATCACGGGTGTCTCGACATCGCGTCTTTCTTACTTGGTCTTCCATGTGCCATCGCAACAAATTGGCATGCTCTTTATTTCAAGAGACGTTTTAACCGTGGTATTATAGGATCATACCACATAACCTTGGCGGAACCTTCTTCCTAGGGGCCTCTCCTCAACATCGCCATGATCGTCGTCGATCTTATACAGAAAAGTGCATACCGCATGCATCCAAATTCTCGTACTTCTCACTGCGGTAGAGGATGCAGTCATTAATGCAGGCATGTATCTTCTGCACGTCTAATCCTAGAGGGTAGACAACCTTCTTTGCTTGGTATGTACTGTCGGGCAACTCATTATTTCTTGGAAGAAGATTCTTCATTTTTACCAACAACTTTGAAAATGCGCTGTCAGTCACACCGTTCTCTGCCTTCCATTGCAGCAAATCCAGTGCGATACCTAGCTTTTTGTGGCCATCTTTGCAAGTTGGGTACAACAATGTTTTGTGATCCTTTAACATCTGCTCCAGCTTCTCCTTCTCCTTTTCATTTTCACATTCTTCCTTTGCATCAGTAATGGCCCGACCAAGATCGTCATCAGCGGGCCCATCTACTGCCTCTTGATCTTCATTATCTACCCCCGTTGCAGTATCATCATATTCAGGATACATATTATGATAGTTGTCAGCATCCTCTTCTTCTTTGTTGTCTTCCATCACAACCCCTTTTTCTCCGTGCTTGATCCAAAAATTATAGATGGGCATGAAACCGGATCGAAGCAGGTGGGCGTGAATGGTTTTGGTATTTGAGTAGTCTTTGTTGTTCTGACAGTGAACACACGGACATCACATAAAACCATTGTGACCACGATTTGCATTAGCCACAACGATGAAATTTTGGAGGCCCGTAATGTACTCGGAAGTGCGTCGGTCACCGTACATCCATTGCCGGTTCATCTGCATTACTATATAGTATATATCAAAAATTAATAGGGAGATGACCATTTATATATAGTACATCAATGACACATGAAAGGATAGTTGCCGACCTCGACCGAGAAGGAAAGAGCAACGAAAACTTATTTTGAGCTCTCGGCATTTCACCGAACACCTTTTGTGCATAGGAAAAAACACAAACTAGCAAACCTCACACCTCTTGCTAGGCTCCAAAATGAGAGAGTGAAAAAAATGGAAGAGAGGGGTGTGGGCTGCGGTGTGTTATATAGTTTCTTTAACACCGGTTCAAACCACGAACCGGTGTTAAGAGAAATGTGAGCCATCAGTGCAGGCCTTTAACACCGGTTCGTGCCACGAACCGGTGTTAAAGGGGGGCTCCTTTTTGCTGCACGGGCCACGCTGGTACGGCCCCCCCTTTAACACCGGATCGTAGAAGAACCGGTCAACCAAAGGCCTCGTTTCCACTAGTGGTGCTTCCTCCGTTTTGAAAAAATATAAGATGTTTTAGGTTTGTGAAGCTAACATTTCTAGACACCTTTTAGTGTGTAGATTCATTTGAACCCACACACTAAAACGTGTCTAGATATATTTACTTCACAAACCTAAAACATCTTATATTTCTAAACTAAACAGAAGGAGTACAATGGTAAAAAAACTTCTTTTAGCCTTCACATCGTCTAGAGAAGACACCAAAGTAAGTCATACAACACATCAACTCTTATTGTCATCCCTAATGATCAATGTGAATTGACTTATTTTAGTAAAAGAATATATTATAAGGGAAAATATATGGTATAATGGAGAAAATAGTTTTCTCTTAATTTATAGAGATCAACTCTTAACTAAATTTTTCTTAATTTTCTCTCCTCCAACTAAACAAAAATCCGATATAACAAATATAAAAAGGCTGATGTCACCCTCTCGACGGATTTCTCGGGATTTGATTGTTTTTTGTATTCTTTAGTGTGGTTTGAGGTTAGTATCTTTGACCTCTGATTGTTATGGTTGCTTCTCTGATGCGATGATCCTCTATGGACTTAGCACGAAGGCTTTCCGTCCTTCTACTACAACAAGCTCTACTGCAACAAGTTTTGCCCGGCTCCAGAGTTGGAGGGGCGATGACGGAGACGCGCCTTCAACTCGTGCTAGTATATGTAGTCATCGCTAGGTGGTCTAGTGACCTATTCGTAATTGTTACTACTTTTGTGCTCCTTTATACTGTTGTTCACAACTATTTATAGATCGGTGGAATTTCACAACATAGATCTCAAAAATGTCAAAATCTCCCCAATCTTCCTTGCCAAATAAATTGCTTGGTTAGCGCCACGAGCCTCACTTTTTGCCGCGCTAAAGCAAACTAGTTTAGTACCTCTTTTGTATGCGACACTATTATGTCCCTGAGAGAGTAGATTTTTTGCTGTGTTTTTTTACCAGATTTTGCAGGAATTGTTTTGTACTCTTTCTTTTGCAGTAAAACTTGGAGAGCTTTATTCAACTAAAACTACACCTGATCTATCAGAAACAAGCTGACGACCAGAAAGTCCGGAATATCTCCGAGCCAGCTATTCATCACCATCAGAGTGCAAGCAAATTTTGCACAAAGATCTCGCTACATGTGGAATTACAAAAATATTGAAACTTAAAGATAACTCTCCTATTTCTTGAAGAATCGGCGCCACGACATATCGAGATCCATGGCGAATTTTCCAGAGATTAACAATATTCAGGCATTCGGTCTTCATTGTAACATTGGGGAAACCTCTGAGTTTTGCACAGATCATCCCATCTCGTAGAGCAAGAGCTTTGGATATAAGAGGGTCAGAGATCCCATCATATGGTTTACTCGAGGCACCCAAATATGTAGAATGCGATCTCGCCACACCACCAACACCTCCTCTACGAGCATCAATGGACAAGCCTCCATCTGTGTTAATCTTGACAACATAAACATCTGGTGGCCGCCACCCATGGCCAGTCAAGATAGCAGAACATAACTTCCAATGCTTCCTTCGTCATCTTCAATGACTGAACTGGATCGTAGGCCCATGATCATGAGTCCAACTTTTTCATGAACTCCAGATTGCTCACATGATAGTAATTATTTTGCGGTGATCTGAGTCAGTAAACCTGGAATCACAAAGAATATCTTGCGACCAGTTGTGAGGATGCAGTCATGGAAGAGAGACATCCATCCAGACTTGGGCTTCTTCTCAAAACCTCCGAGTGCATGATCACAAGAGATCAGAGCATGCATAAGATCCTCATCAGCTGCTAAGCAGATTTTACATCTGCTCATTTGAGTGATGTGCCGATGCTTTGGGTGGTTTCAACCGGAAGTATGCCACACAAAACCCTCCACCAGAAAACCATGACCTTTTGCACCATGTTAAGTTTCCATAAGGCAGACCACAACTGTTTTTAAGACATTGATGTTTCGGTAATCGTCCCTTTGTCTAGAGCTACATGCTCGTTGCGACTCACTAGAGACCGATACGCTGTCTTGACAGTATAGTTTCCCACCTTATCTAAATACCAGGCCCAGAAGTCTTCCTCTCCCCCTCGACGCAGCGGTATATTTAGAATTACATCTACCTCCGGAGTAATGAAGTTTCTTTTGACCCGTCAATCTTCCAGCTGCCAATATCGTGATCAATCAAATCTGACACTAGATTAATCTCATCTTCACCACTCTGTGCTGATGGTTGCACTGTTCTGATTCCAGGAATCCATCTATTATCCCATATAGATAGTGATGAGCCATCACCAATTCTTTTGACAAGACCCACATGTAAATCCTCTCTTCCTGCAACAATCGCTCGCTAGGTGGCCGAAGCTTTGGTCGGAGTTGTTGCATGTAGGAAGTTGGTATGTGGATAATATCTGCCCTTTAGTACTCGGGCACAAAGGGAATTTCGGTTATTCATCAATCTCCAGCCATGTTTTCCTAGCATACATAAATTAAAAAGTCCTAGCTCCCTAAACCCAATACTGTTGGATTCGCAACATAGAAAACAAAAAAAATTATACGATGGGAACCGAAAGCACCAAGATCCATCTACCTAGATACAATCAATAGGTGGATATACATCCACAATATATACCTTTGAAGACTGACAAAGCTTTATGAGTATGGACTCGTTGGTGATGTAGTCGATCTCTTGCCGATCTCAAGATCGTGTAAAAGTCCGGCAGCACCGCAACTCAGCGGAGCATCCGTGATCGCACACATGTACGAAACCCCGACAACCTCCGCGTCCTCGCTCCAACAATGCAGCGAAAGCAGCAAATCCTTGCTCCAAAAAAAGCCACAGGAAACATGCATCGCGCTAAGCTGAAACCATGGGGGAAATTGTACTAGAGGGGGAGAGAGATTCCTTCACGAGGAGGTGTGAATGAGAAGTGAGATAAGGGGCTTCTTTTATAGGACAGGGGGCAGCCCCCATGCCATGGCCAGTGGCCAAGGTGGGTGCCCCCACCTCTTCCTTATTCATGTGAGTCGAGCTCCCACTCACACAAATGACCCTCCATTTTATCCACTCAAAATCCATTAAATTTCCAGCAAATTTAATGCAAACTCTCATTTAATAAAACTCTTTTATTTATTTATTTAGAATTTTGTCAATTACATTAATTAACAAACATTCACATAAAACCCCTTACTACATTTTAATTTCACATGCAGAACCAATTTCAGCAATTTCACCCGAAAAAGTTCCGGTGTCCATTGAAATAATTCCAGCGCTTTGATATTCCTTTCCTAGCATCTCACTTGCTCCAAATGGTGTCATTATCCCTTAAGTGTGTCACCCTAAGGTTCGCAAATAATGTAGACATGATCGAGACCCCTCTCCGATCAATAATCAACAGCAAGACATGGATATCCGTACTAACTCCTACATATTCAACGATGACTTCTTGTGATCGTGAGAACCTTAACATTGTAACTAAATCCTTTTGTCTCGCGATATTTTACACGTTCGAGATTCGATCATCAGTATCCCCATACCTATTTTGATCTCGTTACCGACATATACTCTTTTCTTATTTCCGTGATATAATATTCTAGTGATACCCATCACTTGCTTGCAAGCTATATCAATGTGATACCACCGAGAGGACCCAGAGTATATCTCTCCGTCATTTGGAGGGACAAATCCTACTCTTGATCCATGAGCCTCTATATAACGCTAATGGAGTATTTGAACCCACCCTTATAGTCACCCTGTTACGGTGTGACGTTTGATGTTATCAAGCTACTCTTCATGTGTTAGTGATTGACATGATCTCATGGTCTAAGGACTAAAGTTACTTGTAATGATTTTATAGAAATTTAAACATAATGACCTTGATCGTATTACTATACTTTGGATGAATGTTTATCACATCATTCCACCAATGTTGTGACCTCGTTATTAACAACATCCAATGTCCATGATCAGGAAACATTAATCATCTTGTTAATCAACGAGCTAGTTTATATGAGAGGCATAACTAGGAACATTTTATTTGTTTATTAAACACACATGTATTAACGTTTCCTTTTAATACAATTATAGCATAAAAAATAAACATCTATCATATACTTGGAATACGATAGTAACAACTTTATTATTGCCTCTCAGGCATATTCCCTTCAAATACCCCCTGCACATTTCGGCGATGCAAGCACATCCAAGAGACCCAGTGAAGCGATATGCGATCCAGGGAATGGCTCCACCGGTACTTTGGGATATGAAGCTCTTGCAAAGTTTGTTTGTCAATTGAAAGCAGCTCATGCAGTAAGTAGGAATAGCCTGAATGACAGTCTTCAGGAATACTTCTCTACCTACACATGATAGCATCCTTCTGATCCCCTTGATTTTACTCCGAATGAATTCACATATGTGATCGAAAGTACCGCTAGTGATGCAGCCAACTGCATTTGGCAAACCAAGGTAGTGTTCGTTAAAAGTTGTTAACACTTTGACTAGAGCACTCCGCATATATCCGCAAAATCTCATTTAGTCCGTCTGCACTTCGTGCACTAGCGCTCATAAAAATAAGGCTATCATCAGCAAATAACAGGTGATTGGTCCAAGGACATTGAAAACTCATTCTTATTCCTCTGTCAATAAAATTGCCACCGAAATGATTCATCAATGCGGTAAAACCTTTAGAGCAGAACAAGACTAAGTAAGGAGAAACAGGATATCCCTAACGTAGACCTCGCGAGGGAGTGAAATACCGCAGGAGTTCTCCTTTGACACGAACAAAAAATCTAACTGATGTCACACATTTCATAATCAGATGCATTGTTGTGTCACTAAAACCTAGTTTTATCATCATTGCCTCAAGACAATGTCATTCAACTCGGTCGTAGGCCTTCATCATGCCCAACTTAACAACACAATAATACTTCTTGCCCTTTTTCTTTTTCCTTAAAACATGAACACTTTCATAGGCAATTAGCACATTATCTGTAATCAGCTGTCCCAGTACAAAGACGCTTTGTTCTTCCCCAGTAATATCATCTAAAAATAAACGCAACCTATTGGCAATACACCTAGTACCAATTTTATATAGCACCAGACACATGAGATCATTCTATATTGAGAATTTTTTTGTGGGTACCGTACCTTTGGTATAAGGGTGGTAGAAGTGTCATTCATACCCGTTGGCAACGTACCACCATTCAAGAAATCCATTACCGCATGCACCACATCATCTTTAATTAATGCCCAGTGCCTTTGAAAAAAAACCGCAGTGAATCCATCAACCCCTGGAGCATTTGACGAAGCCATCTAAAACAAAGCGGTTTTAATCTCATTTTTAGAAAATGGAGCGTCCATTTCATTATTCATCTGCTGTGAAATCCTAGGCTACACAAAATCCAGCAACTCCCCGATTTCTCTTAAGCCCTCGAAGTATAAAGAGACTAAAAGAAAGTTTGGACTTCTGCATTATTATCTTCTATACTGTCACATCTTGAACCAGTCGCCCTTTCCAAAAACTCAATTTTATTCATTCGTTTCCGCTGAGCAGCATGTGTGTGAAAATATGAAGTATTATGATCACCCTCGTGAAGCCAAAACACCCGAGATCTTTGCTTCATCCAAATTTCTCCCGATGAAGAGCTTGTTCAGTTTTTTTAGAGTAGCATTTTCTTCATCAGATGGGCCGTGTGCCATCGAAATGCGACAAAGCTAGTCCAGTTTGTCTCTTAGCTTTCGAACCATCTGCGCCAACGATCCAAACTCCTTAGCCCCAAAGTTGGCGAGTTTGACTTGGAGCATTTGGAGAGCATCAACAACACCATGGAGACCTCTCTGGCCAGATCCTCTCGACCAATTGTCCATAATTAATTTCTCATAATCTACATGGGTTTGCCACACATTCTCGTAACGAAACTGTCGGTTACATGGATTTCTTTGACCAGACAACTACTCACAAAAATCAGCAAGGACAGAACAATGATCTGACTCCGTAGAAACAATACGTCGAACTCTCGTATATTCAAAAAGAGGTAAAAAATCTGAATTTGCGAATGCTCTCTCTAATCTTGTTTTGACATTAGAATCACCCATTTGCCTATTATCCCATGTGTAGGCTGTACTGGTCCAGCCTAAATCTTGAAACATGCAATCATCAATAGCGTCGGAAATTTCTCATTTGCCACTCCGGTCTTGCTGTTTTAGTGAAGTGCTCGGAACCAAAGAGTGTCTCCTTGAAATCTCCCATACATAACCATACCGATTGTTCAACCGCATACATAATTGTCAAGAAGCGATAGCTATGCTATCAGTTTTCTGCTCGATGTGCTTCGTAGAAACCTATAAACCTCCATTCAAGAGAATTTTGTACTTTCTTCCGCACCATCACATCAATATGGTTGGAACAACAATTCTTCAAATCAACATCGTACACGGTAGACCAGAACAATCCCACTCCCCCACTGAGTCTGTCGCTATCAACTGCCACACAACCTGCAAAACCAAGAGTAGTTTTTAGGTTCCTCACTCGTTCGACACCAGTCTTCGTTTCCATAACACAAAATAGTGCAGGCCCTTCTTTCTTCACGATACTGCGAAGCTCACAAACATCCTCGAGATTCCCATGCTCCGACTGTTCCATCCAATTCAACTCATTTGGACTAGCAGGGTTGTGGCACAACCTCTGCCAAAGTTTTAGATTTGCTCAGAGTCGTCCTTTTTCTCTTGGGATCATTTTCCCTCACCCCATTAGCAAGATGCCCATCCTCCTTTCCAGTCGGCTGAGTGGCGGTAATTACTTTCTGCCTGGTTGCATCAACATTGCCATCAGTCAAGGCTAGGAGAGGCGTCCTAATGTTCATGTACATTTTTTGTGTCCCCATCTTTTCTCTTCACACCACCCATCTTCTTCACTGGATAATTCACTTCAACACCAGCATCACCAGCGTTGCTCGAGAATCTAGTATCTCTCTTGCTATTCTGACTACCAAATTGCTCCTGAGTATCATTTGATCCAGATTTCATCCGTTCATACCGAGCTCTAAGATCGGCACCAAATCGCCAATTTCCTTCTGCATATCTAGTACCATAAGTAGTACAATAAAGTTCAGAATGTTGGGCCTCGGGAAGATAAACAAAAACTTTTATCCTATGCGATACTCCCAAGATCCAGCTCAGGTAATAGGCCATGAGATTTACCACTAGACGTGCATGTACAGATTATTGATAAAGAGCGCCAGTTGATCTAGTGTCGATCGATCCTACAAACAGCTTCTTCGGATCTCACCAACTCCTTCGTCTCCAGTGCTGCACGTCCAACGCCTCTACCGGTATCCACACGTATATGAAGGAGCGCAGGCAGGGGATTGCTAGTGAAAGGAATATGCCATGAGAGGCAATAATAAAGCTTTTATTATGTATATTCCAGGTATATAATAGATGTTTATTTTACATACTATAATTGTATTAATACGGAAACGTTAATACATGTGTGTTTAGTAAACAAATGGAAAGTTCCTAGTTATGCCTCTCTTATAAACTAGCTCGTTGATTAACAAGATGATAAAGGTTTCCTGATCATAGACATTGGATGTTGTTAATAACGAGGTCACAACATTGTTGGAATGGTGTGATGAACATTCATCCTAAGTATAACATTATGATCAAAGTCATTGAGTTTATATTGCAATAATATCATATGAAGTAATCCTAATCCTTATACCATGAGACCATGTCAATCACTAACACTAGAAGAGTATCTTGATAACATCAGACATCACACCGTAATAGGGTGACTATAAAGATGGGTTCAGTGCTACTAAGGTGTTATGTTGAGGCTCATGGATCAAGAGTGAAATCTGTCCATCCCGATGATGGATAGATATACTTTATACATTGAAAACGTATCTATAATTTTTGATGGTCCATGCTTGTTTTATATCTACTTTGCTTTACGTGTCCACACTTTGAGGTGTTTTTACATGTTTTCTGGTACTAAACTATTAACAAGTTGCAACCGTGCCAGATGCTTGTTTTCTGCTATTTTTGGTCTCGGAAAAGTTAGTAAAGAAATATTCTCGGAATTGGACGGGACGAAGGACAAAGTCAATAACTTTCCGTGGGGAACAAGAAGTCCAGAGGAGAGCCGGAGGGACTGGCCAGGGGGGCCAGACCGCCTGGCTAGGGTTTGGCGACCCTGGTCGCCTCCCGGACTCGCCCCTTCGCCTATAAGAAGCCCCCGATACAGAAACTCTCAGTACCCGATCAGAAATCCACGAAACCGTATGTAGACGTCGTCACCATCGTCCATAGATCGGGGGGATCTGAAGCTCTTCCCGGCACCCTGCCGGAGGGGAGATCATCCCGAAGACCTTCTCTCCGGTATGATTCGTGAGTAGTTCCACCTTGGACTATGGGTCCATGTAGTAGCTAGATGGTTGTATCTCCTCCTTTGTGCTTTCATGTATAGATCTTGTGAGCTCCATTCATGATCAAGATCTAATCTATTTATAATCATGCATGTTATGTTTGTAGGGATCCGATGGATATTGAGATTATTATGTTGGTTTGATTAATGGTTTTATCTTTATGATTCTATCATGTCTGTGTTGTTTGTGATCTTGCATGCTCTCCGTTGCTAGTGATTATCTTGGCCAAGTAGTTGCTAGTGACTCCAAGAGGGAGTATTTATGCTCAATAGGGGGTTCATGCCTCTAGTTTCCAAGGGAAGTGACAGAAATCTCTTCAGTTGTAGATGTGATGTTGCTACTAGGGAGAAAACAACGGTCTCTTGTTCATGGAACATGTGGACTATTTACCTTACACATTTTGCTTAAAGCAGTTTTCTATTGCTTGCAACTTAATACTGGAGGGGGTTCAGATGATAAACTGAAGGTGGACTTTTAGTCATAGATGCGGTTGAATTACGGTCTACGTATAATGTTGTATTGCCCAATCAACCTCATATGATCTTTCTAGCTAGTAATTGCATTGTTATGCCTTGCTAAGTTCCTTTCGATTACCCTGCTATAATTTGTTTACCCTTCATGACATGTTGTTTATCTAAGGAGAGCACCTCTAGTGAACTATGGACCCCGGTCCAATCTTTACCATTGATACATCTTCCACTGTTAATGTTTACTTGCTGCAAACCACCATTATCTTCCACACCATACTTTTAATCCTTTGTTACAGAAAACCGGTGAGCTTGACAACCTCACTGATTCGTTGGGGCAAAGTCTTGAGTTTGTGTTGTGCAGGTATCCACGTTGCCAGCAACACATGTGTGACGTTTCCTTCCTCCTATTGGTTTGATAACCTCGGTTTCTTACTGAGGGAAACTTGTTGCTGTGCTGCTTCATACCTTGCTCTTGGGGTTTCCAACGAAGCGTTCCACGACAAGTATTGGGCGCCATCAAGCTAATTTCTGGCGTCGTTGCTGGGGAATAAAGGTACATCAAAACTCCTTCCTCCCCGTCAAGCACCAGCTAATTTCTGGCGCCGTTGCCGGGAAGGCTAAGGACGTCTTCACTAGGGGAGTCCTTCACTTCCTTTCTCTTTACTTTGTTTTTAGTTTGCTTAGTTTCTTTTGCTAGGTTTGTTTGCCTCTTTTAAAAAAAACCAAAAAAATAGTCTAGTTTGGTTTGCTTGCTTTATTCAAAACACACACAAAAATAGTTCCTGCTCTAGCTGCTGCTGCTGTTTTTGGCTTGCCCACCTTTGCCAAAATGAACTCTGCTGAGAAAACTAAGTTGTATGACTTCACTAGCACCAACAACAATGATTTCCTAAGCACACCTATTGCTCCACCTGCTCCTGATGCTGACTTTTATGAAATTAAGTCTGCTTTTGTTGAATCTTGTGATGAGAGAGCAATTTTCTGGTGCTGGTTCTGATGATCCTGCTGCCCATCTTAATAGCTTTGTTGAACTTTTTGAGATGAAAAAGTATAAGGATGTAGATGGAGATGTTATTAAGCTCAGGCTTTTTCCTTTCTCCTTGAGGGGAAAAGCTAAAGAATGGTTGCTATCCTTGCCTAAAAATAGTATTGATTCTTGGACTAAGTGCAAAGATGCTTTATTGGAAAGTACTATCCTCCTACTAAGATTATTGCTATGAGAAGTGACATTATGAAATTTAAACAAATTTATAGTGAACATGTTGCTCCTGCTTGGGAAAGAATGAAATATTTGATTAAGAATTTCCCTACTCATGGACTCACTTCTTGAATGATTATCCAAACTTTTTATGCAGGTTTGAACTTCTCCTCAAGAAACCTGCTGGATTCTGCTGCTGGAGGTACTTTTATGGGACTCACCTTGGGTGCTGCAAAAAGGCTCCTTGATAATATGATGGTTAACTACTCTGAATGGCATGTTGAGAGAACTCCACATGGTAAGAAGGTAAATTCTGTTGAGGAAACTTCCTCTTTGAGTGAAAAGATTGATGTTATTATGGTTATGCTTGTTAATGGGAAAGCTCCTCTAGATCTTAATAGTGTTCCCTTAGCCTCTTTGGTTGCTCAAGAAGAGCAAGTTGATGTGAACTTCATTAGAAACAACAATTTCAACAACAATGCCTATAAGAATAATTTTGTTAGCAACAACAATTATAGGCCTTATCCTCATAATAATGGCAATTCCTATGGAAGCTCTTACAATAATGCTAGAAGTACCCCCTCTGAACTTGAAGTAATGCTCAAGGACTTTATTAGTAAACAAACCACTTTCAATAAGACTATAGAGGAAAAGCTTTTAACTGTTGAGAAAAATATATCCTCTTTGTCTAAAGCTCAAACTTCCTTGGTTAATAAAATGGCTGCTAAACCTGAAACTATGGAAAACACCTTTGCTACTGCTCATGCCATACAGGTTACTATTGATGAAAATGTTAGGATGTTAGCTCGACTTCATGCTAGGTGGGAAAGGGAAGCTGAAATTGATAGAAACAATAGTGTGTGCACTATCACCACTAAACCACAAGTAGCACCTATTCCTCCTACTATGCCTAAGCCTATTGATCCTACTACTAGTGATGCTAAGTTTGATTTTGATATTGATGGTTGCAATATTTCTGAAGTGATTATGTTCCTACAAAAGCTTGCTAGAAGTCCTGATGCTAGTGATATGCATGTTGCCTTTACCAAACACATTACAGATGCTCTTGTTAAGATTAAGGAAGAGAAGCTAAAACACAAAACTTCTATTCCTAGGAAAGTAGAAGATAGTTGGGAACCCATTATTAATATACAAGTGAATGATTTTTATCCCAAAGCTTCATGTGATCTTGGTTCTAGTATCTCTATTATGCCTAGGAAGATTTATGAAATGCTTGATTTGCCACCATTAGAAGATTGTTATTTGAATGTCCCACTCAATGATAATGCTAAGAAGAAACTCATGGGGAGTTTTAATGATGTTCTCATTATGGTTAACAATGCTTATGTCCCTGTTGATTTCTATGTTTTGGATGTTGAGTACAATGTTTCTTGTCCTATTACTTTGGGAAGACCTTTTCTTAGAACAGTTGGTGCCATCATTGATATGAAAGAAGGCACCATCAAATATCATTTTCCATTCAAGAAAGGTATTGAACACTTCCCTATGAGGAGAGAGAAGTTTCTTTTTGCTCCTCATTTGAAAGCAAGATTTGATGTTAATGCTTCTTCATTTGAAAATACTTAATTCTTCTTGATTCTTGTGCCTAACTTAAAGGCATTAAAGAAAAGTACTTGTTGGGAGATAACCCAAGTGTTTCCTTGAGTCTTGGAAGTTATTACTACTGTAATGACCTCTCCTTATCCTTTTTGTTTGCTTTTTGTGCCAAGAATGACCTCTGATGAGAGGGAACTAAGATTTGGGGAGTTGCTATTCCGAAACAGATTTCTGTCCTCCACCAAAAAAATTCATGAGGAGGATATGTAACTCGGATTGATCTCAAAATTTACGAATAAATCCCCCAGTATATTGGATAACTTTCGTTAGTTCAACACTTTTTTATTTGAGCAACATAAGATGTTCGAAAATTTTGTTTCTACCTGCTGGTCTGTTTTGACAGATTTCTGCCATTATTTGCATTTGCTTCTTATTGATTCCTTTTTGAGCTCTCTTCAGGTAAATTGAGTTTCTTTGAAGGAGTTACTTCAGTAGATTGTGTTTTTAGTGAAAATACTTTCTGTTCCAAAGCTTTGCCAAGCGGTCTAATATCTTTTGAATAAGATAATATTGCTAATGAAGATTGTGTGACGTTTTGTATGAAGGAAAAAATTTAGGTGTAGAGAGAGAATGATGCAATGAGATGAAGAATGGACAAAAGCTCAAGCTTGGGGATGCCACCATGGTGTCACCCCAAGAAATATCCAAGAGGTACAAGCGTCAAAGGTTGGGGATGCCCAAGGCATCCCCTTCATCAATAAAAAGCTCAGGTCTGTCTAGACACTTCACTTTTATTGTTTCATGCACAGTTGTGTTGTTCTTGGAGCATCTTAGTTTTCGTTTGCTTTGCTTAGTTTGTTTAGTTTTCTTTAGTAGTTTGGACCCCCGCTCTCATTGTGTTGTTTTGCAAATAAGTTTGCTTGGTGTTTGGAAAGGAATAGTAAGTTCTTGCTTGAAGTGCAAGAGGAGCTTTCATTGACTGTGACTAAGACTTTAGCATGTCATGCTAGGTGTTGTTTTTGCATTATACTTAGTGATTATTGCTGTAACATGTCTTGTTCCAAACAATTGGTATTGCTTAGTGTGCCTTGAAGAAATTATGCGTTGTTTTAGCATGCAAAAGCATAGTATTGTGGTATTCTCCTTTGATGTTTTGCTTGGGTTGACTTGGCACATGCTCACACCATGTTATGACTATGACAAGTCACCATTAGCCTCTATGATCATTTAGTCCTTGACTTGTAGTACCACTCTTTGCTTTGATTAGTTTGCTTTGTTGCATTGCATAATTATGGTCATTATTGCTCTCATAGTTGGTTGCTCCCACTCATTTTGTCACACCCCAAAATTTTCCAATTTTGAAATGTGAAAAATAAATAAACAAAATAAATAACTGTTGAAATTTAGGGTGAAAAGAAACTTTTTGATTCCAATTGGAAGCATCAAAACCTATTTTGGTCAAATAAAATCCTAAAGGGATTTAAAAGAATAAACAAATAATAAATAAAGACTATTTTTAAAGAACCAAATTAAATCTTGATTGAAATAAATATTTTTGTTTAATAAAAAGAGTAAAGGTTATATAAATAAAATCATGAGGATTTATTAATATCCAATTTTATTTAAGTTAAGGCTTTTTTCCATTTTAAATAAACATTAAAGCTTATTAAAGTATTTTAAATAAAAATTCAAAGTGTTTTATTTTTCAAATAAAACCTACTGAAAAGGTTTTGGTAAAATTTAGAATTCAAATAAAGTTTTAAACATATTTGAATCCTTTTTGAAATAAAGACTAATGTCTATTTATTTATTTTTAATAAATAATAAACCCAAAAATTAATTATTCTATGTTTGATTTTAGATTATGCTAATAAACAGTATTAAACTCAACACAAAGTTTGGTGGAGGTTTGAATTCAAATGGAGTTTGAATTGTTTGAATTAAAATCAAAACAGAAATTCAAAATAGAAAAAAAGGAAAGCATTTAGTATAAAAAATGAAACTAACTCAACCCACTAACAGCCCAGCCCAGTAGGCCTAGCGACGCAGCCCATCTCCTCCCCTCTGGGGAACCGTTTTCCACTAAAAAACGAACCCGCTAAGTCACTGAACTATGGACCCCACTCTCTCTCCTTCTCTCTCGCAGACAGCGCGGCCCCACGCTGTCAGCCTTCTCTCCCACCCGCATCAGCCGATTCCGCCTCGCTCATCGCCGTTCTGCCGCGAATCAATTCGCGTTAATACGCGTTGATGACTGAGTTATTCTCGCCAGCGACCACGCACACTTAAGCGCCTACCTCCCCTCTTCCGTTTCCCCCAGACACCGCCTCCCCTCTGCCTCTAGGTTGCCCCAATTTCGAGCTCGAGCACCATTGTCCCGACGAGCTTCTCCGGCCAATTCCGGCGCCGTCCGACCACCCCTCACCCCCCGAAGCACACGAGCTTTCTGCCCCTCTTCTTGCGCATCTTCCAGCACCAACCCCACACCCACGCGAGCACCGTAGCCTCGGCAACCTCAACATCAGAGCGTCGCCGCCTCCTGCCTCGACTCCGGCGAGATCCTCCGGTGAGGACAGACCGCCCCTGTTTCCCCCGTTGATACTCCTATGATCTATGCACTTGCCCGCGTCTAACCATACCTTTCTCTTGCCTTCGGGTGGCCTGCAGCCTCGCCAACAACGACAACCAGAAGCACCCGATGCCGCTGCAAGCTCCGGTGAGCAATTCCTCGGAAACCAGATCACCCCACGACGAACTGACCACACCTTGAGCTTCGCCGCACTCCCGCGAGCACGGTGAGCATCCTCTCCCTGTCCCGCGTGACCTAGTTCACCGGCAAGCTCACTGGACGAGCACGCACCGCCGTCCGCCGCCGCTAGCGCCGCCCAGTTATGGTCTAGCTGCTGTGAACCATTGGATCTTGATCTGGTGGCTACGATAGATTCACTTAGCAAACAGGTATGGCGCGATCTGAGCCGTGCGATGTGTTTTAAATACAACAGCCCATAGAGCGCGATCCAGCCGAAGCGGTACCGTCCAATAGGATAGCGCCACGTGTACAGATTTTGGTTTAAAAAATAGAAATTTGATCTATTAGATATGCAAACTTGCAAAATTCATAACTTTTAATCTAAACGTCCAAATTTTGCAAATTTTATATCAATGGAATCAGCAGGACAAGTACTTGGCAAGCATGCACTTTGTTTAATGTTTTGCTTCTAGAAAATTGGTTGAATTTGCAGAAACTTGTGTAGGCATAATTTGAATATCAAAATTGTTCTAGAAATATCTTTAAGGTGAAATATTTTCTAAGTGGTTTGTTTTGAACCTACTGACCATAGGAACCAACTTATGTATTTAAAAATGTATTTTGGGAAATTAAAGAATAAATCTTTGAATAAGAGCATTTCTAGTCATACAAATTTTTTGTTTATGTGTTAGAAATACTTTTTGAGTAAAATCTTTGGGAAATGATTTGAATTAAACTCTCTGACCCTAAACACCAAGTTTTGAGATTTAAAATATATTTGATGAACCCTATAAAATTATTACTTTGCAAAAAGGCATTTTCAACAACATAAAATATCACTTTGGTATAAAATTGGTTTATGGGGTGAAACCTTTTGCAAATGGTTTTAACACTTTTGAAAATGACCCATATGAACTTTAAAATGTTTAGAACCTAGTAGAAACCACTCTTCCAAATAAAACCATCTATTGCATGCTTGCATGCATTACCTTGTTTTTACTATTTTATGTGTGGTAAATTGTTTGAATGCTAGTTGATTATATATCTGCTTGATTGAATTGTAGTGAAGTTAGAATAGTGTGATATTTGAAAGACCAAGAAGTGAACCAATATTCTCTACTGAAAAGGCAAGTGACACTATGATCCATGTCCTACTATTTTTATTACACTTAGTGGATTTTTGTAACATGCATGATAAGACTACTATATTTCTATGCTATGCTATATCCTATTAGGATATCCTTATATCTTCCTTAGTGGAAACATTGTAGTTGTAGTATGCTTAGCCCTTCTATATATTTGGGATGGGATACATGATATGATTATATGAAGTGTTGGAAAAATATATGTTTTATATAATAAAACAAGTACTCAATGAACCACCTGGGTGGAAAGAGGATACTTAAGTTTTGGACAAGGTGGCAACAAAGGGAACCATGTTTATATGGCTATCTTTTTAGATGTGCACTAGAAGAAAACCACCCAGGGACTTAGAGATTGAACATGTTTCTCGTACAGTGGCTTCCGTGTACAGCCACATGCTAAATGGGCTCTGGCTTAGTCAACTACATAGTGGAAGACCCATGCATTGGCATCTTCAGGTTAACTAGAATTGTGTATGGAAATATATCCCTACATTGGTGCCTGGTAGACAAGCTAGCATTGTGTATTGGGAGGACTTCTATGGAAAGACTTTGTCACATTCTCGATCTGCCGGTACTCCATTTGGTGAGTACTTATCCAGCGGCCACTGGTGGCGTCAAGAAGAGATTGTGTCATGTGGGTAAAGTGTACAACTTCTGCAAAAGATCAAATTCTAAGTACTTAGCTGTGTCCCTGGTTACGGACATCTCTGAGCAACTAAGGCCTGAAGCTATGGAAGATCTCGACATTCCAATTTCTCAAAGTAAAACCTGATGGTGTCAACAAGAGATTAGAAGCACTTGGAGTTTTCCAAGAAATTCAAAAAGAATTGACTAAAGATCAAAACTATTTTGAAAAGATAGGATAAAACTATATTGCTTTCTGCAAAGGAGCCTAAACCCTACTTAGCTAAATATGCATGTAATGATAGGATCCACTTATTTCTACATAGTAGTGAAACTTGCCAATACAATTCAAATGTATTGACCCTTGTGGCTGCAACTTATTATGTTGCAGGTTTGTTTGATCTTAGTGAAGTGTGTTGAATAGGATTACAAGTATACAACCAACATGATTGCCTGTGGCACTTTGAAGATGAAGGACTCCATGCTATAGTTATTTCTGCTGCATTGTAATGAGATAGCCAAATGAGCTATGTAAGATGTAATGAATTATTTTATTCCTAGTTATAAAGTTGTATTATGACCTTTGTTTCTTGACATTACATCTTAACTGTGGATGCTAGCTATTGATCCAGGGACTAGCATTGTAAACACAGGGATCTCTACCTTATTAAAGGTTGGGACCTCTACAGATGGTATCAGAGCACTGTGTTGCCTGTAGGATTGTAACCCTAGGATTGGACAAAACCTCTTAGAAAAATAGGAGTTGCTTTTGTTCCAAAACTTATTTACAAACAATCTTGTAAACTCTTTCCTCAACCTTTTGGTTTTGATTCTACACCTCTTCCTTTTTCAACTGGATGGACAAAGCCTTCACCATGACCAATGCCTTCAACTTTAGTTTCACCAAGGACTTTAACTTAGACATCACTAAGGACTACAAGTGAGAACCAAGAAAACATTAGATTGCCTACCAATTAGCTAAGACATGGATATCATGTTAGATTATGGATCATATGGACCTATGAGGTATGACTATACTATTATTTCAAGAAAACTTGTTGTTTCCTTCAACTCATGAGTTAAGCTCATAAGTTGTTAAGTGAATAGTTACTTGTTGATTTGTAGATTGTTTGATTGAACTTGATTGTTTTGGGTGGTGTGTTAGAACCTCTTTATACCTATCCATCATTACTTATCCCTATCAAACCAAAAGATGCCTCCTCGCCATGCCAACCCCAACTAAAACAACAACAATAACGTCACTCCCGAGATGCAGCAGTTGATGAAAGGGCAAGCTCAACTGATACAGATGATGACACAGTTTATGCAAAATCAGAATCAGAACAACAATAACAACAACAACAATCAGAATAATCCTCTAGCTCATGACATGCTCACCAGGTTTCTGAAACTAAGACCTACAAGGTTCTCTGGAACAACTGACCCAATGTTAGCCAATGATTGGTTACGTTCGGTGAACAAGGACTTAGTGATTGTTGGCTGCACCGACGAATAAAAAGTTAGGTTTGCAGCATATCTGCTTGAAGGGCCAGCAGCAACATGGTGGGACAACTTTCTGATCACCACTCCCCTTGAGGATGTGACTTGGCTATTTTTGAGGATGGTTTCCGTATAGCTCACATCTCATCTGGAGTGATGAACTTGAAGAAAAAGGAGTTCCACAATCTGAAACAGTGTCACCTCAGTGTGGCTGAGTACATTGAAGAATTCAACAATCTGGCACGCTATGCACCGGATGAAGTTGATACAGATGCTAAGAGGAAGGAGAAATTCCTCGAAGGACTTAATGATGAGTTGAACCTGCAGTTATCTATTGCCTATGTCCCAACTTATCAATCACTCTGTGACAAAGCCACCATTTTGGAAAACAAGATGAATCAAGTTGAGAACAGAAATAGGAAGCATAAACTCAAGTATCACTCAGGATCATCACAAAAGAAGCATTCATTCAAAAAGAGAAATGAAGATTTTGAACCACACCAGTATCACCACAACAACAATGAGAGTGATAATAATGGAAATGATACTGACAATGGAGATTACCTTGGTCAGAACCAACATGACACTTTTAGGAAGAAAGACATTAGCCAGTTGCAGTGCTATAATTGTAAGGAACTTGGACACTATGCATCAGACTGTCCTGAAAAGAAAAAGAAAAAGAAAAAGATGCTAAAAACTCCAATGGAAAAGACTCCAATGTGACCCAGAAAGGACATGTGAACCACATTGACATGGATGGGAACATTGAAGAGATAGAAGATGTGGATGTCAGGAATTAGTTAACTCAGTTGAGTCAAATAAGGATTCCTTGTCTGGATATCAAGTGTTGAACCCATAGTCAATTGAACCATCAATGTAACCCTATGAGATTTTCTTTTAAGGGTGGTAGTACCCTAGTTGCCTTGAAGCCAACTTGTAACCCTAGCCTTCCCAAATCTCGGGATAAGATTTATTTTAATGGTGGTAGCCTGTCACACCCCAAAAAATTCCAATTTTCAAATGTGAAAAATAAATAAAAAAATAAATAATTGTTGAAATTTAGGGTGAAAAGAAACTTTTTGATTCCAATTGGAAGCATCAAAACCTAGTTTGGTCAAATAAAATCCTAAAGGGATTTAAAAGAATAAACAAATAATAAATAAAGACTATTTTTAAAGAGCCAAATTAAATCTTAGCCAAGCAATTGAAATAAAATATTTTTGTTTAATAAAAAGAGTAAAGGTTATTTAAATAAAATCATTAGGATTTATTAATATCCAATTTTATTTAAGTTAAGGCTTTTTCCATTTTAAATAAACATTAAAGCTTATTAAAATATTTTAAATAAAAATTCAAAGTGTTTTATTTTTCAAATAAAACCTACTGAAAAGGTTTTGGTAAAATTTAGAACTCAAATAAAGTTTTAAACATATTTGAATCCTATTTGAAATAAAGACTAATGTCTATTTATTTATTTTTAATAAATAATAAACCCAAAAATTAATTATTCTATATTTGATTTTAGATTATGCTAATAAACAGTATTAAACTCAACACAAAGTTTGGTGGACGTTTGAATTCAAATGGAGTTTGAATTAAAATCAATGCAGAAATTCAAAATAGAAAAAAAGAAAAGCATTCAGTATAAAAAAATGAAACTAACTCAACCCACTAACAGCCCAGCCCAGCAGGCCCAGCGACGCAGCCCATCTCCTCCCCTCTGGCGAACCGTTTTCCACTCAAAAACGAACCCGCTAAGTCACTGAACTGCGGACCCCACTCTCTCCCTCTCTCATGGCAGCCCCATCTTTGTCGCCCTTCTCCACCCGCGTCGGCCGTTTCCCCCTCGCTCATCGCCGTTCTGCCGCGAATCAATTCGCGTTAATACACGTTGATGACTGAGTTATTCTCGCCAGTGACCACGCACACTTAAGCGCCTCCCTCCCCTCTTCCGTTTCCCCTATACACCGCCTCCCCTCTGCCTCCAGGCTGCCCCAATTTCGAGCTCGAGCACCACTGTCCCGATGAGCTTCTCCGGCCGATTCCGGCGCTATCCGACCACCCCTCGCCCCCAAAGCACACGAGCTTGCTCCCCTCTTCTTGCGCATCTTCCAACACCAACCCCACACCCACGTGAGCACCGTAGCCTCGGCAACCTCAACATCAGAGTGTCGCTGCCTCGACTCCGGCGAGATCCCCCGGTGAGCACAGACCGCCCCTGTTTCCCCCATTGATCCCCCGGTGAGCACAGACCGCCCCGTTGATACTCGCATGCGTCTAACCATACCTTTCTCTTGCCTTCAGGTGGCCTGCAGCCTCTCCAACAACGACAACCAAAAGCACCCGACGCCGCTGCAAGCTCCGGTGAGCAATTCCTCGGAAACCAGAGCACCCCTCGACGAACTGACCACACCTTGAGCTTAACCGCACTCCCGCGAGCACGGTGAGCATCCTATCCCTCTCCCGTGCAACCTAGTTTGCCGGCAAGCTCACTGGCCGAGCACGCATCACCGTCTGCCGTCGCTAGCGCCGCCCAGTTATGGTCTGGTTGCTGTGATCCATTGGATCTTGATCTAGTGGCTACGATAGATTCACTTAGCGAACAGGTATGGCACGATCTGAGCCGTGCAATGTGTTTTAAATCCAACAGCCCACAGAGCGCGATCCAGCCGAAGTGGTACCGTCCAATAGGATAGCTCCACGTGTACAGAGTTTGGTTTAAAAACAGAAATTTGATCTATTAGATATGCAAACTTGCAAAATTCATAACTTTTAATCTACACGTCCAAATTTTGCAAATTTTATATCAATGGAAACAGCAGGACAAGTAATTTGCAACCATGCACTTTGTTTAGTGTTTTGCTTCTGGAAAATTGGTTGAATTTTCAGAAACTTGTGTAGGCATAATTTGAAAATTGTTCTAGAAATATCTTTAAGGTGAAATCTTTTCTAAGTGGTTTGTTTTGAACCTACTGACCATAGGAACCAACTTATGGATTTAAAAATGTAATTTTGGAAATTAAAGAACAAATCTTTGAAGAAGAGCATTTCTAGTCATATAAAAATATTGTTTATGTGTTAGAAATACTTCTTGAGTAAAATCTTTGGGAAATGATTTGAATTAAACTCTATGACCCTAAACACCAAGTTTTGAGATTTAAAATATATTTGATGAACCCTATAAAATTATTACTTTGCAAAAAGGCATTTTCAACAACATAAAATATCACTTTGGTATAAAATTGGTTTATGGGGTGAAACCTTTTGCAAATGGTTTTACCACTTTTTAAAATGACCCATATGAACTTTAAAATGTTTAGAACCTAGTAGAAACCACTCTTCCAAATAAAACCATCTATTGCATGCTTGCATGCATTACCTTGTTTTTATTATTTTATCTGTGGTAATTGTTTGAATGCTAGTTGAATATATGTTTGCTTGATTAAATTGTAGTGAAGTTCGAAGAGTGTGATATTTGAAAGACCAAGAAGTGAACCAATATTCTCTACTAAAAATGCAAGTGACACTATCATCCATGTACTACTATTTTTATTACACTCAGTGGATTATTATAACATGCATGATAAGACTACTATATTTCTATGCTATGTTATATCCTATTAGGATATCCTTATATCTTCCTTAGTGGAAACATTGTAGTTGTAGTATGCTTAGCCCTGCTATATATTTGTAACATTCCAGATTCTGTGCTTGGACGTTATTAGTGTCATGCATCACCCTTGCATCATTTGCATCCTACATTTTGAAAACATAGCAACTACAAAGATCCTAACACATAAACCCATTTAAAAACCCTATTTTAATTTTCTCTTAAGCACTCTTGTGTATCAGTTTGGCCCCTCTTAAAAACTTTGTAAAAACAGTAAGCCATGGTCCTATGTTGACCACCTCAATTTTATGAAAATTTAGAAACAAGTTTCATAAAATTTTGACCTAGTTTGCAAAAGTTATTGGGGTTTAAAGAAAACAGAAAAAGGAAAATGTTTAAAGAAAAAAAAAAGAGAAAACCTACATAACTGGGCCGCAGCGCAGCCCACCAGCACCCGCCAGGCGCCGTAGCCCAGCACCGGCCCGCTCCACCCTCGATCACGGCAGGGGTCCCCGTCGTCTCCCTCCTGAATCCATGGCGCATGACTTCCTCCGCGTCGGACTCCAAACCGCGCCGGACTCGACGCCTTCTTCCCAAGATTCGCCCTTATAAGCGCCCCTCTCGATGTTTTCCCGAAAACCCTAGCAAACTTTCGAACGCTGCGCTCTCTCGCCGGCTCGCTCGGGAAGGTTCCGATCCGGCGACTCGCCACCCCAAGCTTCTCCTTGCTGTTAATCGCCTTTCCCGTGCAACACCGCCTCACCCCTGACCCTTCCTTCCTTCCCTTGTGCAACACAACGTCGGGATTTCACGACGTCTGCAAACCGATGGAGGTGTGCGCCTAGATAAGAGGAGGGCGAATCCGATCACGCAGCAGGACCGCGAGAAGTAGCGCCGTCGTGCTCTCCGCTGCTTGGGAACCACGCCAACATAGCCGACGACCACGTCGACCGCGCCGCCGTCTCGCCATCGACGCCGGTAAGTTCTCGCCACCGCTCCGTCGTTGGATCCGAGTTGGACGGTGTAGATTAGATGGGAGGACGGTACTGGCCAATACTTGCTGCCGCGTGCGAACCGCGCCAGCGTCGACACCGCGTCGGTCCAGTGGACCGGTCATATGAAGCCACCACAGCTACGTTTTAAGTGAGATTCAAATCGGTGGCGATTTGGCTTTTAAACTTGTAAATTCACCAAAATCGAATATTTGGCCAAATCTAGCTTATAATATACCGTTGGATTTCTAATTTTATGTAGAATCAATTATGTAATAATATTGCAGGGTTCCATTAATGTTTTAGGTGTAATTTTTAATCATTGTATTAGAGGGTTTTAATCTATATGAAAATAATTGAAATTCCTTTTTGTTTGAATCTTGTTGCAATAATTTTGTTTCCACAATACCTACTGATCCAAATCATCAAGCTTTGCTTAGGATTATTAGATCTAACTTGGGGGCTATTTAGAGGGTTTGATCTCCTATAATCCTCGGAATTGTTTTAGTGATTCAAATTAGATCTAAACCCTTGGAAAATAAATCCTAGTGACACCCTTACACTATCACAACACGCAAACTTACTACCTCGATTAATTCAACCAACCTTGCATAAACTACCATGTTGCATGCATGCATGTTTTCTCTTGTGTATGCTTTGAGCAAGTCGTGATCAAATTTATGTTTGTGATTCGTTAGATTGCTCGGAGTGCGCTAAGGAGTGATATTGTGTAGAGTGCTGCTCGGATCAAGGCAAGTTACACCACTTTTTCATAATTTGTCCCAGTTTTGATTCTATGCATGTGATCTTCAAAATTCTGTAGTATGCATGTGTAGGATGATCTAGTAAATTTTCCTTAAGTGTTATTTTGCAAGTGCGATGATTTTGTAGTATGCCATGAGTAGCTCTATACTTAGGATTTTACCTCCCTCCTAATAGGTTACCCTTGTTTTTGCTAAGTATTGCTTGCTATGCTATATATACAAAGTACCGTTGGGGGGTTCGAAAGACAAAGAATTTTTCTAAGTATAAAGGCTCTCTAGAGCAAACTTTCTTCTCAAATCCACTTCAAAATAAAACTAAGTTTTCTTCTGGGCGGAATGGTTGTCGGGTTAACGAGTGTGGTTTTGGTGGAGGACGGCCGCCCAGGAATCAAAGAAGTCTGCCATGTTTGATTGAAGCTTCGGTGCAACCACAATACATTATGGGCTCTGTCTTGGCCTAGTACTTAGTGGGAAACCTCACAGGTACCAACATTTGGAGGTTCTTGGCACGGTTGGATCCGGAAGGTAGAGGGCTACTAAGGAAAGCCTCGCCATGGTATTGTCATTAAAGGACTTGATCGTGGATTGTGGGTAAAGTGCACAAACTCTCGAGTATTGCAATCGATCAACCGTGTTCACGGAAGCAACAACAATGAGCGTCTGAAGGATGGAGCCTCAAGGATCTTCCTCTCTTCTCTAAAACAAAGTTTTTGAAACCCCATGGCGTGCGTAATATCGCCAATGGGTGGGAATTTGGGGAACTTGGTGTGTAATATCCAAGTGTTTGGTTGTTTGGACACTTGGTGTGTAATATCCTCGTGTGCCATTCGACCTTATTTTATCCAAGCAAATGTTTACAAAGTAGGACAATCCTCTCTTCTTCTCTCTACTTAAGAAAACTAGCTTTGAGCAAATGAACTCTACAGCCTATACCAGCCTTGCATGTAGAGATAGTATTTTCTCTCCTTGGTGTAAATTGCCAATACATTCAAAGTATTGACCCAACTTGTTGGTCGCGTCTTATGTGCGTAATCCGAAGATTGAAAGGTGCGTAGGGATCACGGGTCTACACTCGACAAGCACAGGCGTTGATGGACTCATCTTTGCTTTTATGTTTCCGCCGTTATTTGAGCTAGCATAATGCTAAGCAATCTTTGTAATAAATTCATACTCTGGATTCTCCGCGTAATAAAGACTTTGTGTTTTACATGATATTTCATCGACTGTGAGTGCTAGCTATTGATCCAGGGACTAGCATGTTAATCACAGGGACTTTGGATCCTTACCGATCCGAGGCCACTACAGATGGTATCAGAGCACATCGTTGCCTGTAGGACGTGACCCTAGGATTGGAACCACCTCTAACTTTAGTGCATTACTTGCTTTTCTACTAAGTTATTTTCCGCACATCTAGTATCTGCTTTCCTCTACTTGTTTAAGTACCTAACCCTCGTTCTTCTAACTCAGAGATGACAAGCTTCCTCTATGACACCGTCGCGGACATCGATCCCCTTCGCTTTGGAGGATGCCTCATGGATCTACTCACACGTTTGGACCTTCCTCTCCCAACAATCCAAGGAGCACAATGAAGAAACTCCACAAGGGCGGTGTTGGGGAGTCAAGGTCATCCAGCCGAAAAAGCGAGGCAAGAACCCGGAGGAAGACATAGAAATCCACATTGTTAGCGATTCCAAGGAGAAGGTCCTCGGCATTAGCTTGCAACAACTCATTGGTCGCCTATGTGGACGTCATCATGAAGCTCTCCAAGGACACTGCGGGCCTCTTTGGAAGACGAGATGAGGAAGGATTCCCATGGAGTTAACCTTTGAGGAAAGAACTTCTACCAAGCGGCAAGAACACAATATCAAGACTTGGAGTGCCACATCCATGACCTTGAGAAGGGTACCTTCCTCGAGATGTTGAAGAACGACGAGCTATGCGCCCTCATCAAGGAGAAGGAAGAAATGATCAAGCAGTAGGAGGAGGCAATGAAGCTCCAAGAGATAAAATTCCAGGACCAAGAGAAGAAGTTCGCTAACCAAGAGAAGAGGGTGATAAATAAAAACAAGAGAATTAGAGAACTCAAACAGCAGATCGATGGAGATGAAGTGCAAACTGAAGGCCTTTGCAAGATAATCAATGATGTGCGTGCTTCCAAGAGGGACTTGGCAAAGCAACTTAAAGCCGCAATGAAGTCAAGTTTAGTGGAGGAGCTACAGAGCGAGAAGGAGGGACTCCAGGAGTAGCTGGAAGCCACTACCAAGAAGCTACAAGATGAGATAAGGGACCTCCAAGAGAAGCTTGAAGCCACCACAAAGGAGATGGAGTTTTACAAGACAACGCTAGAGTAAGAAGGTTACTCGTTCGAGGACGAGGAAGAGGAAGGCGTGGAAGATATGTAATAGTTGGACCACCTTTAATTCTATAGTAGAACGTTATTCGCAAATGTAATAAATACCAAGATAAGACTGGTTTAGTTAAAACTTGGTTGTTTCCTGTGATAAAACTGTGTTGTTATGTCTTGTGTGCTTGGTGTGTTTTCATAAGGGTAGGAGTTTACTACTTAGTCTTTCCCATCTGTTCTTAACTACTCTCTTAACCCCACAGATGCCGCCAAGACGTGCGAACCCCGAAATCCCGCCAGAAATAGCTGAACTTCTGGCCACTCAGAACCAGCTGATCCAACTGCTCACTCAGAACATGCAGAACAACAACAACAACCCACCACCACCACCTCCGCCACCTCCTCAACAGGATCGCTTGACTCGGTTTCTGAGGCTTAACCCCCCTACCTTCACTAGCAGCACTGAACCAATCATCGCCGGTATGACCGCACAATCAACAAGCTAGACACCGTGCGCTGTAGCCGGGAGCGAGTGCGTTATGCACACCAGCTTGAAGGACCTGCTGCAGAATGGTGGGATAACTACCAAGTCACCCACCCGGACATTGATGCTATCACTTGGGAACAGTTTGAGTTAGCTTTTCGTACTCATCATGTGGCTGCTGGTGTCATGGCTCTAAAGAGGCGCGAGTTTCGCGACCTACACCAGCTGCACCGTTCTATCACCGAGTATGGTGAGATTTTCAATAAGCTAGCCCGTTATGCACCGATGATGTTTCCGATGCCAAGAGACAGGAGGAGTTCTTAAGAGGACTCAATGATGAGATATCCATTTAGCTTGTGGCTCAGAAATTTGACAACTTTCAGGAACTCCTGGACAGAGCCATTGTGGTTGAATCAAAGAGGAAGAGCATAGAAAATCGCAAGAGGAAATCCAACCCTCACAAACACTGCTTCCATTACGAGCAGCGCAATTCCTCACCACCACCCTATAACAATAATGGCCACAACCATAACGGTCATAACCATGGTGGCCACAAGCACAATGGGCACAAAACCGCAATGGCAATGGCGGCAATGGAAAGGATCTCGGTGAGGTGACATGCTTTAAGTGCAACAAGACAGGCACTATCGACCTCTTGCCCGAGAGGAAGAATGGCAATGGCAATGGCAATGGGAATAGTAATGGACACAACCATGGCAATGGGAAGCGGAAGAAGCCAAATCCGTTTGTCAAAGCCACGGTGAATCATGTTTCTATGGAGGATGCTTGTGAGGCGCCGGACTACGTGATTGGTAAGTTCACTCAATTCTATTCCCAGCTTGTTCTTTTTGATACTGGTGCATCGCATTCATTCATATCAAGGGTATTTGTGGATAGAGGCAAGATACCACGGAGACTATAAACTTTCCTCTAAGGGTAAGTTCTCCGGGGAGAAATAGCGGCAAACTCGGTTCTTGGGATTTAGAACTAAGGATTGGCACACACATTTTTCCCACCAATCTGGTAGTTCTAGAATCACAAGGTTTAGACATAATCTTGGGCATGAATTGGATGACCGAATATGAAGGAGTCATAGATTGTGCCAAGAGAACTGTCATACTCATAACGCCGGAAGGGAAGAGGATTCGTATCAAGTCGAACTTCGCACTCAGAGAATTCATGGTGAACTCTCTTAAGGGGGTTAGCTTGGAGGAGGTACCTATTGTAAAAGAATACCCAGATGTCTTCCCAGAAGAGCTACCTGGAATGCCACCCGACCGTGATATCGAGTTTCTCATTGACTTAATGCCAGGCACGGGGCCGATAGCTAAGAGACCATACAAGATGGACGTGGACGAGTTAAAGGAACTCAAGAAACAGCTTAGGGAACAATTGGACAAGGGGTTCATTCAACCCAGCGCGTCATCTTGGGGAGCACCTGTCCTATTTGTGGAAAGAAGGATAAGACCAAGAGGCTGGTTGTGGACTACCGCTCATTGAACGAAGTGACTATTAAGAATAAGTATCCTCTGCCCAACATCAACGACCTATTTGACCAGCTAAAGGGAGCCAGTGTGTTCTCAAAGATCGATCTACGATCGGGCTACTTTCAGCTAAAGATTCGAGAACAGGATGTGCCCAAGACAGCATTCACCACAAGATACGGATTGTACGAGTACACCGTGATGTCTTTTGGTCTAACCAATGCCCCAGCATACTTCATGACCATGATGAACAAGGTGTTCATGGAATACTTGGACAAGTTTATCGTAGTATTCATAGATGATATACTCATATACTCAAAGGATGAGAAGGAACATGAGAAACATCTGCGCCTTATCATGGAGAAGCTAAGAGAACACAAGTTGTATGCCAAATTCAGCAAGTGCGAGTTCTGGTTAAAGGAAGTGGGATTCCTTGGTCATGTTGTGTCAGCTAAAGGAGTTCCCTTAGATCCTAGCAAGGTAGCTTCGGTGACGGAATGGGAGTCACCCAAGAATGTGGGAGATATTAGAAGTTTCTTAGGCCTCGCAGGATATTACCGGAGGTTCATCGAAAACTTTTCCAAGATAGCAAAACTCATGTCGGAACTATTAAAGAAGGAAAAGAAATTCCTATGGACCGAGGCATGTGAAGCAAGCTTTCAAGAGTTGAAGAAAGCATGCCTTGACACCAGTTACGTATGCGCCAGATATCCAGAAGGATTTTCAAGTCTATTGTGATGCTTCACGACAAGGACTTGGAAGTGTATTGATGCAGGATGGGAAAGTGGTATCCTATGCCTCCCGACAACTTAAGAACCACGAACACAATTATCCCACTCATGATTTGGAACTTGCATATGTGGTTCATGCACTCAAGGTATGGAGACACTACCTCATGGGCAAACATTGTGATGTGTTTACAGATCATAAGAGTTTGAAGTACATCTTCACCCAAAAGGAGCTGAATATGAGACAAAGAAGATGGCTTGAATTAATTAAGGATTATGACTTGGATTTACAATACCACCCCGGAAAGGCAAACGTGGTGGCTGATGCCTTAAGTCGTAAGGTGTATGTGAACGGACTGACCGCAGGGGAACTTCCAGAGGATTTACGCAAGCAATTCAGGGATCTCAGGTTGGAGATAGTCCCGAAAGGACAGGTAGCGACTATGGAAATAGTGTCCACCTTCCAAGAAAGGATCCAAGAAGCACAAAAGGGGGATAAAGAGTTGGAAGAAATAAGAGTCAGGATAAATGAAGGAAAGACTAAAGAATTTAAATGCAGACGAACAAGGAACCCTCTGGTATGGGAAGCGTTTGTGCGTTCCCAATGACCCCGATATCAGGAAGATGATTTTACAAGAAGCTCATGATTCGCCATACTCAATTCATCCAGGCAACACAAAGATGTACATGGATGTGAAGGATAGATTCTGGTGGAATAACCTAAAGAGAGATATTGCGGAGTATATTTCTCTGTGTGATGTGTAATGTGAGTTAAAGCCGAGCATCAGAAACCGGCAGGATTACTTCAACCACTACCTATACCCGACTGGAAGTGGGACAAGGTAGGCATGGATTTCATCACGGGATTGCCCCGGACTCGTTCTGGATTTGATTCTATCTGGGTAGTGGTAGACCACTTCACCAAGGTGGCTCACTTCATTCCCGTAAAGACCACATATACAAGTGCTAAGCTCGCTAAGATATACATGTCAAGAATTGTAAGCCTACATGGTGTTCCTAAGGGAATTGTGTCAGACAGAGGCACCCAGTTTACCTCAAAGTTTTGGCGACAACTACATGAGTCTCTTGGAACCCGACTAGAATTCAGTACTGCCTTCCACCATCAAACAGATGGCCAAAAAGAAAGGGTGAATCAAATTTTGGAAGATATTTTGAGAGCTTGTGCACTAGACTATGGGTCTAGTTGGGACGATAACCTGCCATATGCTGAGTTCTCATACAACAACAGCTACCAGACAAGCATCAAGATGGCTCCGTTTGAAGTTCTTTATGGCAGGAAGTGTAGGACTCCATTGCTATGCAATGGAGTTGGAGAACGCAGCCTTTTTGGACCTGACTTGATAAAGGATGCCGAAGAAAAGGTGCGACAGATACAGGATAGGCTAAAGGTAGCCCAATCCCGACAGAAGAGCTACGCTGATTCCAAACGCAGGGACGTGGCTTATGAAATAGGGGACCGTGCGTACCTCCGAGTTTCACCCCTACGTGGAGTTAAAAGGTTCGGAATCAAGGGCAAATTAGCCCCACGATTCATAGGACCATATAAACTTCTGGCCCGTAGAGGAGAAGTTGCTTATCAGTTGGAACTACCGGAAGGACTGACTGTTCATGATGTGTTCCATGTGTCACAACTAAAGAAGTGTCACCCGGAGATGGCTGAAACACCGCTAAGAGACACCATTTCCCTAGGCGAGGTTCAATTGGAAAATGACCTTACCTACGAGGAAAACCCCATCATAATACTGGAAACAGCCGAAAGGGTTACCCGCACTAAGACTATAAGATTACGCAGGTACAATGGAACCACCACTCCAAGAAGAAGCTACGTGGGAACGTGAAGACGACATGAGAACGGAGCACCCACACCTATTTGCTAATAACCCGAATCTCTAGGGGCGAGATTCTTCTTAAGGGGGTAGGTTTGTAACATTCAGTTCTGTGCTTGGACGTTATTAGTGTCATGCATCACCCTTGATCATTTGCATCCTACATTTTGAAAACATAGCAACTACAAAGATCCTAACACATAAACCCATTTAAAAACCCTATTTTAATTTTATCTTAAGCACTCTTGTGTATCAGTTTGGCCCTCTTAAAACTTTGTAAAAACAATAAGCCATGGTCCTATGTTGACCACCTCAATTTTATGAAAATTTAGAAACAAGTTTCATAAAATTTTGACCTAGTTTGCAAAAGTTATTGGGGTTTAAAGAAAAGCAGAAAGGAAAATGTTTAAAGAAAAAAAGAAAACCTACATAACTGGGCCTTGTCGCTCCACCTCGATCGGGGTCCCAGAGTCCGCGGGGGCATGACTTCCACCGCTTCCCAAGATTACGGCCCTTATAAGCCGCCTCTCGATGTTTAAACCCTAGCAAACGAAGGTTCGATCCGCGACTCGCCCCAAGCTTCTCCTCGCCTTTCCGTAACACCGCCTCACCCTTCCTTCCTTCCTTAATCCGATCACGCAGGACCACGAACCACCGCCCGCCGACGACCACGTCGACCGCGGCCGCCTCGCCATCGACGCCGATCCGAGTTAGATTAGATGGGAGGACGGTTGCATCAGATGAAGCCACTTTAAGTGAGATTCAAATCTGGTATTGTGGCTTTTAAACTTGCGAAATTCACCAAAAATCGAATATTTGGCCAAATCTAGCTTATAATATAACGTTGGATTTCTAATTTTATGTAGAATCCAATTATGTAATAATATTGCAGGGTTGCATTAATGTTTTAGGTGTAATTTTTAATCATTGGATTAGAGGGTTTTAATCTATATGAAAATAATTGAAATTCCTTTTTTATTGAATCTTGTTGCAATAATTTTTTTTCCACAATACCTACTGATCCAAATCATCAAGCTTTGCTTAGGATTATTAGATCTAACTTGGGGGCTATTTAGAGGGTTTGATCTCCTATAATCCTCGGAATTGTTTTAGTGATTCAAATTAGATCTAAACCCTTGGAAAATAAATCCTAGTGACACCCTTACACTATCACAACACGCAAACTTACTACCTCGATTAATTCAACCAACCTTGCATAAACTACCATGTTGCATGCATGCATGTTTTCTCTTGTGTATGCTTTGAGCAAGTCGTGATCAAATTTATGTTTGTGATTCGTTAGATTGCTCGAGGGCTAAGGAGTGCTATTGTGTAGAGTGATCAAGGCAAGTTACACCACTTGTTCATAATTTGTCCCAGTTTTGATTCTATGCATGTGATCTTCAAAATTCTGTAGTATGCATGTGTAGGATGATCTAGTAGAATTTTCCTTAAGTGTTATTTTGCAAGTGCGATGATTTTGTAGTATGCCATGAGTAGCTCTATACTTAGGATTTTACCTCCCTCCTAATAGGTTACCCTTGTTTTTGCTAAGTATTGCTTGATATGCTATATATACAAAGTACCGTTGGGGGGTTCGAAAGACAAAGAATTTTTCTAAGTATAAAGGCTCTCTAGAGCAAACTTTCTTCTCAAATCCACTTCAAAATAAAACTAAGTTTTCTTACAGGCGAATGGTTGTCGGGTCAAGGAGTGTGATTTTGTGGAGGACGGCCGCTGAATCAAAGAAGTCCGCCATGTTTCAATTGAAGCTTCAACCACAATACATTATGGGCTCTTGGCCTAGTACTTAGTGGGAAACCTCACCGGTACCAACATTTGGAGGTTCTTGGCATGGTTGGATCCGAATGTAGAGGGCTACTAAGGGAAAGCCTCGCCATGGTCTTGTAAAGGACTTGATCGTGGATTGTAAAGTGCACAAACTCGAGAGTATTGCAACTGATCGATCAGTAGTGTTCACTAAATGTAACAACAATGAGCGTCTGAAGGATGGAGCCTCTGAAGGATCTTACTCTCTCTTCTCTAAAACAAAGTTTTTGAAACCCCATGGCGTGCGTAATATCGCCAATGGGTGGGAATTTGGGGAACTTGGTGTGTAATATCCAAGTGTTTGGTTGTTTGGACACTTGGTGTGTAATATCCTCGTGTGCCATTCGACCTTATTTTATCCAAGCAAATGTTTACAAAGTAGGACAATCCTCTCTTCTTCTCTCTACTTAAGAAAACTAGCTTTGAGCAAATGAACTCTACAGCCTATACCAGCCTTGCATGTAGAGATAGTCTTTTCTCTCCTTGGTGTAAATTGCCAATACATTCAAAGTATTGACCCAACTTGTTGGCTGCACGTCTTATGTGCAGAATACGAAGATTGAAAGGTGAGTAGGGATCGCGGGTCTACACTCGACAAGCCTGGGCGTTGATGGACTCATGCTGCTTTTATGTTTCCGCCGTTATTTGAGCTAGCATAATGCTAAGCAATCTTTGTAATAAATTCATACTCTGGATTCTCCGTGTAATAAAGACTTTGTGTTTTTACATGATATTTCATCGACTGTGAGTGCTAGATATTGATCCAGGGACTAGCATGTTAATCACAGGGACTTTGGATCCTTACCGATCCGAGGCCACTACAATATTTGGGATGGGATACATGATATGATTATATGAAGTGTTGGAACAATATATGTTTTATATAATAAAACAAGTACTCAATGAACCACCTGGGTGGAAAGAGGATACTTAAGTTTTGGACAAGGTGGCAACAAAGGGAACCATGTTTATATGGCTATCTTTTTGGATGTGCACTAGAAGAAAACCATCCAGGGACTTAGATATTAAACATGTTTCTCGTACAGTGGCTTCCGTGTACAACCACATGCTAAATGGGCTCTGGCTTAGTCAACTACATAGTGGAAGACCCATGCATTGGCATCTTCAGGTTAACTATAATTATGTATGGAAATATATCCCTACATTGGTGCCTGGTAGACAAGCTAGCATTGTGTATTGGGAGGACTTCTATGGAAAGACTTTGTCACATTCTCGATCTACCGGTACTCCATTTGGTGAGTACATATCCAGCGGCCACTGGTGGCGTCAAGACGAGATTGTGTCATGTGGGTAAAGTGTACAACTTCTGCAGAAGATCAAATTCTAAGTACTTAGTTGTGTCCCCGGTTACGGACATCTCTGAGCAACTAAGGCCTAAAGCTATGGAAGATCTCGACATTCCAATTTCTCAAAGTAAAACCTGATGGTGTCAACAAGGGATTAGAAGCACTTGGAGTTTTCCAAGGAATTCAGAAAGAATTGACTAAATATCAAAACTATTTTGAAAAGATAGGATAAAACTATATTGCTTTCTGCAAAGGAGCCTAAACCCTACTTAGCCAAATATGGCATGTAATGATAGGATCCACTTATTTCTACATAGTAGTGAAACTTGCCAATACAATTCAAATGTATTGACCCTTGTGGCTGCAACTTATTATGTTATAGGTTTGTTTGATGTTAGTGAAGTGTGTTGAATAGGATTACAAGTATACAACCAACATGATTGCCTGTGGCACTTTGAAGATGAAGGACTCCATGCTATAGTTATTTCTGCTGCATTGTAATGAGATAGCCAAATGAGCTATGTAAGATGTAATGAATTATTTTATTCCTAGTTATAAAGTTGTATTATGACCTTTGTTTCTTGATATTAAATCTTAACTGTGGATCTTAGCTATTGATCCAGGGACTGGCATTGTAAACACAGGGATCTCTACCTTATTAAAGGTTGGGACCTCTACACTTTTGCTCGCCTCCACTTGTATGAGTAAGTTCTACTCATGCTTCCAACTCCCGAGAAACCAAGTTATTCCAAAGTGTCCACTATAAACTCCTATGCATGGTGTGTTACACCATTCCAAGTATATTCTTGTTTTCAACTATCTTCCAATTAAAACTATTTTGTTATGTGAAAACTTAGTGATTAAAGCCCCCACGAACTTGATGGCACATTTTATTCTTTGCCCCTAATAAACTTGAACCATTGAGGCAACTTTGTTGTATATGCTTGCACTTCTAAGTTGGGATTAGCAGAACCGTGCTGTCACGGGGAACGTTTTCAATATTGCACTTGTAATTTTTGTACTCCGTTGATATCATGCTATTTTGTCTATGGATGTTACCGGTGTGAAATGAAGTGGGAACTTGTAAGTCCATGGAGTTTATATTCTGTGTTAGAGAAACGCCTGGGCCGCTAGCCTAAGTCATGCCTAATCATGGTGGAAACTTGCAGCATCACCATAGTGAGATATCTATGGATCCTCAATAAAAATCTATGCATATGGTAAATAAAAAGATTGCTGAGATGCTCATTGTCTGCTTGCCTTGTCATTTTGGTTATGGGAAAGCTCCTGTACCATGTGCAAGGGGTACCTCGTTGGCGGTTCTCAATGATATGCAAATACTTACAGTGACAAAAACTTACCTGGGCCCTAAGTTGAGTATCCATGAGGTGTAGCTCTCATAGTCAAGGGACTTGAGATTGCCAACTTATACTTTGTCAAGCATATACTCCAGCTTTGCCACTTTAAACTTAACCACTTCAAGATGCTTATGATAGCGGCAATGAGGGATGAAAGCTAATAAGTACCATAATTTTTGGAAGCTCTTTTTGAAACTTGTAATCCCTGCTTCCTTTACAAAAAGGCCTTTCTTCCATCATTATTGAGTCTCCACCTTCTACCTTTAGGCACCATTAAGAGAGCATAGTTGTCATTCTGTGTGCAGTGTTCCAAAGCTTACTAATTGATGCATATTGTGTTATTACTTGTTCATGTGCTATCTGTTTCTAGTCACCCTTGTGAACTTTGCAGGTGCCCTATGCATTATATTGATAATCTATGAGGGACAAGCTGAATGCCACTATGCTATGTTTTCTGCATGTGAAACAATCAAACGTTTTTCAATGCATATTATTCATGATATTTGTTTGTAGCTTGTCATGTTGCATGCATAGTTACTATGTACTATTGTTAGAACTCCATCTTTCATGCACATGTTTAGAGTTCTTTGATCCCATCTTTCAATGCTTGCAAATGGTTGTATCTTTATTGTGAGGGTGCATGTTCAAAAATTATTCAGTTTATCACTTACCTACTCGAGGAAGAGCAGGAGTTAAGCTTGGGGATGCTGATACGTTGGAAACGTATCTATAATTTTTAATGCCCCATGCTTGTTTTATATCTACTTTGCTTTACTTGTCCACACTTTGAGGTGCTTTTTACGTGTTTTCTGGTACTAACCTATTAACAAGTTGCAACAGTGCCAGATGCATGTTTTATGCTGTGTTTGGTTTCAGAAAAGTTAGTAAAGAAATATTCTCGGAATTGGACGGGACGAAGGACAAAGTCAATAACTTTCCGTGGGGAACAAGAAGTCCAGAGGAGAGCCGGAGGGGTCAGGGGCCAGACCCAAAGCGCTGGGTCGTGGACCCGCTTTGGCTAGGGTTTGACCACAGTCGCCTCCCGGACTCGCCCCTTCGCCTATAATAAGGCCCCGATGTAGAAACTCTCAGTACCCGATCAGAAATCCACGAAACTGTCTGTAGCCGCCATCACCATCGTCCCTAGATCGGGGGGATCTGAAGCTCTTCCCGGCACCCTGCCGGAGGGGAGATCATCCCGGAGGCCTTATCTCCAGTATGATTCGTGAGTAGTTCCACCTTGGACTATGGGTCCATGTAGTAGCTAGATGGTTGTATCTCCTCCTTTGTGCTTTCATGTATAGATCTTGTGAGCTCCGTTCATGATCAAGATCTAATCTATTTGTAATCATGCATGTTGTGTTTAAGGGGATCCGATGGATATTGAGATTATTATGTTGGTTTGATTAATTGTTTTATCTTTATGATTTATCATGTCTGTGTTGTTTGTGATCTTGCATGCTCTCCGTTGCTAGTGGTTATCTTGGCCAAGTAGTTGCTAGTGACTCCAAGAGGGAGTATTTATGCTCGATATTGGGTTCATGCCTCTAGTTTCCAAGGGAAGTGATAGAAATCTCTTCGGTTGTAGATGTGCTGTTGCTACTAGGGAGAAAACAACGGTCTCTTCAGGGAACATGTGGACTGTTTACCTTACACACTTTGCTTAAAGCAGTTGTCTATTGCTTGCAACTTAATACCGGAGGGGGTTCGGGTGATAACCTGAAGGTGGACTTCTAGTCATAGATGCAGTTGAATTACGGTCTATGTATAATGTTGTATTACCCAATCAACCTCATAGGATCTTTATAGCTAGTAATTGCATTGTTATGCCTTGCTCAGTTCCTGTCAATTGCCCCGCTGTAATTTGTTTACCCTTCATGCCATGTTGTTTATCTAAGGAGAGCACCTCTAGTGAACTATGGACCCCGGTCCAATCTTTACCATTGATACATCTTCCACTGTTACTTTTTACTTGCTGCAAACCACCATTATCTTCCACACCATACGTTTAATCCTTTGTTATAGAAAACCGGTGAGCTTGACAACCTCACTGATTCGTTGGGGCAAGTCTTGAGTTTGTGTTGTGCAGGTCTCCACGTTGTGTGTGACGTTTCCTTCCTCCTACTGGTACGATAACCTCGGTTTCTTACTGAGGGAAACTTCCTATTGTGCTACTTCATACCTTGCTCTTGGGGTTTCCAACGAAGCGTTCCACGACAAGTATTGGGAGCCATCAATACTCTGGGCCCTCTGGTGATATTGAAGGGAATATGCCCAAGAGGCAATAATAAAGTGGTTATTTCTTATTCCTTATTTATGATAAATATTTATTTTGCATGCTATAATTGTATTAATACGGAAACATTAATACATGTGTGTTTAATGAACAAAAGAAAGTTCCTAGTTGTGCCTCTCTTATAAACTAGCTCATTGATTAACAAGATGATCAAAGGTTTCCTAATCAGGGACGTTGGATGTTGTTAATAACAAGGTCACAACATGGAATGCTGTGATGAACATTCATCTGAAGTATAGCATTATGATCAAGGTCATTGTGTTTATATTTCGATAACATCATACAAAGTAATCTTAGTCCTTAGACCATGAGATCATGTTAATCACTAACACCGGAAGAGTATCTTGATAACATCAAATGTCACACCGTAATAGGGTGACTATAAAGATGGGTTCAGTGCTACAAAGGTGTTATGTTGAGGCTCATGGATCCAGAGTGGAATTTGTCCATCCCGATGATGGAGAGATATAATATGGGCCCTCTCGGTGATATCACATTAGTTAGCTTGCAAGCAAGTGATTGGATCACTAGAATGTTATATCACGGAAACAAGAAAAGAGTACATGTCGCTAACGAGATCAAACTAGGTATGGAGATACCGATGATTGAATATCGGACATGTAATATATCACGAGACAAAGGGATTGACTTACATGCGTATAAGGTTCACACGATCACAGAAGTCATCGTTGAATGTCTGGGAGTCAGTACGGATCTCTAGATCCTACTGCTGATTATTGATCGGAGAGGGGTCTCAATCATGTCTACATTATTCGCAAACCGTAGGGTGACACACTTAAGGGATACTTACACCATTCGGAGCAAATAATATGCTAGAGAAAGAAAAATAAAGCGTAGGAATTTATTTCACTAGACACCGAAAGTGTTTCGGTTGAAATTGCTGAAACTTGTTCTGCATGTGAAATTTAAATGTTGTAAGGTATTTTATGTGAATGTTTGTTAATAAAGTAATTAACAAAATTCTGAATAAATAAATAAAAGAGTTTTATTTAAATGAGAGCTCGCATTAAATTTGGTGGAAATTTAATGCATGTGAGTGGATTTTTGAGTGGAGGCATGTTTATGTGAGTGGAGGCTTTTCATTTTGAGTGGGAGCTCCACCCACATGAATGTGGAAGAGGTGGGGGGCAGCCACCATGGCTAGGCGCCATGCCCCTTGGGTGCCCCCCTCTCCCTATAAAAGGCCCCCCTCTCATCCTCTCATATCACACCTCCTCGCGAAGGATATCTCTCCCCCTCTTTAGAATTTCCCCAAGGTCTTGGATCAGCGAGATACATGTTCCCGATGGATTTTTCTCAAAGGATTTGTTGCTTCTGCTGCTTTGCTAGAGCGAGGGCGCGGAGGTTGTCGGGGTACCCAGACGTGTGTGCAATCACGGATGCACCACTTCTTTGCGGTGCTGGACTTGATGGTGCTGGACCGGTTGGACCAGATGGACTTCATCACGATCTTGAGATCGACAAGCGTTCGACTACATCATCCACGAGTACAACCTTGTTAATGCTATTCGGTCTTTGAGGGTATGTATTCTATGGATGTATATCCACCCGTTGCTTGTATCTAGTAGATAGATCTTGGTACTTAGTTGTTCCCATCGTAGGAAATTTTTTGTTTTCTATGCTACGAACCCTACAGTGGTATCAGAACCAGATCTATGCGTAGATGTTTTACACGGGTAGTACACATATGAGTATGTGGGCTATTATTATCATGTTATTGCTTCTTAGTTGTATTTTTGATATTGGTGGCATAGTGGGATGAAGCGGCCCGGACAAACTTTACATGTCCTCGCACATGAGACCTGTTCCACGCTTGACATGCAACTATTTTTGCATAAGTGGATAGCGGGTGTCTGTCCCTCCTACTATACTCAATATCTAATTTACAACGAGTTGTTGATCATTTGGTTATCCTTGTTGTGGTTCCATGTTTATTGGTAAGAATGGTTCTATCTTCGAAAGCCCTAAGCCACGTAAAACTTGCAATGGATAAATTAGAAGTGTCTAGTTTAGATTGTTGCTAGACTAGTTTCATGATATGGTGATGTTGTAAGTAAAAGTATAAGTCGATACTCTTACAACACACATAATGTGTAAGTTCCATAGACCTTGTCCTTACACATAAAGGAATGATGAAGTTCATACCACGATGCACATGATAACGATCAAGTGCAAGGACCATATCATTTAATTTTTCACATGTGATGTTTGTTGCATCTTATATTGCTTATTTGGCGTTTTATTAGCATAATAAGATGATCCCTCATTTAGATATCATGATAAAAATGTGTTCTTCCTTAAGTATGCACCGGCAATGTTTCGCCGCTTCAAGACATCACGTGATGATTGGGTGTACTTGAATCCACGAGCATATCTCGTGTGTAAGACAGTTTTACACACGCAAATACTAAGGTTCTTACTTGGCGAGCCTAGCATGTACATACATGGCCTCGGAACATGGACCGAAAGGTTAAGCATGAGTCATATGTTTGATATGATGACCATTTAGATGCTTGCCTTTGAAGCTACATCGACTCATGTGATGATCGGACTTGGTGTAGTGGATTTGGTTCATGTAATCACCAAAAAGACAAGAGGGATGTTGTTTTTGAGTGGGATTCATTTATAATTTGTATTAGTAGAACTCAATTTATCATAAATTAAATCAAAGTGAATTTGCATAATTTTTTGTAGTCATTGGAATTCGTTCACCACCTTATGCTTAGTTGTAATTGAGATAATAGAACTATAGAATTCTGGATATTTACTTTACGAACCGGTATCGTATTGTGTTGGGTGTCAATCTAAAGTTTGAAGTCCTATTGCAAAATTTTAGCAAACTCTGTTTACTCCGTGAAGTTTAATAATTAGTATTAAATCGAGAGTGACAATTCCAGTGCTAGTATCTAAAGTATCATGTTTGCCTCCATGATTCTTGATTTAAATATCGATATTATCTAGGATCTGAAAGAATTGTTTCAGAAACCATCATGTGTGGCAAATATAACGATATCTGAAACAATGTTTTGGTTGCAATATGATAGAGTATAATATATGTTCTCATATTGGATGAGAATTTGCAAAGGTTAGAGATGCTAGACATCCTAATCATCCAAAAGGGTTTTTGGAAAGTAATGTTATACTCATGATTCGCCTTTATAAGCTACATTAGCTTGATCATTAAAGTCCTCATGATAAGGATGAATAGAAGATGTATGTAAAGCGTTTACTACACTAAAATATTACTAAAGAATGGATTTTGAAAGAATGTCATTAATTTGATGATGGTGATCTACTTCAAAGTGCAAGTTCAAAGGTATTAGTATTTAAATATACACACTTTGGACTATGTGTCATGTATATGGCGCCACTTTTGATGTTGATAGATTCTTTTAAAAGGAAAAGGAAATGCTGAAAGAGAATTATAAAATATATTTGGTAGAAAAGAAAAGATTTAAAATATCTAGTTTAGTTATATAGATGATATACATGTTATGGTTGTATTCTTTGCTTGTTAAACAATGTGGTTCTTGGGTATTGAATACCGAATTGCTTGATATGAAATTTCATACAGAACGATGCAATTCATGAACCACAATGGATTAAGTAACTAGCAAGAGAATATGTGATGATGTTCATCGAAAAAAACCGTTGTTTGTATTTCTCGTTGACATCAAAGCTTGCCTTCAAGATTTTTTTTAATAATAGTTATTTAAATCAGGTATTATGAGAACAAAGATTGTTCAAATAATTACCGTATTACATATAAGATGGATGATTTACAAATCTAGTTGGAGAAATCACATCCATAAAACTAATGCTAAAATGTTGCAAGACAAATGATTGAAAGATCACTTATGAAGTGACATCACCGTTTAAATTATATTGGAAAGAAAACATGAAGAATCTGAAGAGTTCGCAGCATATAAAACAAAAAATTTCCTACGATGGGAACATCTAAGTACTAAGATCTATCTACTAGATACAAGCAACGGGTGGATATACATCCATAGAATACATACCCTCGAAGACCGAATAACGTTAACGAGGTTGTACTCGTGGATGATGTAGACGAACGCTTGCTGATCTCAACATCGTGATGAAGTCCCTCTGGTCCAGCCGGTCCAGCACCATCAAGTCCAGCACCGCAAAGCAGTGGTGCATCCGTGATCGCACACACGTCCGGGTACCCCGACAACCTCCACGCCCTCGCTCCAGCGAAGCAGCGGAAGCAACAAATACTTCCAGAAAAAGCCACCGGAAACATGTATCTCGCTGATGCGAGACCATGGGGGAATTCTAAAGGGGAGAGAGATCCTTCACGAGCAGGTGTGAGATGAGAGGAGGGAGTGGGTGCCTTTTATAGGGAGAGGGGGGCAGCCCCCTCCCATGGCATGGCAGCCATGGAGGTGCCCGGACCTCTTCCATATTCATGTGGGTGGAGCTCCCACTCACATAAATAGCCACCCACTCAAAATTCCACTCACCTCTATTAAATTTCCACCAAATTTAATGCAATCTCTCATTAAATAAAACTATTTTATTTATTTATTCAGAATTTTGTTAATTACTTTAATTAACGAAAATTCACATAAAACCCTTGCCAGTATTCAATTTCACATGCAGAACCAGTTTCAGCAATTTCAACCGAAACAATTTTGGTGTCTAGTGAAATAAATTCCTGCACTTTCCTTTTTCTTTCTCTGGCATATTATTTGCTCCAAATGGTGTCGGTATCCCTTAAGTGTGTCACCCTATGGTTCACAAATAATGTAGACATGATCGATACCCCTCTCTGATCAATAATCAGCAGCGGGGCCTGGAGATCCGTACTGACTCCCACATATTCAACGATGACTTATGTGATCGTGTGAACCTTATACGCATGTAACTCAATCCTTTTGTCTCGCGATATATTACATGTCTGATATTCGATCATCGGTATCTCCATACCTAGTTTGATCTCATTGCCGACATGTACTTCTTTTCTCGTTCCCGTGATATAACATTCTAGTGATCAAATCACTTGCTTGCAAGCTAACTGATGTTATATCACCGAGAGGGCCCAGAGTATATCTCTTCGTCATCGGGATGGAAAAATTCCACTCTTGATCCATGAGCCTCAACATAACACCTTCGTAGCACTGAACCCATCTTTATAATCACCCTGTTACGGTGTGACATTTGATGTTATCAAGATACTCTTAGGTGTTAGTGATTGACATGATCTCATGGTCTAAGGACTAAGATTACTTCATGCGATGTTATAGCAATAAACACAATGACCTTGATCGTAATGCTATACTTCGGTTGAATGTTCATCACATCATTCCAAAAATATTGTGACCTCATTATTAACAACATCCAATGTCCATGATCAGGAAACCTTTGATCATCTTGTTAATCAACGAGCTAGTTTATATGAGAGGCATAACTAGGAACTTCCTTTCTATTTATTAAACACACATGTATTAACGTTTCTGTATTAATACAATTATAGCATGTAAAATAAACATTTATCATAAATAAGGAATACGATAATAACCACTTTATTATTGCCTCTCGGGCATATTCCCTTCAGTCTCCCACTTACACTAGAGACAATAATCTAGTTTGAAAGCTTTGCGTATTGAACACCTATGGCTTTCTGGTGTTCCATATATGCAACTGCAAGTGGTTAACATATTCTATGGATCTGACGCATTCAGGTCCGTGTGTATTTACATGTCTTTGCGTCTTCACGCATCACTCATTCTCCAATGACACGGCTTTGTATAAATTTGGTATTTTGGTGAGACCTTTAGTTCCTTGAGGTTAAATCACATCGATACTATTGTCATACAATATATATTTAGTGTTAGCCCGTTGCGAACCACACCTTAGTTTGATAACAAACTACTTGACACAAATTCCCTCCTTTGCTGCTACTATAGCAGTCATATACTTTGCCTTTTGTTGTAGTATCCGTCACAATATCTTAACTTTGGAATTCATCCAAATCCGTCATGGAAACTCCTTTCCATTTCATTGTGCCACTCATAGTTTAAATTGACATAAACTTAATTTGTATCTTGTCACAAAACTAGTATCAATGTAACGCTTTATAATGAACTATTTGTAATTGTTTGTCACTTCTACACAAATATATTCTTGGTTCTTCCAATAGATCATAAGAATATCCTTACTATCGTCTAATGATCATTTTATGATTCATTCTGGTATATGCTCATAACACTTAGAGCATAGGACATATCTGGATGTGTACATATCATGGTATGACTGATCAAAACATCCTTGTGATTTCACTCATCAAGTGTCAAAGCACATGAATCTTGTTTCACTTATCAAGTGTCAATACACTTGAATCTTGATTCAATTCCTTTCAATGCGACAAGAACCGGTTTTTGTCGTTTCTATGTTGAACTCCTTCAATATCTCATATATGTACGTTTGGCACAACCATATTAGAGTCACAGTCTATCCACTATAGACATTCATGCTAAATATTCGGGTTTTGCCTAAGTCTTTCATCGAAATGAAATCCTTAACCTTTGTCAATAAAAGATACATCATTTCCAATCAACAAGATGTCCTCCACATAATGTATTAGAAATATGTCTTAGCGCTCCCACTTAATTTCTTGCAAATGCAAGCATCTTCATCGTCTCCTCATGAAAACTCCTTTTTCATCATGGTGAAGATTCCAACTCCGCGATGCATACTTCAACCATTGAAGTATTCATGCCTTTTTAGCATCCTTTGAATTAACAAAACCCTTTGGATCGTGTCATGTACACGACCTAGGTATCCATTCTATTATAAGAACTTTGTTTTGTTTATTCATCTACCATATACCAAATTATATATAGTGGTTGATACTTTAATTCGTCCGGACTAAATATCGCTATGAATGATCAAATCTTGTCATAGTCAACTCCTTGAACATTGTCGTAAAATACTTTACGACATGTCTACTATTTCATAGATGTGAAACATCCATGTTTGTTTCTTTATAGATCCAAATACGACCGACAGGTTTTTACACCTTTCCGGAGGGTCTTCCAAGTTCAAAACTTGATTTCTAGTGTATGGAAATATCACAGATTTTATGGCTTCAAGCCATTTGATGGAGTCAGGGCCCATCATCGCTTCTTTGTATGTGGTCGGTTCATCATTGTCAAACAATAATGATTTACTCTCAAATCTCAGCATTTGATTTGTTTATCCAACCTGAAGGGAATATGCCCTGAGAGGCAATAATAAAGTGTTTATTATGTGTATTCCAAGTATATGATAGATGTTTATTTTGCATGCTATAATTGTATTGATACGGAAACGTTAATACATGTGTGTTTAATAAACAAACAGAAAGTTCCTAGTTATGCCTCTCTCATAAACTAGCTTGTTGATTAACAAGATGATCAAGGTTTCCTGATCATGGACATTGGATGTTGTTAATAACGGGATCACAACATTAGTGTAATGGTGTGATGAACATTCATCCGAAGTATAGCATTACGATCAAAGTCATTGAGTTTATATTGCTATAACAACTTACGAAGTGATCCTAATCCTTAGACCATGAGATCATGTCAATCACTAACACCTAAGAGTTTCTTGATAACATCAAACGTCACACCGTAATGTGGGTGATTATAAAGATGGATTTAGAACTAATAAAGTGTTATGTTGAGGCTCATGGATCGAGAGGAATTTGTTCATCCCGATGATGGATAGATATACTGGGCCCTCTCGGTGATATCACATTGATTAGCTTGCAAGCAAGTGATTTGATCACTAGAATGTTATATCACAGAACGAGAAAAGAGTGCATGTCGGAACGAGATCAAACTAGGTATGGAGATACCTATGATCGAATCTCGGACATGTAATATATCGTGAAACAAAGGGATTAAGATACTAGCGTAAAGGTTCCGACGATCACAAGAAAGTCATCGTTGAATGTGTGGAGTCGAGATGGGTCTCCAGATCCCGCTTCTGATTATTGATCCGAGAGGGGTCTCGATCATGTCCGCATTATTCACGAACCGTAGGGTGACACACTTAAGAGACACCGACATCCAATTGGAGCAAATGTTTCATGCCAAAAGAATGAACAAGCGCAGGAATTTATTTCACTAGATACCGAAACAGGTTTTTCGGGTGAAATTGCATAAAGTGGTTATGCATGTGAAATAGAATTCTAGCAAGGGGTTATTTGTGAATGTTTGTCATTAAAGTAATTGACAAAATTCTGAATAAAATAAAAGAGTTTTATTTAATGAGAGTTTGCATTAAATTTGGTGGAAATTTAATGGGAATTTGAGTGGACTTTTGAGTGGAGGGATTTTAAAGGGCATTTTGTGAGTGGAGTGTCCACCACATGAATGAAGGAGGAGGGCAGCCCCATGGCCGTGAGCCACCCCTTGGGTGCCCCTCCTCCTATAAAAGGAGCCCCTCCTCACTTGTCTCACACCTCGCGAAGGATCTCTCTCCCCCTCTAGAATTTATTCCCCATGGTCTCGGACTAGCGAGATACATGTTCCCGGTGGCTATTCGGCAAGAAAGAGTTGTGCTTCCGCTGCATCGCTGGAGCGAGGAGGCGGAGGTTGCTCGGTGCCTCGAACGTGTGTGCGAGCATGGATGCGCCGCTGTTTTGCGGCGCTAGGACTTCCTCTCGATCTTGAGACCGGCAAGAGATCGTCTACATCAACCACGAGTTGAACTCGTTAAGCTTTGTCGGTCTTCAAGGGTATGTTCTCTACGGATATACATCCGCCCGTTGTTTGTATCTAGTATATAGATCTTGGTATATGGTTCACATCGAAAAATTTTTGTTTTCTATGTCGAACCCTACAATGGTATCAGAGCCGGATCTATGCGTAGATACTTTACACGGGTAGTACACATATGAGTATGTGGGCGATGATGATCATGTTGTTGCTCCTTTGTTGTAATTTTGGATATTGGTGGCATAGTGGGATGAAGCGGCCGACAAACTTTACAAGTCCTCGCACATGAGACCTGTTCCAGATTGACATGCAACTAGTTTGCATAAGTGGCTAGCGGTGTCATCTCTCCTACTATAGTCAATATCTATTTTGCAAGCGAGTTGTCAACAATTTGATTATCCTCGTTGTGGTTCATGTTCGTAGGTAAGAACGGTTCTATCTCGAAATCCCTAAGCCACGTAAAACTTGCAATGGATAAATTAGAGGCGTCTAGTTTAGATTGTTGTTGGGCTAGTGTTATGATATGGTAGTGTTGTAAGTAGAAGTATGAGATGATACTCTTAACACACATAGCGTAAAATCCATAGACCTTGTATTTACACATATAGTTATGATAGTGATCATACCACGATGCACATGATAGAGATCATCTGCGGGAACCATATCATTTCACTAATAAACATATGATGTTTGATAGCATCTTATATTGCTTGTTTAGCGCTTTGTTAGCATAATAAGATGATCCCTCATTAAATATCAAGATAGGAATGTGTTCTTCCTTTAGTATGCACCGATTATGTTTTCGTCGCTCCAAGACATCACGTGATGATCGGGTGTTCTTGGATCCACGACCATATTTCGGGTGTAAAACAGTTACACACGCGAATACTAAGGTTCTAACTTGGCGAGCCTAGCATGTACGTGACATGGCCTCGAACACGTAATCGAAAGGTTAAGCATGAGTCATATAGTTGATATGATGCCCATTTGATGCTCGCCTTTGAAGCTATACCGACTCACGTGATGATCGGACTTGGTGTAGTGGATTTGGTTCATGTAATCACTAAAAAGGCACGAGGGATGTCGTTTTTGAGTGGGAGTTCATTCGTAATATAGATTAGTTGAACTCAATCTATCATACACTTATTCTAAACTTTACAAATTCTGTTGTAGATGGCACCACCTGCTTTTAATTTCAATGTGTTCATGGAGAAAGAGAAACTAGCAACGAACGATAGCAACTTTACCGAATGGGCCATGAATTTGAGGATTCTCCTCTCTGGTGCACAAAAGCAATATGTGCTAGAAGCACTGTTAGGCCCCCCACCTTTTGATGATGCCCCTGACGAGGAGAAGAATGTCTATCAGACTCGTCAGGAGGACCACAACTTAGTTCATTGCGGCATATTGTATGGGCTAGATCCGGAACTTCGAAAGCGTTTCGAAAACGGCAATGCATTTGATACAATGGGTGAGTTGAAAATGATTTTCGACACACATGTCTTCAGAGAGCTACAACGCTCGTAAAAGTTCTTTAGCTGCATGATGGAAGAGCACAGCTCCGTTAGTGAGCATGTACTCAAGATGTCGGGTTACGCCGATAAGCTTGTGTCCTTGGGAATATCGATTCCCATTGACTTAGGCATCCATCGTGTTCTGCAGTCTCTGCCACCTATCTTTAAGAGCTTCGTGATGAACTATAATATGCAAGGCATGAAGAAGTCTCTCCACGAGCTTCTGTCAATGCTTAAAACTGCAGAAGTGGAGATCAAAAAGGAACATCAAGTGTTGATGATCAATAGGAACACTGGTTTCAAGAAAGACAAGAAGGGAAAACGGAAGGGAAGTAAGGGCGGCAAGCCTGTTGCCGCGCCTAAAAAGAAACCCCGAGTTGGACCTAAGTCTGATTCCGAATGCTACTATTGTAAGGGGACTGGCCACTGGAAGCGCAACTACCCCAAGTATCTCGCAGACAAGAAGGCCGGCAAGGCAAACAAAGGTATATATGATATACATGTTATTGATGTGTACTTGACTAGTGCTCGCAGTAGCACCTGGGTATTTGATACCGGTTCAGTTGCTAATATTTGTAACTCGAATCGTGGGTCTGGAACAAGCGACCGCTAGCAAGGGGTGAGGTCAAGATGCGTGTCGGCAATGGATCAAGCGTTGATGTGATCGCCGTCGGAACGCTGCCCCTCCACTTGCCGTCGGGATTAGTTATAAACTTATGGTGCCTGCACTGAGCATGAACATTGTATCTGGATCGTGTTTGATGCGAAGTGGTTATTCATTTAAATCCGAGAACAATGGTTGTTCCATTTATATGAATGAAATATTTTATGGTCATGCACCGATGATGAATGGTTTATTTCTATTAGATCTCGATGATAATATTACACATATTCATAATGTTGATGCTAAAAGGATTAAACTTAATGATGATATATCCGCATATATGTGGCACTGCCGTCTAGGTCATATTGGCGTTAAACGCATGAAGAAACTCCATTCGGATGGACTTTTGGAATCACTTGTTTATGAATCATTTGATACATGTGAGCCATGCCTTATGGGCAAGATGACTAGAACGCCGTTTTCCGGTTCAATGGAATGGGCGACAAATTTATTGGAAATCATACATTCTGATGTATGTGGTCCAATGAGTGTGTCGGCGCGAGGTGGATATCGTTATTTTGTTACTTTCACGGATGATTTGAGTAGATACGGTTATATCTACTTGATGAAACACAAGTCTGAAACCTTTGAAAAGTTCAAGGAATTTCAAAATGAAGTGGAAAATCATCATAATAGAAAGATCAAATTTCTACGGTCCGACCGTGGAGGTGAGTATCTAAGTTACGAGTTTAGCACTCACATGAAAGAGTGTGGAATTGTTTCACAACTCACACCTGCCGGAACACCACAGAGAAATGGTGTGTCGGAACGTAATCGTATTTTATTAGATATGGTTCGATCTATGATGTCTCCGATTGACTTGCCGTTGTCATTTTGGGGTTATGCACTAGAAACTGCTGCATTCACTTTAAATCGGCACCATCTAAATCCGTTGAAAAGACACCGATGAATTGTGGTTTGGAAACAAACCTAAGCATCATTTCTTAAAGTTTGGGGATGCGATGTTTATGTGAAGAAACTTCAACCGGATAAACTCGAACCCAAAGCGGAAAAATGCGTCTTCATAGGATACCCTAAAGAAACTATTGGGTATTCCTTCTATCACAGATCCGAGGGCAAGGTTTTTTTTTTTGCCAAGAAGGGATCCTTTCTAGAGAAAGAATTTCGCGAAAGGTGTGAGTAGTCGGAAGGTAGAACTCGAAGAGGTTGTGGAACCTTCTCTTCAAAGTATGGCGAGTAGCGCAGCGCCGGAAGTTGTTCCGGAGTTGGCTCCACCTGTTGAAGAGGGAACTAATGATAATGATCATGAAACTCCGAAAGAGAGTACTACCGAACCTCGCAGGTCAAAGAGACGCGGCAGCCCCGAGTCAGACGGAAATCCTGTCATGAATTTCATGGTTGATGAAAATGATGACCCTGCGACGTATGAAGAAGCGATGATGAGCCCGGATTCCAACAAATGGTTAGAAGCCACGAAATCCGAGATGTAATCCATGTATGAAAATCAAGTTTGGAACTTGGTGGAATTACCTCACGACCGAAAGGCCGTGGAGAACAAATGGATTTTCAAAAGGAAAACCGATGATGATAGTAATGTGACCGTCTATAAAGCTCGACTTGTCGCAAAGGGGTTTCGACAAATTCAAGGAGTTGACTACGATGAGACTTTCTCTCCCGTAGAGATGCTAAAGTCAGTTAGGATTATGTTTGCTGCATATTTCGATTATGAGATATGGCAGATGGATGTCAAAACCGCGTTTCTCAATGGTAATATTGAAGAAGAGTTGTATATGATACAACCAAAGGGTTTTGTTGATCCTAAGGATGCTAACAAGGTGTGCAAGCTTCAGCGATCCATCTATGGATTGAAGCAAGCATCACGAAGTTGGAATCTCCGCTTTGATGAGGTGATCAAAGAGTTTGGATTTGTCCAAACTTATGGAGAAGCTTGTATTTACAAGAAAGTGAGTGGGAGCAATGTGGCATTTCTGATATTATATGTGGATGACATATTATTGATCGGAAATGATATAGATCTTTTAAATAGTGTTAAAAGTTATCTAAACAGCAAATTTTCAATGAAGGACCTAGGTGAAGCATCATACATATTAGGCATAAAGATCTATAGAGATAGATCTAGGCGCCTAATAGGGCTATCGCAAAGTACATACCTTGATAAGAATTTAAAGAAGTTTAAAATGGGAAAGTAAGAAGGGTTCTTACCTATGTTGCAAGGCAAGACATTGAGTAATACTCAAAGTCCGGCTTCGGCGGAAGAAAGAGAGATAATGGACAAAGTACCCTATGCTTCAGCCATAGGCTCTATAATGTACGCCATGCTATGTACAAGACCGGATGTGGCACATGCTATTAGTTTGACTAGTAGGTACCAATCGGATCCGTGTTCGAACATCGATAGCGGTCAAGAATATCCTAAGTACTTACGAAGAACTAAGGATATGTTTCTTGTATACTGAGGTGAAGAAGAGCTCGTCGCTAAGTGTTATGTCGACGCTTAGCTTTGACACCGATCCGGATGACTCTAAGTCTCAATCCGGATACGAATTTCTCATGAATGGCGGAGCGGTTAGTTGGAGGAGCTCTAAACAACCTGTGGTAGCGGGATCAACAACGGAGGCCGAATATGTTGCCGCTTGAGCGGCTCAGAAGCGATTTGATGAAGGAGTTCATATCCGAACTAGGAGTGGTGGCAAACGTGTTGGACCCAATGGTGATATATTGTGACAACAATGGTGCCATTGCCAATGCCAAAGATCCAAGGTCTCACAAGCATTCCAAGCATATTAAGCGCCGGTTTCACTCCATCCACGAGCATGTCAAGGATGGAGATATAAAGATTTGTAAAGTACATACGGATCTCAATGTAGAAGATCCGTTGACTAAAACTCTCCCTAGAGCAAAACATGATCAACACAATGGGTGTTAGATTTATCACTATGTAACTAGATTATTGTCTCTAGTGCAAGTGCGAGACTGAAGGGAATATGCCCTGAGAGGCAATAATAAAGTGTTTATTATGTGTATTCCAAGTATATGATAGATGTTTATTTTGCATGCTATAATTGTATTGATACGGAAACGTTAATACATGTGTGTTTAATAAACAAACAGAAAGTTCCTAGTTATGCCTCTCTCATAAACTAGCTCGTTGATTAACAAGATGATCAAGGTTTCCTGATCATGGACATTGGATGTTGTTAATAACGGATCACAACATTAGTGTAATGGTGTGATGAACATTCATCCAAGTATAGCATTACGATCAAAGTCATTGAGTTTATATTGCTATAACAACTTACGAAGTGATCCTAATCCTTAGACCATGAGATCATGTCAATCACTAACACCGAAGAGTTTCTTGATAACATCAAACGTCACACCGTAATGTGGTGATTATAAAGATGGATTCAGAACTAATAAAGTGTTATGTTGAGGCTCATGGATCGAGAGTGGAATTTGTTCATCCCGATGACGGATAGATATACTCTAGGCCCTCTCGGTGATATCACATTGATTAGCTTGCAAGCAAGTGATTTGATCACTAGAATGTTATATCACAGGAACGAGAAAAGAGTGCATGTCGGTAATGAGATCAAACTAGGTATGGAGATACCGATGATCGAATCTCGTACATGTAATATATCGTGAAACAAAGGGATTAAGATACTAGCGTAAAAGGTTTCGATGATCACAAGAAAGTCATCGTTGAATGTGTGGGAGTCAGTATGGGTCTCCAGATCCCGCTTCTGATTATTGATCCGAGAGGGGTCTCGATCATGTCCGCATTATTCATGAACTGTAGGGTGACACACTTAAGAGACACCGACATCCAATTGGAGCAAATGTTTCATGCTGAAAGAATGAACAAGCGCAGGAATTTATTTCACTAGATACCGAAACAGGTTTTCGGGTGAAATTGCATAAAGTGGTTATGCATGTGAAATAGAATTCTAGCAAGGGGTTATTTGTGAATGTTTTTCATTAAAGTAATTGAAAAAATTCTGAATAAAATAAAAGAGTTTTATTTAATGAGAGTTTGCATTAAATTTGGTGGAAATTTAATGGGAATTTGAGTGGACTTTTGAGTGGAGGGATTTTAAAGGGCATTTTGTGAGTGGAGTGTCCACCCACATGAATGAAGGAGGGAGGGAAGCCCCATGGCGGGCCACCCCTTGGGTGCCCTCCTCCTATAAAAGGAGCCCCTCCTCACTTGTCTCTCACACCTCCTCATGAAGGATCTCTCTCCCTCTAGAATTTATCCCCATGGTCTCGACTAGCGAGATACATGTTCCGGTGGCTATTCGGCAAGAAAGAGTTGTGCTTCACGCATCACTGGAGCGAGGTGGCGGAGGTTGCTCGGGGCCTCGAACGTGTGTGCGAGCACGGATGCGCTGCTGATTTGCGGCGCTAGGACTTCCTCTCGATCTTGAGATCGGCAAGAGATCGTCTACATCAACCACGAGTTGAACTCGTTAAGCTTTGTCGGTCTTCAAGGGTATGTTCTCTACGGATATACATCCGCCCGTTGTTTGTATCTAGTAGATAGATCTTGGTATATAGTTCACATCGTAGGAAATTTTTGGTTTTCTATGCTGCGAACCCTACACGACCGACTTGGTTCAATAAGAACTTAAGATCTTCGTGACCACAACCTTTGAGGTACATAAGCTATGAGCATTATGGTTGCCTCCGGAACAATTTCCGGCGCTGCGCAACTTAGCACATTTAGCTAAGGTTCGTTAACCTTATCAAAGTTCTATTATCCTCCCACTTAACTTTTGCGAAAAAATCCTTTTTCAAGAAACTTCACATTTCAAGAGACAAACCCTTTTGTCCTTGGTGTTATGGAGGAATACCCAATGGTTATTCACAATAACCTACAAAGACATGCTCATTCGACTTCGGTTGTAAACATCTTACTTATGTTTAGCATACCAACATTTAAGAAATGACAACTTGGGTTTTACCCCAAACCATAACTTCCATGGTGTCATTTCAACATATCAAGATGGAGCTCTTTTCAGTGTAAAAGCGGTAGTCTCTAAAGCTTTTAATCTTTTAAAACATAATGATAATTTTATAAATAACACCTTTGATCCAACCATGTCAAACAAGGTTTTATTACAAATCTCAAACACTCCATACTCCTATGGTGTTTCAGGAAATGCAAATCTAGGTGTTTTTGCTAAACTTGTAACTCAAATAATTTCCTTTATGATAAAATCATAAATTATTTATTTTCTTGTCACACTTGCAACTCAAATAAATCCCTTATGATAAATATCATTTATTTTCTTGTTACAATGATTTTCCACTTCATCTTGAAAGTCTTTGAACGTTTTCAAATATTTTATACTTCTTTCTCATTAAGTGAATATTCACTCAAATTTCTGGAGAAAGTATATGAAGTTGAAATCCATCGCTTACGACTACACATAATGGACTATATACATCGATATGTATAAATTCCAATAATTTAGTCGTTCGTTGTTCTTTGGCCTTTGAACAAAGTTTTAATTATCTCGAGGAAAGTCTCACAAGCGTCATTTGATCAAATCAAAGACTCCAAAAATCCATGAAAATGGAGTTTCTTCATGTTATCTTTCCAATATAATTTAAACGGCGATCTCACTTCATAAGTGATCTTTCAATCATTTGTCTTGCGACATTTTAGCATTAGGTTTTATGGATGTGATTTATCCAACTAGATTTGTAAATCATCCATCTTATATGGAATACGATAATTATTTGAACAACCTTTGTTCTCATAATACCTAATTTAAATAACAATTATTAAAACAAATCTTGAAGTCAAGCTTTGATGTCAACGAGAAATACAAACAACGGTTTGTTTGTTTTCAATGAACATCATCACATATTCTCTTGCTAGTTACTTAGGCCATTGTGATTCATGAATTGCGTCGTTCCGTATGAAATTTCATACCAACCAATTCGGTATCCAATACCCAAGAACCACATTGTTTAACAAGCAAAGAATACAATCATAACATGTATATCATCTATATACCTAAATTGGATATTTCCAATCTTTTCTTTTGTGCCAAATATATTTTATAGATTCTCTTTTAGCACTTACTTTTCCTTTTTAAAAGAATCTAACAACATCAACAGTGGTGCCATATACATGACACATAATCCAAATTTTTTATATTCAAATAATAATACCTTTGGACTTAAACTTTGAAGTAGATCACCATCATCAAATGATCGGTATTCTTTCAAAATCCTTCTTTAGTAATATTTTTAGTGTAGTAAACACTTTACATACATCTTATATTCATCCTTATCATGACGACTTTCATGATCAAGCTAATGTAGCTTATAAAGGCGGATCGTGAGTATAACATTACTTTCCAAAACCTTTTTGGATGATTAGGATGTCCAGCATCTCCAACCTTCGAAAATTCTCATCCAATATGAGAACATATATTATACTCTATAATATTGCAACCAAAACATTGTTTCAGATATCGTTATATCTGTCACACATGATGGTTTCTGAAACAATTCTTTCAACTCCTACATAAACTTGATATTAAAACAATCAAGAATCATGGAGGCAAACATGATACTTAAGATACTAACACTGAAATTGTTACTCTCAATTTAATACCAATTATTAAATTTCACGGAGTAAACAAAGTTTGCTGAAAGTTTGCAATAGGAATTTAAAATTTAGATTGACACTCAACACAATACGATACCAATTCGTAAAGTATATATCCATAATTCTATAGTTCTATTATCTCAATTACAACTATGCATAAGGTGGTGAACGAATTCCAATGACTACAACAAATTAAGAAAATTCACTTTGATTTAATTTATGATAAATTGAGTTCTACTAATCCAAATTAGAAATGAACTCCCACACAAAAATGACATCCCTCGTCTCTTTTTGGTGATTACATGAACCAAATCCACTACACCAAGTCCGATCATCACGTGAGTCGGTGTAGCTTCAAAGGCGAGCATCCATATGGTCATCATATCAAAACATATGACTCATGCTTAACCTTTCGGTCCATGTTCCGAGGCCATGTTTGTACATGCTTGTAAGATCCCTCCCTTTTAAAGGTAAGGATACCTGTGATTGCAATGCTAGTCCCTGGATCAAATGCTAGCATCCACAGTTTAAGATGAAGTACACAGAAACAAAGGTCATTATTACATCGTCATTCCAGAGATAACATAGTCTTTTACAACTCCATGGCCATAGGCCTAATACAAGAGTTTAAACATAACAATATAAATAAAGTCTTCATCTTCATGTGCCACAGGCAAGCATGTTGAGTGTAGACTCATAACCCCTAATCATCATCAGAGTAACCTGCAACATCTACAGCCACAGTGGGTCAATACATTGGAATATTAACATCTAGTTGTTACATGCATTTGGCTAAGTGTAGCTTAGGCTTCCTTTGCTCAAAATAGGTTTTACCTATTAGTTGAAAACACTAAGTTTTTCTTTGACAAAACTTTCCCAAGGAACCACCAATAGAAATTGGTGAACCTTCACCCTTGTTCAACCACAAGTTTTTAACTTAGAAAATTGGGATGAGGAGATTCTTGATAGCTTCCATGTCTTGATGCTCAAGTTGTCCCATACCAGGAACATGGCTAAGTACTTAGATTCTACCATCTACAGAGGTTGTGCGCTTTCCCCACAAGACTTGACTTTCACCAAGACAGGACCTTTCAGAAGCCTTCCCTTAGACCAAAATGGACGCGCTCCAAACCTATCATTCCCCTACCAGCAACTGTCAATTTGGCTAAGTTATTGCAACCTATATGGTCCAGGCAGATCCCATAATGCCATGTGGCTGCACTAGAAGCTTCTTAACATTTGGCATCTCAAATCCCTTTGTTCCTGGGTGGCTTTACACAAGTGTGATACACAAGGTAAACCATAGAAATGGGCCTTGTGTAACAACTCAACACAAACCAATCTTCCCATTCCACCCAGGTGTTTCATTCACTTAGTTGTTTTATTAAGCAAAACATAAGTCAAAGACTTAGAATTATTTCTCATAGCATGAATATATAATCCACCCTTGGTTGCTACTAGCTAGGCTAAGCATGGCAATAGCAAGTATCTTAACTTAGAGGAAATTCTAACATTACTACAACTACTAGGATTTCCCAAGCATAGCATATAGATACTTAGCAAAATAATCATGCAAGTCCTATACAAAATATTTCTAATGCATAGGTAAAAATATTGGGACAGAAACATGAAGCACCACTTGCCTTGGTAGTATGGGGAGTAGCAACAATCTTCACAACCACAATCACTATTAGCACCAAAATCTACACATAAAATAATGGCACCAAATTCACATATCAAAAAAATACAAACAAAAATATATGAATGCATGCAAATGCCATGTGATGATTTTCTACACCAAACAAGACAAGTATACAGTACTGAATCATAAACAAGACCAAGACACACTAAATAAACTTTATTTTATCTTTAAATCATTGTTCAAATCATTTCTATACTCAAAATAAGCCTATAAATGTCTCTGCAAAAATAACCAATTTTACAGAAGCAAACATTAAAAACATTGCATAAATGGATAGAATTCTTTCTCCTGATTCCAGTGATATAAAATTTGTAAAATTTGAACGTGTGGATCAAAAGTTATAGATTTTACAAGTTTGAATCACTAATAGATCTAAATTATGTTTTTAAATCTAAACGCAGGCCACGCGGCGTGTTCTAATTGGCTCGTACCGGTTCAGCTGAATCAATTAACGTGGGCCATTGGATTTAAAGAAGATCTTGCGGCACAGATCTGGCGTACCCCTTCGCGTAAGTGATTCTATCGCAGCCGACGGATCAAGATCTATCGGCTATCGATCAAGCGACCACAGATGGGCGGCGCTAGCGACGGCGGCGCGGAGGCGCGGCTCTATCAGAGATGTTCCGGTGGCTACAGAGGGGGCTGGGGTCATTGGAAGGGCTTACCAGACTCGCAGAGGCGTGCTGGAGCTCAACGTTGCAGTGGCTTGTCAAGGGGCGCACGGACACGGTGGGGATTCCTCGTCGGAGTTGAACCTGTCGTCGGGAACGGTTGTTCGTCGACGTTGCCGATGTTGTAGATCATGCCAGAGAGAAGTAAGCGGTGCGTTAGATGTGGGGAGCGACACTGGTCATGTGAGTATCAAAGAGAGGGCAAGGCGCGCTCGGGACTAACCAGATTTACTCGCCGGAGTTGAGTGCCTCGTCGGGTTCGCTCAGTCGTCTATGTTGCCGACGCTCGGGGTTGTCCTAGCACACAGCAGCGGTATCAAACTAAGCGCAAGGATGCAGTGGTTGTACTAGAGAAGTTAGGAGTCAAGGGGCGCAGAGAGCTCACCGGAATCAGTCGCCGGAGTTCGTCGGGACAACGGCGAAGTTTGGTGAAATCTGAGCAGCCTAGTGGCGAGGAGAGGGTGCTGTGTGGGGGAAAATGGCCGTGGAGGGGTGAGGTTTAAGTAGCCAGGAGCGGGGCGAGGTTTACTCCCTGAATCAATGGATTTTAAGCGGATTTAAACCGCGGCGTCACTGCGGCGAGGTAACGGCGGAGCGGGTCGGGCGCGCGTTGATTTGGGGACGATGCTGACGGGGCAAGGTGGGTTCGGATGTCAGTGAGTGGGTGCGTGTTGCTACGGTGAGAAACAGAGAGGGAAAGGAGACCCTGGGTGGGCTGTTTTGTTTACTGGGCCGAAAGGGTAGCGCCTGGCCCAGTTCTGATTCTTTAACCCTTTTCTTTTTCTATTTCGATTTTCAGGAAACATTTTCAAATGAATTCAAATGTGTTTGATTTCAAATTCTTTCTGGATTTTTTATAAGGTGAAACCTGCACATATTTAAGTATAAAGCCATGTTGTTTCACCAAACCTGCTTGGTCCTTTGGAGTTTTCAAAGAAAACAGTGTCTTTGCCAATGTTTTAATAAAGATCTAAAAATAGTTTTGAAATCATATTTTGTTTTTGAAATTTTATCCAAGCTTTGGAAAACAACCAAACCATATCATGAACAAACAATCTTGTTTTAAAACAATAATCTCTCATTAGAGAGTAGCATTGCATCAATGCTTTGCTTACATAAAATAATAAGCATCCAAATGCTTCTGTTTTTGTAATGACTTTGAAAATCATCCCTAAATGATTATGAATGCATGGATGATATGAAATCTTTGAAAACATGATTTTAGGGATGTTACAATGCTAGGCTCGCCAAGTAAGAACCTTAGTATTCACATGTGTAACTGTCTTACACCCGAGATATGCTCGTGGATTCAAGTACACCCGATCATCACGTGATGTCTTGAAGCGACGAAACATTATCGGTGCATACTTAAGGAAGAACACATTTTTATCTTGATATCTAAATGAGGGATCATCTTATTATGCTAAGAAAACGCCAAACAGGCAATATAAGATGCAACAAACATCACATGTTAATAAGTGAAATGATATGGTTCTTGCACTTGATCTCCATCATGTGCATCATGGTATGATCACTATCATACCTCTATGTGTAAGGCCAAGGTCTATGGAACTTACACGTTATGTGTGTTGTAAGAGTATCAACTTATACTTCTACTTACAACATCACCATATCATGACACTAGCCCAGCAACAATCTAAACTAGACGCCTCTAATTTATCCATTGCAAGTTTTACGTGGCTTAGGGCTTTCGAAGATAGAACCGTTCTTACCTACGAACATGAACCACAATGAGGATAACCAAATTTTTGACGAATCATTGCAAATTAGATATTGACTATAGTAGGAGAGACAGACACCCGCTAGCCACTTATGCAAAACTAGTTGCATGTCAAGCGTGCAACATGTCTCATGTGCGAGGTCATGTAAAGTTTGTCCGGGCCTCTTCATCCCACTATGCCACCAATATCCAAAGTACAACTAAGAAGCAATAAAATGATAACCATCGCCCACATACTCATATGTGTACTACCCGTGCAAAGCATCTACCCATAGATCCGGCTCTGATACCACTGAAGGGTTCGCAGCATAGAAAACAAAAAAAATCCTATGATGGGAACATCTAAGTACCAAGATCTATCTACTAGATAGAAGCAACGGGTGGATATACATCTATAGAATACATAACCTCGAAGACCGAATAGCGTTAACGAGGTTGTACTCGTGGATGATGTAGACGAACGCTTACCGATCTCAAGATCATGATGAAGTCCATCTGGTCCAGCCGGTCCAGCACCATCAAGTCCAGCACCGCAAAGCAGTGGTGCATCCGTGATCGCACACACGTCCGGGTACCCCGACAACCTCCGCGCCCTCCCTCCAGTGAAGCAGCGGAAGCAACAAATCCGTCCAGAAAAAGCCACCGGGAACATGTATCTCGATGATCCGAGACCATGGGGGAATTCTAAAGGGGGGAGAGAGATCCTTCGCGAGGAGGCGTGATATGAGAGGAGGGAGTGGGTACCTTTTATAGGGAGAGGGGGATGTCACATCCCAAGATTTTCCAAATCTTGTAATGTGAAACATAAATAAACAAAATAAAATTTTGTTGAAATTTAGGGTGAAAAGAAACTTTTGTGTCTAAATGGAAACTTAAAATCCCATCTTGAACAAACTTTGGTTAAATATTTGAATCCAACAAAAATCCGAATCAAGTGAAATGCATTCCTCAATGAATGTATCTGGAAATTTAAACACTTGGAAAATAAATCCAAACCCTAAACCCTAATGGAATAAAAATCATTTCCAAGTTATCTCCAAGCCTATGGATTTCATCCATATAAAATTTGTCAACAAACAGTTACAAATGATCAAGAAAAACAAATAGAAATATTTAAAGCCATAGAAATTGGTTTCACTTAATTTGGAGCCATAGATAAATCTTATGAATTTAATAAAGATAAGGAATTGAATTCCCAAAGCTAATAAAGCACTTATCTATAATCCACACAAAATGGTGAGCAAATAATCCTAAAGAGATTTAAAAGGATAAACAAATATTAAACAAGATTTTACAAATTGGAATCACCAAGTTTGGATCTCTAAATAAAAAGATATGGATTTTATAAGATGAAGAAAGAAATATTAAATAAGGATTATTTAAAGACCAAATTAAATCTTGGCCTAATCCATTAAGCAAATGGAATGAATATAATCCAAAACCCAAATAAAATAAATGGATAAAGAATTTTCCAAAATAAATAAATGGCATTAACCATTATATCCCTATTTTAATAAAGACAAATCTCTAATAAGAATAATTATATAATTCATGAGGAAATAGTATTTTGGAAAATACCCAAATGAAATAAAAGATGTTTAATTCAAATTAAATAAGATTAAATAAATCTTCCAAATAAACCTTAAGGAATTAAAACTATATTTAATTCCATTTGAATTAAAACAAATACCCAATCTTAATGATTAATAAATCATATTGAATTTATTCCAAATGATCCTAGGTGAATATTTTGACACCCCATTAAGTAAATAAAACTTACTGAAAAAGATTTGGAAGAATTTAGAAACTTAAGTGGTGTTTGAAAATATTATTAAATCTTATTTGATTAATACAAGGACCTACTTTAAATAATTAAAATGGCACTAAAGGAATAAAAGTTTTATTCTAAATTTGACATCAGAATATGGTATTAAACAGTGTTTGATTATTCACAAAATATGGAAAAGGTTTGAATTCAAATGAGTGTTTGAATTGTTTATTCAAAATCAAAACAGAATAAAAGAAAAGGAAAAAGAAAAACAATCTGAACAAAAAAAAGAAAGGACTCAGCCCAGCCCAGCCGAGCCCATCTCGCCCAGCAGCCCACTCCCTCTCTTCTCCCGCAGAAAACGTTCGAACCAGAGAACACACCCACTCCGCCACTGACTGCCAGGACCCACCTTCCCCTCTCTCTCACTCACTGTCAAACGGGCCCTACGACCACGTCAGCGTCTTCAACCACACGCGACTAGTTCTTCTTCTCCCTCTCTCCCGTTTCTGCTAGAAATCCGTGGATTAAATTCACCTTAACTCTGCGAGTAATCGCTGCTGCAACTACGCCCTACTAATCACACCTCTCTCCCCTTCATTTCCCCTCAGACACCGTGGCAAAAGAGCCCCCAGGCCGTCCCCATTATCACCTACACCGCCGCTGCTTCCGACGCTTTCCGGCGGCAATTCCGGCCAGCCCACGAGCTTGCTTCCCACCTCCTGGCGAATCACCCCGTAGCGCCAGCTAATCCGCGAGTGCTATGCAACGTCGTCAACATCGCCAACAGAGCGCCGCCTTCGTCTGCTACCTCTCCGGCGAAGCCCCTGGTAAATGTCTGACCGCCCTAATCCTCCTCCTTCACACGCACATGCTCGTCGTGACCCCGCGCATCTAACCGCATCTCTTTTTCTCTCTGGCATGCCCCGTGCCTTCGCCATCATCTTTAACAGGACGAGCCCGAGCCAGAGGACAACTCCGGCGAGAAATTTCCTTCGTCCTCGTGCGCCCCCTGCCTCCCCGAGAGCATGTTAAGCATCAGCATCGTTCATCGAATCAGGTGAGCCCCCTCTCTCTATTTCTCGCTTCCTGCAGCGCCGGCGACGCCACTGCCAGGCCGCCGCCACCGCGCGTCAGAGTCCAGCGCCGCCCGTTCTAGGTCATTAGACTAGGCCCGTTGGATCTTGATCCTGAGGCTTAGATAGAATCACTTATAAACGAAGGGGTATGCGATCTGTGCCGTGCGATCCTAGTTAGATCCAGTGGCGCTCAATTCGTGATCCAGACGAACCGGTACCAGCGAATAAAATCAAGACACGTGTCCCTGCTGGTTTGATTTAAAACAGAATTGTTCTATTAGATATGCCAATTTGAAAAATTCATAACTTTCAAACACACGTCCAAATTTTGCAAATTTTATATCAATGGAATCAGCAAGACCAGTACTTTCTGACCATGCCCTTTGTTTAGTAAATTGCTTCTGTTAAATTGCTTGTTTTTACAGAAACTTATGTATGCATGTTTAGGATATAAAATTTGTTCTAAAATGATTTTGGTGATAAAATCTTTGTCAAATGGTTTGTTTTGAACCTACTGACCCTAGGAATCAATTGGTGGTTTCAAAAATGTATTTGGTGAAGCAAAAGAATAAACCTTTGATTTAAACCATTTCTAGTCAAATAAAAGTAATGTTTATTTATCAAAAATGCTTTTGGAGGAAAACCTTTGGGAAATGTTTTGATTTAAACTCTCTGACCCTAAACACCAAGTTTTATGACTTAAAAATATATTTGGTAAACCCTATAAAGATTGCTACTTTGATAAAGGCATTTTCAACCACATAATGATTTAGTTTAAAAATGGTTTATAGGTAGAATCTTTTGCAAATAGTTTTGCCACTTTATAAAATGACCAAAAAGTGTTTTAGAATGTTTATAACCTGTTATAAACCACTTTTGTAAATAAAACAAAGTTTGGCATGCTTGCATGCATTGTTTTGTTTCTATCATTTTATGTGATGAAATTGCTTGAATGGTAGATTGAAATATTGTTTACTTGATTGAATTGTAGTGATTTGAAGTGTGTGAACATTGCAAAGATCAAGGATTGAACTTATACTCTCTACCAAAAAGGCAAGTGATGCTTCATACTTTTGTCCCATTATTTTCACTATGCATTAGTGATATTTCTAAGTAGGACTTGCATGGAATTTTGCTAAGTGTAAACTATGCCATGGGAAATCCTAATAGATGAAACCTTAGTAGAATTTCCTAAGTTAAGATTCCTACTACTATCATGCTTAGCTTAGCTAGTAGAAAACAAGGGTGGAATATATATTCATACTATGGAATATTTCCAAGTCAAGGACTTGTGTTTTGTTTAATATTGCATGATATATTACATGTCCGAGATTCGATCATCGGTATCTCCATACCTAGTTTGATCTCGTTACCGACATGTAATCTTTTCTCGTTCCCGTGATATAACATTCTAGTGATCAAATCACTTGCTTGCAAGCTAACCAATGTTATATCACCGAGAGGGCCCAGAGTATATCTCTCCGTCATCGGGATGGACAAATTCCACTCTTGATCCATGAGCCTCAACATAACACCTTCGTACCACTGAACCCATCTTTATAATCACCCTGTTATGGTGTGATGTTTGATGTTATCAAGATACTCTTCCGGTGTTAGTGATTGACATGATCTCATGGTCTAAGGACTAAGATTACTTCGTACAATGTTATAGCAATATAAACACAATGACCTTGATCGTAATGCTATACTTCGGATGAATGTTCATCACATCATTCCAACAATGTTGTGACCTCGTTATTAACAACATCCAATGTCCATGATCAGGAAACCTTTGATCATCTTATTAATCAACGAGCTAGTTTATAAGAGAGGCATAACTACGAACTTCCTTTTTGTTTATTGTATTAACGTTTCCGTATTAATACATTTATAGCATGTAAAATAAACATTTATCATAAATAAGGATTACGATAATAACCACTTTATTATTGCCTCTCGGGCATATTCCCTTCAGAAACACCATATTCATGGATTTTAGGAGTCTTTGATTCAATCAAGTGATGCTTGTGAGACTTTCCTCGGTATAATTAAAACTCTGTTCAAAGGCCAACGAAGAACGATCGACTAAATTATTGGAATTTATACATATCTATGTATGTATTCCATTATGTATAGTCGTAAGCGATGGATTTCAACTTCATATTCTTTCTCCGGAATTTTGAGTTAATATTCACTTAATGAGAAAGAAGTATGAAATATTTGAAAACATTCAAAGACTTTCAAGATGAAGTGGAAAATCATTATAACAAGAAAATAAATAATTTATAATTTTATCATAAAGGGATTTATTTGAGTTGCAAGTTTAGCAAAACACCTAGATTTGCATCTCCCGAAACACCATAGGAATATGGAGTGTTTGAGATTTGTAATGAAACCTTGTTTGACATGGTTGTATCAAAGATGTTATTTATAAAACTGCCATTATGTTTTAAAATATTAAAGCTTTAGAGACTACCGCTTTTACACCGAAAAGAGCTCCATCTTGATCCATTGAAATTACACCATGTAAGTTATGGTTTGGGGTAAAACCCAAGTTGTCCTTTCTTAAATTTTGGTATGCTAAGCATAAGTAAGATGTTTACAACCAAAGTAGGATGAGCATGTCTTTGTAGGTTATTTCGAATAACTGTTGGGTATTTCTACATAACACCGAAGACAAAAGCGTTTGTCGCTTAGAACGTCAAGTTTCTTAAAAAAGGAATTTTTTTGCAAAATTTAAGTGGGAGGACAATAGAACTTTAATAAGGTTAACAAACCTTAGCTATATGTGATGAATTGCGCAACGCCAGAAAATGTTCCGGAGGCAGCCATAATGAGCATGACTCACGTGCCTCAAAGTTTGCGGTCATAGAGGTCTAAGTTCCTATTGAACCAAGTAGGTCGGATAAACAATCAAATGCTGAGATTTGAGAGTAAATCATTGTTGTTTGACAATGATGAACCGAATACATGCAAATAAGCAATGATGGGCCCTGACTTCGTGAAATGTCTTGAAGCCATAAAATCCGTGATAGTTCCATACACGAGAAATCAAGTTTTTTGAACTTGGAAGACCCTCCGGAAAGGTGTAAAAACCTATCGGTCGTATTTGGATCTATAAAGAAATAGACATGGATATTTCACATCTATGAAATAGTCGACATGTCGTAAAGTATTTTACGACAATGTTCAAGGAATTGACTATGACAAGATTTGATATTTCATAAGCGATATTTATTCTGGACGGATTAAAGTAGCAGCCACTACATATAATTTGGTATATGGTAGATTAATAAACAAAACAAAGTTCTTACCTAGGACGTGTGCATGACACGATCCAAAGGGTTTTGTTAATTCAAAGGATGCTAAAAAGAGCATGCAAACTTCAATGGTTGAAGTAAGCATCGTGGAGTTGGAATCTTCACCGCGATGAAACTATTAAAGGAGTTTTCATCAGGAGATGATGAAGATGCTTGAATTTGCAAGAAGTTAAGTTGGAGCGCTGAGACATATTTATAATACATTATGTGGAGGACATCTTGTTGATTGGAAATGATGTATCTTTTATTGACAAAGGTTAAGAATTTCATTTCGATGAAAGACTTAGGCAAAACCCGAATATTTAGCATGAATGCCGTGGTATTGCCAACAAGTACGCCATAGAGGGGTCCTCACAGTGCGTATTTAGAGACATGGGGTAAGGCAGACGGTAGACGGGTACGAGGTAACACAGCTTACCCAGGTTCAGATCCCACAACGGTGGCGGAATCCTACTCTTGCTATAAATCGCTATAATGGCAATACACCGAGTTACAGGAATTAGTTCGCTGTGCGAGGTGTATGTCAGTCGATGCCCTAAAGGCTCCCATAGGCTCGACTTATATAGTCGCCAGGTCCTAGGGTTTCAGGGAAAGTCCTAGCCGGACAGGTTACAGAGTCCTACACGGTATACAATCAGTCTAACGTGTCTTGCACTCCAAGTCTCTGGGTACGTCGGTGACTCCTCTGTAGCCTTCCTTTATCCGGCATGGGCCTCCCTTCTGGATCCATCTAACTGGGCCGCCTAGAAGGCCATGGACCATGCTACCAACTGTGGGCCAATCGGATTATCCGGATAAGAGACATTCTATGAGGATACCCATATAGCATATCCCCAATAGTAGCCCCCAGAGAACTCCGAGATCTTGCGCCATCTTGCCTCTTCAGGTTGAATGCTCCGTCTAGATGGATGTCGGCAAATCATCAAGCAATATCTTGTAGTACTCCCAAGAACCCAGCAATATTCTCCGTCTTCAACTTGCAAGTCGGAGAAACGTTGAATCTTCCATCGTACTCTTCTCGTAGCCGGACTGGATCCGTCCATGCCGGAATATTCCGATGTGATGGTTCACCTGCTAGTGATAGCTAGGACGACGTAGGACATAGGTCAGCAACGCCTCATAACTCACACATGCAGAGAACACAACCATGTCCGTTTTTCCCGCGCGAAGGATATGAACCGTTGGCGGCGACGGTTGGGAACGTGGCGAAATTTCCACGCACGCGCCCGCACACGTCGTCCACGCGCCGACCATTCGATCACTTTGCACGAATCTTGACGCCAGACGTTATAAATTACAACTGCGGTGGATTTTTACTTTTCACCTCATTCTTCCCCCTACGCCTTCGTCTTCCTCCATAGAGCACCTCCTCGAGACCTCTGCGCATACGCGAAAAAAAACCCTAGCCTCCCAATCTTTCCAGTCACCAATCTACCTCTCCAATGGCGAGCAGTAGCTCTACTCCCTCCATGGCAGCGTCAGGCGATGCCGCAGCGAAGCCGGCGAGCATCATCCATGTGCCCCTAGAGGGCCTGGTGCTACCCAAGTACGTGGTGGTTGAATCCACCGGCGGCAACCATAATCCAGCAGCGCTAGAGCCGCTGGAAGAAGAGAACGATTCCCACAAGGGGGATTGGCGCGACTCGGACATCACAAACAATGACATCAAGGAGCTGCTCGTCGAGGGCTACCTCCCTGCGACGGAGGGGCTCGCCTAGCGGGTGGTGCTGGCCGGCGAGGTCACCCCTTCTCCCCAAGCTAGAGAGAAGGTGTACCTCAAAGCGCAATTCGTACGTGGCAATTTCTTGTCCATCTCCAATTTATTCCTAGTTGTCCTCAACCATTACCGGGTTCAACCTCAGAACCTTTCCCCCAATAGCATCCTCGCGCTTAGCAACTACGTGGCGCTTTGTGAGGGTTACCTAGGGATTAGGCCTAGGTTAGATCTCTTTATTTACTTCTTTACCATCAAAAGGGAAGCTGGAGCCAGCAAGGACGAGCTCAGGAACTGTGGGACGATTAGTTTTAAGATCCGGCCTGGTCGGCGGTTCTCCGACATCATCGGCCATGAGTCCTGCAGGAACTAGCAACGGACGTACTTCTATGGCCCAAATACCCCTCTAGATGGCCGAGAAGCGGCGTATCCGGACTTTGTCGACGGAGACGTTGCCGAAGCCCCGACATGGAGATCCCAGGCCACCCTTCCCTCCAACAATGATGCCTTCCATGCCATAAGGCGGATAGAGTGGTTCGTGGAGACGAGTCTAACCGGATTGTACCTATCCATGTGCTGGTTCGTCACGCGGATCCAGCCTCTGCAGCAACTCTCCAAGCTGATGCACGAGTACTCTAAGGAGAGCAAGGATAGCCTCCGCATCTCCGAGGACAATTTCTCGAGTGACTCCGTCAAGCTCCGCCTCAAGGACATCGTCAAGGTGAAGGACAGGAAGCGTGGCTTCACCATCACCTACGACATGTTCGAGGAGGGCAAGTGCCAAGAGGTACCTGTTTATTTTCTGTGTATGAAATATACTCCAGTTCTTCCGTCTAGCCATTACCATCTCATCTAACACTTCGGGTTTTCATTTAATAGCTTATGAGTCTACAAGAGGATAGCATGGTTGTCCAAATCTATGACCCCAAGATGAAGGAAGTCACCGTTGTGTCCGACGACGATGTCCCGTTGGCGCGTAAGCGGAAGAGCTCCACCCTGACGCTGTCGACGGAGGCAAGAAGAAGAAAACGGAGGGTGGAGCCTCCATGTAAGATCCCTTATTTATAAAGGAAAAGTATCCCTGTGATTGCAATGCTAGTCCCTGGATCAATGCTAGCATCCACAGTTTAAGATGAAGTACACAGAAACAAAGGTCATTATTACAGTCATTCCAGAGACAACATAGTCTTTACAACTCCAAGGCCACAGGCGTAGTAAAAGAGTTTAAATAAGTAAATAGATAAAAGTCTTCATCTTCATGTGCCACAGGCAAACATGTTGAGTGTAGACTCATGACTCCTAATCCTCATCAGAGTAACCTGCAACATCACAACTTACAACCACAGTGGGTCAATACATTGGAATAGTATTGGCAAGTGATACCTTAGTATAATTTTTGGTTGACTACATACTATATGCAATTTGGCTAAGTGTATCTTAGGCTTGCTTGCTCAAAATAGGTTTTACCTATTAGTTGAAATCACTAAGTTTTTCTTTGTCAAAACTTTTCCCGAGGAACCACCAATAGACATTGGGGTCCTTCACCCTTGTTCACCCACAAATTTTACTTAGTTATTGGGATGAGGAGATTCTTGATAGCTTCCATGTCTTGATGCTCAAGTTGTCCAATACCAGGGACATGGCTAAGTACTTAGATTCTTCCATCTGCAGAGGTTGTGCACTTTCCCCACCAGACTTGATTTTCACCAAGACAGGACCTTTTAGAAGCCTTCCCTTAGACCAAATGGACGCGTTCCAACCTATCATCACACTACCACCAACTGTCCAAATGGCTAAGTTCTAGCAACCTATGTGATCCAGGCAGAGCCCATATTGCCAAGTGGCTGCACTAGAAGCTTCTTAACATTTGGCCTCTCAATTCCCTTTGTTCCTGGGTGGCTTTCCACAAGTGAGATACACAAGGTAAACCATAGAAATGGGCCTTGTGTAACCACTCAACATAAACCATTCCTTCCATTCCACCCAGGTGTTTCATTCACTTAGTTGTTTTATTAGGCAAAACACAAGTCCAAAGACTTAGAAATATTTTCATCATAGCATGTATATTTCACCACCCTTGGTTGCTACTAGCTAGGCTACGCATGACATAGATAAGCATCTTAACTTAGAAATTTCCTAGCAATTCTACACTACTAGGATTTCCCAACATGGAATATAAGCAAAATATAACATGCAAGACTAGCAAAATATTTCTAATGCTTAGTAGAAAACATAGGGATAAAAATATCATGAAGTACCACTTTCCTTGGTAGTTTGGAGAGTAGCTACACTCCTCACAATCACAATCACTATTGGCACCAAAATCTACACATAGAATCATAGCAACAAATCACATACAAAATAAATACAAGCAAAAATATATGGATGCATGCAATATGATATGTAATGATTTTCTAAACTCAACAAAACAAGTGTACAGTACTGGTTCATAAACAAGTTCAAAACTTTCCAAACAACATTTATTTAAACCCTAAAACATTACTCAAACATTTCATATACCCAAAATAGCCTTACACATGTTTCTGTAAATAAAACCATTTTAACAGAAGCAAAACATTAAACACATTGCATATTTAGAAAGGGCTTGTTCTCATGATTCCATTAATATAAAATTTATCAAATTTGGACGTGGGAATCAAAAGTTATGGCTAAAACAATTTCAAACAACTAATAGATTCAAATCCTGATTTTAAACCTAAACTCTAGCCACGCGTCATAACCTGATTGGTGCGTACCGGTTCGCATAGGATCGCGCACACAGGCCGTTAGATCTACTTAATCTGCACGGCCCAGATCTACTCATACCGATCCGTTAAGTGATCTCTTTATACGCGCTGGATCTAGATCCAACGGTCCACGATCAAGCGACCATGGATGGGCGGCCCCAGCGGTGGCATCTGGCGGCGGCGGATCTATCTACGGCGGCGTGGCGGCTACAGGGGGTTCTAGGGTCGTCGGAGGTGCTTACCGGGCTCGTAGCGATGCACTGATGCTCAACCTGGCGACGGCTTGTCAAGGGGCGCACGGACACGGCTGCAGGGGATCGTCGGAGTTGCTAGCGGCGTTAGATGCTTGCTGTCGAAGACGTTGCCGAGGTTCTGCGTCGACCTAAAATGAGCCATATGGTTTAGGAGATGCGCAAAGGCCTGGCGATCAAGACAGTATCAAAGGGGAGGCAAGGGGCGGTCTTGTTTTACCTGAATTGCACGTCGGAGTCGAGCGGCAGCTCAGGTGTTCGCGGGTGTGAACGAACACGTCGCTCTGGGTCACGAGAAAGCAAACAGAGGGCATCAGTGAACGCGCAAGGACATGCTGGTCATGATGGTTTAAACCAGAGGATGGGGGCGGTCAGTACTCACCGAGATTGGTCGCCGGAGTGTGTCTGTGCAGCGGCGGTGCAAGAGCGATTGCGGGCAGCCTGTGGGCGTTTCTGTCTGGCTTTGTTGGGGGAAATGGCCGCGAGGGGGAGGTGGTCTTATAGCCAGAGCGGGGGCGAGGATCGCGCGCGGTATCAATGGAAATTAAGCCCGCAGTGACTGCGGCGAGGTAACGGCGGAGCGAGCGTCGCGGCCGCGCGTGATTGACGACGATGACGACGTGGTCGCAGGGTCCACTCGTCAGCGAGTGAAACAGAGAGGAGGTGGGGTCGGGTGGTCAGCGACTTGGTGGGTTCGTGTGTGAGTGAGAGAGAGAGGGGGAACCCGGGTGGGCTTAGTGGGCTGAATCCGTCGTTGGGCTAGATAGGTGGTGCCGGCCCTTTTCTATTTCTTTTCTCCTTTTCTTTTTCTGTTTTCAATTTCAGGAATCAATTCAAATGATTTCAAAATCTATTTGAATTCAAATCTTTTCAGGATTTTTGCAGTGTGCAACAATCACATTTCTAAGCATAAAACCAAGTGGTCACTTTGAATTGTCCTGGTCACTTGAAATAAAATAAAATAGCAGTGACATAGCACTAGTTTGAATAAGTTTTGAAATTGCTTTTCAAATCATATTCGTTTTGAAACTTTGGTTTAAATCTTGGCAATCTAGCAATACAACATACAAAGTTTGGTTCAAGGAACAACAATCTCCCATTGGAGATTAGCATTTGCTCAAATGCTGATCACATAAAATAATGAGCTCATATGCTCCTGTTTTTGAATTGATTTGTTTGAAATGAATTCTACATGATCATGGATGCATGGATGATATGCATGAGTTTGAAACATGGTTTTAGGGATGTTAAATCTAACCCCCTTAAGGTGAATCTCGCCCTCAAGATTCGGATTGGCTAGCAAATAGGTGAGGGTGGTCTTTCCGAAGATCATCTTCTCTTTCCCATGTTGCTTCTTCTTCGGAATGATGGTTCCATTGAACCTTGCAGAACTTGATAGTATTAGTCTGAGTAACTCTTTCTGCAGTCTCAAGAATCTTGATAGGTTTATCTTCATAAGTGATATCACTTTCCAATTGAACCTCTTCCAAAGGTATAGTATCCTTCAAAGAAGTTTCTTCCATTTCTGGATGACATTTCTTAAGCTGACTCACATGAAACACATTATGAACAGCTGACAAAGATTCTGGCAATTATATTGCATAAGCAACTTCTCCTTTACAACTCAGAATCTTGAATGGTCCAACATATCTTGGGGCCAACTTCCCTTTGACTCCAAACCTCTTCACTCCACGAAGTGGTGACACTCTAAGATAAGCTTTATCACCAACTTCATAGGTGACTTCTCTACGCTTAGGATCTGCGTAGCTTTTCTGTCGGGACTGTGCTATCTTTAATCTGTCCTTAACCAGCTTGACTTTCTCTTCAACTTCTTTGATAAGTTCTGGTCCGAACAAACTTCTTTCCCCCACACTATTCCATAACAATGGGGTGGTACATTTTCACCCGTAGAGAAACTCAAATGGTGCCATCTCAATGCTGGCTTGATAGCAGTTGTTATAAGAAAATTTTGCGTAAGGCAGACTTTCATCCCAACTGGCTCCATAGTCTAGGGCACATGCCCTCAACATGTCTTCAAGAATATGATTAGTCCTTTCTGTGTGTCCATCAGTTTGAGGATGAAAAGCAGTGCTGAATTCCAACCTCGTTCCCAATGACTCATGTAATTGCCTCCAAAAATGAGAAGTGAATTGGGTTCCTCTATCTAACACAATACTCTTGGGTACTCCATGTAGACATACAGTTCTACTCATATAGACCTTGGCTAACTTAGCACTTGTATAGGTTGTCTTCCCGGGTATGAAATGAGCCACTTTAGTTAGGCGATCCACTACTACCCAAATAGAATCATATCCTGACCGGGTCCTTGGTAATCCGGTAATGAAATCCATACCAATCTTGTCCCACTTCCAATCAGGAATAGGTAGTGGTTGAAGCAAACATGCTGGCTTCTGATGTTCCGCTTTCACTCTACTACACACATCACACAAAGCAATATGTTCGGCGATGTCCTTCTTGAGGTTATTCCACCAAAATCTTTCCTTCATATCCATGTACATTTTGGTGTTACCCGGATGAATGGAATATGGTGAGTTATGTGCTTCTTGCAGAATCAGTTTTCGAAGCTCCGGATTTTGTGGAACACAGATACGTTTTCAATGCCATAAAGTACCCTGTTTGTCTTCATGGAATCCTTTGGCTTTTCCCTTACCAATCTTGTCCTTAATATCTTCGATTTCCTTATCAGTCTTCTGGGCTTCTTTGATCTTGTCCAACAAAGTGGGTTGTACATCCAAAGACATGAGATGTCCTTGAGGCACAATCTCCAATCTGAGGTCTCTAAATTGGGCACACAGATCATCTGGCAGTTCTCCCTTAGTGAGGCCATTCACAAAAACCTTACGGCTTAGAGCATCCGCTACAACATTTGCTTTACCGGGGTGGTATTTCAAACTCAAGTCATAGTCCTTGATGAGTTCTAGCCATCTTCTTTGTCTCATGTTAATTTCCTTCTGGGTGAAGATATACTTCAAACTCTTGTGGTCAGTGAACACTTCACATCGCTTTCCCAAAAGATAGTGTCTCCATGTTTTGAGTGAATGGACAACAGAGGCCACTACAAGGAATCTGTCTATATATGACCCTCAATTTTTGTCACAGAATCGTCATAGTAGTCCGTTTATGACAATTCTATGACGATTTTGAGATCGTCGAAAGCTGGGCGTCGCAAATGAACTATAACGACGTTTTTGGTAAAATCGTCATAACCGTCTATGACGATATTGAATCATCATAACGTCTATGACGATCCAATATCGTCATGGACCATCTAACCGGGCCAGCTCAGATCCTACGTGGCTGATCCTACGTGGCAAAATTGTGACAAAATGAAATCGTCTTAAATCAAAATCAGCCCAGTCCATTTTAGTGATCTAAATGGGCTGGCCCAATAATTCTAGCCTTTTATTTGCTAGGCCTTGGCCTTTTTAGGTTTGTCACTTTTGGGCCTTACCTTCTTACGGTACACTTATTTATTTTCAGATTTGTTACAATATATTTTGGGCCACAGCCTTTTTAGAGCCCAAATATATTTCATCCAGTCCAGATTTCTGCTATTTTTTAACTAGAATTTGCATTTTCATTTCTGGAATTGCTTCAGCCATGCAATAAATCGAGAAAATACACCAGAGTTTCCAAATACATCAATAAAATACACCATTTTCAGCAAATACACAGCATGCAGATAATTTATCAGCAAATAGCAGGCTCACAAATGCACATCCAAGATTACAATTCAGTATTTACATTCACTTATTAGCAAATAGCACCAATTGCAACACCTCGGACAAGCTCCTCGGATCGCTGCACGAACAAGCTCCTCCGCTCTCCCGAAGCGGCGCAGCTCCACTCCAGCACGATCAGCTGAAACATGAACAAAGCCTGTAGTTTCAGAATATGGGTAGCAGCAAATTTTACATATAGTTCTAGCAATCCATAATAGGGGTAGCAGAAAATTTACATAATGTATTAGCATCCATAATCAGTGGTTTCATATCCACAAAAGCTTTCTAATCATTTGATTAAGTTTAAATCAGATTTGAAAAAGTTCTATTCACTCATTCCTATCACTGTAAATACTATGGATCTTGTATAACTCATTTACAAGCACCACTCCAAGAACTCGTTTAATAATTAACATGATACTAGATGAAAATGCGCGCTTCGCCGCGCCGCCGTTATTGCATTCTGACATGACGTGGCTAGTAGGGTACACTCAGCAAACGGTTTATTTTGTGACATTCTCTGATTTTTGTTCTATCATAATGGTACACATAGATCCAAAACATGTGGAGCATTTTACAATTTGTGAATGACCATAGTTTATCACCATTCACTTTCATCCTAGAGATCATCACTTAACATTGCGCTGTTGATACATCTATTCACCAGCTAGCCCCAAAGCGAAGGCAATACAGTCAAAATGGATGCGGCCTTATCAGCAAATCTAGCAAGCATAATGTGTCTCGATGGATGCTAGCTTTCCTTTTGGTGGCTCACATAGTAGTACATTGTCAAACAGCTTACTAGAGCAATTGGCCTACTACCATAAAAGAAACAAGTTTCAGTCATATGTCATGAAACCACAGTATTTAAAGAAAGCACTTGCAGGAAATCTAAAAAGAAAGTAGAATATGTGGCACATGGAAAACGACATACCTTTAGATAATTCTAGTCTATATCATGTAGTTCTGTATTTCTGTAAAATAAATCAACACAAGATCAGATAAGTAGGGTTCAATGGAGATGGGCTACCATGTCATCTCACTGATATGACTATAGTTTTTCCTTCTCCACAAGATACAGAAGAATGACAGTCAACTGTTTTTGCGAACAATAGGGAGAATATAACACATCAAGGGCTTTTTATTTGACAGACACACATCAAGGGATGAGGTACAACCATCGGCTTTAAAACAATGAAGCATGGTATTGGACGTCTCTTGGCAAAAAAAAGTTAGCAAAGGTATATTAACAGGGGGCATCACTGGATCTTAAAATTTTCGTTCGGACCCCTTTTTTTCAGGAGACAATATGCAGGCATAGTGTGCAGATCCTTCATGGTGGAATTATTATTGTGAGGAGGTAAAATATAAAGCATTACACATCAACACTAAAGCAAATGTAAAAAACATCACAAAACCCGCTATATGCCTGATGATCAAAATCAGGACAGCAAAAATAGTGCACTGGCATATCTATGTATATAGATATTTGCAAAGTAAATCATTAACTCGATATTCAACAAATGAAACTCCTATTAGTATAGTCTATAGAATGACTTGGTAGACGCCAATAGTTACGGGGCATAAGATCTCTGTTATGCCAATAGTACCTACCGTAATACCCAAAACATATCACTTTAAACAGTATAATGCTAAATTAACCAGATTATAGCAGGCCAGCCAAAAAGTTTGAACGCATATTCCTATAAATATCATGCCCTTCCAATAAGATGACCCGTGGTTAGAATACTGATCCCTTTTTAAGAATAAATGCAAATATAATTCTGAATCCTTCTAGCAAGATGCAAATAGCTAGGTCATAGAATAAGTGTTCTTCTTTAAACATGCTAGCAAGATGCAATTGTTGAAAGATAAATGTTGGCAATCATGCTCATATAAAACTCTGCTAAACCGCTAGAGCCAGAGTTGAACCAAACATATAATTGCAAAATCATAGAAGCAAAGTCAACACATGTTATAGTTTCCTTAATTTTGGAGCTACTGCCTTGCGTTGCCCATGGCGACACCATCACAACATTCTATGGAGTTGCAAAACACAGATAGGTACAGAAATTGTGTTGACCATTAGATATGGCACTAAGCTTAAGAAATAAAACTAAACAGCTAGGAGTGTTTCCTTGTGCCATCTAGTGAAATTTTTAACTATAGAAGATACACCGTAAAAATTACAAAGCAACTGCAGTACCACAAAAATATGCGAGCACAATTTTAGTTTTATATTTCCCACAAATTGTCAAACACGCAAAGCTAATCCTGACATCTCACAAAATATAATTATATGCAAATTCTATCCATCATCCAACAGAAAAAGTTAATCAATCAATAAGCAAGCTTTATCTATTTCTCGGGAATCAAGTCAAGAACACACTAGAGGGAGCAACCATCATGAGGAGGGGGCAAGGAGCTCACCAGACCAAATCTGTTGCTACTCCTTCAATACTCTCTGAGCTCTCAGCCATCCAGACATTATTTAGCAGGGTCGACAACACTTCATCCTCATCGTGTCCCAAGAGTGAGCCTGCATAGCTAGACCAACCAGAGTACACGCCACTAACGGCGATGGCTGCAATGGTACCTGGGCCAGAGATAGGACTGTCATGATTTAATTCCTTTTATGAGTATAATTGAGTAAATATGGATATTCCAGGCATGCTTGGCAGGTGCAAACGCACGAGCAACAAAGAGGTGCAAACAAAGTCGAGGCAATCTGAAGGAAAAATGAAAGAGCCTACACATGCACTATAGGGGAAAACAAATTGTGAACCCAACAAGGGTACCAAGAAGAACAAATTGTGAACCCAACAAGGGAAAACAAATTGTGAACCCAACAAGGGGAAAACAAATTGTGATAACAGATATATAAATTTCTGGAACACGTCAAGCACTACCTGATGGCTGATGCAAGGCCAATTACCTTCTCCATGGCAAGGTTTCGATCATTGGAGATGATATAGCAATAAAATGTCGCTAACCAATAACAAGAAAGTTCCAGCAGACCATATGGTCACTTGTTTGTAGAAATATCACTCTTTAGTAAGTAGATATTCCAAGCAATCTAAAAAGAATAAAAGATATATCAGCAAACATAATAAAGGGGGAAATTGGCCAAGCTATAAAGCTAATCACAAGAAATAGGATTATTTATTTGGTTAACTGAAGTTAGGCCCCCTCTTAATTATATATCATATATCCCACCTACCATAAATGTGATTAATAGGAATTGCATCTAACCAACTCTACCCAGAAGTGTAGCAGACTATAGCACACCAATTCATGTCTGCGTTTTTTATCGAGTTCAAGAATCACCAAAAGTATTCTTGTCCATACGTCTCTAAATCCAGGCTCCTCCTAATATTTTTATAACCAAATAGTTTTCATTTTAGATTTAAGAACATATACGTAAAACACAATCTACTAAATTTTGTTCTTTTATCTAAACTAAATTCCACCACTAATCTAAAGAGCAGCTTCTGCAAAGAAATATTTTTCACTTATCAATTTTAGACTTGTAAGAAACCGGGTAAAGTACAAAAATTGCATTGACGCTAAACACAAGCACGAGCCATCTGATTCTGATGTTGGGTACCACTCGTGTCATCATACTCACCATCCGCTTAAAGAATAGCATCACAGATCCCATAATTGAGCATGTCTCCCTTCAAACCCAGAAGGTGGATTCGATCTGGGTAGTTTGTTGGTTAGAGGAGACCATACCTCTCTGGAAGATCTAGGGCGGAGCGTGCGATGATCAGGTCGACGAAGAGGCAGGGAGGGATAGCGGTGAGCCTGGGGAAGCGCCACATCGTCGTCCTTGATGCCGGCCGGAAAGACCGACGCTAGGGTTCGCAGAAGATCGTCTGTGGCGTGCTCTTCTAGGGAGGACGGCCGCCGCTCCTCGTACAAGCATGGGAGGAGGAGATGGCCACCGCCGCTCGAGGTCATGGTGCTGCGGATTCGTGGGAGGAGGAAATCCGGCTCTTAGGGAGGGGAAGAGATCTGGTGGGGCAGAGGCAAGATGCTGGTGGCGGCGCTGCAGGGCAAAGGCGAGACAGTGGTTGCAGCGTTGCAGGGCGAACGCGAGAGGGTGGAAATTAGGTTTCGGGGAGGGGCGGCGCTACGAGATGGTGGTGGCGGCGCTGCGAGGCGAATGCGAGAAGGTGGTGGCGACGCTGCGAGGCGAAGGCGAGAGGGTGGCAATTAGGGTTTGGGGAGCGGAGGCAGGAGGGTGGCGATTAGGGATTGTGTGGACGGGAGCGGATTGGGGTTGGGTTCTCTGGGTGGCATCGTTAACTTCTCCAAAATACCCCTGGATATTTGTGTGATGCAAGACTGTATTTGTGGGTGTTCTGGTCATTTCAATTTCAATTTTGGAGGAATTCGAGGGGAGGCAGGAGAAGTTTTGTCCATTGGATGGTGGATATATAGACGGTTGAGATCTGCTTGTTGGGGTGATCCGTGCGTAGGAGAATTATCCCTTCTGAATGGCTTAAATGGTATAACTCTATTTTCGATATTCCAAGTGCCAAAACGAATGTTATGGCTAGAATCACGGCATAGTGTGTGATAATGTTCCCATATTGTGCACGCATGTGCATCTTGGGATGGAAAACAATGTTGCAGGAGGAAGTTTTTCTTTTTGTCGGACAAAAAAACCACTTTTCATTTTCTGAGCACAAAAAACCGGGGAGTTTTGTGAAGCAACCACCAAATGAAAGTTTCAAAATACTACGATCCCATTTTAAAAAAATAATATGCCACCTTACATGGACAATGTCCTAACCGGGGTATCTCAAACCTTTCCGTTCACCCCTGGCAAAAAAGAAAAATTCCTACCGAATCGGAAGGAAGTGGGTCCGGTTTGAACTACAGGTACATGATCCGATGCTCATGATTTTTGGAAAAAATTATTTTTAGACTCACAATATGCTATTTCTTCAGAGATCCAATGCAAGTTTAGCGAGGCTCGGCCCCTAGCTAAGAACCTTCATGTCCGCCGTTTTGACCATAATTTGAAACTGGCATAAAAAATTCAAAAACAGTCCGATCAATGCAAATCCTTCGCGTGGTGTCTTATTATGTGACATAGTTGCAAGTAAAAATACCAACCTTGGTATATTGCAAGTATCTCTAAAAAACCTTCTCATAAATGACCTATCATGTCCGAGGTTTCATGGCTTTCGGACCAAACAAACAATGTTATGGCTAGAATCAGGGCATAGTTTGTGATAATGTGCCCATATTGTGCACACATATGTGTCATGGGATGGCGAACAATGTTGTAGGAGAAAGTTTTCCTTTTCGACGCACGGAAAATCCATTTTCCATTTTCCGAGCGCCCAAAAATGGGGTGTTTTGTGAAGCAACCACCAAACGACAGTTTTAGAATGGTACCACCACATTTTGTAAAAATATTAGACCACATTACATGGACAATGTCCCAACCGGGGTATCTCAAACCTTTCCGTTCACCCCAGGCAAAAAAGACAAATTCCTACCGAATCGGTAGGAAGTGGGTCCGGTTTGAACTACAGGTACATGATCCAATGCTCATGATTTTTGGGAAAAATTATTTTTAGACTCACAATATGCTATTTCTTCAGAGATCCAATGCAAGTTTAGCGAGGCTCGGCCCCTATCTAAGAACCTTCATGCCCGCCGTTTTGACCATAATTTGAAACTGGCATAAAAAATTCAAAAACGGTCCGATCAATGCAAATCCTTCGCGTGGCGTCTTCTTATGTGACATAGTTGCAAGGCAAAATACCAACCTTGGTATATTGCAAGTGTCTCGAAAAAACCTTCTCATAAATGACCTATCATGTCCGAGGTTTCATGGCTTTCGGACCAAACAAACAATGTTATGGCTAGAATCAGGGCATAGTTTGTGATAATGTGCCCATATTGTGCACACATATGTGTCATGGGATGGCGAACAATGTTGTAGGAGAAAGTTTTCCTTTTCGACGCACGGAAAATCCATTTTCCATTTTCCGAGCGCCCAAAAATGAGGTGTTTTGTGAAGCAACCACCAAACGACAGTTTTAGAATGGTACCACCACATTTTGTAAAAATATTAGACCACCTTACATGGACAATGTCCCAACCGGGGTATCTCAAACCTTTCCGTTCACCCCAGGCAAAAAAGACAAATTCCTACCGAATCGGTAGGAAGTGGGTCCGGTTTGAACTACAGGTACATGATCCGATGCTCATGATTTTTGGAAAAAATTATTTTTAGACTCACAATATGCTATTTCTTTAGAGATCCAATGCATTTTGAGACAAATTTTTTCTTTTTGTCGCACAAGAAAAGCATTTTCCATTTTCCGAGTACATAAAACGGGGCATATTGTGAAGCAACCACCAAATGAAATCCACTATTTTAAAATAAATAAATATTCATAATTAACACCCTAAGAGGATCTACTAATTTTTATAAAAATTTAGAGCCAAAAATCAATTATTTTGGATTTTTATTGAAAAAGATACAAAAGAATTAACAAAATAGGAAAAAGAAAAAAACTTTCTGAATAAACCAACACATCGGTCTAGGACTAAAACCGGACCACCAACTAAAATAAAATGCGAGCCCAACAAACCACAAGCCCATCATTCGTATAAGGAAAAGATAAAAAAATAGGTGGAGAAAAACAGGAGGCCTCGTGTCTCCTTGGCCTAGGCCCAACAAAGAAAACGTTGTTTAAAAAGGGCGAGCTCCATTCCTTGACACAAACTGACTAGTGGCCTGGTGGTTAACCACCATCAGACCTAGCTGGGCGTTGCAGGTTCGAACCCCCGTTCCACCCCTTTTTGCTCTATTAATTGACAATGCTCAACTGAACAGGGCCATATTCATAAATTTGTAGCGTGGGATGAAAGCACAAATGCCATCGTGGCTCAGTGGTTCTAGTACTCCTTAGTGGGATAGAGAAATTGGTTGTGAGTTCGAACCCCGCACCTCCTTTTTTTCCTGCTTAATTGGCAACGCTCTAAAGCAGACACGTGGATTGTCACATAGCCAAAAATTGACACATAAAAATGACACGTAGGCGTAAATGATGAGGTGGCAGACAACTCATGTCAAGTTATGCTAATTTGGACAATATGACGATTTAAAATTGTCATAGTGAGCTACAACTAACACCATAGGCTGCTTCCATCAAATTATGACGATTCCATCTAAAGTAACTATGACGATTTTTGGCAAAATCGTCGTAATTTTCCAGGGTATAGGCCCTCTTGAACTGCTTACGACCATCTCATGCAAAATCGTCATAACTCTATGACGATTTTGTTCACGGTCACTATTAGAAGGTCATAGAATAACACATTCCTTGTAGTGGGCTAACTCTAAATCATGAGTAGGGTAGTTCACTTCATGAGTTTTGAGTTGTCTCGAGGCATTAGCCACAACTTTCCCTTCTTGCATAAGTACGGCACCCAAACCATGATGAGATGCATCACAATACACTTGGAAATCCTTCTCCAAATCTGGCAGACATAAGACTGGTGCTGTCATAAGTCTCTTCTTCAATTCTTGAAAGCTGAGTTCACAACCTTCAGACCAAGAAAATTTCTTGTCTTTCTTTAGCAATTCTGTCATAGGCTTAGCTACCTTGGAGAAATTTTCAATGAATCTTCTATAGTAACCTGCTAAGCCAAGGAAACTACGAACTTCTTTCACTGATTTGGGAGATTCCCATTTAGTTACAGCTGAAACTTTAGCAGGATCAACTGCAACACCATCTCCTGACACAACGTGTCCAAGAAATCCAACTTCATTCAACCAGAATTCACACTTGCTGAATTTGGCATAAAGTTTATGCTCTCTAAGTTTCTCAAGTATCAAACGCAAATGTCCTTAATGTTCTTCTTTGCTCTTGGAGTAGATCAAAATGTCATCGATGAAAACGACAACAAACTTATCAAGAAATTCCATGAACACCTTGTTCATCATATTCATGAAGTATGCTGGTGCATTGGTCAAACCAAATGGCATCACGGTATACTCATGCAATCCATATCTTGTGGTGAAAGCTGTTTTAGGTATGTCTTGCTCTCTTATCTTGAGTTGGAAATAACCTGACCGAATATCAATTCTTGAGAACACATAAGCTCCTTCTAACTGATCAAACAAGTCATTGATTCTAGGCAAAGGATATTTGTTCTTGATAGTCACCTCATTGAGTGAACGGTAATCTATACATAACCTTTGACTTCTATCCTTCCTTTCCACAAACAAAACTGGGGCTCCCCAAGATGAAGAACTTGGTTGAATAAATCCTTTCTGCAACTGTTCTCCAAGTTGTTTCTTGAGTTCTTTCAGTTCATCAACTGACATCTTGTATGGTCTCTTTGCTATTGGTCCAGATCCTGGTAGCAAATCAATAAGGAACTCCACATCTCTATCTGGTGGCATTCCCGGCAATTCTTCCGGAAACACATCCGGATATTCAGTCACAATTGGCACACTGTCCATGCTAACCCCCTTAAGAGAATTTAGCTTACTCCTTTTTGCTTCAAAATTGGTCTTGAATCTGATCCTTTTATTTTCTAGAGTTGTGAGTGAGATAGTATGGTTGGCACAATCTATGACTCCCTTGTGTTTAGTCATCCAGTCTATTCCCAAAATGACATCCAATCCTTGGGAGTTTAGGATTATCAAGTTAACAGGAAACTTATACTTCCCAAACTCTATGACTAGATCATGACATCCTGAATTCACTAACATTTCTCCACCAGGAGAACTTACTTTTATGGGACACCAATAGTTTCTACCGGTAGTTCATTTCTTTCAACAAATGCTCTTGATATGAATGAATGAGATGCACCAGTATCAAAGAGAACAAATGCTGGAACAGAATTGAGTTTGAACTTACCAGCAACAGCATCAGGCTCCTCATAAATTTCCTCCACATTGATGTGGTTCACTTGTCCCTTTTGAAAAGGGTTGGGCTTGTTGGGTCCTTCAACTTTCTTTTCCGGGCATTCATTTGCATAATGCCCCATCTTCTTGCACTTGAAACACTCAACCTGACTAATATCCTTCTTGACAGGCTGGCTTCCACTACCACTGTGGTGGCTCTTATATCCACCCTTGTGGTTCTTGTACTTGTCATTGTCATGACTACGATGATGCTTGCTGTCATGATGACGGTTGTGGTTGTGGTGCTTGTTGAATTTCCCATGCTTGTGGGATCCTGAGCTTCCACTATCATCATAATGGGAACGTTTATGAGACGATCTCGAGCTGTGCTTGTCCGAGTGCTTTATCTTCCTACTCTCAACTTGCTTCATTTTGTTCTCCAAAATAGCAGCCTTGTCACAAAGAGAATGATAAGTGGGAACATAGGCCACTAATAGCTGCAGGTTCAGTTCATCATTCAATCCTTCAAGGAACTTTTCCTTCCTCTTAGCATCAGTGTCAACTTCATCCGGTGCATAACGCGCCAGATTGTTGAACTCCTCAATATATTCAGCCACGCTGCGGTGGCGCTGCTTCAGATTATGGAACTCTTTCTTCTTCAAACTCATCACTCCAGATGAGATGTGAGCAGTAGAAAGCCATCTTCAAAGATAGCCCATGTCACATCTGCAATGGGAGTGGTGATCTAGTAGTTATCCCACAAGTGGCTGCTGGTCCTTCCAACAAGTGAGCTGCAAATCTGAATTTCTCTTCATCAGTACAGCCAACTGTTACCAAGTCCTTGTTCACGGAGCGTAGCCAATCATTGGCCACCATAGGATCAGTTGTTCCTGAGAAATTTGCTGGCCTCAATCTCAAGAACCTGGTAAGCATGTCAAAACCCGGTGGGTTGTTGTTGTTATTGTTGTTATTGTTGTTGTTGTTGTTGTTCTGGTTCTGGATGAACATAGTCATCATTTGCATCAGCTGAGTCTGAGCTGTCATCATTTGCTGCATCTCAGGGGTGATGTTGTTGTTGTTGGGGTTGGGATTGGCACGACGGGGAGGCATCTGTGGTTTGTTCAATAGAGATAAGAATGAGATACCCATAAATGCTTTCATGCACAATACATCACATAAACAATCACCAAGCATGCATCATAATAATAATAGTTCAACAACAAAAACGACAAGTTTGCAAAGTAAACACACCAATAACAAGCCATCCACATGTTGGATGGTCATTGCGACTCAAATAAAGCATGGTAAATAAATGATAAATGAGTATTCAACACTACTCCTCGGCATCAACCTCCTTGTAGCACCCCGGTAAAATCGCTACTAGAAAATCGCCTGTTGTTTATATTTTGTGCATCATCATGACATCATGCATATATTTTGCATAAACCTATTTTCATAAAAGCCTATGTTGTTTTCTAATTAGTCTTATCCTTTAATCTCAAACTAAAACCTCGGTCTATTTAGATCTTTTATTTGTCTAAAACGTATTTACAAAAATGTTTTAAAATAAAATAAATAATAAAATGTTTTGTCCGGGGGAGGCGACCCAGCCCATAGGCCAGGCCACCTACTACCCCGGCAGCCCGGCCCAACACACCCAGCAAACCCTGACCCTAAATTCCTAGAAACCCTAACCTACCAGCTACAACCCACCACCCATCTCAGCCGCCACCACTCACTCCTGGTTGCATACACCAACGACTCCTCTCTCTCTCTCCGCCCCACATGACCCAGCGAGCAGCACAACACACGCACTGGCCTGGAACCCAACATGCAAACCACCACACCGACACGGTCAAGCCCGACCCCACCAAGCGCAGGAGTACGCTCCCCCACGCTCACTCCCGTCCTCGCCTCGTGATTCCCTTCCCTTGCATCCTCTCTGTCCCTCCGCCACCACCTCTCCTCGTTGACCCTGCTCCTCCCCAAACCCCGTCCCCAACCTCCGGGCACTCGCTGCCTCCTCCATGCCATCCCTCGCCGCCAGGAAGTCGCCGGCCACGCCAGCGCACCCCTCGTGGCCTCCTCTACGCTCGCTCGCCTCGCCTCACCCTCCGCCGCCATCAGGCCCTTCCCTCTGCACTGCCTGCCGCCGGAGTTCCGCCGCCCTGCGAGTTTCCCCTGGCGCCGCTCTCGCCTTCCCTCTCCCTCGCCCGCTGAGCCGCTGCATGTCCTCTCCTCGGTGTCCCGCCGACGGTCACCCACTCTCGTCTCCGACCCCGGCGCATCCTCTGATCGTCCCGATGGCCGCGGTTCTCCCCTCCTTCCTGTTGGTCGTCCGCCACCGGGTCTGCGTCGCCCTGCCGGCCCGAGCCTCCGGTGCAGCACCTCCTCGTCGCCCTTCTTCCAGATGTCGTGATGTGCGTGGATGTCTCCACACAGAAGGTTTCCCCTCTGCCCTTGTCTGATTGAACCGTGCAGCGTCGGAAGAGCCCTTGTTATCTCTGTTGTTTTATCCCAGTCAACTAACGTCATGCCCAGTGTTTGCGATGATTTGTTCCGGCGTTCAGTGTTGCTCGGTGGATGTCCTGATGGTGACACGATAGCGTGCTAGGGAGATGCAGTTGAACATGAATACTGCTGTCAAGGGCTACAAGTTGGAACCCGTAAGAATTAAACCTGAGGATGCCACAAGATCTCCTTCCCGGAGTGAGTTCGAAGATCCGATGACCGAGACCACGGATGCTTGAAGATCTGAAGACCAAGACCGAACCCCGTCGAACCCCGAAGCCCCGATCTTAAAACCTGAACCCTCGGTGAATGCCAAGATCGCCGATATCCCAATGTGTGACCCCTTTTCCGAGCCCCTATTTTATAAATTGCCAACTATATAAATTGTTGCATATTTAATTGTTTATACTCGCATACATATTGTGGGCGTTTGGGGTTATTCTGTCGACTCATCTAATAATTAAATATAGAGACCATATGCGGACGAATCTAGTCTAATATTGGTCACAATTAAATTTGTGTAGCGAATCGGTGACATGTTTTGCCTTGATAAGACAACATTTAAATTGCGGGGTATCTAAACAACTTGAACTTATTAAATAATTGTCGGGACCCCGGTTCCGTTTAATATTTCCTAATTGCATCGCATGCTTGCCATGTCATACATCATACATGCATCATGCCCGATCTTCTGCTGTAGTATTAAATATTACATCTGGTGTTTCTGCTAGTGCTTTGCTTCTTTACGGATTAGGCCGATGAGTTGATGCGAGTGTCGACCCGATCTTCGGATGAACCTTTGGCAATGTTTTCTGGCGAGCATTCTCCCCCTTTCTACCTATTTTACCTTTCTAGTCTTTATTTCTTACTTTTGATCTAGTGCTATCTGTGTTGCGATGCTCTAGTTTTCGTACCCGTGATATCCCTTGCAGCCTTATATTGCCTTGGACACATCCTATTACCTGTTGTTTGGTAGATAGTTGGACTTGCGCGTTGTAGTCGCTTGCTCAAGTGTTGTTGCGTGTCGTCAAGTACCATAGTTGTTGGAGTAATGCTGCATGTTTAATGTTGGAGATGATCATGGATTTAATTACCGTTTAATAACTAAAATTGGAAGTAGGTAAATGCAGAGGCACCGGTGGGTAATAGACAATATTTGGTTTTAACCGCTCACTGGTGTCCCGTAGGACCCCGAGTTCTTGACACCTGTTCCGAGATCGAGCGCGCTAACCACAGGTGGGGTGTGTGGGCACCCCCATCGATTTAGTACCTTATTTCAAAGTACTTTACTAGGGGCCACAAAGTAGTTTGGGGCTTTATTACTATCCTGTACTTATGTCATGCTTTACTGCTTTATTTACGATTGCGCATGGAGCGCCTGTACTGTTTAGGAACCCCGTGATACGTTTTCGCTGTATCGACAAGCCCAGTCACACTTTCGGGTTCCCAGTCGTTTACAGCCGTCGACACAAACCTTGGGTCCGTCTCGGAGACCGGCCGACTTCGTTACGGGTAGCTTAGTGGGGTGGCCCCCTGTGCTTGCTTTGGGTCTGGGAAACGTCGTGTCCGAAACCCCGTCGACATACCGTTGGGTGTATGTTTTGTGATCTTATACCTACCTGATCTGACAACAAGGGTGTAGGTGCGTGTGGAAACTTTGGTGCACCCCTGTAGGGTTAAATATTTTCGAGAAGTCGTGTCCGCGGTTATGGACGACTTGGAGCACAGTTCTCTATCATAGACAACTATAACTAAAGTTTACTGTTATAATTTGACTTGTATCTGATATGACTAGTAATCAGCTTCACTACAACGGAATGGCTAAATAAAAGTACCAACAACTGCTGGGTTTGGGATATCTCATGCTAATTGTATCTGACTAGTAAGTGTTGCAACTACAATGGAATGGTTAACTAAAAGTGCTCACTACTTATTATATCAGGATGATATCTATACCTGATTAGTAATTGCTGCAACGATAACTGAATAAATAAAACTGGCAACGGTGTGAGTTCCTCGGTTGACTTCCTCGTTTGGTCTCGAGGGGGAAATACCGGGATGGGTATGTTTGGTGGTAGTATCAGGTTGGTTCCGAATAGGTCTTTCTTACCCCTCTCTGATAGCCGCCAGTTGTATCGAGTCTCTATAGGTTGTTTAGTGCATGCTGCGCTGCCGCTTCAGTCCACCATACCTATGTAGGCGAGGACCGCCGAATTCTAGTCTCGCCGTGTACTGGCCTCAGTACTGACCGCTCTCTTTTTCCTTTGCCCTTTGTCGGCACCCCTTTTGTTTTTTAGCAGGTTTGAGATCGACGTTGTTAGCAGGGTTACCCTTCCGGCTTGGCCTGGGCAGGGTTATGGACGCCATTGGTTATTCTTCAGGGCTCTTAGCTCAATTTGCATCTTGTCCGTACTCGGACGCCGTATCGTTTTCAAAGTGTTTTGGATCTTTGTATTGTATATCTGTATTCTTGACTCTTTGAGTCGCTGTTGTATATATCTGTTCTGTGGGTTCCATCGAGGACTATTGTGTAATGATATTACTTCGTTTTCCACCCGCACGAAAGTGCCTGGTGGGCACCTTTGAATCGTTTCTATGCGGATTTGGCGGGAATCGCTGAAACTTGCATAGGGTCGATTCTGAGGGTGTTACACTCCTCCTCAACAAAGGTAAGACCTGCATTCTCCATAGCGGTCTTGTATTCCTCGACATTGGTGGTCAAGGTCTCTACTTTGGCTTTGAGAGCCATCTTCTGAGAACGAAGCCTCTCAATCACAGCCTGCTGATGCTCGAGCTCGAAGTCCTTGGCCTGCAGTTCTTCAGTCATGTCCCGAATCCTCTTGTTCCTATCTTGGACTCGCTTCTCTTGACTCTTGAACTTTCTGTCCTGGCTCTCGAACTTTGCCTCCATCTCCTTGACTATCTCATCTTGCTCCGCGAAGAGCTTGTCCTTCTCACGAAGCTGCACCTAGAGTTCTTCATTGCTAAGCATGACGTTGGTCCTATCAGTGTCCACGTGCCTAAGAAGAACCTCTAAGTCCTGGAGGTATAGGCGAATCGGCTCAGCTGTATCCCTCGAAGTGTCCTCGAAGTCAATGGCCTCTCCATCCTCATCACGTCTACCGAAGACGTGGAAGTGAGTACCTCTAACCTGCCGAGAGTGTCGCCCTAACAGACGTCAAATCAAGTCCTGCATGACTACCTCTAGGCATCTCTCCTTGTCATCGTGCATGAGCTTGAAGATGATAGCCTCCATGGTAGGCTCAGTCTGGCGTCCTGGCTGATTGACCTTGAAACCCCAAAGGTCTTTCCTCTCAAACTTGGTGAGGGGAAGCACCATGATAGTAGGAAGAGGGAGATTGAGCAAACTAGTGAGCTCAATAATACGAGGGCCAAAACGAGTTCCTTGGAACTCCTCAACAGTGTTGATGGTAACATTAGGCATCTATTTAATAAGATAGAAAAAGTTAGAATCAACACATTAAATAAATTTCAAGACAGAGCATCACAAGCATAACATTGGCAAACACACAAGTCATAGCATACATAAAATCCATTACAAGTATCCAAGGTTCAACTTATTTAGACAACATCTTTGGAAAACAAAATGATAAGTATGGTGGTCCAACTAATGTGGTACATCACAATCCCATCTCACTTGCCAAGTTGGCTAACAGGGCATCCCTAGAGGCAATCTGTTTGTCTAAATCACAAGACTCCATTGCTAAGTCTATGATGTCCTTCCTTAGGCTTTGGTTGGTAGCCTCTAACTCTTGGGCATGTTTCTTATCTTCCTTAAGATCATTCTGAGTGTTAAGCATTCTGCACTTGATTCTATCACCGAGTTCTTTGATGGCCCTCCAAGCTGCATCCCTTGAATCAAAGAATGTAGTGTGCATCATTGTGTTGGTGACCATGCGAATCCACGAGTCCTTGTGGTTGTCTTCCTTGTTTTTATACAAGTGAAGTTGCACCCACCAGTACTCAACTCCTTCATCCATCACAGGAAAACCTTTGTACACAGTTGCACCATGTATTCCCATTGCAACCATGAGGTCCTTGAGAGCCTTGTGGAACTCTGTCTCACATTCCAAAGTCATTGTCATGAGTGGTCCCTTCTTCACGGCTTCGTTGATGGAGTTCATCTACAAATAGAGATGACAAAGAAGATTAGAAAAGTTTACGAGAAGAATAGACAAGTGTGGAAGTTGTTGAAAAAATTTCCTTAGTGGTTTCCAATCCTAGGGTCATAATCCTACAGGCAACACAGTTCTCTGATACCATCTGTAAGATCCCTCCTTTATAAAGGAAAAGGATCCCTGTGATTGCAATGCTAGTCCCTGGATCAATGCTAGCATCCACAGTTTAAGATGAAGTACACAGAAACAAAGGTCATTATTACAGTCATTCCAGAGACAACATAGTCTTTACAACTCCAAGGCCACAGGCCTAGTATAAGAGTTTAAATAAGTAAATAGATAAAAGTCTTCATCTTCATGTGCCACAGGCAAACATGTTGAGTGTAGACTCATGACTCCTAATCCTCATCAGAGTAACCTGCAACATCACAAGTTACAGCCACAGTGGGTCAATACATTGGAATAGTATTGGCAAGTGATACCTTAGTATAATTTTTGGTGGACTACATACTATATGCAATTTGGCTAAGTTTAGCTTAGGCTTGCTTGCTCAAAATAGGTTTTACCTATTAGTTGAAATCACTAAGTTTTTATTTGTCAAAACTTTTCCCAAGGAACCACCAATAGACATTGGGGTCCTTCACCCTTGTTCATCCACAAGTTTTACTTAGAAATTGGGATGAGGAGATTCTTGATAGATTCCATGTCTTGATGCTCAAGTTGTCCAATACCAGGGACACGACTAAGTACTTAGATTCTTCCATCTGCAGAGGTTGTGCACTTTCCCCACCAGACTTGATTTTCACCAAGACAGGACCTTTCAGAAGCCTTCCCTTAGACCAAATGGACGCGTTCCAACCTATCATCCCACTACCACCAACTGTCCAAATGGCTAAGTTCTAGCAACCTATGTGATCCAGGCAGAGCCCATATTGCCAAGTGGCTGCACTAGAAGCTTCTTAACATTTGGCCTCTTAATTCCCTTTGTTCCTGGGTGGCTTTCCACAAGTGAGATACACAAGGTAAACCATAGAAATGGGCCTTGTGTAACCACTCAACATAAACCATTCCTTCCATTCCACCTAGGTGTTTCATTCACTTAGTTGTTTTATTAGGCAAAACACAAGTCCAAAGACTTAGAAATATTTTCATCATAGCATGTATATTTCACCACCCTTGGTTGCTACTAGCTAGGCTAAGCATGGCATAGATAAGCATCTTAACTTAGAAATTTCCTAGCAATTCTACACTACTAGGATTTCCCAACATGGCATATAAGCAAAATATAACATGCAAGACTAGCAAAATATTTCTAATGCTTAGTAGAAAACATAGGGATAAAAATATCATGAAGCACCACTTGCCTTGGTAGTTTGGAAAGTAGCTACACTCCTCACAATCATAATCACTATTGGCACCAAAATCTACACATAGAATCATAGCAACAAATGACATACAAAATAAATACAAGCAAAAATATATGGATGCATGCAATATGATATGTGATGATTTTCTAAACTCAACAAAACAAGTGAACAGTACTGGTTCATAAACAAGTTCAAAACTTGCCAAACAACATTTATTTAAACCCTAAAACATTACTCAAACATTTCATATACCCAAAATAGCCTTACACATGTTTCTGTAAATAAAACCATTTTAACAGAAGCAAAACATTAAACACATTGCATATTTAGAAAGGGCTTGTTCTCCTGATTCCATTGATATAAAATTTATCAAATTTGGACGTGGGAATCAAAAGTTATGGCTAAAACAATTTCAAACAACTAATAGATTCAAATCCTGATTTTAAACCTAAACTCTAGCCACGCGTCATAACCTGATTGGTGCGTACCGGTTCGCACAGGATCGCGCACACAGGCCGTTAGATCTACTTAATCTGCATGGCCCAGATCTACTCATACCGATTCGTTAAGTGATCTGTTTATACGCGCTGGATCTAGATCCAACGGTCCACGATCAAGCGACCATGGATGGGCGGCGCCAGCGGTGGCATCTGGCGGCGGCGGCTCTGTCTACGGCGGCGCGGCTGCTACAGGGGGTTCTAGGGTCGTCGGAGGTGCTTACTAGGCTCGTAGCGATGCACTGATGCTCAACCTGGCGACGGCTTGGCAAGGGGTGCACGAACACGGCTGCACGGGCTCGTCGGAGTTGCTGGCGGCGTCAGATGCTTGCTGTCGAAGACGTTGCCGAGGTTCTGCGTCGACCAAACACGAGCCAGATGGTTTAGGAGATGCGCAAAGTCCTGGCGATCAAGACAGTATCAAAGGGGAGGCAAGGGGCGGTCTTGTTTTACCTGAATTGCACGTCGGGTCGGCGGCTCGGTGTTCGTGGTGTGAAGACGTCGCTCTGGGTCACGAGAAAGCAAATAGAGGGCATCAGTGAACGCGCAAGGACATGCTGGTCACGATGGTTTGAACCAGAGGCAGGGGCGGTCAGTACTCACCGAGATTGGTCGCCGGAGTGCGTCTGTGCAGCGGCGGTGCAAGAGCGATTGCGGGCAGCCTGGGGGCATTTCTGTCTGGCTTTGTTGGGGGAAATGGCCGCGAGGGGGAGGTGTTCTTATATCCAGAGCGGGGGAGAGGATCGCGCGTGGTATGAATGGCAATTAAGCCCGCAGTGACTGCGGCGAGGTAACGGCGGAGCGAGCGTCGCGACCGCGCGTGATTGACGATGACGACGACGACGTGGTCGCAGGGTCCACTCGTCAGCGAGTGAAACAGAGAGGAGGTGGGGTCGGGTGGTCAGCGACTTGGTGGGTTCGTCTGTGAGTGAGAGAGAGAGAGAGGGGGAACCTGGGTGGGCTTAGTGGGCTGAATCCATCGTTGGGCTAGATAGGTGGCGCCGGCCCTTTTCTATTTCTTTTCTCCTTTTCTTTTTTTGTTTTCAATTTCAGGAATCAGTTCAAATGATTTCAAAATCTATTTGAATTCAAATCTTTTCAGGATTTTTGCAGTGTGCAACAATCACATTTCTGATCATAAAACCAAGTGGTCACTTTGAATTGGCCTGGTCACTTGAAATAAAATAAAATAGCAGTGACATAGCACTAGTTTGAATAAGTTTTGAAATTGGTTTTCAAATCATATTTATTTTGAAACTTTGGTTTAAATCTTGGCAATCTAGCAATACAACCTACAAAGTTTGGTTCAAGGAACAACAATCTCCCATTGGAGAGTAGCATTTGCTCAAATGCTGATCACATAAAATAATGAGCTCATATGCTCCTGTTTTTGAATTGATTTGTTTGAAATGAATTCTACATGATCATGGATGCATGGATGATATGCATGAGTTTGAAACATGGTTTTAGGGATGTTACAATCCAAGAAGTCCACTGTCGCCCTGGAGGCGGAGAAAAGAAAGATTACCGAGATCCCTTTCACCAAAGCACCCAATATCGTGTGAGCTTCTTTTCCTCCGACATTGTCCATCGTTCGTCTTTTTCCTGTACTTATACTTTTGCATGTTTCAGGAAGAAAGCTGGCTTGAGTTTGAAGAAGACCTCCAAAACATTGGGGGATTCTAGAAACATAAAAGATATGCTGCATCATGACGTGTCCCACCACGCATCTCCCGCCATCGCCCCCGTCACTCCTAGCGTCCAGCCTACTTCTGTTCTGACAAGCTCTCCAGCGAAGGATGCATCTGGCCCTTCCGCCATGGAAGTGGACTCAGCTGCCTCCGTGGAGCTTGCCGTTGCCGGTGAACAGGCGACGCAAGAAAGTACCGCAACCAAAATGGTTGAAGCTTCGGCTAAGGATGGCATCGGTAGTGGCAAGGCGGTGGTGGTGGTGGTGGGTGGAATGTCTGTTGAAGGCGGCGCCTCTGCACCCAGGATAACCATAGAGCTCCCAAAGATAGTCTATCCGGCGCTTACACCGAGTACCTCCACTCTGGCTCCTGGTGTAGTGCCGACATCTCCAACATGTGGCCTTGAAGAGCTTCTCCGACAAGCAGATATCTTGCAAGGAAACAACCTTTCCTTTAGCAAGTTATTTGCTTAGAGCGCTACCAACCTCAAGATAATCGCACTTGTAAGTTTTATTTGCCTTTTTCATTTCATATGAGTATCCCACTGTATCCCTCGAGCTTTTAGACGGAAAACCATAGGTCTTTGCATCTAAATGCTCCAAGAGTGACTAAGGTAGAAAACTTCTTACTGTAGGCCCCAAGTATGTAGTTTGAATGAATTATTTCGACTAGATACTTTCAGAGTAGCATACGCAGTGTTTGTAAATTTCAATAATGTAGCCCCCAAGCTTCTAGTTGAAAACTGAATTAGTTCCGACTAGATTCTTTAAGAGAGACTAAGCATATAACTGAGTTAAAAAACTTTATACTGTAGCCCCCAAGCGTCTAGTTGAAAACTGAATGAGTTCTGACTAGATGCTTAAAGAAGGACTGAAGCATATTGCCAAGTTTAAAACTCTCACTGTAGCCCCTGAGCCTCTAGGTGGATAGTTATCCGGCTAGATGCTCCAAGTAGACTAAACATCTTTAAATCTTCTTTCCACAGAATGAGAATGCTCGGAGAGGCGTCGCCAACGAGAAGTTTCAGAAGATGTGTGCGGATTTGGAAGCTAAAAGGGGTAAAACTGCCTTCTTGAAGGATCAAATCACCAAGAGCAAGAGTCTGTTTTTCCTTTCGTTTTCGTACTCCGACTTGGTCTTGTGCCATCACTCTTCGACTACTCACTGTGTATTGCCATTTTCCGACTTGCAGAAGCCATCGCCAAGGCCAAGCACATTGAGTTGCTAGATAGCGAAAATAAGATCCTTAAGCAGGAGAGGAATGATACCTTGAAGATGCATGAAGAGTCCATGGCGGCGCTGCAAGAGTCTGCCAACATCGAGATCAACCGCTTGAAGGAGGAGATTTAAATGCTGAAGGAGCAGAAGAGAGTTGTCGATGAGCAAAATCAGCGCAATCTTGAAGCATACAAGATCCTTCGACAAGAGCGGGATTCCATGGCGGATACACTCCAGCAGCCTGAGACTAGCATCTTTGGTAAGTGATTCTCCGTCTTGTAATTCTATAAGTTAGATACTTTGAACTTTTACTATTGAACTCATGTGCTTCCTTGTCGGAATTACAGCTCCTATTGGATTAACCCAGTCGCCTCCTCCGCCAAAGGAATACATGGTTCTCGCCGGCAAGTTTATCAGTACCGCCATCAAGCAGGCCAAGGAGATAGCCAAGCCCCTCAAGATCAATATCAAAGCAGTGGATTCTGTGATGCAGTTCTCAGAGATCCTGCGCCAAGCCCCCGAGCATATTTTAAGCTGGAAAGCTTCATGTACACGGGCTGGTGAAAGGATGGCACTATCGATGGTAAAGGCACACTATGAAGATGCCGACATCAATGTGGTTACCTCCGGTCTTCCCGACGTAGATGATGACGGTCAGAAGATTGACCATAATGCTATCTGGTCATCTCTCGTGGGCTATGACACAAGGGTTGCCGAGTTGGTCGACCACAATGTCTTCGTGTCGCTTGAGATCATTGACGATGATCATCAAGGCTCCTCCGAGTCCCTCAAGACCACCGACTTCGAAGAGGATGGTTCTCCTGCCACCGATGACGCTGCTTCCAAGTCCCCTATGCCAGAGGAATGAAAAAACATGATGTAATATTTGTTTCCTCTGGTTTGGTGTATGCTGGAAAAATACTAAGTTATCTTAAGGTGGAAAAACAATAGGTGTAATTTCCTGCTACTTAAGCACTGGTTCCAGCATGTAATTATTTTTTAAGCACGTGTTGGCTTATCCATTACTCTAGTTTTTATGCTTGACCTTCCATGAGTCGGAAAACTTGTAGTCGGAACCATGCGCTCAGGTGATGATGCCCAATGGCACCATCAAAAACCTAAGCACAAAATCACCGACAACAAGTGCTGAAAGTCACTACTCCAAAATCCACATAAAAACAACAAAGAACGTGTAGACCAGAAAACTTAAGCTAACGCCCGTAGGCAGAATTTTCACAAGTGTAAATACAAACTTGTGCATAAAGGTTTTATACGATCTAAAAATGAACACTAAATGAGGTAAAAGACTCAGAAATATAAGTGAACCAGAGAGCTTTATTTCATTGATCATATAATAGGTACACAGTAGATAAAAATATGCTAAGTGTAAAAAGGACGTAGTTGTGCTATGTTCCATGGCCGATCAAGCTTCGGGTAGTCATCATCCGGGTCACGTCGCTTATGCTTACGATCTTTGCTTGTTCTATCCTCAAGTTCACGATTTTCAACGAGGTAGTAAGACCCATTGAGCAGCGCCTGGCTTATGATGAACGGTCCTTCCCATGGCAGGGAGAATTTGTGTGACTTCTTATGCTTAAGTAGGAGCACCAGATCCCCCTCTTTAAACGAGCGATGCCTAACGCGGCGACTATGGTAGCTACGTAGCTTCTGCTGGTAGATGGCGGATCTTTAGCATGCCAAAACATGCTCTTCCTTGAGAAGGTCCACATCTAGGCGTCGAGATTCCTCAGTGTCATCTTCGTCGTAGGCGGCAACTCTTGGTGCATCGTGAAGGATGTCGGAGGGCAGGATGTCTTCTGCTCCATATACCATGAAGTAAGGGGTATAGCCGGTAGATATATTGGGTGTAGTTCGTAAACTCTACAGCACAAATGGCAATTATTCCGCCCAGGCTCCAGCTGCTCTATGTAGCGGTGCTTCTAGATGTGGCTTTATTACCTGCAGAATTAATCCATTGGCTCGCTCAACTTGGCCATTGGACTGTGGGTGTGCCACAGATGCTAGGTCAAGTAGGATGCCTTTGTCCCAACAATAAGCTTCCACTTCTCTGAGTGACAAGTTGCTGCCGTTGTCGGTGATAATGCTATGTGGGAGACCAAATCTCACCACTACATCCCGGACAAACCTAAGGGCAGTTGCCCCATCAAGCTTTCTAATGGGTTTATCTTCTATCCATTTGGTGAATTTATCAACTGCTACTAGCATATGCGTAAACCCACATGGAGCCGTCTGTAAAGGACCAACCATGTCTAGCCCCCAGACTGCAAATGGCCAAGTTATTGGTATTGTTCGCAATTCTTCAGCTGGAACATGGGGTTGCCGGGCATAGTACTGGCATCCCATGCATGTCTGAACCAGCTTGTCGGCGTCCGCCTTCGTGGTCAGCCAGTAGAATCCTTGCCGGAAGGCTTTGGAGACCAATGATCGAGGAGCGGTGTGATGCCCGCAATCTCCGAGATGGATCTCACGTAGGATCTCAATACCGTCTTGTTGGGAAACACACTTAAGGTATACACCAGTGGTGCTTCTTTTGTAGAGTTGTCCATTGATTATGGTATATCCCTTTGCTCGACGTACTATTTGACGTCTTTCGACTTCGTCGTCAGGCAAAGTTCCGTGTACGAGATATTCCATGAACGGTAGTGTCCAAGATGGAGGGACCTTTGTCACTGTGTGAACGAAAGAGTCAACTCTATCCGGGTTGTCGATGTCTGCTCCCTTCACGGATGGTGTCCATAGATGCTCCAAGAAAATGCCAGGTGGAATTTTTTTGCGCCCCGATCCAAGCTTAGACAGTAGATCAGCTGCCTTGTTTTGCTCCCTAGGGACATACTTGACTTTGTATCCCAAGAAGCTCTTGGCTATCTCGTCCACTTCGTCTCGATATGCCCCCATCATAGGGTTCCACGCGTTCCAGGTGCCAGCCACCTGCTGGGCAACCAAGTCGGAATCTCCACAGCAAACTATGCGCTTGATGCCAATATCCTTGGCTATGCGTAGTCCGTGAATGAGTACTTCATACTCCGCCATGTTATTCGTAGCCTCGAAGTGGATTTGCAGAACGTAGTGTAGCTTTTCCCCGGTTGGTGACTGTGTTGCCTGTCAAAACCCACCGGAGAGCAGCGACGAGCAACACGAAGAGCCGGGAGGCTCCTGTAACGCTGGTGGCCTGGTCCCTCGCAACGGCGCAAAACTCCGACACGTCTGGCTTGGTTCGAGATGCCACGACCTATACCTGGTCGGAAGGTGAAGGATTGCTTCGATTGATTTCCTGCATGGTAAACAAGTATCGTAAATTCGAGCCGTGACCGGCTCCTGTTTCCACAGAATCGGCTCCTAGAGCCGATTATCCCATGGTTCTGCATTAGATTTACGATAACATGGGGTTTTGCTTTATCATTACAAGTTAAATCGATCTACGACGGTTTTAACGTTTTCACCACGTAACTGGAACTTCCTACACGTAATTGAGCCTGGTAGATACAAAGATGATAGAGAACTAACCCTAGAGGAGGCCTAACAACCGACGTAAAGTCAATTCTGGAACAACTTCTCTAGAACTAGTAAACCACGTCCCCGTACTCTTTGGATCGTTCAACCCGTTTGCAAGGCCCGACTACGTAGATATCAAACTAAACCTTGGTGACGAGGCATAACCATAACAGATCGAATCAGCTAAATAAAGATCATAAGATGCTACCCTTGCACTTGGGAAAAGGTGCAAAGGTAGCGAGGTAACTAGAGGCACATAACTTAAACAATTATAGAGAAGAACACCGATGCTAGCCTTAACGAATCTATGATAGTAGTATTACTCGCCATCAACAAGGCTTCAAAGACGAGTAACACCAAATAACGATAGAATATCGCCTAGATCGCAAGATGCGATCTAGGCAAGATGACATTACCCAAAGAAACCCTAGAAACAAGGGTATGGCGCCGAGATTGTGTTTGTTGTGAACGTGATTGTCCTCCTTTTCGATAACCTTAGGTACATATTGATAGTCCGGAGACTTTCTATCTTTGGAATAACTCTACAACTCTATCTTTACCTAAACTGAAACGGAACCTACTACGATACAAGATACACGGGCAATTTAGCCCAAATCCACGCACAAGGCCGATTCAACAACACGTTGAATATACGTATCTTCCAAGCCCATCTTGATCACGGCCCATCTCCTTCTTTGGCCAAAATATGGCGATAACACATGCCCCCCTGGTTTTGGCAATAATAATTCTGAAACCACTCTGATGATGTTTTTTCTTCCCCCTCTTTTTTTTTCTTCACATCGGGTTACGCTGCGAGTAGAATCACACGCCACCTCCTCATCATGATGCCTGTCTTCTCAACTCCTTCGCAGGCATGATTTGACGATTTTGGCAAGACATTCTGGGAAACCACTATGGCATTGAACCGCCTCCCACTATTCCCTTATTTAAATTCATCTCGAGCATTCGCGGTCCCCATCTTCCTCCAAGAGCCAAAAACCCTCTTCCTCCGCCGAAAACCCTCTTCCTCCGCCATGGCCTCTTCCTCTTCCGCCTGCTCTCCTCTTCCAACAAGATTAGCGACCGGGAGCCGACGCCAGAGCACTCACCACGGCGGGCAGATATTACTCGCCCCACAATGGTGGGACGAGAGGGATTGGGATTTCACCGCTTGGTCGGAGGACGACGCGTCCCTGACTGGCGGTGAGGAGGGCCTGCAGTTCCTCGCCGACGGGGAACTGGAGGCGGAGAGCAGTGACGACGCCTGGTCCTGGGACGGCGCCGAGTCCTCCGTCGAGGAGGAGGAATCGGAGGAGGACACCTCCTCCGACGAGTACCCGCCGGTGAAGCGCTTCCGCGCCGGGTCCAGCGAAGACACCGAAGACGACGATGAGGACGAGGAGGCCCCTGGCTTCTTCAAAGAAGAGCGAAGACGACGCCGGCAAAGAGCTGAGGACAATGAACAAGACGGCGATACAAGGATGACGACCTCGCCTCTAGATTAGGAACCAGTAGTAGTAGTAGTAAGCTCCTTTGTAATCAATCAGCCTTTTGTAAGCAATCAGCTTTTGAATGAATGAATGAAAATCTGTTTCAAGATTGCCTTTTTCGCCCAATTTCGCCGATAGCCAAAATAGGTCGATGCTCGAAGCCGATAACGCAGATCGGCTTTCACCACACCGCACTCATTCCACAACCAAGTCAGCTCAAAGAGCCGATGCACATCGGCTTTCCCAAAAACGTTGACAAGGTCAAAACTTGGTCACATATTTAGGCAAATCTAAGCGCTGCTTTCAGTTTCAAACGGTAATCATGACCTCTTCAAAAGGGCGACCTAGATCTCCAATTACCCACCAACTAGATTGAGCTCAAAGGACAAGAACCCTCAATCCCCAAATGCATAGATCCATCTCCGGCAAACTAGATGGCGAATCGTCCAACACCAATCCAGAGGTCTCCGGCAAGGTACGCCTACTCCTCGCATCAACGCGATGTTAGAATTTAATGGCGAACACAATTAATGCCTTTATTCCACCATTAAAATTTCTAGGTTTCAGACATTCTACCGCCGCATCCTTCTCTCCCAAATTCCTCTGTCTTGGCCTCGTCTGCATTCTAGTCCTGCCCATCCGATTTCTTGTGAAGCAAACAGAATCCCTTCGTAAGCCAAGACCTAGATCTAAACTCTTGGGCCGATCGCATGAGCCCGCCTAATCCCAACATTGGGTCTCTTGGTTCAGCAGAGTAGCTAGAGCTTACCAATCCCAATGGGAAACCACAGGAATAGCCGATGCCTTGGATTTATCATTGTCTCCTCTTGAGAAACATGAGAACCTTCTGAAAACCATCGGCTACTTCTGGTCTGACGCTCTGAATTGCTTTATGTTCGGTCATGGCCCTATGTCACCAACCCTGTTAGACGTGGTGATGATCATCGGTCCGGATGTTACATCACCCAGCCCTCTCCGCTTTAAACCGACCAAAGTCCCCTACAAACTATCTTCTAAAACAGATCGCATAATCGGGTGCCTACCTCCAACGCCATATGAAAACAAAGGGCCTCGTAGAAAGAACATACAGCCTTTCTCAACTTCGGCGAGCATTTCATATTCGTGGCCCTTTCCTTGCTCCAACTAAAACTATCTCTCCTTAGCCCACGAACTGGCCAAAGGTACTCAACTTGGCCTCGCAACTGCTCCTTGGAGAAGTCTATCGATACCTCCAGTTGATGTCTGCTGTCGTTCTCTGGCATAGCAACAAAACAGTGGTCCTTGGTGGTTTATTCAGCTATGGGCTCAAGTATTTTCAAAATCACATCCCAAACTTCCCCCTTCTAGCGAGCTGCACCTTTCCAGATGTAAAAGGGAAGCAGATACGATGCACCAGCTATGGCCAAGCTTTGTATAGACTGCCAAAAGAAGTGACCCCTCGAAGCGTCTAAATGGTTCAAGATTTTCTTTCAAGGACTGACAATCCTATCTTCTTTACTTACATGGAAGAATCAACATTTTGAAAACCCACTCTCCTTCAAAGTAGACAATTTTGCCGATGACACCAGACTTTCGGCTCTTTTCCACCGTGATTCGACCTGCTTCCTTCCAGCTTGGCATGAGTACGTCCAATGTAATAATCAAACCAGGTATGAATTCTACCAGCCACCATAGTAGCTCGCCAATTTGGCCTTGGACAAGTACCTCCCCATTTCTTTCTTCACCACCTTACAGAGAGTAGAGCCGACCTGCCTGATCCTCTCACCAGCCAAAGGTGTTATTCCTTCTTTGATGCTCTGACCATCCCAATTCCCAACGACCTCACCTTTGTCTCATCAACCGATGGCTTTGAAGACTGGTGGTCAATGTGGAAGACTCACGCCTTCAGGAGAGCTCTGGGGCCGTTGCTGAAACAGCCCGATGCTGACTATGACATCCCCGTGGAACAGGTACCACTACTTGCAAATTTTTCTTGATGCAGCTTACAAATGATTCTTCTATTAATCCATTCTTTCTCTTTGCAGCAACAAGATGGCCCTGAACCTACGCACAGTGATGTCTCCCCCTTCGAGTTCTTTCCGCCAGCTCCTGTGGTTCTTTTCTGCAAAAACTCGCCACCTCTAAAAAAGGTCATAATGCGTAAACCGATATCACCACAATCGGCTTCCAAGAACCAAGAACCTCTAAGTCACCGCCCCTCGAGTTCCAACTAAAACAAGAACGACGGCGAGGAAGGTAGCTGCAGAAGACCTTGAGGCCGGAGCCCTTCTCCGTAAAGCTTCGCATGTAGGGTGATCTATGCCTTGGTCGATCCCTCTAATTCTTCCATCCTTGCGACATGCTTGTGCTCACTGGTTCTCCTTTTTACAGGCTTCGTCGAAGACACCTCCAATGAGAACACTCGCACCAATCGAGGAGAACTAGACCCACAGATTCGAGAGGACCATCACACCGAGCCACCAGATTCATCACCATCGGCTTCGGAAAAGGTCTTTTCTGAACCTCACCGAGCACCCGGAGGCGGGCCAGTCAGGTCCCAAGAGAGCTCGCAAAGGACCAAGCTTCTTCGTCGAGCCGGAGGTTTCGAAAATCATCACCCTTTACGCTCTTACCACTTACTTCTTTTTATCTGCCGATTAATCATTATTTATATCGGCTAAACACCTTCCATGCAGACGACTGACGTTTCTAGTGGGAAAGCTGGGGCAGTGCCGATGCCTTTAGCCAAACCGGACCTAGCAATCCCCGAAGGTGCAGATGAAACGGCTACCACTCCGGCCAATCCCCCAGCAACCACACACAAGCCGATCGTCTCCTCATCTGCTATCCCCCCGATCTTAGGAGAGGTACGTTAGCTTCTTTCGGCTCATCCTTACATGTTTGGATGCATACTGACGCCTTTTCGGGCTGCCAGGGTTGTGATATTTCAGGTTTGCTGACGTTCGACCCTGAATCCATCGAACCAACCCCCTCTGTTGCTGATGATGAACCACGAGCCAGGGCTGTTCCACCTCAATTCCAGCGTCTTAAAGCCCTGCTGTCCTCCCCAATCGAAGAGTTGATCGAGAGTTCTGAGGAGGTGAAGAGCGTTCTGGCTGAAATAAAAGACCAGCTCCCAGTAGCATTGCAGGTGAAGCTTTGGCTTGTAACCTGTATTTCTACGGGTCAAGGGTGAAGTTAGCTCGTGAGAGGATCGATCTGCGCCCAACTTCCGAAGGCCAATATTGCGCGGATGCCAACAGCGAGAAAAAGGCGTCTCTGGATGCCAAACCGACACCTCTGTCGATGCCGAGCTCGCATCCTTGAAAAGGAGCTGGAAGATCTTGAAGAGAAGGTCCGGCGACTAAACAGCTCATTCGCAACAAGGAAGAATCCATCGCCGTTCCCAAGACGAGGCGGAAAGCCTCAAAGCCCAATCAAGACCGATCCGCGTAAATCGTGCCTGAACAAGCAGCTAGTGACGGGCAAGGATGAAGATGACGGCGAGATCGCCGAGGTGGATCGTGTCGTCTTGACGCCCTCACGCCTTGAAGCATTTCTTGATGGCTTCGTATGTAAACCGCACCTGTTTGTAACATGTGTGAACCTCTAGAGTCGATGACCGTGCATCGGCTATATATTTTTGTTTTTTATTTGGCCGATTTCATGTATCGGCCCCCACATTTTACTTTCCATCATCTCACGTGCTTTTTACTTGGCCGATTTCATGTATCGGCCCCCATATTTTACTGTCCATCATCCCACATGCTTGGGAAATATTTCTTGAGATGTTGACCGTTGACCGCCACTGGGAATTTTACGCCGTCCAGCTCCTCAAGCATGTATGCATTTCCTCTTAAAACTTGATCGACCTGCACGCCCGTGCCAATTTGGAGACCATTTACCATATGTTGCATCCTTAGTCCCTAATGGCAACAGCCTTCCCATACCAGATCACCAACGTGGAACTCCTTTGGCCTCACTTTCTTGTTATATTCACGAGCTACCTTGGCCTTGTTCTCTTTGATTTTCTCAAGCGACCACAGCCTGAGCTCAGTTAAATCCTCAACACTGTCACTCATCAGGGTTGCATATTCTTCAGTTGTTAGATTGTCCTGAAAAATGACACGTCTCGATCCAGCCGTAATTTCCCAGGGCAATACGGCTTCTTGTCCATATACTAGATGGTATGGAGAGGTTTTTATCGCTCCATGGCATGACATGCGATAAGCCCATAACGCCTCTGACAAAACCTCGTGCCAACGCCTAGGGTGCTCATGTAGGGGTTCGTAGCATGGAAAACAAAAATTTTCTATCGCATACAAACAAACAAGCCAAGATCTATCTACTAGATTGTAGCAACGAGTCGATAGAGGAACTCACCCTCGAAGATTCCAAAGCGGTTAACGAGAGCAGATTCTCGTGGGTGATGTGATGACACTTCCGATCTCAAGATCGCGTGAGACGATCCTTCCGCGCCACGTTCCTGGCGCTCCTTGATCGGTCACACGTTCGTACTCGGCTAAGACCTTCCTCTCCTTGTTCCAGCAGCGGAGGTTGTAGCACTCTCCTCGCGATTCCTGTGGCGTGGTACCGGAAGTAGAGGGAGATCCCAGGCTTCGCTTAAGCCAAGCAGTATGGTGGAGCTTATGAGAGAGGCTATTAGTGGTCTAGTAATTAGACACACCAATTAGAAGGCTCTAAACCAATTAGAAGGCTCTAAACCGCTGGCTAAAGCAATTAGAAGCTCAACCAAAACGGCTCTAAACCGAGATCTAGAGTAGAAAGTTATGTGTCTATGGGAGCCCCTGCCTCCTTATATGGGAGGGGTCCTTGGCCAGGAGGGAGGAGTCCCTCCCAACTCGGACCAGGCTTACGCCGCCCTGGAGTCCAACTCCTCCTCGAGTTGGTTCCAACTCCTCTTGCTTGTTTCCCACAGTTTCTTGTTTTGGCTTGACTTTCAAACTGGACATTTGACTTTTCTGTTTAGGATTCAATTTAATCCTTTATTTGGGACAGCAAGAACACTTAGTACATGATGCAATCATTCAATGAGCAATGACACATTCATGTACCCTTCCCCAGTCGGACAATCCGAACCTTCTAGAACATTCGATGAAAACACCTAATCATTCCCGAACTCCAAACGGGACTTTCCTTATATGAATCTTATTCTCCGGACCATTCCATCACCTCGTGATATCCGGATCCCATCCGAGACTCGAACAACATTCGGTCTCTTTCTCATAATACCATAACTACTCAAACAACGTCGAATCCTTAAGTGTGTCTCCCTACGGTTCGTGAATTATGCGGACATGATCGAGACACTTCTCCGAACAATAACCAATAGAGGAATCTGAAATTCATATGGCTCCCACATATTTCTCGATTACTTTGCGTCGAATGAACCACTTACATACGATACCAATTTCCCTTTGTCTCACGATATGTTACTTACCGAGGTTATGATCGCGGTATCTCGCATACCTAGTTCAACCTCGTTCTTGATAAGTACTCTTTCTCGTTCCGTGATATGTGATCCCTTGTGACCAAGTCACATGCTTGCAAGCTAATTGGATGACATTCCACCGAGAGGCCCGAGTATATCTATCCGTCATGAGGATGGACAAATCCCACTTTTGATCCATGTGTTTCAACCAATACTTTCCGAACACTTAATGCCACCTTTATAGCCACCCAGTTACGGTGTGGTGTTTGATGTCATCAAAGCATCCATCCGTAAAGGTGATATGCATGATCTCATGGTCGAAGGAATTAGGTTACTATGTATCAGAAAGCACATAGCAATTGAACTATTGAAATGACTTGATCTTTATGCTACGCTTATCTATAGGAGTATGTCCATCACATCATTCTCCTAATGATATGATCCTGTTGTTAATAACATCTCTATGTTCATGATCAGAAACCATGATCATAAATTAACCAACAAGCTAGTTTAACAAGAGGCTATACTAGGGACTCTTATTTTAGTTTACAAATCACACAAGTATTAATGTTTCCGGTTAATACAATTATAGCATGGTATGTAAACATTTATCATAAGTGTGAAGATATGATAATAACCACTTTATTATTGCCTCTTGGGCATATCTCCAGTCTCCACTTGCACTAGAGTCAATAATCTAGTTTCAAACCTTTGTGTATATAACACCTATGGCTTTCCGTGTTGTATGTACACGATTGCTAGTGGTCGATCTCCGGATCGACACTTCCGTGTCCGTGTAATTGCATGTCTTTGCGTCTCTACGCATCACTCGTTCTCTAATGAGATGGCTTTGTATAAATTTGGTCTTTCGTGTGACCTTTAGCTCTTTGGGGTTAAAACATGTTGATAATATTGTCGCACAATATATCTTCATAGTATTATCCTCTGTGAACTACACCTAGTTTGATAACAAACTACTTGACACAAATGCCCTCTTTGCTATAATAGCAGTCATATACTTAGCCTTTTGTTGTAGTATCTGCAATGTATTAACTTTGGAACTCATCCAAATCCATTATGGAACTCACTTTCCATTATATTGTGCCACCCTTTGTTTAAATTGAGATACACTTAATTTGTACTTTGTGACAAAACTAGTATCAATGTAGTACTTTTACAATGAACTAACCATCTATTTGTCACTTCTACAAATATTATACTCTTAGTTCTTCCAAAAGATCATAAGAATATCCTTACTATTGTCCAATGATCATCTTACGAATCATTCTGGTATATGCTCACAACATTTAGAGCATAGGACATATCTGGATTTATACATATCACAGTATGATTGATATAAATACTCTTTGTGATTTCATACATCAAGTATCAATCTATACTTGATTATTTGTTTCACTTTACCAAATGTCAATACACTTGAATATATCATCAACATTGAATTTATTCAATCCTTTACGTACAAGAACCTCTCTTGTAGTTTCTATATTGAACTCATTCAATATCTTGTCTATGTACTACAGCACAACCATATTAGCGTCTATTGATGCCAAATATTTAGGTTTTGCCTAAGTCTTTCATCGGTATGAAATTCTTAATATGTGTTAATAAAGATACATTATTTCCAATCAACAATATGTCTTCCACATAATGTATTAGAAACATGTCTTAGCGCTCCCACTTAATTTCTTGCAAATGCAAGCATCTTCATTGTCTCGATGAAATTAAACTCTTTTAACGGTTTCATCATAGTGAAGATTCCAACTCGATATGCTTACTTTAACCATTGAAGTTCGTGATATGCTTTTAGCATCCTTTGAATTAACAAAACCCTATGGACCGTGTTAAGCACATGTCCTAGGTAACGATTCTATTAGAAGAACTTGTTTTGTTTATTCAACTACCATATAACAAATTATATGTAGTGGTTGCTACATTAATCCGTCTAGACTAAATATCACTATGATGGATCAAATCTTGTCATAGTCAACCTTGAACATTGTTGTGAACTCTTTCCCAACATGTCGACTATTTCATAGATGTGAAACATCCATGTCTATTTCTTTATAGATCCGCACACAACTATAAGGTCTTACACCTTTCTCGAGGGTCCTTCAAGTTCAAAACTTGATTTTCTCGTATGGAACTATCACGGATTTTATGGCTTCAAGCCATTTTACGAGTCGTGGCCCATCATCGCTTCTTTGCATGTAGTCGGTTCATTATTCTCAAATAATGGTTCAACCCTCAAATCTTGGTATTTGATTGTTTATCCGACCTACTTGTTTCAATAGGAACTTGGATCTCCGTGACCACAACCTTTGAGGTACGTGAGCCATGAGCTTTGTTGCCTCCTAACACTTTTCGGTCTTTGCAACTCTGCACATATAGCTAAGGTTCTTTCAACCTTATCAAAGTTCTATTGTCCTCCCACTTAACTTTTCACGAAAAATTCCTTTTTTAAAGAAACTTGACGTTCTAAGCGACAAACACTTTTGTCTCCGGTGTTATGGAGAAATACTTAACAAAGACATTCATCGACTTTGGTTGCAAACATCTTTCTTATGTATAGCATACCAATGTTTAAGAAAGGACTACTTGGGTTTTATCCCAAACCATAACCTTATATGGTGTCATTTCAACGGATTATGATGGAGCTCTTTTCAAAGTGAAAACGGTAATCTCTAAAGCTTTTAATCTTTAAAATATAATGGCAGTTTTATAAATTATACCTTTGATCTTTACCATGTCAAACAAGGTTTAATTACATATCTCGAACACTCCATACTCTTATGGTGTTTCGGGAAAATGCAAATCCACGGAACGATTCCTTTAAATCTTAGGTATTATGCTAAACTTGTAACTCAAATATCTTCCTTTATGATCTTATCATAAACTATTTATATTCTTGTTACAATGATTTTGCACTTCATCTTGAAAGTCCTTGAACTTTTCAAATGTTTCACACTTCATCCTTATTAAGTAAATATTCATATATTCACTCAAATTTTCGGAGAAAGCACATGAAGTTGAAATCCATCGCTCGACTATACATAATGGACTTCATACAACAATATGTACAAGTTCCAATAAGCTAGTCTATCGCTCCTTTTGGCCTATGAACTAAGTTTTAATTATCTCTAGGAAAGTTTCAAGCGTCATTTGATCAAAATCAAATAGACTCCAAAATTCCATCCATATGGATTTTCTTCATGTTTTCTTTCCAATATAATTTAAACGGCGATGTCACTTCCTAAGTAATCTTTCAATCAATTTGTCTTTCGACATCTTTAGCACTAGTTTTATGGATGTGATATCTCCAACGAGATTTGCAAATCATCCATCTTTTATAGATTACGGCAATTATTTGAACAACCCTTTTGTTCTCATAATACCTGATAAAACAAATCTTGAAGGCAAGCTTTGATGTTTAACGAGCAACACAATAACCCTTTATTTTGTTCTCGATGAACATTATCACATATTCTTTTGCTAGTTACTTAGGCCACTGTAGTTCATGAATTCTGTTGTTTTGTATGACGATTCATACCAACAAATTCAGTATCAAATACTTAAGAACCACATTGTTTAATAAGCAAAGAATATAGCCATAACATGTATATCATATATATACTTAAACTGAACAATTCTAGTCTTTTCCTTTCTGCCATATATTTATGAGATTCTCTTTCAGTATTTCCTATTCTGTTTGAAAGAATCTATCAACATCAACGGTGAGTCATACATATGACATATAGTCCAAAGCGTGTATAGTTAAATACCAATGTCTTTGGACTTGCACTTTGAAGTAGATCACCATCATCAAATGTTTGGTGTTCTTTCAAATTCCTTTCTTTAGTAATCTCTTGGTGTAGTAAACATTTTACCTACATCAAATATTCACACTTAACATGGAATCGTCCATGATCAAGCTACTTTTAGCTTATAACGATGAATTATGAGTATAATGTTGCTATCCAAAACCTTTTGGAGGATCAGGACAACAAGTGTCTCCAACTTTTGCAAATTCTCATCAAATATGAGAACATGACTTTTGCCATATTATACTCTATCATGTTGCAACAAAACTTTGTTTCAGATATCACAATATCTTCCACACATCATGGTTTCAAATAACTCTTTCAGATCCTAGATAACCTTGATATTAAGAGAATTTTGAATATCAAGAATCATGGAGACAAACATGATACTTATATACTAACATTGGAATTGTTACTCTTGTTTTAATACAAATTATTAAACTTCATCGAGTAACCGAACTTCTTGAAAGTTTGCAATAGGACTTTTAAACTTTAGATTAACACTTCAAAACAATACGATACCAGTTCGAAAGTAACTAACAGAATTCTATAGCTCTATCATCTCAATTATAACTAAGCGCAAGGTGGTAAACGGATGCCAATGACTACAACAACTATGCAAATTCACTTTGATTTAGTTTATGATAAATTGAGTTCTAATTAATAATTAAATTAATCTAGGTGAACTCCCACTCAAAACAATATCCCTCACATTGTTTTAGTGATCACACGAACCAAATCCACCACATCAAAACCGATCATCACGAGAGTTGATATAGCTTCAATGGCGAACAATCGACATGTTCATCATATCTACTATATGACTCATGCTCTACCTTTCGTAATCCGTGTTCCGAGGCCATGTCGCATGCTAGGCTCGTCAAGATCAAACCTTAGTTTCGCATGAGCAAATCTGGCTTGCTCACGTTGTATACACTTGCGTAATCTAGCACACCCGATCATCACGTGGTGTTTCAAACAACAAGCTTTAGCAACGGTGCTAACTAAGGGTGAACACTTTAAGACTTGAAATTCATGTGCATGAGGGATCATCTTATAATGCTACCGTGCCTACTAAGCAATACAAGATGCATAAAGGATTAACATCACATGCAATTCATAATATGTGATATGATATGGCCTTTCTTCTTTGTGCTTCCGATCTCCATCTTCAACGAACATGATCTCCATCATCACCGACATTGCATCAAGATCAATGACGCCTCCATGGTTGTCGCCCACCGCTTCAACTATTACAACTACTTTGAATAGACACCGGTCTTAACATAAATTAAAGACAACCATATGGCTCCCGGTTGCCAACTTACAATAAGGAACATTGCATACATCATATATAATCACAATCATGGCCATATCACATCACAGACACCTGCAAAACAAAGTTAGACGCCTCTACTTTCTTTGCATGTTTTACGTGGTTTGGGGCTTTCAATAAGTGTCGTTCTAACTTAACAAGAACCACAACATTGATACTAGTATTGTCAATCACCCGTTGTAAATTGGATCTTAACTATGCTAGGAGAAACATGCACCCATAAAGCCACTTATGCAATACAAGTTACATGTCAAGCGTGGAGCAAGTCTCATGAACGATGTCATGTAAGGTTAGCCCCGCCGCTTCATCCCAACATACCGCAAGATACAAAGTACACAAGAAGCAATCGACAATAAAGCATCAACGCCCACAATGACCATTGTGTTCTACTCGCAGTGATCTACATATAAACCTGGCTCGATACCATCAGGGGTTCGTAGCATGGAAAACAAAAATTTTCGCATACAAACAAACAAGCCAAGATCTATCTACTAGATTGTAGCAACGAGTCGATAGAGGAACTCACCGAAGATTCCAAAGCGGTTAACGAGCAGATTCTCGTGGGTGATGTAGTACACTTCCGATCTCAAGATCGTGAGACGATCCTTCCGGCGCCACGTTCGGCAGCGCTCCATGATCGGTCACACGTTCGTTTTCGGCGAAGACCTTCCTCTCCTTGTTCCAAAGCAGGCGGAGGTTGTAGCACTCTCCTCGATTCCTAAAGACAACGGGCGTGGTACCGAAGTAGAGGGAGATCCTGAGGGCTTCGTAAGCCGTGCGGTATGGTGGAGCTTATGAGAGAGGCTATTAGTGGTCTAGTAATTAGACACACCAATTAGAAGGCTCTAAACCAATTAGAAGGCTCTAAACATTTGGCTAAAGCAATTAGAAGCTCGAACCAAAACGGCTCTAAACGAGATCTAGAGTAGAAAGTTATGTGTCTATGGAGGAGCCCGCCTCCTTATATGGAGGGGGGTCCTTGGCCAGGAGGGAGGAGTCCCTCCAACTCGGACCAGGGCTTGGGCCGGCTGGAGGAGTCCAACTCCTCCTCCAAAGTTGGTTCCAACTCCTCTTGCTTGTTTCCACAGCTTGTTTTGGCGCTTGACTTTCAAATGGACATTTGACTTTTCTGTTTTAGGATTCAATTTAATCCTTTATTTGGGACAGCAAGAACACTTAGTACATGATGCAATCATTCAATGAGCAATGACACATTCATGTACCCTTCCCCCGAGTGCTTGACAATCCGAACCTTCTAGAACATTCGATGAAAACACGGAATCATTCCCGAACTCGACGGGACTTTCCTTATATGAATCTTATTCTCGGACCATTCGGATCACCTCGTGATATCCGGATCCCATCCGAGACTCCAACAACATTCGGTCTCTTTCTCATAATACCATAACTACTCAAACAACGTCAATCCTTAAGTGTGTCTCCCTACGGTTCGTGAATTATGCGGACATGATCGAGACACTTCCGAACAATAACCAATAGAGGAATCTGGAAATTCATATGGCTCCACATATTTCTCGATTACTTTGCGATCGAATGAACCACTTACATACGATACCAATTTCCCTTTGTCTCACGATATGTTACTTACCCGAGGTTATGATCGTCGGTATCTCGCATACCTAGTTCAACCTCATTCGATAAGTACTCTTTTCTCGCTCGTGATATGTGATCCCTTGTGACCAAGTCACATGCTTGCAAGCTAATTGGATGACATTCCACCGAGAGGGCCCAGAGTATATCTATCCGTCATGAGGATGGACAAATCCCACTTTTGATCCATGTGTTTCAACCAATACTTTCCGAACACTTAATGCCACCTTTATAGCCACCCAGTTACGGTGTGGTGTTTGATGTCATCAAAGCATCCATCCGGTAAAGGTGATATGCATGATCTCATGGTCGAAGGAATTAGGTTACTATGTATCAGAAAGCATATAGCAATTGAACTATTGAAATGACTTGATCTTTATGCTACGCTTATCTATAGGAGTATGTCCATCACATCATTCTCCTAATGATATGATCCTGTTGTTAATAACATCTCTATGTTCATGATCAGGAAACCATGATCATAAATTAACCAACAAGCTAGTTTAACAAGAGGCTATACTAGGGACTCTTATTTTAGTTTACAAATCACACAAGTATTAATGTTTCCGGTTAATACAATTATAGCATGGTATGTAAACATTTATCATAAGTGTGAAGATATGATAATAACCACTTTATTATTGCCTCTTGGGCATATCTCCAACAGCTCATCGACTTTTCTCTTGATCAGCTTGATGAGGCTCTGGTTGGATGCTTCAGCTTGCCCATTTGCCTGAGCATAGTATGGAGATGATCTGATCAGCTTAATCCCCGTGTCCTCACAGAACTTTCTAAACTCGTGAGAAATGAAGACCGAACCTCCATCGGTCGTGATAGTTTGGGGAATCCCAAATCTATGGATGACATGTTCTTTCACAAAGTTGATAACATCCTTTGAGTTTACTGATTTCATCGGGACAGCCTCCACCCATTTAGTGAAATAATCAGTGATGGCCAAAATCCACATGTGGCCTTTGCTTGATGGAGGATTGATTTTGCCGATCATATCCATGCCCCAACCTCGGAATGGCCAAGGCTTGATGATGGGGTTCATTGCTGACGCGGGTACCATCTGAATTTTCCCAAATTTATGACATGCTTGACACCCTTTGTAGTACTTGAAACAGTCCTCAAGCATGGTGGGCCAATAAAACCCTGATCGCCTGATCAACCATTTCATCTTGTGAGCTGATTGGTGAGTTCCACAGGCGCCTTCAGATACCTCGTGTAGGAGCCGATTGGCCTCGGCCGTCCCTGCATTTGAGCAATAACCCTTCCAGTCCAGTAAAACATGTCATCCCCAATAAGCACATACTTCATGGCCTTGTACCTTATCCGCTTAGGTGCCCCGAGCGAATCCTTCAAGTAATTGAAGATATCGGCTCTCGATCGCCGCCTTCCAGAACTGCACGAACATCGGCTCCCTCTACATCCTTGTAGCCCAAGCCATTGTGCAAGATCATTCGCCTCGGTGACCGCATGGATCCAGTGAAGTTTATGTACCGAACTGTGCCATCAGCTCACGGCAGCAGCCATAATGGGAAGAGGGACTCGCTCTCACACATGTATTCCTCCGTGAGTTGGGAAATCACCAACTTGAGTCTCCAAAAATTTCCACTACGCTCCAGCTTCGATGAGCAACTCCATTCCCTTATCGCCTCATACTCGCCGACGTTGTTGGTGCGAGGGCGATAACCCGATGGAGAAGGAAAATGTTGCCCCCGGCGACACGAGTAGCATGCCGATGCCGCACTCCATCGTCACAAACCGATCCATCGAAAAACATAGCCCACGCCAGATATACAAAGGTCGCTATATTAGTGTTGATCCTTTCAGCGATAAGGTCGGCCAACGCCTGTCCCTTAACTGCTTTTGCGGGTTCATACGGATGTCAAACTCCGATAATGCAAACATCCATTTGCCCAGTCGGCCTTTCAACATAGGAGCCGACAGCATGTGCTTTATGACGCCCGACGGTATATGATGACAATCTCACGATAGCAAAATGTGGCGCAGCTTTGGTGTGTGAAAACAAAGAGGCACAACTTATCGATATTAGGATACCTTGTCTCTGGCCCAAAGATCCTTCGCTTATGTAAAATACGACTCGCTCCAGCCCGTCATAAACTTGCACCACCACCGAGGCGATGGACGTGTTAGCTACTGACAAGTAAATGTAGAACGGTCTGTCCATAGGGCGGAACCAACACCGCGCTTCGCCGATATTCTTTGATCTCGTCAAGGCTCGTTGTTGTTCTCGCCCCAATGAATTCCTCGCCGATTTAATTTTCACTAGTCCCATGAACGGCTCTATTCTTCCCGACAGATTGAGATGAATCTTCCGACGGTTGATCTTGCCGATGAGAGACTGCAGCTTTTCTTTGTGGTGGGTGGCTTCATTGTTCGTGACCGCCTCGACTTTTCAGCCGATCTCAATTCCGCTCATGGACCAAAAACCCAAGAACTGACCGCCACCCTCAAGGCACACTTCTTTGATTCATCCAGTCAATTTTCTTGTTCGGTCCAGACGCTGCAGATCGTCCAAGTGTCCTTGCACGAAGCGACTTGACCACCACGTCATCGATGTAAATTTCACCACTTGTCGATCGATCATGAAAATGTAATTCATGGCTCTTTGGTACGTGGCGCATTCTTCAGTCCAAATGTCATGACTACATACTCAAACAACCCCACCGACCCGGACTCAATGCGTCTTGTGTATGTCTTCCGAGCCATAAAATTTGGTTGTAACCGCATTGCCATCCATGAAGCTCAAGATCTTATGACCAGCCGCGTTGATTAACGCTTTCGCCACGCATCGGATACTCATCCTTTGGGGTAGCTCTTGAGATCCCGAAAATCTATGGCAACACGCCAACGGCCATCCTTTTTCTACCCAGACGATACTAGAAATCCACTCAAAGATACCGCATGGCCTGATTAACTTGGTCACAACATTTTCTCGACCTCCTTCTTGACTTCTTCCGAATTTCGCCTTCATCCGTCGTGCTCGCTGGAATGGCCGAAATCCTTTTTGCGGAGTCGATGCTCAATGATGCTCCTGCCTAACCTGCATCTCTCAGATAGTCCCAGCGGCGATCGATATTTTTTCAACAGGCTATCATCGGACCCGCAGACTGGATCTAACTTTTGTCGATAAATGTTGGTCGTGGCTTATCCCCGTGACCAATGTCGATTTCTTCTAGTTCATCACGGATGTAAACCCATACCCTAGCTTTCCACCGTCAAATCGATGCTAAACACAGGGCAAACAGAGGTGAGGATAACAAAATAATTTGGGCCGATTGCTAATCGCCCCCTTTTGATTGCATTAGTCAAGGACGGTTTACACCTTATTGTTTTACAAAGGCAGGGCATCTCCCGCCACGACTACGTGATCCGCTTGTCGATGATTGCTGCTTTTATTTTTGTGGCCGATCGCAGGATCGCCGCACCACGATGATCGTGGACTTTGCTACTCTGTGCCGCGGATAAGACCAGCCTCACCCCGCTTTTTGTAGCTTCAATGCGCCACACCGCCGTCAGACTGATCCCGAGATCGGCTCTTGGTCTTCGCTTCAGACGCTCATGCCAGCTATGGAGATCTCGATAGAATCATCTGCATGGATGACCTCCACTTCATCTCCATCCCATCAGATAGGCACTGGTGCATCGTGACGGAATGCAGCAATTAGCGTGAATCCAATCTCTTCCTAGCAAGACAACAGAGGTGCTTTTGCTGTCCACGAAGAATGACGGGTATGGTTTTTCTGCCCACGGTCGGATCCACGCTCAAGACGCCTTTGCGCTTCAAGTCTGGCCGTTGAAGTCTCTTAACGTGACGTTGGTTTTGATCGATCTGCAGTGGAGCGCCCCAAACACCGTAGCATGGAGTATGGCATTATATTGATCGCCCGGTGTCCACCAACATCTTGCCGACAAAGTTGCCCATTGATGTAACCTCATAGGTAGTGGCTTTCGATGTTTGTAACCCTTCTCACGTGGCTTCTCAAAGATAACCGCCATGGCCGCAATGAATCGTACACCGTAGCTCATTGGTTCTTGGCGTAATTCGATTAAGTATGAACACCATGTTGCCACCGATGTCTTTGCATCGGCTTTACCGGTTTGGGGCGCCACTCTTTCCTTTTCGGCGGTCTTCCGCTTCCAAGGTCGCCTAATTTTAACGGCCGATCGGGCTGTGCTTTTAAAGCGTGGCGATATCAAGCGCTTCCTTCTCCAAGTTACGCAGCCGTACTCTACGCTTTTGGTGTGTCTGAGTCCGTCGGGACACCACCTTGGACGGTGATATATGTCTTCTTTGTCATCCCTTGGCTTCTCGAGGTCTTTTGCTCGAGGACTTCGTAACGGCTCGAGGTGGAGAGGCCCTAGACGCTTGAACACCGAAATGGCCCCGTGTCCTCCTCTCGCTGTCCACATTCCGGCAGTTGTCGATCGTAGGCAATCGGCTCATTCCCGGATCCCAGAATACTTGAAGAAAGGACAATCCCAATGTTTGTCTCGCCTTTCCTTTTTTTTGACGGTCCCTAGCGAGGTGCTCATATCTTTCATCGCTCCATCGCTACGGCGACGTTGGTCATACTTGACGCCAGACTTGTTAAGGAGATGCGGAATGTGGCTTCCGATATCGCACTCTCCTCACCTGTTCCTCTGCAAATACCGTCATTGTGGCTGGGGCCGGTCGCGTGGACCAGCCTCCTCTTTCTTTGCCCCGAGAGCGACCGCCTTCCTCCTTGTGTGTGCCATGGTGGTACCCAGATCCTGCCATATTAACATCGAACGAGAACTCCAGCTGACGCCTCGTGGAGTGACTGTGTTCTACCATGTTGACGCCAGGAAATGGGTTTGTGTCTACTTTCATGGCGAATCGCCCAGATCGACGGCCTTGCTCTATTGCTGTTTGGATCTGGCGACGTAGCTCTTTGCAATCATTGGTGGTGTGGGTGAACGAGTGATGCCACTTGCAGTATGGTCTCCCGTTCATTTCCTGAGCCGTAGGGATTTTGTGGCCTTCGGGTAACCTCACCGCTTCTCCTTCAAGAAGAATCGAATATCCGCCGGCTTTGCTCACATCAAGTCGAACCCTTTTGCGTGCCCTTGCTGTTTCACCCATTTGCAGGATACAGGATCTCGCCCCGAGCCCATTCAGCCACGGCCACCTCCCGGTCTTGTGTAGGATCATCTTCTTCAGACGACCAGGCCTATCGGACGCTTGAACTTGTCTTGGTACAACTCGTGGTGGCGCTGTTCATACATTGTCGCCTTCGGGCCATGTGCGCCAATGAGTTGTACTCTACTTGGAAAGCCAGATCCTTGATGGGTGCCGAGAGACCCAACACGCTAGCTCGATCGCTTCTTTCTCGCTTAAACGAGCCGAGTAACATCGGTTCTGAGTCCCGGCCGGATGTACTCGCCAGTTTCCTCGCTTCGCCGCACTGCGTGTCTGCAATGCCGACCTCGGTAGCCTCTCGAATGATACCGAATGTGGAACTGCTCTTCCAGCTTGCTTCCGTGTCTGAATCGAATCGGTGCCGAGGTGTACCACCCAAAAGCTGGTCCGCCGAGATTGCGAAAGAACCTTACGCTAGCTGATCCGATGCTGAAATCATGCCTAATCGTGCTGTATCGGCTCACGTGCTCGATCGAGCTCGATCCTTCCGATCCGCCGAACCTTGAGAACTGTGGAGCCGATACTTGGGAGGCGCGGATCGATCAAACTCATGGGGTACGGCTTTGAATAGCCGATTGTCCTTCTTCGCACGGCCGAACTGGTCTCAAGATGGTACGGATTTGCTCCACTATTTGAGCTGCAGGGGCTAGATTCTCATGACTCGTTCCAGTGGAATACTTGGCTAGACACGCCTGTTTGTCGGCGTCCATCCTGCATATCGCTGCTCCGTAAACGCCGAAACCCCGCCCAGAACTCCCGCCGCAGAAATCTCGCGGTTGCAATCTGTTGGTGCGTGTTAGGTTATTGCAGTCCGGCACGTAAGTGCACACATATCCATGTGGGATTTCTTTAGGTGGTTCAAACAGGAACTGGCAATCGCCTGGGTCGCCTCCGACCTTGTAGACGACGTACGCCGCTGCCCCTGGCGGCTCCGGAGCTGCAAGTGTGAATGGCAGCGGTGGCCTGGCCTGGAGTGGTCTTTCTCCTGGTGAGTCCTCGAGTAGGCCCCGACGGAGAATACCGATGTTTCATGATCTCCGAACTACGCGAATCGCGATCCGCCGAAAGCGTTCACCGTGCTCGTAATGGCGGTGAAGAGAATGTGCCACCATGTAGTTGACCTCCGTCGCAGAGCTCGTGCGCTCCTCAAGGAACAGACAGGTCCACCTCATCAAGAGCACTCGGTGAGAACCCTCCACTTGATGCCATGCTTACGGGTCCTCTCAAAGAGCCGATGAGATCGGCTTCAAGAGAGCTTTGATCTCGCCATACTTCGCCTTGTGCTCTTCAGCAGCTCGTCAGACGTGATCGGTCTCCCCATCTCAGCCGGATGTTGATGCAGATGTTGTTGAAGGTCCCACCGGCGTGCGAATGTGTTGCTGTCAAAACCCACCGGCAAGCAGCGACGAGCAACACGAAGAGCCGGAGTCTCCTGTAACTGGTGGGCCTGGTCCCTGCAACGGCCCGCAAAACTCCGCACACGCCCCGGCTTGGTTCGAGATGCACCTGACCTATACCTGGTCGAAGGTGAAGGATTGCTTCGATTGATTTCTGCATGGTAAACAAGTATACGTAAAATTCGAGCCGTGACTGCTCCTGTTTCAGAATCGGCTCCTAGAGCCGATTATCCCATGGTTCTGCATTAGATTTACGATAACATGGGGTTTTGCTTTATCATTACAAGTTAAATCGATCTACGACAGTTTAACGTTTTCACCACGTAACTGGAACGTCCTACACGTAATTGAGCCTGGTAGATACAAAAGATGATAGAGAACTAACCCTAGAGGAGGCCTAACAACCGACGTAAAGTCAATTACCGGAACAACTTCTCTAGAACTAGTAAACCACGTCCTTACGTACTACTGGATCGTTCAACCCGTTTGCAAGGCCTGACTACGTAGATATCAAACTAAACCTTGGTGAACGAGGCATAACCATAACAGATCGAATCAGCTAAATAAAGATCAAGCAAGATGCTACCCTTGCACTTGGGAAAAGGTGCAAAGGTAGCGAGGTAACTAGAGGCAGCATAACTTAAACAATTATAGAGAAGAACACCGATGCTAGCCTTAACGAATCTATGATAGTAGTATTACTCGCCATCAACAAGGCTTCAGTACGAGTAACACCAAATAACGCATAAGTAAATACTGCCTAGATCGCAAGATGCGATCTAGGCAGCATGACACTTACCCGAAAGAAACCCTAGAAACAAGGGGTGGCGATGCGCCGAGATTGTGTTTGTTGTGAACGTGATTGTCCTCCTTTTCGATAACCTTAGGTACATATTTATAGTCCGGAGACTTTCTATCTTTGGAATAACTCTACAACTCTATCTTTACCTAAACTGAAACGGAACCTACTACGATACAAGATACACGGGCAATTTAGCCCAAATCCACGCACAAGGCCGATTCAACAACACGTTGAATATACGTATCTTCCAAGCCCATCTTGATCACGGCCCATCTCCTTCTTTGGCCAAAATATGGCGATAACAGACTGTAACAGTACACTAGCCCCCGAGCCATTGAGTAGATTTGATCTGTCAAAGTGCATCACCCAGTATTCTGGCTCTAGCATTGGGGTAGCATCTGGCACCTCCGTCCAATCTGCGATAAAATCCGCCAAGGCTTGTGACTTGATAGCGTCATGTCTCTTGTAGGCGATCTCGAAGGCGGCAAGTTCAATGCCCCACTTAACGACCCTTCTTGTAGTGTCGTTGTTGTTGATGATGTCGGATAGTGGAGCTTTGCTCACAACTGTGATAGGGTGCTCCTGGAAGTAGTTGCTTAGCTTCCGAGAAGCAAGGAACACTCCATAAGCTATATTTTGGACTTGGTAGTGCGGGTAACGCTGCTTGGACTCCGTCAAGACCTCGCTTACATAGTAAACTGGTCGTTGAACTCCGTACTCATGCCCTGGTTCTTTCCGCTCTACTACGACGACGATGTTGATTACCCGTTTGGTGTCCGCCATGTAGATTAACATAGGCTCCCCAGGCTCGGGTGTGGCAAGGATAGGCGCAGAGGATAATGTCTCCTTTAGCTGCTTCAGTGCTGCATCTGCCTCGTCCGTACATGTACATTTGTCCGCCTTTTTCAGCAACTTGTATAGTGGTAGAGCCTTCTCTCCAAGTCGACTGACGAACCGACTAACCGCTGCAACACAACCTGTTAGCCTTTGTATGTCCTTCAAGCATGTCAGACGGTTTATGTTTAGGATGGCCTTGATCTTCTCCGGGTTGACCTTGATTCCACGCTGGGAAACAATGAAGCCCAACAATTTGTCGGCTAAAACCCCGAAGACGCACTTCTTAGGGTTAAGCATCATGTTGTATTTCCAGAGATTATCAAAGGTTTATTTTAAGTCAGAGATTAAGTCTTTTGACTTTTTAGACATCACTGCTATATCGTCCACATAGACGTGAATGTTCTGACCAATTTGATCGTGTAGGCAACGCTGCATTGTCTGCTGATACGTAGCACCTGCATTTTTTAGCCCAAAGGGCATCGTGACATAGCAAAACGTGCCGTAAGGTGTGGTGAACGAAGTGGCCAATTGGTCCGACTTCCTCATCTAAATTTGGTGGTATCCTGAGTATGCATCGAGAAAACACAAAAGTTCCGAGCTAGCCGTCGAGTCAATGACTTGGTCAATGCGAGGCAAAGAGAACGGATCTTTGGGACACGCTTTGTTCAAGCCGGTGTAATTAACGCACATTCTTAATTCTTTGGTTCCCTTTTTGGAGACAAGTACAGGATTGGCCGCCCATCGGTTTCGCCGATTCCCGCGAAGATCTTGGACCTCGCCCGCTGCAGAGCCTGAAGCGCCTCTTGCCCCACGGTGGGCGCCAACTGTCGTGGTATTGCCGACGAGTATGCCATGGAGGGGTCCTCACAGTGCGTGTTTAGAGACGTGGGGTATGGAGGACGGTAGACGGGTACGAGGTAACATAGCTTACCCAGGTTCAGATCCCACTACGGTGGGGGAATCCTACTCCTGCTATAAATCACTATAATTGCACACGTCAAAGTTCTGGATTGGTTCACAGCAAGGTTTATGTTAATCCATGCCCTAAAGGCTCCCATAGACTCGATTTATATAGTCGCCAGGTCCTAGGGTTACAGGGAAAGTCCTAGACGGACAGGTTACAGAGTCCTACATAGTATACAATCAGTCTAATATGTCTTGCACTCCAAGGCTCCGGGTAATTCGGTGACTCCTCCGTAGCCTTCCTTTATCCCAAGATGGCCTCCTTCCGATCCATCTAACTAGGCCGCCCAGCAGGCCATGGGCCATGCTACCAACTGTGGGCCACCCGGGTTATCCGGATAAGAGACATGCTATGAGGATATCCATATAGCATATCCCCAACAATGAATGTCTATATTGATGGACTGTGATGCTAATATGGTTGTGCCAAACGTACATATATGAGATATTGAAGGAGTTCAATATAGAAACAACGAGAAAAGGTTCTTATCGCATGGAAAAGAATTGAATCAAAATTCAAGTGTACTAACACTTGGTAAGTGAAACAAGATTCAAGTGCTTTGACACTTGATGAGTGAAATCACAAGAATGTTTTGATCATACCATGATATATACACATCCAGATATGTCCTATGCTCTAAACGTTATGAGCATATACTAGAATGAATAATAAAATGATCATTGGATGATAGTAAGGATATTCTTATAATCTTTTGGAAGAATTAAGAATATATTATATTTATATAAGAGACAAATAGTTCATTGTAAAATGACACTAGTTCTTTCACAAGATACAAATTAAGTTTATCTCAATTGAAACTATGGGTGGCACAATGTAATGGAAATAACTTACCATGACCGATTTGGATGATTTCCAAAGTTAAGATATTGTGACGGATACTACAACAAAAGGCTAATTATATGACTCCTATAGTAGCAGCAAAGGAGGGCATTTGTGTCAAGTAGTTTGTTATCAAACTAAGGTGTGGTCCACAACGGGCTAACACTAAAGATACATTATACGACAATATTATAAACATGGTTTAACCACAAGGAACTAAAGGTCTCACCAAAAGACCAAATTTATACAATGCCATCTCATTAGAGAATGAGTGATGCGTGAAGACGCAAAGACATGCAAATACACACGGATCTGAAAGCGCCAGATCTGTAAATTATGTTAACCAGTTGCAATCACGTATATGGAACACAATAAAGCCATAGGTGTTCAATATGCAAAGTTTCTAAACTAGATTATTGTCTCTAGTGCATGTGGAAGACTGAAGGGAATATGCCCGAGAAGCAATAATAAAGTGGTTATTATCTTTTTTTTTTGACTATAAGACTGTGAGGCAAAAGCCCCATAGCAATTTATTAATAGATAAAACAGAAAACAAAGAGTCAAAAAGAAAAACTTACAAGTGTAAAGGCTAAAAGAAAGAAACTACTACTAGTACTACTAATTACAAGCAGGATCATTAAGCATGTCTTGATCCCTAGTGCAAACCATCTACCCAATCTATCAGAGAAGCTCTCCATTTCTTCTTAATTCTATATTTAAGCAAGTTGATATCATGAATAAATCTTGATTTCCATTGTGAGAAAGACGGTCTCTGATGATTAAAAAATTTATCATTTCGAATTAACCAAATATTCCAGCAAGCAGTGATCAAGACTTCCATGAAAAACTGATGTCCAAAAGATTTTTAGTCTGCAACAATCAACTAAATCTCCAAGAGGTAACCAAACAATCTGTAAGTAATTCCATATCCTAGCACTGAAATTGCACTCAAAGAAAAGATGAGATCTGTCTTCATATGCTCTGGAAGGGCACAGTTCACAATGTATATCATCAGTAACGTTCCAATGTCTCCTCTGCAACAAATCTCTGGTGTTCAATCTGTCTTTCAGAAGTAACCAAGCAAACACCTTAGTTTTCATGATACAACAAGACTTCCATAACCAAACATAAACCTTAGGGGCCATTATATTGTCAAAAATGCACTTGTAAAGTTTATTTGGGGCATAACTGTCCCCCCATCTATAAGTCCATACATACTTTTATGCAGAAAGTGGGTTAGCCACCAACACATTCTGAATCTCTCTCAATTCCTGAAAAGCCTCAACAGATAGAGGCAAATAGAATAGATCATGGATATCCTCAGAAGAATATACCTGAGCAGCAGATAAATTTTCATTGAGCACAAATGAGAAAAGTTTTGGGTATCTTTCTTTTAAAGGCCTGGTAGATCCATTTAGTTCCCAATTATCTGACCAAAACAGAAAAGAGTCCACAACCCCGTGCACTCAGCCACTCCTCGAAAATTATCCACTTGTTTCAAAACGTCTTTCCACCAAAAAGAACCACATAAGTTTTCAGCATGAGGCACCTTATCTGTGTAATAGGCATGTTTCACTAATTTGACCCAAGGTATATCTTTACTATTATAATATTTATCCAGAAATTTAATGAGCAGAGATGCATTCTTCTTCTGAAAATCAATAACACCAAGTCCACCTTTTTCCTTCGGCAAACAGACAATGTCCCATGCTGCCAAAGCAGGCTTTGGCTCATCATGTTTCTTCCTCCAAAGACATTGCTTGAGTATTCGATCTAACTGCTTAGTTAATCCTTTAGCTAATTGCAAGGAACTTAGGAAGTGTAATGGCATAGAAGACAAGGCAGAGTTGATGAGCTGTAATCTAGCCCCCTGAGATAAAAAAAACTAGAGCTAGAAGTGAGTTTCCTTTCCAGTCTGCAAACCAACGGTTGCATTTCAGCTATTGGGTCTAGTAGTACCCAAAGGCAGCCCCAAGTATGTAAAAGGCATAGACCCCACAAGACAACCAAACTCATCAGCCATCTCCTTCACCTGGTCATCAGGAACATTGATTGGAACCATCATAGATTTGCTATAGTTAATTTTAAGGCCAGTAGACAGTGCAAATTTATGCAATAAAACCTTCAGAGCCCTAAGTTGAATCATATCAGCAGGCATAATCATCAAAGTGTCATCTGTATATTGTATTATTGGATAATCATTCTCATTGGTGACAATAGGAAAACTGATACCATTAGAACATAAGAGCTCATTTACTGCAGATTGTAGCAAATCAGATCCCAAGGTATATAAAATAGGAGACAAAGGGTCTCCCTGTCGAACACCCCTGTTGCATTTAAACTGTTTGCCAGGGATCCCATTGAGCAGAATAGAAGAGTTGCCAGATGACAGGATTGCTTTCATCCAGCCAATCCAAACTGAGTTAAATCCTTTGTGCTTCATAATCTCCAAGATAGCCTCATGTTCAATGGTATCAAAATCCTTGGCAAAATCCAGTTTTAAAATAATGATAGGTTTCTTAGAAGTATGACAGAGAAACAAATACTCAAAAGACCAAGCCAGACAATCTTGAATTGACCTATTCCTTAGAAACCCATATTGATTCTTGTGAATACAAGATAGAATCTTATCCTGGAGTCTATTGGCAACTAGTTTAGTTAAGAACTTGAGACATACATTGGTTAGAGATATTGGCCTAAAGTCATTAACCTCAATAGGAGCATGCTTTTTAGGAATCAGAGTAATATATGAGCCATTAATATTCTCAAGTTTCAGAGTGCCCGTATGAAAATCCTTGGCAATTTGATAGAATTCAGATTGAATGATAGGCCAGCATCTCTTAACGAAAAGTCCATTAAAACCATCCGGCCCAGGAGCATGGTCAACAGGCATTGAGGTCACCACCTCATCCATCTCCTTCTTAGTAAAAGGAACAGTCAGATCATCCAACCCCTCCACTTTTTGTAAGAGATTACCTAAATCAAATTGCATTGAAATCCCCTCAGAACATCCCATCTTATCTTTATAAGACTGCCAAAGTAATCCAGCCATAGACTCATGATCAGAGTGTTCCACCCCATTCTCATCTCTTAAGGCAGAAATGGCATTCCTTCTATACCTTTCAGTAGCCATAGCATGGAAGAATTTAGTGTTATCTTCACCTTGTTGTATCCATCGAATTGTGCACCTTTTACTCCAAAGAATTACACTGCAAGTAATAACCTGTCCAGGTGCACCTTCACAATTTTCCTGAAGTTAAACTCAGTACGAAACAGTGGACTAATCTCTTCAAGAGAATCAAAGTAAAGAATGACTTCATTGCCTTTTTTGATAAGCCATTTCAGTTTAGAGAGATTGGTGTGCCATTTCCTCAGATCATGTCTCAGAGTTTTAAATTTATCCACTAAAACGGCTGAACTATAATCTTTAAAAGACTGCTTACTCCAAGAAGAAGCCACACAATCATGGAACCCAGGTAGATCAACCCAAAAGTTGTCAAACCTAAAGATCCTAGCTTTAGGTATATTGGTATCAATATTAACCACACAGGGAGTATGATCAGACCCATTTCTAGCCAAAGGTAGAACCATAGAATTAGGATAATCAGATACCCAATTTGTGCTAGTGAAAAACCAATCCAACTGTTCAAGTAAGGGTGTTCTTTGCATATTAGACCAAGTGTATGCAGGACCTTTCAAAGGCAATTCAAGCAGACCCAGATGCCTAATGATCTCATTAAAAAGTAACATATCATTTAAATCTCCACCAAGTCTATTTCTGTTATCAGGTGCTCTAATAAAGTTAAAATCCCCAATAATCAACCAATTCTCATCTGAAGGAATATTTAAATTATATAGCCATGAAACAAACAAATCTCTCTCAACCCCAAAGACAAGGTCCATAAATGTAAACAAGTGTCCAGCATCATTATTATGTGATGATGTGAATTTGATGATCACACCAAACGCTGGTATCAACCAAAATGCCATTAAAATTGCAGAGTTCCATAGAATAATAATTCCGAGGCACCAACAGAAGGTGCAAAAGAAAAATTATCAAACCTCTTGGGACAAAATTTGCGAATAAACCTCCAGTCAAAAGATTCACATTTGGTTTCTTGCAGACAAACTATATCACATTCACTCTCATTAATCTTGTTAAAACTTCTCTTTGCCTAACTTCAGCATTAAGCCCTCTCACATTCCAACATAGTACCCGCCATTTCCTTTTGGTAATATGATTCATTAAAAACAAGGGCTATTAGAAAACACCACTTGAGACATAGTTTCAAGTACCATAAAACCACAGACCACTGACACTGATAGAGATATAACTATCACAACCTGATACTGGACAAAGACATAAACAACACCAGACACACACTTGAAACACTGACAGACTTGAGAAACTGACAGACTTGGTTCAAAGTAAAGACAAACAGACTGTAATGTACCATTTATGGATAATGGTCTAACCCTCCAAAAGCAGTAACTACACATAGCTAAACTTTGTCCACCTTGTCATCAGGATTGGCTTCAAGCTTCTCCTTCGTGAGATCCTGCTTATCAATGCCGAGCTGAAACCCCACTGCCTGCAATATATGCAGAGGGGTAACCGGCAGAGGCACCTCATGAGACTGATCAGTGCCATCATCCCCCTCAGTACTTGGATCAGATAGATGTGGTACAAGCAAGACCGCACGACCACGCTTCCTAGGTCTTGGAGGTGTGTCAGAAACAGACTTTGGCCTCATCCCATGTGAAGCAAGCAAACTTCTGGTGAATCTTCTCTCAGAAGACTGGACAACTAATTTCTTTTTCTTCACCACTTTCCTTTTAGGAGTAATCTCACTAGTAGCCAAGAAGATTGGCTCCCTTTGATCAGGCTGCACCTGCAAAGAAGTCTGAATTTCAACAGGCTTTTGTTTATAAACCTTTGTAACCTTGTCACTGGAGGGCACATAAGCACAAAGTGGGGTTGCCCACTCACGTTGAAACAGATCAGTCCATGGAAAGAAAGCTTCAGACCAAGATCTCTTAACTTTTAGCATCTGAAAAGGAGATGTCTGCATTGCTATGTTTTAAAATAATGATAGGTTTCTTAGAAGTATGACAGAGAAACAAATACTCAAAAGACCAAGCCAGACAATCTTGAATTGACCTATTCCTTAGAAACCCATATTGATTCTTGTGAATACAAGATAGAATCTTATCCTGGAGTCTATTGGCAACTAGTTTAGTTAAGAACTTGAGACATACATTGGTTAGAGATATTGGCCTAAAGTCATTAACCTCAATAGGAGCATGCTTTTTAGGAATCAGAGTAATATATGAGCCATTAATATTCTCAAGTTTCAGAGTGCCCGTATGAAAATCCTTGGCAATTTGATAGAATTCAGATTGAATGATAGGCCAAAGATCTCTTAACGAAAAGTCCATTAAAACCATCCGCCCAGAGCATGGTCAGTGCATTGAGGTCACCACCTCATCCATCTCCTTCTTAGTAAAAGGAACAGTCAGATCATCCAACCCCTCCACTTTTTGTAAGAGATTACCTAAATCAAATTGCATTGAAATCCCCTCAGAACATCCCATCTTATCTTTATAAGACTGCCAAAGTAATCCAGCCATAGACTCATGATCAGAGTGTTCCACCCCATTCTCATCTCTTAAGGCAGAAATGGCATTCCTTCTATACCTTTCAGTAGCCATAGCATGGAAGAATTTAGTGTTATCTTCACCTTGTTGTATCCATCGAATTGTGCACCTTTTACTCCAGTAATTACACTCTGCAAGTAATAACCTGTCCAGGTGCACCTTCACAATTTTCCTGAAGTTAAACTCAGTACGAAACAGTGGCCTAATCTCTTCAAGAGAATCAAAGTAAAGAATGACTTCATTGCCTTTTTTGATAAGCCATTTCAGTTTAGAGAGATTGGTGTGCCATTTCCTCAGATCATGTCTCAGAGTTTTAAATTTATCCACTAAAACGGCTGAACTATAATCTTTAAAAGACTGCTTACTCCAAGAAGAAGCCACACAATCATGGAACCCAGGTAGATCAACCCAAAAGTTGTCAAACCTAAAGATCCTAGCTTTAGGTATATTGGTATCAATATTAACCACACAGGGAGTATGATCAGACCCATTTCTAGCCAAAGGTAGAACCATAGAATTAGGATAATCAGATACCCAATTTGTGCTAGTGAAAAACCAATCCAACTGTTCAAGTAAGGGTGTTCTTTGCATATTAGACCAAGTGTATGCAGGACCTTTCAAAGGCAATTCAAGCAGACCCAGATGCCTAATGATCTCATTAAAAAGGAACATATCATTTAAATCTCCACCAAGTCTATTTCTGTTATCAGGTGCTCTAATAAAGTTAAAATCCCCAATAATCAACCAATTCTCATCTGAAGGAATATTTAAATTATATAGCCATGAAACAAACAAATCTCTCTCAACCCCAGTACAAGGTCCATAAATAGAAACAAGTGTCCAGGCATCATTATTATGTGATGATGTGAATTTGATGATCACACCAAAATGCTGGGTATCAACCAAAATGCCATTAAAAATTGCAGAGTTCCATAGAATAATAATTCCCCCCGAGGCACCAACAGAAGGTGCAAAAGAAAAATTATCAAACCTCTTGGGACAAAATTTGCGAATAAACCTCCAGTCAAAAGATTCACATTTGGTTTCTTGCAGACAAACTATATCACATTCACTCTCATTAATCTTGTTAAAACTGCTCTTTGCCTAACTTCAGCATTAAGCCCTCTCACATTCCAACATAGTACCCGCCATTTCCTTTTGGTAATATGATTCATTAAAAACAAGGGCTATTAGAAAACACCACTTGAGACATAGTTTCAAGTACCATAAAACCACAGACCACTGACACTGATAGAGATATAACTATCACAACCTGATACTGAACAAAGACATAAACAACACCAGACACACACTTGAAACACTGACAGACTTGAGAAACTGACAGACTTGGTTCAAAGTAAAGACAAACAGACTGTAATGTACCATTTATGGATAATGGTCTAACCCTCCAAAAGCAGTAACTACACATAGCTAAACTTTGTCCACCTTGTCATCAGGATTGGCTTCAAGCTTCTCCTTCGTGAGATCCTGCTTATCAATGCCGAGCTGAAACCCCACTGCCTGCAATATATGCAGAGGGGTAACCGGCAGAGGCACCTCATGAGACTGATCAGTGCCATCATCCCCCTCAGTACTTGGATCAGATAGATGTGGTACAAGCAAGACCGCACGACCACGCTTCCTAGGTCTTGGAGGTGTGTCAGAAACAGACTTTGGCCTCATCCCATGTGAAGCAAGCAAACTTCTGGTGAATCTTCTCTCAGAAGACTGGACAACTAATTTCTTTTTCTTCACCACTTTCCTTTTAGGAGTAATCTCACTAGTAGCCAAGAAGATTGGCTCCCTTTGATCAGGCTGCACCTGCAAAGAAGTCTGAATTTCAACACGCTTTTGTTTATAAACCTTTGTAACCTTGTCACTGGAGGGCACATAAGCACAAAGTGGGGTTGCCCACTCACGTTGAAACAGATCAGTCCATGGAAAGAAAGCTTCAGACCAAGATCTCTTAACTTTTAGCATCTGAAAAGGAGATGTCTGCATTGCAAAAGGGAGCTTGGAAGACAAATACAAAGGTAGCATTCCATCAAAAAACCTTCTCCATAACATATCAGGAGGCAGAACAGGTCCCACAGTATGATGTACCTGTCCCACATGCAGAAAATCATAGAAAACTTGGTGAGGTCCAATAGGCCCCAAAGGGTTGTTATTTTCCACTTGCCCTGCACCAATCAAGCTCCTGTCCAACAGAGCCACCTCGAAGAGTTTGCATGTATAGAATCCTCGGAACAATCGACTCTTGTGAATCTGAGCTTCCTCCTCTTCCATATTGTTTTGATTCGTGGATTTTGCCCATTAGCCTCATGATTCCCATTATTATCTTGCCAATGAGCATGGTCCCACCCAATTTCGGAATTGAGGTCCCACCCACGATTGTTAATTACCAAATCTCCGTGGGGGTGAGGGTTGCCATCGAGGCATCGATCCACATCGAGGTAGGTTATCGCAAAGTGAGCCGAGAGAATAAAAAGAAGGTACAAGATTCAATAACCCCTCCCACTGAAGCAAATTTACCAAAGTATACATCACGAGGCACCAAAGCAGGTGAAGGGAAAGAAGCATAAACAAGAACTGTATCCTTGATTGGGTCATTACTATTCCAGTAGTGAAACTTCCCGACGGTGGAGACGGCATTAGCAATGTGCTCATCAGTTCTGTAGTCTGGGGGCACCCCCAAAAACATCAACCAACCATGTCGAAAACCATGTTCCGCTCTATGATTCTCCATATCATTAGAGAAAACAAAATCGGACAAAACTACCGTTCAACTGATAATGCCCATGGTTAACCAGAGCATGAGCAGCATTGGGACCATTAAGTTGGAACAGACCAACACCAAAGACACTAGGCTAATCCTCAACCACATGGCGATTCAGCGCCCCAATCAGAAATTGATGTACCTGATTCCTCCAATGATCAACCAGAGCAGCCGGCGGCCTCGGTTCCACAATGGCCACCACCCAAGATTGATGCAGGGGGGTTGGGTCTTGTGTAGCATAGTAGAAGGAACGGGGCAACCTGGTTACTCCACCGTCAATGATCTCATGGCCCCAAGGTAGCCAGACCAAAGGATCCACTTCCCAACTGTCCAACACAAGAAAGCCATAGGTGTTCGATATGCAAAGTTTCTAAACTAGATTATTGTATCTAGTGCATGTGGAAGACTGAAAGGAATATGCCCGAAAAGCAATAATAAAGTGGTTATTATCTTATTCCTTATTTATGATAAATGTTTATTTTGCATGCTATAGTTTTATTAATACGGAAACGTTAATACATGTATGTTTAATGAACAAAATAAAGTTCCTAGTTGTGCCTCTCTTATAAACTAGCTCGTTGATTAACAAGATGATCAAAGGTTTCCTGATCATGGACATTGGATGTTGTTAATAACGAGGTCACAAAATTGTTGAAATGATGTGATGAACATTCATCCGAAGTATAGAATTACCATCAAAGTCATTGTGTATATATTGCTATAACATAATACAAAGTAATCTTAGTCCTTAGACCATGAGATCATGTTAATCACTAACACCGGAAGTGTATCTTGATAACATCAAACGTCACACCGTAACATGGTGACTATAAAGATGGGTTCAGTGCTACAAATGTGTTATGTTGAGGCTCATGGATCAAGAGTGGAATTTTTCCATCCCCATGATGGAGAGATATACTCTGGTCCCTCTCGGTGATATCACATTAGTTAGCTTGCAAGCAAGTGATTTGATCACTAGAATGTTATATCACGGGAACGAGAAAAGAGTACATGTCGCTAACGAGATCAAACTAGGTATGGAGATACCGATGATCGAATCTCGGACATGTAATTATATCACGAGATAAAGGGATTAACTTACATGCATATAAGGTTCACACGATCACAAAAGTCATCGTGGAATGTGTGGGAGTCAGTACGGATCTCCAGGTCCCGCTGATGATTATGATCGGAGAGGGGTATCGATCATGTCTACATGATTCGTGAACCGTAGGGTGACACACTTAAGGGATACCGACACCATTCGGAGCAAATAATATGCCAGATAAAGAAAAAGAAAGCGCGGGAATTTATTTCAGTAGACACCGGAAGTGTTTCGGTTGAAATTGCTGAAACTGGTTCTGCATGTGAAGTTGAAATGTTGTAAGGGTTTTTATGTGAATGTTTGTTAATTAAAGTAATTAACAAAATTCTGAATAAATAAATAAATAAAAGAGTTTTATTTAAATGAGAGCTTGCATTAAATTTGGTGGAAATTTAATGCATGTGAGTGGATTTTTGAGTGGGGGCATGTTTAAGTGAGTGGAGGCTTTTCATTTTGAGTGGGAGCTCCACCCACATGAATGTTATATCATGGGAACAAGAAAAGAGTACATGCCGGTAACGATATCAAACTAGTTATGAAGATACCGATGATCAAATCTTGGACATGTAATATATCGCGAGACAAAGGGATTAATATTCTAGCATAAAAGGTTCTCACGATCACAAGAAGTCATCGTTGAATGTGTGGGAGTCAGTATGGATCTCCAGGTCCCGCTTCTGATTATTGATCCGAGAGGGGTATTGATCATGTCCGCATTATTCGCGAACCATAGGGTTACACACTTAAGAGACATCGACACCATTTGGAACAAATAGTTTCTTGACGAAAAGAATTACAAAGCGCGGGAATTTATTTCACTAGACATCGGAATTGTTTCGGGTGAAATTAGTGAAAGTGTTTCTTCATGTGAAATAGAATACTAGAAGGGGTATTATGTGAATGTTTGTCCATTAAAGTAATTGACAAAATTCTGAATTAATAAATAAAAGGAGTTTTATTTAAACAGAGATTGCATTAAATTTGGTGGAAATTTAATGGGATTTTTTGTGTGGGATTTGAGTGGAGAAGTGAAGGGACAAATCTCCACCCACATGAATGGAGGAAGGGGTGGGGGCAGCCCCCCATGCACCGGCCACCCCTTGACGTGTGTGTGAGCACGGATGCGCTGCTGATTTGTGGAGCTGGATTTCTTCTCTATCTTGAGATCGACAAGCGTTCGTCTACATCATCCACGAGTACAACCTCGTTAAAAGTTTTCAGTCTACAAGGGTATGTTCTCCATGGATGTATATCCACCCGTTGCTTGTATCTAGTAGATAGATCTTGGTACATAGTTGTTCCCATCGTAGGAATTTTTTGCTTTCTATTCTATGAACCCTACAGTGGTATCAGAGCCGGATCTATGCGTAGATGCTTTGCATGGGTAGTACACATATGAGTATGTGGGTGATGATGATCATGTTATTGCTTCTTGTTTGTACTTTGGATATTGGTGGCATAGTGGGATGAAGCGGCCCGGACAAACTTTATATGTCCTCGCACATGAGACATGTTCCATGTTTGACATGCAACTAGTTTTGCATAAGTGGCTAGCGGGTGTCTGTCTCTCCTACTATAGTCAATATATAATTTACAACGAGTTGTTAATAATTTGGTTATCCTTGTTGTGGTTCTATGTTCGTAGGCAAGAACGGTTCTATCTTCGAAAGCCCTAAGCCACGTAAGACTTGCAATGGATAAATTAGAAGTGTCTAGTTTAGATTGTTGGTGGGCTAGTGTCATGATATGGTAATATTGTAAGTAAAAGTATAAGTCGATACTCTTACAACACCTAACGTGTAAGTTCCATAGACCTTGGCCTTACACACAAAGGAATGATAAAGATCATACCGCGATGCACATGATGATGATCAAGTGCAAGAATAAGATGATCCCTCATTCACATATGATGTTTGTTTCATCTTATATTGCTTGTTTGGAATTTTATTAGCATAATAAGATGATCCCTCATTTAGATATCAAGATAAAAATGTGTTATCCTTAAGTATGCACCGATTATGTTTCGCCACTTCAAGGCATCACGTGATGATCGGGTGTTCTTGAATCCACGATCATATTTTGGGTGTAAGAAAATTTTACACACGCTAATGCCAAGGTTCTTACTTGGCGAGCCTAGCATGTACAGACATGGCCTCGGAATGCGGACCGAAAGGTTAAGCATGAGTCATATGTTGATATGATGCCCATATAGATGCTCGCCTTTGAAGCTACACCGACTCACGTGATGATCGGACTTGGTGTAGTGGATTTGGTTCATGTAATCACCAAAAAGGCATGAGGGATGACGTTTTTTAGTGGGAGTTCATTCATAATTTGGATTAAATGAACTCGATCTATCATAAACTTAGTCTAAACTTTAAAAATTCTGTTGTAGATGGCACCACCTACTTTTAATTTCAATGTGTTCATGGAGAAAGAGAAACTTGCAACAGATGGTAGCAACTTTACTGGCTAGGCTATGAATTTGAGGATTCTCCTCTCTGCTGCACAAAAGAAATATGTGCTAGAAGCGCCGCTAGGCCCCCCACGACTTGATGATTCCCCTGACGAGTAAAATAACGTCTATTTGACTCGTCAGGAGGACCACAACTTAGTTCATTGCGGCATACTATATGGGCTAGAGCCAGAACTTTGAAAGCGTTTCGAAAACGGCAATGCCTTTGATACAATGGGTGAGCTGAAAATGATTTTCGACATCCATGCTGCTGTAGAGAGTTATAATGCTTCAGAAAAGTTCTTTAGCTACATGATGGAACAGAACAACTCCGTTATTGAGCACGTACCCAAAATGTCTGGGTATGCCGATAAGCTTATGTCCTTGGGAATATCGATTCCCATTAACTTAGGCATACATCGTGTTCTCCAATCCCTGCCACCTAACTACACGAGCTTAGTGATGAACTATAACATGCAGGGCATGAAGAAGTCTCTCCCCGGGCTTCTGACAATGCTTAAAACTGCAGAGGTGGAGATCAAGTAAGAACATCAAGTGTTGATGATCAATAAGACCACCGGTTTCAAGAAAGACAGGAAGGGTAAACATAAGGGCGGCAAATCATTTGTCGTACCTGAAAAGAAATCCCGAGTTGGCCCTAAGTCTGATACTGAGTGCTACTATTGTAAGGGGACTGGCCATTGGAAGTGCAACTTCCCCAATTATTTGGCAGACAAGAAGGTCGGCAAGGCAAACAAAGGTATATACGATATACATGTTATTGATCTGCACTTGACTAGTACTCGCAGTAGCACCTGGGTATTTGATACCGGATCGGTTGCTAGTATTTGTAACTCGAATCAGGGGCTGCGGAACAAGCGACCGCTAGCAAGGGGTGAGGTCAAGATGCGTGTCGGCAACGGATCAAGCGTTGATGTGATTGCCGTCCAAACGCTACCTCTCCACTTACCGTCAGGATTAGGTATAAACCTAAATAATTGTTATTTGGTGCCTGCACTGAGCATGAACATTATATCCGGATCATGTTTGATGCGTAGTGGTTATTCATTTAAATCTGAAAACAATGGTTGTTCAATTTATATGAATGATATCTTTTATGGTCATGCACCTGTGATGAATGGTTTGTTTTTGTTGGATCTTGATAATAGTGTTACACATATTCATAATGTTGATGCTAAAAGGATTAAACTTAATGATGATATATCCGCATATATGTGGCACTGTTGTCTAGGTCATATTGGCATTAAACGCATGAAGAAGCTCCATTCAGATGGACTTTTGTAATCACTTGATTTCGAATCATTTGATACATGTGAGCCATGCCTTATGGGCAAGATGACTAGAACACCGTTTTCCGGTTCAATGGAACGGGCGACAGACTTATTGGAAATCATACACTCTCATGTGTGTGGTCCAATGAGTGTGTCGACGCGAGGTGTATATCGTCATTTTGTTACTTTTACGGATGATTTGAGTAGATACGATTATATCTACTTGATGAAACACAAGTCTAAAACCTTTGAAAAGTTCAAGGAATTTCAAAATGAAGTGGAAAATCATCGTAATAGAAAGATCAAATTTATATGGTCTGATCATGGAGGTGAGTATCTAAGTTACGAGTTTAGCACACATATGAAAGAGTGTGGACACAACTCACACCTGCCGAAACACCACAGTGAAATGGTGTGTCGAAATGTCGTAATCGTACTTTACTAGATATGGTTCGATCTATGATGTCTCTGACCGACTTGCCACTATCATTTTGGGGTTATGCACTAGAAACTGCTGCATTCACTTTAAATCGGGCACCATCGAAATCCGTTGAAAAGACATCGTACAAATTGTGGTTTGGAAACAAACCTAAGTTGTCATTTCTTAAAGTTTAGGGATGCGATGTTTACGTGAAGAAACTTTAGCCAGATAAAATCGAACCCAAAGCAGAAAAAAGCGTCTTTATAGGATACCCTAAGGAAACTATTGGGTATTCCTTCTATCATAGATCCGAGGGAAAGGTTTCCGTTGCCAAGAATGGATCCTTTCTTGAGAAAGAGTTTCTCGCGAAAGGTGTGTGTAGTCAGAAGGTAGAACTTGAAGAGGTTGTTGAACCTTCTCTTCATAATATGGTGAGTAGCATGGCGTCGGAAGCTATTCCGGAGTTGACTTCACCAAATGAAGAGGGAACTAATGATAACGATCATGAAACTCTGAAAGAGAATACTACCAAACCTCGCAGGTCAAGCAGGACGCGTGCAGCTCTAGAACTGTACAGAAATCCTATTATCAATTTCATGGTCGATGAAATTGATGAGCCTGCGACATATGAAGAAGCAATGATGAGCCCGGATTCCAACAAATGGCTAGAAGCCATGAAATCTGAGATGGAATCCATGTACAAAAACCAGGTTTGGACCTTGGTGGACTTACCTCACGACTGAAAGGCCATGGAGAATAAATGGATTTTCAAAAGAAAAACTGATGTTGATGGTAACGTAACCGTCTATAAAGATCGACTTGTCGCAAAAGGGTTTCGACAAATTCAAGGAATTGACTACGATGAGACATTCTCTCTCATAGCGATGCTAAAGTCAGTTAGGATTATGTTAGCAATTGATGCATATTTCTACTATGAGATATGGCAGATGGATGTCAAAACTGCATTCCTCAATGGCAACATTGAAGAAGAGTTGTACATCATACAACCAAAGGGTTTTGTCGATCCTAAGGATGCTTACAAGGTATGCAAGCTTTAGCGATCCATCTATGGACTGAAGCAAGCATCCTGGAGTTGGAATCTCCTCTTTGATGAGGTGATCAAAGAGTTTGGATTTATCCAAACTTATGGAGAGGCTTGTATTTACAACAAAGTGAGTGGGAGCGATGTGGCATTTCTGATATTATATGTGGATGACATATTACTGATCGAAAATGATGTAGATCTTTTAAACAATGTTAAAAGTTATCTAAACAACAATTTTTCAATGTAGGACCTAGGTGAAGCATCATACATATTAGGCATAAATATCTATAGAGATAGATCAAGGCGCCTAATAGGGCTATCGCAAAGTACATAACTTGACAAGATTTTAAAGAAGTTTAAAATGGAAGAAAGTAAGAAAGGGTTCTTACCTATGTTGCAAGGCAAGACATTGAGTAAGACTCAAAGTCCGGCTACGGCGGAAGAAAGAGAGATAATGGACAAGGTCCCCTATGCTTCAGCCATAGGCTCTATAATGTACGCCATGCTATGTACAAGACCGGCTATGGCATATGCTATTAGTTTGACTAGTAGATACCAATCTGATCTAGGATCGGAACACTGGACAATGGTCAAGAATATCCTTAAGTACTTAAGAAGAACTAAGCAAATGTTTCTCGTGTACGGAGGTGAAGAAGAGCTCGTCACTAAGTGTTATGTCAACTCTATCTTCGATGCCGATCCGGATGACTCTAAGTCTCAATCCGGATACGTATTTCTCATGAATAGTGGAGCGGTTAGTTGGAGGAGTTCCAAACAACCCGTGATGGCAGGATCAACAACGGAGGCCGAATATGTTGCTGCTTCGGAAGCGTCTTAGGAAGCAGTTTGGATGAAGGAATTCATAACTGAACTAGGTGTGGTTGCTAGAACGTTGGGCCCAATAGTGATCTATTGTGACAACAATGGGGCCAGCCAATGCCAAAGAACCAAGGTCTCACAAGAATTCCAAGCATATTAAGCGCCGGTTTCACTCCATCAGCGAGCATGTCAAGGATGGAGATATAAAGAATTGTAAAGTACACATGGGTCTCAATGTAGCAGATCCATTGACTAAAACTCTCCCTAGAGAAAAACATGATCAACACCGGAACTCCATGGGAGTTAGATTTATCACTATGTAACTAGATTATTGTCTCTAGTGTAAGTGGGAGACTGAAGGGAATATTCCCTGAGAGGCAATAATAAAGTTGTTATTATGTATATTCCAAGTATATGATAGATGTTTATTTTACATGCTATAATTATATTAATACGGAATCGTTAATGCATGTGTGTTTAATAAACAAATGAAAAGTTCCTAGTTATGCCTCTCTTATAAACTAGTTATGCCTCTCCATGTTTCCTGATCATAGAAATTGGATGCTATTAATAACAAGGTCACAACATTATTGAAATGGTGTGATGAACATTCATCCGAACTATATCATTATGATCAAATTCACTGAGTTTATATTGCTATAACATCATACAAAGTAATCCTAATCCTTAGACCATGAGATCATGTCAATCACTAACACTAGAAGAGTATCTTGATAACATCAAACATCACACTGTAACAGGGTGACTATAAAGATGGGTTCAGTGTTACTAAGGTGTTATGTTGAGTTAGTAATCCCCCGCTGCAGGCTATGGGAATGGTAGGGATTGGCTGAGATCTATCAAGTAATCAAACAAGATTGTTAGGGCACGATGCCTAGTATCTTTGTTAGTGCTTTTTGACATTGTTGCAACTTGTTATGCTTAATGCTTGTCACTAGGGCCCGAGTGCCATGATCTCAGACCTGGAAATATTATTGAATCATGATGATAGTATTGTTTGTGATCTTATCTGCAAGTTGTTTACACATATTATTGTCCGGGACCAAAGGCCCCGAAGTGACAGAAATTGGGACAATCAGAGGGAATGGCTGTGATATGAGGATCACGTGTGTTCACGGAGTGTTAATGCTTTGCTCCGGTACTCTATTAAAAGGAGTACCTTAATTTTCAGTAGATTCCCTTGAGGCCCCGCTGCAATGGGCTGGCAGGACAAAAGATGTTGTGCAAGTTCTCATTGCGAGCACATATGACTATATATGGAACACATTCCTATGATTGTTTAGTACTTGGATGTGATGACCCATAAGTATAGGGGGTGTATCATAGTACTTTCGATAAATAGTAGTGTCGATCCCAACGAGGAGCAGAAGGTGTTGACTAGTGGTATGGAGCAGGAAATCTCTGTAAATACTTAGCAAACGGATTTTTAGGGGTTTTCTAATAAAGCAACAAAACAAAATGCAAATAATAAAGACAACAAACAACTAAAGCAAGTGGCCCAATCCTTTCTTAGCATAGGACAAACCGGTGGAAATACTTATAAGGACCAAACGTTCTCGAGGACCCATGGGAATTCTGTCAAGTGCTTTCGCTTCAAATAGCTGAGTACTCTTCTTTGGTGTTGTAAGTGTTGTGTGGGTGAACCTATGCTAATGTACCGACCTTACTTGGACTAATACATACTTGTGATTAAACCCCCTGCAAGCATCCGCAACTATAGGAAAGTAATTAAGATATAAACCTAACCACAGCCTTAAACTCTGAGATCCTACACTCCCTTGTGCAAAGGTGTCCTAACGGGGGTTCAGGTTTCTGTCACTCCGGCAACCCCACAATTAGTATCCAAATACACAATGCATTCCCCTAGGTCCATAAATGGTGAAGTATCATGTAGTCGACGTTCACATGACACCACTATAAAAATAGCACCACAACTTAAATACTAAACCATTGAATAATAACTCAACACAAATCCACTACTAACAACATGACCATGTCCTAAAGAACTAGACGAACTACTCATAAGACATCATATGGATAAAGATCAAAGATGATATGGTGATGGATAACAATCTGAACATAAAAAATAATCCAATGGTTCCACTCACAAGCATAAACTACAATAGTAATCAACACCGGAAAAGTTTCCCCTAAGAACTAAAGCAATATCCAACACAATTGTTACAGTGGGATGAAGCGGTGATGATGGTGCTGGTGGAGATGATGGTGTGGATGATGATGATGATCCCGATGAAGCCTAGCTTAATGATGGTGTTGATGGCGACGATATCCCCTCTCCGGGAAGGGATTTCCCCGGTAGAAATCTCTCTGCCAGAGAGCTCTTTCTCTCTCAGTGTTTTCTACCCCGCAAAGGCGGCAGAAATCTTTCTGTGGTCGCCCTCCCGATATTAGGGTTCCGAGAGGAAGATATAGGCGAGGCGAGTCGGGAGGCGTCGGGTGGGCCACACCCCTAGGCGCGGCCTGGGGGACACGCCTAGGTGTGGGCCCCCTGTGGCCCAGCTCTTTTTCCATCAGAAACCTAACTCCGACAGTCCATCCTCCAAGAATCATCCAACATGCAAAAATAGAGGAAAAGACATAAACAACACCTCATAATAAGAAATATATCAATGAATATAGGCAAATTATGATATAGAATGGTGATGGAAATTGGACGTATCAACTCCCCCCAAGCTTAGACCTTCGCTTGTCCCCAAGCGAAAACTGAGCTCCGTAAACATGTCCACAGGTTTATGGAGTGAAGTGTCGATAAAAGAATATGGGCAGGAAGCATCACACTTACCATTACACAAATTTATATAAGAAGGAAACTCACCATTATATAACTTAGCTTACAACAAGTACAGGAGTCACAATAGAGATGCATAAAGATAAATCATAATTGGAATTGGCAAACTTTATTCTTGGTCAGAGAACAGCTGGCAAACAGTTTCACAAGAAGCTTTTTGTAGAAGTTTTATAACAGGAGCACTCTTTGCTCAAAAAGGTTTTTCAAAATGAAGGCTTTCAAAGTAATACTCAATAGATAAGAGTCTTGTGAAAACAAGGAAGATAAAGAACATGATTGAATAAACCATCATATGAATGCTTGCAACACAACAATTCAAATGCTTGCTGGAGATAGAGAGGAAGTAGGTTTACTAACTAAACTTGGAAGTAGAAGAAAGGTTCCTTCATAGAGGGAAGCAGGGATTTCAAGTCATAAAGAGCTTCCAAAAGATTATGGTACTTACTATCTTTAAGCCCGCATTGCCCCTATCATAGGCATCTTGAGATGATTAAGGTTAAAGTGAACAAGGATGGAGTATATGCTTGACGAAATATAAGTTGGAAATCTCATGTCCCTTGAGTACGAGGGATGCTCCTCATGCTACTCAACTTTAGTCACCAGTAAGTTCTTATCATTATAAGTATATGTGTATCATAAAGAACCGCCAACGGGGTACCCCTTGCACATGGTATAGGAGTTATCCCATAAACAAAATGATAAGGCAAGCAGACAATGAGTATCTCAGCGATCTTTTTATTTACTATGTGCATAGCTTTTTATTGAGGATGCTTCACAGAATGCTCATTATGGTGATGCTGCAAGTTTCCACCATGATTAGGCATGGCTTAGGTTAGCGGCCCAGGCGTTTCTCTAACACAAAATACATATCTCCATGGACTTACAAGTTCCCTCTTTATTTCACACCGGTGACATTCATAGACAAAAGAGCATGATATCAACTGTGTACAACGTACAGGTGCAATGTTGAAAGTGTTCCCCGTGATAGCACGGTTTTGCTAATTCCAACGTATAGATGCAAGCATATACAACTTCGATGACACAATGGTTCAAGTCTATTAGGGGAAAAGAAAATAAGGTGTGCCATCAAGTTCGTAAGAGCTTTACTAACTAGTTTTCACATAACAAAATACTTTTTAATTCGAAAGATAGATGAAGCTTGAGAATTTACTTGGAATAGCAATAATGCTAATAGGTAGATATAGTGGACACAAATGGCACAGATTTTGGTTCAAAGGGATTGGAAGCATGAGAAGTATGCCTTCTCAAAAAAGGTTTTTGGCTATCAAGGCTGGGTAGCAAGCAAGAGAGTTGAAAGAAACAAGCAAACCTACAAGTGATAAATTCAAACATGCAATCTTCCTTGAAGACACAAAAGATTTTAAATAAATAATACTAAGCTTATGAGCCAACTAGAAAGAAAATAAATGATATAAAATACTTGTAAGCCTTTTCTTTTTTCCTTTCAAACCTCAAAAAGTGTTGCTACTGAGCAGAGCTCGGTTGGCCAAAACCAATTTAGATTTACTTGATTCTCCCAAAGTGATGTCAATACTGATCAATAAGATCAATCATATAATAGAGATTGCAAACTAAAATAAGAAGTGCAAAAGGTAAAAGATGAAACTTCTCATTAATATTCCATCAAGGCACTCACACCAAGGGATACATAGATAACCAACTAAAGGAGATATACTTCCACATGCAAACCAAACTATAAGATAACCTCTCTACCAAAGATATGAATCCACTAAAAAGGTAAAAGATAGAAGATAATGATGGTGATACCGCGACACTCCCCCCAAGCTTGGAACAAGCCAAGGGGATGCCAAACCTGATGACGAATTACTCCTTCGGCGGTGGTGGTGTTCTCTTGATAAGATCCTCAATCAGTTTCCTCAAATCCTCAATCTCAAAGGTTAGAGTATGAATCAACTCCGAATTTTGCTCAATGCGATTCATGATCAAATTAGACCGAGAATCCCTGTCCTTGATATTCTTTCCCCACTCTTCCTCCCCTGCATGGTTAGAACAAGGCAAATCCCACATCGATAGCATGTTCCCTTTGGGCACTTGTTGGTATTGATGCTCATGTATAAGAGTATGGAAGGGTCTCTTGGTACGTGGAGGAGATGACCGTGGATTGTAGATAAGACGTAGAGGTTTCCCTCCTGTAGACATCCGTGTTGTCCTCCTAAGCTTGATAGGTTTTTCCACCACTCCAATGCTTGCGACGGTAGCGCGGGTGTCCGGATGCTCATCATCCTCCATGTCTTCTTCATCCCCAACCAAAATCTCCTCCTCCTTGGGGTTTTGAGGATCATCTTCCTCGGGCTTCTTGCCTTTGTCGTTGGCGGAGACCATGGTGCTCTAAACTTGAGAAGATTTCCTGACAGAAACAGATCGAAACAAAAACACGATGATAACACGATGCACGAACCTCGAGGGATCCGGGGGTTATATATTACGAAGTTTCAATGCATAAGGAAGGTATTGGTACGAAAACGAGGCTGAGACAGAGCTCGGGGTGCTCACATCCCCTCCAGGCGCGGCCAGATGGGGCCGCGCCTGGGGTGGGTTTGGCCACCCCGGCCTTCGTTTCCTCCTCTATTCCGTCTCGTAACTTTCCTTATGTAATAAAAACATCAAAAGTATAAAAATATTAGGCTTTCACGAACCTTCTGTTTTCACCACTTTTACCTATTCAAAGTCGAACTCTGCAGACTCCTTTCCTCCTTCTCCTGGAAATTCCTTTCCTACAAGGTCTCACACAAACCTCAATGGCAACATTATTGTAAGCAAAAACAATAAACCTTTAGGTTCACACTTCAACTGAAATCCATCAAAACAAAGGCTTCTGTAAGAGGCAAATGCAAATGATAATAGAGATCTGTCAAAATAGACCAGCAGGTAAAGATTGATTTTTTCGAAAACCTTTTGTTGCTCAAATCAGAAAGTGCAAAAATAATGAAAGTTGGGTAACAACTTGGAGAACAAGCTCAGAAAAATAAATCTCCATCTGAAGTACTGAGATCCCTCATGAATTTTTACAAAACAACATCAAAATCTGTCCCAGGACAACCACTTTTCATAACTCCTCTACTTCTCAAAAGTAGTTGAACTTGACACAAAAAACAAAACAAAACAAAAAGGATAAGGAGCGGTTATTACTGAGGTAATAACTTCCAAGCTCAACCAAACTCTTGGGTTATCTCCCAACAAGTACTTTTCTTTAATGCCTTTAAGTTAGGCTTGAAATCTTTAAAGATGCTCACATAGGAGATATATATCTGGAGTGAAAGAGAGCATCAAGAAGCAAATAACCAACACATTTGAGTCTAACCCACTTCCTATGCATGGGGGTTACATGAGAAAACAAATTGTTGAAACAAAAATCCACTAGCATAGGAAGACAAAACAAATGCAACTTCAAAGCTTTCAACATAAAACGAGGAAACTTAACATTATTGAGATGCATAATCAGTAGCACTTTGAATAAAGTTGACAATATAACTGTCATTGGCAACAACTTTATTATTAGAATGAGCATACTTACAATCATCAAAAAGAAGTCCAAGGTCATAAACAGGATTAATAGAAGCAAGTTGTTCCATCCTGAAATCTTCATTAGGCAAGCTATTTTCACAAGGAGCTTTAGCAAATTTGGAAAAGTTAAATGTCGTGGTATTGCCGACGAGTACGCCATGGAGGGGTCCCCATAGTGCGTGTAGAGACGTGGGGGTAAGGAGGACGGTTGACAGGTACGAGGTAACACAGCTTACCCAGGTTCAGATCCCACAATGGTGGCGGAATCCTACTCCTGCTATAAATCACTATAATGGCAATACGAGTTACAGGGATTGGTTAAATATTTGAATCCAACAAAAATCCAAATCAAGTGAAATGCATTCCTCAATGAATGTATCTGGAAATTTAAACACTTGGAAAATAAATCCAAACCCTAAACCCTAATGGAATAAAAAAATCATTTCCAAGTTATCTCCAAGCCTATGGATTTCATCCATATAAAATTTGTCAACAAACAGTTACAAATGATCAAGAAAAACAAATAGAAATATTTAAAGCCATCGAAATTGGTTTCACTTAATTTGGAGCCATAGATAAATCTTATGAATTTAATAAAGATAAGGAATTGAATTCCCAAAGCTAATAAAGCACTTATCTAGAATCCAGACAAAATGGTGAGCAAATAATCCTAAAGAGATTTAAAAGGATAAACAAATATTAAACAAGATTTTACAAATTGGAATCACCAAGTTTGGATCTCTAAATAAAAAGATATGGATTTTATAGGATGAAGAAAGAAATATTAAATAAGGATTATTTAAAGACCAAATTAAATCTTGGCCTAATCCATTAAGCAAATGGAATGAATATAATCCAAAACCCAAATAAAATAAATGGATAAAGAATTTTCCAAAATAAATAAATGGCATTAACCATTCTATCCCTATTTTAATAAAGACAAATCTCTAATAAGAATAATTATATAATTCATGAGGAAATAGTATTTTGGAAAATACCCAAATGAAATAAAAGATGTTTAATTCAACTTAAATAAGATTAAAGAAATCTTCCAAATAAACCTTAAGGAATTAAAACTATATTTAATTCCATTTGAATTAAAACAAATACCCAATCTTAATGATTAATAAATCATATTGAATTTATTCCAAATGATCCTAGGTGAATATTTTGACACCCCATTAAGTAAATAAAACTTACTGAAAAAGATTTGGAAGAATTTAGAAACTTAAGTGGTGTTTGAAAATATTATTAAATCTTATTTGATTAATACAAGGACCTACTTTAAATAATTAAAATGGCACTAAAGGAATAAAAGTTTTATTCTAAATTTGACATCAGAATATGGTATTAAACAGTGTTTGATTATTCACAAAATATGGAAAAGGTTTGAATTCAAATGAGTGTTTGAATTGTTTATTCAAAATCAAAACAGAATAAAAGAAAAGGAAAAAGAAAAACAATCTGAACAAAAAAAAGAAAGGACTCAGCCCAGCCCAGCCGAGCCCATCTGGCCCAGCAGCCCACTCCCTCTTTTCTCCCGCAGAAAACGTTCGAACCAGAGAACACACCCACTCCGCCACTGACTGCCAGGACCCACCTTCCCATCTCTCTCACTCACTATCAAACGGGCCCTACGACCACGTCAGCGTCTTCAACCACGCGCGACTAGTTCTTCTTCTCCCTCTCTCCCGTTTCTGCTAGAAATCCGTGGATTAAATTCACCTTAACTCCGTGTGCTGCAACTACGCCCTACTAATCTCACCTCTCTCCCCTTCATTTCCCCTCAGACACCGTGGCAAAAGAGCCCCCAGGCCGTCCCCATTATCACCTACACCGCCGCTGCTTCCGACGCTTTCCGGCGGCAATTCCGGCCAGCCCACGAGCTTGCTTCCCACCTCCTAGCTAATCACCCCGTAGCGCCAGCTCATCCGCGAGTGCTCTGCAACGTCGCCAACAGAGCGTCGCCGTCATCTGCTACCTCTCCGGCGAAGCCCCTGGTAAAAGTCTGACCGCCCTAATCCCCCTCCTTCACACGCACATGCTCGCCGTGACCCCGCGCATCTAACCGCATCTCTTTTTCTCTCTGGCATGCCCCGTGCCTTCGCCATCATCTTCAACAGGACGAGCCCGAGCCAGAGGACAACTCCGGCGAGAAATTTCCTTCGTCCTCGTGCACCCCCTGCCTCCCCGAGAGCACATTGAGCATCAGCATCGTTCAGCGAATCAGGTGAGACCTCTCTCTCTCTTTCTCGCTTCCTGCAGCACCGGCGACGCCACTGCCAGGCCGCCGCTGCCACGCGTCAGAGTCCAGCGCCGCCCGTTCTAGGTCATTAGACTAGGACCGTTGGATCTTGATCCAGAGGCTTAGATAGAATCAATTATAAATGAAGGGGTATGCGATCTGTGCCGTGCGATCCCAGTTAGATCCAACGGTGCTCAATGCGTGATCCAGACGAACCGGTACCAGTGAATAAAATCAAGACACGTGTCCCTGCTGGTTTAATTTAAAACAGAATTGTTCTATTAGATATGCCAATTTGAAAATTTCATAACTTTCAAACCACACGTCCAAATTTTTCAAATTTTATATCAATAGAATCAGCAAGACCAGTACTTTCTGACCATGCCCTTTCTTTAGTAAATTGCTTCTGTTAAATTGCTTGTTTTTACAGAAACTTATGTATGCATGTTTAGGATATAAAATTTGTTCTAAAATGATTTTGGGGATAAAATCTTTGGAAAATGGTTTGTTTTGAACCTACTAACCCTAGGAATCAATTGGTGGTTTCAAAAATGTATTTGGTGAAGCAAAAGAATAAATCTTTGATTTAAACCATTTCTAGTCAAATAAAAGTAATGTTTATTTATCAAAAATGCTTTTGGCGGAAAACCTTTGGGAAATGTTTTGATTTAAACTCTCTGACCCTAAACACCAAGTTTTATGACTTAAAAATATATTTGGTAAACCTTATAAAGATTGCTAATTTGATAAAGGTATTTTCAACCACATAAAATAATGATTTAGTTTAAAAATGGTTTATAGGTAGAATCTTTTGCAAATAGTTTTGCCACTTTATAAAATGACCAAAAAGTGTTTTAGAATGTTTATAACCTGTTATAAACCACTTTTGTAAATAAAACAAAGTTTGGCATGATTGCATGCATTGTTTTGTTTCTATCATTTTATGTGATGAAATTGCTTGAATGGTAGATTGAAATATTGTTTACTTGATTGAATTGTAGTGATTTGAAGTGTGTGAACATTGCAAAGATCAAGGATTGAACTTATACTCTCTACCAAAAAGGCAAGTGATGCTTCATACTTTTGTCCCATTATTTTCACTATGCATTAGTGATATTTCTAAGTAGGACTTGCATGGAATTTTGCTAAGTGTAAACTATGCCATGGGAAATCCTAGTAGATGAAACCTTAGTAGAATTTCCTAAGTTAAGATTCCTACTACTATCATGCTTAGCTTAGCTAGTAGAAAACAAGGGTGGAATATATATTCATACTATGGAATATTTCCAAGTCAAGGACTTGTGTTTTGTTTAATAAAACAACTAAGTGAATGAATCACCTGGGTGGAATGGAAGGAATGGTTTGTGTTGAGTGGTTCACAAGGCCCATTTCTATGGTTTACCTTGTGTATCTCACTTGTGGATGGCCACCCAGGAACAAAGAGATTTTAGAGGCCAAGTGTTAAGAAGCTTCTAGTGCAGCCACTTGGCAATATGGGCTCTGCCAGGATCATATAGGTTGCAATAACTTAGCCATTTGGACAGTTGGTGGTAGTGGGATGATAGGTTGGAGCTCGTCCATTTGGTCTAAGGGAAGGCTTCTGAAAGGTCCTGTCTTGGTGAAAATCAAGGCTTGTTGGGAAAGTGCACAACCTCTGCAGATGGAAGAATCTAAGTACTTAGCCATGTCCCTGGAAAAGGACAACTTGAGCATCAAGACATGGAAGCTATCAAGAATCTCCTCATCCCAATTTCTAAGTTAAAATCTTGTGGATGAACACGGGTTAAAGGATCACCAATTTCTATTGGGAGATGCCTTGGGTGATTTTTGTCAAACAAAAACGTAGTGTTTTCAAATGATAAGGAAAATCTATTTTGAGCAAAGCAAGACTAAGCTCCATTTAGCCAAATGCATATAGATGATAGACTCCACTATATTACCATAGTATCACTTGCCAATACAATTCAAATTTATTGACCTTTGTGGCTGTAACTTATTATGTTGCAGGTTTGTTTGATGTTAGAGAAGTTTATTGATTAGGATTACAAGTCTACAACCAACATGTCTGCCTGTGGCACTATGAAGATGAAGGACCCCATGCTATTGTTATATTCTGTTGCATTGTAATGAGATAGCCAAATGAGCTATGTAAGATGTAATAAGTTACTTTATTCCTGGTTATAAAGTTGTATTATGACCTTTGTTTCTTGATATTACATCTTAACTGTGGATGCTAGCTATTCATCCAGGGACTAGCATTGTAAACACATGGATCTCTACCTTATTAAAGGTTGGGAACCTTACAGGGGAAGCCCCCTCCCATGGCGTGGCAGCCATGGAGGTTCCCCCACCTCTTCCACATTCATGTGGGTGGAGCTCCCACTCACATAAATAGCCACCCACTCAAAATTCCACTCACCTCCATTAAATTTCCACCAAATTTAATGCAATCTCTCATTAAATAAGACTCTTTTATTTATTTATTCAGAATTTTTTTAATTACTTTAATTAACAAACATTCACATAAAACCCCTTGCTATTATTCAATTTCACATGCAGAACCAGTTTCAGCAATTTCAACCAAAACAATTTTGGTGTCTAATGAAATAAATTCTTGCGCTTTCCTTTTTCTTTCTCTGGCATATTATTTGCTCCAAATGGTGTCGGTATCCCTTAAGTGTGTCACCCTACGGTTCGCGAATAATATAGACATGATCGAGACCCCTCTCCGATCAATAATCAGCATTGGGACCTGGAGATCCGTACTGACTCCCACATATTCAACAATGACTTATGTGATCGTGTGAACCTTATATGCATGTAACTCAATCCTTTTGTCACGCGATATATTAAATGTCCGAGATTCGATCATCGGTATCTCCATACCTAGTTTGATCTCGTTACCGACATGTACTCTTTTCTCGTTCCCGTGATATAACATTCTAGTGATCAAATCACTTGCTTGCAAGATAACCAATGTTATATCACCGAGAGGGCCCAGAGTATATCTCTCCGTCATCGGGATGGACAAATTCCACTCTTGATCCATGAGCCTCAAAATAACACCTTCGTACCACTGAACCCATCTTTATAATCACCCTATTACGGTGTGATGTTTGATGTTATCAAGATACTCTTCCGGTGTTAGTGATTGACATGATCTCATGGTCTAAGGACTAAGATTACTTCGTACAATGTTATAGCAATATAAACACAATGACCTTGATCGTAATGCTATACTTCGGATGAATGTTCATCACATAATTCCAATAATGTTGTGACCTCGTTATTAACAACATCCAATGTCCATGATCAGGAAACCTTTGATCATCTTATTAATCAACGAGCTAGTTTATAAGAGAGGCATAACTATGAACTTCCTTTTTGTTTATTTTATTAACATTTCCGTATTAATACATTATAGCATGTAAAATAAACATTTATCATAAATAAGGAATACGATAATAACCACTTTATTATTGCCTCTCGGGCATATTCCCTTCAGAAACACCATATTCATGGATTTTAGGAGTCTTTGATTCAATCAAGTGTCGCTTGTGAGACTTTCCTCGGTATAATTAAAACTTTGTTCAAAGGCCAAAGAAGAACGATCGACTAAATTATTGGAATTTATACATATCTATGTATGTATTCCATTATGTATAGTCGTAAGCGATGGATTTCAACTTCATATGCTTTCTCCGGAAATTTGAGTTAATATTCACTTAATGAGAAAGAAGTATGAAATATTTGAAAACATTCAAAGACTTTCAAGATGAAGTGGAAAATCATTATAACAAGAAAATAAATAATTTATAATTTTATCATAAAGGGATTTATTTGAGTTGCAAGTTTAGCAAAACACCTAGATTTGCATCTCCCGAAACACCATAGGAATATGGAGTGTTTGAGATTTGTAATGAAACATTGTTTGACATGGTTGTATCAAAGATGTTATTTATAAAACTGCCATTATGTTTTAAAATATTAAAGCTTTAGAGACTACCGCTTTTACACTGAAAAGAGCTCCATGTTGATCCATTGAAATTACACCATGTAAGTTATGGTTTGGGGTAAAACCCAAGTTGTCCTTTCTTAAATTTTGGTATGCTAAGCATAAGTAAGATGTTTACAACCAAAGTAGGATGAGCATGTCTTTGTAGGTTATTTCGAATAACTGTTGGGTATTCCTACATAACACTGAAGACAAAAGCGTTTGTCGCTTAGAACGTCAAGTTTCTTAAAAAAGGAATTGTTTGCAAAATTTAAGTGGGAGGACAATAGAACTTTAATAAGGTTAACAAACCTTAGCTATATGTGCTGAATTGCGCAACGCCAGAAAACGTTCCGGAGGCAGCCATAATGCGCATGACTCACGTGCCTCAAAGTTTGCGGTCATAGAGGTCTAAGTTCCTATTGAACCAAGTAGGTCGGATAAACAATCAAATGCTGAGATTTGAGAGTAAATCATTGTTGTTTGACAATGATGAACCGACTACATGCAAATAAGCAATGATGGGCCCTGACTTTGTGAAATGTCTTGAAGCCATAAAATCCGTGATAGTTCCATACACGAGAAATCAAGTTTTTTGAACTTGGAAGACCCTCCGGAAAGGTGTAAAAACCTATCGGTCGTATTTGGATCTATAAAGAAACAGACATGGATATTTCACATCTATGAAATAGTTGACATGTCGTAAAGTATTTTACGACAATGTTCAAGGAATTGACTATGACAAGATTTGATATTTCATAAGCGATATTTATTCTGGACGGATTAAAGTAGCAGCCACTACATATAATTTGGTATATGGTAGATTAATAAACAAAACAAAGTTCTTCTAATAGAATGGTTACCTAGGACGTGTGCATGACACGATCCAAAGGGTTTTTTTAATTCAAAGGATGCTAAAAAGGGCATGCAAACTTCAATGGTTGAAGTAAGCATCGCGGAGTTGAAATCATTACCGTGACGAAACTGTTAAAGGAGTTTTCATCAGGAGATGATGAAGATGCTTGAATTTGCAAGAAATTAAGTTAGAGCGCTGAGACATATTTATAATACATTATGTGGAGGACATCTTGTTTATTGGAAATGATGTATCTTTTATTGACAAAGGTTAAGAATTTCATTTCGATGAAAGACTTAGGCAAAACCCAAATATTTAGCATGAATGCCGTGGTATTGCCGACGAGTACGCCATGGAGGGGTCCTCACAGTGCGTATTTAGAGACGTGGGGTAAGGCGGACGGTAGACGGGTACGAGGTAACACAGCTTACCCAGGTTCAGATCCCACAACGGTGGCGGAATCCTACTCCTGCTATAAATCACTATAATGGCAATACACCGAGTTACAGGAATTAGTTCGCTGTGCGAGGTGTATGTCAATCGATGCCCTAAAGGCTCCCGTAGGCTCGACTTATATAGTCGCCAGGTCCTAGGGTTACAGGGAAAGTCCTAGCCGGACAGGTTACAGAGTCCTACACGGTATACAATCAGTCTAACGTGTCTTGCACTCCAAGTCTCTGGGTACGTCGGTGTCTCCTCTGTAGCCTTCCTTTATCCGGCATGGGCCTCCCTTCTGGATCCATCTAACTGGGCCGCCTAGCAGGCCATGGGCCATGCTACCAACTGTGGGCCACTCGGGTTATCCGGATAAGAGACATTCTATGAGGATACCCATATAGCATATCCCAAATAGTAGCCCCCAGAGAACTCCGAGATCTTGCGCCATCTTGCCTCTTAAGGTTGAATGCTCCGTCTAGATGGATGTCAGCAAATCGTCAAGCAATATCTTGTAGTCCTCCCAAGAACCCTGCAATATTCTCCGTCTTCAACTTGCAAGTCGGAGAAACATTGAATCTTCCATCGTACTCTTCTCGTAGCCGGACTGGATCCGTCCATGCCGGAATATTCCGATGTGATGGTTCACCTGCTAGTGACAGCTAGGACGACATAGGACATAGGTCAGCAACGCCTCGTAACTCACACATGCAGAGAACACAATCATGTCCATTTTTCCCGCGCGAAGGATATGAACCGTTGGCGGCGACGGTTGGGACGTGGCGAAATTTCCACGCACGCGCCCGCACACGTCTTCCACACGCCGACCATTCGATCACTTTGCACGAATATTGACGCCAGACGTTATAAATTACAACTGCGATGGATTTTTACTTTTCACCTCATTCTTCCCCCTACGCCTTCGTCTTCCTCCATAGAGCACCTCCTCGAGACCTCTGCGCATACGCGAAAAAAAACCCTAGCCTCCCAATCTTTCCAGTCACCAATCTACCTCTCCAATGGCGGCGAGCTCTACCCTCCATGGCGTCAGCGATGCCGCAGCTGGCCGTGAGCATCATCCATGTGCCCCTAGAGGGCCTGGTGCTACCCAAGTACGTGGTGGTTGAATCCACCGGCGGCAACCATAATCCAGCAGCGCTAGAGCTGCTGGAAGAAGAGAACGATTCCCACAAGGGGGACTGGCGTGGCTCGGACATCACGAACAATGACATCAAGGAGCTGCTCGTCGAGGGTTACCTCCCTGCGACGGAGGGGCTCGCCTAGCGGGTGGTGCCGTCCGGCGAGGTCACCCATTCTCCCCAAGCCAGAGATAAGGTGTACCTCAAAGCGCAATTCGTATGTGGCGTTTCCCTGTTCATCTCCAATTTATTCCTAGCTGTCCTCAACCATTACCGGGTTCAACCTCAGAACCTTTCCCCCAATAGCATCCTTGCGCTTAGCAACTACGTGGCGCTTTGTGAGGGTTACCTAGGGATTAGGCCTAGGTTAGATCTCTTTATTTACTTCTTTACCATCAAAAGGGAAGCTGGAGCCGGCAAGGACGAGCTCAGGAACTGTGGGACGATTAGTTTTAAGATCCGGCCTGGTCGGCGGTTCTCCGACATCATCGGCCATGATTCCTGCTGGAACAAGCAACGGACGTACTTCTATGGCCCAGATACCCCTCTAGATGGCCGAGAAGCGACGTATCCGGACTTTGTCGACGGAGACGTTGCCGAAGCCCCGACATGGAGATCCCAGGCCACCCTTCCCTCTGACAATGATGCCTCCCATGCCATAAGGCGGATAGAGTGGTTCATGGAGACGGGTCTAACCGGATTGTACCTAGCCATGTGCTGGTTCGTCAGGCGGATCCAGCCTCTGCAGCAACTCTCCAAGCTGATGCACGAGTACTCTAAGGAGAGGAAGGATAGCCTCCGCATCTCCGAGGACAATTTCTCGAGTGACTCCGTCAAGCTCCGCCTCAAGGACATCGTCAAGGTGAAGGACAGGAAGCGTGGCTTCACCATCACCTACGACATGTTCGAGGAGGGCAAGTGCCAAGAGGTACCTGTTTATTTTCCGTGTATGAAATATACTCCAGTTCTTCCGTCTAGCCATTACCATCTCATCTAACACTTCGGGTTTTCATTTAATAGCTTAGCAGTCTATAAGAGGATAGCATGGCTGTCCAAATCTATGACCCCAAGATGAAGGAAGTCACCGTCGTGTCCGACGATGATGTCACGTTGGCGCGTAAGCGGAAGAGCTCCACCTCTGATGCTGCCGAAGGAGGCAAGAAGAAGAAAACGGAGGGTGGAGCCTCCATGTAAGATCCATCCTTTATAAAGGAAAAGGATCCCTGTGATTGCAATGCTAGTCCCTGGATCAATGCTAGCATCCACAGTTTAAGATGAAGTACACATAAACAAAGGTCATTATTGTAGGGGTTCGTAGCATGGAAAACAAAAAATTTCTATCGCATACAAACAAACAAGCCAAGATCTATCTACTAGATTGTAGCAACGAGTCGATGGAATAACTTACCCTCGAAGATTCCAAAGTATTTAACGAGAGCGGATTCTCGTGGGTGATGTAGTCGTACTCTTTCCGATCTCAAGATCGTGTGGATGATCCTTCCGTATTGCGTTAAAGCTCTTCCATCGATCGGTTGATTTTCGACGAAGACCTTCCTCTCCCTTGTTCCAAAGAAAATGGGAGGTTGTAGCACTCTCCTCGCGATTCCGGCAGACAACGGCGTGGTACCGAAGTAGAGGGAGATCCCGTGAGGGCTTCGCCTTAAGCCGAGGCAGTATGGTGGATTATGAGAGAGGGCTATTAGTGGTCTAGAGATTAGACACACCAATTAGAAGGCTCTAAACCGCAGGCTAAAGCAATTAGAAGCTCTAAACCAACGGCTCTAAACCGAGATTAGAGGTGGAAACTTGTGTGTCTCAAGGAGGCCCTGCCCCTCCTTTTATGGGTGGAGGGGCTAGCGCGCCCAGGGAGGAGTCCCTCCCAAATCAACGGCCTAGGGCTGGGCGCCCGGAGGAGTGGGACTCCTCCTCCAAGTTGGTTCCAACTCCTCTTGCTTGTTTCCACAGTTTCTGTTTTGCCGTTTGACTTTCAAACTGAATTTTGACTTTCATGTTTTGGAACAGCAAGAACACTTAGTACATGATGCAATCATTCAATGACACACTCATGTACCCTCCCGCCCGGAGTCTTGGGACAATCCGAACCTTCTAGAACATTCCGATGAAAACACCTAATCATTCCCGAACTCCGGCAGGACTTTCCTTTATGAATCTTATTCTCCGGACCATTCCGGATCACCTCGTGATATCCGGATCCCATCCGAGACTCGAACAACATTCGGTCTCTTTCTCATAATACCATAACTACTCAAAATAACGTCGAATCCTTAAGTGTGTCTCCCTACGGTTCGTGAATTATGCGGACATGATCGAGACACTTCTCCGAACAATAACCAATAGAGGAATCTGGAAATTCATATGGCTCCCACATATTTCTACGATTACTTTGCGATCGAATGAACCACTTACATACGATACTAATTTCCCTTTGTCTCACGATAGTTTACTTATCCGAGGTTATGATCGTCGGTATCTCTGCATACCTAGTTCAACCTCGTTACCGATAAGTACTCTTTTCTCGTTCCCGTGATATGTGATCCCTTGTGACCTAGTCACATGCTTGCAAGCCAATTGGATGACATTCCACCGAGAGGGCCCAGAGTATATCTATCCGTCATGTGGATGGACAAATCCCACTCTTGATCCATGTGTTTCAACCAATACTTTCCGAACACTTAATGCCACCTTTATAGCCACCCAGTTACGGTGTGGTGTTTGATGTCATCAAAGCATCCATCCGGTAAAGGTGATATGCATGATCTCATGATCGAAGGAATTAGGTTACTATGTATCAGAAAGCATATAGCAATTGAACTATTGAAATGACTTGATCTTTATGCTACGCTTATCAATAGGAGTATGTCCACCATATCATTCTCCTAACGATATGATTTTGTTGTTGATAACATCTCAATGTTCATGATATGGAAACCACAATCATTTAATCAACCAACAAGCTAGTGAAGTATAGAGGCTATACTAGGGACTTCAAATTAAGTTTATAAATCACACAAGTATTAATGTTTCCTTGTTAATACTATTATAGCATGAATATAAACATTTATCATAAACACAAAGATATAATAATAACTACATTTATTATTGCCTCTAGGGCATATCTCCAACAATTATTACAGTCATTCCAGAGACAACATAGTCTTTACAACTCCAAGGCCACAGGCCTAGTACAAGAGTTTAAATAAGTAAATAGATAAAAGTCTTCATCTTCATGTGCCACAGGCAAACATGTTGAGTGTAGACTCATGACTCCTAATCCTCATCAGAGTAACCTGCAACATCACAAGTTATAGCCGCAGTGGGTCAATACATTGGAATAGTATTGGCAAGTGATACCTTAGTATAATTTTTGGTGGACTACATACTATATGCAATTTGGCTAAGTGTAGATTAGGCTTGCTTGCTCAAAATAGGTTTTACCTATTAGTTGAAATCACTAAGTTTTTCTTTGTCAAAACTTTTCCCAAGGAACCACCAATAGACATTGGGGTCCTTCAACCTTGTTCACCCACAAGTTTTACTTAGAAATTGGGATGAGGAGATTCTTGATAGCTTCCATGTCTTGATGCTCAAGTTGTCCAATACCAGGGACATGGCTAAGTACTTAGATTCTTCCATCTGCAGAGGTTGTCCACTTTCCCCACCAGACTTGATTTTCACCAAGACAGGACCTTTCATAAGCCTTCCCTTAGACCAAATGGACGCGTTCCAACCTATCATCCCACTACCACCAACTGTCCAAATGGCTCAGTTCTAGCAACATTTATCATAAACACAAAGATATAATAATAACTACATTTATTATTGCCTCTAGGGCATATCTCCAACAGTCTCCCACTTGCACTAGAGTCATCTAATCTAGATTACATGGTAATATACCGAACACCCATGGCTGTTTGGTGTTGGTCATGTTTTGCCCTCGGGAGAGGTTTAGTCAACGGATCCGCCACAATCAGATCTGTGTGTACTTTGAAAATCTTTATATCCCCATCCTGGATATGTTCTCGAATAGCGTGAAAATGCAGCTTGATATGCTTCAGCTTCTTGTGTGACCTTGGTTCTTGCGCATTGGCTATGGAGCCCATGTTATCACAGTAGATAGACATTAGGTCCAGCGCACTTGGAACCACACCCAGCTCTGTAATGAACTCTTTCATCCATATCGCTTCTTGTGAAGCCTCCGAAGCAGCCATGTATTCCGATTCAGTTGAAGATCTCGCCACAACGCTTTGCTTTGCACTCCTCCAGCTAATCTGCACCATTCAAAATAAATCATTATCCAGTTGTGATTTAGAATCATCCGGATCGGTGTTCCAACTAGCATCGGTGTAACCATTAACAACATGTTCATCACCTCCATAAGAAAGAACCATATCCTTAGTTCTTCTCAAGTACTTAAGGATGTTTTTGATCATTGTCCAATGATCCACTCTGGATCACTTTGATATCTGCTAGTTAAACTAACAAGATATGCAATGTCGGGTCTAGTACATAGCATGGCATACATTAGAGATCCTATGGTTGAGGCATAGGGAGTCTTACTCATCCTTTCTCTATCTTCGCCGATGTTGGACTTTGAGTTTTACTCAAGGTCGTATTAGCAACATGGGCAAGAACCCTTTCTTGCTCTCTTCCATTCCAAACTTCTTTAGAACTTTGTCCAAATATGTACTCTGTGACAATGATATTTGGCGTTTGATCTATCTCTATAAATCTTTATGCCTAATATGTAAGTCGCTTCGCCAAGATCCTTCATTGAAAGACTATTATTCAAATATTCCTTGACACTATTAAGAAGGTCTACATCATTCCCAATCAACAATATGTCATCCACATATAGTATTAAGAATGCTCTGAGCTCCCACTCACTTTCTTGTAAATACAAGCTTCTCCATAAGTTTGTATAAAACCAAAACTTTTGATTACCTTATCAAACGTTAATTCCAACTTCGATGCTTGCTTCAATCCATAGATGGACCGTTGAAGTTTGCATACCTTGTTAGCATCTTTAGGATCGACAAAACCTTTGGGTTGCATCATATACAACTCTTCATCAATATCTCCATTGAGGAATGTTGTTTTGACATCCATCGCCATATCTCATAATCATAATATGCAGCGATTGCTAACATAATCCTCACAGACTTTAGCTTCGCCATTGGTGAGAAAGTCTCATCGTAGTCAACTCCTTGAATTTGTCGAAACCCTTTGCGACAAGTCGAGCTTTATAAACGATAACATTACCATCAAGATCTGTTTTCTTCTTGAAAATCCATTTGTTCTCGATGCCTTCCGCCATCCGGTAAGTCCACCAAAGTCCATACTTGGTTTTCGTACATGGATCCAATCTCGGATTTCATGGCTTCTTGCCATTTATTGGAATCTGGGCTCATCATCGCTTCCTCATATGTCTCGGGGTCATCGGTGTTGTCCACCAACATGACACTCATAACGGAATCATACCAACTGGAGTGGTACGAGTTCGTTGACCTCAGGCTCAGTAGCAACTTTAACCAAGTTTCATGATCATCATCATTAGCTTCCTCTCTAATTGGTGCAGCACCACAGAACTTCTTCCGGTCTGCGCTACTCGCATTTCGAGAGAAGGTTCGACAACCTCGTCGAGTTCTACTTTCCTTCCAGTCACTTCTTTCGAGAGAAATTCCTTCTCTAGAAAGGATCCATTCTTGGCAACAAAGATTTTGCCTTCGGATCTATGATAGAAGGTATACCCAATAGTTTCCTTCGGGTATCCTATGAAGACGCATTTTTCTGCTTTGGGTTCAAGCTTGTCCGTCTGTAACTTCTTTACATAGGCCTCGCATCCCCAAACTTTAAGGAACGACAATTTAGGTTTCTTCCCAAACCATAATTCAAACGGTGTCGTTTCAACGGATTTAGACGGTGCCCTATTTAAAGTGAATGCGGCTGTTTCTAATGCATAACCCCAAAATGATAGCGGTAAATCTGTAAGTGACATCATAGAACGAACCATATCTAAGAGAGTTCGATTACGACGTTCGGACACACCATTACGCTGTGGTGTTCCCAGCGGTGTCAATTGTGAAAGTATTCCGCACTTCTTTAAATGCTCGCCAAACTCGTAACTTAGATATTCACCTCCACGATCAGAACGTAGAAATTTAATCTTCTTGTTACGTTGATTCTCTACCTCACTTTGAAACTCCTTAAACTTCTCGAAAGTTTCGGACTTATGTTTCATGAAATAGATATACCCATATCTACTCAAGTCATCTGTGAAGGTAAGAACATAACGATAACCACCATGATGCTACACTCATTGGACCACACACATCAGTATGTATGATTTCCAATAAGTCCGTAGCTCGCTCCATCATACCAGAAAATGGAGTCTTAGTCATTTTTCCCATCAGACATGCTTCGCATCTTTCAAGTGATTCAAAATCAAGTGATTCAAGAAGTCCATCGGAATGGAGTTTCTTCATACGCTTCACTCCAATGTGACCAAGGCAGCGATTGCCACATATAGGTCGAATTATCGCTTGATTTCAAACGTTTAGCCTCAATATTGTTGATATGTGTATTTCCACTATCGAGATTCAATAAGAATAGACCATATATCAAAGGTGCATGTGCGTAAAACATATTACTCATATAAATCGAACAACCATTATTCTCTGACTTAAAAAAGTAACCGCCTCTGCAATAAACAAGATCCCGATATAATGTTCATGCTCAACGCAGCACTAAATAACAATTATTTAAGTATAAAACTAATCCCGATGGTAGATGAAGAGGTAGCGTGCCGACCGATCACATCAACCTTTGATCCGCTTCCCACGCATCGTCACCTCGTTCTTCGCTAGCTTCCGTTTATTCTGCGGCACATGTTTGAGTTACAAATATGAGCAACCGAACGAGATCAAATACCCGAGCACTACTACGTACTAGTGAGATACACATCAATAACATGTATATCAGATATACCTTTCTTCTTGATGTTGCCGTTCTTCAGATCCGCCAAGTACTTTGGGCAATTCCGCTTCCAGTGACCTTCTCCCTTGCAGTAAAAGCACTCAGTTTCAGGCTTTGGTCCAGCCTTGGTTTTCTTCGTCGGCGTGGTAACTTTCTTACCACCCTTCTTGAAGTGTCCCTTTGCTTAGACTTGCCTTTCTTGAGTTTGGTGGTCTTATTGACCATCAACACTTGGTGCTCTTTCTTGATCTCCACTTCTGCAGACTTTAACATAGCAAACAGTTCTGGCAACTCTTTGTTCATGTTCTGCATGTTGTAGTTCATCACAAAGTTCCTGTAACTTGGTGGCGATCGAGGACGCGGTAAATCCCCAAAGCATTAGGAATCACTATACCCAAGCTTTGAAGTTTGTTTGCATGCCCGCACATCTTAAGCACATGCTCACGATTGAGCTGCCCTCTTCCATCTTGCGGTTAAAGAACTTTTGAAGCCTCATAGCTTTCAATTGCCGCATGAGTCTCAAAAATCAATTTGAGATCCTTGACAATATCATATGGGTCGACTCTTCAAACCTTTTACAAGCTCGATTCTAAACCATACAAGATAGCACACTAAACTATGGAGTACCGATTCTTCCGAGCGAGGTAAACATTCTTTACTTCATCGGAAGCATCACCGCAGTGGGTCACCCAAATGTGCATCCAGACATAGGTCAAATTACCAGCTGTGAGGACAATCCTCAAATTGCGGAACCAATCCGCGAAGTTGCTTCCATTGTTTTTCAACTTTTCTTTCTCTAGGAACGCATTAAAATTGATGGTAGGGGCTGCCATTGATCTACAACATATTTGCAATAGTTTAGACTAAGTTTATGACAAATTGAGTTCAAATTAATTAATGAAATTAAACTAGGAGAACTCGCACTCAAAACAACATCCCTCACATTGTTTTAGTGATCACACGAACCAAATCCACTACATCAACACCGATCATCACGAGAGTTGATATAGTTTCAATGGCGAACAATCATCATGTTCATCATATCTACTATACGATTCATGCTTTACCTTTCGGTAATCCGTGTTCCTGAGGCCATGTCTGTACATGCTAGGCTCGTCAAGATCAAACCTTAGTTTACATGAGCAAATCTGGCTTGCTCACGTTGTATACACTTGCGTAATCTAACACACCCGATCATCACGTGGTGCTTCAAACAACAAGCTTTAGCAACGTGCTAACTAAGGCGAACACTTTATGATTTGAAATTCATGTGCATGAGGGATCATCTTATAATGCTACCGTCGTCTACTAAGCAATACAAGATGCATAAAGGATTAACATCACATGCAATTCATAATATGTGATATGATATGGCCTTTCTTCTTTGTGCTTCCGATCTCCATCTTCAAACACGAACATGATCTCCATCATCACCGACATTGCATCAAGGTCAATGACGCTTCACCATGGTTGTCGTCCACCGGCTTCAACTATTACAACTACTTTGAATAGACATGCGGGTCTTAACATAAATTAAAGACAACCATATGGCTCCTGTCGGTTGCCAACTTACAATAAGGAACATTGCATACATCAAATATAATCACAATCATGGCCATATCACATCACTGCACACCCCTGCAAAACAAAGTGTGGCATCCCGCAAAACCACTACTAGAAAATCGCGTTGATTTTGTGCATTGCATCGTCATCGCCGCATGTTGTTTGTCAAAAACTATTTTTCAAACCCCGTTTTGTTTTCCAAACGCCCCATCTTTTATTAAAACGCCAAACCCCGGATCTCCGGACTATTCTTGTTTTGTTGCTATCGGGTTTGCAAGCGGCCCAATTAAATTAAAATTATAATTATTTTGGCCGGAGCAGTCGAACGGGCCGTTTGACCCGAACGACCGCCCCAAGAACTAAAATCGGTCCACCTACCCCTGCCCTTCTAATCCTAAACCCACCCAGTTTTCTACCCACCCCTCCTGGCCACCTCACTCCGCCCAATCCCCAAGTGCCACCTCACTTTCCTCTTCCCCTCACCCTATCCTACACTGCCACATCACCTAGCCCCTATCTCTCTCCTTTTCCTCTCTCTCTCAGCAACTTCCCAGCCTCAGCCACACACATGCGCGCAGCGCCAGCGCATGCCGCCCACCAGCCCCCTCCCTGTTCCGTGGGCCCCACGTGGGACCCTGGCCGCCCCTGGCCCGCCACTCAGTCTCACACCCACCCCTCCCCAGACTAGTCATCCTGCCACCCTGAGACCCACACGCCCCACGCCTTGCCTGGGCCCACCACTCACCTTCCCCCGCATGCAGCCTTCCCCAGTCCCTCCTTCCCGCACGCACGCGGTGCAGCCCCGCCCTGCTCCTCTCCCTCGCCGGCCCCTCCCTCATCAACCTCGCCGCCCCTCCCCTAGGCGCTCCGCCTGGCGCCCAGCGTCACCGCGCGCCCAGCCCGCCTCGCCTCCCGCCGTCCTCGCGTCTCCCGCTCATTGCGCGAGCCCGCATCGCCGCTGCCGCCTCGGCTGCGCCAAGCCCGCCGCCGCCGGCCGTCAGGCGCCCTTCGCCACCGCCGTGCTCGCCGGCCGCTCCGCTGGCCCGCTCACGCGTCGCCGGCGCGCAGTCGCCTCCGCCGCCTTCCATCACCAGACCGCCGCCTCTCTCCGACCTTCTCCGGCGAAGCGCGTCCGCCCTGCGGCCACCCCCGAGCGCCTCCCCGTTCCCCACGCGAGCCCCGCGGCCGCCCCGACCTTCCCGCCGCCGCCCGCTCACGTCTCCGCGGCCACAGTCGCGCTCGTCGGACGAAGTCCTCCCGCCGCGCGTCTTCGCCGTTACCCTCGCGGCCGGCGCTTCGCGCGTCCGTGATCGCCCGCCCGACCCGCCGGCGGCGCCCAGAACCCGCCTCTGCCGGTCACCGCCGACGGCGTCCCCCTCCGCCTTCGCGTCGCGTCGCCCTAACCTCCGTCGCGCCTCTGCCCCTCCGCCGACGTGTCCCCGGCGGCCCTCGCCCTCGCCTGCATCGTTTGTGCCCTCCGCCTCGCCAAGCTTTGTCCTTGTGTTGTAGCAGAGGGTGTTCGATGGGACATGGCTCCTTGCAGAGATGCTAGGTACATGCTTGCACAGTGACTTGCGCTGTTCTGGTGCATTTGCTGCACAAGGTGTACAAGCCCGGGTGTTGTAATCGTGGCAAACCGAAGGCAGGGAACCCTTGCCGCAAGTTCGCCATGGAACCTCGAGGACCCCGTCACGCAACCGAAGACCGCGGAACCCCAAGGTCATCAACGACACCGAGTTCGACACCGGCAAAACCAAGATGGAAGCATAAGACCGTCGATACGGATACGCCTGGAGGCCCGGTCAAGAACGCCCACACGGAGATTCACCCGATCACGGATCGACAAGTACCTCCCTCGAGCCAAACCCGGAAGGACGCCAAGATCGCCACATACCACAAGTACCGCACTTGACGCCAAGTACTTTCCTCCGAAGCCAAGACCGACTCGATTGCGCGGGCCCGACAAGATCCCCGCGACGACAAGAACGACAGCGGCCGGGAGAACCCGATGCCCCGACGCCAACCAAGCCCTGCTCCCCGGTTGCGCCAAGACCTACCTCGATCCGAGACCCTAACCCCGGAGTCCGAGAACGATCCGTCGAACCCTGACCCCGAGACCCGACCCCGAACCCCGGCACCCAAGTTCGTCGAACCCTAATGTGTGAACCCCTTCCCGCAAACCCTATTTTATAACATGATATCAACTTGTTGCACATTTACTTGTCTTGCATGCATTCATTCATGTGGGTTGGGGGCCTTCCGCCGATTCACCTAATAATTAAATATGGGGCCCATATGCGGGCAAATCTAGTCTCATATCGGCCTCATTTAAACTTGTGTAGCGAACCGGTATCTTATCTTGCCTTGTTAAAACCCCATTTAATTTGCGGGGTAGTTAAATAACTTGAACCCCCTAATTAATTGTCGGGACCCCGGTTCCGCTTAATATGACCTAATTGCATCGCACCTTTGCCATGTCATCCATCATACATGCATCATGCCGATCTTCTGTCGTTTTATTAAATAGCGCGATCCTGTTTCTTCTAGTGTTTTGCTTCTTCGGATTGGACCGTTGAGTTGATGTGAGCTTCACCCGATCTTGGATGAACCTTTCGACAATGTTTTCAGCGAGCATCTCCCCTTTCTACCTATCTTACTTTTCTAGTCTTTATTCCTCTTGTTGATCTATTGCTATACGTGTTGCGATGCTTTAGTTTCCGTGCCGTGATATTCCTGCAGCCTTATATTGCCTTGGACACATCCTATTACATTGTTTGGTAGATAGCTGGACTTGCGCGTCGTAGTTGCTTGCTCAAGTCTTGATATGTGTCGCCATATGCCACGCGATTCTTGATGTATTGCCGCAGTTGATGTTGGAGATGGTTCTAGTTTTACTTTTCATCACTTTAATTTCTGTTTAACAACTAAAATTGATTAAGCGAGAGGCATCGGTGGGTGATAGATAATATTTGGTTTCGAGCCCACTTGTGTCCCGTAAGACCCCGAGTACTTGATACTGTTCCTTGATTTTTGCGCTATCCACATCCGGGAGGTATATGGGACCCCCGAGCGAGCTTGATTCATCTTATTTCTAGGGCCACAAACTAGTTTGAGGTTTTATTTACGATCTGTACTTATGCCATGCTTTATGCTTTATTTACGATTGTGCGGGGTGCACTTCTTTATCTTGTTAGGCCGTGACCCGTTTACGTGGTATCAGCAGTCCCGTTTGGGGCATATCATCGTTCACCCCACAAACTTTGGGGTCCGTCTCGAGCTAGCTTACTGCGTTGGTGTACTCAAGGGTGGCCCCTGAAATATTCTGAATCCTGTGATTGTTCACCGTGAAAGCCTCGTTGGGTTTTGATTTGGTTTTCGAGGTTGATCGAGCGTGTGTTGCTATTGGTGCACCCCGGCCGGGTAAAACTTTCTGAAAGCCGTGTCCGCGGATATGGACGACTTGGAGCACAGTATCTCGATCATAGACAAGCATAACTAAAGTTTACTGCTATAAATTTGACTTATAATGACTAGTAATCAGCTCCACTACAACGGAATGGCTAATTAATACTGCCCACAATTGGTTGTTTGGTTGTCGCTTGCGACAATTGTATCTGACTAGTAAGTACTGCAACTACAACGAAATGGCTGAATAAAAGTACCAACAACTGCTGGGTTTTGGGGTTTAACTCATGCTATCTGTACCTGATTAGTAATTGTTGCAACTATCACGGAATGATTAACTAAAAGTGCCCACTGCTTACTTTATCAGGACGATTACCTAAACCTGACTAGTAAAGTGCCGCAACGATAACTGAATAAATAAAACTGCCAACTGTGTGAGTTCCTCGGTTGACTTCCTCGTTTGGTTTCGAGGGGGAAACACCAGGATGGGTTTGTTTGATGGTAGTATCAGGTTGGTTCCGAATAGGTCATTCTCACCCCTCTCTGATAACCGCCAGTTGCATCGAGTCTCTATAGGTTGTTCAGTGCATGTTGCCGCTGCCGCTCAGTCCACCATACCTATGTAGGCGAGGACCGCCGAATTCTAGCCTCGCCGTGTACTGGCCTCGATCGACGCTCCTTCTTTTCCTTTGCCCTTTGTCGGCACCTTTTGTTTAAGCAGGTTTTGAGATCGGCGTCGTTAGTGGTTACCCTTCCGGCTTTGGGCAGGGTTATGGACGCCATTGGTTATTCTTCAGGGCTCTTAGCCCATTTGCTTCTTGTCCGTAGCTGGACGCACTATCGTTTTCAAGGTGATTTGGATCTTGTATATTATATCTGTATTCTTGACTCTTTGAGTCATTATATATATCTGCTCATGGGTCCCATCGAGGCTGTTGTGTAATGTTATTGCCGTTTTCCACCCATCGAAAGTGCTGGTGAGCACCTTTGAATCGTTTCTATGCGGGTTTGGCGAATTTTGCTCAAACTTGCATAGGCCGATTCGAGGTGTTCTGATGGTATCGAGCTCAGCGGTTGCGATACCCCCACAAGTCCAGCCTGTAGGATAACCTAGCTAACGGCCGAAGTAGAGTGTCAAAACTATTTTTGCAAATCGGTTGGATAGTTCTGACTAGGTCTGATTTTACTCCTTACCCCTCTGCTATTCTCCTCTTATCTCGACGTGTTTTGAACCCGCTCTCTTCTCTCTTCAAGTCCAGGATTTCTCGTGGTTGGGTATCCGTCGTACCTTTAGGGTTTCGCTTCTTCCTTTTGTAACGGAGGTGCTACGATCATCAATCTGCAACTTGTCTGTTGTATCTTCCTCCGATCTTTGTTCTGGAGCTCTTTATCCATATGTGTTCCTTGCTGGATATCAGTGACGTTGAAAAACATCTGAGAAGGACGAGCTTTGGTGAAGTTGGAGTCGACCCTGAGCATGTGTTGTTCATGCCAATGGAACCATCGCGAAGCCTAATCGGTGTCTTTCATACGATTTCTCGGCATCATATCTTTGTTCGGATACCGCCTATGAAGATCTTGATCTAATTCGAGTTGGATGCTTAATCCGCCTATTCGTGCGAGTAATGGTTTGAGTGCGGGATGGATTAGCTACCCTACCACTTCTCTTATCATTCGCTCTTGTACGTCGAATCGGGGATCCCGGCGTTTACTCCGTCCATGGAAGTTAGAGGTGGCTCTATCGTTTGATGCCTCTATCTTCGTCCTTTGTTTATCCGGAGTGTTCTCTCGACGATCAGGAACAACGACCCTTTGTTGGTGGTGTCGCCGATTCCCAGATGAAGAAGGAACCCTCGTTAGTGGTGTCGCGAAGATCTACACGAAGCGAGAAGACGCAGATCGCCGACCTTCCTTCCGGTACCATGAGGCGGATCTCGAGGGCGAGATCCCTTGTTAGTGGTGTCGAATTGTGGCATCCCGCAAAACCACTACTAGAAAATCGCGTTGATTTTGTGCATTGCATCGTCATCGCCGCATGTTGTTTGTCAAAAACTATTTTTCAAACCCCGTTTTGTTTTCCAAACGCCCCATCTTTTATTAAAACGCCAAACCCCGGATCTCCGGACTATTCTTGTTTTGTTGCTATCGGGTTTGCAAGCGGCCCAATTAAATTAAAATTATAATTATTTTGGCGGGCGATCGAGCAGGCGTTTGACCGAATCCACCCAAGAACTAAAATCGGTCCACCTACCTACCCCTGCCTTCTAATCCTAAACCCACCCGTTTCTACCCACCCCTCACAGCCACCTCACTCCGCCCAATCCCCAAGTGCCACCTCACTCCTCTTCCCTCACCCTATCCTACACTGCCACATCACCTAGCCCCTATCTCTCTCCTTTTCCTCTCTCTCAAGAACTTCCCACCTCACCACACACATGCCTTGGCCCACATGCCGCCCACCAGCCCCTCCTCTGTGGGCCCCACGTGGGACCCTGTCCGCCACAGCCCGCCTGGCCTCACACCCACCCTCCCCCAGACTAGTCATCCTGCCACCTGAGACCCACCGCCCCACGCCTTGCCTGCCCACCACTCACCTTCCCATGCCTTCCCAGTCCCTCCTTCCCACGACGCAGTGCAGCCCCTGCTCCTCTCCCTCGCGGTCCTCCCTCATCAACCTCGCCCCTCCCCTAGGCGCTCGGCCGCGCCCAGCGTCCTCACGCGCGCCCAGCCCGACCCTCCTCCCTGCCGTCCTCGCGTCTCCCGCTCCGCCTCGCGAGCCCGCTGCCCGCCGCGCCGCCTCACACAAGCCGCGCCTGCCGCCCGGCCGTCACGCCCGCTCGCCACCGCCGTGCTCGCCTCGCCGCCTGCCTGGCCCGCTCACCCGCGTCACGCCCGCCAGGTCGCCTCCGCGCCACTGTCCATCACCCAGACCGCCTCCTCTCCGACCTTCTCCGTGAGCGCGTCGCCCTGCGGCCACCCCCGAGCGCCTCCCGTTCCCCACGCGCCCAGCCGCCCGACCTTCCGCCGCGCCGCCCGCTCACGTCTCCCCGGCGCTTCCACAGTCGCGCTCGTCTGCAAGTCCTCCCGCTGCGTCTTCCGCCGTCACCCCTCGCCTTGCTGGCGCCAGCGTCGCGTCGCCCTAACCTCCGTCGCGCCTCTGCCCCTCCGCCGACGTGTCCCCAGCGGCCCTCGCCCTCGCCTGCATCGTTTGTGCCCTCCGCCTCGCCAAGCTTTGTCCTTGTGTTGTAGCAGAGGGTGTTCGATGGGACATGGCTCCTTGCAGAGATGCTAGGTACATGCTTGCACAGTGACTTGCTTTGTTCTGGTGCATTTGCTGCTGCACAAGGTGTACAAGCCCGGGTGTTGTAGTAATCGTGGCAAACCGAAGGGGCAGGGAACCCTTGCCGCAAGTTCGCCATGGAACCTCGAGGACCCCGTCACGCAACCGAAGACCGCGGAACCCCAAGGTCATCAACGACACCGAGTTCGACACCGGCAAAACCAAGATGGAAGCATAAGACCGTCGTCTGGATACGCTCGAGGCGGTCGTCAAGAACGCCCACGGAGATTCACCCGATCACGGATCGACAAGTACCTCCCTCGACGCCAAACCCGAACGGAAGGACGCCAAGATCGCCACACTACCACAAGTACCGCACCGGACGCCAAGTACTTTCCTCGGCCAAGACCGACCGATTCGCGGGCCCGACAAGATCCCAGCGGCGACAAAGAACGGCAATGGCGGGAGAACCCGATGCCCAGCGCCAACCAAGCCCTGCTCCCGGTTGCGCCAAGACCTACCTCGATCCGAGACCCTAACCCGAGTCGAAACGATCCGTGAACCACGACCCGAGACCCGAACCCCGGCACCCAAGTTCGTGAACCCTAATGTGAACCCCTTCCCAAACCCTATTTTATAACATGATATCAACTTGTTGCACATTTACTTGTCTTGCATGCATTCATTCATGTGGGTTGGGGCCTTCCATGATTCACCTAATAATTAAATATGGGGCCCATATGCGGGCAAATCTAGTCTCATATCGGCCTCATTTAAACTTGTGTAGCGAACCGGTATCTTATCTTGCCTTGTTAAAACCCCATTTAATTTGCGGGGTAGTTAAATAACTTGAACCCCCTAATTAATTGTCGGGACCCCGGTTCCGCTTAATATGACCTAATTGCATCGCACCTTTGCCATGTCATCCATCATACATGCATCATGCCGATCTTCTGTCGTTTTATTAAATAGCGCATCCGGTGTTTCTTCTAGTGTTTTGCTTCTTCGCGGATTGGACCGTTGAGTTGATGTGAGCTTCGCCCCGATCTTCGGATGAACCTTTCGACAATGTTTTCAGGCGAGCATCTCCCCCTTTCTACCTATCTTACTTTTCTAGTCTTTATTCCCTCTTGTTGATCTATTGCTATCTGTGTTGCGATGCTTTAGTTTCCGTACCCGTGATATTCCCTGCAGCCTTATATTGCCTTGGACACATCCTATTACCTGTTGTTTGGTAGATAGCTGGACTTGCGCGTCGTAGTTGCTTGCTCAAGTGCTGATATGTGTCGTCATATGCCACAGTTGCTGATGTATTGCCGCAGGTTGATGTTGGAGATGGTTCTAGTTTTACTTTTCATCACTTTAATTTCTGTTTAACAACTAAAATTGATTAAGCAGAGGCATCGGTGGGTGATAGATAATATTTGGTTTCCGAACGCCCACTTGTGTCCCGTAAGACCCCGAGTACTTGATACCTGTTCCTTGATTTTGCGCGCTATCCACATCCGGGAGGTATATGGGACCCACGAGCGAGCTTGATTCGGTCTTATTTCTAGGGGCCACAAACTAGTTTGAGGTTTTATTTACGATCTGTACTTATGCCATGCTTCTTGCTTTATTCGATTGTGCGGTACCGCTTCTTTATCTGTTAGGGCCGTGACCCGTTCGTGGTATCGACAGTCCCGTTTGGGGCATCTCTTGTCGTTACCGCCCCCACAAACTTTGGGGTCCGTCTCGATAGCTTACTTCGTTGGTGTACTCAAGGGGTGGCCCCTCAAATATTTCTGAATCCTGTGATTGTTCGATCGTGAAAGCCTCGTTGGGTTTTGATTTGGTTTTTCCGAGGTTGATCGGCGTGTGTTGCTATTGGTGCACCCGGCGGGTAAAACTTTCAAGCCGTGTCGCGGATATGGACGACTTGGAGCTGATATCTCGATCATAGACAAGCATAACTAAAGTTTCTTGCTATAAATTTGACTTATAATGACTAGTAATCAGCTCCACTACAGGAATGGCTAATTAATACTGCCCACAATTGTTTGTTTGGTTGTCGCTTGCGACAATTGTATCGACTAGTAAATCTTGCAACTTCTAGCGAAATGGCTGAATAAAAGTACCAACAACTGCTGGGTTTTGGGGTTTAACTCATGCTATCTGTACCTGATTAGTAATTGTTGCAACTATCACGGAATGATTAACTAAAAGTGCCCACTGCTTACTTTATCAGGACGATTACCTAAACCTGACTAGTAAAGTGCGCACGATAACTGAATAAATAAAGCGCCAAGCGTGTGAGTTCCTCGGTTGACTTCCTCGTTTGGTTTAGAAACACCGGGATGGGTTGTTTGATGGTATCAGGTTGGTTCGAATAGGTCATTCTCACCCCTCTCGATAACCGGTTGCATCGAGTCTCTATAGGTTGTTCGATTGCATCTTTGCCGCCGCCGATCCACCATACCTATGTGGCGAGGACAGCGTCTAGCCTCTTGCCGTCGCCTCGATCTTGGCGCTCCTTCTTTTTCCTTTGCCCTTTAGCGGCACCCCTTTTGTTTAAGCGGGTTTTTGAGATCGGCGTCGTTAGCGGGTTACCCTTCGGCTTGGCTGGGCAGGGTTATGGGCGCCATTGGTTATTCTTCGTGGCTCTTAGCCCATTTGCTTCTTGTCGTAGTGGGCCTTTTCTCGTTTTCAAGGTGATTTGGATCTTGTATATTATATCTGTATTCTTGACTCTTTGAGTGTTATATATATATCTCTCTGTGGGTCCCATCGAGGACTGTTGTGTAATGTTATTACTTCGTTTTCCACCCGCACGAAAGTGCCTGGTGGGCACCTTTGAATCGTTTCTATGCGGGTTTGGCGAATTTTGCTCAAACTTGCATAGGCCCGATTCTGAGGGTGTTACACAAAGTTAGACGCTTCTACTTTCTTTGCATATTTTACGTGGTTTGGGGCTTTCAATAAGTGTCGTTCTAACTTACGAAGAAGAACCACAACATTGATACTAGCATTGTTGATTACCCGTTGTAAATTGGATCTTAACTATGCTAGGAGAAACAGGCACCCGCAAAGCCACTTATGCAATAAAAGTTGCATGTCAAGCGTGGAGCAAGTCTCATGAACGATGTCATGTAAGGTTAGCCCAGGCCGCTTCATCCCAACATACCGCAAGATGCAAAGTACACAAAAAGCAATCGACAATAAAAGCATCAACGCCCACAATGACCATTGTGTTCTACTCGTGCAAAAGATCTACATATAGACACGGCTCGATACCCTGTCAGGTTCGTAGCATGGAAAACAAAATTTTCTATCGCATACAAACAAACAAGCCAAGATCTATCTACTAGATTGTAGCAACGAGTCGATGGAATAACTTACCTCGAAGATTCCAAAGTATTTAACGAGCGGATTCTCGTGGGTGATGTAGTCGTACTCTTCGATCTCAAGATCGTGTGGATGATCCTTCGCCAGCTGCGTTCGCGCTTCAATCGTTCACACGTTCGGTACTCGGCGAAGACCTTCCTCTCCCTTGTTCTAGCGGTGGAGGTTGTAGCACTCTCCTCGCGATTCGGCAAGCAACGGCGTGGTACCTAAGTAGAGGAGATCCCTTGAGGCTTCGCTTTGAAAGCGGTATGCTGGATTATGAGAGAGGGCTATTAGTGGTCTAGAGATTTGTAACACCCTCAGAATCGGACCTATGCAAGTTTGAGCAAAATTCGCCAAACCCGCATAGAAACGATTCAAAGGTGCCCACCAGGCACTTTCGTGCGGGTGGAAAGCTAATAACATTACACAACAAGGTCGATGGGACCCACGAGCAGATATATCAGGCGACTCAAAGAGTCAAATGTATATAATATACAAAGATCCAAATCACCTTTAAAACGATAGTGCGTCCATACGGACAAGAAGCAAATGGGGCTAAGAGCCTCAAGAATAAACAATGGCGTCCATAACCCTGCCTGCCAAGCGGAAGGTAACCCTGCTAACGGCGTCGATCTCAAAACCTGCTTAAACAAAAGGGTGCCGAAAGGGCAAAGGAAAAAGAGGCGCAAGACGAGGCCAAAGACACGAGGCTAGAATTGGCGGTCCTCGCCTACATAGGTATGGTGGGTGAGCAGCGGCAAGCACTAAACAACCTATAGAGACTCGATACATCTCGGATATCGAGAGGATAAGAATGACCTAACGGATCCAACACTGAAGCTATCACCAACAAACCCATCTGGCGTTTCCCTCGAGACCAAACGAGGAAGTCATCCGAGAACTCACGGTTGGCTTTTACTTATTTGGTTATCGTTGGCAATTACTAGTATAGATAACCGCCCCGATAGAGTAGCAATGGGCCCTTTAGTTAATCATTCCGTTGAAGTTGCGGCAATTACTAATCGACTGAGATAGCATGATGTAATCCCGAACCCAGCAGTTGTTGGTACTTTTATTCAGCCATTTCGCTGTAGATGCAATATTTACTAGTCAGTACAAAAGTGCAAGCGACACTCCAAACAAGCGATTAAGGGCGTTAATTAGCCATTCCATTATAGTGAAGCCGATTACTAGTCATTATAAAGTCAAATTTACAGAATAAACTTTAGTTATGCTTGTCTATGATCGAGATATCGTGCTCCAAGTCGTCCATATCCATGACACGGCTTTCGAAAGTTTTACCCGGGTGCACCAATAGCAACACACGCCGATCAACCTCGGAAAAACCAAATCAAAACCCAGCGAGGCTTTCACGGTGAACAATCACAGATTCAGAAATATTTCAGGGGCCACCCTTTGAGTAGATCCCCATAGCAGTAAGCTAGCTCGAGACGGCCTCAAGGTTAGCGCCAATGGTTGTGTTTTGGGAACCCGAAGTGTGGCTGGGCTTGTCGATGCCGTAATCACTCCGCCTTCCTAAACAATACAAGGTGCTCCTCGCACAATTTAAATACGAAAGTAGCATGGCATAAGTGCAGATCGTAAATAAAACCTCAAACTAGTTTGTGGCCCCAAGAAATAAGATCAATCAAGCTCACTCAGGGGTCCCATATACCTCCCGGATGTGGATAGCGATAAATCAAGGAATGTATCAAGTACTCGGGGTCTTACGACACAAGTGGTAGTCGGAAACCAAATATTTTCTATCACCCACCGATGCCTCTGCTTATTTCAATTTTAGTTGTTAAAAAGAAATTAAAGTGAACGATAAGTAAAACTATGATCATCTCCAACAGCAACATGCGGCAATACATCAACAACTGTGGCACTGGACGAAACGCAACAACACTTGAGCAAGCGACTATGACGCGCAAGTCCAACTATCTACCAAACAACAGGTAATAGGATGTGTCCAAGGCAAATATAAGGCTGCAAGGGATATTCGGGCACGGAGCTAGAGCATCGCAACACAGATAGCAATAGATCAACAGGAGGGAAGTAAATACTATAAAAGTAAGATAGGTAGAAAGAGGGAGATGCTCGCCTGAAAACATTGTCGAAGGTTGTCCCCGAAGATCGGGGCGAAGCTCACATCAACTCAACGGCCTCATCCGCGAAGAAGCAAAACACTAGAATAAACACCGGATGCACTATTTAATAAAACGGCAGAAGATCGGCATGATGCATGTATGATGTATGGCATGGTGAAGGTGCGATGCAATTAGGTCAGATTAAGCGGAACCGGGGTCCCGACAATTAATGGAATGGTTCATGTTGTTTAGATACCCCCCCAATTAAATGTTGTTATAACAAGGCCAGATAAGATACCGGTTCGCTACTCAAGTTTAAATGAGGCCGATATGAGACTAGAATTGCCCGCGTATGGGCCCCATATTTAATTATTAGGTGAATCGGCATAAGGCCCCCAAACCACATGACAAGATGCATGCAAGAATGACAATTTAATATGCAACAAGTTGTTATTATGTCATAAAATAGGGTTTCGGAAAGGTTCACACATTAGGGGTCTCGACGATCTTGGGGGTCCGGGGTTCGGGGTCAGTCTCAGGTTCGATGGAGTTCGGGGTCGGGGTCCAGGGTTCAGGGTTCGATGGCCTCGGCGGGAGCGTTCTCGGTTGACTGGGGTAGATCTTGTCGCATCGGGGTCTCGGTGTCCGGGGTGAAGTTCTCGGGGTTCCGTGAGGTGGACCTTGTCGCGTCCGGGAAGCAGGACTTGTCTCGGCGTCAGGGGCGCATCGGATTCTCCCGGGTCGATGCCGATCTTGTTGTTGCGCAGATCCTGTCGGGTCCGAGCCATCGAGTCGGCCTTGGCATCGGGCTCAAGTACTTGGCGTATCCGAGATGAAGCGCTTATCGTTCCATGTGGCGGTCTTGGCGTCCGAGCGACGGTCTTGTCGTCTCACACGGGGGTCTTGGCGTCCCGGGGTTTTTCCCGCGTCCGTGATGTAGTTCTTGTCGGTTCCCTGTCGATGGCCTTCGGGTCCCGTGGAGGACGTCTTGTAGTGCCGTAATCCTCAGGGTCGATCATCGATCCGGCGTCGGGCTCCGAAGCGCTTGTCATGGGGCCCGCCTTGTATCTCCGGTCGTGTACTTGGCATCGTCTAAAGGAACAGGGCAGGGCGAACGGTGGCATGCGACCAGGAGAAGGCGCGGCCTCGGCTGCTGAAGACGCGGCACCACGCGGGGCGGGAGCGGTGGGCGGAACGCGGAGAGAGCTCGCAGGGCGGAGGCGCGCAGGCCCGGGGCGGAGGCGCCGGATGGGGCGGGCGGAGGATGGGGCGCGCTGGTAGCGAGAATACCGAGGGCAGGCGGGCGGCGCGCGGAGGAAGATGGCCGGCGGCGCGCTCCAGCGGACGCAGAGGGGAGGCGGGGCGGGCCTGATGGCGGAGGCCGGGCCAGCGCTGCAAAGCGTGAGAGGCTTGGGGCCGACGGAGGCTGGGCCTGGGGGCGGCTCGGGCCTAGGGAAGGGCGGCAGCTCGGCGAGGGGTCACATGAGGGAGGCGGGCAGGAGGCGGGAGAGGCGGCGGAGGCGTGAGGTCACAGGTGGGGCCGCGAGGTGAGGCGGCGGAGGGGCGGTGAGAGGCGGCGCGGGGTCGCAGAGGGGCTCTGGGCGTGGCGGCGAGCCGGAGGGCGAGAGGCAGGCGGAGGCGGGCCGGGCCAGCGGGGAGCCAGGCGAGGAGGGCGGAGGCCGGGCGCAGGGAGGCAGGCCATGCGCCAGCCAGGCGGCCTCTCGGCAGAGAGGCGGTTGGGAGAACCAGCGGCAGGCGGCGCCAGGGAGAAGATGTGCGGCGGGCTTGCAGAGAGAGAGAGAAGGCGGGCGGCGGGGTCGAGAGGAGGAGCTGGCGAGGCGGGCGCCGGAGGTGAGGGTAGCCGAGAGGAAGCAGTGAGGGGCGGTGCCCGAGGAGGATGGCGCGCGGTTGCAGGCAGAGAGAGGCAGGCGAGAAGGGAGGAGGAAGGAGAGGACGCCTGGCTGGGCTGGGGCTCAGCGTGGGTGGGGCCAGTGTGGGCCCAGCGGGACAGGCGGTGGGAGTGGCCAGGGGGTGGGCTGCGTGGTGTGCCGTTATGTGCGAGAGAGAGAGAGAGGGAAGGAAGAGGATAGGGCTGGGCCAAGTGGCAGGTTTTGATTGGCTAGGGAGGGAGAGGGTGGCGTGGCGAGAGGAGATTGGGCGGGGGTGAGGTGGAGGCTGGCTGGGTAGGTTAGTTGGGTGAGTTTAGGAAAAGGGTGGAACTGGTTGGACGTTTTAAACCAGGGGTGGTCGTTCGGGTCTACTCGGCCCGTTCGACTGCCCCACAAAAATAATTTAATATTTTATTTACTTTAATTGGACCATTTGCAAACCGATAGCAACAAAACAAAATACTCCGGAGCCCCGGGGTTTGGCGTTTGAATAAATATGGGGCGTTTTAGAAAACAAAACGGGCTTTGCGAAAATAGTTTTGGCAAACAATGCATGATGATGACGATGCAATGCACAAATTCAACGCGATTTTCTAGTAGTGGTTTTGCGGGATGCCACAAGATTAGACACACCAATTAGAAGGCTCTAAACCGCAGGCTAAAGCAATTAGAAGCTCTAAACCAAACGGCTCTAAACCTGAGATTAGAGGTGGAAACTTGTGTGTCTCAAGGAGGAGCCCTGCCCCTCCTTTTATGGGTGGAGGGGCTAGGCGCGCCAGGGGAGGGAGGGAGTCCCTCCCCAACTTGGCCTAGGGCTGGGCGCCGGCCTGGAGGAGTGGGACTCCTCCTCCAAGTTGGTTCCAACTCCTCTTGCTTGTTTCCCACAGTTTCCTATTTTAGCCGTTTGACTTTCAAACTGGCAATTTGACTTTCATGTTTTTGGAACAGCAAGAACACTTAGTACATGATGCAATCATTCAATGACACATTTATGTACCCTCCCCGGGAGTGCTTAGGACAATCGGAACCTTCTAGAACATTCCGATGAAAACACGGAATCATTCCCGAACTCAAAGCGGGACTTTCCTTATATGAATCTTATTCTCCGGACCATTCCGGATCACCTCGTGATATCCGGATCCCATCGAGACTCGAACAACATTGGTCTCTTTCTCATAATACCATAACTACTCAAAATAACGTCGAATCCTTAAGTGTGTCTCCCTACGGTTCGTGAATTATGCGGACATGATCGAGACACTTCTCCGAACAATAACCAATAGAGGAATCTGAAATTCATATGGCTCACATATTTCTCACGATTACTTTGCGATCGAATGAACCACTTACATACGATACTAATTTCCCTTTGTCTCACAATAGTTTACTTATCCGAGGTTATGATCGTGGTATCTCTGCATACCTAGTTCAACCTCGTTACCGATAAGTACTCTTTTCTCGTTCCGTGATATGTGATCCCTTGTGACCTAGTCACATGCTTGCAAGCCAATTGGATGACATTCCACGAGAGGGCCAGTATATCTATCCGTCATGTGGATGGACAAATCCCACTCTTGATCCATGTGTTTCAACCAATACTTTCCGAACACTTAATGCCACCTTTATAGCCACCGATACGGTGTGGTGTTTGATGTCATCAAAGCATCCATCCGTAAAGGTGATATGCATGATCTCATGGTCGAAGGAATTAGGTTACTATGTATCAGAAAGCATATAGCAATTGAACTATTGAAATGACTTGATCTTTATGCTACGCTTATCAATAGGAGTATGTCCACCATATCATTCTCCTAACGATATGATTTTGTTGTTGATAACATCTCAATGTTCATGATATGGAAACCACAATCATTTAATCAACCAACAAGCTAGTGAAGTATAGAGGCTATACTAGGGACTTCAAATTAAGTTTATAAATCACACAAGTATTAATGTTTCCTTGTTAATACTATTATAGCATGAATATAAACATTTATCATAAACACAAAGATATAATAATAACTACATTTATTATTGCCTCTAGGGCATATCTCCAACAATTATTACAGTCATTCCAGAGACAACATAGTCTTTACAACTCCAAGGCCAGGCCTAGTACAAGAGTTTAAATAAGTAAATAGATAAAAGTCTTCATCTTCATGTGCCACGAGCAAACATATTGAGTGTAGACTCATGACTCTAATCCTCATCGAGTAACCGCAACATCACAAGTTATAGCCATGGGTCAATACATTGGAATAGTATTGGCAAGTGATACCTTAGTATAATTTTTGGTGGACTACATACTATATGCAGTTTGGCTAAGTGTAGATTAGGCTTGCTTGCTCAAAATAGGTTTTACCTATTAGTTGAAATCACTAAGTTTTTCTTTGTCAAAACTTTTCCCAAGGAACCACCAATAGACATTGGGGTCCTTCAACCTTGTTCACCCACAAGTTTTACTTAGAAATTGGGATGAGGAGATTCTTGATAGCTTCCATGTCTTGATGCTCAAGTTGTCCAATACCAGGGACATGGCTAAGTACTTAGATTCTTCCATCTGCAGAGGTTGTCCACTTTCCCCACCAGACTTGATTTTCACCAAGACAGGACCTTTCATAAGCCTTCCCTTAGACCAAATGGACGCGTTCCAACCTATCATCCCACTACCACCAACTGTCCAAATGGCTCAGTTCTAGCAACATTTATCATAAACACAAAGATATAATAATAACTACATTTATTATTGCCTCTAGGGCATATCTCCAACAGTCTCCCACTTGCACTAGAGTCATCTAATCTAGATTACATGGTAATATACCGAACACCCATGGCAGTTGGTGTTGTTCATTTTGCCCTCGGGAGAGGTTTAGTCAACGGATCCGCCACAATCGATCTGTGTGCTTTGAAAATCTTTATATCCCCATCACGGATATGTTCTCGAATAGCGTGAAAACGCAGCTTGATATGCTTGACTTCTTGTGTGACCTTGGTTCTTGCGCATTGGCTATGGCGCCCATGTTATCACAATGAGATAGACATTGGGTCCAGACTTGGAACCACACCCAGCTGTAATGAACTCTTTCATCCATATCGCTTGTGAAGCCTCAAGCGACCATGTATTCCGATTCAGTTGAAGATCTCGCCACAACGCTTTGCTTTGCACCTCCACTAATCACGCACCATTCAAAATAAATACGTATCCAGTTGTGATTTAGAATCATCCGGATCGGTGTTCCAACTAACATCGGTGTAACCATTAACAACGAGCTGTTCATCACCTCCATAAGAAAGAACCATATCCTTAGTTCTTCTCAAGTACTTAAGGATGTTTTTGATCACGTCCAATGATCCACTCTGGATCACTTTGATATCTGCTAGTTAAACTAACGATATGCAATGTCGGGTCTAGTACATAGCATGGCATACATTAGAGATCCTATGGTTGAGGCATAGGAGTCTTACTCATCCTTTCTCTATCTTACGCCGATGTTGGACTTTGAGTTTTACTCAAGGTCGATTGAGCAACATGGGCAAGAACCCTTTCTTGCTCTCTTCCATTCCAAACTTCTTTAGAACTTTGTCCAAATATGTACTCGGTGACAATGATATTTGGCGTTCGATCTATCTCTATAAATCTTTATGCCTAATATGTAAGCTGCTTGCCAAGATCCTTCATTGAAAGACTATTATTCAAATATTCCTTGACACTATTAAGAAGGTCTACATCATTCCCAATCAACAATATGTCATCCACATATAGTATTAAGGATGCTCTGAGCTCCCACTCACTTTCTTGTAAATACAAGCTTCTCCATAAGTTTGTATAAAACCAAAACTTTGATTACCTTATCAAAGCGTTAATTCCAACCGGGATGCTTGCTTCAATCCATAGATGGACCGTTGAAGTTTGCATACCTTGTTAGCATCTTTAGGATCGACAAAACCTTTGGGTTGCATCATATACAACTCTTCATCAATATCTCCATTGAGGAATGTTGTTTTGACATCCATCCGCCATATCTCATAATCATAATATGCAGCGATTGCTAACATAATCCTCACGGACTTTAGCTTCTCGGTGAGAAAGTCTCATCGTAGTCAACTCCTTGAATTTGTCGAAACCCTTTGCGACAAGTCGAGCTTTATAAACGATAACATTACCATGACCTTTGACCGACATAACATTACCATCGGCATCTCATTTCTTCTTGAAAATCCATTTGTTCTCGGCCTTCCGCCATCCGTAAGTCCACCAAAGTCCATACTTGGTTTTCGTACATGGATCCAATCTCGGATTTCATGGCTTCTTGCCATTTATTGGAATCCTCATCATCGCTTCCTCATATGTCTCGGGGTCATCGGTGTTGTCCACCAACATGACACTCATAACGGAATCATACCAATGCGTGGTACGAGTTCTCGTTGACCTCCGAGGCTCTGAGCAACTTCAACCAAGTTTCATGATCATTATCATTAGCTTCCTCTCTAATTGGTGCGGGCACCACAGAACTTCTTCCGGTCTGCGCTACTCGCAATTTCGAGAGAAGGTTCGACAACCTCGAGTTCTACTTTCCTTCCGGTCACTTCTTCGAGAGAAATTCCTTCTAGAAAGGATCCATTCTTAACAACAAAGATTTTGCCTTCGGATCTATGATAGAAGGTATACCCAATAGTTTCCTTCGGGTATCCTATGAAGGCGCATTTTTACGCTTTGGGTTCAAGCTTGTCCGTAACTTCTTTACATAGGCCTCGCATCCCCAAACTTTAAGGAGCGACAATTTAGGTTTCTTCCCAAACCATAATTCAACGGTGTCGTTTCAGCGGATTTAGACGGTGCCCTATTTAAAGTGAATGCGGCTGTTTCTAATGCATAACCCCAAAATGATAGCGGTAAATGTAAGTGACATCATAGAACGAACCATATCTAAGAGAGTTCGATTCTGACGTTCGGACACACCATTACGTTGTGGTGTTCCCGGTGTCAATTGTGAAAGTATTCGCACTTCTTTAAATGCTCGCCAAACTCGTAACTTAGATATTCACCTCCACGATCGAGCGTAGAAATTTAATCTTCTTGTTACGTTGATTCTCTACCTCACTTTGAAACTCCTTAAACTTCTCGAAAGTTTCGACTTATGTTTCATGAAATAGATATACCCATATCTACTCAAGTCATCTGTGAAGGTAAGAACATAACGATAACCACATGATGCTACACTCATTGGACCACACACATCGGTATGTATGATTTCCAATAAGTCCGCTCGCTCCATCATACTGAAAATGGAGTCTTAGTCATTTTTCCCATCGGACATGCTTATCTTTCAAGTGATTCAAGAAGTCCATCGGAATGGAGTTTCTTCATACGCTTCACTCCAATGTGACCAAGGCACATATAGGTCGAATTATCGCGATTTCAAACGTTTAGCCTCAATATTGTTGATATGTGTATTTCCACTATCGAGATTCAATAAGAATAGACCATCTATCAAAGGTGCATGTGCGTAAAACATATTACTCATATAAATCGAACAACCATTATTCTCGGCTTAAAAGTAACCGTCTCGCAATAAACAAGATCCCGATATAATGTTCATGCTCAACGCAGCACTAAATAACAATTATTTAAGTATAAAACTAATCCCGATGGTAGATGAAGAGGTAGCGTGCGACCGCGATCACATCAACCTTTGATCCGTTTCCCACGCGCATCGTCACCTCGTTCTTCGCTAGCTTCCGTTTATTCGCAGACATGTTTGAGTTACAAATATAAGCAACAACGAGATCAAATACCCGCACTACTACGGTACTAGTGAGATACACATCAATAACATGTATATCGATATACCTTTCTTCTTGATGTTGCCGTTCTTCGATCCGCCAAGTACTTTGGGCAATTCCGCTTCGGTGACCTTTTCCCTTGCAAAAAGCACTCGATTTGCTTTGGTCCACCTTGGTTTCTTCGTCGGCGTGGTAACTTTCTTACCACCCTTCTTGAAGTGTCCTTTGCTTAGACTTGCCTTTCTTGAGTTTGGTGGTCTTATTGACCATCAACACTTGGTGCTCTTTCTTGATCTCCACTTCGCAGACTTTAACATAGCAACAGTTCGCAACTCTTTGTTCATGTTCGCATGTTGTAGTTCATCACAAAGTTCCTGTAACTTGGTGGCGGGATGGAGGACGCGGTAAATCCCCAAAGCATTAGGAATCACTATACCCAAGCTTTGAAGTTTGTTTGCGTGACCACATCTTAAGCACATGCTCACCGACGGAGCTGCCCTCTTCCATCTTGCGGTTAAAGAACTTTGAAGCCTCATAGCTTTCAATTGCCGCATGAGTCTCAAAATCAATTTGAGATCCTTGACAATATCATATGGGTCGACTCTTCAAACCTTTTTCAAGCTCCGATTCTAAACCATACAAGATAGCACACTAAACTATGGAGTACCGATTCTTCCGAGCGAGGTAAACATTCTTTACTTCATCGGAAGCATCACCGCAGTGGGTCACCCAATGCATCCAGACATAGGTCAAATTACCACCGTGAGGACAATCCTCAAATTGCGGAACCAATCCATGATTGCTTCCATTGTTTTTCAACTTTTCTTTCTCTAGGAACGCATTAAAATTGATGGTAGGGGTTGCCATTGATCTACAACATATTTGCAATAGTTTAGACTAAGTTTATGACAAACTGAGTTCAAATTAATTAATGAAATTAAACTAGGAGAACTCCCACTCAAAACAACATCCCTCACATTGTTTTAGTGATCACACGAACCAAATCCACTACATCAACACCGATCATCACGAGAGTTGATATAGTTTCAATGGCGAACAATCATCATGTTCATCATATCTACTATACGATTCATGCTTTACCTTTCGGTAATCCGTGTTCCGAGACCATGTACACATGCTAGGCTCGTCGAGATCAAACCTTAGTTTCTGCATGAGCAAATCTGGCTTGCTCACGTTGTATACACTTGCAGAATCTAACACACCCGATCATCACGTGGTGCTTCGAAACAACAAGCTTTAGCAACGGTGCTAACTAAGGGCGAACACTTTATGATTTGAAATTCATGTGCATGAGGATCATCTTATAATGCTACCGTCTACTAAGCAATACAAGATGCATAAAGGATTAACATCACATGCAATTCATAATATGTGATATGATATGGCCTTTCTTCTTTGTGCTTCCGATCTCCATCTTCAAACACGAACATGATCTCCATCATCACCGATTGCATCAAGGTCAATGGCGCTTCACCATGGTTGTCGCCCACGCTTCAACTATTACAACTACTTTGAATAGACATGCGGGTCTTAACATAAATTAAAGACAACCATATGGCTCCTGCCAGTTGCCAACTTACAATAAGGAACATTGCATACATCAAATATAATCACAATCATGGCCATATCACATCAGCACACCCCTGCAAAACAAAGTTAGACGCCTCTACTTTCTTTGCATATTTTACGTGGTTTGGGGCTTTCAATAAGTGTCGTTCTAACTTACGAACAAGAACCACAACATTGATACTAGTATTGTTAGTCACCCGTTGTAAATTGGATCTTAACTATGCTAGGAGAAAGCCCCATAAAGCCACTTATGCAATAAAAGTTGCATGTCAAGCGTGGAGCAAGTCTCATGAACGATGTCATGTAAGGTTAGCCCAGCCGCTTCATCCCAACATACCGCAAGATGCAAAGTACACAAAAGCAATCGACAATAAAAGCATCAACGCCCATGACCATTGTGTTCTACTGTGCAAAAGATCTACATATAGACACGGCTCGATACCATGCGGGTTCGTAGCATGGAAAACAAAAATTTTCTATCGCATACAAACAAACAAGCCAAGATCTATCTACTAGATTGTAGCAACGAGTCGATGGAATAACACCCTCGAAGATTCCAAAGTATTTAACGATTCTCGGTGTGAAGTCGTATTTCTTTCCGATCTCAAGATCGTGTGGATGATCCTTCCGCGGTCACACGTTCGGTACTCGACGAAGACCTTCCTCTCCTTGTTCTAGCAGGCGGAGGTTGTAGCACTCTCCTCGCAGAGACAACGGGCGTGGTACCTAAGTAGAGGGAGATCCCAGGCTTGCCGGAGCGAGTATGGTGGATTATGAGAGAGGGCTATTAGTGGTCTAGATATTAGACACACCAATTAGAAGGCTCTAAACCGCAGGCTAAAGCAATAAGAAGCTCTAAACCAAACGGCTCTAAACCTGAGATTAGAGGTGGAAACTTGTGTGTCTCAAGGAGGAGCCCTGCCCCTCCTTTTATGGGTGGAGGGGCTAGGCGCGCCAGGGGAGGGAGCGAGTCCCTCCCCAACTCGGCCTAGGGCTGGGCGCCGGCCTGGAGGAGTGAGACTCCTCCTCCAAGTTGGTTCCAACTCCTCTTGCTTGTTTCCCACAGTTTCCTGTTTTAGCCGTTTGACTTTCAAACTGGAATTTTGACTTTCATGTTTTTGGAACAGCAAGAACACTTAGTACATGATGCAATCATTCAATGACACACTCATGTACCCTCCCCGAGTGCGGACAATCCGGAACCTTCTCGAACATTCGATGAAAACACTAATCATTCCCGAACTCAAACGGACTTTCCTTATATGAATCTTATTCTCCGGACCATTCCGGATCACCTCGTGATATCCGGATCCCATCCGAGACTCGAACAACATTCGGTCTCTTTCTCATAATACCATAACTACTCAAAACAACGTCGAATCCTTAAGTGTGTCTCCTACGGTTCGTGAATTATGCGGACATGATCGACACTTCTCAACAATAACCAATAGAGGAATCTGAAATTCATATGGCTCCACATATTTCTACGATTACTTTGCGTCGAATGAACCACTTACATACGATACCAATTTCCCTTTGTCTCATGATAGTTTACTTATCCGAGGTTATGATCGCGGTATCTCTGCATACCTAGTTCAACCTCGTTACCGATAAGTACTCTTTTCTCGTTCCTGATATGTGATCCCTTGTGACCTAGTCACATGCTTGCAAGCCAATTGGATGACATTCCACCGAGGGCCCAGTATATCTATCCGTCATGTGGATGGACAAATCCCACTCTTGATCCATGTGTTTCAACCAATACTTTCTGAACACTTAATGCCACCTTTATAGCCACCCAGGTACGGTGTGGTGTTTGATGTCATCAAAGCATCCATCCGGTAAAGGTGATATGCATGATCTCATGGTCGAAGGAATTAGGTTACTATGTATCGAAGCATATAGCAATTGAACTATTGAAATGACTTGATCTTTATGCTACGCTTATCAATAGGAGTATGTCCACCATATCATTCTCCTAACGATATGATTTTGTTGTTGATAACATCTCAATGTTCATGATATGGAAACCACAATCATTTAATCAACCAACAAGCTAGTGAAGTATAGAGGCTATACTAGGGACTTCAAATTAAGTTTACAAATCACACAAGTATTAATGTTTCCTTGTTAATACTATTATAGCATGAATATAAACATTTAGCATAAACACAAAGATATAATAATAACTACATTTATTATTGCCTCTAGGGCATATCTCCAACAATTATTACAGTCATTCCAGAGACAACATAGTCTTTACAACTCCAAGGCCACAGGCCTAGTACAAGAGTTTAAATAAGTAAATAGATAAAAGTCTTCATCTTCATGTGCCACAGGCAAACGTGTTGAGTGTAGACTCATGACTCCTAATCCTCATCAGAGTAACCTGCAACATCACAAGTTATAGCCGCAGTGGGTCAATACATTGGAATAGTATTGGCAAGTGATACCTTAGTATAATTTTTGGTGGACTACATACTATATGCAATTTGGCTAAGTGTAGCTTAGGCTTGCTTGCTCAAAATAGGTTTTACCTATTAGTTGAAATCACTAAGTTTTTCTTTGTCAAAACTTTTCCCAAGGAACCACCAATAGACATTGGGGTCCTTCAACCTTGTTCACCCACAAGTTTTACTTAGAAATTGGGATGAGGAGATTCTTGATAGCTTCCATGTCTTGATGCTCAAGTTGTCCAATACCAGGGACATGGCTAAGTACTTAGATTCTTCCATCTGCAGAGGTTGTCCACTTTCCCCACCAGACTTGATTTTCACCAAGACAGGACCTTTCATAAGCCTTCCCTTAGACCAAATGGACGCGTTCCAACCTATCATCACACTATCACCAACTGTCCAAATGGCTCAGTTCTAGCAACATTTATCATAAACACAAAGATATAATAATAACTAAATTTATTATTGCCTCTAGGGCATATCTCCAACAGTCTCCCACTTGCACTAGAGTCATCTAATCTAGATTACATGGTAATATACCGAACACCCATGGCAGTTTGGTGTTGGTCATGTTTTGCCTCTGAGAGGTTTAGTCAACGGATCCGCCACATTCGGATCTGTGTGTACTTTGCAAATCTTTATATCCCCATCCCGGATATGTTCTCGAATAGCGAAACGCAGCTTGATATGCTTGACTTCTTGTGTGACCTTGGTTCTTGCGCATTGGCTATGGCGCCCATGTTATCATAGTAGATAGACATTGGGTCCAGCACTTGGAACCACACCCATTGTAATGAACTCTTTCATCCATATCGCTTCTTGTGAAGCCTCCGGCAGCCATGTATTCCGATTCAGTTGAAGATCTCGCCACAACGCTTTGCTTTGCACTCCTCCAGCTAACTTGCACCATTCAAAATAAATACGTATCCAGTGATTTAGAATCATCCGGATCGGTGTTCCAACTAGCATCGGTGTAACCATTAACAACGTTGTTCATCACCTCCATAAGAAAGAACCATATCCTTAGTTCTTCTCAAGTACTTAAGGATGTTTTGATCATTGTCCAATGATCCACTCTGGATCACTTTGATATCTGCTAGTTAAACTAACGACATATGCAATGTCGGGTCTAGTACATAGCATGGCATACATTAGAGATCCTATGGTTGAGGCATAGAGTCTTACTCATCCTTTCTCTATCTTCTGCCGATGTTGGACTTTGAGTTTTACTCAAGGTCGTATAGCAACATGGGCAAGAACCCTTTCTTGCTCTCTTCCATTCCAAACTTCTTTAGAACTTTGTCCAAATATGTACTGTGACAATGATATTTGGCGTTTGATCTATCTCTATAAATCTTTATGCCTAATATGTAAGCCTTGCCAAGATCCTTCATTGAAAGACTATTATTCAAATATTCCTTGACACTATTAAGAAGGTCTACATCATTCCCAATCAACAATATGTCATCCACATATAGTATTAAGGATGCTACAGGGCTCCCACTCACTTTCTTGTAAATACAAGCTTCTCCATAAGTTTGTATAAACCAAAACTTTTGATTACCTTATCAAAGCGTTAATTCCAACTTCGGATGCTTGCTTCAATCCATAGATGGACCGTTGAAGTTTGCATACCTTGTTAGCATCTTTAGGATCGACAAAACCTTTGGGTTGCATCATACAACTCTTCATCAATATCTCCATTGAGGAATCTTTGTTTTGACATCCATCCGCCATATCTCATAATCATAATATGCGTGATTGCTAACATAATCCTCAGACTTTAGCTTTGCTCTTGTGAGAAAGTCTCATCGTAGTCAACTCCTTGAATTTTTGAAACCCTTTTGCGACAAGTCGAGCTTTATAGACGATAACATTACCATCGACATCTGTTTTCTTCTTGAAAATCCATTTGTTCTCGACACCTTCCGCCATCCGTAAGTCCACCAAAGTCCATACTTGGTTTTTGGTTTTCGTACATGGATCCAATCTCGGATTTCATGGCTTCTTGCCATTTATTGGAATCTGGGCTCATCATCGCTTCCTCATATGTCTCGGGGTCATCGGTGTTGTCCACCAACATGACACTCATAACGGAATCATACCAATCTGGAGTGGTACGAGTTCTCGTTGACCTCCGAGGCTCTGTAGCAACTTCAACCGAAGTTTCATGATCATCATCATTAGCTTCCTCTCTAATTGGTGCAGGCACCACAGGAACTTCTTCCGGTGCTGCGCTACTCGCAATTTCGAGAGAAGGTTCGACAACCTCGTCGAGTTCTACTTTCCTTCCAGTCATAAGCCTTCCCTTAGACCAAATGGACGCGTTCCAACCTATCATCCCACTACCACCAACTGTCCAAATGGCTCAGTTCTAGCAACCTATGTGATGCAGGAAGAGCCCATATTGCCAAGTGGCTGCACTAGAAGCTTCTTAACATTTGGCCTCTCAATTCCCTTTGTTCCTGGGTGGCTTTCCACAAGTGAGATACACAAGGTAAACCATAGAAATGGGCCTTGTGTAACCACTCAACATAAACCATTCCTTCCATTCCACCCAGGTGTTTCATTCACTTAGTTGTTTTATTAGGAAAAACACAAGTCCAAAGACTTAGAAATATTTTCATCATAGCATGTATATTTCACCACCCTTGGTTGCTACTAGCTAGGCTAAGCATGGCATAGATAAGCATCTTAACTTAGAAATTTCCTAGCAATTCTACACTACTAGGATTTCTCAACATGGCATATAAGCAAAATATAACATGCAAGACTAGCAAAATATTTCTAATACTTAGTAGAAAACATAGGGATAAAAATATCATGAAGCACCACTTGCCTTGGTAGTTTGGAGAGTAGCTACACTCCTCACAATCACAATCACTATTGGCACCAAAATCTACACATATAATCATAGCAACAAATCACATACAAAATAAATACAAACAAAAATATATGGATGCAGGCAATATGATATGTGATGATTTTCTAAACTCAACAAAACAAGTGTACAGTACTAGTTCATAAACAAGTTCAAAACTTGCCAAACAACATTTATTTAAACCCTAAAACATTACTCAAACATTTCATATACCCAAAATAGCCTTACACATGTTTCTGTAAATAAAACCATTTTAACAGATGCAAAACATTAAACACATTGCATTTTTAGAAAGGGCTTGTTCTCCTGATTCCATTGATATAAAATTTATCAAATTTGGACGTGGGAATCAAAAGTTATGGCTAAAACAATTTCAAACAACTAATAGATTCAAATCCTGATTTTAAACCTAAACTCTAGCCACGCGTCATAACCTGATTGGTGCGTACCGGTTCGCACAGGATCGCGCAAACAGGCCGTTAGATCTACTTAATCTGCACGTCCCAGATCTACTCATACCGATCCGTTAATGATTATGATCTGTCTGTATTTGGATCTAGATCCAACGGTCCACGATCAAGCGACCATGGATGGGCGGCGCCAGCGGTGGCATCTGGCGGCGGCGGCTCTGTCTACGGCGGCGCGGCGGCTACAGGGGGTTCTAGGGTCGTCGGAGGTGCTTACCGGGCTCGTAGCGATGCACTGATGCTCAACCTGGCGACGGCTTGGCAAGGGGTGCACGAACACGGCTGCACGGGCTCGTCGGAGTTGCTGGCGGCGTCAGATGCTTGCAGTCAAAGATGTTGCCGAGGTTACGCGTCGACCTAACACGAGCCAGATGGTTTAGGAGATGCGCAAAGGCCTGGCGATCAAGACAGTATCAAAGGGGAGGCAAGGGGAGGTCTTGTTTTACCTGAATTGCACGTCGGTCGGCGGCGGCTCGGTATTCGCGGTGTGAGCGAAGGCGTCGCCTGGGTCACGAGAAAGCAAATAGAGGCATCGGTGAATGCGGGACATGCTGGTCACGATGGTTTGAACCAGGGCGGTGATCGATTACTCACGAGATTGGTCGCCGGTGCGTCTGTGCAGCGGTGCAAGCGATTACGGGCGGACTGGGGCGTTTATGTCGGCTTTGTTGGAAATGGCGAGAGGTGGTCTTATAGCTAGCGGGGCGAGGATCGCGCGCGGTATCAATGGCAATTAAGCCCGCGGTGACTGCGGTGAGGTAACGGCGGAGCGAGCGTCGCGGCCGCGCGTGATTGACGACGACGACGGCGTGGTCGCAGGGTCCACTCGTCGTGAGTGAAACAGAAGGAGGTGGGGTCGGTGGTCGTGACTTGGTGGGTTCGTGTGAGTGAGAGAGAGGGAACCGGGTGGGCTTAGTGGGCTGAATCCGTCGTTGGGCTAGATAGGTGGTGCCGGCCTTTTTCTATTTCTTTTCTCCTTTTCTTTTTCTGTTTTCAATTTCAGGAATCAATTCAAATGATTTCAAAATCTATTTGAATTCAAATCTTTTCAGGATTTTTGCAGTGTGCAACAATCACATTTCTAAGCATAAAACCAAGTGGTCACTTTGAATTGGCCTGGTCACTTGAAATAAAATAAAATAGCAGTGACATAGCACTAGTTTGAATAAGTTTTGAAATTGGTTTTCAAATCATATTTTTTTTGAAACTTTGGTTTAAATCTTGGCAATCTAGCAATACAACCTACAAAGTTTGGTTCAAGGAACAACAATCTCCCATTGGAGAGTAGCATTTGCTCAAATGCTGATCACATGAAATAATGAGCTCATATGCTCCTGTTTTTGAATTGATTTGTTTGAAATGAATTCTACATGATCATGGATGCATGGATGATATGCATGAGTTTGAAACATGGTTTTAGGGATGTTACAAATCTAACCCCCTTAAGGTTAATCTCGCCCTCGAGATTCGGATTGGCTAGCAAATAGGTGAGGGTGGTCTTTCCGAAGATCATCTTCTCTTTCCCATGTTGCTTCTTCTTTGGAATGATGGTTCCATTGAACCTTGCAGAACTTGATAGTCTTAGTCCGAGTAACTCTTTCTGCAGTCTCAAGAATCTTGATAGGTTTATCTTCATAAGTGATATCACTTTCCAATTGAACCTCTTCCAAAGGTATAATATCCTTCAAAGAAGTTTCTTCCATTTCTGGATGACATTTCTTAAGCTGACTCACATGAAACACATTATGAACAGCTGACAAAGATTCTGGCAATTATATTGCATAAGCAACTTCTCCTTTACGACTCAGAATTTTTGAATGGTCCAACATATCTTGGGGCCAACTTCCCTTTGACTCCAAACCTCTTCACTCCACGAAGTGGTGACACTCTAAGATAAGCTCTGTCACCAACTTCATAGGTGACTTCTCTACGCTTAGGATCTGCGTAGCTTTTCTGTCGGAACTGTGCTATCTTTAATCTGTCCTTAACCAGCTTGACTTTCTCTTCAGCTTCTTTGATAAGTTCTGGTCCGAACAAACTTCTTTCCCCCACACCATTCCATAACAATGGGGTGGTACATTTTCTCCCGTAGAGAAACTCAAATGGTGCCATCTCAATGCTGGCTTGATAGCAGTTGTTATAAGAAAATTCCGCGTAAGGTAGACTTTCATCCCAACTGGCTCCATAGTCTAGGGCACATGCCCTCAACATGTCTTCAAGAATCTGATTAGTCCTTTCTGTCTGTCCATCAGTTTGAGGATGAAAAGCAGTGCTGAATTCCAACCTCATTCCCAATGACTCATGTAATTGCCTCCAAAAATGAGAAGTGAATTGGGTCCTCTATCTGACACAATACTCTTGGGTACTCCATGTAGACATACAGTTCCACTCATATAGACCTTGGCTAACTTAGCACTTGTATAGGTTGTCTTCCCGGGTATGAAATGAGCCACTTTAGTTAGGCGATCCACTACTACCCAAATAGAATCATATCCTGACCGGGTCCTTGGTAATCCGGTAATGAAATCCATACCAATCTTGTCCCACTTCCAATCAGGAATAGGTAGTGGTTGAAGCAAACATGCTGGTTTCTGATGTTCCTCTTTCACTCTACTACACACATCACACAAAGCAATATGTTCGGCGATGTCCTTCTTGAGGTTATTCCACCAAAATATTTCCTTCATATCCATGTACATTTTGGTGTTACCCGGATGAATGGAATATGGTGAGTTGTGTGCTTCTTGCAGAATCAGTTTCCGAAGCTCCGGATTTTGTGGAACACAGATACGTTTTCAATGCCATAAAGTTCCCTGTTTGTCTTCATGGAATCCTTTGGCTTTTCCCTTACCAATCTTTTCCTTAATCTCTTCGATTTCCTTATCAGTCTTCTGGGCTTGTTTGATCTTGTCCAACAAAGTGGGTTGTACATCCAAAGACATGAGATGTCCTTGAGGCACAATCTCCAATCTGAGGTCTCTAAATTGGGCACACAGATCATCCGGCAGTTCTCCCTTAGTGAGGCCATTCACAAAAACCTTACGGCTTAGAGCATCCGCTTCAACATTTGCTTTACCGGGGTGGTATTGCAAACTCAAGTCATAGTCCTTGATGAGTTCTAGCCATCTTCTTTGTCTCATGTTAATTTCCTTCTGGGTGAAGATATACTTCAAACTCTTGTGGTCAGTGAACACTTCACATCGCTTTCCCAAAAGATAGTGTCTCCATGTTTTGAGTGAATGGACAACAGAGGCTAACTCTAAATCATGAGTAGGGTAGTTCACTTCATGAGTTTTGAGTTGTCTCGAGGCATTAGCCACAACTTTCCCTTCTTGCATAAGTACGGCACCCAAACCATGATGAGATGCATCACAATACACTTGGAAATCCTTCTCCAAATCTGGCAGACATAAGACTGGTGCTGTCATAAGTCTCTTCTTCAATTCTTGAAAGCTGAGTTCACAACCTTCAGACCAAGCAAATTTCTTGTCTTTATTTAGCAATTCTGTCATAGGCTTAGCTACCTTGGAGAAATTTTCAATGAATCTTCTATAGTAACCTGCTAAGCCAAGGAAACTACGAACTTCTTTCACTGATTTGGGAGATTCCCATTCGATTCTGGTGAAACTTTAGCAGGATCAACTGCAACACCATCTCCTGACACAACGTGTCCAAGAAATCCAACTTCATTCAACCAGAATTCACACTTGCTGAATTTGGCATAAAGTTTATGCTCTCTAAGTTTCTCAAGTATCAAACGCAAATGTCCTTCATGTTCTTCTTTGCTCTTGGAGTAGATCAAACTGTCATCGATGAAAACGACAACAAACTTATCAAGAAATTCCATGAAGACCTTGTTCATCATATTCATGAAGTATGCTGGTGCATTGGTCAAACCAAATGGCATCACAGTATACTCATGCAATCCATACCTTGTGGTGAAAGCTGTTTTAGGTATGTCTTGCTCTCTTATCTTGAGTTGGAAATAACCTGACCGAATATCAATTCTTGAGAACACATAAGCTCCTTCTAACTGATCAAACAAGTCATTGATTCTAGGCAAAGGATATTTGTTCTTGATAGTCACCTCATTGAGTAAACGGTAATCTATACATAACCTTTGACTTCTATCCTTCTTTTCCACAAACAAAACTTGGGCTCCCCAAGATGAAGAACTTGGTTGAATAAATCCTTTCTGCAACTGTTCTCCAAGTTGTTTCTTGAGTTCTTTCAGTTCATCAACTGACATCTTGTATGGTCTCTTTGCTATTGGTCCAGATCCTGGTAGCAAATCAATAAGGAACTCCACATCTCTATCTGGTGGCATTCCCGGCAATTCTTAGGAAACACATCCGGATATTCGGTCACAATTGGCACTTGTCCATGCTAACCCCCTTAAGAGAATTTAGCTTACTCCTTTTTGCTACAAAATTGGTCTTGAATCTGATCCTTTTATTTTCTAGAGTTGTGAGTGAGATAGTATGGTTGGCACAATCTATGACTCCCTTGTGTTTAGTCATCCAGTCCATTCCCAAAATGACATCCAATCCTTGGGAGTTTAGGATTATCAAGTTAACAGGAAACTTATACTTCCCAAACTCTATGACTAGATCATGACATCCTGAATTCACTAACATTTCTCCACCAGGAGAACTTACTTTTATGGGACACCCAATAGTTTCTACCGGTAGTTCATTTCTTTCAACAAATGCTCTTGATATGAATGAATGAGATGCACCAGTATCAAAGAGAACAAATCTTTGGAAGCAATTGAGTTTGAACTTACCAACAGACAGGCTCCACATAAATTTCCTCCACATTGATGTGGTTCACTTGTCCCTTTTGAAAAGGGTTGGGCTTGTTGGGTCCTTCAACTTTCTTTTCCGGGCATTCATTTGCATAATGCCCCATCTTCTTGCACTTGAAACACTCAACCTGACTAATATCCTTCTTGACAGGCTGGCTTCCACTACCACTGGGGTGGCTCTTATATCCACCCTTGTGGTTCTTGTACTTGTCATTGTCATGACTACAATGATGCTTTCTGTCATGATGACGGTTGTGGTTGTGGTGCTTGTTGAATTTCCCATGCTTGTGGGATCCTGAGCTTCCACTATCATCATAATGGGAACGTTTGTGAGACGATCCCGAGTTGTGCTTGTCCGAGTGCTTTCTCTTCCTACTCTCAACTTGCTTCATTTTGTTCTCCAAAATAGCAGCCTTGTCACAAAGAGACTGATAAGTGGGAACATAGGACACTAATAGCTGCAGGTTCAGTTCATCATTCAACCTTCAAGGAACTTTTCCTTCCTCTTAGCATCAGTGTCAACTTCATCCGGTGCATAACACACCAGATTGTTGAACTCCTCAATATATTCAGCCACTGCCGGTGGCGGCCGGATTATGGAACTCTTTCTTCTTCAAACTCATCACTCCGGATGAGATGTGAGCGATGAAAGCCATCTTCAAAGATAGCCCATGTCACATCGCAATGGGAGTGGTGATCTAGTAGTTATCCCACCAAGTGGCTGTGGTCCTTCCAACAAGTGAGTCAAATCGACTTTCTCTTCATCGATCTGATAGCTGTTACCAAGTCCTTGTTCACGGAGCGTAGACAATCATTGGCCACCATAGGATCAGTTGTTCCTGAGAAATTTGCTGGCCTCAATCTCAAGAACCTGGTAAGCATGTCAAAACCCGGTGGGTTGTTGTTGTTATTGTTGTTGTTGTTCTGGTTCTGGATGAACGTAGTCATCATTTGCATCAGCTGAGTCTGAGCTGTCATCATTTGCTGCATCTCAAGGGTGATGTTGTTGTTGTTGGGGTTGGGATTGGCACGACGGGGAGGCATCTGTGGTTTGTTCAATAGATATAAGAATGAGATACCCATAAATGCTTTCATGCACAATACATCACATAAACAATCACCAAGCATGCATCATAATAATAATAGTTCAACAACAAAAACGACAAGTTTGCAAAGTAAACACACCAATAACAAGCCATCCACATGTTGGATGGTCATTGCGACTCAAATAAAGCATGGTAAATAAATGATAAATGAGTATTCAACACTACTCCTCGGCATCAACCTCCTTGTAGCACCCCGGTAAAATCGCTACTAGAAAATCGCCTATTGTTTATATTTTGTGCATCATCATGACATCATGCATATATTTTGCATAAACCTATTTTCGTAAAAGCCTATGTTGTTTTCTAATTAGTCTTATCCTTTAATCTCAAACTAAAACCTCGGTCTGTTTAGATCTTTTATTTGTCTAAAACGTATTTACAAAAATGTTTTAAAATAAAATAAATAATAAAATGTTTTGTCCGGGGGAGGCGACCCAGCCCGTAGGCCAGGCCACCTACTACCCCGGCAGCCCGGCCCAACACACCCAGCAAACCCTGACCCTAAATTCCTAGAAACCCTAACCTACCAGCTACACCCCACCACCCATCTCAGCCGCCGCCTACCCGCGCCTCACTCCCTGGTTGCATACACCCAACGCACTCCCCCTCTCTCTCTCTCCCGGCCCCACCCACATGACCCAGCGAGCAGCACAACACACGCACTGGCCTGGAACCCAACATGCAAACCACCACACTGACACGGTCAAGCCCGACCCCACCAAGCGCAGGAGTACGCTCCCCCACGCTCGCTCCCGTCCTCGCCTCACGCTTCCTTCCCTCGCATCCTCTCTGTCCCTCCGCCACCACCTCTCCTCGTCGACCCTGCTCCTCCCCAAACCACGTCCCCAACCTCCCGTCACTCGCTGCCTCCTCCATGCCATCCCTCGCCGCCAGGAAGTCGCCGGCCACGCCAGCGCACCCCTCGTGGCCTCCTCTACGCTCGCTCGCCTCGCCTCATCCTCTGCCGCCATCAGGCCCTTCCCTCTGCACTGCCTGCCGCCGGAGTTCCGCCGCCCTGCGAGTTTCCCCTGGCGCCACTCTCGCCTTCCCTCTCCCTCGCCCGCAGAGCCGCTACCTGTCCTCTCCTCGGTGTCCCGCCGACGGTCGCCCACTCTCGTCTCCGACCCCGGCGCATCCTATGATCGTCCCGATGGCCACGGTTCTCCCCTCCTTCCTGTTGGTCGTCCGCCACCGGGTCTGCGTCGCCCTGCCGGACCGAGCCTCTGGTGCAGCACCTCCTCGTCGCCCTTCTTCCAGATGTCGTGATGTGCGTGGATGTCTCCACACAGAAGGTTTCCCCTCTACCCTTGTCTGATTGAACCGTGCAGCGTCGGAAGAGCCCCTGTTATCTCTGTTGTTTTATCCTAGTCAACTAACGTCATGCCCAGTGTTTGCGATGATTTGTTCTGGCGTTCAGTGTTGCTCGGTGGATGTCCTGATGGTGACATGATAGCGCGCTAGGGAGATGCAGTTGAACATGAAGACTATTGTCAAGGGCTACAAGTTGGAACCTGTAAGAATTAAACCTGAGGATGCCACAAGATCTCCTTCCCGGAGTGAGTTCGAGGATCCGATGACCGAGACCACGGATGCTTGAAGATCTGAAGACCAAGACCGAACCCCGTCGAACCCTGAAGCCCCGATCTTAAAACCTGAACCCTCGGTGAACGCCAAGATCGCCGATATCCCAATGTGTGACCCCTTTTCCGAGCCCCTATTTTATAAATTGCCAACTATATAAACTGTTGCATATTTAATTGTTTATACTCGCATACATATTGTGGGCGTTTGGGGGTATTCTGTCGACTCATCTAATAATTAAATATAGAGACCATATGCGGACGAATCTAGTCTAATATTGGTCACAATTAAATTTGTGTAGCGAACTGGTGACATGTTTTGCCTTGATAAGACAACATTTAAATTGCGGGGTATCTAAACAACTTGAACCTATTAAATAATTTCCGGGACCCCGGTTCCGTTTAATATTGCCTAATTGCATCGCATGCTTGCCATGTCATACATCATACATGCATCATGCCCGATCTTCTGCCGTAGTATTAAATATTGCATCTGGTGTTTCTGCTAGTGCTTTGCTTTGCTTCTTTACGGATTAGGCCGATGAGTTGATGCGAGTGTCGACCCGATCTTCGGATGAACCTTCGGCAATGTTTTCAGGCGAGCATTCTCCCCCTTTCTACCTATTTTACCTTTCTAGTCTTTATTTCTTCCTTTTGATCTATTGCTATCTGTGTTGCGATGCTCTAGTTTTCGTACCCGTGATATCCCTTGCAGCCTTATATTGCCTTGGACACATCCTATTACCTGTTGTTTGGTAGATAGTTGGACTTGCGCGTCGTAGTCGCTTTCTCAAGTGTTGTTGCGTGTCGTCAAGTACCACAGTTGTTGGAGTAATGCCGCATGTTTAATGTTGGAGATGATCATGGATTTAATTACCGTTTAATAACTAAAATTGAAAGTAGGTAAACGCAGAGGCACCGGTGGGTAATAGACAATATTTGGTTTTAACCGCTCACCGGTGTCCCATAGGACCCCGAGTTCTTGACACCTGTTCCGAGATCGAGCGCGCTAACCACAGGTGGGGTGTGTGGGCACCCCCATCGATTTAGTACCTTATTTCAAAGTACTGTACTGGGGCCACAAAGTAGTTTGGGGCTTTATTACTATCCTGTACTTATGTCATGCTTTACTGCTTTATTTACGATTCTGCGTGGGCTTTATCTGTTAGGAACCCGTGATACGTTTATTTGTATCGACAAGCCGATCACACTTTCGGGTTCCCGATCGTTTCTGACCGTCGACAAACCACAGGTCCGTCTCGAGACCGGCCGACTTCGTTCTGGGTAGCTTAGTGGGGTGGACCACATGCTTTCTTTGGGTCTAGGAAGCGTCGTGTCGAAACCCGTCGACATACCGTTGGGTGTATGTTTTGTGATCTTGTACCTACCTGATCTGACAACAAGGGTGTAGGTGCGTGTGGAAACTTTGGTGCACCCCTACAGGGTTAAATCTTTTCGAGAAGTCGTGTCCGTGGTTATGGACGACTTGGAGCACAGTTCTCGATCATAGACAACTATAACTAAAGTTTACTGTTATAATTTGACTTGTATCTGATATGACTAGTAATCAGCTTCACTACAACGGAATGGCTAAATAAAAGTACCAACAACTGCTGGGTTTGGGATATCTCATGCTTATTGTATCTGACTAGTAAGTGTTGCAACTACAATGGAATGGTTAACTAAAAGTGCTCACTTCTTATTATATCAGGATGACTATCTATACCTGACTAGTAATTGCTGCAACGATAACTGAATAAATAAAACTGCCAACGGTGTGAGTTCCTCGGTTGACTTCCTCGTTTGGTCTCGAGGGGGAAATACCAGGATGGGTATGTTCGGTGGCAGTATCAGGTTGGTTCCGAATAGGTCTTTCTTACCCCTCTCTGATAGCCGCCAGTTGTATCGAGTCTCTATAGGTTGTTTAGTGCATCTTTGCTGCTTGATCCACCATACCTATGTGGCGAGGACCGCAATTCTAGTCTCGTAGTGTCTTGTCCTCGATGACCGCTCTCTTTTCCTTTGCCCTTTGTGCACCACCTTTTGTTTTAGCAGGTTTGAGATCGGCGTTGTTAGCGGGGTTACCCTTCCGGCTTGGCACGGGCAGTTATGGGCGCCATTGGTTATTCTTGGGGCTCTTAGCTCAATTTGCATCTTGTCCGTACTCGGACACTGTATCGTTTTCAAAGTGTTTTGGATCTTTGTATTGTATATCTGTATTCTTGACTCTTTGAGTCGCTGTTGTATATATCTGTTCTGTGGGTTCCATCAAGGACTATTGTGTAATGATATTACTTCGTTTTCCACCCTTGCGAAAGTGCTGGTGGCACCTTTGAATCGTTTCTATGCGGATTTGGCGGGAATCGCTGAAACTTGCATAGGGTCGATTCTGAGGGTGTTACACTCCTCCTCAACAAAGGTAAGACATGCATTCTCCATGACGGTCTTGTATTCCTCGACATTGGTGGTCAAGGTCTCTACTTTGGCTTTGAGAGCCATCTTCTGAGAACGAAGCCTCTCAATCACAGCCTGCTGATGCTCGAGCTCGAAGTTCTTGGCCTGCAGTTCTTCAGTCATGTCCCGAATCCTCTTGTTCCTATCTTGGACTCGCTTCTCTTGACTCTTGAACTTTCTGTCCTGGCTCTCGAACTTTGCCTCCATCTCCTTGACTATCTCATCTTGCTCCGCGAAGAGCTTGTCCTTCTCACGAAGCTGCACCTGGAGTTCGTCATTGCTAAGCATGACGTTGGTCCTATCAGTGTGCACGTGCCTAAGAAGAACCTCTAAGTCCTGGAGGTATAGGCGAATCGGCTCAGCTGTATCCCTCGAAGTGTCCTCGAAGTCGATGGCCTCTCCATCCTCATCACGTCTACCGAAGACGTGGAAGTGAGTACCTCTAACCTGCCGAGAGTGTCGCCCTAACACGTCAAATCAAGTCCTGCATGACTACCTCTAGGCATCTCTCCTTGTCATCGTGCATGAGCTTGAAGATGATAGCCTCCATTGTAGGCTCAGTCTGGCGTCCTGGCTGATTGACCTTGAAACCCCAAAGGTCTTTCCTCTCAAACTTGGTGAGGGGAAGCACCATGATAGTAGGAAGAGGAGATTGAGCAAACTAGTGAGCTCAATAATACGAGGGCCAAAACGAGTTCCTTGGAACTCCTCAACAGTGTTGATGGTAACATTAGGCATCTATTTAATAAGATAGAAAAAGTTAGAATCAACACATTAAATAAATTTCAAGACAGAGCATCACAAGCATAACATTGGCAAACACACAAGTCATAGCATACATAAAATCCATTACAAGTATCCAAGGTTCAACTTATTTAGACAACATCTTTGGAAAACAAAATGATAAGTATGGTGGTCCAACTAATGTGGTACATCACAATCCCATCTCACTTGCCAAGTTGGCTAACAGGGCATCCCTAGAGGCAATCTGTTTGTCTAAATCACAAGACTCCATTGCTAAGTCTATGATGTCCTTCCTTAGGCTTTGGTTGGTAGCCTCTAACTCTTGGGCATGTTTCTTCTCTTCCTTAAGATCATTCTAAGTGTTAAGCATTCTGCACTTGATTCTATCACCGAGTTCTTTGATGGCCCTCCAAGCTGCATCCCTTGCTGAATCAAAGAATGTAGTGTGCATCATTGTGTTGGTGACCATGCAGAATCCTGAGTCCTTGTGGTTGTCTTCCTTGTTTTTATACAAGTGAAGTTGCACCCACCAGTACTCAACTCCTTCATCCATCACAGGAAAACCTTTGTACACAGTTGCACCATGTATTCCCATTGCAACCATGAGGTCCTTGAGAGCCTTGGGGAACTCTGTCTCACATTCCAAAGTCATTGTCATGAGTGGTCCCTTCTTCACGGCTTCGTTGATGGAGTTCATCTACAAATAGAGATGAGAAAGAAGATTAGAAAAGTTTACGAGAAGAATAGACAAGTGTGGAAGTTGTTGAAAAATTTTCCTTAGTGGTTTCCAATCCTACAGGCAACATAGTTCTCTGATACCATCTGTAAGATCCCTCCTTTATAAAGGAAAAGGATCCCTGTGATTGCAATGCTAGTCCCTGGATCAATGCTAGCATCCACAGTTTAAGATGAAGTACACATAAACAAAGGTCATTATTACAGTCATTCCAGAGACAACATAGTCTTTACAACTCCAAGGCCACAGGCCTAGTACAAGAGTTTAAATAAGTAAATAGATAAAAGTCTTCATCTTCATGTGCCACAGGCAAACATGTTGAGTGTAGACTCATGACTCCTAATCCTCATCAGAGTAACCAGCACCATCACAAGTTACAGCCACAGTGGGTCAATACATTGGAATAGTATTGGCAAGTGATACCTTAGTATAATTTTTGGTGGACTACATACTATATGCAATTTGGCTAAGTTTAGCTTAGGCTTGCTTGTTCAAAATAGGTTTTACCTATTAGTTGAAATCACTAAGTTTTTATTTGTCAAAACTTTTCCCAAGGAACCACCAATAGACATTGGGGTCCTTCACCCTTGTTCATCCACAAGTTTTACTTAGAAATTGGGATGAGGAGATTCTTGATAGCTTCCATGTCTTGATGCTCAAGTTGTCCGATACCAGGGACACGACTAAGTACTTAGATTCTTCCATCTGCAGAGGTTGTGCACTTTCCCCACCAGACTTGATTTTCACCAAGACAGGACCTTTCAGAAGCTTTCCCTTAGACCAAATGGACGCGTTCCAACCTATCATCCCACTACCACGAACTGTCCAAATGGCTAAGTTCTAGCAACCTATGTGATCCAGGCAGAGCCCATATTGCCAAGTGGCTGCACTAGAAGCTTCTTAACATTTGGCCTCTCAATTCCCTTTGTTCCTGGGTGGCTTTCCACAAGTGATATACACAAGGTAAACCATAGAAATGGGCCTTGTGTAACCACTCAACATAAACCATTCCTTCCATTCCACCCAGGTGTTTCATTCACTTAGTTGTTTTATTAGGCAAAACACAAGTCAAAAGACTTAGAAATATTTTCATCATAGCATGTATATTTCACCACCCTTGGTTGCTACTAGCTAGGCTAAGCATGGCATAGATAAGCATCTTAACTTAGAAATTTCCTAGCAATTCTACACTACTAGGATTTCCCAACATGGCATATAAGCAAAATATAACATGCAAGACTAGCAAAATATTTCTAATGCTTAGTAGAAAACATAGGGATAAAAATATCATGAAGCACCACTTGCCTTGGTAGTTTGGAGAGTAGCTACACTCATCACAATCACAATCACTATTGGCACCAAAATCTACACATTGAATCATAGCAACAAATCACATACAAAATAAATACAAGCAAAAATATATGGATGCATGCAATATGATATGTGATGATTTTCTAAACTCAACAAAACAAGTGTAAAGTACTGGTTCATAAAAAAGTTCAAAACTTGCCAAACAACATTTATTTAAACCCTACAACATTACTCAAACATTTCATATACCCAAAATAGCCTTACACATGTTTCTGTAAATAAAACCATTTTAACAGAAGCAAAACATTAAACACATTGCATATTTAGAAAGGGCTTGTTCTCCTGATTCCATTGATATAAAATTTATCAAATTTGGACGTGGGAATCAAAAGTTATGGCTAAAACAATTTCAAACAACTAATAGATTCAAATCCTGATTTTAAACCTAAACTCTAGCCACGCGTCATAACCTGATTGCTGCGTAACGGTTCGCACAGGATCGCGCACACAGGCCGTTAGATCTACTTAATTTGCACGGCACAGATCTACTCATACCGATTCGTTAAGTGATCTGTTTATACGCGCTGGATCTAGATCCAACGGTCCACTATCAAGCGACCATGGATGGGCGGCGCCAGTGGTGGCATCTGGCGGCGGCGGCTCTGTCTACGGCGGTGCGGCGGCTACAGGGGGTTCTAGGGTCGTCGGAGGTGCTTACCGGGCTCGTAGCAATGCACTGATGCTCAACCTGGCGACGGCTTGGCAAGGGGTGCACGAACACGGCTGCACGGGCTCGTCGGAGTTGCTGGCGGCGTCAGATGCTTGCTGTCGAAGACGTTGCCGAGGTTACGCGTCGACCTAACACGAGCCAGATGGTTTAGGAGATGCGCAAAGGCCTGGCGATCAAGACAGTATCAAAGGGGAGGCAAGGGGAGGTCTTGTTTTACCTGAATTGCACGTCGGAGTCGAGCGGCGGCTCAGGTATTCGCGGGTGTGAACGAAGACGTCGCTCTGGGTCACGAGAAAGCAAATAGAGGGCATCAGTGAACGCGCAAGGACATGCTGGTCACGATGGTTTGAACCAGAGGCAGGGGCGGTCAGTACTCACCGAGATTGGTCGCCGGAGTCTGCGTCGTGGCGGTGAAAAGCGATTGCGGGCAGCTGGGGCGTTTCGCAGCTTTGTTGGGGAAATGGCGCGAGGAGGTGGTCTTATAGCCGAGCGGGCGAGGATCGCGTCGATATCGATGGAAATTAAGCCCGATCGCGGCGAGGTAACAGCGGAAGCGGCGGCGTGTGACAGCGTGATTAACGGCAACGACGGCGTGGTCGCGGTCCACGTCGTGAGTGAAGCAGAGAGGTGGGGTCGGGTGGTCAGCGACTTGGTGGGTTCGTCTGTGAGTTAGAGAGAGAGGGCTAACCCGGGTGGGCTTAGTGGGCTGAATCCGTCGTTGGGCTAGATAGGCGGCGCCGGCCCTTTTCTATTTCTTTTCTCCTTTTCTTTTTCTGTTTTCAATTTCAGGAATCAATTCAAATGATTTCAAAATCTATTTCAATTCAAATCTTTTCAGGATTTTTCAGTGTGCAACAATCACATTTCTGATCATAAAACCAAGTGGTCACTTTGAATTGGCCTGGTCACTTGAAATAAAATAAAATAGCAGTGACATAGCACTAGTTTGAATAAGTTTTGAAATTGGTTTTCAAATCATATTTGTTTTGAAACTTTGGTTTAAATCTTGGCAATCTAGCAATACAACCTACAAAGTTTGGTTCAAGGAACAACAATCTCCCATTGGAGAGTAGCATTTGCTCAAATGCTAATCACATAAAATAATGAGCTCATATGCTCCTGTTTTTGAATTGATTTGTTTGAAATGAATTCTACATGATCATGGATGCATGGATGATATGCATGAGTTTGAAACATGGTTTTAGGGATGTTACAATCCAATAATCCACTGTCGCCCTGGAGGCGGAGAAAAGAAAGATTACCGAGATCCCTTTCACCAAAGCACCCAATATCGTGTGAGCTTCTTTTCCTCCGACATTGTCCATCGTTCGTATTTTTCCTGTACTTATACTTTTGCATGTTTCAGGAAGAAAGCTGGCTTGAGTTTGAAGAAGACCTCCAAAACATTGGGGGATTCTAGAAACATAAAAGATATGCTGCATCATGACGTGTCCCACGCATCTCCGCCATCGCCCAAACACTCCTAGCGTCCGCCTATACATTCGACAAGCTCTCCAGTGAAGGATGCATCTGGCCCTTCCGCCATGGAAGTGGACTCAGCTGCCTCCGTGGAGCTTGCCGTTGCCGGTGAACAGGCGACGCAAGAAAGTACCGCAACCAAAATGGTTGAAGCTTCGGCTAAGGATGGCATCGGTAGCGGCAAGGCGGTGGTGGTGGTGGTGGGTGGAATGTCTGTTGAAGGCGGCGCCTCTGCACCCAGGATAACCATAGAGCTCCCAAAGATAGTATATCCGGCGCTTACACCGAGTACCTCCACTCTGGCTCCTAGTGTAGTGCCGACATCTCCAACATGTGGCCTTGAAGAGCTTCTCCGACAAGCAGATATCTTGCAAGGAAACAACCTTTCCTTTATCAAGTTATTTGCTTAGAGCGCTACCAACCTCAAGATCATCGCACTTGTAAGTTTTATTTGCCTTTTGCATTTCATATGAGTATCCCACTGTATCCCTCGAGCTTTTAGACGGAAAACCATAGGTCTTTGCATCTAAATGCTCCAAGAGTGACTAAGGTAGAAAACTTCTTACTGTAGGCCCCAAGTATGTAGTTTGAATGAATTATTTCGACTAGATACTTTCAGAGTAGCATACGCAGTGTTTGTAAATTTCAATAATGTAGCCCCCAAGCTTCTAGTTGAAAAATGAATTAGTTCCGACTAGATTATTTAAGAGACTAAGCATATAAGCGAGTTAAAAACTTTATCTTTGAGCCCCCAAGCGTCTAGTTGAAAACTGAATGAGTTCTGACTAGATGCTTAAAGAAGGACTGAAGCATATTGCCAAGTTTAAAAATCTCACTGTAGCCCCCAAGCCTCTAGGTGGATAGTTATCCGGCTAGATGCTCCAAGTAGACTGAACATCTTTAAATCTTCTTTCCATAGAATGAGAATGCTCAGAGAGGCGTCGCTAACGAGAAGTTTCAGAAGATGTGTGCGGATTTGGAAGCTAAAAGGGGTAAAACTGCCTTCTTGAAGGATCAAATCACCAAGAGCAAGAGTCTGTTTTTCCTTTCATTTTCGTACTCCGACTTGGTCTTGTGCCATCACTCTTCGACCACTCACTATGTATTGCCATTTTCCGACTTGCAGAAGCCATCGCCAAGGCCAAGCACATTGAGTTGCGAGATAGCGAAAATAAGATCCTTAAGCAGGAGAGGAATGATACCTTGAAGATGCATGAAGAGTCCATGGCGGCGCTGCAAGAGTCTGCCAACATCGAGATCAACCGCTTGAAGGAGGAGATTTAAATGCTGAAGGAGCAAAAGAGAGTTGTCGATGAGAAAAATCAGCGCAATCTTGAAGCATACAAGATCCTTCGACAAGAGCGGGATTCCATGGCGGATACACTCCAGCAGCCTGAGACTAGCATCTTTGGTAAGTGATTCTCCGTCTTGTAATTCTATAAGTTAGATACTTTGAACTTTTACTATTGAACTCATGTGCTTCCTTGTCGGAATTACAGCTCCTATTGGATTAACCCAGTTGCCTCCTCCGCCAAAGGAATACATGGTTCTCGCCGGCAATTTTATCAGTACCGCCATCAAGCAGGCCAAGGAGATAGCCAAGCCCCTCAAGATCAATATCAAAGCAGTGGATTCCGTGATGAAGTTCTCAGAGATCCTGCGCCAAGCCCCCGAGCATATTTTAAGCTGGAAAGCTTCATGTACACGGGCTGGTGCAAGGATGGCACTATCGATGGTAAAGGCACACTATGAAGATGCCGACATCAATGTGTTTACCTCCGGTCTTCCCGACGTAGATGATGACGGTTAGAAGATTGACCATAATGCTATCTGGTCATCTCTCGTGGGCTATGACACAAGGGTTGCCGAGTTGGTCGACCACAATGTCTTCGTGTCGCTTGAGATCATTGACGACGATCATCAAGGCTCCTCCGAGTCCCTCAAGACCACCGACTTCGAAGAGGATGGTTCTCCTGCCACCGATGACGCTGCTTCCAAGTCCACTACGCCAGAGGAATGAAAAAACATGATGTAATATTTGTTTCCTCTGGTTTGGTGTATGCTGGAAAAATACTAAGTTATCTTAAGGCGGAAAAACAATAGGTGTAATTTCCTGCTACTTAAGCACCGGTTACAGCATGTAATTATTTTTTAAGCAAGTGTTGTCTTATCCATTACTCCGGTTTTTATGCTTGACCTTCCATGAGTCGGAAAACTTGTAGTCGGAACCATGCGCTCAGGTGATGATGCCCAATGGCACCGTCAAAAACCTAAGCACAAAATCACCGACAACAAGTGTTGAAAGTCACTACTCCAAAATCCACATAAAAACAACAAAGAACGTGTAGACCAGAAAACTTAAGCTAATGCCCGTAGGCGGAATTTTCACAAGTGTAAATACAAACTTGTGCATAAAGGTTTTATACGATCTAAAAATGAACAGTAAATGAGGTAAAAGACTCAGAAATATAAGTGAACCAGAGAGCTTTATTTCATTGATCATATAATAGGTACACAGTAGATAAAAATATGCTAAGTGTAAAAAGGACGTAGTTGTGCTATGTTCCATGGCCGATCAAGCTTCGGGTAGTCGTCATCCGGGTCACGTCGCTTACGCTTACGATCTTTGCTTGGTCTATCCTCAAGTTCACGATTTTCAATGAGGTAGTAAGACCCATTGAGCAGCGCCTGGCTTATGATGAACGGTCCTTCCCATGGCAGGGAGAATTTGTGTGACTTCTTCTGCTTAAGTAGGAGCACCAGATCCCCCTCTTTAAACGAGCGATGCCTAACGCGGCGACTATGGTAGCTACGTAGCTTCTGCTGGTAGATGGCGGATCTTTAGCATGCCAAAACATGCTCTTCCTTGAGAAGTTCCACATCTAGGCGTCGAGATTCATCAGTGTCATCTTCGTCGTAGGCGGCAACTCTTGGTGCATCGTGAAGGATGTCGGAGGGCAGGATGTCTTCTGCTCCATATACCATGAAGTAAGGGGTATAGCCGGTTAATATATTGGGTGTAGTTCGTAAACTCGACAACACAAATGGCAATTCTTCCGCCCAGGCTCCAGCTGCTCTATGTAGCGGTGCTTCTAGATGTGGCTTTATTACCTGCAGAATTAATCCATTGGCTCGCTCAACTTGGCCATTGGACTGTGGGTGTGCCACAGATGCTAGGTCAAGTAGGATGCCCTTGTCCCAACAATAAGCTTCCACTTCTTCGAGTGACAAGTTGCTGCCGTTGTCGGTGATAATGCTATGTGGGAGACCAAATCTCACCACTACATCCCGGATAAACCTAAGGGCAGTTGCCCCATCAAGCTTTCTAATGGGTTTATCTTCTATCCATTTGGTGAATTTATCAACTGCTACTAGCAGATGCGTAAACCCACATGGAGCCGTCTGTAATGGACCAACCATGTCTAGCCCCCAGACTGCAAACGGCCAAGTTATTGGTATTGTTCGCAATTCTTCAGCTGGAACATGGGGTTTGCGGGCATAATCTTGGCATCCCATGCATGTCTGAACCAGCTTGTCGGCGTCACGCCGTGGTCGACCGTAGAATCCTTCTTGAAGGCTTTGAGACCAATGATCGAGGCGGTGTGATGCCCGCAATCTCCGAGATGGATCTCACGTGGGATCTCAATACCGTCTTGTGGAAACACACTTAAGGTATACACCGGTGGTGCTTTTTTGTAGAGTTGTCCATCGATTATGGTATATCCTTTGCTCGACGTACTATTTGGCGTCTTTCGACTTCGTCGTCGAGCAAAGTTCCGTGTCGAGATATTCCATGAGCGGTAGTGTCCAAGATGGAGGGACCTTTGTCCTTTGTGTGAGCGAAGAGTCAACTCTATCCGGGTTGTCGATGTCTGCTCCCTTCACGGATGGTGTCCATAGATGCTCCAAGAAAATGCCAGGTGGAATTTTTTTGCGCCCCGATCCAAGCTTAGACAGTAGATCAGCTGCCTTGTTTTGCTCCCTAGGGACATACTTAACTTTGTATCCCAAGAAGCTCTTGGCTATCTCGTCCACTTCGTCTCGATATGCCCCCATCATAGGGTTCCACGCGTTCCAGGTGCCAGCCACCTGCTGGGCAACAAAGTCGGAATCTCCACAGCAAACTATGCGCTTGATGCCAATATCCTTGGCTATGCGTAGTCCGTGAATGAGTACTTCATACTCCGCCATGTTATTCGTAGCCTCGAAGTGGATTTGCAGAACGTAGTGTAGCTTTTCCCCGGTTGGTGACTGTAACAGTACACCAGCCCCCGAGCCATTGAGTAGATTTGATCTGTCAAAGTGCATCACCTAGTATTCTGGCTCTAGCATTGGGGTAGCATCTGGCACCTCCGTCCAATCTGCGATAAAATCCGCCAAGGCTTGTGACTTGATAGCTTCATGTCTCTTGTAGGCGATCTCGAAGGCGGCAAGTTCAATGCCCCACTTAACGACCCTTCCTGTAGTGTCGTTGTTGTTGATGATGTCGGATAGTGGAGCTTTGCTCACAACTGTGATAGGGTGCTCCTGGAAGTAGTGCCTTAGCTTCCGAGAAGCAAGGAACACTCCATAAGCTATATTTTGGACTTGGTAGTGCGGGTAACGCTGCTTGGACTCCATCAAGACCTCGCTTACATAGTAAACTGGTCGTTGAACTCTGTACTCATGCCCTGGTTCTTTCCGCTCTACTACGACGACGATGGTGATTACCCGTTTGGTGGCCGCCATGTAGATTAACATAGGCTCCCCAGGCTCGGGTGTGGCAAGGATAGGCGCAGAGGATAATGTCTCCTTTAGCTGCTTCAGTGCTGCATCTGCCTCGTCCGTACATGTACATTTGTCCGCCTTTTTCAGCAACTTGTATAGTGGTAGAGCCTTCTCTCCAAGTCGACTGACGAACCGACTAACCGCTGCAACGCAACCTATTAGCCGTTGTATGTCCTTCAAGCATGTCAGACGGTTTATGTATAGGATGGCCTTGATCTTCTCCGGGTTGACCTTGATTCCATGCTGGGAAACAATGAAGCCCAACAATTTGTCGGCTAAAACCCCGAAGACGCACTTCTTAGGGTTAAGCATCATGTTGTATTTCCAGAGATTATCAAAGGTTTCTTTTAAGTCTGAGATTAAGTCTTTTGACTTTTTAGACATCACTGCTATATCGTCCACATAGACGTGAACGTTCTGACCAATTTGATCGTGTAGGCAACGCTACATTGTCTGCTGATACGTAGCACCTGCGTTTTTTATCCCAAAGGGCATCGTGACATAGCAAAACGTGTCGTAAGGTGTGGTGAACGAAGTGGACAATTGGTCCGACTTCCTCATCTAAATTTGGTGGTATCCTGAGTATGCATCAAGAAAACACAAAAGTTTCGAGCTAGCCGTCGAGTCAATGACTTGGTCAATGCGAGGCAAAGAGAACGGATCTTTGGGACACGCTTTGTTCAAGCCGGTGTAATTAACGCACATTCTTAATTCTTTGGTTCCCTTTTTGGAGACAAGTACAGGATTGGCCACCCATCGGTTTCGCCGATTCCCGCGAAGATCTTGGACCTCGCCCGCTGTAGAGCCTGAAGCGCCTCTTGCCCCACGGTGGGCGCCAACTGTCGTGGTATTGCCGACGAGTATGCCATGGACGGGTCCTCACAGTGCGTGTTTAGATACGTGGGGTAAGGCGGTCGGTAGACGGGTACGAGGTAACATAGCTTACCCAGGTTCAGATCCCACTACGGTGGGGGAATCCTACTCCTGCTATAAATCACTATAATGGCAATACGTCAGGTTACAGGGATTGGTTCGTTGTGCAAGGTTTATGTTAATCCATGCCCTAAAGGCTCCCATAGACCCGATTTATATAGTCGCCAGGTCCTAGGGTTACAGGGAAAGTCCTAGACGGACAGGTTACAGAGTCCTACATAGTATACAATCAGTCTAATATGTCTTGCACTCCAAGGCTCCGGGTAAGTCGGTGACTCCTCCGTAGCCTTCCTTTATCCGGCATGGGCCTCCCTTCTGGATCCATCTAACTAGGCCGCCCAGCAGGCCATGGGCCATGCTACCAACTATGGGCCACCCGGGTTATCCGGATAAGAGACATGCTATGAGGATATCCATATAGCATATCCCCAACAATGAATATCTATATTGATGGACCGTGATGCTAATATGGCTGTGCCAAACATACATATATGAGATATTGAAGGAGTTCAATATAGAAACAACGAGAAAAGGTTCTTGTCGCATGGAAAAGAATTGAATCAAAATTCAAGTGTACTAACACTTGGTAAGTGAAACAAGATTCAAGTGCTTTGACACTTGATGAGTGAAATCACAAGAATGTTTTGATCATACCATGATATATACACATCCAGATATGTCCTATGCTCTAAACGTTATGAGCATATACTAGAATGAATCATAAAATGATCATTGGATGATAGTAAGGATATTCTTACAATCTTTTGGAAGAATTAAGAATATATTATATTTATATAAGAGACAAATAGTTCATTGTAAAATGACACTAGTTCTTTCACAAGATACAAATTAAGTTTATCTCAATTTAAACTATGGGTGGCACAATGTAATGGAAATAACTTTCCATGACCGATTTGGATGATTTCCAAAGTTAAGATATTGTGACGGATACTACAACAAAAGGCTAATTATATGACTCCTATAGTAGCAGCAAAGGAGGGCATTTGTGTCAAGTAGTTTGTTATCAAACTAAGGTGTGGTCCACAACGGGCTAACACTAAAGATACATTATACGACAATATTATAAACATGATTTAACCACAAGGAACTAAAGGTCTCACCAAAAGACCAAATTTATACAATGCCATCTCATTAGAGAATGAGTGATGCGTGAAGACGCAAAGACATGCAAATACACACGGATCTGAAAGCGCTAGATCTGTAGATTATGTTAACCAGTTGCAATCACGTATATGGAACACAAGAAAGCCATAGGTGTTCAATATGCAAAGTTTCTAAACTAGATTATTGTCTCTAGTGCATGTGGAAGACTGAAAGGAATATGCCCGAGAAGCAATAATAAAGTGGTTATTATCTTATTCCTTATTTATGATAAATGTTTATTTTGCATGCTATAGTTTTATTAATACGGAAACGTTAATACATGTATGTTTAATGAACAAAATAAAGTTCCTAGTTGTGCCTCTCTTATAAACTAGCTCGTTGATTAACAAGATGATCAAAGGTTTCCTGATCATGGGCAATGGATGTTGTTAATAACGAGGTCACAAAATTGTTGAAATGATGTGATGAACATTCATCCGAAGTATAGCATTACCATCAAAGTCATTGTGTATATATTGCTATAACATAATACAAAGTAATCTTAGTCCTTAGACCATGAGATCATGTTAATCACTAACACCGGAAGAGTATCTTGATAACATCAAACGTCACACCGTAACATGGTGACTATAAAGATGGGTTCAGTGCTACAAATGTGTTATGTTGAGGCTCATGGATCAAGAGTGGAATTTTTCCATCCCCATGATGGAGAGATATACTCTGGTCCCTCTCGGTGATATCACATTAGTTACCTTGCAAGCAAGTGATTTGATCACTAGAATGTTATATCACGGGAACAAGAAAAGAGTACATGTCGCTAACGAGATCAAACTAGGTATGGAGATACCGATGATCGAATCTCGGACATGTAATTATATCGCGAGATAAAGGGATTAACTTACATGCATATAAGGTTCACACGATCACAAAAGTCATCGTGGAATGTGTGGGAGTCAGTACGGATCTCCAGGTCCCGCTGATGATTATGATCGGAGAGGGGTATCGATCATGTCTACATGATTCGTGAACCGTAGGGTGACACACTTAAGGTATACCGACATCATTCGGAGCAAATAATATGCCAGATAAAGAAAAAGAAAGCGCGGGAATTTATTTTAGTAGACACCGGAAGTGTTTCGGTTGAAATTGCTGAAACTGGTTCTGCATGTGAAGTTGAAATGTTGTAAGGGTTTTTATGTGAATGTTTGTTAATTAAAGTAATTAACAAAATTCTGAATAAATAGATAAATAAAAGAGTTTTATTTAAATGAGAGCTTGCATTAAATTTGGTGGAAATTTAATGCATGTGAGTGGATTTTTGAGTGGGGGCATGTTTAAGTGAGTGGAGGCTTTTCATTTTGAGTGGGAGCTCCACCCACATGAATGTTATATCATGGGAACAAGAAAAGAGTACATGCCGGTAACGATATCAAACTAGTTATGAAGATACCGATGATCAAATCTTGGACATGTAATATATCGCGAGACAAAGGGATTAATATTCTAGCATAAAAGGTTCTCACGATCATAAGAAGTCATCGTTGAATGTGTGGGAGTCAGTATGGATCTCCAGGTCCCGCTTATGATTATTGATTCGAGAGGGGTATTGATCATGTCCGCATTATTCGCGAACCCTAGGGTTACACACTTAAGAGACATCGACACCATTTGGAACAGATAGTTTCTTGACGAAAAGAATTACAAAGCGCGGGAATTTATTTCACTAGACATCGGAATTGTTTCGGGTGATATTAGTGAAAGTGTTTCTGCATGTGAAATAGAATACTAGAAGGGGTATTATGTGAATGTTTGTCCATTAAAGTAATTGACAAAATTCTGAATTAATAAATAAAAGGAGTTTTATTTAAAGAGAGATTGCATTAAATTTGGTGGAAATTTAATGGGATTTTTTGAGTGGGATTTGAGTGGAGAAGTTGTAGAGGGAGTGTCCCAACCTTACAACAATATAAGGTGGAGTCCCCTGTGTTTACAATGCTAGTCCCTGGATCAATAGCTAGCATCCACAGTTAAGATGTAATATCAAGAAACAAAGGTCATAATATAACTTTATAACCAGGAATAACATAATTTTATTACATCTTACATAGCTCATTTGACTATTACAATACAATGCAGCGGAATAACTATAGTCATGGGTCCTTCATCTTCAAAGTGCCACAGGCAGATGTTGGTTGTAGACTTTGTAATCCTAATCAATCAATCTTCACTAAAATAATCAAACCTGCAACATACAAGTTACAGCCACAAAGGGTCAATACATTTGAATTGTATTGGCAAGTGACACTATGGTGGTATAGTGGAGTCTATCATCTATATGCATTTGATTAAGTGGAGTTGAGGCTTGCATTGCTCAAAATATATTTCTCCTTAACATTTTGAAAATACTAAGTTGTTGTTTTGACAAAATCTTTTCCAAGGCTTCTCTCAATCAAAGATTGAAGATTTCAAACAACCCTTGTTCAAACCACAAGATTTTAACTTAGAAATTTGAATGATGAGATTCTTGATTGCTTCCATGTCTTGATGCTCAAATTTTCCTTTACCAGGGACATGGCTAAGTACTTAGATTTTACACTCTACAGAGGTGGTGCAATTTCCAAACAAGACTTGGTTTCCCAAGACATGATCTTTCAGAAGCCTTCCCTTAGACCAAAATGGACGCGCTCCAACCTATAAAACACTACCACCCACTTTCCATATGGCTAAGTTCTTGCAACCTATATGATCATGGTAGAGCCCATATTGCCAAGTGGTTGCACTTGAAGCTTCTCAACATTTAACATCTCAAATCTCTTTGTTCCTGGGTGGCCATCCACAAGTGAGATACACAAGGTAAACCATAAACATGGGCCTTGTGAAACACTCAACCAAAAACCACCAAGCAAGTCCCATTTCACCCAGGTGATTCATTAACTTAGTTGTTTTAGTAAACAAAATCACAAGTCCTCAGACTTAGAAATTCTTTTCCATAGTGTGAATATATTTCCACCCTTGTTTTCTACTAGCTAGGCTAAGCTTGATAGTAATAGGAATCTTAACTTAGGAAGATTTCCACTAAGGTTTCATCTACTAGGTTTTCCTATAGCAAGGTCTATACTTAGAAAAATCCATGCAAGTTTTACTTAGAGAAAATCACTAATGCATAGTGAAAGTAATGGGACAAAAAGTATGAAGCATCACTTGCCTTTTTGGTAGAGGGTATAGGTTCACTCTTTGTCCTTGCAACAATCACACTCTTCAAGTCACTACAAATCAATCAAGCAAGGCACAAACTCAATCTACCAATCAAGCAAAACAACACATAAAATGACAAAGTCAAAGTAATGCATGCAAGCATGCCAAGCTTTGTTTTGTTTGAAAAATTGGTTCCTAATGGGTCATGAACATTTGAAAACACCTAATGGTCATTTTGTAAAGTGGTGTAACTACCTCGGTGAACTACGCTCCTAGATACAAGCCTGGTTGAGTGATAGTGGTTGAAATAGTACGGTGGGGCCCCAAAAGCCACTCACTGGTAGTCCTTTCAGACGTCCCAACCACTACCCTCTCAACGGGACTGTCAGGCGGGCGTGGTCGGCGAAGGGATCAACTACGTACACAAGTGGGTATGTACGCAAGCCACCATACAAGAGTACATCGAGCCACACCATCTAGAAAGAAAGAAATATACCAACGCCATACGGCAAGATTCAAATGACTGGATAAACTATATTTTAGGATAACTCCTCATACAACACATCAGTATCATGCGGGCGGCAAACAAGATCCGAGTACGGATAGAAGCAAATCGGCATAAGATGCGGAGAAATAAGCACATCCCAACTACAGGTCTCATGGATCCCGATCCGAATCTCTACACGAGCGATCGTTGCCCACATCATGCTTCTTCCACCCAGTATCCGTCACGAGAAGGTACTGTTCATCTGAATCAAGAATTTATCGTGTGAGACCCTAAGGGTACTCAGAAGACTTAATGCCTCTAAAGGGACACAACTTGGGGTGAATTGCAGCAAAAGGTAAACCCTAGCAATTCTCTGAGATAGCGCTAACCATCCGCCTAACCAATGATGAGCGGATGTCGTGAATTTAAGATCAAGTGATAATGGTAATCTCTTCCGATCCATCCTCCTCCACCTTACCAACAAGGCGGACGAACAAACCCCCCATCCGTTGGCAATTTTATTAACCATTCCATGAGTATTGCACTATTTACTAGTCAAGTTACTTTAGTCGATTAAAAGCGGTACTTTAGTTATGCTTGTCTATGATCAAGCGTGCTCCAAGTCGTCCATATCCGCGGACACGGCTTTGAAAGTTTTACCGGGGTGCACCAATAGCAACACGCTCGATCAACCTCGGAAAAACCAAATCAAAACCAACGAGGCTTTCACGAGAACAATCACGATTGAAATATTTCAGGGGCCACCCTTGTAGTACACCAGCAAGTAAGCAAGCTTGAGACGGACCCAAGGTTTGTGGGCGTGATGGCAACAGCAGATCCCCAACGGGGACGTCGATACCACGTAAGCGGTCACAATTCCTAAGCGATGCAGGTGCTCCTCGCACAATTTAAATCTGAAGTAGCATGGCATAGGTACAGGATAGTAGTAAAACCTCAAACTAGTTTGTGGCCCCAAGAAATAAGACGGAATCAAGCTCGGCCTGGGGTCCCATATACCTCCGGATGTGGATAGCGATAAATCAAGGAACAGAATCAAGTACTCGGGTCTCACGGGACACAAGTGAGCAGGAAAAACCAAATAGCAGATGTTGCTCACGGTGCCACTTTCTTTAGTTATCCGAACTACTCGAGTTAAGTTGTTTAGGTACCTCGTTATTCATCGGACTCTCACAAACCCTACACATCTTTTCTCGACTCGCATGGCTCAATCAACTCCTATAGTAGTGGCTCATGGGATGGAGGAACAAGCTTAGTGGGGTTGAAAAGTAAAGGCTATGCATACTTGGGATTCCATTTAATGCAATCGCGACTCAATGATGCAAGAATAAGATAGAGGCAATAGTCGTATGTATGCAAGCATGTGGAAGTGCTTGCCTGGTATCATTGAAGCAAAGACGGTTCAGGTAGTGCTCCTGGTTCTCTTGATACAACCCCTGCTCAGTGTCTATCCGAGAAAAACCAAACAAACAAGGCCAACATGAATATAGAGCACAAGCATATGAATAAGATGCGTCAAGCAAACAATCATGCCATGATGAATGATGCACAATTTTACATGGCAAGTAAGGTAGCATGGCATGGTGAGGTGTGGAGAACAAGCAAGTAACATTTAAGTGGGTTTTAGTCACATTCCATTGCCATAACAGTTGTTGTTCAATATATATTTATATGATGCATGCTGCAATTGAAGTCACGGATAGCATAAACAGAAAGGTCTCGTCGAGCTGATCAATTTGGACTCATCATTTGCTAAATTTGGAGTTTTAAAACAAAAGATATGAATTATTGAAAATCCAGTGGCAATTGTGTAATTTAAACTAAACTTGGAATTTTAGTTGTGCAAAAGTCAAATTGGATGGCATATTTGAAATCCTCTCATTTTTCTGATATCCAAACATATATTATTTGTGTGATTTGGAATTACTATGTAAAAGTTGTTTGAAACTGAATTAAATTTGAATTTGAAAACATTTAAACAAAGTTTGAAATTAACGACATGAAAACCACTTACACTCAATAAACATACCCTCAGACGCTTACAGGTGGGGCCCAGGGGATTGCGGTCCCACACGACAGCGGCTAAGGGACAGACGGATCGCGGGTTGATGAAGGAGTTTTCCCAGGGGGTTTTGCATAAAACAACCATAGGCTGGCGGGTGGGGTCGGGCAGGACTGCGGGTTGAGCTGCCAGAAGCTGGGGGGCTAGCTAGAAGCGTCAGGCTGGTTGAACTGGAAACTGCAATTTTCTTCGCGAGATCTGCTAAAGCCGATGATCGAGAGAAGATTGCGGGAGACAAGTGAGTTTCGCCAAAGCGTAAAACCAAAACTAGAGAGGAAACTACAAGCTTCAAGTTCCTGTTGGGAGTTTAGCCATCGGAGGCTGCAGCGGGTGGGGCAAGGGATGAACAGAGCAAAACGCGGCTGAATTTTATTGCACAGAGCTAGATAGATCGGTCGATCTTGCGAGGACGATGGCGAGAGCTCCACTGCGAGCGGAGATGATGCAAAAGCGAAATCGTGAGGGTTGATAGATCTCGAACTTTGCTTAAGGAAGTTTTGGCCAAGGAGGGCTGCTGCTCGGGATCTGGCCAAAGAGCGCTGCAGTTGATCTTTGTCGTCGTTCAGACACGGGGTCTTGTGGCGGGCGCGCGCAGTGTCGCCTCAGCGTGAGGCAGCTAGTGCGTGCAAGGGAAGCGGCGTGCCAGTGGAGAAGGGAAGTCGTGGCTCACCGGGAACGTTGGCGGGCTCGCGGTTGGCGGGGCGAGCGGCGGCGACGGCGGTGACCACGGCCGATCTGGCGTCAGGCTCCTCGTCTGGCGCTCGAGCGGCGGAGCTCGACAAGCTGTCGTAGCTCTCCCTGTTCCGTGGTCACGGCGTGCGTGGGGCTCGGCGGGCGAAGGGCGGCGCCATGGGGCGGCAGGCTGTTTACCTTGGGGAGGGGAAGAAGGAAGAAGGGGATCTGTGCCAGAAAGGTTTGGTGGCGTGCTGGGGATAAGAAGGGGAGGAGAGGGTGACGAGGATGACGGCGGAGGGCACCTGCCTGCCTCGCTTTTTCTGCTGCGACCAAGGCGTCGGGAAGAAGAAGAATGTGATGGTATGAAGTCTTGGGCGGGAAAAGCGAGATGGGCCGGGGAAGCTGGGTATGACGGCTACACTTTGCTGCTCTCTTTCCCTTTTTTTTATTCCTTTCTCTTTTATTTCTCTTTTCTCTTTTATTTGTTGAGTTGTTTGTTTTCAAACCAATGCAAGTTCAAACCAGCTACTGATTTCGAAAACTATGAACTTTACTACCAGGAGGTTTGGAAAAAGAGGAGAGATAGAGGGGCAACTTGGGTTGTGGTAGGATAGGTGGGGTTTAGAGCTCTTAGCTAGGAAGGTTATGGCATGGGGGTATGGGTCCATGTTAGATGGGTTTAGGGTTGACAGCTAGAGAGGAGAGGAAGAGGGGTGGATGGTAGCTAGGGTTTGAAAGCATAACAAGAGGTGGCCAAAAGGAAGAGGAGAGGGATTAGGGTTTAGATATAGGGTAAGGTTAGATCTCGCTTAGGGTTATGGAGAGAGGGATATTAGGGTTTGGTTTTAGCCAAACAAGGTGGTAGTTTTAAAGTATGGTCCAAGAGATCCAAAACAAGGAGCACCTAGTTGCTCTTAAAACCAAGCTCCTACTAAGCTAACAAAACAAACCAAAGAAGAAGGCCAAGGGTTATGGTTGCATGGCCCATGCATAACTAATAATGCTAGGTTCTATTTTGTGAAAACAAAATAGATGTCCATGGCATTTATTCATATGCATTCCAAAATGTGGACAAGGCCAACCAAAGATTAGGGGTGGATTCCAAACAACCAGTCATGAGCTAGAGATAAAACAACAAAATGCCAAGCTCAGAATAGTTGGATGGTGGAATATAAAAGGTGGTGAAAGATAAGGTGGTGGAGTCAAAAGAGAGATGCCCTCAACTCAACTTGGGCATATAACAATATAGCAAGAGCCAAATACAATATCAAGAGGCAACTACAAATAATCATGCACATGAGATAAGAACCAAACAAGAAAGGGTTTTATATGATGCTCTAATGCAAGGGAACATGATGACATGAGCATGATGTGATGATGATGCAGCAATTATATGTTGGAAGAGGCCCATTTTATTATTATGACATGTAGCATTACAGGGGTTAGACAACTGGGATGCTACAAGTGGCCAAGTCATTTGCAAAGGATTTCACTTCAAAAACCATTTTCAAAACAAAGTATCATTTTATGTGGTGTAGAAATATTTTTACCAAGGCATTAATCTCCAAGGTTCACCAAATATGTTTTCAAACCATAAAACTTGGTGTTTAGGGTTAGAGAGTTTAAAAAAACATTTTCCAAAGGTTTTCTTCCAAAACCATTTTTAATAAGTAAACCACATTTCTATTTGACTAGAAATGGTTTTAATTCAAAGAATCATTATTTTGTTTCACAAAATTCATTTTTGAATCCACAAAGTGTTTCCTAATGTTAGTAGGTTCAAATCACACCAATTGCCAAAGGTTTTATCCCAAAAATCATTTTTGAACATTTTTACATCCTTAACGAGCATACAAATGTTTCTGCAAAAACAACCATTTTTCCAGAAGCTTTTTACTAAACAAAAGGCATTGTTGGCTAGGGCTTGTTCCACTGATTCCATTGATATAAAGTTTGCAAAATTTGTACGTGTGGATCAAAAGTTATAGGGTTTTCAAATCTGCATACAAATCTGTTTTCAACTCTGTTTTTAAATCATCAGCTGGACACGCGGCGACTTCCTATTCGTCGGTACCGTTTCGGTTGGATCACGCGACGACAGCCGTTGGATTTAAGTTAAATCGTGCGGCGCGCAGAGGCTACTTACCGCTTCAGTTAAGTTCTATCGTGGCCATACGATTACGATCTAACGGTGCTAGGCACCAGCCACAGATGGTATGCTGCGGTGGCTACTAGCGGCGGAGCTGTCGGTCGACGACGGTGCCGATGCTACAGGAGGTGAGGGAGAAAGGGGATATGCTCACCGGGCTCAGGGGGTCACGGTGATGCTCAACGTGCTGATGGTTCGACGAGGGGCGTGCAAGGTTGCGGTTAATTGGTCGCCGGAGACGTGGTCGGCATCAGATGGTCCTGGAGCTCGTCGAGGGTGGAGCTGTGGTTCGCCCCGAGGGAAAATGAAGACGCAGTTAGTCGCTCAAGATCAAGGCGAAGCTTCTCGCGTGAAAGAGAGGGCTCGGGGTGGTCAGTTCTTACCAGGAAACGTCGTCGGAGATAGTTGCAGACGCGGCGGCGCTCGGAGCTTGTCGGAGTCGAGGTTCTGGGGGCACCCGCGGTTGAACGGAGGGCACGGACAGAAGCGCCAGGGGATGGGGAGTGTGCGTGCTTGGTCAATGAGGCAAGGGGAGGCAGGGTATGGCCGGATTTGAGATATAAGCTCGTCGGAGACGGCGGCGGTGCAGAAGAGATTGGCGACAGCCTAGGGACAGAGAGGAGGAGTTGTCTGGGGGAAAATGACGAGGAGGGAGAGGCTTTTAAGGGAGCGTGGTCGCTGGGGGAGTATTGGCCGTTAACAGCGCGAATTGATCGTCGGCGTAATGAGCGAAGCAGCGAGGAGAGTTAGCGGTTGAAGACGATGAACAGCTGTCGGTGGGGTCCACGGGCAGTGGGAGAGAGGAAAAGGAAAAGGGGTCCACCGGTCATTGTCTGTGCGGGTTAGTAAGTTGGTGCCAAACATTTTCTTCGGGGGAAAGAAGCTGGGCTGGTTGGTGGGCTTCCTGGGCCAGGTCTAGTTGGGTCGGCCAGATTCTATTTTTTTCCAGTTCTGAAACTTTTTCTTTTTCCAAATCTTTTTATGTTTTGAAATTCAAACAATTATTCAAACATTCAAACCATTCAATCAATTCACCATACTAGTAATTAGTTTTTGGTTATGTTTACCAACATAAACCAATCCCAAAATAAAATAATATTTTTATTCTTTTTAGGATCCATTCATTAATTAAATAAAATGGATCATTAGTTATTTAATAAAATAGGGTTTGATTTAATTAATAGAATCTTAATTTGAAATCCAAATACTTTCAAAACCAAATCAGTAGGTTTTATTTGAAAGTAAAGAATACTTGGAAAACTTGTTTAAAACAAAATAACATTTTTGTTATAGGGTCCATTAATAATTAAATACAATGGACCTTAGTTTTCAAATCAAATAGGATTTGTTTTATTAGAATATTTATTTTGAAATCTAAAATAAAACCAAAACACTTCAGTAGGTTTTATTTGAGAATATAAAATACTTAGAAAACTTATTTTAAACAAATAAACAAGTTTTGATGGTTTAGAAATAATAAAACCTTTATTAATAAAAACTTGGATATTAAATCCTTATTACTTTATTTAAATAAACCTTTACTATTTTTAATCAAAACAAAACATTTTATTTCAAAAGCTTGGCCAAGTTTTAATTTGGCTCTATAAAATAATCTTTATTTATAAATCTATTCTTTTTCATTTGAAAACCAAAACCTTTATTAAAAGATCCAAAATAGTAATTTTAAATATTTTTAAGTTTATTGTTTATTTATCTTTTAAATCCCTTTAGGATTTTATTTGATCCAAATAGGTTTTGAAAGTTTCCAAATGGATTCAAAAAGTTTCTTCTCACCCTGAAAATCAACAAAGTTTTATTTTATTCATTTTTTTTTCACATTACAAGATTTGGAAAATCTTGGGATGTGACAGAAGTGAAGGGACAAATTGTGAGTGGAAGCTCCACCCACATGAATGGAGGAAGGGGTGGGGGTAGCCCCCCATGCACCGGCCACCCCTTGACGTGTGTGTGAGCACGGATGCGCTGCTTATTTGTGGAGCTGGACTTCTTCTCTATCTTGAGATCGGCAAGCGTTCGTCTACATCATCCACGAGTACAACCTCGTTAAAAGTTTTCAGTCTACAAGGGTATGTTCTCCATGGATGTATATCCACCCGTTGCTTGTATCTAGTAGATAGATCTTGGTACATAGTTGTTCCCATCATAGGAATTTTTTGCTTTCTATTCTATGAACCCTACAGTGGTATCAGAGCCGGATCTATGCGTAGATGCTTTGCACGGGTAGTACACATATGAGTATGTGGGTGATGATGATCATGTTATTGCTTCTTGTTTGTACTTTGGATATTGGTGGCATATTGGGATGAAGCGGCCCGGACAAACTTTATATGTCCTCGCACATGAGACCTGTTCCATGTTTGACATGCAACTAGTTTTGCATAAGTGGCTAGCGGGTGTCTGTCTCTCCTACTATAGTCAATATCTAATTTACAATGAGTTGTTAATAATTTGGTTATCCTTGTTGTGGTTCTATGTTCGTAGGCAAGAACGGTTCTATCTTCGAAAGCCCTAAGCCACGTAAGACTTGCAATGGATAAATTAGAAGTGTCTAGTTTAGATTGTTGGTGGGCTAGTGTCATGATATGGTAATATTGTAAGTAAAAGTATAAGTCGATACTCTTACAAGACCTAACGTGTAAGTTCCATAGACCTTGGCCTTACACACAAAGGAATGATAAAGATCATACCGCGATGCACATGATGATGATCAAGTGCAAGAACCATATCATTTCACTTTTCACATATGATGTTTGTTTCATCTTATATTGCTTGTTTGGAATTTTATTAGCATAATAAGATGATCCCTCATTTAGATATCAAGATAAAAATGTGTTATCCTTAAGTATGCACCGATTATGTTTCGCCACTTCAAGGCATCACGTGATGGTCGGGTGTTCTTGAATCCACGATCATATTTTGGGTGTAAGACAGTTTTACACACGCGAATGCCAAGGTTCTTACTTGGTGAGCCTAGCATGTACAGACATGGCCTCGGAACGCGGACCAAAAGGTTAATCATGAGTCATATGTTGATATGATGCCCATATAGATGCTCGCCTTTGAAGCTACACCGACTCACGTGATGATCGGACTTGGTGTAGTGGATTTGGTTCATGTAATCACCAAAAAGGCATGAGGGATGACGTTTTTGAGTGGGAGTTCATTCATAATTTGGATTAAATGAACTCGATATATCATAAACTTAGTCTAAACTTTAAAAATTCTGTTGTAGATGGCACCACCTAATTTTAATTTCAATGTGTTCATGGAGAAAGAGAAACTTGCAACAGATGGTAGCAACTTTACTGACTAGGCTATGAATTTGAGGATTCTCCTCTCTGCTGCACAAAAGAAATATGTGCTAGAAGCGCCGCTAGGCCCCCCACGACTTGATGATTCCCCTGACGAGGAAAAGAACGTCTATTTGACTCGTCAGGAGGACCACAACTTAGTTCATTGCGGCATACTATATGGGCTAGAGCCAGAACTTTGAAAGCGTTTCGAAAACGGCAATGCCTTTGATACAATGGGTGAGCTGAAAATGATTTTCGACATCCATGCTGCTGTAGAGAGTTATAATGCTTCAGAAAAGTTCTTTAGCTGCATGATGGAACAGAACAACTCCGTTAGTGAGCACGTACCCAAAATGTCTGGGTATGCCGATAAGCTTATGTCCTTGGGAATATCGATTCCCATTAACTTAGGCATACATCGTGTTCTCCAATCTCTGCCACCTAACTACAAGAGCTCAGTGATGAACTATAACATGCAGGGCATGAAGAAGTCTCTCCCCGGGCTTCTGACAATGCTTAAAACTGCAGAGGTGGAGATCAAGTAAGAACATCAAGTGTTGATGATCAATAAGACCACCGGTTTCAAGAAAGACAGGAAGGGTAAACATAATGGCGGCAAATCGGTTATCGTACCTGAAAATAAATCCGGGTTGGCCCTAAGTCTGATTCCGAGTGCTACTATTGTAAGGGGACTGGCCATTGGAAGTGCAACTTCCCTAAGTATTTGGCAGACAAGAAGGTCGGCAAGGCAAACAAAGGTATATACGATATACATGTTATTGATCTGCACTTGACTAGTACTCGCAGTAGCACCTGGGTATTTGATACCGGATCGGTTGCTAGTATTTGTAACTCGAATCAGGGGCTGCGGAACAAGCGACCGCTAGCAAGGGTGAGGTCAAGATGCGTGTCGGCAACGGATCAAGCGTTGATGTGATTGCGGTCGAAACGCTACCTCTCCACTTACCGTCAGGATTAGGTATAAACCTAAATAATTGTTATTTGGTGCTTGCACTGAGCATGAACATTATATCCGGATCATGTTTGATGTGCAGTGGTTATTCATTTAAATCTGAAAACAATGGTTGTTAAATTTATATGAATGATATCTTTTATGGTTATGCACCTGTGATGAATGGTTTGTTTCTGTTGGATCTTGATAATAGTGTTACACATATTCATAATGTTGATGCTAAAAGGATTAAACTTAATGATGATATATCCGCATATATGTGGCACTGTTGTCTAGGTCATATTGGCGTTAAACGCATGAAGAAGCTCCATTCAGATGGACTTTTGGAATCACTTGATTTCGAATCATTTGATACATGTGAGCCATGCCTTATGGGCAAGATGACTAGAACACCGTTTTCCGGTTCAATGGAACGGGCGACAGACTTATTGGAAATCATACACTCTCATGTGTGTGGTCCAATGAGTGTGTCGACGCGAGGTGTATATCATCATTTTGTTACTTTTACGGATGATTTGAATAGATATGATTATATCTACTTGAAGAAACACAAGTCTGAAACCTTTGAAAAGTTCAAGGAATTTCAAAATGAAGTGGAAAATCATCATAATAGAAAGATCAAATTTATATGGTCTGATCATGGAGGTGAGTATCTAAGTTACGAGTTTAGCACACATATGAAAGAGTGTGGACACAACTCACACCTGCCGAAACACCACAGTGAAATGGTGTGTCGAAATGTTGTAATCGTACTTTACTAGATATGGTTCGATCTATGATGTCGCTGACCGACTTGCCACTATCATTTTCGGGTTATGCACTAGAAACTGCTGCATTCACTTTAAATCGGGCACCATCGAAATCCGTTGAAAAGACATCGTACGAATTGTGGTTTGGAAAAAAACCTAAGTTGTCATTTCTTAAAGTTTAGGGATGCAATGTTTACGTGAAGGAACTTTAGCCAGATAAAATCGAACCCAAAGCAGAAAAATGCGTCTTTATAGGATACCCTAAGGAAACTATTGGGTATTCCTTCTATCATAGATCCGAGGGAAAGGTTTCCGTTGCCAAGGATGGATCCTTTCTTGAGAAAGAGTTTCTCGCGAAACGTGTGTGTAGTCAGAAGGTAGAACTTGAAGAGGTTGTTGAACCTTCTCTTCATAATATGGTGAGTAGCATGGCGTCAGAAGCTATTCCGGAGTTGACTTCACCAAATGAAGAGGGAACTAATGATAACGATCATGAAACTCTGAAAGAGAATACTACCAAACCTCGCAGGTCAAGCAGGACGCGTGCAGCTCTAGAACTGTACAGAAATCCTATTATCAATTTCATGGTCGATGAAATTGATGACCCTGCGACATATGAAGAAGCAATGATGAGCCCAGATTCCAACAAATGGCTAGAAGCCATGAAATCTGAGATGGAATCCATGTACAAAAACCAGGTTTGGACCTTGGTGGACTTACCTCACGACCGAAAGGCCATGGAGAATAAATGGATTTTCAAAAGAAAAACTGATGTTGATGGTAACTTAACCGTCTATAAAGATCGACTTGTCGCAAAAGGGTTTCGACAAATTCAAGGAATTGACTACGATGAGACATTCTCTCTCATAGCGATGCTAAAGTCAGTTAGGATTATGTTAGCAATTGATGCATATTTCTACTATGAGATATGGCAGATGGATGTCAAAACTGCATTCCTCAATGGCAACATTGAAGAAGAGTTGTACATCATACAACCAAAGGGTTTTGTCGATCCTAAGGATGCTTACAAGGTATGCAAGCTTTAGCGATCCATCTATGGACTGAAGCAAGCATCCTGGAGTTGGAATCTCCTTTTTGATGAGGTGATCAAAGAGTTTGGATTTATCCAAACTTATGGAGAGGCTTGTATTTACAACAAAGTGAGTGGGAGCGATGTGGCATTTCTGATATTATATGTGGATGACATATTACTGGTCGAAAATGATGTAGATCTTTTAAACAATGTTAAAAGTTATCTAAACAACAATTTTTCAATGAAGGACCTAGGTGAAGCATCATACATATTAGGCATAAATATCTATAGAGATAGATCAAGGCGCCTAATAGGGCTATCGCAAAGTACATACCTTGACAAGATTTAAAAGAAGTTTAAAATGGACGAAAGTAAGAAAGGGTTCTTACCTATGTTGCAAGGCAAGACATTGAGTAAGACTCAAAGTTCGGCTACGGCGGAAGAAAGAGAGATAATGGACAAGGTCCCCTATGCTTCAGCCATAGGCTCTATAACGTACGCCATGCTATGTACAAGACCGGCTATGGCATATGCTATTAGTTTGACTAGTAGATACCAATCTGATCTAGGATCGGAACACTGGATAACGGTCAAGAATATCCTTAAGTACTTAAGAAGAACTAAGGAAATGTTTCTCGTGTACGGAGGTGAAGAAGAGCTCGTCACTAAGTGTTATGTCAACTCTATATTCGATGCCGATCCGGATGACTCTAAGTCTCAATCCGGATACGTATTTCTCATGAATGGTGGAGCGGTTAGTTGGAGGAGTTCCAAACAACCCGTGATGGCAGGATCAACAACGGAGGCCGAATATGTTGCTGCTTCGGAAGCGTCTTAGGAAGCAGTTTGGATGAAGGAATTCATAACTGAACTAGGTGTGGTTGCTAGAACGTTGGGCCCAATGGTGATCTATTGTGACAACAATGGGGCCATCCAATGCCAAAGAACCAAGGTCTCACAAGAATTCCAAGCATATTAAGCGCCGGTTTCACTCCATCCGCGAGCGTGTCAAGGATGGAGATATATAGAATTGTAAAGTACACATGGGTCTCAATGTAGCAGATCCATTGACTAAAACTCTCCCTAGATAAAAACATGATCAACACCGGAACTCCATGGGAGTTAGATTTATCACTATGTAACTAGATTATTGTCTCTAGTGTAAGTGGGAGACTGAAGGGAATATTCCCTGAGAGGCAATAATAAAGTTGTTATTATGTATATTCCAAGTATATGATAGATGTTTATTTTACATGCTATAATTATATTAATACGGAATCGTTAATGCATGTGTGTTTAATAAACAAATGAAAAGTTCCTAGTTATGCCTCTCTTATAAACTAGTTATGCCTCTCAATGTTTCCTGATCATAGACATTGGATGCTATTAATAACAAGGTCACAACATTATTGGAATGGTGTGATGAACATTCATCCGAACTATAGCATTATGATCAAAGTCACTGAGTTTATATTGCTATAACATCATACAAAGTAATCCTAATCCTTAGACCATGAGATCATGTCAATCACTAACACTAGAAGAGTATCTTGATAACATCAAACATCACACTGTAACAGGGTGACTATAAAGATGGGTTCAGTGTTACTAAGGTGTTATGTTGAGTTAGTAATCCCCCACTGCAGGCTATGGGAATGGTAGGGATTGGATGAGATCTATCAAGTAATCAAACAAGATTGTTAGGGCACGGTGCCTAGTATCTTTGTTAGTGCTTTTTGACATTGTTGCAACTTGTTATGCTTAATGCTTGTCACTAGGGCCCGAGTGCCATGATCTCAGACCTGGAAATATTATTGAATCATGATGATAGTATTGTTTGTGATCTTATCTTCAAGTTGTTTACACATATTATTGTCCGGGACCAAAGGCCCCGAAGTGACAGAAATTGGGACAATCAGAGGGAATGGCTGTGATATGAGGATCACGTGTGTTCATGGAGTGTTAATGCTTTGCTCCGGTACTCTATTAAAAGGAGTACCTTAATTGTCAGTAGATTCCCTTGAGGCCCATTGCAATGGGCTGCGGGACAAAAGATGTCTTGCAAGTTCTTATTGCGAGCACGTATTACTATATATGGAACACATTCCTATGATTGTTTAGTACTTGGATGTGATGACCCATAAGTATAGGGGATGTATCGTAGTACTTTCGATAAATAGTAGTGTCGATCCCAACGAGGAGCAGAAGGTGTTAACTAGTGGTATGGAAAATAAAATCTCTGTAAATACTTAGCAATTTTTTTTTTTTTTTTTATAAAAAAAAAAAAAAAAAAAAATATAAATAAAAAACACAAACAAACTGAAGCAAGCAATCCTTTTCTTTTCTTACTTAAGGACAAAAAATAAATATATAATAAGGAAAGGAGGACACATGGGAATTACATCAAGTGCTTTCGCTTCAAATAGATGAGTACTCTTCTTTGGTGTTGTAAGTGTTTTGTGGGTGAACCTGTGCTAATGTACCGACCTTACTTGGACTAATACATACTTGTGATTAAACCCCCTGCAAGCATCCGCAACTATAGGAAAGTAATTAAGATATAAACCTAACCACAGCCTTAAACTCTGAGATCCTACACTCCCTTGTGCAAAGGTGTCCTAACGGGGGTTCAGGTTTCTGTCACTCCGGCAACCCCACAATTAGTATCCAAATACACAATGCATTCCCCTAGGTCCATAAATGGTGAAGTATCATGTAGTCGACGCTCACATGACACCACTAGAAAAATAGCACCACAACTTAAATACTAAACCATTGAATAATAACTCAACACAAATCCACTACTAACAACATGTCCATGTCCTAAAGAACTAGACGAACTACTCATAAGACATCATATGGATAAAGATCAAAGATGATATGGTGATGGATAACAATCTGAACATAAACAATAATCCAATGGTTCCACTCACAAGCATAAACTACAATAGTAATCAACACCGGAAAAGTTTCCCCTAAGAACTAAAGCAATATCCAACACAATTGTTACAGTGGGATGAAGCGGTGATGATGGTGCTGGTGGATATGATGGTGTGGATGATGATGATGATCCCGATGAAGCCTAGCTTAATGATGGTGTTGATGGCGACGATATCCCCTCTCCGGGAAGGGATTTCCCCGGTAGAAATCTCTCTGCCAGAGAGCTCTTTCTCTCTCGGTGTTTTCTACCCCGCAAAGGCGGCAGAAATCTTTCTGTGGTCGCCCTCCCGATATTAGGGTTCCGAGAGGAAGATATAGGCGAGAGGGCGGAGTCGGAGGCCGGCCAGGTGGGCCACACCTGCCCTAGGCGCGGCCCAGGGGGGACCCGCGCCTAGGGGGGTGTGGGCCCCCTGTGGCCCAGCTCCTTTTCCATCAGAAACCTAACTCCGACAGTCCATCCTCCAAGAATCATCCAACATGCAAAAATAGAGGAAAAGACATAAACAACACCTCATAATAAGAAATATATCAATGAATATAGGCAAATTATGATATAGAATGGTGATGGAAATTAGACGTATCAACTCCCCCCAAGCTTAGACCTTCGCTTGTCCCCAAGCGAAAACTGAGCTCCGTAAACATGTCCACAGGTTTATGGAGTGAAGTGTCGATAAAAGAATATAGGCAGGAAGCATCACACTTACCATTACACAAATTTATATAAGAAGGAAACTCACCATTATATAACTTAGCTTACAACAAGTACAGGAGTCACAATAGAGATGCATAAAGATAAATCATAATTGGAATTGGCAAACTTTATTCTTGGTCAGAGAACAGCTGGCAAACAGTTTCACAAGAAGCTTTTTGTAGAAGTTTTATAACAGGAGCACTCTTTGCTCAAAAAGGTTTTTCAAAATGAAGGCTTTCAAAGTAATACTCAATAGATAAGAGTCTTGTGAAAACAAGGAAGATAAAGAACATGATTGAATAAACCATCATATGAATGCTTGCAACACAACAATTCAAATGCTTGCTGGAGATAGAGAGGAAGTAGGTTTACTAACTAAACTTGGAAGTAGAAGAAAGGTTCCTTCATAGAGGGAATCAGGGATTTCAAGTCATAAAGAGCTTCCAAAAGATTATGGTACTTACTATCTTTAAGCCCGCATTGCCCCTATCATAGGCATCTTGAGATGATTAAGGTTAAAGTGAACAAGGATGGAGTATATGCTTGACGAAATATAAGTTGGTAATCTCATGTCCCTTGAGTACGAGGGATGCTCCTCATGCTACTCAACTTTAGTCACCAGTAAGTTCTTATCATTATAAGTATATGTGTATCATAAAGAACCGCCAACGGGGTACCCCTTGCACATGGTATAGGAGTTATCCCATAAACAAAATGATAAGGCAAGCAGACAATGAGTATCTCAGCGATCTTTTTATTTAATATGTGTATAGCTTTTTATTGAGGATGCTTCACAGAATGCTCATTATGGTGATGCTACAAGTTTCCACCATGATTAGGCATGGCTTAGGTTAGCGGCCCAGGCGTTTCTCTAACACAAAATACATATCTCCATGGACTTACAAGTTCCCTCTTTATTTCACACCGGTGACATTCATAGACAAAAGAGCATGATATCAACTGTGTACAACGTACAGGTGCAATGTTGAAAGTGTTCCCCGTGATAGCACGGTTTTGCTAATTCCAACGTATAGATGCAAGCATATACAACTTCGATGACACAATGGTTCAAGTCTATTAGGGGAAAAGAAAATATGGTGTGCCATCAAGTTCGTAAGAGCTTTACTAACTAGTTTTCACATAACAAAATACTTTTTAATTCGAAAGATAGATGAAGCTTGAGAATTTACTTGGAATAGCAATAATGCTAATAGGTAGATATAGTGGACACAAATGGCACAGATTTTGGTTCAAAGGGATTGGAAGCATGAGAAGTATGCCTTCTCAAAAAAGGTTTTTGGCTATCAAGGCTGGGTAGCAAGCAAGAGAGTTGAAAGAAACAAGCAAACCTACAAGTGATAAATTCAAACATGCAATCTTCCTTGAAGACACAAAAGATTTTAAATAAAGAATACTAAGCTTATGATCCAACTAGAAAGAAAATAAATGATATAAAATACTTGTAAGACTTTTCTTTTTTCCTTTCAAACCTCAAAAAGTGTTGCTACTGAGCAGAGCTCGGTTGGCCAAAACCAATTTAGATTTACTTGATTCTCCCAAAGTGATGTCAATACTGATCAATAAGATCAATCATATAATAGAGATTGCAAACTAAAATAAGAAGTGCAAAAGGTAAAAGATGAAACTTCTCATTAATATTCCATAAAGGCACTCACACCAAGGGATACATAGATAACCAACTAAAGGAGATATACTTCCACATGCAAACCAAACTATAAGATAACCTCTCTACCAAAGATATGAATCCACTAAAAAGGTAAAAGATAGAAGATAATGATGGTGATACCGCGGCACTCCCCCCAAGCTTGGAACAAGCCAAGGGGATGCCAAACCTGATGACGAATTACTCCTTCGGCGGTGGTGGTGTTCTCTTGATAAGATCCTCAATCAGTTTCCTCAAATCCTCAATCTCAAAGGTTAGAGTATGAATCAACTCCGAATTTTGCTCAATGCGATTCATGATCAAATTAGACCGAGAATCCCTGTCCTTGCTATTCTTTCCACCACTCTTCCTCCCCTGCATGGTTAGAACAAGGCAAATCCCACATCGATAGCATGTTCCCTTTGGGCACTTGTTGGTATTGATGCTCATGTATAAGAGTATGGAAGGGTCTCTTGGTACGTGGAGGAGATGACCGTGGATTGTAGATAAGACGTAGAGGTTTCCCTCCTGTAGACATCCGTGTTGTCCTCCTAAGCTTGATAGGTTTTTCCACCACTCCAATGCTTGCGACGGTAGCGCGGGTGTCCGGATGCTCATCATCCTCCATGTCTTCTTCATCCCCAACCAAAATCTCCTCCTCCTTGGGGTTTTGAGGATCATCTTCCTCGGGCTTCTTGCCTTTGTCGTTGGCGGAGACCATGGTGCTCTAAACTTGAGAAGATTTCCTGACAGAAACAGATCGAAACAAAAACACGATGATAACACGATGCACGAACCTCGAGGGATCCGGGGGTTATATATTACGAAGTTTCAATGCATAAGGAAGGTATTGGTACGAAAACAAGGCTGAGACAAAGCTCGGGGTTCTCACATTCCCTCCAGGCGCGGCCAGATGGGGCCGCGCCTGGGGTGGGTTTGTCCACCCCGGCCTTCGTTTCCTCCTCTATTCCGTCTCGTAACTTTCCTTATGTAATAAAAACATCAAAAGTATAAAAATATTAGGCTTTCACGAACCTTCTGTTTTCACCACTTTTACCTATTCAAAGTCGAACTCTGTAGACTCCTTTCCTCCTTCTCCTGGAAATTCCTTTCCTACAAGGTCTCACACAAACCTCAATGGCAACATTATTGTAAGCAAAAACAATAAACCTTTAGGTTCACACTTCAACTGAAATCCATCAAAACAAAGGCTTCTGTAAGAGGCAAATGCAAACGATAATAGAGATCTGTCAAAACAGACCAGCAGGTAAAGATTGATTTTTTCGAAAACCTTTTGTTGCTCAAATCAGAAAGTGCAAAAATAATGAAAGTTGGGTAACAACTTGGAGAACAAGCTCAGAAAAATACATCTCCATCTGAAGTACTGAGATCCCTCATGAATTTTTACAAAACAACATCAAAATCTGTCCCACGACAACCACTTTTCACAACTCCTCTACTCCTCAAAAGTAGTTGAACTTGACACAAAAAACAAAACAAAACAAAAAGGATAAGGAGCAGTTATTACTGAGGTAATAACTTCCAAGCTCAACCAAACTCTTGGGTTATCTCCCAACAAGTACTTTTCTTTAATGCCTTTAAGTTAGGCTTGAAATCTTTAAAGATGCTCACATAGGAGATATATATCTGGAGTGAAAGAGAGCATCAAGAAGCAAGTAACCAACACATTTGAGTCTAACCCACTTCCTATGCATGGGGGTTACATGAGAAAACAAATTGTTGAAACAAAAATCCACTAGCATAGGAAGACAAAACAAATGCAACTTCAAAGCTTTCAACATAAAACGAGGAAACTTAACATTATTGAGATGCATAAAACCATGTTTCCCTCTCTCATAATAACTTTCAGTAGCACTTTGAATAAAGTTGACAATATAACTGTCATTGGCAACAACTTTATTATTAGAATGAGCATACTTACAATCATCAAAAAGAAGTCCAAGGTCATAAACAGGATTAATAGAAGCAAGTTGTTCCATCCTGAAATCTTCATTAGGCAAGCTATTTTCACAAGGAGGTTTAGCAAATTTGGAAAAGTTAAATGTCATGGTATTGCCGACGAGTACGCCATGGAGGGGTCCCCATAGTGCGTGTAGAGACGTGGGGGTAAGGCGGACGGTTGGAGTGCAGGTAACAGCTTACCTGTGTTCGAGATCCCACAATGGTGGCGGAATCCTACTCCTGCTATAAATCACTATAATGGCAATACGCCGAGTTACAGGGATCGGTTCGCTGTGCGAGGTATGAGTTGATTGATGCCCTAAAGGCTCCCATAGGCCCGACTTATATAGTCGCCAGGTCCTAGGGTTACAGGGAAAGTCCCAGCCGGACAGGTTACAGACTCCTACACAGTATACGATTAATCTAACATGTCTTGCACTCCAAGGCTCCGGTATGTCGGTGACTCCTCCGTAGCCTTCCTTTATCCGGAATGGGCCTCCCTTCTAGATCCATCTAACTAGGCCGCCTAGTAGGCCATAGGCCATGCTACCAACGTTGGGCCACCCGGGTTATCCGGATAGGAGACATGCTATGAGGATACCCATATAGCATATCCCCAACATTAAACTCATAAGAATCTCCATCAAACTTAGTTAAAACTTTCTCTTGCTTACAATCTATAATAGCTCCACAAGTGTTCCAGAAAGGTCTACCAAAAATGATAGGGGAAGTTTTACTAGCTGCTGAATTAAGTACTAGAAAATCAGCAGGGTACTTAATTTTACCACAGAGAACCTCCACATCTCTTATAATACCAATGGGGCAAATGGTTTCCTTATTTGCAAGGTGAATAAACACATCAATGTCCTCAAGCTCACAAGGACCAATTTCATGCATAATTTCCATGTAAAGCTTATAAGGAATAGCACTAGAACTAGCACCAATATCACATAAACCGTAGTAGCAATGACCACCAATTTTAATAGAAAGCACAGGAACACTAGCTTTTCTAGCCTTACTAGGATGAGAGACAATATTAGAAGCGTCTTCATAGAAGACAATGTGCTCATCCTCTATATTTCTAGTGACAGTGTCTTTCACAATAGCTACCATAGGTTCAATATTCATTTGCTCATGAGGTTCCACAGTTTTCTTAGTACCTTTGTTATTTGCACTAATAATCATAGAATACTCCTTTACCTTAGCTGGGAAAGGTATTTCTCAACATAAGGTTCATGCACAATATGATTAGTAGTACAAACTTCGGTGCTTCTAACAGGAACATGACTAACAACATCTTTATAAGGATGTTATGGTCGGGCTCCAGTATACACGAAAGAGGCCCAATTAGGGGCTTACCCCAAGTTATCTAGGGTTTAGAGGAGCTGCCCTCCTATATAAACGCATGTACCCCTTTGATTATAATCAGACAATAAACATATTCTATTGTCTCCCTCGGGAGGCAGAGCCCCAAACCCTAGTCGCCTCCTCCTCTCGGCGTGACGGCCGGCGTCTGCGCCTCCAGCCTCTCCGTCCTCACTTCCACCCCTATAATCTACGTCCGAGATCTGGTAGAACCGTAGCCTCTAACAATTTGGTATCATATTGCTCTGGTTCGATGAGTTCTTCCGGCCTCCCCACCACCGCTGCCGCCTCCACCGGCGCAGCCACCGCCACCTCGCAGCAGACGCCGCCGCCACCTCGGTCCCGGCCTCGGCGTCGCAGCCTGGCGGCCATGCCACCGTCTCTCCGGCGGAGATGTCGTGGCGATCTGCGACCTCTCAGCGGTCTCGAACCTCACGGACCTTCCTCCGGGCTCTCGCGCGCCACCGCCACGCCGCCGCACCAACACCACCGTCCACCGCCGCGCCCCAGGGAATCCCGATCACCTAGATCAGGTTCCTGTCATCGCCGTCCCCGCTGCCGACGTGGATTGACACGCCGATCTACACGTCGGCGCCGCCACAGCCGACGGTGCTTCCGCCGCCCGCCACCACCTTCGGCGGGTATACTGACCCATACGCCGGGAGCTCCGTGGTGTCGCAGTACTCTCCTCCCACCGCGACGGGTCGCCACGAGAGCGCCTACACGTCCTCGCCGCACGTACAGCAACCGCCTCGCTTCACCAAGATGGAGGTCGCCACCTATGACGGAACCGTCGACCCCCTGAACTGGCTCAATCAGTGCAACCAGTTTTTCCGGGGGCAGCGGACCATGGCGTCCGACCGCACGTGGATCGCCTCCTACCACCTCCGTGGCGCCGCACAGACGTGGTACTACGCCCTCGAGCAGGACGAGGGCGGGATGCCTCCGTGGGAGCGCTTTTGCGACCTATGCCTCCTCCGGTTCGGCCCCCCATACGTGGGAGCCGCCTGGCCGAGCTCGGTCGCCTCCCCTTCACAACCTCGGTGCAAGACTTCGCCGACTGCTTCTAGACGTTGGCCTGCCATACGCCTGGCATAACGGCTCGCCAGCGCGCCGAGCTCTTTGTCGGCGGCCTCCCCGACCACATCCGCGTCGACGTCGAGATGCGCGACCCCCAGGACCTGCAGAAGGCCATGTACTACACGCAGCGTCTGAGCGGCCAACGCCATGCAAAGTGGCGTTCCCGAGCCACAGCGCGTCCCTACCCGCCTCTGCTGCGCCACCCACGCGTCACTCTGCGGCGCTCTGCCGCGCCCAGCGCCGACGCGTACCTTGTGGACTCTGTTGTAAACTACTATGATGTAACTACTTGTAATCAAATCCCACCCACACGAAAGTGTCTGGTGGGCGTCTTTGAATCGCTTCTATGCGGGTTTTGGCGGGAAATGCTAAGATCTGCAGACCCGATTCGGGGGCGTTATAAGTGCTATCAGAGCAAAGGTTTACGATACCCCACTGGTCCAGCCTGTAGGTTAACCTAGCTAACGGCCGATGACTAGTGTCAAAACTATTTTGCTACAAATGTGTTGGATAGATCTGATTAGATCTGCTTTTACCCCTTATCTTTAATCTTTCCATTCTTATCTTTGCGTGTTTTGATCTGATCTCTTACCTTCTTCAAGTCCAGGATTTTCTCGCGGTTGGGTTTCTGTCGTACCTTTAGGGTTCCGCTTCCCTCCTTTTGTAACGGTGGTGCTACATCTGGATTTTGCTCCATGTAATCTCTTTTATTATGCTTCCGGTGTTTCGCGATTCCTAAGATGACGACCTCTTTATCTCTGGATCCTTTTTCCTAAGCTTTCCCAACACCACTTGCCAAGATCTTCAATCTAGATTCCGAGAGTTTAGTTGCACGACCCTCCTATTCAGGTACAGGGTAATTCTTTGAGTGCGGGATGGAGTCATGACCATACCACTACTCTTATCATTCGCTCTTATACATTGATTGGTGGATCCATGCAATTCTACTCCTTCCACGAAAGTTAAAGGTGGCCTTATCTTCGAGACCTTTACTTTTGCCTTTGCCTCTTCGGAGTGTTCTTCCGAAGAACGTGAACAACCAACCCTTGTTGGTGGTGTCGATAATTTCAAGACGGAGCAAGAATTCTAGTTAGTGGTGTCACGACCATCAACCCTACTCAATAATATCCAATCATCAACCTTTCCCTCTCGGTGCCTTTGTTTGGATCTCGGGACGCGATCCTTGTTAGTGGTGTCGAGTTGTAATGCCTCGGAAATATCCCGAAATAAAATTGCTTGTTATTTTATTTTATGCATCATCATATCATGACATCATGCATACTTTTTCCCTAAAATATTTTAACCAAAAGTCTATTTTGTTTTCTAATTAGTCCCCTCTTTAATTTCAAATTGAAAACCCCGATCTTTTTCAGATCTTTTATTTGTCTAAAAACTATTTACAAAAGTATTTTAAAACTAAAACAAATAAAAATAAAAGAGTTTTAGGGGGAGGCAGCCGGCCGGGCCAAACGGCCCATCTAGCCACCTACGACCCCGCAATTAAACCCTAGCCTAAACCTAGCTACACACGCACCCACCCTGCCGCCGCTGCACGCCACACACACCGCGCATGCACACACACCACCAGTCCTTCGCTGGACACACCATGCCTAGGCACGCACACATCCTGTCACATACACGCACACATGCACACAACTCAACGCCCACCAGGCCCACACAACCATCGCACACACACGCCCCTGATTCCCCTCGTCTCCATCCTCGCGACTCCCTCACCCTTCTCCTCTATGTCGCATCCCCCCGCCGCCAGCGCCTCTCCCCGGCAATGCCTCACGTGCCCCCCTCTGCTCGATCTCGCCGTCGGTCGCTCCCCTCTCCACCTCGAGCTCCATGGCACGGCCCCCGCCCCGAGTCGACCTTGCCACCGCCGAGATTTCCCAGCAGCCGCCGCCTCCCTATGACCCTGCCACCGCTCGCTCCTCTCTCGTCCGTCGCCCTCGCCCCCCACCTCGAGACCTCCTCGCGGCCTCCCTCTTCTTTGTTGCAGGCGCGACCGACGCTGTCAGCTCCAGCCCCGCGTCCGGCCGCCCCCTTCCTCCCCTCCGGCGGCCTCTGCAGCGTGTGCCCGGACATGCTCCACATCCCTGCGTCCCTCGACGCCCTGAAGGCCTCGCCGCTGGTGGCCCTCCTCGTCCTCGACCCCGCGCGCGACTGCCGCCCCTTTGGCCTCGTCGCCTCGCCCCTACCTGGCGTGCCGGTCGCCTCTGCTTCCCCCGAGAAGTAGCGCCACTGCACCGCTGCCGCCGCCCGCTCTACCGTGCCCCGGCCGCCCCATCCTTGCCGGCCCAGTCCTTCATCGCACCGCCTCTTCTCCATGCGTGGTTCCTATCTCTACCGGCCCCGGTGCTGAGCTCGCCCGCTATGCCCTTCACTCCGACCTAACCACGTCGGCCTCTCCTGATGTCAAGCAGGCAAGCCTGCGCCGTCCTATTCCTGACGTCCTGGGGCACCTAAATGAGCTTGTCACCCTTCCATTGCTTCCTGATAGACAGGTGTTCGAGGTAATGCTCGAATGGGACAAGGCCAACTTGCAGCATTCATGTGTCCATGTTCTCCTTATTGTTCCTGTTGGTCAACATGTAGATGGCTAATGCAGATATCCTGCAACGCCCAAGCCCGCCTTGCTCTTGCTGTAATGTGTTGAGATGGTATTACTAAATATGATGTGATCATGGTACGATGTGTTGGCGAGGCGAGGTTCCGCGTGTATCCGGGTGTCCTCTGATAAGATTCCTATTGTGGTGTTGCTACCCCGTCAAGTGAACCGACATGGAATCGAAGGGCACCGAACCCCAAGATCTCCATGGAATATAAAGACTGACCCCGAACTCAAGATCTCCGAACCCAAATGTGCGACCCCTATCCAAGACCCCTATTTTGATAATACAATATAACTTGTTGCATATTAATTCATCCATACTTGCATTCATGTTTATTTGTTGGGGGTACTTTGTCGATTCACCTAAATTAAATATGGAGACCATATGCGGGTGAATCTAGTCTAATATTACCTCCATTTAAATTTGTGTAGCGAACCGCCATGATTTGTTTTGTTAAGTCAACATTTAAATTGTGGGGCAGATAAACAACTCAAACCATAATATTTATTTGTCGGGATCCCGATTCCGCTTAATATTGCTAAGTAGGAGCGCATATTACCATGCCATGCATCATATCATAAACATGCCGGATCTTCCGCCATATTATTAAATATTGCATCGGGTGTTCTTTCTAGTGCTTGCTTCTTTACCGGATAGGACGATGAGTGGATGCGAGTTGCGACAAGCCTCCGGTTTCCCGACTTTGTTTCTCAGGCGAGCATTCTCCCCTTTCTACCTATTTTGCATTTATAGTCTTTACTTCTTCCGATTGACCTATTGCTATCCTTATTGTCGATGATTTAGTATTGGCCCTTTATCTACCTGCTCCACTATATTTCCTTGGTTGTCCTATTGTCTTGTTTATCTAGCTAGCTTTGTCCTTGCGAGTCGTAGGCATGCTTAGTACCGCTCTCATACAGGGGGAAAATGATACTCGTGTATGGTTGGTGATAAGATAATTAATCTGATGTTGTTGGTTATGTTTCACCTAATGATAAGGCCCCGGTATGGACCACCTTTGGGAACTGCTTGAGCCTACCTAGGACCCGTTCATTCTACGATACCAGTTCTGAGTTGATCGCGCTAACCAAACATGGGGGCCTCTGGAATCCCCCCTCAACTACCGGCGCTATTCGTATATCCAAAGGGTTACAAAATTGGTTTTCCATTTGGTGCATACGCATAATATGTCCTCGGACATGGGTGAGTTGATATGTCTTCGGACTTGATGTTTTGGTGGACTGCCATGGCTTGCATTGCATAAAATCGGGATATCGTGTCGGAGGTGGGATGGAGCTCTACAAGTTATCTTCCGATCATCGCCCGGCCGTAGACTCAAACGTTGTGCCTTCCTTGGGAATCGTCGTGCCTCTTGGTTGGATCAACACAGTAGGTGATGCCTCTGGATATGCGCGTAGTTAAGGGACAGTTCTTGTTGTGAGATTCGGAAGGCACGCGCAATATGCTGCCTGAAGGGTTGAGCATGCGTTTGGGTACAGTAGTGCACCCCTGCAGGGTAAATATTTTCGAGAAGCCGTGTGTCCATGGTTATGGACGCCTCAGGAGTACAGTGTCATGATCATAGACAACGCCACTAATGTTTTGCCTCAAATAATATGATTAGTAATTAGCCTTATCAACTAAACACCTGCTTAACTAAAATTGCCACTGTGTGTGTTCCGCAAGGGGACTTCCTCGACTGATATTCGAGGGGGAAATCTTCGGATGGGTTATGTTTGGTGTTCTATATAGTCATCATGTAGTGCTCTCTTATCTCGCTCTAATAGCCTAAGTTGTAGCGTGTCTCTATAAGTTAGATAGTGCAAGCTTTGCTGCCGCTGAGCCCACCATACCTATGTAGGCGAGGACCGCCAAATTCTAGTCTCGCCGTGTACTATCCTCAGTACTGACCGCTCTCTTTATGTTTTCCTTTGCCCTTTGTCGGCCCCCTCTTGGCTTGATAGGTATGTGATTGACGACGTTAGCAAGGTTACCCTTCCGGCTTGGCCTAGGCAGGGTTGGACACCGCTTGGTTATTCTTCAGGACTCTTAGTCCCATTTGGATCTTGTCTGTACTCGGATACTACTTTGCTTTCTTCTTGAGTTGTATCTTCATATTGTATCTTTTGTATTCTTGACTCGTTGAGTCGTTGTTGTATATATAAGTTCTTGTGGACTCTGTTGTAAACTACTGTGATGTAACTACTTGCAATCAAATCCCACCCACACGAAAGTGTCTGGTGGGCGTCTTTGAATCGCTTCTATGCGGGTTTTGGCGGGAAATGCTAAGATCTGCATAGACCCGATTCGGGGGCGTTACAGTCGTGGACAAGGTTCTGTGCCTTGATTCATGCACACCCTGGATGTCCATTACCTAAAAATGAGCTTCTTGATATATATTATAATGGACTAACTAATGAATCTAGGAAAAGAACTCCTGCAGAAGCCGAAGAATTAATGGCTAAAATAAGCAAGAATTATGATGATTGGACTACATCTGAGCCAACTACACTAGTGCCAATTATGCCTGAACCAACCCCAACACCAACACCCAAGAAGAGGGGAGTGATTGAATTAAATGATGAAGTGATGAAAGAAGCTAAGAAATATCTTAAGGAGAAGGGTATTAAAGCTGAAGATGTGAAGAATTTACCTCCTATAGAAGAATTATGCAAGCCAATCTCCCACTCATCCACTATTGAGGTACACTCTCTCCAACATTTTGATGAAGGTGATATTCCTTATGGTAAACCTCCTAATCAATGCTTAGAGGAACTTGATACTTTTATTGTTAAGCAAGGTAATTTTAATAAACAAATTCAGAATCATTTATTGGAAAATTCTAGAGCTATTAATGAGTTGAAAGATATTATGGAAAGAACTTCTAATGATGTTAAAATGCTTGTTAAACATTTCCAAATGGTTCAAACTCAAATTGATCAACTTGCTAAAGTACAAAAAGATATGCTAGTTAATTCTTCTAGAAATAAACATACTTATGAAATTAGAACTAGGAGTGGTGCTACCATTCAGGATCCCTTATATCCAGAGGGACGTCCTAAAAGAATTGAGCAGGATTCTCAACGAGCTGAAAATAGAGGTACTTCTTCTAAGATAAAGAAAAAGAAACATAAAATAGTTGAGGAACCTTCTGAACGTGCTATAGATCCTAATAGTATATCTGTCTCTGATGCTGAAACTAAAAGTGGTAATGATAACAATGATGCTCCTGATAAGGAAGAAATTGAAGAAGAACCTGGAAAGCACACTAAGAACACTAAGTACACTAAGGAAGATTTTCTTGCTAATAAACATGGTAGTGAAAGAGAACCTTGGGTACAAAAACCAATGCCTTTTCCTAATAGGAAACACAAGTCAAAGGAAAAAGAACACTATAACAAGTTTTGTGAGTGGATGAAACCTTTATTTTTGTAAATTCCTTTGACTGATGCTATTAAGTTGCCTCCTTATTCAAAGTATATGAAGGATATTGTCTCTAATAAAAGGAAGATTCCTAATGAGGAAATTTCTACTTTGCTTGCTAATTATTCGTTCAATGGTAAGGTCCCAAAGAAACTTGGGGATCTAGGTATTCCAACTATTCCTTGATCTATTAAAAATAATTATGTTAGAACTACTTTGTGTGATTTGGGAGCTGGAGTTAGTGTTATGCCTTTTTCTCTCTACAAGAGACTTCAACTAGAAAAATTGATACCAACTGATATATATTTGCAAATGGCTGATAAGTCTACTACTATCCTCTGTTGGTATATGTGAGGATGTTCCTGTCCAAGTGGCTCATAATTTCTTGGTATTAACTGATTTTGTTGTGCTTGAGATGCCTGAAGATGATAATATGTCTATTATTCTTGGGAGACCTTTTCTTAATACTGCAGGTGTTGTCATCAATTTTAATCAAAGAAAAGTAAATTTTAATATTAATGAAAAATATCATACTATCTATTTCCCAAAGAAGATTGATAAGAGTTATCGCTTGAATTCAATTGAAAATATTTAGGGCATCAAAGTTGGAGAAATATATTGTCCCATACCATAAGAAAAATTTGAAACTGTTATGATTGGGACTATTGCTATCAAGATTGAGGTAACATAATCATTTAGTGAAATGCAAAGCTTTGTTGCATATAAGATTGTTTTGGTAACAAGACTTGATCAACCTTGTTAACAAAGGGATTTTAATGGACAAAACAATGCTTTCATAATGATTATCCTTGCTCACTTCTATCTTTCTCCATTCCAACATTTGTTTTTCCTCTTGTTAGTCTTAGTTTTGCTAGTTACTTGCTTTCTAGAGTGTTTTAGAACTTCTGTAGTTTTAGTTTGCTTTTGTGTCTTTCAAAAAAAAAACTGCGAGAAAATCAATTTTCATAACCTGAAAATTGCCCAAAAATAAAGTTTCCCAAAAAATTCCAGAAAATTCATATTAAATTTTTTCATGAAAAAAGGGGCGGAGGGGCACCTGGAGTGACCTAGGGGGACCCACTAGGACGGCAGACCCCCTGGGGCGCGCCTGGCCTAGGTGTGGGCCACCCCTGGCCCTCCACTTAACCTCCTCCCTACCCCTTATTTCTCTCTTCCGAAAAACACCAGAAAACTTCTCAAAGCTCGAGTTCCTGCTGTTCTTGCTCCCAATTTTCGATATCCTTGCTCAGCCCATCTTTGATGCTGATTTTGTAGGGATTTCTCTCCTGTATGTTTCTCCTCCACTTGTCCAATTAGATTTTTGATTGGTGGATTGTATCTTGAGTATTTTGCTACTGTATATGACATGTTATGTGATCATTGCTTGCTTGTTATATGCTTAGAATTTTCATTTCGATGCATGTTTAGCCCTCAAGCAAGCTCCTATAGTAGTTCCTCATCATTTATTAACTTGGAAATCACTTGGTTTGATTTTTGTCTAAATTTTTTAGAAAAGAAGATGAGTGAATACCAGCTCAATCAACATGAATTAAGGGTACCAGAGATTATGAAAGTCCACCGCGAGGCGGAAGTTTTCTCTTCCATTTATCCATGCCCAGAATTCATGAGAGCTGCAGGGATATTTCAGGATTTCCAAACTCTAATTTCTAATGCAGGGTTGGAGCATTTTGTTGGAGAAGAACCTTACCAATATGTGAAATTAACTATGTCTATGGTGTAGGATTTCGATTTAGTTGGACCTTGCCTAACCCCATGGTTCACTATTTTTTTTACAATATAGCTGTCAACCTCCTGTTTGATGATTTTTGTGCAGCTATTATAGTACCACAGTGGGGTTCTTGTGAGAAGATTAGGGAGAGGCCTACCCCACTCATGGACTTATATGCAGAGATTTGCCAAGGATGCATCTTCTCAAAGGAAAGTGGTAAAATTCAGAATATTCAACTCCCATCCATTCGTTATTTTGCCTATTTCATTGCCAAGTGTGTTCTTGCTAGGAAAACTGCTAGTAAATTATCTTCATTTGATCTAGCTTTTATCTCAGCCTCCTTGAAACAAGATAGAACTTATAACTTGGGTGCTTTGATAGCTTTTCGTCTTGCTGCTAACCGTGAGAAAGGTGGAATTTGTGGAGGTCTCATTGCCTCTCGTTTATTAGCTTTGCATGGTTTAGCACCTTATCATTTAGACTTGCAGTTTCCCATAGATAGACTTGATCTCAATTCCATGATACAACATAAATTTGTTTCTTCTTGGTCTAGTTTGAGCGAGTTATCTTATGAAATAACCTTTCTCAAGAGTGGTTGGAGAGGGGGTAAGTCTGAGAAAGTAGTCCCTTTGCCTGCACCTGCTTTGTTTAACCTTGATACCAGGAAAAGATGGTCACTCACAGAGGAAGAACTTGATACATATATGGCGAAGCTCTCCCAGCAAGAGGAAAATGTTGGAGAGGAAGCCGAAGATAATTCGGTTCAGCCCTCCAGCATGGCGGAGTATTCATACCAGCATCCCTCTTATGATTGGGGCGCTTTCTCTTCTTCACCACGAGGGCCTGATTATGATCATTCTTACGATGATCCGCCGGCTTGGAGTTACTACCCACGTTTCGATTGATCTCCACTTAGGCCAAAAGCCTAAGCTTAGGAGGAGGTATACCGACATCACACTCATCTATATATCATGTTCTGTCGGTACTTTGTATATCCATGTTTCGCTTTCTTTTTAGTTTTTGTTTCTGCTTTCCAAAACACAAAAAAAGACCAAAAATATTTTCGTTGTTTCTCTTGGTTTGTTTCTTTGCCTTTTAGTTTTGGTTTGCTATGATAAAAATCCAAAAAGATTTTGCTTTGTTTGCTTTTGCCTTTAGTTCTTGTTCTCTAAAAATTGAAAACCCAAAAATATTTGTTGTTCTTCTCTGGTTTTGTGAAGTTCATTGCAGGGTTCAACGGTCCTCAGTGACTCCTTTGGAGTTTGGTTTCATGTTATTATTCAAGCCACACAAGTGAAAGGCAATAATGATGATTTATGACAACTCGAGGTGTGGTAAGAGGCTGGTAATGAACTCTAATTGTCTTCATTTTTGTACATATACTTATCATTATGGGCATTCTTAGTCGGTTCATTTAAGGTGTATGTTATTTAATGAATGCTTAGTAGTTCTTGCTCTCTTATGATTAGCTCCAACTTGCTAATAGTTTGTAGCATGTCACATGAATGTTTGCTTGCATTGTTCTATTCATAACTTGGTATGGCATTGTGGTATCCTACTCTGAATGCTTCATTTGAATCGACTTGGCACATGCTCACGCATGCATATGACTGAACCAAAGTCAGTTAAGCCTCGATGATTTATTTTGCCTCGGAGTTCTTGCATCACTTTTATGCCATAATTAATTTTGCTTTGTTGCAAGCATGATTATGACAGTTACTGCTCTCTCGTTTGTCGCTCCCTTTCTATTGCTAGCCTTCACTTGCACTGATTATGAGCTCTACTCGTGTTTCCAAACTCCCCAAAACCAAAATTGTCAAAAAGTGTCCACCATATCTACCTATTAGCATCATTGCTATTCCGTGCATATTTATTATGCCTTATTTTATTCCAAATAAAATGTTTGCCTGTTATGAGAAAGTTTGTTAGTAAAGCTCTCCCGAACTTGATGGCACAATTTATTTTCTTGCACTTAATAAACTTGAACCATTGTGACTGTCCATGAAAGTTGTATGCTTGCAAATTATAGGCTGGGAGTTAGCAGAACCGTGCTATCACGGGGAACGCTTTCAACACCTGTAAATACTTTCCAGTTGATATCATGATGTTTTGTTTACGGATGTCGGCGGTGTGAAATAAAAGGGGAGCTTGTAAGTCCATGGAGTTATGTATATGTGTTAGAGAAACGCCTGGGCCGCTAGCCTAAGCCATGCCTAATCATGGTGGAAACTTGCAGCATAACCATAATGAGCAATCTGTGAAGCATCCTCAATAAAAACCTATGCAAATAGAAATAAAAAGATCGTTGAGATGATCATTGTCTGTTGCCTTGTCATTTTGATATGGGATAGCTCATGTATCATGGGACAAGGGGTACCCGTTGGCAGTTTTCTATGATACACATGTACTTACAAAGACAAGAACTTACCGGCAACTAAATTTGAGTAGTATGAGGAACGTCCCTCGTACTCAAATGACATGAGATTTCCAGTTTATGGTCTTTCAAGCATATAACTCAAATTGGACCTCACTTTAAACTTAACCACTTAAAGATGCCTATGATAGGAGCAATGAGATCTCAAAGCTAATGAGTACCATACTTTCAGCATTTGGAAGCATTTCAATCTTATCAGAACCTTTTCACTTCCTTGTTGAGTCACCACTTATTCTATGAGCATCTCCTTGAGAGCATAGTTGTCATTCTTAGTGTAATGTGATTGTTTTCAAAACTTGGTTAATTATGACATAACTTTGATGCTTGTATCTTTTATATCTTTACTTCTAGTCTTCCCTTGAACTTCAGAGGTGCCTTGGCATTTATCTTTTGCTCCACAGTCAAAGGCAAGCGAGATACCACTCTATCATACCTTCTTATGAGCATTGCAATGTTGCTTATGCTTATGTTTCATGCTGCTTGTTATTATTGTGTAGGAATCTCTTCATAGCTTGCATGACTATTGAGTAGACTTATTTGCATACTCCTTATTATGAATTGTCTAAGTATTGATCATCTGCCGAGAATATATACATCACATGAAGAAAATGTGTTTGTGAAAGTTCTTTTATTGCACTTAGTTTTCAACTTAATTGCTTGAGGACAAGCAATAAGCTAAGCTTGGGGGAGTTGATACGTCCAAAACGTATCTACTTTCCCGAACACTTTTGCTATTGTTTCTCCTCTAATTTGTATGATTTGGATACAACTAACATGGACTGACACTGTTTTCAGCAGAATTGCTTTGGTGTCTCGTTTTTTGCAGAAAATCAACTTTCAGGAAAAATCCTGGAAAATATCGTAAAAGCCCTATTTTTACCAGAAGACTCACGGAGCCAGAAGATGAGACAGAGAAGGGCCACGAGGGGCCCACACCCCCAGGTCGTGCCTGGGGGTGGTGAGGCCACCTCGTGCACCCCCTCGGTCTCCCCCTTCGCCTACATAAGCCCTCTGACCTAAAAACAGAGGGGGGTTCGACGTTTTTCAGATAGAGTTCCGTTGTGTCGCCACCACCAGAAACCGCGATTCGGAACCAGAAACTCCATTCTGGCATCCTGCTGGGACGGGGAATTGGAGGAGATCATCGCCATCATCATCACCAACGCCTCTCCATCAACCATCCATGTTTTCCCCATCCATGAGTGAGTAATCCCCCGCTGTAGGCTATGGGGATAGTAGGGATTGGACGAGATCTATCATGTAATCGAATAAGATTGTTAGGGCACGGTGCCTAGTATCTTTGTTAGTGCTTTTTGACATTGTTGAAACTTGTTATGCTTAATGCTTGTCACTAGGGCCCAAGTGTCATGATCTCGGACCTGAACATGTTATTGAATCATGATTATAGTATTGTTTGTGATCTTATCTGCAAGTTGTTTACACATATTATTGTCTGGAACCAAAGGCCCCGAAGTGACAGAAATTGGGACAACCGGAGTGAATGACTGTGATATGAGGATCACGTGTGTTCACGGAGTGTTAGTGCTTTGCTATGGTACTCTATTAAAAGGAGTACCTTAATTGCCAGTAGATTCCCTTGAGGCCCCGCTGCAACGGGCTGGCAGGACAAAAGATGTTGTGCAAGTTCTCATTGCGAGCACATATGAATATATATGGAACACATGCCTATGATTGTTTAGTACTTGGATTATCTTATTTATCTACAAATGCCCTAGATCTTGATATTGCATGATTAGTCTTGTCCATGCAACGCCCGTCCATCCATCCATATGCCTACCGTACTCAAATCCTGTTGTTTGCTATTATTGCTACTATTGCCTTTGTTTTACTGCTGCTGTTACTTTGCTATTGCTACTACGAAACTATTGCCGCTGATAAACTACTATGAGAAAGACTATTTCTAGGTGCAGCTGAATTGACAACTCAGTTGTTAAGACTTATAAATATTCTTTGGCTCCCCTTGTGTCGAATCAATAAATTGGGTTATACTACCCTCGAAGACTGTTGTGATCCCCTATACTTGTGGTTCATCAGACAACTTAATAACTTTATAAATATAATGGGAATATCATCATACATGATTGCCTCTAGGGCATATTCCCAACACAGAATGCCCCAAACAGCCACATGAAAAACAAAAGTGTGTTCATACTAAATTTCATACCAGTCCCTACTCTATCTAGCAGCCGAATCAATTAGTATACCTCTCCTTAGAGGTTTAGTAACATCCACAATTACTCTTTCCCTCAAGAAACCACCAACTGGATCAAACACAAAATGGGTTGCATTTTGTCTAGCTCCTTTGTAATATCTTTACCCCAAGTTGAATTCCTCAAGTTATAGGGTAGGTTCAAAACCCTAGCCCACATATGTAGCTTGTCAAACCTGAGTTTCGATGGCTGTATGCACTTGACAAACTCCTCCAGAATCACTGTATTTTTACTGATATGCCACAGTGATCCATCATGGACACGATCACGATCTCTCTGAGATTCGACATCTGCCACGAACATGTTCTCGCCTACCGAACAAAAATCCAATCCTCTAGGGTTTATGAAAGGTATTGCCCTAAACCCTGAACCCTATGTAGGCCTAAGCGCGTTGGTGATCGTATGTATATGAAAGGTATTGCGGAACAAGACCGTACCATCCAACATCCACTTCGGCTTCGCCCCACAGTCCAAATGATCAACAACCAATGGAGTTGCCTCGTTTGCCATCAGATCCAACTTCTCCATCGCCTCATCCAGTCGTGAAAGAGACATCCTCGACGATGCAACTTCCCTTTCTTTTGTCTTACCGGGAGCAGCCGAAGGATTCATCCCCTCCATCCTTGAGATCCGTTGTGCCTCGTGGATTGGGATCAACGAGTACCACCAAATCCCCAAAACCCTAGTCGCCTTTCAGAGGGATCCTAGTTTTCTGGGAAAAACTCTACAAACTTTTCGTAGGCACGGAATTGTTTTGTACTCTAGAATAATGCGAAGAGGTGAAAGAACGATCTGTACTTCAGTACGATCCTTGGATAAAAGGTAGTGCACGAAAATAAAATGGCCGCCATGCTGAAAATAAACTTTTTTGCAAGAGGTTAAGAAGTTCCCATTCAAGGTTTAAAATATCTTAGTAAGTCATGCTAGATTTGATGAATTTTTTTAATCAAATAATAATAAGGTCATCAACTAATACATGAATAAGATATCGGAAGGAACATCTAACCAATACACCACTGCGCCCTGATTAGCACCGTAGCGATCAATAGCATGTGTGGCTCCATTTTCTTCTCGCGAACAATGTTGAATAATTTCCATGCCAAGCGAAGCTAGTAGCTGCCAGCAGTCATAGACGATCACCGCACCTATACCTCTGTACTTGAAGGGATTAAGTACATCATTCACGACCTCCCGGGAATTCGACTCCACCAGAAGGGACTGCCACCCGACATGCTCCGCAAGCTTGTGACCAGCAAGCAAGGCCATAGCTTCCATAGCTGCAATATCTATTGCATGTGCATTTGAATCACAACAACAACCACAAAGTTGCTTCCAGAATCTCTAAGAATAGCATCAGCCGATCCTTGCCTAGAATCTAGCAAGTAAGAAGCATCCATATTGAGTTTTAGAACCCCAAAAACATGTTTCTTTCATCCATTAACATGTGCCACATTACTAGACCCTCTCAATTTCAAAAAATTGCAACTTTAGCTTTAATATTTATCACGCTTCTCTCGGTTTAAGGGGCTGGTTCTTTGTTTTTAATTTGTCTTCTTAACCACCAATATACCAGTTAGACATCAAAGGTGTAGCTGTCATATTTCGTACCTCATAGTTTACTCTATCCGGATTGGTAGAACAAAGTAATTCTTCTAGGATCACTGACCTTGATCTGCCAATGTCAATAGCAAACTTGACGCAATCGAGTAATCTGAAACCATGCCATATCTCTTGAGCTCTCGTGCACCTGAAGATCATATGATTGAGATCTTCAGCACTCACAGTACAAGTAGGCAGTTAACAGAATTTTCAACGTGTGTGTTTGCCAAAGTACATAAACACAAAACAATGTTGTGTAGTGTTTGCTAGTTGAAAATTCAAATCTTCAGGAGAACCTTCGTGTTCCAATTTTTTTTCCAAACCTCATGGCGAGAAGCTCGGTCGAAACCATCATCTCTTTGTGCTCTTCTCAAATACTCTGCTTTCCACTCAACATGATAAGCAGATTTGACATAAAAATAACCCGAATTGTTGAACAGCCAGGAAACAAAATACGATTGTCCATGATTAGCAAAGGGATCTACAAGATACGGTCGACATCTCCTGGCAAAAAACATCAATAATAAGAGATTCATCCCACCTGCATGTTATTGGGTCTATCAACTCCTGAACCTTGTCAATAGAATCTATCCTCTTGGCGTAAGAATTTTTTGAGTAGGACTTGATGGTACCTGGTGATCCACCCATATATCAATTTTAGCACCATCACCTGGTCTTTATATACAACAACCCTGACATAATACTTATCCAAGTGAAAGAGGAATTCTTCTCGAAGACAACATTAATAAGGTCGCCATCAGGGTAATATTCTGATCTAAGAACATGTTCACATAGATGATCAAGTTCAATTAGCAATCGCCAACGCTGTTTAGCTAGCATAGCTTGATTGAAATAGTGTAGGTCTCGAAAACCCATCCCTCCCTCATGCTTCAGGATACTCATTTTCCAGCATGCCATCCGGTGAATTTTCTTTTTTGTTGTCGTGTCACCCTACCAAAACCTTTCTATTGCATTGCATATCTCTTTACCAAACTTGTTTTGGTAAACTGGAAACCGATCGTGTAAGCCGGGATGGCCTGCATTATGGAATTGAGTAAAATTTTCTTCCCTCCTATTGAGAGTAGTTTTTCATTCCATTTCGCTGATCAGCAAACACACCCTCTCTATGAGGTGCCTAAAGCTATTGATGCGATCTGCTCCTACAAGTGACGGTAACCCCAAGTACGTGTTGTTGGGAGATTCAGTTACTATATTTAACTTCACACATACCTCTTCTCTGACTTGTACATTGCTATTCAGACCGAAGAAAATACTAGACTTTGCCTCATTAACAAATTGATTGACCAGAACTTGCACATTACATATCTAGAACATTCCGAAGAGTTGTGGCATTGGACAAATCAGCTTTCATCAGAATCTGAGAATTGTTGGCAAAATGAAGATCGTCGAAGGTTTTTCATGGAAACTCAAGAGGGGCAAAATCTACCTTTTCTTTTAGCAATCCAATCAATCAATCAAAGAAAACAAAATGCACATGATGATCTGGGCCTGCTTTCATTCCCAAACCCAACTCCAATTGGCTCCCGCCGTGAGTCCAGGATCCAGGATATGACATGGACTTGGGTCTTAAAAATGTTGCAGTCTCCATTACTATTGGGCTTGAGCCCACCAAAACCCGGCCTAACCTGACCAACGACGCTGACTCTATTCTTTTTTTGGACGCTGATTTTATAATTGGAAGGTCTTTAGAGAGTCCACCAAGGTTGCGATGGAGCGTATACTCGATCCAGATCGGATGCAGCTCACACCAAATCTTCCATAATAAATGCACGCCATAGGATCTTACCGTGCAATCGCTATCGAACGGCTGAGACCTTCTCCTTCTCTCGAGGACATTAATTATCTTCCTTTTATATCTTTTGGAGAGATATAATCTTCCAATTAATTTTTTTCGTATCTTCTGTCAAAAAAAGGTTTTCGTATCCGGCGCGGACGCTCCTCGCCTCGTGGGACGACCCGCTGACGCTCTCAGACAGCGGGGCCCACGGTGACACTCCTCATAACCCCACCCCCTCTATCGCCTCCCCTCGCAGAACCAGTAACCCGCACTGCCTCCCACTTCGATTCCCCCAAAATCCCTCGCCGGAACCCTAGCCCGCCGCCGCCATGCGCACCAAGGGCGAGGGCAAACTCAAGCCCAAAGAAACAGACGCCGAGCCCATAGAGGAGACTGTCGAGGCCGAGGTCGACGCGGAGGACGCTATGTCCGAAGACGAGGCCCACGGCGAGGACTCGAAGGAGGAGTCCGCGGGGAGCGAAGAGGAGGAGTCGGACGGCGAGGAATCTAAGGAGGAAGCCGCGGACAACAAGGCCGAGGACATGGATGCGGAACATGAAGATGAAGCCGACGAAACTAAGGTCGAGGAGATGGATGCCGAGCCTGAAGCCAATGGGGCAGATGCGGAGAAGACCAAAGTAGAGGCCACGGATGCCAAGGTCGAAGCGGAAGCCGACGAGAGCGACTCTGAGCGCGAAGCAGATGCCGGGGATGCTGATCCAGAAGGGGAAGCAGAGGAAACCGACGGGGAGAAGAAAGAGCAAGCCGCTGCTGCGGACGGGGAGAGTGGAGACGAAGCCGCTAAGACCGACGTTGAGGATGATGAAGAAGAAGCCGCTGGAGAGGAAGCCGCTGAGGCTGCTGGCGAGATTGAAGAGGATGGGGCGAATTCTGATCCCGAAGGTGAGGGCACCGATGCCGAGCCTGAAGCTGCGGAGGAATCTCCTCCTCCATCTCCTCCAGCCCGCGGTCGCCGCCGCCGCAAGCGAGCAGCTACACCCGACCCAGCTCCTGAGGATGACGATGAAGAGGAGACCCCTCTGCCCCCACGCAGGCGCCGGCGCCGCAAATCCGGAGAACGCGGCGACTCTCCACCACCAGTGCCGGACAACCTCCGGTGTCGCAGAAGTGATGGTAAGAAGTGGCGCTGTGCAGCTCGTGCACTCCCCACGGTCAGTTTCTGCGAGTATCACTATGCCAAGGCTAGCAAGGGCAAGAAACCACCAGCTGATGGGGAGGTCCTTGCCGTTGCTCTCCAACGGCAGAAGAAGAACAAGAGGAAGGGGAGAAGGCGCCTAAATCTGACGCCAGAATCACCGAAGGCCACAAAGGATCTCCCGAATGGATTGATGACAATATCGCCGGGGAGCAGTGGGGCTGTAGGCTCGCCTGTGGTGACAAAGGTCGGAGTGGATATTCCCGCTCCAATCCGACGGTGCTACCGTTCCAAGAATGCTGAGCCAGTGCCTGTTGGCCCTGTGAAGGTTACATAGCCAATCTTTCATTATTCTCAATTGATGGTTCGATTTGCATTCCGTAGTTTTGTGGCTAACATGTACTTTTTGTTGACGTTTGTATGGGATTAGGTTGTTCCTCGTGCAATGAGTAAAGCAAAAGAAGCACAGATGTCATGCCATCGTTGTGGATTGAAGAAGGTAGCACGTGTTGTCAAGTGCAACAACTGTGAAAACAACTACTTCTGCAACAGCTGCATCAATAAATGGTTAGGTTTTTGTTGTTTAACAGTTTTTTTTCTTAGTTGCTTTGCTGAATTCATAATGTTATGCATGCTTTCAACCATCATGTGATAAGAAATTGGTTTACCCTAATTAAATCACTAGAAGAATGATCTGTCGAGTTTTAGGTTTACATGTTATATAGTTGTTTACTGGTTGCAGAAGAGGACAAGAGGTGAGATCGAGGGAGTGACATTCATTTGCTTGAGGTTGTGAATTGTATGTTCTGTTGTAGAGTTTGCATGACATACAGTTTTATTAATGATTACAGCTGAAAAGTAGTTACAGGCAATTGGTTCAGTTACTCTATTATGTTCTCCTTGGTTGTGCTAGGCCCATGTTCTTCACACTACTGAATTACTAGTAATACACGGTAGCTTCTTGCGATATGATCTGCTAGATAGGAAAAAATCCATATTTGATTTTGTTCTGTGATTGCTCCAAATAGCAGATGCTGTTTTTGGTAAAGCTGATTTATTATATTTGATGTTTGAGTAGTCAGTGCGAACAGTGATAACTTGAGATGTGCTTTTACTTTTCCCAAATCTAAGATATTGTTAAATGGAGCTGTACTTGTAGAAACCCAGTTTGGTATGCCTCCCATAATAATCCTTGCAATTTTTCCTACCATTTGTATTTGGAGGAGGCAAGGCATATTATCACAGTAACTTTGCTTCACTTATTTAGTTATTTTCTTCTGAAAGTTGGCTACCCGGGCTGAAGATATTGCAAATAATTCAAATAAGCTCCAACCATATCACGAATAAACTCTACTTTAGAAAACCCTAGATTGGTCTGCACTTAGGTAGAGCTGGGCCTGATGATGTGTTCCCTACTTCCCTAGGTACAGTTTCTGTTTGCAAATTCATGAATTAAACCCCATAGTACAGAAAGTAGGTTGTTACAACACTTCCAAGATTGCATATTGGGAATTTACTTCTACTATATTTCTTCACAATAAGAGTTATCTTGATAACATGAAATCTGGCATATTTCATTAGCAAAAGAAATAGAGTTCTGCAGCCATAGACGAGCTCAGTCTTAGGGCGTGTTCAGAAGCTTCCCGGCTTCTCCAAATCCACAAATCCTGCTCCACGATCAAAGTTCAGGCGTCTGGGTTGGAGCACCGAACTTTCGGTGCTGCTCCACGTGTTCCGAACGGGCTAGAAGTCTACTAGGCTGCTTTGGGCCCGTTCTGGCGAAGCAATTGAAGCACGGGAGCAGCTCAGCCATTTTTTCCTGCCCTGGTCGTCTTTCCCAACGTCCCTGGGCCTCAACTTCCCCAACCGGTCCCTCCCGTCGATTGCCCTCATCCTGTTCGTCACGTGTGGAACCAAATGAGGTGAGCAGAGGAGGTGGTGGTGAGCTGCTGCTGCGGGTAGGGTGGAGGCAAACAAGGTCGGGTCAGATCAGAGGAGATCGGGGACGCTGTGGCCATAGGCCCCTAGCCATAGCAGCTGCTGGCCAGGACGAGGTCGGATGAGGACGCCGCCGACGAGCTTGGGGTTGGATGCTGGCATGGGTGGTGCTTGTGCTGGAGTCACGGCCAGAGCTCCTGCCTAGGACGAGGATTGAGGCGGCCTCCGGGTCATGGCCAGTAGGGTGTGGATGGAGGGTGGCTTCGGGACAGATGCAGCGCTCACGTTGAATATTGCGTTGACAAGGGGAGGAATAGAACGACCAGAGCGTTTTCACGCGTTGGTGGCATATTGTACGTAATTTAACGCTGCTCTGGGATTTGCCGTGCCAAAAAGCTGCAAAATTGTTGCTCGCGATTTACTTAGGAAAATGGCCCAGCTTCGCGGATCTAGCTCCGCGGAGCTCGTCTGTTCGGCACTGCTCCGACCCGGAGTTTTGAGAAGCCGGAAGCTGGGCCAGTTCCTAACACTTCCTAAGTATTCATTTTCTGTACATTCCTTTTATGTTAAGAAATCAATTTTGTTTCTGGATCAGTGCATGCATCTATTTTTTTTATGTATTTGTTTTAGAGTTGTCTACCATAATATGTTTTAAGCATTTTAAGTGTTCTTCTGTTTGATGTGGGAGGGAGAAAATTTCTCTCAATAAGGCTGCTTATAGTTGCTGAAGTAATCACTCAGCTTAAAAAGAGTATCTATTCTTGGCAATAACTTGACTGAGAACCAGTGATGTGCTAGGTTCCATTGAATTTGAACGCATTGTTCAACCTAATTGGATCCAGTTGCTAACTAGGTTGCGGTATGGGCATGTGTGTATTTTATTCTAGTCAACCTAGTTCCTTACTTTTTAGTACACTGCAGGTATTCCGGGATATCCCGGAAGGATATGAAGATGCAATGTCCAGTTTGCCGTGGCAGCTGCGATTGTAAAAGGTGCACCTTTGGCCAGAATAAGGGAGCTACGCATAAGGTTGTTTTTTAGTTTTTACTAGATAACTGCATGATGATTAATATAGTGATATAAATTAATTTATTATTCTTGTTTGTGCCTTGAATCTTCAGGAATCACAAGGTGATCTAGGGAAACTAATCAGGATTAAAATCTGCAACCACCAGTTGTTCAAGCTTTTACCGTTGAAACTTAACCAGGAACAGCTTGATGAGTTGGAAATAGAAGCTAAAATACAAGGTATGTTAGTGCAATCCATCATTAGAAAGTATTACATGTTCAGTACTGATGAATTGTTGTACTTTTGATTAGGAACAAAAATGTCCAATATACGTGTCCAGGTAGCTGAAGACGACCAGAGTGGGTCACTTTACTGGTAAGGTCTTCTACCTGTTTTTCTGATCTACATATGAGCTAGTAGCTTGAATCCAATCATACCAAATTCTCTCCTCAGTTTGCAATTATCATCATCATATATACTCAACATTGAATACTTTGCTCTTGAAATATGTTAATCATCTGACACAAGTTTTATTACAAGTTTAGCTTCATTATGTTCTTATTTTCACCTGTTCATTTATCTTTGTTTTTCTGTTTCTGTACTATTAATTGAATGGGCACGTGGCTTGTGTGGCTTAGTAGAAGATAACAATCCATTACTTTTTCCTGATTCCTTTGCTTGATAAGTAATGGTGCCCCTCTGCAGGGCCTTTCACATTCAAGGATCTTAAAGAGAAATCTTAGTTGTTTTGCATTTGTATATTTGGCTTGTTTCTTTTTTATCCAGCAAGTCTCTTATACACTACTTTTTTTTTGTTTCTAAATGCATAGTTGTCCTATGCAATTTCTCATCTAATCAGATCAATTTTTTTTGGTAACAGTAACAACTGTAAGCTGTCCATGCACCAAGTCTTAAGAAGCTGCCCAAGCTGCCCTTTTAAGCTGTGCCTAGGTTGCTGTCAGAAGATGCGCGAGGGAAATATGTCTGGCAGCACCCCTGAAGATAAATTTACACAAAGACTGTTGCAGCAAGAGTCTGCCCATGAGGATGGCAGCATAAGTTGCCCTTCCATTGAGTTGGGTGGCTGTGGGGATTCTCTGCTAAACTTGATATATGCACCCCCATCGGACCAGTCCGGGGAACTCAGTTCAGGAGACGAGCTAGATGCTCCAGGCAATCATTCGGGAGTTAAAGATGATGAACCTCATTCCTCACCTTTAGCAGAGAGTAATGGTAGCCTTGCCAGGTTATCCGGTGATCAGCAGGAATCCATGTCCACATAATTGCCAGCAATGTTGCAGTTATCCATTCATATTTCAGGTTTGAGTGCCATAATTTGCGAGATTTGATATGGTCTGAAGTGGGAAGAGGTTAGATTGCCTTATCTAGTGTGATTATCGGCTAGTACAGCCATTGATTTTAGGTCTTTGACCTTGTGGGGATATTGTCAAGTAATTCTTCCTTGTTCGTCTTTGGTTTAGACATTATGCTGGTTGCCAGTGTAAATAGGGTATGACTTTGTTTATCATCGGTAGAGAGCTTGTTGAAGCTTTGTATCAGTCGTACTATGGTTAAATTTAGAAAACTGTCTGTACTCTATTGGCTATTGCTGTGCTCGGAAATTGTCGTATGCTATTGGATTATTAGTAGGCTTCTGAAATAAAAACTATTTTGGGATAGTTACATTGAATCTGTATATCCTGATTTTTGGCTCGGGAGTTGATCTTTTTAGTATAGAATGAACTCGTTCGATATGCAGATTGAAACTGAGGTCAGCGAGCAAATTGTTGGAGAGCTCGGTGGCAAATTCTGCTTGGTCCTGGGACGCTTCATAGTTCCGCTGTTTCTTCATGCGGTGATCTCTCTTCCTGTTCTGGCTTTGTTTGGTTAATCCATCCGATCCAATCCACTTCGAACCCTAGCTAAGCTAAGCCCTCAAGGGTGTCCAAAAACGGTTTTACACTTTGGCCGGTTTGATTTAGTCTATTTTTTTTACTAGTTTGGAGATACAGTCAGATTGATCTTGCTGGCATGTGAGCTAAGGAAGTGCCAAGTATTTGGTGTCTGCTGGTTCGAAATCGTATTCTCACTACTGACAGGCATAGTTAAAAAAACCAGACCGGAGATCAAACTGGTGAGGTCCTTGGTTCGTGATTTATTGGTTGGACAGCTGGTTTAAACTCGTTCGATGTTGGTTTATTAAGGAAAATAATATGGATGAAAAAGTATTAATATGTTAAAAAATAGAAACATATTTAGGGCATGTTTGATTCAAAGGATTTTCAAAGGAATTCTATAGGATTCCTATCCATAGGAATTTTTCCAACAGGGTGTGTTTGTTTCAAAGGAATATATCCTTTAAAATTCCTATGCATGGCTTTCCTACATTACAATCCTATAGGATTTCTAACAAGAGGTGAGACCTCTTGAAAATTTTTTTTTGTGTCTATGACAACTATGACATGTACCTAAACCCTATAAAATTTCATGTGTTTTTTCTACGGTGCAATCAAACAGCTTATCTTACCGATTCCTGCATTTTTCATTCCTATAAGATTCTAAGTGTCATGCCATTCTATTCCTATACTTTTTCTATTCCCGTGTCTTACAAATCCTTTGAATCAAACAAGCCCTTAGAGTATACATGAAGTACTTTGATACAAACAGTGGTCGACCTAGCTGGCTAGCCCATTGAAGTATTTGTTAGCGTGAGCTGGGAGGTCTTGGGATTGAATCATTGCTGGTTCGACCGTTTTTTGTCTGGTTTTTCCTGGTTCGTTAGCTGGACGGTCCAGTGCGCTTAAAAAGCCGATGAGGCCTCTGGTTCTGGTTTTTTCCGGTTTAACCAGTGAACCGGTCTAGTTTTTAAAACTATGCCGACAGATGGCTCGCCGGTTAGTGGTAGGTTTCTTACTTTGTTCTCGTGTTCATCTTCTAAAAAAGATAAAACTTTAGAAATAACTTTTGGTCCAATAAAAATAAGCTGCGATGAATCCTCTACACTTTGTAGGAAAAGATCTCTAAATAATACTACAAAATGTGCTCAATAAAAGAAGGTTCATAGAAGGCTAGAACCCTAGATTGATAATGAGAAACGATTGAGCATGATTTTGCAGACAAGTGAGTGGGGGATCAAATGAGAAATATATCGTAGATCGATTGTGCACGAGGAAACGAACCAAACATGAGTAGGCAAGGATTGAGTAGGAAAGGAAATCCTTGAGGGCTCCTTTGATTTGGAGGAAATACAAAGGAAAAGTAGAGGGTTTGGAAATTTTTCAGAGATGGTATTGTTCGCTACTTTGATTTATAGAAGGAAAACGGAAGGAATTTTTTCTTCAAATCTCAGTTTCAACCTAAAACGTGTAGGAAAAGAAATTGAACTTAGACCTCGTGCTACAGTTCCTATACACAAGGAACAAGACCAGTTTTGCACCTGATGACCTTTCCTATTCCTATGCGTATGGTATTCCCGTGATTTTCATATCCTTTTGAATCAAAGAAGGCCTGAAGGTTTGTGGGCATTTTGGAGGTAGAAGAAACAAATGAATAAAAATTCTGAACTAGGTTTACCTTGCTCACTGCGTTTTTACTAAGTTCTGAAGGTGATACGGTTGCGGGTACAGGAGCGCCACCATACCAATGTTCGTTATCTTGAATGCCAAGGTTGTCGGCGCATGTGGTCTTGGTACGAAAGCACGGTACGGTCAGCTCCCCCTAGGTTGTTAAACATACATATGCCTAGATAAGTTTTTTGCCCTTTTTGGTACAATTAGGCGGTATGATTGCTCTCTCATTGTATTGTAGCCTGTTAAATATTACTAAAACATTTGATTTCGTTGAGGTCCTCTGTGAACTCAATATGGTGAGTGCCACTGTACTATAGCTCATTAAGATCATGTTATTCTTCTTTTAATCTCATCATTAAGGAACTGAGAGGTCACCGTCGCCGTTACGTTGAAACGACTTCTTTTTTTCGTAATTTTGTCAAGGACCTGAAACGTTAGTCCAATATATAGTATGGATGATAAATTCAGAGCATAGTATTAGTGCATACTTCATAGCAATATATCAATTAAAAAGTCTAGCAATTCATATCTTGTTGTTCTCATTTCTTATTGGATCTTTGAACATTCTTGTATTAAAACAACAACCATAACAAAACTAAAACACAAACTAAATTTTATTTAACAAGGGTTGCCTCCATGAAGGATTCTATTTTCTGTAGTTTAGATCGACCGCAATGGTGATCATTTGTGCTTCGGTAATGGAATTCTCATCCTGAAGTAGTTGGCCTTCAAAGTGATGATCACATTGTCATAGACCTAGGTTTTCTTATTCCTCGGGAAATAAACAACAAAAGGATCAAGCGGGAGTAGTTCAAACCTCACGCTTCCTTCCTGTAGACCAGTAAAAACTTTCACAGTTCTTAGAAATAGTCTACCAAGTATTATAGGAGCTATGGCATCTTTAGGCATATGAACGATGACAAGGTCAATGAGTGTTGGACACCTTTGATTTTTACAACAATATTTTCTTTAATGGCCACAACTTGCTTGAAGGTATAATCAACAAGATGAAGTTTAAGTTCATTGACAACATAAGTACCAAGATTCAACCTATCAAATAAACTTCTAGAAACGATAGAAACTCTATCACCTAAATCACAGAGTGCATCAATCTTATTCATACTAAAATTTATGTTAATATTAGGCTCAAATATATCCTCTAACTTAGCAGGGAGTTTCTCAGATAATTTCTTATAATCCATCTCAAGATCACGTGCCTTAATAGCAACTTGATTAATAAAATGTTTGTATGCAACTTCATTACCTCCTTCAGCACGAGGCTTTTTTGATGTAATAATTTTAACGAGGTTCTCCACGGTGTAGTCCATGGAAGGAGCATTGCCATAGTACAGTTCTTCAGGATCGTCGTCATCTTTATGGCCCCTCATCATCTTGAATTATTCAACCGGATTGGGATCAGGTTTTCCTACAAACTTTGTAAGGATTAATGTTTGGATTTCATCTATTTTGCCTAGTTGTGCCTCAAAAATGTTCATTTTCTTTCTTGGAGACCATGCACATCATTCTTCATCATAGTAACTTGGTTAAATTTACCAAGTATGGTATCATGATTCTTGGTTATCTTAGTAAGAATATTATTTTGCTCAGTTTGAGCTTGCATAAAGTACCTGAGAGAATTCTCAACAGGATAACGGTTACCATTATTTTCTCAATTATTATTGTAGTTGTTTGGAGTACCTGCAGTATTAGGATAAGACTTTTAAAAGTTCGCGATAGTTTTGACTCTTTCATGCAGGGTTATAGGTATTGTGAGCAACAAAATCTATTTGCTTATTAGCATTGGTGATGGCACTATCCTTTACCCCATCTTTACCTTTGATAATAGCTATAAGCCCATCCACTTTTTTGTGAGTTCATCATTCTTATCCTCGGTGATTGAGTTCACCTTCTTTGAGGGGGATATTTCCACAGCCATGGGCATGGTTTCTTTACAAATCATCAAGAAGCTTTGTAGAAACATCAATATTCTTTCCCATGAATGTGCCTCCAGCTGCAGAATCAAGCATAGACTTAGACATAGGATTTATTGCATGACAAAACAAGTGGAGAATTTGTTGGAGATATGCCCAAGAGGCAATAATAAAGTGATTATTATTATATCTTTGTGTTTACGATAAATGTTTACATCTCATGCTATAATTGTATTAACATGAAACATTAATACTTGTGTGTTTTGTAAACATAAAGAGTCCCTAGTAAGCCTTTTGTTAAGCTAGCTTGTTGATTAATAGATGATCATGGACATTGGATGTTATTAATAACAAGGTCATATCATTAGGAGAATGATATGATGGACACACACCCATAGTAAGCATAACATAAGATCAAGTCATTAAGTTCGTTTTGCCACAAGATTTCAGATACATAGTAACCTGATCCTTCGACCATGAGATCATGTTAATCATCGTCACCTGATGAGTACTTTGATGACATCAAACGCCACTTTCGTAACTGGGTGGTTATAAAGGTGGCATTGGGTATTCTGAAAGTATGTGCTGAAGCGCATGGATCAAGAGCGGGATTTGTCCATCCATATGACAAATAGATATACTCTAGGCCCTCTCGGTGGAATGTCATCCAATTGGCTTGCAAGAATGTGACTAGGTCACAAGGGATGTCATATCACGGAACGAGTAAAGAGTACTCATTGGTAACGAGGTTGAACTAGGTATGGAGATACCGACGATCGAACCTCGGATAAGTAAAGTATCACATGACAAAGGGAATCGGTATCGTATGTGAATGGTTCATTCGATCATGAAGTAATCATTGAATATGTGGGAGCCATTATAGATCGCCATATCCCGCTATTGGTTATTCACCAGAGAGGTGTCTCGATCATGTCTGCATAGTTCACGAATCGTAGGGTGACACACTTAAGGTTCGATGTTGTTTAAGTAGATATGGAATATGAGCTGGAGACTGAATGTTGTTTGGAGTCTCGGATTGGAGCCAGGACATCACGAGGAGATACGGAATGGTCTGGAGAATAAGATTCATATAAGGAAAGTCATTTTCCAGGGTTCAGAAATCTTTTCGGTATTTTGACCAGAAGCTTCTAGAATGTTATAGAGGAGCCACCAGTGGGCCCACCACCCCGGGAGGGGGCCACTTGGGCTAAGGCATGCCGTGGGGGAGCACTAGGTCCTACCGCACCAAATCCCAAGGTGAAAATTTGGCCACCAAAGTATTTAGGGACAAACCCTAGTTTGTTAAACCCTAAATAAGGAAATGGGGAAGTTTCCCACCTCTTCCCTTGGCCGAGTTGGGGAAGGAGTGGGTCAAGGGCTAGGAACCCTTGGACGCACTTCCCCTCCATATAAGGAGGGGTGGGGGGGGGAGGGTGCACCACCCCTTGTCCCTTTCCCTTATCTCTAAACCCTAGCCGCCACCTCTCTCCCTCCTCCGGCTTCCTGCTCTGTCTTAGGAGAAGCCCTGCATGGATTCTCCTCCACCACCACCACCACGCCGTCGTGCTGATGGGATTCCGAGGGGACCTACTACCTCCGCTGCCTGCTGGAACAGGGAGAGGAAGGTCTTCATCGACTTCGTATGTGTGACCAAGTGCGGAAGCGCTGCCGGAATGCAGCACCAGAATCTTGAGATTGGCAAGTGATCGACTACATCAACCACGAGAATCTAATCTCGTTAAATGCTTTGGATATGAGGGTTAGTTTTCTTCAATCTCGTTGCACCGATCTTTTGGGTTAGATCTTGGTTTTATGTGTTCTTGCGATATAATTTTTTTGTTTTCCATGCAACGAACCCTACAGAATTAACCACTCTTCCATCCCATGGTTGGGACAATTTCTCATGAACTCCTTCATTCTCTCCCACTCAAGCGCTAGTGGCTCACAATCTTCCTGTCTGAAACCAGTAGTATTAGACCTTAGTTGCATATTCTTAGCAGGTGGGAAAACTTGGTCATAAAAATATTACAACATCCCTCCTAATAAGTTGTGATAGTGCCTTTAAGCAAAGCTAGCAACCGGTCTTTTGCTTTCTATCTAAGTGAGAAAGGGAATAAACATATCTTGACCTCATCGGGGTTAACATCCTTTATGCGCATCATATCACATATCTTTGTAAAAGTGTTCAAGTGCATACCTGCATACCCAAAAGCCGAGCCTCCAAATTTGCTCCGTTGAACCAAGCTCAAATAGTTAGATTTGATCTCATAGTTTTCCGTAATCACTATTTAGATTTGCAAACTCCCTAAGTTTCTTTTGTGCAATAGTGCCTATTCTTTATTTTTATGGGGTTTTCAAATAACAACTATTGATTATAAGAACTATTTTTTGGGGTTTTCAAATAAGTGCAAAAATTAAAATAATGCAACACACAAAAAATAAACTAATTAATCAGGACTTTATAACCTCACCAGGATAGCAAAAATTTGCGTCCCAGCAACGGCACCAGAAAAGTTTGATACCTTCGATACGTATTATGTATGTAGTATAGTTTTCCTTTTCTCTTGAAGATTTAGTTTTATTGAATCCTTGGGAAGCTTTTGCTTGGTGTAAAAGGCTACTTCAGACAAGATTTGAAGAATTTGTAGAATCTTTGTTTAGAAGACAAGAACATTGTTGTTGTTTTGGGGTTTGATCAATGGATTGAAATAGGACATGCGCTTGAGGTTTCACCTATAGCTGTGCACACACATATGTGATATAAAATATAATAATAACAAGCGCAATATATATTAGAACATAAGCATAAATTCATATATATAGGTGGGCAATGAGTCCTAACATCACCACAACCTACTGCATCAGTACTATCGATACATTGTCCAACCACTTGACCTTTGACATTGTCGGGCTCTAGCAGTTATTAAGATAAAATACCAAAGCATTATGCTTTGTGATGTCACTGTTATCCCTAGAGAATCACTTACGGCCACAGTCTCCCCTTACTGTCACCAGGTTTCTCAACGCCTCTTTCATATCAACTCTACTCAAACCTTTTTACCTTTACCAATCTTTGAGGTCTTGGGTACCCGACAAGTTCTAGGATCAACAAAAAATATAATATACAACCATACATGTAGATGGATTGGTTTAGAAATCCCATAATAGAAGATGCACATGTTGCTGCAAGGCTAGGCCCCAACCCTCAACCCATGAGGACTACTCATACATTATTTAGATCAACAATCATAAACATTATATTGAGAACTCTTGAGATATGAATAACAAATAGTATTGCAATACCGCCAATTGCGATGGAATCAAGGTTACAAGTAGGAGACTATGGATATGAGGTGGAAATGGTGTGGAGATGGAGATCGATATTGTGATGATGGCAGTGTCGGCATGGAGGCGTGTTGAGGATGATTGGAAGGTCATGATGGCTCTTGTCCTCCTCCTTATTGTTGGACCACATAGAGATAAAACAAAAAATCCTCTAACACGGTGATCCCAAGATTTAGCTGAGGTAGAAGGCCACGGGTTTACCACTAGACGCGCGGTTGTGGATTACTGATGAAGCGCGTTAGTCGATGCAGTGCAGTCCTTGCGATCTCGATCCAATCAACGATCGTCCAAGCGCTGATGATACAACGCCTCTGCTGGTTTCGACACGTACGAGGAGGAGCGCCGGCGGCGAACTGCTAGGTTCGTTACGATGACAGGACTGCTGTGGAGCTAGGGTTTCCAACGCATGGAATGACCTAACCAATCAACCCCCTTGGGTTTCCGCGCCCCACTATATATAGGGAGTGAACGTGGGCTCCACTCACTCGTGGCCCATTCACTAAAGCCCATATTAGTCACCATGAGTCCGACTCACTGACTCAGTCCAAAACCAGCTCGGGTCCAACCCAACCAGATTTCCGGTTCAGATCCAATCCGAACTTGCTCCCGCTCTTAAGTGTGTGACCCCGCAGGCTCATGGCTACTTGGACACGATTGGAGTCTGACTCCAAACGATCAGTCGGTAGCGGCTCCTAGCAGAACGTGCCGACTTGCCTTTCCAATGCGACCTGCGTCCGAGTCCCTTTTGCCTCACGATATACCCTGTCAGACTATAGGCGAATATTTGTCATCCCTTAAATAGTCCAACTCTCTTCTCGATCCGAGATAAGTGATTCATCCGACTAACTCTTAGTCGATTACCTCGGATAACACTTAACTGAGTCGTGCATGGCCATGCTCTCCGAATCATATCATCCGAGAGGGCCCAGAGAATACCGCTCTGAGTGAAGGGGCAAAATCCCATCTTGGTTATTCATATCACGCAGCTTGATTCTTAGTCGACCCGAACTCTGCCTTTATAACTGCCTAGTTACGGATTAGCGTTTGAAAGAATCTAAGTCGGTGATCCTCAACTCGGACTGTGCAACAACCTCAGGTCTAAGGATTACATTGATTGAGATATACAAATGACAACTTGTTCGTTATACCTCAATATGGGTCAATCCAACTCGTTAAACTCTTTAGCCGAATCTGTGTAAGTCGGAATAGCATCTCCATGCCCATGACAAGTGGAACCGAGTCATCAAGCCGACTTTCACATTGGTCTAAGTTGTGTGTCCAGCACAACTTAATGACCAAGGATATTTAGTACAAACAACATGAGTGTATAGTTCCACAACCGAATCACATATTCAATAATATAAATTTGATGTTCATACAAGGACACCTTAATAACTTTATGAATACAATGGGAAATATCATCATACATGATTGCCTCTAGGGCATATTCCCAACACTTATATGGTACTACAGACGGACTTAGGTTTTTCGAGGCCTTCTGATGTGTCAACACCCGGATTTTTAATCCCAGATGACTGTTATGCCATACATCGCAATCCCAGGATTACCATTTTTGCGAGACATAACAGAATTGGATACCACAGTACATCATCCATTACAAACCGTACATAAGTTCTTACACCAATAGGGATCTCATGATCCAGTTCTTAATACAACATCAAGCAGCGGAATATGTAATAATAACGGTAGCGTAGGCGAAGCTCCATGTTCGGGGTCACAGGAAATGCTGACGATGGGAGATGATCCTAGTTGTCGTAACCTTCCTGGGGTCCATCCTCCATGTACTCCTCTTCATAGTCTGGCCATGGGAATAGCTAGGGACAAATCCATGATTACTCTTTAAGTACTCGTAAACTAATACTAACAAGTAAAAGGGGTTTTTGATAATAGGACACTAGGCTCTAGGGTTGTTTTGCAAAAGCCAGATTTATCTCTACTAAATTTAAGAGCAACGAATGCTAGTTGAAGGTTTAAAACACCTAAGTGGGAACTTGTATTTCATATCACAACCCTGTTGTGGTCAAGTCAAAGTCTCATTTCAGTTCACAAGTCATTTTGAAAAGTCTGACGGGAACAAGATAGCCACTCAACTGTCCATAATCATGACGCCTATTCAATAGTTTGACACTCTGCAGATATTGTACACTTTCACCACAACATTCGATCCGTCAGGAACAAATCCTGAATTCACCATACTCAGTATGCGGATAATCAATCCTAACCTTTCAATTACACGCCCTAGTATAAGCACCTCTCATGTGAGTTTGGCCTCCCAACCATGACCAACTGTTATCTTGGGTACCTGCAGTGGACAATCTTCACAAGGTAGCCTCAGCTCAGACCTTGGCCATGAGGGAACTAATACTAAGGTATATAAGTTTCCAGTCAAGCCCTACCCAATCTTCGGGTATTGTGGTTGTACGATAAAATTGGAATGGTATCGCATCCAGACAACCATCAGTTTTATAAAGGGCTAAGGCTCATGCCTCAACATTTTCATCACCAAAATCATCAGGTGTTCGGAAACACATGTCCAAAACATTTCAATAGAATGATCCATCATTCCAAGGTTTTCATAACCATTTTTCCACCAAGTATTCCCATCTAAAGTTGATCAAGTTTTATGCTTAGCACTATCATCTACAAGTGGGGGTAAGCACTAATGAGGTGTGGTAAACAAGTGGAGTTTAACTAAGTTTAATCTTATGCCTTAGGATGACATCAAGATTATCTAGCTTAGGCCAAATTTTATGCTCTTTATGCAACCTTCAGGTATCCTTCTAGTATCTACCATTTACTTAAGTAAGCTCTAAGTACTAGCTTTGATAAAGAAATAAAGTATAAAGCTTGCAAGTAAAACTAGGATTGGTTTCTCAAGTGGATATGATCACATAGGCTTAAGGCATATAGTGGTCATGGTAACAAGCAGGTATTAGCTTGCATAAGTATCAGTATAAGCTTGCATTAGTAGGATATCTTGCAAGTGTTAGCTTGCACATTCAACTGGTAGTATTAGCCTTGATAAATTGCAAGTGTTAGCTTGCAAGGTTAATAGCTTGCCTTGAGCAGAGAAGTGGTTGAAGTTCTCCTCGGCTTCTTCTTCGTAGTATCCTTCTTCCTCCTCGTATCCTTGGTCGGTACTAGCGTCTATGAATAAATACGAGGTACACAATCACCAAACAATACTTAACTACTTGCAATCATCACACAAAAGGGTCCTATTGATGATCTAGCATCATCACTAACCTTACAGGATTAAAGCTTGGTTTAATTCCTTTTTATTTTAGAAAAGTAATTTCTACTCATTAAAAAACTACTTAAGATTTAATATTCTCCAAACCAAACATGGGATCATGTTGACACATGTCATCACCACATATTTTAGTCCATAGGAATGTGATTTAAAGTGGTGTCACAATTTAATAAGGTTTTACCCTTTTATTTTAATTAAATAAAGTAACTAGAAATGCCTATGATGCATTCTTTTATTACTTGAACATTCTTTCTGTAAGTAAACCTATATATTTTTATATATTCTGAAAGGTATGGTTAAATGTGATTTTTGAGAGTTGGAAACAACTCAAAAGCTATTATGGTTTAAATTTGAAAAATGTTTGAATGCAGAAAATCTTCTACCTTGTTATTTTTTACCATGGGTGATCTATAGATCCAAATGACTTGAATCCAACGGGCTTGGATTTAGCATTCCCAGACCTTTCTAACAAAATTGGTTTCATTAAATTTGGTTCACTGAATCGACCTGGGTTGATTTTTGAAATTGGGTACAGAAGTGTGTTTGAAATAAAATGGAAAAGGTTTAATTCAAATAACTGGGCTTCACGGGAAAAGTTAACGGGCCGGCCTACTAAGCGTAGCGCTTCCGCGGGCTGCTTAAGTGGTTGTCCCCACTCGTCAGTGAGACAGGGGGGTGCGAAGCGGTACGGGGCGATGTGGGACGTTCGATCTGGTTCTAATCCAACGGCTGGGAGTCATCGTCGACGTTGAGGAACGCCGGCGAGACATAAACCTAGCGCGACTAGTGGGGGTTGCTGGGGGCTCACCGGAGTGCAGGTGAGGGTCGGCGAGGCGGGCGAACGACGAAGTCGACGACGGCGAATCTCCTGGTACCGGTGGCTCCTCCTGGGGCGGCTCCAATCACTGGCTCCCTTCTTCTCCAGAGGCGGCGGGCTCCGGTGAAATTCCGGCGAAGTGTTGCTCGCCTTGCTCCGGGAACGGTGTGGCATGATCAGTGATAAGAGGGGAGTAGAATGGTGTGCTTAATTCGGATGGGGGTGGCCTCTATTTATAGTCGAGCGAGGGGACCGACGGGGCGCACGGTGAGCTCGTCGGGGGCGATGGTACAGACGGCTATTGGCATGGGCGAAGGTAGGGGACGGTGCGGTGTTCCCTGGCGATGCTCAATGATATGGTGGCGAGACGTGAGGCGGTGCGGGTTGGTCTGGAACATGCGACGCTCTGCGCGACAGAGACGGCGTCTTCGACGGCGAGCGGTGGCTGTGCGGCATGGGGCGGCGAACGGGGATGTCTGGCGGTCTCCTGGGTTGGTGTCTATCGTGTATGCACGCGGCGAGGGCGGCGCGCGGTCTGTGGGCTTCGGTCGAGGGTGGCGCTCTGGTGCACGCTCGGCACGGTTGGCAGAGGCACGGGCGCGGCGTTCCTGGGTGCTCTGGTCGGTGTCTTTGAGGCAGGGCTGGTCGAGAGGGGGCGGTGAAGCATGGGTGATCTCCCAGACAAGGTTGGCATGTCTAGTTTCCTCCCTAGCTTGCTATCGACATGTGGGTGGAAAGGGTGGCTTCGGCTGTTCACCATTGATGGTTTTGGCAAGCCCACAGTGGTGCTAGTGCTGGGTTAATCTTGCTAGATGATCTACTGAGCTGGTTGTGAGCTAGATAGAGAACCAGTTAGGCAAAACACTGCACACTATAGTGTTTTGATTTTTTTTGATTTGTGTCTGCCAAGTGTTTGATGAAATGGCCGCATGAATTTAAGTTTTGAATTTTGAAAAGAATTTTGGTGGGTGTGCTAGAATGGTGCTGGTGAGTCTGCAGAGGCTTGGGTTTTGAAAGTTGAGCTTGTTTGAGTGGTTTTTGAAAAGGTGGGATCTTCCCATATGATAAGGATTCAATTTTGAATTGTCACTTAAACTTTGCATTTGAAAGTTTCTGGATGATCACAAAGTGGGCCTTGATACTTTGTTATGAGTACAATCAAGGGGTGCAAAGATCCAGAAAAGTTGGTTCAAAAGAATTTCAAGAAAAGAAACACACAAAGAAACACACAAACAAGGTGGTTCAAAAGAATTTCAAATTAAATGCATACACATATGCATGCTTTCATAATTTTATTTAGAAAAGTTTTTGTTAACCCTAATTTTGATGATTTAAGTTTAGTATTTTTGGGATGTTACATGATGCGACTTCGCCGTGGACCCCTTCATGAAAGTCGGTCGGTTTGACAATCCTAAGCCACCGACATATGGTACAGTTACATGATACGGTTAGTGTGAGTGTACCGTTCTTGACTATGTTGTGTCTGTCTCTATGACTCTTTGACTTGGGAATATTCCTAGCACGCGATTCTTTATCAATTTTCCTAGATTTCATCATAAAAGCGTCCATATCTGCAAGGAAATAAATAACGAAAGACGATTTTTTACATCTTCACAATAATTAGTGATCAGTGGCTGGTCTAGAGAGATAATCTCATCAAATATATGAGTAATATCAGATATAAACAAGGATAAAAATGAGTGTATTTCTCACTCATCACTTTTTTGAAGGTGGCCAATTTGGCTTTCACATCTTCAGCTTCCTGCTTCCTTTACAATGTCGTGCGACCTTCCCGTCTTTTCTTATGGATCTCCTCCAAATCTTGGAAAATTTCATCAAAGGCAAGCCTCACAATGTTTCCAAGACTAACTTCGGGAGGGTTTCTGTTCTTGGACTCGTCCATGATGATCCGATCTAAGATTCCCCCAATGGAGTTGCTGATGACTGCAAGTGCACATATCGATTGTAGCTAGTTTCAAAATAAGAGTATCGAACACATAGAGAGTTATTTGGTTAAGATCTTTATGCCCCTCGTGACTGTATACCAAAGAATACCTGTAATTAAGATGCCTTTGACTTCGAGTAAAGGGTGTTTGAAAGTTTTTTGGTTGAATGCAGAAAATTAAATAAAACAAATAAAAGAAAGCATGAAACGAAAGCGTTGGAAACAGTGTTGGAACTCAATAAGGCTGAAGCGTTCTCGGGGATGTAGGATACACCACTAGCATGTTATAATTAATCATCATCATTAGGATAACCTATTTCTTGTGTCATGACATGTATGGAGAGAGTTTCATAACAAGATGTTCACTACAAGACTTGTGGGCAGTCGCTTTCTTGAGTCAGGTAATGAGGTCATCTCTAAATAACCACTGCTATGCCTTAGAGAAATAACTCATACAAACCACCACAATTAAGGGTTTCCCCATGAATATCGAAATTAGCTTAGGGAATCTCTCTTTATTGCTCCTTTGACTGTGTAGGTTATAAGTCAATGCTTGTAGTCACAAAAGTATCACTGGACATACTCTCATACATGTCCTAAGGATATCACCTTCTCTTTAGTACCGGAGGCAAATAATATGTGGCTGACTACACATACCATCTAAAGAGAGAGAGAGATAAAAAACAATATCATAAATCAATAGATCATGGACACAAGAAATATATCATCTTTATTTCATTTCATAATAGTGCTAGGATTTCTCCATCTCCCAAAGAACAAAGAGAACTACTAACTCATGGAAGCAATCAACAACATCATCATAATCAAATGGATGGATACAAGTACGAGTATGAGTCTAGTGCAAACCACAATTGAATTTGGAATTACAACAAGATATAATGTATAGAAGATGGAAGTAGTGATGGTGATGGAGATGAAGCGGTTGATGATAAAGGGGATTATGCAATGTCTTCCAATGATCTGTGAAGCATCAAGGATTTTCCCTTCTCTAGTTCCTCTTCGAGATCCCTCTCTGGCATGGTATTTCAAGGCTGGAAATTTCTATGAATGTCATATATCATATCCTTCTTCGCGTGGTGGGAGTATTTGACGAGACGGACGCGTAGACATGTGGTACGGTAAGACAGTACGGGGAGCTCCGCTCATACCATTGGTCGTTAAGCTCTCTGGAGCCTTACTCTATTTTCAAATCTCCTAGGTGTGAGGAAAATTAAATTAAATGACATATATCACTTAGAAATATCATATAACTGCAGAATATGATAGTACCAATTGATATGTTCACAAGTGACTTAGTAATTCAGGATCCCGTTGAAACAAGGACAAAAGATGCACGCGAGCGCAGTAAAATACCAAAAATCCTACTCTATTGTGCCATATTAAAAGGTAAACATGCTTTAATTTTAGACTCATCAACTTCTCCAAGGTAGACTCTTGCTCATTCCTGAGCAAGATGGTGGCTTATGGATATGGTCATCATGTTCATGAGACACGAGTTATTACAATAAATGAGGAAAAAATTGATACCGAATTACAATATCAGATATAGAACTACATCGTGAGTTATATCACGCCCTCACACACCACATGACTTAGAGTCTGTCCATCTTGGAAATTCTAATTTCTAATACATCTTCTACTCCTGATGCTATGGTCCATTTGTTTGGTGCTCTTCTTTTTCTTCTTCTTGGAAATTAGAATTTTATTCCTCGAATTCATCTTGCCTCATATTATCCTGACCATCTTCATCTTCCCTTTGATTTACATATTGCACAATGGCCATAGCATCATAAGCAGAATATCGTATGTTCAAAAAAAATCTTTATCTCTCTTTCTTTAAAAAAGGACTGCAGCTTCTGTTGTTTTCCATCGCTATCTAAATCAAAAAATGCACCAATTGAGCAATCCGGTGGAGGAATGGGTACCAAAGTTACCACATTGCATCCTGATTCCCCATTAAAAAAAATCAGAATTCAGGTTTCAAATCCTTACCTTGTTGCTGGACGTGCAGGTCATAGGGAGAGGGAGTGGGGGCATTGTCCCCCATTTCATATAATAAAATAAAGGTTGTATGCATTGATTGATGCAGAGACCGGGGCATGTCCCTCCTTTCGAGAAAAGGTCGTAGGGAGAGGGAGTGGGGAGCTGGGCGCCGTGGTCGGGGGAAATAGTAGCGTACGGCGGCATGGGGGATCACGACGCGCAACGCTAAGGTGGATGATCGAGGGGCGATGAAGAGGATCGATGAGGAAGAGTATCAACGAGCGGAGGAGAAGCCCTAGAGATTGGGAGAGTTTGCCATGAAGGGCGGCGGATGCGTGTTGTACGATGTTAGTTCTGTCCCGTGTAATGGAAAGAAGAAAAAACATGGGCTGGATTCCTAGATGGGCTGTGTTAGAGTAGAATAAAACCTAGTATTTTTTTTCATTTTTTAAAGGGGGGGCAGCGACCCACTTTCACCTCCAAGAGGTTCCGTCAATGTACGCTTGGGTGAAGAATAGTTGGCAGCGATGAACTTGAGTGACTCCGAGCATCCCTTCCCATGGGGCTTTCTTACTTCCTTTTTATCTCCAGGCTTCACCATGGCAAGATAATCTGGTTGCCTCCATCCTCTTGTTGTTTTCTCCATGAAGGTACCGAACTCACCATCATCATCATCATCATCATCGGAGTCATAGGTGTACCTCTTGTTCTTGGGGCTTAGACCTCAATGGAGGGGTCTAAAAACTATCCCATGAAGAAACCATGAGGCCTAAAGGTTTGCCTTTGCATGAATCTGGGTAGCACATCAAGAAGATTGTATCTGTTGATATAAGAGGGGAGATAACTTTTTTGAAGGCTTAAGAAGGGTTAGAAATAGGGAAAACTCGTATTGGAAGAAAAATGGTCAGCCAAGAAAAGAATCCCAACAAATTAGGAAAGAATCAAGATAAAAAGGAAAAATTTAAGGCGGCGACGACCATAGCTACGGGCGGGTGCCCGTACGGCATGCTCATACCACTGTTTCTTCCAAAATTAAATCCGATCAAAATCGGTACGAAACTTACCGACTTGGTGGTACGGGCGGGACCCGCCCGTATGGTCCGCCCGTACCAGCAGTTACTAACCTTTCCACGTCGGTAGAACTTTTTTTTACAACAAACAGAGGAAACGAGAACATGAAGAAGTACAAAGAGGTTAACGACCATTGGTACTGGCGTGTGTGCCCGTATGACCGAGCCATACCGAATTTGGGAAATCAAACAAAATAAAGGTCAAGGATACTGAAAGGTTAACAACCACTAGTATGGGCCGGTGTGGCCGTACCGCCCACCCATACCAGTCTCGTGAAACAGGTAGTAGCTTTAGAGAAACATAAGGAGTTCAAAAACACAAACAAAAAAGGTTAAACAAAATTAGAACACAGAAAAACATGGTTTTGCTTACCTTACTCATCTAGTAGTGATGAGTTTTGCTTGGACAGCTTCTCTTCCTTTAACTTTAAATTTTTATTCTTCCCTTTGAACAAGATTGGTCACAAGAAATTGCTTAAACCATCGCAAAGAGAAACTATTTTTTTTATTTTGGGATGCGCAGTCCCTGAAGGTATACAGATAGATGAAAACTTTTCTGGTGATCTGATCTCTTCAATGTCCATTGGTGCATAAGCTTGTTCTTCTCTTCTTTGAAGGATCTGCAATTCAAGTTCTTGCAAAAGAAAAGTCCAACGAATCATCCTTGTCTTAACGTTAGTTCTTTTAAGAATTTCTTTTAAGCTAACACGATCAGTATGCACTCTTACTTTTGAATCAATTATGTAAGATCTAAACTTATCACAAGAGAAAATAACACTGAAAAGTTCCTTTTCAGCCAAGGGGTAATTCTTTTGAGCGCAATTCAAGTTACGACTAGCATGATGAATGGTATTGAGTTCATCATCATCATACTGGAAAATAATCCCTGCCACTGCTTCATAACTGTCCTCACAAAACAAGTCAAAAGGTTTCTTCAAATTAGGTGGCTTAATGACAGGAGCATCAAAAAGAGCTTGCTTTAATATGGTGAAAGCAGTAAGACACTATTCATAAAAATTAAACGCAATGCCCTTTTGTAAAAGGTCAGTTAGTAGTCTAGCTATTTTAGAGAAGTTCTTAATAAACCTTCTATAAAATCTAGCATTACCTAAAAAACTCCTTATACCTTTTACATCACGAGGAGGGGCAAGCCTTTCTATTGCTTCTATTTTCTCCTTATCAACTTCTATGCCTTTGCCTGTAATTTTATGACCAAATATTATACGTTCTTGAACCATGAAATGCCACTTCTCCCAATTCAAGACTAAGTCAATATCTTTATATCTCTGCAAAACTTTATAAAGACTATGGAGATAATGATTAAATGAAGTTTCATAGACTCAGAAATCTTCCATAAATACTTCCATGATATTTTCAACATAATCAACAAATATGATAGTCATAAACCTTTGGAAGGTGGCAGGATCATTACAAAGACCGAAAGGCATACGGCTATAAGCATATAAACCAAAAGGACAAGTGGAGGTTGTCTTTAGTTGGTCATCAGGATTAATAACAATTTGAGAAAAAACGGAATAACCATCTAAGTAGCAAAAATAAGAGTGCATAGCAAGCCTATCTAAAGTTTGATCTATAAACGTTAAAAGGGTAATGATCCTTTCTAGTTTCCATATTAATTTTTCTATAATCAATACACATCCTATGACCAATATCAGTTCGAGTTGGGACCATCTCATTATGTTCATTATGAACGACAGTAAACCCACCTTTCTTAGGAAAACAATGCATAGTACTTACCCAATCGCTTTCCTCCACATGAAAGATTATGCATGCATCTAGTAAGCGTATGTCACATCCCAAGATTTTCCAAATCTTGTAATGTGAAAAATAAATAAACAAAATAAATAATTGTTGAAATTTAGGGTGAAAAGAAACTTTTGTTTCTAAATAGAAACTTAAAATCCCATCTGGAACAAACTTTGGGTAATGTTTGAATCCAACTAAATTCAAATCAAGTGGAATGCATTCTTCATAAATGCATCTGGAAATTTAAACACTTTGAAAATAAACCAAAACCCTAAAACCCTAATGGAAGAAAATCATTTTCAAGTTATCTCTAAGACTATGGATTTGATCCATATAAAAATTGGTCAAACAAACATTTCAAAATGATCAAGAATAACAAATAGAAATATTATAAAACCATGGAAATTGGTTTCACTTAATTTGGAACCAAAGATAAAATCTTATGAATTTAATAAGATACGGGAATTAAATTTCCAAAGCTAATAAAGCACCTATCTAGAAATCCATACCAAATGGTGAGCAAATAATCCTAAAGATATTTAAAAGGATAAACAAATATTAAATAATATTTTACAAATTGGAATCACCAAGTTTGGATCTATAAATAAAGAGATATGGATTTTATAAGATAAAGAAAGAAATTATTAAATGAGGAATATTTAAAGACCAAATTAAAACTTGGCCAAGACCATAAGCAAATAGAATGAATATAATCCAAATCCAAATAAAATAATGGATAAAGAATTTTCAAAATTAATTAAAAGGGCATTAACCAAATCCAATTCTATTTTAATAAAGATAAAATCCCTATTAAAAATGATTAAATAAATCATGGGAAAATAGAATTTGGAATTTACCCAAGTGGAATAAAAGTTATTTAAATAACTTAAATAAGATCAACGAAATCTTCCAAATAAAATTTATGGAATTAAAAACTATATTTCATATCATTGGAATAAAGATAAACACCCAATTTTAAATGATTAATAAATCATATTAAAATATTCCAAATGAATCAAGGAGAATTATTTGACACCCCAAATAAAAAAATAAAAACCTACTGAAAAGATTTGGAAGGATTTAGATTTCAAATGGAATTTGAAAAACATTATTAAATCTTATTTGAATAAATGCAAGGGCCTATTTTAAATAATTAAAAGACCCTAAAAAGAATAAATGAATTATTCTAAATATGACTTTAGAATGTATTGTTAATCAGTATTTGATTACACACAAAGTTTGAGAGAAGTTTGAAATCAAATTGTTGTTTGAAATGATTAATCAAAATCAAAACAGAATATTAGACATGAAAAAAAAAGAAAAACAATCAGAACAAAAAAAAATGAAAAGCAACCATTTCAAGAAAGCCCAGGCCCAGCAGCCCACCTCTCTCGTCTCTCCTCGAAGAGTTTTTCTCACCACAGACAGAACCCGCAAAGACACTGACTAGCAGGCCCCACTCTTCCTCTCTCGCATGACCACGCCCCACTGCCTTCTCTCTCCTACCCTGACGACCTCTTCCCTCACAACCCCGCTGCCGTTGCTGCACTGATTTCTCGTCTTAAATCCCCCTTAATGCCGCGTTTATTCCTTGCCGTGACCATGCAGTATTAATCGCCAGGCTCCCCTCTCTCTTTTCCCCCAAGCACCATCTCATCTCTGCCTCTAGGCTGCGCGAATTGCGAGCTCAAGCCTCTCTGTCTCCGACATGTTCTTCGGCCGATTCCGGCGAACTGCAACCATCCCTCGCCTCCCACTGCACGCTCACTTTCTCCCCATCTCCTGGCGAACCTCCCCGCAATGCCAGCTCGCCCCTGCGCGCTCCACAATGTCGGCAACGTCGACCACCGAGCATCGCCACCGTCTGCCTCTACTCCGACGAGTTCTACTGGTAACATCCGACCGCGCCGCCCCCTCTCTTTGATGATCCCGTACTCACCACTCTCCTACGCGTCTAACGACACCATTCGTTTGTCCCAGCATGCTCTATAGCGACGTCCCCGACAACAGCCGAGCGAGCCCGACGCCAGGCAGACCTCCGGTGAGCAATCCACGTCACCACCGTGTGCCCCTCGACGAGCTACAACCACCTTGAGCATCCCCACGCCACGGCGAACTCGGTGAGCTTCTCCCCTCGTTCTCTCGCTTCCTGTAACGCCGACACCAACATCATCTGAGCGCGCCGGCGCCGTTCACCACCGCTAGCGCCGCCAGTGTATGTCCAGTGATTATGAGCCGTAGGATCTTGATCAAAGGGTTGCGATAGAAACTTAACCGAAAGGGTATGGGCATATCTGTGCCGCACGATCGTCATTAGATCCAACGCACCAGAGAGGCTGATCCAACTGAAGCGGTACCGCCCAATAAGATTGCGCCACGTGGCTCAGATTTCGTTTTAAAAACAGAAACATTTCTATTAGATTTGAGATTTTGTAAAATTCATAACTTTCAAACCACACATCCAAGTTTTGCAAATTTTATATCAATGGAATCAGCAAGACAAGTACTTTCCAACCATGCACTTTGTTTAGTAAATTGTTGCTGTTAAATTGTTTGTTTTTGCAGAAACTTATGTAGGCATATTTTGGGTATAAAATTCTTTCTAAAATTATTTTGGTGATACAATCTTTGGCAAATGGTTTGTTTTGAACCTACTGATCAAGGAGAATTATTTGACACCCCAAATAAACAAATAAAAACCTACTGAAAATATTTGGAAGGATTTAGATTTCAAATGGAATTTGAAAAACATTATTAAATCTTATTTGAATAAATGCAAGGGCCTATTTTAAATAATTAAAAGACCCTAAAAAGAATAAATGAATTATTCTAAATATGACTTCAGAATGTATTGTTAATCAGTATTTGATTACACACAAAGTTTGAGAGAAGTTTGAAATCAAATTGTTGTTTGAAATGATTAATCAAAATCAAAACAGAATATTAGACATGAAAAAAAAAGAAAAACAATCAGAACAAAAAAAAATGAAAAGCAGCAGCCCAGCTCAGCAAAGCCCAGTCCAGGCCCAGCAGCCCACCTCTCTCCTCTCTCCCCGAAGAGTTTTTCTCACCACAGACAGAACCCGCAAAGACACTGACTAGCAGGCCCCACTCTTCCTCTCTCTCTCTCTCTCTCTCTCTCTCTCTCTCTCTCTCTCGCAGACAGCCACGCCCCACATGTCAGTCTTCTCTCCTACCCCGCGATGACCTCTTCCCTCCCAACCCCGCTGCCGTTGCTGCACTGATTTCTCGGCTTAAATCCCCCTTAATGCCGCGTTTATTCCTTGCCGTGACCATGCAGTATTAATCGCCAGGCTCCCCTCTCTCTTTTCCCCCAAGCACCATCTCATCTCTGCCTCTAGGATGCGCGAATTGCGAGCTCAAGCCTCTCTGTCTCCTACATGTTCTTCGGCCGATTCCGGCGAACTGCAACCACCCCTCGCCTCCCATTGCACGCTCACTTGCTCCCCATCTCCTGGCGAACCTCCCCACAACGCCAGCTCGCCCCCACGCGCTCGACAACGTCGGCAACGTCGACCACCGAGCATCGCTATCGTCTGCCTCTACTCCGACGAGTTCTACTGGTAACATCCGACCGCGCCGCCCCCTCTCTTTGATGCTCCTGTACTCATCACTCTCCTACGCGTCTAACGACACCATTTGTTTGTCCCAGTATGCTCTATAGCGACGTCCCCGACAACAGCCGAGCGAGCCCGACGCCAGGCAGACCTACGGTGAGCAATCCACGTCACCACCGTGTGCCCCTCGACGAGCTACAACCACCTTGAGCATCCCCACGCCACGGCGAACTCGGTGAGCTTCTCCCCTCGTTCTCTCGCTTCCTGTAACGCCGACACCAACATCATCTGAGCGCGCCGCCGCCGTTCACCACCGCTAGCGCCGCCAGTGTATGTCCAGTGATTATGAGCCATAGGATCTTGATCAAAGGGTTGCGATAGAAACTTAACCGAAAGGGTATGGACAGATCTGTGCCGCACGATCGTCATTAGATCCAACGCACCAGAGAGGCTGATCCAACTGAAGCGGTACCGCCCAATAAGATTGCGCCACGTGGCTCAGATTTCGTTTTAAAAAAAGAAACATTTCTATTAGATTTGATATTTTGTAAAATTCATAACTTTCAAACCACACATCCAAGTTTTGCAAATTTTATATCAATGGAATCAGCAAGACAAGTACTTTCCAACCATGCACTTTGTTTAGTAAATTGTTTCTGTTAAATTGTTTGTTTATGCAGAAACTTATGTAGGCATATTTTGGGTATAATATTCTTTCTAAAATTATTTTGGTTATAAAATCTTTGGAAAATGGTTTGTTTTGAACCTACTGACCATATAAATCAATTTGTGGTTTCAAAATCATATTTGGTGAAACAAAAGAATAAATCTTTGATTTAAACCATTTCTAGTCAAATAAAAATAATGCTTATGTGTTAAAAATGCTTTTGGAAGAGAACTTTTGGGAAATGTTTTGATTTAAACTCTCTGACCCTAAACACAAAGTTTTATGATTTGAAAACATATTTGGTGAACCCTATAAAGATTATTGCTTTGCTAAAAGCATTTTTCAACCACATAAAATAATGCTTTGGTTTAAAATGGTTTATAATAAAATCTTTTGAAAATGGTTTTGCCACTTTTATAAAATGACCAATAAGTGTTTTAGAATGTCTGTAACCTATTAGAAACCACTTTTGTAAATAAAACAAAGTTTGGAATGCTTGCATGCATTGTTTTGTTTCTATTATTTTATGTGATGTTGCTTGAATGGTAGATTGAAATATTGCTTGCTTGATTGAATTGTAGTGGAATTTGAAGAGTGTGAACATTGCAAGATCAAGGAGTGAACTTATATTCTCTACCAAAAAGGCAAGTGGTGCTTCATGATTTATTCCTATGTTTTTCAACTATGCATTAGAAATATTTTGCTAGTCTTACATGGATATTTTGATCTATATGCTATGCTTGGGAAATCCTAGTAGTTGTAGAATTGCTAGAAATATTTCTAAGTCTTATCAATGCCATGCTTATCCTAGCTAGTAGCAACCAAGGGTGGTGATATATTCATGCTATGAGAAAATATTTCTAAGTCTTTTGACTTGTGTTTTGTTTAATAAAACAACTAAGTGAATGAAACACCTGGATGGAATGGAAGGAATGGTTTGTGTTGAGTGGTTACACAAGGCCCATTTCTATGGTTTACCTTGTGTATCTCACTTGTGGAAAGCCACCCAGGAACAAAGGGATTTGAGATGCCAAATGTTAAGAAGCTTCTAGTGCAGCCACTTGGCATTATGGGCTCTGCCTGGATCATATAGGTAGCAATAACTTAGCCATTTGGACAATTGGTGGTAGTGGGATGATAGGTTGGAGCGCGTCCATTTGGTCTAAGGGAAGGCTTCTGAAAGATCTTGTCTTGGTGAAACCAAGTCTTGTGGGGAAAGTGCACCACCTCTGCAGAGTGTAAAATCTAAGTACTTAGCCATGTCCCTGGTAAAGGACAATTTTGAGCATCAAGACATGGAAGCTATCAAGAATCTCCTCATCCCAATTTCTAAGTTAAAACTTTGTGGTTGAACAAGGGTTGAAGGATCACCAATTTATATTGGGAGATGCCTTGGGTGATTTTTGTCAAGCAAAAGCTTAGTGTTTTCAAATGATATGAAAAATATATTTTGAGCAAAGCAAGCCTAAGCTCCACTTAGCCAAATGCATATAGATGATAGACTCCACTATATTACCATAGTATCACTTGCCAATACAATTCAAATGTCTTGACCCTTGTGGCTGTAACTTATTATGTTGCAGGTTTGTTTGATGTTAGTGAAGTTTATTGATTAGGATTACAAGTCTACAACCAACATGACTGCCTGTGGCACTTTGAAGATGAAGGACCCCATGCTATTGTTATATTCTGCTGCATTGTAATGAAATAGCCAAATGAGCTATGTAAGATGTAATAAATTGTTTTATTCCTGGTTATAAAGTTGTATTATGACCTTTGTTTCTTGATATTACATCTTAACTGTGGATGCTAGCTATTGATCCAGGGACTAGCATTGTAAACACATGGATCTCTACCTTATTAAAGGTTGGGAACCTTACAGATAGTATCAGAGCACTGTGTTGCCTGTAGGATTGTAACCCTAGGATTGGACAAAACCCCTTAGAAAAATAGGAGTTATATTTGTTCCAAAACTTATTTACAAACAATCTTGTAAACTCTTTCCTCAACCATTTTTGGTTTTGATCCCACATCTCTTCTATTTCAAATTTGATGGACAAATCCTACCCCATGGCCAAAGACTTCACCATGAGCAAAGACATCAACATGAGCAAATGTAATGCCCCGGAAAAATATTCCGAACTAAAATTGATTGTTATTTTATTTTGTGCATCATCATGACATCATCATGCATATTTCACCCGTAAAATTATGTTATCAAACCATATTTTGTTTTACTAAATATCCATGTGGTTTTATAAAACCCGTCTCTCGTTCTTATTTAAAAGTTAAAACAAATAATATTTCTCGCAGCAAAAGCCTTTCTTATTTTATAAATAAAACTAGGCTAAAGGCCCGTCTAAAGTTTTGGCCCAAAACTAGCCTCATCTATTCTACTTTGGACTAGATAAATAATCTATCCCTCTTCTCTCCCCAAACCCTAATCCTAACCCTAGCCACACACACAACCCACCTGCCGCCGCCACACACTCTAGCTGGCCACAAACACTCATCGATCGCAGCTGCACCCCAACACGTCCATCACGCACGCACACGCGCCTGCACAGAACCAGACCCACACCAACACAACTCACGCACGCACTGCTCTGTCACGTTGCACACAACACACACACGCGACGCACGCATGCTGCCCACGACCCAGGCCCGCACGCAACCCACGCGCTCGCCACCACCACGCACGCGGTCGCCCTCCTGCCTCGTATCGCCACGAACCCATCTCCTTCATGGCGATCCCCTGGTTCGTCGCCTCCTCCCTGGACAGCGCCGCCGTCGGCCTCCCTCTCTCCCCGCGGTCTCGCCTCTCCGGCTTTCTCCCAATCAACCTGCGCCGCCATGGGCGTCCTCGTCCTCGCTGCCCTCCTCTACCACGCCGCACCGAGCCCGGTCGTCCTCCTCCCGCCTCTGCTCTGAGTCGCCGTCCTGCGACCTCCGTTCCAGCGCGATCCCCACCACTGCAAGCTCCTAGCGCCGCCTGATCTCGTCCCCATCAACCGGAGCTTCCCCGAGCTACCCTTCCGGACACCGCCTCCATCCGTCTGTGCGTCCCTCTTTCAGGACAGCCCTGCCATGCCTCCATGGTGTCACCCTGAGCGACGCTGCCTCGTCTCCCGCATGCACGTGCGCCGCCTCCGGCGCTCCACTTCATCGCCTCCCCTACGCGTGCTGCCGCCCGCCTCCGTGGTATCCGTAGGGTGCTCGAGCTAATGTCTGAATGGACATGGGCCGTGTAGCTCTCCTATGTCTTCATTGGATTGGTGTCCTGCTGCCCGTGCACCTGTTGCTGCTGATCTTACTTGATTGGTGATTTGGTACTAATGTAACCGGTGCGGGGCTGCAAGAGTAGACGATCGTGTGAAGATAGTTCCTAGCCACTCTACTTCAACTTCGGTGCTGTAAGATGGTGATGTGGCGAGAGACCAAGACCTTCGGATGCTCCATCGTGTCAAGTCCGCCATCTGCGATCTTTGGCGAATGCCAAGATCTCCGTCACGGAACACGAGTTCTCCTTCACGGAATCCGAAGACCGATCTCGTCGAACCCCAATGTGTGACCCCATATCTGAGCCCCTATTTTATTAATTGCTATATTAAACATGTTGTATATTAAATTATCCATGCTTGCATACATATTTATTTGTTTGGGGGTATATTGTCGATTCACCTCATAATTAAATATGGAGCCCATATGCGGGCGAATCTAGTCTAATATCAGCTCCATTTAAATTTGTGTAGTGAACGAGTGACATATTTTGCCTTGTAAGACAACATTTAAATTATGGGTAGATAAAAAACTCGAACAATAATATTCAAATGTCGGGATCCCGATTCCGCTTAATATTGCTAAGTAGGATCGCATATTGCCATGCCATGCATCATACCATAAACATGCCAGATCTTCCGTCTAGTATTAAATATTGCACCGGTTGTTCCTTCTAGTGTTTTGCTTCTTCACCGGATAGGACGATGAGTGGATGCGAGTTTTGACAAGCCTCCGGTTTCCCGAATTTGTCTCACCGGCGAGCATTCTCCCCCTTCTACCTATTTTGTGTTTATACTCTTTACTTCCTTCCTTTGATCTATTGCTATCCTTATTGTCGATGCTATAGTACCGTCCTTTATTTACCTGCTCCACTAAATTGCCTTGGATATCCTATTGCCTTGTTTGATTAGCTAGCTTTGTCCCTGCGAGTCGTAGGCATGCTTAGTGTCGCTCTCATACAGGTGGAACATGATACCCGGATATGGTTGATGATAAGATAATTAATCTCATGTTGTTGGTTATGGTTTCACCTAATGATAAGGCCCCGGCAGGGACCACCGTTGGGAACTGCTTGAGCCGACCTAGGACCCGTTCGTTCTACGATACCAGTTCTGAGTTGATCGCGCTAACCAAATGTGGGTGCCTCTGGGATCCCCCCTCAACTACCGGCGCTATTCGTATATCCAGAGGGTTATAAAATTGGTTTTCCATTTGGTGCATACGCATTATATGTCCTCGGACATGGGTGAGTTGATATCTCTTCGTACTTGATGTTTTGGTGGACTGCCATGGTTTGCATTGCATAAAATCGGGATATCGTGTCGGAGGTGGGATGGAGCTCTACAAGTTATCTTCCGATCATCGCCCGGCCGTAGACTCAAACGTTGTGCCTTCCTTGGGAATCGTCGTGCCTCTTGGTTGGATCAACACAGTAGGTGATGCCTCTGGATATGCGCGTAGTTAAGGGACAGTTCTTGTTGTGAGATTCGGAAGGCACGCGCAATATGCTGCCTGAAGGGTTGAGCATGCGTTTGGGTACAGTAGTGCACCCCTGCAGGGTAAATATTTTCGAGAAGCCGTGTGTCCATGGTTATGGACGCCTCAGGAGTATAGTGTCATGATCATAGACAACGCCACTAATGTTTTTTCCCCTTTAATAATATGATTAGTAATTATCCTTATCAACTAAACACCTGCTTAACTAAAATTGCCACTGTGTGCGTTCTGCAAGAGGACTTCCTCGACTGGTCTTTGAGGGGGGAAATCTTCGGATGTGTTATGTTTGGTGTTATATTATGCTATCGTGTAGTGCTCTCTTATCTCGCTCTAATAGCCGAAGTTGTATCGTGTCTCTATAAGTTAGATAGTGCAAGCTTTGCTGCCGCTGAGCCCACCATACCTATGTAGGCGAGGACCGCCGAATTCTAGTCTCGCCGTGTACTGGCCTCAGTACTGACCGCTCTCTTCCTGTTTTCCTTTACCCTTTGTCGGCACCCTTTTGGCTTGACAGGTATGTGATTGACGACGTTAGCAAGGTTACCCTTCTGGCTTGGCCTGGTCAGGGTTGGACACCGCTTGGTTATTCTTCTGGGCTCTTAGTCCCATTTGGATCTTGTCCGTACTCGGATACTATCTTGCTTTCTTCTTGAGTTGTAGCTTTATATTGTACCTTTTGTATTCTTGACTCGTTGAGTCGTTGTTGTATATGTAAGTTCTTGTGGACTCTGTTGTAAACTACTGTGATGTAACTACTTGTATTCAAATCCCACCCACACGAAAGTGTCTGGTGCGCGTGTTCGAATCTCTTCTATGCGGATTTTGGCGGGAAATGCTGAGATCTGCATAGACCCGATCCGGGGGCGTTACAACAAAGGACTTCACCAACTCAAATGATTTCCACATCATCAAAGACTTCAACTATATTTTCACCAAGGACTTCAACTTTGGATATCACTAAGGACTACAAGTGAGACAAGAAATATTGCTCAAGACTTGAAGACTAAGGAAACACAACTTAGAGGGAACCATCATCACCTTTGAAGTTTTGTGACCAAGACACAAGAATTTCCAAGGATACAATGATCTTGTTCATGAAGAATCAACTAGGAAGGATGGAATGATCTCAAGTGAACCACATAGTTGGACCACCATATTTAAATTAAATCAAACACACCAACTTATGTGGTGTAACAAAAATATTTTATTGCCTAAAGATGTGCTTGAACTTGTTGTTTGAGTGGAATGTTTGTTTGTGATTGCTTGTGCAATGCTTGAATAAATTGTGATGTGTGTGATTAGAATTGATTCCTTATAAATATCTTGCCCATTCTAATCCCAATCCAACCCAAACAGATGACTACTCCAAGTAACTCCAACATCAAGGATGGTGACAACAACAACTAAGAGATCAACATGAGGGGACTCATAGTAACCCAAACCCAGTTGAACCAAGTGACAACTCAATTTTTAGCCAACACCAGTGAGGTGGATCCAACCATGCAAAGGTTTTTTGAAACCCAAACCCAATTGTTGCATAAGGTGACATATCAAATGATCAACATGGGAGACAACTCTTCCCAAGGAGTTTGTGACAACAAGGATGTCAAGGATGATATTCTAGAAGGAACCCAAGCTTGCAATATTTGTGGAGACAAGGATCACACTTCCAAAGAGCATGAAGATCAATGCCCCAATTGTGAAGAGAAACATCCAACTAATCAATTCCCCACATCTCAAGCTACTTGTTTCCTATGTGAAGGAAATAATCATGTCCCTATCCAATGCCCCATCTATTCCATAGTTCAACAAAGGAAGCAAGGTGGAGTGCAATAACTGATTGCAGAGTACCATGAGAGAACAACTTCTACCAAGAAGGATGAAGACAAAGGAAAATCTCAGCTTGCACCTCCATGCAATATGACTCAATTTGATGGACCAAAGAGGAGACATGTATTATCCAAGGAAAAGATCAAGGAGACCAGGAAACTTTCCCACCTTTGAGATAAGATATGAAGAACATGAACTAGAAGCACTCTTAGCTTTGGAGAAACCCAAGAAGAAGAAGGACAAAAGCCAAGTACAATGTTTCCATTGCAAATAGATGGGGCACTATGCCAATGAATGTCCTAAGAAGAAGCAAAAATATAAGGAGATTAACCAAGTGTTGTGCAACAACTACAAAGAGCTAGGCCATTATGTATCAACTTGCCCACAGAAGATACGTGAAGAACTCAATCTTGTCACATGTTACAATTGTGGTAACCAAGGACATTATGCAAGCAATTGTCCAGAAAAGATGAAGCACAAGATAAAGCCTATAAAGGATCTCAGCCTTGTTACATGTTTCAAGTGTGGAAACAAAGGGCACTATGCAGATGTTTGCCCAGAGAAGTATCAACAAGATTCCAAGCAAGCCAAGAAGTAATCTAGATGGAGAATTTTTAAGGGTGGTAGTACTCTAGTTGTTTTGGAGCCAACTTGTAACCCTTAGCCTTCCAAAATCTCGGGACGAGATTTATTTTAAGGGTGGTAGCCTGTCACATCCCAAGATTTTCCAAATCTTGTAATGTGAAAAATAAATAAACAAAATAAATAATTGTTGAAATTTAGGGTGAAAAGAAACTTTTGTTTCTAAATAGAAACTTAAAATCCCATCTGGAACAAACTTTGGTTAATGTTTGAATCCAACTAAATTCAAATCAAGTTGAATGCATTCTTCATAAATGCATCTGGAAATTTAAACACTTGGAAAATAAACCAAAACCCTAAAACCCTAATGGAAGAAAATCATTTTCAAGTTATCTCTAAGACTATGGATTTGATCCATATAAAAATTTGTCAAACAAACATTTCAAAATGATCAAGAATAACAAATAGAAATATTATAAAACCATGGAAATTGGTTTCACTTAATTTGGAACCAAAGATAAAATCTTATGAATTTAATGAGATAAGGGAATTAAATTTCCAAAGCTAATAAAGCACCTATCTAGAAATCCATACCAAATGGTGAGCAAATAATCCTAAAGAGATTTAAGAGGAGAAACAAATATTAAATAATATTTTACAAATTGGAATCACCAAGTTTGGATCTATAAATAAAAAGATATGGATTTTATAAGATAAAGAAAGAAATTATTAAATGAGGAATATTTAAAGACCAAATTAAAACTTGGCCAAGACCATAAGAAAATAGAATGAATATAATCCAAATCCAAATAAAATAATGGATAAAGAATATTCAAAATTAATTAAAAGGGCATTAACCAAATCCAATTCTATTTGAATAAAGATAAAATCCCTATTAAAAATGATTAAATAAATCATGGGAAAATAGAATTTGGAATTTACCCAAGTGGAATAAAAGTTATTTAAATAAATTAAATAAGATCAAAGAAATCTTCCAAATAAGATTTATGGAATTAAAAACTATATTCCATATCATTGGAATAAAGACAAACAACCAATTTTAAATTATTAATAAATCATATTAAAATATTCCAAATGAATCAAGGAGAATTATTTGACACCCCAAATAAACAAATAAAAACCCACTGAAAAGATTAGGAAGGATTTAGATTTCAAATGGAATTTGAAAAACATTATTAAATCTTATTTGAATAAATGCAAGGGCCTATTTTAAATAATTGAAAGACCCTAAAACGAATAAATGAATTATTCTAAATATGACTTCAGAATGTATTGTTAATCAGTATTTGATTACGCACAAAGTTTGAGAGAAGTTTGAAATCAAATTGTTGTTTGAAATGATTAATCAAAATCAAAACAGAATATTAGAAATGAAAAAAAAGAAAAACAATCAGAACAAAAAAAATGAAAAGGAGCAGCCCGGCTCGGCAAAGCCCAGTCTAGGCCCAGCAGCCCACCTCTCTCCTCTCTCCCCGAAGAGTTTTTCTCACCACAGACAGAACCCGCAAAGACACTGACTAGCAGGCCCCACTCTTCCTCTCTCTCTCTCTCGTAGTCAGCCATGCCCCACCTGTCAGTCTTCTCTCCTACCCCGCGACGACCTCTTCCCCCAACCCCGCTGCCGTTGCTGCACTGATTTCTTGGCTTAAATCCCCCTTAATGCCGTTTTTATTCCTCGCCGTTACCATGCAGTATTAATCACCAGGCTCCCCTTTCTCTTTCCCCCAAGCACCATCTCATCTCTGCCTCTAGGCTGCGCGAATTGCGAGCTCAAGCCTCTCTATCTCCGACGTGTTCTCCGGCCGATTCCGGCGAACTGCAACCACCCCTCGCCTCCCACTGCACACTTACTTGCTCCCCATCTCCTGGCGAACCTCCCCATAACACCAGCTCGCCCCCGCGCGCTCCACAGCGTCGACAACGTCGACCACCGAGCATCGCCATCGTCTGCCTCTACTCCGACGAGTTCTACTGGTAACATCCGACCGCGCCGCCCCCTCTCTTTGATGCTCCTGTACTCATCACTCTCCTACGCGTCTAACGGCACCATTCGTTTGTCCCAGCATGCTCTGTAGCGACATTCCCGACAACGGCCGAGTGAGCCCGACGCCTAGCAGACCTCCGGTGAGCAATCCACGTCACCACCGTGCGCCCCTCGACGAGCTACAACCACCTTGAGCATCCCCACGCCATGGCGAACTCGGTGAGATTCTCCCCTCGTTCTCTCGCTTCCTGTAACACCGACACCGACATCATCTGAGCGCGCCGCCGCCGTTCACCACCGCTAGCGCCGCCAGTGTATGTCCAGTGATTATGAGCCGTAGGATCTTGATCAAAGGGTTGCGATAGAAACTTAACCGAAAGGGTATGGACAGATCTGTGCCGCACGATCGTCATTAGATTGAACGCACCAGAGAGGCTGATCCAACTAAAGCGGTACCGCCCAATAAGATTGCGCCACGTGGCTCAGATTTCGTTTTAAAAACAGAAACATTTCTATTAGATTTGAGATTTTGTAAAATTCATAACTTTCAAACCACACGTCCAAATTTTGCAAATTTTATATAAATGGAATCAGCAAGACAATTACTTTCCAACCATGCACTTTGTTTAGTAAATTGTGTCTGTTAAATTGTTTGTTTTTGCAGAAACTTATGTATGCATATTTTGGGTATAAAATTCTTTCTAAAATTATTTTGGTGATAAAATCTTTGGCAAATGGTTTGTTTTGAACCTACTGACCATATAAATCAATTTGTGGTTTCAAAAACATATTTGGTGAAACAAAAGAATAAATCTTTGATTTAAACCATTTCTAGTCAAATAAAAATAATGCTTATGTGTTAAAAATGCTTTTGGAAGAAATCTTTTGGGAAATGTTTTGATTGAAACTCTCTGACCCTAAACACAAAGTTTTATTATTTGAAAACATATTTTGTGAACCCTATAAATATTATTGCCTTGCTAAAAGCATTTTTCAACCACATAAAATAATGCTTTGGTTTAAAATGGTTTATAATAAAATCTTTTGCAAATGGTTTTGCCACTTTTATAAAATGACCAATAAGTGTTTTAGAATGTCTGTAACCTATTAGAAACCACTTTTGTAAATAAAACAAAGTTTGGCATGCTTGCATGCATTGTTTTGTTTCTATTATTTTATGTGATGTTGCTTGAATGGTCGATTGAAATATTGCTTGATTGATTGAATTGTAGTGGAATTTGAAGAGTGTGAACATTGCAAGATCAAGTAGTGAACTTATATTCTCTAACAAAAAGTAAAGTGGTGCATCATGATTTATTCCTATGTTTTTCAACTATGCATTAGAAATATTTTGCTAGTCTTACATGGATATTTTGATCTATATGCTATGCTTGGGAAATCCTAGTAGTTGTAGAATTGCTAGAAATATTTCTAAGTCTTATAAATGCTATGCTTAGCCTAGCTAGTAGAAACCAAGGGTGGTGATATATTCATGTTATGAGAAAATATTTCTAAGTGTTTGGACTTGTGTTTTGTTTAATAAAACAACTAAGTGAATGAAACACCTGGGTGGAATGGAAGGAATGGTTTGTGTTGAGTGGTTACACAAGGCCCTTTTCTATGGTTTACCTTGTGTATCTCACTTGTGGAAAGACACCCAGGAACAAAGGGATTTGAGATGCCAAATGTTAAGAAGCTTCTAGTGCAGCCACTTGGCATTATGGGCTCTGCCTGGATCATATAGGTAGCAATAACTTAGCCATTTGGACAGTTGGTGGTAGTGGGATGATAGGTTGGAGCGCGTCCATTTGGTCTAAGGGAAGGCTTCTGAAAGATCTTGTCTTGGTGAAACCAAGTCTTGTGGGGAAAGTGCACCACCTCTGCAGAGTGTAAAATCTAAGTACTTAGCCATGTCCCTGGTAAAGGACAATTTTGAGCATCAAGACATGGAAGCTATCAAGAACCTCCTCATCCCAATTTCTAAGTTAAAACTTTGTGGTTAAACAAGGGTTGAAGGATCACCAATTTCTATTGGGAGATGCCTTGGGTGATTTTTGTCAAGCAAAAGCTTAGTGTTTTCAAATGATAAGGAAAATCTATTTTGAGAAAAGCAAGCCTAAGCTCCACTTAGACAAATGCATATAGATGATAGACTCCACTATATTACCATAGTATCACTTGCCAATACAATTCAAATGTATTGACCCTTGTGGCTGTAACTTATTATGTTGCAGGTTTGTTTGATGTTAGTGAAGTTTATTGATTAGGATTACAAGTCTACAACCAACATGACTACCTGTGGCACTTTGAAGATGAAGGACCCCATGCTATTATTATATTCTGATGCATTGTAATGAAATAGCCAAATGAGCTATGTAAGATGTAATAATTTATTTTATTCCTGGTTATAAAGTTGTATTATGACCTTTGTTTCTTGATATTACATCTTAACTGTGGATGCTAGCTATTGATCCAGGGACTAGCATTGTAAACACATGGATCTCTACCTTATTAAAGGTTGGGAACCTTACAGCGTATTACCTCTTTTCTTACCTCTTCTTTCATATGAGGTTTAAGTCGCCTTTGAAAGTCTGCAACCGGCTGAGCTCCTTCTTCCATAAATATTTTATCGGTGGTTATATATCAAGGGACTAATACCTTTAAAGTCTCCCATCGAATATCCAATAGCATTTTGGTGCATCCATAGGATCATCATTAAATTCTCCTCCTCCTTTTTTGCAAGATTGGAACTTACAATAACAGGAAATTTATTATTTTCATCAAGAAACCTGTATTTTAATTCTTTGGGAAGGGCTTTGAGTGTAGGAGGTTGAAGTGCCTCATCCCCTTTTCTTATAGGTATTTCATAAATTTTATTCATTTAAGGATCTACCTCAGATAGTCATCAATCTCTGTCTTATCTATATCTTCAGGAATATTGTTATAGTCAGCTAGGATCCATGCTAAGTTATCATTGGGAGTTTCAATGAATACATCAGCAAGACTGGCGATGTTACCTTCTTGTTCTAGCCCATACTCATACTCCTCAAACTCTTCAATTGTAATCCTATGATGAAATTTGGAGAAATGGAAATTCATTTTATCTTCACCAAACTTGAGAGATACAGTTTCTTTCTTGCAGTCAATGTTTGACCCTGCAGTGTTCAAGAAATTTCTTAGAAAAATAATTGGACAATAAACATCAGTATGCATATCAACAAGTACAAAATCAATAGGGTACTTGTATGGTCCAATACAATTAGGAACATCACTAATTATTCCCATAGGATCTCTGCGTGTTTTATCCGCTAGCATTATTGTCATGTCAGTTTCTTCTAATTCTGCTGGGATAAGTTTGTTTTGAATTTTGAGGAAAAAATTGTAAGGGATTATATTAACAACTGTTCCGATATCACAAAGGCCATGATAAGAAGACCCACCAAAATTACAATGGGGGATAGGTTTACCAACATCATTAGCTTTTACCTTTCCTTAAACAAATTGTGAAGCTTAGGTATCTAGATCTATCACATTACAATGTGCGAACATTGTTAGGATATCTTCCTTAGTTAGTTCACCTATCTCTTGTATACTTACTTGATTAGTTTCTTCTTCTTGTGCCTCTTCTTCTAACTTTTTGAGGAACATTCTCTCCTCGTCTAGTTGTTCTTCGAGTTGTTGAGCCATCATCTGTTTCCGCGCCGTCCTTGGAAAAGGAACTCAGGTGGTGAAGTGTATTGAAGCCAATCTTTCTTGGGAGCTTCAATATGTTCTGCAAAAAACTGAAGGATTTGCAAAATAATATCATCATCGAGTTGAAGTTCATTAGCAGTTTCCTTTAACTTAATGGATTCCTTATAAGCAATGAGATAATCATATTCAATTTATATCCATCCTTGTCCGCCTATATCAGATCCCCAAGTTTCTCTATTGCGACGAATTTGTTCTAGGAGTTCTCAAGCTTTAGTTATCGTTAAGTCCATAAAAGAACCGCTGGAATTAGTGTCACGATCATGTTTAATTTCTTGATTAAGTCCCCCATAGAAAATGTGTAAAACATACCATTCGGGTAAATCATGATGGGGACATCTGTTAAGGATGGATTTATACCTTTTAAAAGCTCTTACTAATCGTTCACCTGAGTGGCTTTTGAAGTTCGCGATCGCCCTCCTTACTTTAGCGGTCTTTACCTTGGGAAAGAATCGAAATACAGATTCTTCTTTGATCTTTTCCCAAGTATCAATTTTCTCTATAGAGCATATTCTATACCAAGCTAAAGTAGTGTTAATTAGAGATTGGCTATACAATTTAAGTTTCAATTCATCATTAGAATAGCCTCTCAATTTAAGTATCCAACATAACTTGGTAAAATGCATTAAATGAGTGTAAGGATCCTCATCTGGATCTTCTCCTATAATTTTTTCCCTTTAAGAATAGAGATAAAACGAGGTTTGACCTCGTATTCTGGTTCGCTCCCACTCGGTAATTCTTTAACGAGTCCTCTATTGAACTTCCCGAGATATTTAGTTGCACCGAGCCGATTCATCAGTCCAAGTGAAGTCATGGTGCTTACTTGAAACTAGGAAGCAACTTTAGTAAAACAATTAGTAGAATAAGCAACTTAGAAGAAAGACGAAAAACGCTTAGCTCCCCGACAACGCTGCTAGAAAATAGCTTGATGACTGCAAGTGCACATATTGATTGTAGCTAGTTTAAAAATAAGAGTATCGAACTCACAGAGATATATTTGGTTAAGGTATTTATGACCCTCGTCACTGTCTACCAAAGGATGCTTGTAAGCTTCCTTTGATTTCGAGTAAAGGGTGTTTGAAAGGTTTTTGGCTGAATGCAGAAAAGTAAATAAAAGAAAGCATGAAACGAAAGCATTGTAAACAATGTTAAAACTCAATAATGCTTAAGTGTTATCGAGGATGTAGAATACACCACTAGAATGTTGTAATTAATCATAATTGGGATAACCTATTTCTTGTGTCATGACATGTGTGGAGAGAGTTCCATAATAAGATGTTCACTACAAGAATCGTGGGCAGTCACTTTCTTGAGTCAGGTAATGAGGTCATCTCTAAATAACCACTCTATTCCTTAGAGCAATAAATCATACAAACCACCACAATTAATGGTTTCCCCATGAATATCAGAATTAAGTGTTTCCCCATGAATAACCACTGCATGTTATAAGCCAATGCTTGTAGTCAAAAAAGTAACACTAGACATACTCCCATACATGTCCTAAGGATATCACCCTCTCTTTACTCCCGGAGGAAAATGATATGTGGCTGACTACACATACCATCTAAAGAGAGAGAGATCAAACACAATATCATAAATCAATAGATCATGGACAAGTAATAGATCATCTTTATTTCATTTCATAATAGTGCTAGGGTTTCTCCATCTCCCAACAACGAAGGGAACTACTAACTCATGGAAGGAATCAACGACATCATCATAATCAAATGGATGGGTAAAAGTACGGATATGAATCTAGTACAAACCATAACTAAATTTGGAATTACAACAAGATCTAATGTATGGAGGATGGGAGTAGTGATGGTGATGGAGATGTAGTGGTTGATGATGAAGGGGATGATGTGATGTCCTCCAATTATCTGTGAATTAGCAACAGTTTGCCCTTATCCTAGTTCCTCCTCCAGATCCCTCTCTAGAATGGTATTTGATAAGTCCAAAATCGAAGCATATTTACCTTTCATTTTTGCATAAATAGAGTAGGGATCTTTATATTTCACTGCGTTTGCACACACCTTTTTGTCCTTGTTTCAATAGGATCCCAAATCATTAAGTCTTATTTGAACATATCGATTGGAACTGTCACTTATGCTATAATATGATATATTTAAGTGATAAAAGTCATTTTATGGATTTACCTTCGCAGCTAGGAGAACACCAAACGAGGGGAAGTCATCAGCACCGATAACGACCAGTGGTATGGGCGGAGCCCTCCTGTACCATCCGCTCGTACTGCGTGGCAGCGCATCCGCCTTGTCAAATACTTTCTCCTAGCAAAGACGAGAGGGGGATCCAACATTCACAACCACCAGAAACCACGAAAAACCGCATATTAAAGGGATCTAAAGGAGGAACTTGGCTAGGAAAAAATCCCTACTGCTTCACGGATCATTGGAGGACATCGCATCATCCCCTTCATCATCAATCGCTGCATCTCCATCACCATCGTTGCCCCCATCTCTCATCTATTAGACCTTCTTGTACTTCCAGATTCAATTGTGGTTTGCATTAGATCTACCTCCATACTTTTATCCATCCATTTGATTATGATAATATTGTTGATTGCTTCCTTGTGTGAGTAGTTCCTTTGTTCTTGGGGAGATGGAGAAACCCTAGCACTATTATGAACTTGCAATAAATATGATCTATTCTCGTGTCCGTATGACTGGCTGGTCTATGTGTAGTCGGCCACATATCATTTGCCCTCGGGACTAAAGGGAGGGAGAAATACTTTGGACGTGTTTGGGATCGTGCCCAGAATAGCTTCATGACAATTGGCACCGGCTCGTAACCTACACGGTCAAACGAGGATAAATATAGACTCCCTAAGCTAATTATGATATCTCCGGGCAAACCCTTAATTGCGGTGGTTTGTATGGGTGATTGCTCTCAGACATCGCATATATTTTTAGAGGTAACCTCACTCTTGGCTCAACAAATTGGCTTCCTATGAGCCTTGTAGTGAACATCTTATTTTGGAGCTCTCTCCACACATCTCATGACAAGAAGTATATTATCTTAATCAATAATAATAATATCATGCTAGTGGTGTATCCTACATCCCTGAGAATATTTTATCCCTATTGAGTTCAACCAGGCTTTCACATGAGCTTGTTACTTGCTTTTGTTTACTCCTTTTAATACTTTTCTGGAAACAATCAAAAACCTTTCAAACACCCTTACTTGAGATCAAAGGTAGTTTAAAAGTATCCTTTGGTAGATAGTAACGAGGGGCATAAATACCTTTACCAATAGCTCTCAGTGGGTTCGATACTTTTACTTCGAAACTAGCTACAATTGATCTGTGCACTTACAGTCATCAAGCTATTTTCTAGAACCTTTGCCGGGGAGCTAAGCACTTTTGGTCTTTCTTCTTAGTTGCTTATTCTACTAATTGTTTTACTAAAGTTGCTTATTAGTTTTAGGTAAGCACCATGACTGCACTCGTACTGATGAATCAACTCGATGCAACTAAATACCTCAAGAAGTTCAGTAGAGGACTCGTCAAAGAATTCCCGAGTGGGAGCGAACCAGAATATGAGCTCAACCCTCGCTTTATCGATATTATTAAGGAAAAACTTTTGTAGGAGATGATCCCGATGAGGATCCTTACACTCATTTAATGCATTTCACCGAGCTATGTTGGACACTTAAACTGAGAGGCTATTTGATGATGAATTGAAACTTAAATTGTTTAGCCAATCTCTAACCAACACTGCTTTGGCTTGGTATAGAATTTGCCCTGCAGAGAAAATAGATACCTGGGAAAAACTCAAAGGAGAATTTGTGTTTCAATTCTTTCCTAAGGTAAAAACTGCTGAAGCAAGAAGGGCAATTACAAACTTCAAGAACCGCCCAGGTGAAGGCTTGGTAAGAGCCTTCAAAAGGTATAAGTCTCTACTTAATAAATGTCCCCATCATGATTTACCTGAATGGTATGTTTTACATATTTTCTATGAGGGACTTAATTAAGAAATTAAGCATGATCTCGACACCAATCCTGGAGGCTCCTTCATGGACTTAACTATAATTAAAGCTTGGGAACTTATAGAACGAATTCGCCGTAATAGAGAAACATAGGGATTTGATTTAGGTCGCGAAGGATGTATAGAAATTGAATATGATTGTCTCAATGCTTATAAAGAATATGGTAAAGTCAAGGAAACTGCATATGAATTTCAACTTGATTATGATATTATTTTGAAAATCCTTTAGTGTTTTATAGAACGCATTGAGGCCCCAAAGAAGGATTGTCTTCACTATACTCCGCCATCCGAGCGAAGATGATCTAATAATCATAGCTCTTGTTGAGCCATTAAGGGAAATACCTCCATATATTGAACCCCTTCCTTTCCCAAGGACGGCAAGAAAACATATCATAACTCAGCAGCTCGAAGATCAACGCGAAGAAGAAAAGCTACATCAAGACGCTGGAAGAAGAGGCACAAAAAAGAAAAGGTGAAGAAGTAACTGTACAAGAGACCAAGGAACCAACAAAGGGAGATATCTTAACAATGTCTGCACATTGCAACATGATTGAGATAGATACTGAAGCTTCACAGTTCGTCAAAGGAAAGGTAAAGGCTAAATAAGTTGGTAAGACTATTCTCCCTTATACTTTTGTAGGAATTTCCTATTATGGCCTATGCCACATAGGAACAGCTGTTATCGTGATCGCTTTTAATTTTTATTTGAAAATCCAAAATGAACTAACACCAGCTGGATTAGAAGATACTGATATGACTATAATGCTTACAGATAAGACACTCAGAGTTTTCATGGGAATAATTAGAGATGTTCCAATTTGTGTTGGACCATACAAATACCCCCATTGATTTTGTGCTTATTGATATGCCTAATGACGTGTATTGTCCCATCATTTTTGGAAGAACCTTTTTAAATACCGCAAGAGCGAACATAGATTGCAAGAGACAAACTGTGTCTCTCACGTTTGATGATGAGAACATGGATTTTCACTTCTCCAAATTTGACCATAAGCTGGCTATAACACCCTCGCCTGATAAGGCTGAGTTCATGTGTATAGTGCCAATCCCTGGATCGGTTCACTGGCACACACAGTACAAAATGATACTAAATATAACTGTGCATCATAAATACAATGAATATGATCCATAATTTACATTATTTATTCAAGTACACAGCGGAAAACGAATACAAGGTAGATCTCCATCCTTCAAATGTGCCACAGGCGAACAATTGTTGAGTGGAGTCTCGCGACCTATGAACGATCACTCAGATACGATATAACCTGCAACATGAAACGTTGCAATGAAGCGTCAATACATTGAATGTATGGCAAGTAGGCTAAAGTGGTTAACACAATGATCTATCAACTACATGCTTATTTGGCCAAGTGGAGTTCAGGCTCATTTGCATAAAGCAACATTTTTATCCTAACATTTGTAACAAAGTAGTTTTCCAATACGATAAATAGGACACTCTGGTTCACTCCCAGGTGCTCCTACCCAATTATGTTCACCCAACAAATTTTAAGTAATTAAGAAATAAGGATGAGTGAGAAATATCATAGCATCGATCGGTCGCTCAAATTGTCCATAACCGCGACACGGCTAAGCACTTAGTTTATACACCCCGCAGGTTAGTACACTTTACCCATGTGACTCGGCCAGCCCAGCGTACCACCACTCTCATATTGGGTGATGATAGGGAGAAGTCCAAGAAGGAACCGTTCGGGAAGTAGCTCCCCAATCCCGACGCGCACCGGTCCAACCTACACTATCTACATCTCTGGATACGCGAGTTCGAGTTACCACAACCTACTGAGTTCAGCCAACCGCCCATTTCATTATTGGCACATGGTTGCACACGAAAGCTTCCAAACAAAGAAACCAATCATTTCTCAGTGTCCTGGGCGGCATTCCCCACCAAAATCCACACTCGATGACCCAATCAATGCCATTCTGCCCAGGTGGTTCATTAAAACATGTTGGTTTGTCATTTAGCAAAACATAAGCCTTCCAAAACATATAACTTTTCATGATGTGATTCCCTTCCTCGTCTAAATAGCATAGCTAAGGAATCTACCAATACGATGGCTCATAAACAAGGAATACTAGGGAATAATATGGGACATAGCATAGCATATACACATCAATTCCTACATATGCAATTCTACAAAAACATCTACGATGCATAGGAAAACAGTAGGACATTTATGACCAAGATAACACCACTTGCCTTTGTTGTAGATATAGTAGATTAGATAATCCTCACAATTCTCATAGATATAATGGTTGCACTCGTCCACAATACTTGCAATCATAGTAGTTGCAATTGCACACGTTGCACTCCTCGCAATCTATCGAGCAAACAATTGCATACAATCATAAACAATAGCACATAGAGATCAAACAAATGCAACAAATGCATGCATGGCAATTTAATAAGTCACAATGGTTGTTACTTTAGTTCTCTAAACAATATTGAAGTATATGGTGCATGCAAGAGGCCAATTAATGCAATGGAGTACTTGTTATTAATAATTACTTGCCAATATAGGGGTTTTAATAGTTCTGCTGTAACGCCTGTTCTGACTGTTGAATTAAATTTGTTTATCGTGTTTACTAGATAGAGGACGTTAATACGAACCAGTAGGCGTTGGATTCACCCTAATCGGAGTTATAGATCTTTTTGTATGATTTAAATAGTGTTTAATGATTTTAAATGATTCATATAGTTTCTGTTGTCTAAAAATCAAACTAAAATTATATCTGTAATCTCCACGGAATTGTCATATCAGGGACATATTATTTTTAATTTTCTGAATAGTATTTATTTTCTTATGAATTTATTTCTCTAAATAGGCCATTAAACTATTTAAATCTTCACGGCAAAACCTTATAGTAAAATGATGAACTAATTGCATATTGATTATCTACATGGAACCATCTTTCCATCGGTATATCATTTATATTTTTGTGACAAGCAATTAATTTACTATGAATTTAATGATTTATAAAGCCATTAAAACTAATTAAATTGCTACAGGTTAAATAATCCGCAAAGGCTAGATCCAACCAGATATTATTAAAGTACATTACAATAGCTTCAATTTGATATATTATTCATATTTTTCGGAGTTATAGATAATATCTTATGAATTTATTAACCTAAAAGACCATTAAAACTAATTAAATTACTGCAGTAACCACGTACAGTAATAGTTGGATCTATTCTGATAAGATGATTCTACGTGAAATTATCTTCAATTTGATATATTATATGCAATTTTTGGACGTGGTATGAATTTCTAATGAATTTTACAAGTTAGATCTATAATATGCAATTTTAAATTCGAACGGAATATTTCAGGGAATATTTCGCTGACTGGACAAGTTGACTTTGCATGCTGACTGGGACTAGATGTTGACTTTACATTGACGTGGCGTTGATGAGGAAGATGACCGAAATGACGACATGGCACGCACCAGTTTGATTGGATCTCGACCGTCTGGATAGGATCCGGTGGCTAGAAGAAGTGATTGACCCGATTTTGGCTCAGAATAGACAAGAAATAGATCTGTGTTAGAGAGACAAATCCGTAGATCAAATCGAAAAACTCAGAACATGAAAGTTGTGGGGGAATCATTATTCCTACCTTCTCACCAAAGGAATTTCGATTTGAAGAAACGAGCGCGAGTAGATCTTGGATTTACACCGTAAGATCTGAAATATTGCGATACGAAATTCTCTGGCTGTGGTGGATGAAAATAGGTGAGGTTTGTCGGGATTGAAAGATTTCTACGATTTCTACAACTTTCGTTTTTTGACCGAAGGCAAACGACGAAGTCTAGATGGGTTAAAAAGCGAAATAAGATTCGGGCATATGTAGATTCGGGATTTCGCGGAAAGAAACTCGTACAGCTGTGGCTCCACGAGTTTATATGGAGATTTAGGATGTTGTAGAGATAGGTATTGGAGTAGGGAACAAGTATAAACAAACAGAAGTCGATTCGGAGTTGTAGATAAAAAGTTATAGCAGTTTGAGTAGAGATAGGTTAGAGAAAAACCGATTGCACGGTTTTTAAAGCGAAGCTGGGCATGTCACGTACGTGACTGGCCTGGCTCGGTCGGCTTGCTCGGTCCGGTCCGGCTGGGCCGGCCCGTTAGGAAAAAACATTTCTTTTTTTTCTTTTTCTTTTTCTATTTACTTGTTTCTCTCATATCTTTTGCATACGAACTCCAAATGACATGATTCTTGTTTCTAAATTTTTCTAAAATCGAATAGATCATTATAGGATCAAATTTGTAATATTTTTACTAGTTTGGAAGTAGTGGATTTATAAATCCTTGTATATTTCATTTTATTTATATCTTTATGTGTTTGTATTTGCTACATAACTTTTTCATACTAGCTCCAAATGAGCTCAATTTTGTTTCTAAAATTTTGTAATATTAATTGGATTCTTTTAGGCTATAATTTAGCAATAATCGCTGTCTTAGCAATAGTGGGTTTTATAAAGTCAATTTAATTTCCTTTAGGGACATTTGGGCAAATCGACTATAGGATTTAGATACCAGGATTTGGATTCAGTTTGTGAGATCTTTGCATGGATGAAATGCTTATGAATGATTCATGATTTTCATTTTGAAATCTTGCACACCAACTCTACAATCCAAAATCAATCCATGCCTTTTTGCCTATATGGCTACTTAGGTCTTAACAAAAGAATATAAGATTTTGAATTCATGGTTGAGAGGATTTTATATTCAAAAAGTTTCTTCTCTTTGAGAATTTTCAACATAGTCAAGCAATCAATCAAACTTATTTATTCATTTCACATTCCAAAATTAGGAGAATTTTGGGATGTGACACTAGCTGTCGAAGATCTAGACGATGATGAGTACAAACGGGAGGAATAAGGTAATATTGTTAATCTAGCCTCGGTAGTCATTAAGACTCCTGATGATGATTTAGCAAGAAGCTTAGTCAATAATAATAATATACTTCACGATGTAGAAAAAATTGAAATGGATGATTATCTTGATTCCACAGCTGAGGTGGATGCCGACATTAACCAAAATTATGAAGAACCCATAAGGAAGGGATATGAGGCACCTCCGCCTCCTATCCTTAAAATTTAACCCAAGGAATTAAAATACAAGTTTCTTGATGAAACGAACAATTTTCCTGTTATTGTAAGTTCTAACCTTGTAGAAAAAGAGGAGGAAAATTTTATGATGGTTCTCCGGATGCATCGAAATTCTATTGTGTATTCGATGAGTGACTTAAAGGGATTAGTCCCTCAATAGCCACCCATAGAATAATCATGGAAGAAGGAGCCCAACCGATCGCCGATTTTCAGAGGCGACTCATACCTCACATGAAAGAAGAGGTAAAGAAATAATATGTTTGTTAGGTGTAGGAATTATCTTTCATGAGAAAGAAAGTGAATGGGTAAGTCCTGTTCATTGTGTTCCTAAGAAAGGTGGATTTACTGTTGTTGAAAATGAACATAATGATATGATATCTACTAGAACTTTTGTTGGACATAGGATGTGCATTGACTATAGAAAACTATAAGGAAACTAGGAAGGATCATTACCCATTACCATTTATAGATCAAACTTTAGAAAGGCTTGCTATGCATTCCCATTTTTGTTACTTAGACGGTTATTCCGTTTTTTCTCAAATTATTGTTCACCCTGATGATCAACTTAAAACATATTTTATTTGTCCCTATGGTCTTTAGCCTATTGTCGTATGCCTTTCGGTCTCTGCAATGCTCCTGCCAGTTTTTAAAGGTGTATGGCTGCTATATTTGTCGATTATGTTGAAAGTATTATGGAAGTATTCATGGATGACTTATATGTTTATGGAACTTCCTTTAATGATTGTCTCCATAATATTCATAATGTTTTGCAGAGAAACAAGCCATCCTTGGAGCCCCCATTATAAAACCACCTAATTGGAAAAAAACCTTTTGAGCTATTCTGTGAGGCTAGCCATGAATCTGTGGGAGAAACTCTTTGCCAGTATGATGGTGATGATTTTAATATCATTCATCATGCTAGTCGCATCCTAAACAGGGCCCAAAAGAATTACCCTATGGCAGAAAAAGAATTTTTACTGTGCTTTTCTCCTTTGATAAGTTCAGATCATATATCATTGAATCTAAAATAAGGGTACATACCGATTGTGTTGGCTTAAAGGAGATTCTTAAAAGGACTTATGTTAAGCTAAGAATGATCCTTTGGATTCTACTTTTGCAAGAATTTGATTTACAGATTCTTCAAAGAAAAGAAGAGATGGAGGAAACATCCATGGACATTCAAGAAGCTGATCCACCTAAGGAGGTGCCATCCATTTGCATACCTGTGGGAACTACAATTCCGAAAAGAAAATTCTGACTTCTCCTTGCAAAGGTCTTGGTGATTTTCTGCAACTGACCTTGTTCAAAGGGAAGAAGAAAAAGTTGATCCAAAAAGGAGAAGGTACCCGAATGAACTCATTTTATCTAGATGAGAAAGTTATGTGAAATCCTATACACATCCTTGTTCTAGATGATTTTTTGCGGTTTATTTTTACATATCTGTAGTCCCTTTGTTTTTCTGAGTTCATTGCCGGTCTTGCGAGGTTGGTATATGCGGGCGGTATAGCCAGCTTCGCCCGTACCACTAATCATTAACGTGGCAATGATCTTCGCTTCGTTTTTGCATATTGGTACGACCACGTAGTACGGTCGCGTATGCCCGTACGACTGGTTGTCACCAGTTATGTGCCTTTTTAATCCGCCCTTTGTTCGTTTCAATATTCTTAAAAAAATAAGTGATGTCGGTAAAGTCAATACAGACGGACAGTATGGGCGGGACCCGCCCATACCACTTAGTCACTTGACTAGTTGCTGACTGTCGCACGACAAATTTCTAGAAACGACCTAGTATGACACGCGTCGTACGGGCGTCCATCTGTACCATTTGTTCGTTATGATCGCGATTTTTCTCCTTTGCACTTATTTCTTTCCATATTTTATTGGGATTTTTCTTGACCGACCCTTTTCCTTCCAGTACGAATTTTTCCCTACTACTAACTCTTAATGAACCTCCCTAAAGGTCTTCCTCCCTATTATATCAATAGATCCAATCTACTTGATGCGCTACCTGGTTCAAGGTAAAGGCAAGCCTCTAAACCTCATGGCTCCTTCATGGGATAGTTTCTAGACCTCCTCCATTGAAGCCGATGACCGTGAAGCTCAAGGCCTGAGACCTAAGAACAAGCGGTACACCTATGACTCTAATGATGACTCTGGTGATCAGGAGTTCGAGACCTTCATGGAGCAAATGAAGAGGAGATGGAAACAACCAAACTACCTGGCTATGGTGAAGACCGCAGACGAGGAGGAAGCCAAGAAGCCTCATGGGAAGGGGTGCATGGAGTCAGCCAAGTTCATCGCCATGAACTATTCCTCACCAAAGCGTAAGGAATATCACCGTCCCAATGCAGGAACTTATCACGAGACCAAAGCGCATACTTCAACAACAAAGAAGATCACCATGAATGGACGTATGAGCATGAAGCCTCAAGAGGATTGGGGGTTCAACCTTCTGGACGTGCCCATGAACTCACACGCTCCAGACACTGAACATCGTATTTGTAAATTAGAGAAGTACCAAAAACAATAACTCGTTCACATGAATATTGTGTGCAAGCGTCTCTTGGATCTATAAGGAAAGAAGCAACTCAATGACGTGATGGGTAAAGACGCTGACGGGATGTTCCTCTTGCGTTCGGATCTGCAGAAGTGCCTGCATCACATATGTGCCTTGGAGGAAACAAACAAGTGGATTCATACGGCAATCTCCAGCAAGACTCCTGCAGACTGAATATGCACCACGGTATCAAATAAACGCAAGGAATTATTTGATCCACCCACTTTGATTCCAAGATTGGGGGGATATGTGAGAACCATGTAATCTATCTTACAATTGTTTAGCATGTTTACTTTCCTGCACGCATATTAGATTTTAATTCCAGAATTTACATTAGTTGCATCAACTTCGAGCCCCTTTTGTTCAAGATAAGATTTATATCCGTTGAGTTGCGATATTTTATGATATTTGAAGTTGTCTTTTGATTCATGATTATTATATTATATGATTGAACTAGGTTGAGTGTTATGATACTTGTACATCTGTCATGATTTTAGGGACTTCCACACCAATAAAAGTATTAATTAGGCTATGAGAATAAGAATTTTCGTAGTATATTATAGTCACGAGTTTTGAAGCCATAAAAGCAGTGAGCGTGATCAGATAGCTGTACTTAAAAAAAGAGAAGAGGAGAAAGAAATAAGTAATATATATATATATATATATATATATATATATATATATATATATATATATATAGAGAGAGAGAGAGAGAGAAAGAAGAAAGAAAGAAATAAGAAGAGTAGTTATCAAAAGAATCAAAATGTAGAAAGAAAAGAATGATCATGAATCTTCATTACTAAATCAAGTGCTCAATTATTTTAAACTTTATGATTATATAATATGTTAAATCACTAGAAGCTTCTTATAAATTCATTAATACTAAAATGGTGTGGAAGCATCTAAGTCATGTGATATGTCAGGGTATGATAATACCCCCTAAGTATCTCTACATCCGATGTTGTATTCCTGTTTTAATCATTTATTATAACGACTCATGCCTCATGAACATGATGATATTATCCATAAGCCAGCATATTTCTCGGGGACGAGCAATAACCTAGATTGGGGGAGTTAATAAGTCCAAAATTGAAGCATATTTACCTTTTGTTTTTGTAGAAATAGAGTAGAGATCTTTATATTTCACTACTTTTGCACGCACCTTTTTTGTCTTTGTTTCAAAAGGATCCTGAATCATTAAGTCTTATATGAACATATAAATTGGAACTTTCATATTATGCTATAATACGATATTTTTAAGTGATAAAATTCATTTTATGGATTTACCTTCGCACCCAGGAGAACACCAAACGAGGGGTCATCAACACCGATAACAACCAGTGGTAAGGGTGAAGCCCGCCCGTACCATCTGCCTGTACTGCATGATAGCCTGTCCGCCTCGTCAAATACTTTCTCCTAGCAAAGACGAGAGGGGGATCCGACATTCACAGCCACTAGAAACCATGAAAAGCCTCATCTGAAAGGGATCTGAAGTAGGAACTTGGCTAGGGGAAAACCCCTGCCGCTTCACGGATCATTGGAGAATATCACACCGTACCCTTCATCATCAACCGCTTCATCTGCATTACCATCGTTACCCCCATCTATCATCTATTATATTTTGTTGTAATTCCAGATTCAATTATGGTTTGCATTATATCTACCTCCATAATTTTATCCATCCATTTGATTATGATGATGTTGTTGATTGCTTCCATGTGTGAGTAGTTACTTTGTTCTTGGGGAGATGGAGAAACCCTAGAGCTATTATGAACTTGCAATAAAGATGATCTATTCTTGTGTCCGTAAGACTGACCGGTCTATGATAGATTTATGATTTGTGTTTGATCTCTCTCTTTAGATGGTATGTGTAGTCGGCCACATATCATTTGCACTCAGGACTAAAGGGAGGTAGAAATCCTTTGGATGTGTTTGGGATCATTCCCGGATTAGCTTCATGACAATTGGAGTCGGCTCGTAACCTACATAGTCAAAGGAGGATAAAGAGAGATGTTGGGAAGCGAGGAGAAAAAAATTGCCCTACGCGGTTATCCCAAGATCTAGCTAAGGTAGAAGGCCACGAGGATTACCACTAGACACGAAGTTGCGGAATTTATGAAGCATGTCTGTTGAATAAAGTGCAGTCCTCATGATCTGATCCGATCGTTGTGGTGCTGATCGTACAGCATTGCTGCTGATATCCACACGTACGAGGAGGAGCGTCGGTGGTGGACTGCTAGGTCCAGTACGGCGGCAGGACTACTGTGGAGATAGGGTTTCCAACGCAAGAAATGACCTAACCGTTAGCCCTCCTGGGTTTCTACGCCCCACTATATATAGGGAGTGAAAGTGGGCTCCACTCGCTTGCTTATGGCCCATTCACTAAAGCCCATATTAGATTAGTCACTGTGAGTCCAACTCACTGACTCAGTCCAAATCCGGCTCGGGTCTAACCCAACCAGATTTCCGGTTCAGATCCAATCAAAACTTGCTCCCGCCCTTAAGTGTGTGACCCCGCGATACCTTCGATCCAGATTACAGATGTAGTATAGCTATTTTTCCCTACTAGACCTAGGTTTATCGAATCCTCGGAAAGCAAAAAGCAAAGTGAGATTACTTAAACGGACCTTCGAGAGTTTTAGAATTCCTATTGCGCTTTCACTGGACCAAGCGTTTGCGATCTTGTTGTTGTTGTTGACGATGGAGAGAGAGAGGGCCTAGGGTCTTCGGTTTTCACCAGTAGCTATGCAAAAATATCTGATGGGAATAAAATATAATAATAAAGTACTAATGTAATTATTAGACCAAGATAATTATATGTGGGTAGTGCATCCATAAATGTTATCGCCTCCGCAACCGCTTATGGCAATAACCTACTAGTCTCATCCATAGAAGAAAGAGAAATAATGATATGCATAGTGATGTCACCGTTAATACCAAGTAAGTTCCTCACATACAGCCGTACTACCCTTTCTGTCACTAGGGTTCCTATCATGCAGATCAGTCGTTACTCACAATCCCTTTACCTAGATCAATCCTCGAGCTCTTGGGTACCTGATAAGTCCTTAGATTTAGGCAAGAGAGGTTACTATAATCATCATGTCATACAAACTAATACATGATCCCATCTATGATAAATAACATGCACAAAAGCTACATGGCTAGGCAGAAGCCCTTAGCCCAAGGAGAATTACTCACACATAGAGATGAAATGGAGGGTTTAGGGTTTAGGGTTTATGAAATGGACAATCATAAACCTTGTAATAGAGATCATAGAGTTGATAGCAAATAGTATTACAATGTTGCCAATTCGAGATGAGATCTACTATTACAAGTGGTGGAAGATGGCTATGGCGTTGGAGAAGGGTTTAGAGGTTTAGATCTAGATCTATTCCTTCAGCGTGGCAGCAGGGAGAGTTTAATGTGAAAGGGGTGATGCTGTGGAGTCGGGGGCTTGTTTCTCATCGCCTGAAGCCTCTTTATATAGGGGGTACCTTCACGAAAGTTGTTCTGTTTGACCTAAGGAGGTCGGTGCAAACTATACGGCGGTAACTATGCAGTGGTGGGCCGTACAGTTGGTCATTAAGCTTGTAGTAGCCTCCTCACGGCTCCTAGTTTCTTTGGCGTGTTGGAAATCTCGTATCTTTGGCATTTATGTAGTGATTCCCATCATAATACGTCATTATCTACGTAGGAAAAAATAGCAAGAAAGGATTGCATACCCCTTTGATCATTAGGCATTAGTGGCAGGTTTTAGAGAGATATTTCATCAAATATATGAATAATATCTAGTTTAAATGCGGACGTGGATGGCTATATTTCACAGCCATCAACCTACCCAAGCTTAAACTTGATGTCCTCGAGCAAGAAAACCAAAATCAAAAGGGAACTCAACATTTAAACTGAAATAACGAGATGCTGATCTTACTCATGATTGATAGCTCATGTTTCCTCCACTTTATTAATCTGAAAAACTTCATCATAGATAGAATAATGGCAAGCATATCATATGGGTTTCATGAATCCTTATAGCGCAGAAAAAATATTGTAAGCATGGATGATTCAAAAGAGTAAACTTTATTCAAAAGAGTAAACTTTATTCAAAAGAAGCGCTTCGTCGGGAAACCCCAAGAGCAAGGTATGGAGCAGCACATCAGCAAGCCTTCCCTCAGTAAGAAACCGAGGTTATCGAACCAGTAGGAGGAAGGAAACGTCACACAGGTGTTGCAAGCAACGGGGAGACCTGCACAACACAAACTCAAGACTTTGCCCCAACGAATCAGTGAGGTTGTCAAGCTCACCGGTTTGCTGTAACAAAGGATTAAACGTATGGTGTGGAAGGTGATGATGGTTTGCAGCAAGTAAATAGTAAAAGTGGAAGATGTATCAATGGTAAAGATTGGACCGGGGTCCATAGTTCACTAGAGGTTCTCTCCTTTGATAAAAAACATGGCATGAAGGGTAAACAAATTACAACAGGGAAATTGACAGGAACTGAGCAAGGCATAACAATGCAATACCAAACAAAAAGATCCTATGATATTCGTTAGGCAATACAACAAAATACGTAGACCGCCATCCAACTGCATCTATCACTAGTAGTCCACCTTTGGGTTATCATCCGAACCCCCTCCAGTATTAAGTTGCAAGCAACAGACAACTGCTTTAAGCAAAGTGTGTAAGGTAAACAATCCACTTGTTCCATGAAAAAGATACCGTTGTTTTCTCCCTAGTGGCAACAACACATCTACAATCGAAGAGATTTTTGTCACTTCCCTTGTAAACTAGAGGCATGAACCTACTATCGAGCATAAATACCCCCTCTTGGAGTCACTATCAACTACTTGGCCAAGATAGCTACTAACAACGGAGAGCATGCAAGATCACAAACAACATAGACATGATAGAATCATAAAGACAAAACCATTAATCAATCTGACATAGTAATCTCAATATCCATCGGATCCCCGCAAACACAACATGCATGATTACAAATAGATGAGATCTTGATCATGAACGGAGCTCACAAGATCTATACATGAAAGCACAAGGAGGAGATACAACCATGTATCTACTACATGGACCCGTAGTCCAAGGTGGAACTACTCACGCATCATACCGGATAAGAAGGCCACTGATCTCCCCTCCGGCAGGGTGCTGGGAAGAACTTCAGATCCCCCCGATCTAGGGATTATGGTGGCGGTGGCTACAGACGGTTTCGTGGAGTTTTGATCGGGTACCTAGGGTTTCTGCATCGGGAGCTTCTTATAGGAGAAGAGGCAAGGCTGGGAGGCGTCCAGAGGGCCCACACCCTGCCCATGCGTGGGCCCACCCTGGCCGCGCCTAGGGGGGGTGTGGCAGCCCTGGCTCGTCCCCTCGTCTCTCCTCTGGACTTCGTGTCGCCCACGGTGAAATATTGACTTTGGCTTTTTTCCCGTCCAACTCCGAGAATATTGATTTTCTGCCTTTCTGGAACCAAAAATAGAAGAAAACAGGCAACTGGCACTGTGGCAACTTGTTAATAGGTTAGTTCAGAAAAGATATAAAAATACCTCAAAGTATAGACAAAGCAAAGCAAAGTAGATACTAAACAAGCATGGAACATCAAAAATTATAGATACGTTTCCGACGTATCAAGCATCCCCAAGCTTAACTCCTGCTCATCCTCGAGTAGGTAAGTGATAAAAGAATAATTTTTGAGGTGACATGCACCTTCACAATAAAGATCAAACCATTTGCAAGCATTGGAAGCTGGGATCAAAGAACTCTAAACATGTGCATGAAAGATGGAGTTCTAACAATAAGAAAAAGTAACTATGCATGCAACAAGAAAGGCTACAAAAAAATATCATGAATAGCATGCATTGAAAAATGTTTGTTTATTTCACATATAGAAAACATGGCATAGTGGCAATCAGCTTGTCCCTCAGAGAGTAGCAAACAGATGCATAGGACACCTTCAAAGTTCACAAGGGTGACTAGAAATAAATAGCACAAGAACAAGTAATATCACAATATACACCATTCAATAAGTTTTGGGACACTGCACATAGAACTAAGAATGACAACTATGCTCTATTAATGGTGCCTAAAGGTAGAAGGTGGAGACTCAATAATATTAGTGGAAGAAAGGCCCTTCATAAAGGGAAGCATGGATTTCAAGTTTCAAAAAGAGCTTCCAAAAATTATGGTACTTGTTAGCTTTCAGCCCTCATTGTCCCTATCATAAGCATCTTGAAGTGATTAAGGTTAAAGTGAACAAAATATGGAGTATATGCTTGACAAAGTATAAGTTGGCAATCTCAAGTCCCTTGAATACGAGGACCACACTTCATGATACTCAACTTCAGTCACCTGTAAGTTCTTGTCATTGTAAGTACATGCGTATCATAGAGAACCGCTAACGGGGTACCCCTTGCACATGGTACATGAGCTATCTCATAACCAAAATGACAAGGAAAGCAGACAATGAGCATCTTAGTGATCTTTTTATTTACTATGTGCATAGTTTTTTATTGAGGATGCTTCATAGATAGCTCACTATGGCGATGCTGCAAGTTTCCACCATGATTAGGCATGGCTTAGGATAGCGGCCTAGACGTTTCTCTAACAAAAAATACAAACTCCATGGACTTACAAGTTCCCTCTTTATTTCACACCGGTGACATCCATAGAAAAAAGAGCATGATATCAACTGAGTGCAAAGTACAAGTGCAATGTTGAAAACGTTCCCCATGACAGCACGGTTCTGCTAATCCCAACTTATAAGTGCAAGCATATAAAACAAAGTTGCCTCAATGGTTCAAGTTTATTAGGGGCAAAGAATAAAAAGTGTGCCATCAAGTTTGTGAGGGCTTTAATCACTAAGTTTTCACATAACAAAATAGTTTTTAATTGCAAGATAGCTGAAAACAAGAATATACTTGGAATGGTGTAACACACCATGCATATGAGTTTATAGTGGACACTTTGGAATAACTGGGGTTTCTTGGGGGTTGGAATCATGAGTAGAGCTTACTCATACAAGTGATGGCTAGCAAAAGACTGGGAGCAACCAACTAAGATAGCAATAATGGCCATAATCATGCAGAGTGACAAAACATTACTAATCAAAACATAGAGTGGCACTACAAGTCAAGAACTAAATGATCATGGAGGCTATGGTGACTTATTCATAGTCATAACATGGTGTGAGCATGTGCCAAGTCAACCCAAACAAAGCATCAAAGGAGAATACCACAATACTATGGTTTTGTATGCTAAAACAACACATCATTTCTTCAAGGCACACTAAGCAATCCCAATTGTTTGGAACAAAACATGCTACAACAATAATCACTAAGCATAAGGTCAAAAAAACACCTAGCATGTCATGCTAAAGTCTAAGTCACAGTCAATGCAAGATCCTCTTGCACTTTCAAGCAGGAACTTCCTACTCCTTTCCAACACCAATTGACTTATTTGAAACAACACAGCGAGAACGGGGGTCCAAACTACTTTATTCAAGCAAACTAAACAAACTAAGCAAAGCAAACAAAAACTAAGGCGCTCCAAGAACAACACAACTATGCATGAGACAATAAAAACGAAGTGTCTAGACAGACCTGGGCTTTTTATTGATGAAGAAGGGGATGCCTTGGGCATCCCCAAGCTTTGACGCTTGTAACTCTTGGATATTTCTCGGGGTGACACCGGGGTGGCATCCCCAAGCTTGAGCTTTTGTCCATTCTTCATCTCATTACATCATTCTCTCTCTACACCTGAAATTTTTCATTCATACAAAACTTCACACAATCTTCATTAGCAACATTAGTGTATTCAAAAGATATTAGACCTTAGGCAAAGCTTTGGAACAACAAAACTTTTCACTAAAAACACAAGATACTGTAGCAACTCCTTCAAAAATCTCAATTCCCCAAAAGAGAACTCAAAAAGTAATCAATAAGAAGCAAATGCAAATAATGGCAGAAATCTGCCGAAATAGACCAGCAGGTAGAAACCGATTTGTTCGAAAATCTTCTCTTACTCAAAAGTGTTGAACTAACAAAAGTTAGCTAACATACTGGGGGATTTATTCGTAAATTATCAGCTCAATACGAGTTACAGAGACTCCTGACGAATTTTTATGGTGGAGGACAGAAATTTGTTTCGGGACAGCAACTCCACAAATCTTACTTCCCTCTCATTAGAGGTAATTCTTGGCACAAAAATCAAACAAAAAGTATAAGTAGAGGTCATTACTGAAGTAATAACTTCCAAAACTCAAGGAAACTCTTGGGTTATCTCCCAACAAGTACTTTTGTTTAACGCCTTTAAGTTAGGCACAAGAAGGAAGAAGAATCAAGTATTTTCAAATAAAGAAGCATTAACATCAAACCTTGCTTTCAAAGGAGGAGAAAAAAGCAAATTATCTCTCCTCATAGGGAAGTGTTCAATACCTTTCTTGAATGGAAAATGATATTTAATGGTGCCTTCTTTCATATCAATGATGGCACCAAGAGTTCTAAGAGAAGGTCTTCCCAAAGTAATAGGACAAGAAGCATTGTATTCAACGTCCAAAACATAGAAATCCACAGGGACATAAGAATTGTTAACCATAATGATAACATCATTAATACTCCCCATGAGTTTCTTCTTAGCTCTATCATTAAGTGGGACATCCAAATAACAATCTTCCAAAGGTGGCAAATCAAGCATTTCATAAATATTCCTAGGCATAATAGAGACACTAGAACCAAGATCACATGAAGCTTTGAGATCAAAGTCATTCATTTGCATATTAATAATGGGTTCCCAACTATCTTCTACTTTCCTAGGAATAGAAGCTTTGTGTTTTAACTTCTCTTCCTTAATCTTAACAAGAGCATCTGTAATGTGTTTGGTGAAAGCAACATGCATATCACTAGCATTAGGACTTCTAGCAAGATTTTGTAGGAACATAATTACTTAAGAAATATTGCAATCATCCACATCAAAATCAAACTTGGAATCACTAGTAGTAGACTCATTAGGCTTAGGCATAGTAGGAGGAGGAATAGAGACTTCTTGTGGTTTAGTGGTGATGGTGCACACACTATTGTTTTTATCAATTTCAGCTTCCCTTTCCCACCTAGCATGAAGTTGAGCTAACATCCTAAAATTTTCATCAATAGTAACTTGTATGGCATGAGTAGCAGCAAAGGCACTTTCCATGGTTTCAGGTTTAGCAGCCATTTTATTAATCAAGGAGGACTGAGCTTCAGACAAAGAGGATATATTTTTCTCAACATTTAAAAGCTTTTCCTCTATATCCTTGTTGAAAGTGGTTTGTTTACTAATAAAGTCTTTGAGAATGAATTCAAGTTCAGAGGGGGCACTTCTAGCATTGTTGTAAGAGTTTCCATAGGTATTTCCATTATTAGGAGGATAGGGCCGATAGTTGTTACCACCAAAATTACTCATATAAGCATTATTGTTGAAATTGTTGTTTCTAATAAAGTTCACATCAACTTGCTCTTATTAAGCAACCAAAGAGGCTAAGGGAACATGATTAGGATTTAAAGGAGCTTTCCCATTAACAAGCATAGCCATAATAACATCAATCTTATCTCACAAAGAGGAGGTTTCTTCAACAGAATTTACCTTCTTACCATGTGGAGCTCTCTCAGTGTGCCATTCAGAGTAGTTAACCATCATATTATCAAAGAGTTTTATTCCAACACCCAAAGTGAGGCCCATAAAGGTACCTCCAGCAGCTGAATCCAACAGGTTTCTTGAAGACAAGTTCAAACCTGCATAAAAAGTCTGGATAATCATCCAAGCAGTGAGTCCATGAGTGGGACAATTCTTAACCAAAGTTTCATTCTTTCCCAAGCTTGAGCAACATGTTCATTATCAAGTTGTTTAAATTTCATAATGTCACTTCTCATAGATATAATTTTAGCAAGAGGATAGTACTTTCCAATAAAAGCATCTTTGCACTTAGTCCAAGAATCAATACTATTTCTAGGCAATGGTAGCAACCATTCTTTAGCTTTTCCTCTCAAGGGGAAAAGAAAAAGCTTGAGATTAATAATATCTCCATATACATCCTTATACTTCAGCATCTCACAAAGTTTAACAAAGTTATTGAGATGGGCAGCAGCAGCATCAGAACTAGCACCAGAAAATTGCTCTCTCATCACAAGATTCAACAAAGAAGGCTTAATTTCATAAAAGCTAGCATCAGGAGCAGGTGGAGCAATAAGCGTGCTAAGGAAATCATTGTTGTTGGTGCTAGTGAAGTCACACAACTTGGTGTTCTCAGTAGAGTTCATTTTGGCAAAGGTGGGCAAGCCAAAAACAGCAGCAGCTAGAGCATGAACTAATTTTTGTGTGTTTTTGAATAGGGAAAGCAAACCAAACTAGACTAATTTTTTGGAGTTTTTGAAAACAAGAGGCAAACGAAAACAAGCAAAAGAAACTAAGCAAACTAAAAACAAAGTAAAGAGAAAGGAAGTGGAGGACTCCCCTTGTGAAGACGTGCTTAGCCGTCCCCGGCAACGGCGCTAGAAAAGCTTGTTGATGGAACCTAGAAGCCCTTCGTCGGGAAACCCCAAGAGCAAGGTATGGAGCAGCATAGCAGCAAGCCTTCCCTCAGTAATAAACCGAGGTTATCGAACCAGTAGGAGGAAGGAAATGTCACACAGGTGTTGCAAGCAACACGGGGACCTACACAACACAAACTCAAGACTTTGCCCCAACGAATCAGTGAGGTTGTCAAGCTCACCGGTTTGCTGTAAGAAAGGATTAAACGTATGGTGTGGAAGGTAATGGTGGTTTGCAGCAAGTAAACAGGTAACAATGGAAAATTTGGTAAAGATGGACCGGGGTCCATAGTTCACTAGAGGTGCTCTCCTTAGATAAACAACATGGCATGAAGGGTAAACAAATTACATCAGGGCAATTGACAGGAACTGAGCATGCCATAACAATGCAATACCAGACAAAAATATCCTATGAGATTCGATTGGGAAATACAACAAAATACATAGACCGCCATCCAACTGCATCTATGACTAGTAGTCCACCTTTGGGTTATCATCTGAATCCCCTCCAGTATTAAGTTGTAAGCAACAGACAACTGCTTTAAGCAAAGTGTGTAAGGTAAACAATCCACTTGTTCCATGAACAAGGGATCGTTCTTTGCTCCCTACTGGCAACAATACATCTACAACCGAAAAGATTTCTGTCACTTCCTTTGGAAACTAGAGGCATGAACCTACTATCGAGCATGAATACCCCCTCTTTGAGTCACTAGCAACTACTTGGCCAAGATAGCTACTAAAAACGGAGAGCATGCAAGATCACAAACAACACAGACATGATAGAATCATAAGACAAAACCATTAATCAATCTGACATAGTAATCTCAATATCCATCGGATCCCCGCAAACACAACATGCATGATTACAAATAGATGAGATCTTGATCATGAACGAAGCTCACAAGATCTATACATTAAAGCACAAGGAGGAGATACAACCATCTAGCTACTACGTGGACCCATAGTCCAAGGTGGAACTACTCACACATCATACCGGAGAAGAAGGCCTCTGGGATGATCTCCCCTCCGGCAGGGTGATGGGAAGTACTTCAGATTCTCCCGATCTAGGGACAATGGTGGCAGTGTCTACAGACGGTTTCGTGGAGTTTTGATCAGGTACCTAGGGTTATGCATGGGGGGTTCTTATAAGCGAAGAGGCGAGGCTGGGAGGCGGCCAAAGGGCCCACACCCTGCCCAGGCACGGGCCCACCCTGGCTTCACCTAGGGTGGTGTGACAGCCTTGTCTAGCCCCCTCGTCTCTCCTCTGGACTTCGTGTCGCGCACGGTAAAATATTGACTTTAGCTTTCTTCCCGTCTAATTCCGAGAATATTGATTTTCTGCCTTTCTGGAACCAAAAACAGAAGAAAACAGACAACTGGCACTATGGCAACTTGTTAATAGGTTAGTTCGAGAAAAGATATAAAAACACCTCAAAGTATAGACAAAGGAAAGCAAAGTAGATAATAAACAAGCATGGAACATCAAAAATTATAGTTACGTTTCCAACGTATCACTTGCCTTTAAACAATAAAGTGTAATCATGTAGAATTAAGAGTGTGAGAGTTTGTCATGAAAAGCATATACACTAAAGTATCTCAATCCTCCCACATTAATAAATCAATACTTTTCAAAAACTACTTTCTATTTTGTCCTTCAAGAATTTTAGTTCTTAAGTAATTGAGAGCATGCCAAAAGGTTTCATTAGTTTATCAGGCTGAGATGGACACTCGTGGCATCACTAATTTTTTTTGTTCCTTTTTCATAATGATTACTCATATCAGCCAGAGGAGTGATTCCATCATGTTACAGCTACCCAGGAGTGCCAAGAATCTTACCCATTATAGCATTGCTACTACATATGTTTAATCAACTCATAGCCGAAATCTAGGAGTTTCCTCCATGAAGATCGTTCGTAGGCCAGCGGAGTTGTTGGCATCCCATGAAGTTTGACACGCATAAAGTATATCATTCTTATGATTTACAAGTCAAACTTTGGCATGATCACAAAAACCGCTAAACATTAATTCAATTGAACAAATATTTTCAAAAGAGAGCTAACAAGTCAATCATTATTTTCTGTGGTGTTGAGTGTATCTAAGAATGTCAAGACTAAACACTACAACACCCAAGTCTTCAATTTGTGAGACTTTTTATTATTTCAATTGTTTAGCAAATTTTTAGGCAAGACTTGGTTAACTACAAGAGCTGGAACAAAATGTACCCAATTAAATACCCATGCAAACAAAATTTTACTTGGAAATCTTGATACGTAGCAAACCGGTTTGGTGACTGCTGCTCCTGATGAGGGACTTCTTGATCCTCCTCTTGGTTCTCATCCTCCTCCGGAATCTCCTCCTCGGGTTGGTGTTGCTTAACCTGCAAGTCATAAAGCACACATCCTTCCTCTATAGAGAAAAGATAATTAGGCAAAGGAGCGGGGTACATACGCCCAACTCCAGTAATATGCAGATAGTAAACACCACCTCTCCTAGTAAGCATTCCACAAGCCCTCAAAGTAGAGAAACCAACACGTTGCTCATCTATAACCGGCTGTAACTCACCTAGGTAAACGCCCAGAACATTGGCGAGCACGGTGTTGACGCCTCCACAAGTGATTGGTCATTGGCTTTGGTGGGATTGGTACTCCAAGTAGCGCACGAGTATTGCGCCCAAGTGAAGTGACAAGTTGTCATAGTTGAAAGTAGCTTTTGCGAGTACTAAGATGTCCTCCTCATTGAGTCTTGTAAACTTATTGCGCTCCTGCAAGGTGTTTGCAATAACATAGAACAAATAGCGAGTAGCAGGATGTTGAATATTCTTCCCTCTACTAACTCTAGAAGTAAAGCTCATTCTATTATAGCAGTGTTCAGGGGAAGGTTCCATGTTGGTAAAAGCTGCACGTAGAGTATTAGGACATTGTTGGATAAACCAAAACAATTGCACCATTCATCGAGTGTTAGAGAATAATTATTGTTCATAAGTCAGAAAGAAATCTTATCCTCCCGATGCCATGATTTAACGGTGCTACTCAAAGAGCTAATAAATTCAATGGTTAACCGGCGATAGGTCGGTGCATCATGGAATACAGAGGTTTGCAGGCCAACTCTATTGCAAAGTAAATTAAAATCATCATAAATACCAAGTTGGTTCAAAGTGACGGGACAAGCCCACTTGGTTGCCTCGACTTCTCGGTTTTTGGTCTTGTCGAAACGATCATGGTGGGATTCGTTCTTGAATCGAATCCCCATGCATTCCTAAGCTGCAGCTCGAGAAGAACTAGCTATAGCAAGATCACGTGTCTGGCTCTTCGTGTTCATCTTCTAAAAACAAAAATAAACAATTATAAAACTTTTTGATCCAACAGTAATAGTCATAGCATAATCCTCATCATAGCACACTAAAGAATCTCCTCAACATATTAATCTAGGAAAGATAATCATGGCAATAGTTCAAATATAACTTTCACCTTAGATTGATAATGACAATAAATCAGAGATAATTTTGCAAAAAGTAATTGGAGGATCGGAGGAGAAACATACCGTAGATCACTTGTGTGCGAGGAATTCGAATGAAAATGAGCAGGGATGAAGATCCCTTGAGGTTTTGAGAGAGTTTGGAGGTAGAAGAGAGAAAAAGGATTGTGTTTTTGATGTTTTGGATACCTCCCCGTGCGTTTAAGTGGTCGGATGCAACTATACAATGGGAACAGGATGTTCCGGCCGTATAGTTGGTCTGACGGCAAAATTTTATGGTTTCATAGGTTTCTGTCTGGCGGCTATAACTATACGACGACAACTATACAGCCGGAACTTTTATTCCTGCCGTATAGTTGGTTGTCAAACATTTTGTATCCTGGGATGAAAAATTGTCAATGGGTAACATAACTATACGGCGGCAACTATACGCCGGGAATTTTTATTCCCGCAGTATAGTTGGTCGTTAACCTTTCTGTATGCATACAAAATTTCTATTTCTTCGAGGATTACTTTTTAGACTGAAACTTAGCGAAACACCTTGTTTTGACAAAAAAATGACAGACTAAAATTTCGACCAACTATGGCATATATAAAACAGGATTTTTTAGTACCGCTGGCCAATAACTTGACCTTGATATTGCTCACTTAGGCCATATGAGTGGAACACCCAATCCAAAGTAATTGTCCTTCAAAGTGATGGCCTCCTTATCATCTTGCTTGGATTTATTTTTCCTAGGGAAATGAATAACAAAAGGATCCCGCGAAGGCAATTTAAGCTTCACGTTCCCTTCATGCAAATTGATCAAAGCCTTAATAGTTCTTAAGAAAGGACAACCTAATATAATAGGGGCAGTAGCATCTTCAGGCATGTCAACAATAAAAAAATCAATAAGAGCAGGACAACCTTTAATGTAAACTAAAGTATTTTATTTAATGCCTACTGCTTGTTTATAAGTAGAATCTGCTAGATGTAATTTTAGTTCGGTGATTTCCAAAGAGCCAGGATTCAACTTGTTAAAAAGACTCTTTGGAATTGTTGAAACACTTGCACCTAGATCACATAGTGCAGCTATTTCACTAGTCCCAATTTTAATCTTATTGGTAGGCTCAAATATGTCATCTAGATTAACAGGATATTTTCAGCAATTTTCTTGTATTCTTCTTCAAGCTCATGTACCTTTATTTCTACCAGATTAACAAAGTGTTGATACATGGCTTCCTCATTTCCTTCACTTATTGAAATCTTTACATTGATACTTTTTACAAGATCTTCAATTGTGTAGTTTGGTGAAGGAGCATTGCTATAATCAAGTTCTTCGGGATCCTTCCTTTGGATTCTTATCATCTTGAGGTCTTCTACTAGATTGGGCTCAACTTTACCTTTAACGGCTAATATGAGCTCATCCAACTTAGCATTCAGTTCTTCATTCTCTTGAGGTGTAATGGAGTTCACCTTATTTGTATTTGATCTTTCTACATGCCATTGGGCATGGTTGTCTTGCATATTGTCTAGCAGTCGCTTTGCTTTGGTAATTTGCTTACCCATAAATGTTCCTGCGGCTGCAGTGTCTAGCATAGACTTAGAAACAAGGTTAAGATCATTATAAATAAATGAAGAATTAACCAGTCTTCTATTCCATGGTTGGGACAGTTTCTCATGCATTCTTTCATTCTCTCCCATGCAAGCGCTAGTGGCTCACGCTCTTCCTATCTAAAACCAGTAATATTAGATCTGAGTTTCATAGTCTTTTCAGGTGGAATGAATTTAGTCATAAATAAATAAGTACATTGCACCCATGATGCATTAGTATTTCTAGGCAAATATAGCAACCATTCTTTTGCTCTTCCTCTAAGACAGAAAGGAAATAAGCGCAACTTGACCGCATTGGGGTCAACATCTTTAATACGCATCATATCACATATTTCAGTGAAAGTATTTAAGTTCATACATGCATCTTCTATAATAGAGCCTCCAAATTGATTATGTTGAACCAAACTTAAATAGTGGGGCTTAATTTCATAATCTTCAGCAACAATTGTTGGCTGAGTAATAGGAGTACACAAATAATCATTGTTAGGAGTTGCAAACTCCCCAAGCTTCTTTTCAACCATACTTCCTATGTTTTTGTATTTTCTTAAACAAGTACTAATGATGATAAAGCAAGAATTAAAAATACTAACTATTTTTTTGGGTTTTTCACGTAAAAACGGAAAGCAAACTAACAAAATTTAAAAATGAGAATTGAAACTAGCAAGGTTCCTACTAACCTCACCAGGGTAGCTATTGCTTCCCCGACAACGGCGCTAGAAAAATGGTTGATACCTTCAATCCAGATTACAGATGTAGTATAGATCCTTTTCCCTAGTAGACCTAGGTTTATTGAATCCTAGGGAAGCAGAAAGAAAAGTTAGATTACTTAAACGGACCTTCGCGAGTTTTAGAATTCCTGTTGCGTTTTCACCGAACCAAGAGTTTGCGATCATGTTGTTGATGTTGTTGACGATGGAGATAGAGGGCCTAGGGTCTTTGGTTTTCACCAGTAGCTATGCAAAAAGATCTGATGCGAATAACACATAATAATAAAGTACTCATGTAATTGTTAGAGCAAGATAATTATATGTGGGTAGTGCATCCATAAATGTTATCGCCTCCGCAACCGTTTATGGCAATAACCTACTAGTCTCATTCATAGAATAAAGAGAACTAATGATATGCATAGTGATGTCACCGTTAATCCCAAGTAAGTTCCTCACATACAGCAATACTATCCTTTCTGTCACTAGGGTTCCTATCCTGCAGATCAGACATTACTCACTCTCCCATTACCTGGATCAATCCTTGGGGTCTTGGGTACCTGACAAGTCCTTAGGTTGAGGCAAGAGAGGGTACTACAATCATCATGTCATACAAACTAATACATGATCCCATCTATGATAAATAACATGCACAAAAGCTACATGGCTAGGCCAAAGCCCTTAGCCCAAGGAGAATTACTCACATATAGAGATGAAATCGACAATCATAAACATTGTAATAGAGATCATAGAGTTGATAGCATATAGTCTTACAATATTGCCAATTGGAGATGAGATCTACTATTACAAGTGGTGGAAGAAGGCTATGGTGGTGGAGAAGGGTTTAGAGGTTTAGATCTAGATCTGCCATGGCGGCAGGGATAGTTTAGGGTGAAAGGAGCGATGTTGTGGAGTCGGGGGCTTGTTTCTCATCGCCTGAAGCCTATTTATATAGGGGTCCCTTCACAAAAGTTGTTCTATTTGACCTAAGGAGGTCGGTGCAAACTATATGGCGGCAACTATACGACAGCGGGCCATATAGTTGGTCGTTAAGCTTGCAGTAGCCTCCTCACGGCTCCTAGTTTATTTGGCGTGTTGGAAATCTCGTATATTTGGCATTTATATAGTGATTCCCATCATAATATGTCATTATCTGTGCAGGAAAAAATAGCAAGAAAGGATTGCATAGCCCTTTGATCATTAGGCATTAGTGGCAGGTTTTAGAGAGATATTTCATCAAATATATGAATAATATCTAGTTAAAATGTGGACATGGATGGCTATATTTCACAGCCATCACTCTGCAGGCTCATGGCAACTTGGACACAATTGGAGTCTGACTCTCAATCAATCAGTCGGTAGTGGTTCCTAGCAGAACGTGCCAACTCCCCAGTACCAAAGAGTCATGACGACATGCCTTCCAATATGATGTGCGTCCGAGTCCCTTTTACCTCACGATATACCTTGTCAGACTATAGGCGAATAATTGCCATCCCTTAAATAGTCTGACTCTCTTCTCGATCCGAAATAAGTGATTCATCCGACCAATTCTTAGTCGATCGCCTTGGTTAACACTTAGCCGAGTCATGCATGGTCTTGATTTCCGAATCATATCATTCGAGAGTCCCAAGAGAATATCTCTCCTAGTGGAGGGGTGAAATCCCATCTTGGTTATTTACATCACGCATCTTGATTCTCAGTCGACCCGAACTCTGCCTTTATAACTGCCTTGTGACGGAACAATGTTTGACAGAACCTAAGTCGGTGGTCCTCAACTCATATTGTTCAACAACCTCAGGTCTAAGGATTACATTAATTGAGACATACAAATGACGATTTGTTCGTTGTATCTCAATATGGGTCAATCCGACTCGCTAAACTCTTTAGCCGAATCTGTGCAAGTCGGAATGGCATCTCCATGCCCATGACAAGTGGAATCGAGTCATCTACCGACTTTCACATTAGTCTAAGTTGTGTGTCCAGCACAACCTCAATGACTAAGGATATTTAGCACAAACAACATGAATGTATAGTTCCACAATTGAATCACATATTCATTGATACACATTATATGTTTATACAAGGACAACTTAATATCTTTATGAATACAATGGGAATTACATCATACATGATTGCCTCTAGGGAATATTCCCAACATCACATGTATAGGCGTCTAATGCCCATAGATCTCAGGCGCGCCTCAAGCTTCGGCTGTGGTAGCGGATTTGTCAATGGATCCGCAATATTTGCATCCTTGTGTACCTTGCAGAACTTGATATCACCCTGATCCCCGAACTGGCGCATCAGGTGGTACCGCATGAGTATGTGCTTGTTATTCTGGTGTTGTCTAGGTTCTTTGGCTTGTGCAATAGCACCATTCTTGTCACAATACACGTCTAACGGAATGGACGAGCCCTCAACCACACCAAGATAAATGAGGAAATTCCTCATCCAAACAGCTTCCTTTGCTTCTCCGAGACGGCAATATACTCAGCCTCTATAAGACACAGTCTCTTGCTTGGAACTCTTCCAGCTCACAACCCCTCTATTTATTACAAACACATATCCAGATTGTGAACGAGAATCATCAGATTCGATAAGATAATTGATATGTCGGAAACGTATCTATAATTTTTGATGTTCCATGCTTGTTTAGTATCTACTTTGCTTTGCTTTGTCTAAACTTTCAGGTGTTTTTATATCTTTTCTAGAACTAAACTATTAACAACTTGCCACAGTGCCAGTTGCTTGTTTTCTTCTATTTTTGGTTCCAGAAAGGCAGAAAATCAATATTATCATAATTGGACGGGACAAAAGCGAAAGTCAATATTTTACCGTGGGCGACATGAAGTCTAGAGGAGAGAGGAGAGGCAATCCAGGGAGGCCAAACCCCCCCTAGGCGTGGCCAGGGGTGGGCCCGCGCCTAGGCAGGGTGTGGCCCCCCTGGTCGCCTCCTAGCCTCGCCTCTTCGCCTATAAGAAGCCCCCGATGTAGAAACCCTAGGCACCCGATCAAAACTCCACGAAACCATCTATAGCCGCCGCCACCATCGTCCCTAGATCGGGGAGGGGGGGATCTGAAGTTCTTCCCGGCACCCCGGAGGGGAAATCATCCCAAAGGCCTTCTTCTCCGGTATGATGCGTGAGTAGTTCCACCTTGGACTATGGGTCCATGTAGTAGCTAGCTGGTTGTATCTCCTCCTTGTTCTTTCATGTATAGATCTTGTGAGCTCCGTTCATGATCAAGATCTCATCTATTTGAAATCATGCATGTTGTGTTTGCAGGGATCCGATGGATATTGAGATTACTATGTCAGATTGATTAATGGTTTTTTCTTTATGATTCTATCATGTCTGTGTTGTTTGTGATCTTGCATGATCTCCGTTGTTAGTAGCTATCTTGGCGAAGTAGTTGCTAGTGACTCCAAGAGGGGGTTTTTATGCTCGATAGTGGGTTCATGCCTCTAGTTTCCAAGGGCAGTGACACAAATTTCTTTGGTTGTAGATGTGTTGTTGACACTAGGGAGAAAACAACGGTCTCTTGTTCATGGAACAAGTGGATTGTTTACCTTACACACTATACTTAAAGCAGTTTTCTGTTGCTTGCAACTTAATACTGGAGGGGGTTCGGATGATAACCCAAAGGTGGACTACTGGTCATAGATGAAGTTGGATGGCGGTCTATGTATTTTGTTGTATTGCCCAATCGAATCTCATAGGATATTTTTGTCTGGTATTGCATTGTTATGGCATGCTCAGTTCCTGTCAATTGCCCTGATGTAATTTGTTTACCCTTCATGCCATGTTGTTTATCTAAGGACAACACCTCTAGTGAACTATGGACCCCGGTCCATATTTACCAAATTTTCCATTGTTACCTGTTTACTTGTTGCAAACCACCATTACCTTCCACACCATACGTTTAATCCTTTCTTACAGCAAACCGGTGAGCTTGACAACCTCACTGATTCATTGGGGCAAAGTCTCGAGTTTATGTTGTGCAGGTCTCCACGTTGCTTGCAACACCTATGTGACGTTTCCTTCCTCCTACTGGTTTGATAACCTCGGTTTCTTACTGAGGAAAAACTTGCTGCTATGCTGCTTCGCACCTCCTCTTGCGGTTCCCAACGAAGCGCTCCTACATCAACTTAGCAACACATCAATAACTCGCATCCGTGTAACCCTTTACACTGAGTTATTCACCTCCATAAACCAAACACATATCCTTAGTCCTTCTCAAGTACTTTAGGATATTTTTAGCCGTTTTCCAGTGAATTTCTCCAGGATCAGCCTAGTATCTTGTCACAACACTTAGATCATAGGAAACATCCGGCCTAGTACAAATCATCACATACATGATGGATTCGACTGTAGAAGCATACAGAATCGCACTCATCCGATTTTGCTCATCAGTCGTCAAAGGACACCGAGTCTTGCTAAGTTTTACACCATGGGACATTAGTAAGAACCCCTTCGTAGGCGATTCTATGTTGAACTTCTTAAACACTTTTTGCAAATATGTACTCTGACTCAATCCAACGAGTCGCTTTGATCTATCTCTATAGATCCGGATTTCGAGAATGAATGTTGCCTCACCCAAGTCTTTCATTGAAAAACTCTTTTCCAATGATTCATTAGTTTAACATCTGGACATTATTTCCAATCAGTACTATGTCATCCACATATAAGAATAGAAAGTTTACTTTGCTCCCACTAAACTTCTTGTATAAAAAAGAATCATCATCACTCTTGATGAAGCCAAACGATTTGACTACCTCATCAAAGTGAATATTCCAACTCCAAGATGCTTGCTTCAATCCATAAATGGATTTCTGAAGTTTGCAAACCTTATCGGCATTAGCCGGATCGACAAAACCATTGGGCTGTATCATATACATGTCTTCAGTTAAATTTCCGTTAAAGAAAGCTGTTCTAACATCCATCTGCCATATCTCATAGTCGAAATAGGCTGCTATAGCTAACATGATCCGGACTGATTTAAGCATCACTACAGGCGAGAAAGTATCATCGTAGTCAACTTCTTGAACTTGTCGGAACCCCTTCGAGACAAGCCATGCTTTATAGACAGAAACATTTCCATCCATATCAGTTTTATTCCTAAAGACCCATTTGCACTCGGCGGGTCTTGCACCATCTAGAAGATCAACCAAGTTCCAAACTTGATTTTCATCCATGGACTTTAACTCGGATCTCATGGATATAATCCATGACTCGGAATCAGATCCCACCATCACTTCCGAATAATTTACCGGATCATCACTGTCTAACAGTAATACATCACGAACACTTCCTAATCTTGCCGATCTTCGTAGTACAGGTGCTGCTGCCGGCTTAGCTACCATGACCGGTTTAACCTCCTAGGTTTTTGCTGACTCGCTACTAGCCGGTTCCTCTCGAATTTTTTCGAGCTACACCATGCTCCCACTGACTCCCCGACTGAGAAACTCTTTCTCAAGGAATACACCATTCCGAGCGACAAACACTTTGCCCTCTTCTCGGTTTTAGAAGTAGTAACCCAAGGTTTCCCTTGGATACCCCACGGAAATACATTTATCCGACTTGGCTGTAAGCTTGTCCGACTAAAGTCACTTGACAAATGATTCACAACCCCATATCTTAAGAAAAGACAAACTTGGCTTTTTGCCTGTCCACATCTCATGCGGTGTCTTCTCTAACGATTTTGATGGTACTTTGTTTAGTCTGAATGCCGCTGTTTCTAGACAATAACCCCAAAATGACAAAGGCATATTTGTATAACTCATCATTGATCGTACCATGTCCAAAAAGGTCCGATTCCGCCTTTCCGACACACTGTTCCTCTGCGCCATTCCTGGGGGAGTAAGTTGGGGAACTATTCCACAACTCTTCAGATGGTCATCAAACTCGTGGCTCATGTACTCGCCCCCTCGGTGCGACCGAAGAAACTTTATTTTCTTGCCGAGTTGATTGTCTACTTCATTCTGGTATTCTTTGAACTTTTCAAAGGCTTCCGACTTATGTTTCATTAAGTAGATATATCCATACCGACTCAAATCATCAGTGAAGGTAATGAAGTACTCATAGCCACCGTGGCTATCGTACTCATTGGTCCACATACATCACTATGTACTAGTCCCAACAAGTCGGACACCCTTTCATAACTCTTTGCAAAAGGTGTCTTGGTCATTTTGCCAAGTAGGCAAGATTCACATGTCTCAAACGACTCCAAGTCGAACAAAGTTAGGAGTCCATCATCATGGAGGTTCTTCATGCATTTCCAACTTATATGACCAAGACGACAGTGCAAAAAGTAAGTCATATTCAGATCATTTGGTTTCAACCTTTTAACATTTATGTTATAGACCGACTCACCATCAAGATTCAAAATAAATAATATGTCCTAGACGGGTGCAAAGCCATGAAAAATATCATTCAAATATAAAGAAAAACCATTATTCTTAATGTTCGACTCATAGCCTTGCCTCATCAAACATGAAGCATAAATAATGTTTCCACAAAGCACTGGAACATAATAACAATTATTTAGTTCCATAATGAATCCGGAAGGTAAATGAAGTTTCATCGTGCCGACTTCCAACATAGCAACTCTCGCTTTGTTGCCGACTCGGATATCAACCTCGCCTCTTAGTACGCTCCTAGTTCTTACCAGTCCCTGCAACAAGTTGCAGATGTGAATAACTGATTCGTTATGATATAACCAAGAACTATTAGGTGCATTAGGAAGATAAATGTCTAACATTGCAAACAAGTTTACCTGAGCCTGAAGTCACACCTCTTCTCTTGGCTTTGTCGGCCAAGTACTTGCTGCAGTTCCTCTTCTAGTGACCATCCGCCTTGCAGTAGAAGCAAGTGGATCCGGCTGAAGGAGATGGCTTAGTCCCCGAGGAAACGCTTGGGACCGGGTCCTGAGCCTGCTTGCCTCCCGACTTAGCCTTCTTCTTAGTCAAAGTACTTTTATTGAACTTATCCCTATTATGCACCATCAACACTTGACTGGTGCCCTTCTTGAGATCTGCCTATGACAACTTGAGCATCCCATGTAATTTAGTGAGCTTCTTATCCATTCCATGCATGTGGTAGTTCGATATGAGCTGAACATACACACTAAGAAGAGAGTTCAGAATTATGTCTGTAGCGGACTCTTCGCTAATGGGATAGCCAAGCCTTTCCAGAGACTACACGTAACCAACCATCTTGATCACATGAGGACTCAGTGCATTACCATCCTTCAGCTTGCAACTCAGCAAAGCCTGAGAGACTTGATACCTCTCGGTCTTTGCCTGAGCCTAGAACATACTTTTTAGGCTTTTGATCATATCGTAGGCCTCAACATTCTCAAACTGCTACTGCAAGTCCGGCTCCATGTGAGCTAGCATAAGACAGCTAATTTATATGGACTCATCCTTAGTCTGATAGTAGGCATTGGTGGCAGCAACAGTCGCATTCTCATCCCGTCTCATCTAGAAGTGGGTTGTCTAGGACATGGTCCTTTTTTCCTTGTTTGATAAAAAAATATTAGATTTCGATACTAGTTGGTAAAATTAGTGTTATTCAGTTTATCTTTCTCAAAAATGGTTCTCGATGCAAAACAGAATATCTGAGGGTGACTATTACTTGGTGTCATGATCTACAACAGAAATATGCAAAACACTTAAGACATGTATTCATAAAAGAGCAAGCATATTAAACCTTTTAATACTTATGCTCCCACTAGAACCAACACCCCTCTGATGGTTACTTAGTGATTCAGGATCCTAGATAAGCAAGTCGGCTAGTAAGATTTAGCATCACAACTAGCCGCCAAGTGATCTAGGTAGACAAATCCTTGTCAATCATATCTCATACGACTCCTATTGGTCGGGTGGCATCACATTCCCTCGCTATCGACCGACCGTTTCCCGAGTCCCACAACCGTTGTGATGGACCCGTCTAGCTTACCGAGTGTTTCCGCTGTAAGAGTCCGACTTGAACCCACTTAGTCGGAAAGAATTGGCAGCACCCCAATTTTATGAGCCCACTACAAATAATGTCTGACTTGTGATGGTGCAAACACTGGTAGGAAAACCAATTAGACCTTCTTTGAGGGATTAATTTTTACCGACTATCTAATAGAGGTAAAACAAAGACATAACAACAACACAAAATAAAGCAGTTATGATGTGTAATGGTATAGCTCTCTTCATGGCGATCTCCATCTCCACAGATCCTATAATCCGACTCATGCCAACTCTTGTAATTTGTCGTCTTACTCCATGTAGCCGACTTGTATATCGACTTCCATGCCATCCGGTTCTCCAAACATCTACACTAGCTTAGTAAAGTAAATTACATAGAGAATCTAACACGCAGGTCACTATACAATAAAATGACAGCACCTAGGCTCCAGCCGGCTGACACAACCGTGATTCACAGATCACGTATGGTTTACACACATCACATGCACATAAGACATACCATTCTCAACTTCCTGCAAAAACAAGTTATGCATAGATACGATATCTACCGGCATTGTGAAACTCGAAACGACATCTAAGGCTCTATGACAGGGTGAAGCCGGCGGTCCTGCTAGACAAATAGCGGGAGGGATCAAAGGGGCAGCGCCTCTCGCGGGTTCGATCAAACTCTTTTGATATCCAATCACCGCTTCTGGGTTTACGTGTCGCAGTCTACCCCGATGGTGGAAACCGACCAGTAGGGGTATATCATTCCACGACCGCAGCGGTCACATAAACCAGATCATCCATTCCCCGAGTACAGTTGATCTAATCAATCTTGTACAAAACTGATCTATCTTATAGACCGACCACCAAAAGAACACATAGATCCAATCCATAGCCAACCGCATATCACATATGCGAGATCTTGAGCCTAAAACAAGAAGCTTCGCTCTGATATCACTACTGGGCCGCGAGGAGAAAACAAAACTTTTTGCCGTACGCGGTTATCCCAAGATCTAGCTGAGGTAGAAGGCCACGAGGATTACCAGTGGACACGCAGTTTCGGAATTGATGAAGAACATATGTTGAATGCAGTGCAGTCCTCACGATCTGATCTGATTGTCGTGGTGCTGATCGCACAACACTGCTAATGGTATCCACACATACGAGGAGGAGTGCCGGCGGTGGACTGCTAGGTCCAATACGGCGGCAGGACTGCTATGGAGCTAGGGTTTCCAATCATGGAATTACCTAACCGTCAACCCTCCTTGGTTTCTAGGCCCCACTATATATGGGAGTGAAAGTGGGCTCCATTCACTTGTGTCCCATTCACTAAATCCCATATTAGATTAATCACTGTGAGTCCAACTCACTAACTCGGTACAATTCCGGCCAGGGTCTAATCCAACCAGATTTCCAGTTCAGATCCAATCCGAACTTGCTCCCGATCTTAAGTGTGTGACCCTGCAGGCTCATGGAAACTTGGACACGATTGGAGTCTGACTCTCAATCGACTAGTCGGTAGCGTCTCCTAGCAGAACATGCAGAGTCCCAAGTACCAAAGAGTCATGACGACATGCCTTCCAATGTGACCTGCATCCGAGTCTCTTTTGCCTCACGATATATCTTGTCAGACTATAGGCAAATAATTGTAATCCCTTAAATAGTCCGAATCTCTTGTCGATCCGAGATAAGTGATTCATCCATCGTGCATGCCATGCTTTCTGAATCATATCATCCAAGAGGGCCTAGAGAATATATCTCCAAGTGGAGGGAAAAAATCTCATCTTGGTTATTCACATCACGCAGCTTGATTCTCAATCGACTCGAACTCTGCCTTTATAACTGCCCTGTGACGGAACAATGTTTGACAGAACCTAAGTCGGTGGTCCTCAATTAGAATTGTGCAACAACTTCAGGTCTAAGGATTACACTAATTAAGATGACTTGTACATTGTATCTCAATATGGGTCAATCTGACTTGCTAAACTCTCTAGCTGAATCTGTGTAAGTCAGAATGGCATCTCCATGCCTATGACAAGTGGAACCAGGCCATCTGCCAACTTTCACATTAGTCTAAGTTGTGTGTCTAGCACAACCTCAATGACCAAGGATATTTAGTACAAACAACATGAATTAATAGTTCCACAATTGAATCATATATTCAATGATACACATCCGTTGTTTATACAAGAACAACTTAATATCTTTATGAATACAATGGGAATTACATCATACATTATTGCCTCTAGGACATATTCCCAACAAAAGACTCCCTAAGCTAATCAAGATATCCACGGGGAAACCCTTAATTGCTGTGGTTTGTATGGGTGATTCCTCTCAGACATCGTAGTGATTATTTAGAGGTGACCTCGCTCTTGGCTCAAAAAAGTGGCTTCCTACAAGCCTTGTAGTGAACCTCTTATTATGGAGCCACACATCTCATGACACAAGAAGTGTATTATCTTAATCAATAATAATATCATGATAGTGGTGTATCCTACATCCCCGAGAATGTTTTAGCCCTATTGAATTCAACAACGCTTTCACACGACATTGTTATTTGGTTTCTTTTACTTATTTTAATTAATTTTCTTCAAACAATGAAAAACCTTTCAAACACCCTTACTTGAGATCAAAGGCAGGTTATAGGTATTCTTTGGTAGATAGTAACAAGGGGTATAAAGACTTTTACCAATAGATCTCTCTGGGTTAGATACTTTTACTTTGAAACTAGGTACATTTAATTTTTGCACTTGCAGTCATCAGTATTTAGAGGCTGGAAGTTTTTGTGAATGTCGGATCTCCGATCCTTCTACATGCGGTGAGAGTATTTCATGAGGCGAACGCGTTGACATGTGGTAAGGACGGACGGTAGAAGGAGCTTCGCCCGTACCACAGGGTGTTAAGCTCTCTAGAGCCTTCCTCCATGTTTGCCAATCTCCCAGGTGTGATTCAAAATCAACTAAATGACATATATCACTTAGAAATATCATATTACTGTATAATATGACAGTCCCATTTTATATGTTCACAAGTGACTTAATATTTCGGGATCCTATTGAAATAAGGACAAAAGGTGCGCGTGAGCGCAGTAAAATACCAAAAATATTACTCTACTTGTGCAAAAACAAAAGGTAAACATGCTTCAATTTTGGATTCATCGGTCATCAAAAAGTTTGTTGCACCAAAAATGGCTCCGAGTTTACATAAACACAACTAATGTATACCCTCGACACTAGGGGTGATGCACCGGAACTCACGTCCAATGAGGCCTGCTAGAAGCACAATACGCATGATAATCTAGCAGACACTTTTGAGACCTGAAAACCTAGTTCCTTAGGCCTTGTTTGGATACGGCGGATTGGACAAACTAGTTTATCGTAATCCCGTGTAAGCGTGTAACAAACTAAATCCATGTTTGGGTCCAGCAACAAAAACGGGGATTGATTAAAATTGGTTTCCACAAAGCCAGGAAAACGCGTCCTGGCCAAAATGACTAATAGTCGTTTTTGTGTAAACACGATTACAGAAAAATCAAATATTAACAAACTTTTTCGGCCGCCCCTTCCTCTACAAACTTTCTTTGCGCTAAGTCTGTCGCTCCCGTCACTCCATGCGCGCCCTTTTTCCATCCCTTCTGTTTATACGTGATGATGGTACAATATGAACAACAAAATAACACAGATCTAGAAACAAACATATGTAGTCATTCCATGGCTAGGGGCTGACACCGGCTCAGATCAACAATTCACTCGCCGGCAGACACCGGCTGGGAAGACGAGGCCGCTCTTCCTCCACTTGTTTTCATCGCCAACAGGCGGACTGCAGGTTCATCAGGTAATATCCACAATTAGATCAACAAAGGAGATATTATTAGAGCATGTACTGTGTAAGAAAGTGCAGTCAATCTTATACAAAGGCTGTTCTAGGATATTTACTCCCTCTGATCCATATTAATGTTCGTAAATTTGTTTAGATTTGAATGTATAGTGCCGGATACACTAATTTGGATCGGAGGGAGTAGATTAGTTATAGTTGCGTAAATCATAGTACCAATAACGACTTGATATGATTGTATCCTTCCTCCATTGAGTGAATGAGTGCATGCTTTTGACAATCCTTCTCTTCCAACCATTAGTCGTGAATGAATCCTTGACCATAGACAACAAATTTCTACTTACTATATCAATCATTTATCTTACATCTTCAACATGTTCACATAGATAGATACTAGTAATGATGTTGTTGCTTTATTTCCTTGTAGAAAATATGGCTGATAAGGTAAAAGAAATTAAGGAGAACACCAATAAGCAGCCCATAAATCTTCACATATGGAAATCATAAGAGGACAAAATATTGCTCAATATGTTGAAAGATCAAACCTTAAATGGAGGAAAAGAAGGAACATGTTACACAAAGAAAGCATGGTGCGAAATCCAAGAACAGTTCAATGAATCAAAGATAGACAAACTTGAGTTGCAACAAATAAAAAATCGTCACAAGTACTACCGGAGTTGTTATGCTACCATGGATAGACTTCTAAAACTCACTGGGTTTGGGTGGGATGACGAGGACAAAATGATCAAAGCTTCCGTTGAAACTTGGCAGGATCTCATTTCGGTGAGTTTAAGTACATATAATTTGTATATAATTGCAAGCATATGGTTAACCAATAGACTAACAATATACTAATAAACCACAGAAGGATAAGAATATTTAAGAATATCGGGATAAAGTGTGGCCTACTTGGACAGACCTTGTAGACATATGTGCTAGCTCTATCGCATCTGGAGTTGGTGCTATATCTAGCAAAGGGAAAGGTGAAACCAGTAAAATAGAAATTGATCTGAACGAGGTAGTGGATATTGAAGCAAATGACCGCCCTGTTGCTTGTCCTATGAAGCCCCATACCACTAAGCCAGATAAAAATAAGCACTGCAATGCAAATGGATCGCAAGATACTTACAAAGGTCGAAAGCGAACAACTGATGATGCTATAAACGCATTAGATCTCCTTGTTGACGCATCACTCAGTATTATTGAGTCGAAGAAAAATGCAGCACAACAGACAGAAGCATACTCTGGGAAGGCATGCATGCATATATTAAATAGTATGCCTGATCGTGAGGCGAAGAAAAAACTTAAAGCTGCACAAGCATTTCCAGATGCCAACCAAAGGGCGATTTTCATTGAGATGGATGAAGAGACCCGGTCTCTTTGGATCCAAGATGCTTAGTTTTTTCTGTTTTGTTCCATTGAGATTTTATACTAGGTAAATTTTCCATTATGTTTTTCTACATGTTTGTGATCGAACAATCAATATCACTTCATATTTTTATATTAGTTTGGCTGGTACCAATTGTTAATTATACTATCCCAATTGCAAATTCCCATGTTAGTTAATGAACTAGGCAACTGGCATAAGTTAGGCATTCATTGTGGCAGTGTTGTCCTATCAGCTCCAAAACAAAGCAATTTGGACACCATATATACTATAGTTAATAAATATTACTGTTTGCAATTTTGCAGAACCATGCAAAATATGAACGATGAAGAATTTTCTGATTCTGAGCAAATCATAATTAATAACATTTCAGCAGTGTCAGTGTTTCGAGATGTGTTGTTCACTAGACTATTCAAAACATGCTGTAACACCTCTAGATTGACTGGTGCTCAGAAAACTAGAGAGTGGTTGGAAGGACATCCAGTTCGATTTTATGAACAACTTCATGTTGAAAAGCACACATTCTTCTTACTGCGCAATGCATTATGTGAGAGGAATTTACTTCAGGATACTGAACGGATGGATGTCAATGAACAACTAGTAATATTTCTTCATACCATTGGTCACAATCTTAGGAATCGTGTCCTCCAGGATAAATTTCAACATTCTGGAGAAACAATAAGTCGGCACTCCCGTAAAGTATTAAAAGCTATAAATGGTTTGCTTGATGTTTGCATAAAAGATCTGCCTGATGTAGTTCCAGCAAAAATATTGGGCGACTCAAGGTACTATCCGTACTTCAAGGTATATTTCTCTCTCAATCACATGTTTATTTCAGATATGACTTGTACACAATTTTAGTCCTTATTTTCTTCTTATCAACTTCTTGGAACATAACTGTATATGAGCAATCAACGGAACACACATTGATGCAAAAATCAAGATTGATAGAAAAACTCCTTATAGAAATAGGCATGCTTATATCTCTCAGAATGCAATGGCAGTAGTGTCGTTTGACATGACATTGTCATATGTGGCTGCTGGATGGGAAGGTTCTGCATCAGATCAAGCTGTGCTACGATGGGCTGTTACTAGTGGTGGTTTTGTTGTTCCTGAAGGTAAAGTTATTGAAATACATGAATTTTAATGGCATGCAAGTAAATTTTATCTTTATTGTCTCAAACATATACTAGAGAAAATGAGTGTGCTATCAAACTTTTCATGTAGGTAAATTTTATCTCGTTGAGTCGGGCTACGCAAATACTCCAAAATTTATTGCCCCGTATCGTGGAAATCGCTATCATATTGGTTCTTTTCGTGGAAGTAATCGACAATATAATAGTCACAAGATCTGTTCAATCATCTGCATGCACAACTACGAAATGTTGTTGAACGAACTTTTGGTGTTCCGAAAGCTCGTTTTCCAATTTTAAGTAGGAAAGGAGGAATTCCTTATTCTTATAAAACTCAAGTCAAAATTGTTATGGCTTGTTGCATTATTTATAATTTTATAAGGAAGGTTAATCAGCCCGATGAGTTGTTCAAACTTTATGAGCATGGGAAATGTACGAGAAGATGAGCGAGCTGCTGGTGAGCGAATTCGTGGAGGCATCGCTCGGCAGTTGTGGGCTGATCATCAACAACATACCAATCAACATCAACAAGACGATTAAGCACTACAATATTTATTTTTCCCATAGTTGTTGACTTAATTATACATTGGATAATTATCCTTAAATTTTTTCATTACATTACTTTGTATGTTCAGAACTTTCTACTCTTTTATATGTTCTGGATGATAGTATTGGCTGAAATGTCATTTTTTACCAATAGTTTGAGCAAATGAACCGGAAAATATAATTTCTTCAAATTAGAACATTGTTACAATGTTATACTCGTTCCTGGACCACTAATTCGAGCTAGCTAGTGGTGTGGATATACATTACTAGTCCTAGATGCGGCATCTCGTGCCGCCGTAAGTAGTGGGGATAAGTGGCACGCCCCTCGTTGCGTACGGCACCGTGAATCCCAGCACCGCCGCGTGGGGACGACTACCACAACTGTGGCAAGCAGCGTCTAGACTGCTGTGTGTGTGGGTGGGGGGAGACTGCCACGACCCTCGCGTCGAACGACGAACTGCGTGGGGATGACTGCGGTGGGCGTCCAGGCTACCGGTGTCACATCCGAGCTTGAGCGGATGACCGCCACGTGCGTCTCGGACGATGGTGTCGACCATGCTCCCGAGCTTTTCCCTTGCATGGGTACGGATGCGAGTGTCGGAGCAGCCGGCGTTGAGATCCTCGCGGGCTCGCCGAGATCCTCCATGGTGGATTCGAGGCGCAGGTGCTCTAAAGTGGAGACCGGAGAGAGTAACGGAGGGGATAGAGTGCTGGAGCTGGACTGCTCGTGGAAGAAGAGGATAAGACCCACTCGTGTAAGCCAAACAGGGTACGTGTAAAACTCGTTTCATGATTTTTTGACCCAAATGTGGTTTCCCATCTACTTCTTCCTAACCAAAATATTAGTAAATCCGGTTCTCCAAAAAATCTACCTAAAACGTGTTCTCCTAAAACTTAGCGCTAATTCTCTTCATCCAAACAACCACTTAAGACATACCCCTTAGGTGGTTCTAGAAGCTATGGGCTGAACTTTGTCAGGGTTGACTGCTCTTAGCAAAGTTATCAATTCAAAGTAAGAAATAAATGCAAAGTCGCCAAAGAAACAAGATTAGTGACAAATCTAAGGAGATAAAAAAAGATGTATTGGATGTTTGTAGATTGTGTGCTTGAAATTCAATCGACTATCACCTTGTAGGGTTTGTTGCATGGAAAACAAAAAAAATCTATCGCAAAAACACATAAAACCAAGATCCAATCTATGTCAAAGCCAAGTGTTGGGAATATGCCCTAGAGGCAATCATGTATGATGATATTTCCCATTGTATTCATAAAGTTATTAAGTAGTCCTTGTATGAACATCTGATGTGTATCATTGAATATGTGATTCGGTTGTGGAACTATGCATTCATGTTGTTTGTACTAAATATCCTTGGTCATTGAGGTTGTGCTGGACACACAACTTAGACCAATGTGAAAGTTGGCTTGATGACTCGGTTCCACTTGTCATGGGCATGGAGATGCTATTCCAACTTACACAGATTCGGCTAAAGAGTTTAGCGAGTCGGATTGACCCATATTGAGTTACAACGAACTAGCTGTCATTTGTATATCTCAATCAATGTAATCCTTAGACCTGAGGTTGTTGCATAGTCCGAGTTGAGGATCACCGACTTAGGTTCTGTCAAACGCTGGTCCGTAACTGGGCAGTTACAAAGGCAGGGTTCGGGTCGACTGAGAATCAAGCTGCGTGATATGAATAACCAAGATGGGATTTTGCTCCTCCACTCGGAGAGATATTCTCTGGGCCCTCTCGTGAGATATGATTTGGAAAGCATGGCCATGCACGACTCGGTTAAGTGTTAACCGAGGCGATCGACTAAGAGTTAGTCGGGTGAATCACTTATCTCGGATCGAGAAGAGAGTCGGACTATTTAAGGGATGACATATATTCGCCTATAGTCTGACAAAGTATATCGTGAGGCAAAAGGGACTCGGATGTAAGTCGCATTGGAAAGGCAAGTCGTCATGACTCTTTGGTACTTGGGAGTCGGCACGTTCTGCTAGGAGCCGCTACCGACTGATCGATTGTGAGTCGGACTCCAATCGTGTCCAAGTAGCCATGAGCTCATGGGTCACACACTTAAGAGCGGGAGCAAGTTCGGATTGGATCCGAATCTGTAATCTGGTTGGGTTGGACCTAAACCAGATTAGGACTGAGTTAGTGAGTTGGACTCACGGTGACTAGTGTTATATGGGCTTTAGTGAATGGGTCGCGTGAGCAGAGCCCACGTTCACTCCCTATATATAGTGGAGCACCGTAACCCAGAAAGGAAAATCGTTGTTCGGTTAGGTCATTCCATGTGTTGGAAACCCTAGCTCCACAGCAGTCCTGCCGCCGTAACGAACCTAGCAGTTCGCCGCCGACGCTCCTCCTTGTACGTGTGGATACCAGCAGAGGTGTTGTGCGATCAGCACCAGGACGATCGGATCGTTAGGACTGCACTGCATCAACTGACGCGCTTCATCAGTAATCCGCAACAGCGCGTCTAGTGGTAAATCCCATGGCCTTCTACCTCAGCTAGATCTTGGGATCACCGCGTTAGAGAAAAAGTTTTGTTTTATCTCTGCGTGGCCCAACAGTGGTATCAGAGCAATAGCTTCTGGTTTTAGGCTCGAGATCTCGCATATGTGATATGCGGTAGGATGTAGATGAGATCTATATGTTGTTTGGTGGTCGATCTATGATATAGATCGGTTTTGTACGAAGTTGATTGGATCAACTGTGCTCGGGGAATGGTAGATCTGATTTCTGTGATCATATTGCTAAGGTCGTGGAACGACATACCCCTACCGGTCGGCTTCCGCCATCGGGGTAGACTGTGACACGTAAATCCAGAAGCGGTGATCGAAGATCAAAGAGTTTGATCAAATCGGAACGATGGTCGGAATCCATGTTCGGATCGTAGATGAGATCTACGTTTTCGGAAAAATCGTCGGGCGCTGCCCGCACCCGCGAGGGGCGCTGCCCCTTCGATCCCCGCCCGCTATCCGGCTAGCGGGACCACCGGCTTCGCCCTGTCGTAGCGCCTTAGATGTCGTTGCGAGTTTCACAACGCTGGTAGATATTGTATCTATGCATAACTTGTTTTTGCAGGAAGTTGTGAATGGTATGGTTCATGTGCATGTGATGTATGTGTGTAATACATACGTGATCTGCGAATCACGGTTTATGTCAGCCGGCTGGAGCCTAGGTGCTGTCATTTTATTGTATAACGACCTGCGTGTCGGATTCTCTATGTAATTTACTTTACTAAGCTAGTGTAGCTGTTTGGAGAACCCGGAAGGCATGCAAGGCGTTGTACATGTCGGCGACATGGAGTAAGACGGCAAGTGACAAGAGTTGGCACGGGTCGGATTACAGGCTTTGTGGAGATGGAGATCGCCATGAAGAGAGCCATACCATTTCACATTATAATTGCTTTATTTTGTGTTATTGTTATGTCTCTGTTTTACCTCTATTAGATAGTCGGTAAAATTTAATCCCTCAAAGAAGGTCTAGTCGGTTTTCCCGCCAGTGTTTGCACCATCACAAGTCGGACATTTTTGGTAGTGGGCTCATAAAATTGAGGTGCTGTCAATTCTTTCTGACGGGTAAGCTAGACGGGTCTATCACAATGGTTGTGGGACTCGGGGAAAGGTCGGATGGGAGCCGGGGCATGTGATGCTACTCATCCAACAGGAGTCGCATGAGATGTGATTGACAAGGAGTTGTCTACCTAGATCACTTGGCGGATAGCGGTGATGCTAAATCTCACTAGCCGACTTGATTATTTAGGATCCTGAATCACTAAGTAACCATCGGAGGGGTGTTGGTTCTAGTGGGAGGATAAAATATTAAAAAGTTTAATATGCTTGCTCTTTTATGAATACATGTCTTAAGTGTTTTGCATATTTTCTGTTGTAGATCATGGCACCAAGTAGCAGTCATTCTCAGATATCCGGTTTTGCGTTGAGAACCATTCTTGAGAAATATAAACTGAACGACACTAATTTTACCAACTGGTATCAAAATCTGAGAATTGTTCTCAAACAAGAAAAGAAGGACCATGTCCTAGACAACCCACTTCCAAATGAGACGAATGAGAATGCGACTGTCGCAGCCACCAATGCCTACCGTCGAGCTAAGGATGAGTCCACGGATATTAGCTGTCTTATGCTTGCTCACATGGAACCGGACTTGCAAAAGCAGTTCGAGCATGTTGAGGCCTACGATATGATCGAAAGCCTCAAAAGTATGTTCCAGGCTCAGGCGAAGACTGAGAGGTATCAAGTCTCTCAGGCTTTGCTGAGTTGCAAGCTTAAGGATGGTGATCCACTGAGTCCGCATGTGATCAAAATGGTTGGTTACGTGCAGTCTCTGGAGAGGCTTGGATACACCATTAGCGAAGAGTTCGCTACGGATATAATTCTGAACTCTCTTCCTAGTGCATATGGGAAGTTCATTTCGAACTACCACATGCATGGTATGGATAAGAAGCTCATTGAATTGCATGGGATGCTCAAGCAGGCAGCGGCGGATATCAAGAAGGGCACCAGTCAAGTGTTGATGGTGCAGAATAAGGCTAAGTTCAAGAAGAGTTCTTGGACTAAGAAGAAGGCTAAGTCAGGAGGAAAGCAGGCTCAGGACCCGGTCCCAAGCGCTTCCTCAGGGACTAAACCATCTCCTTCAGCCGGATCCACTTGCTTCTACTGCAAGGCGGATGGTCACTGGAAGAGGAACTGCAGCAAGTACTTGGCCGACAAAGCCAAGAGTGGAGGTATGACTTTCGACTCAGGTACACTTGTTTGCAATATTATAGACATATATCTTGATGATGCACCTAATAGTTCTTGGGTATATGATACCGGATCAGTTATTCACATCTGCAACTCGTTGCAGGGACTGGTAAGAACTAGGAGCATAGCAAGAGGCGAGGTTGATATTCGAGTCGGCAACAAATCAAGAGTTGCTGCGTTGGAAGTCGGCACGATGCAACTTCATTTACCTTCCGGATTCATTATGGAACTAAATAATTGTTATTATGTTCCGATTAAAGATCAAAACATTATTTCTGCTTCATGTTTGATGAGGCAAGGCTATGAGTCGAATATCAAGAATAATGGTTGTTCTTTGTATTTGAATGATATGTTTCACGGCTTTGCACCCGTCCAGGACGGGTTATTTATTTTGAATCTTGATGGTGAGTCGGTTTATAACATAAATGTTAAAAGGTTGAAACCAAATGATCTGAATATGACTTACTTTTGGCAATCGGCTTGGTCATATAAGTTGGAAACGCATGAAGAAGCTCCATGATGATGGACTCCTAACCGTTCGACTTGGAGTCGCTCGAGACATGCGAATCTTGCCTACTCGGCAAAATGACCAAGACACCTTTTGCAAAGAGTTGCGAAAGGGCGTCCGACTTGTTGGGACTAGTACATAGTGATGTATGTGGACCAATGAGCACGCGACTAGGGGTGGTTATGAGTACTTCATTACATTCACCGATGATTTGAGTAGGTATGGATATATCTACTTGATGAAACATAAGTCGGAAGCCTTTGAAAAGTTCAAAGAATTCCGAATGAAGCGTAATCAACTCGGCAAGAAAATAAAGTTTCTTCGGTCGGACCGAGGAGGCGAGTACATGAGCCATGAGTTTGATGACCATCTGAAAAGTTGTGGAATAGTTCCTCAACTTACTCCTCCAGGAACGCCACAAAGGAATGGTGTTTCGGAAAGGCGGAATCGGACCTTGTTGGACATGGTACGATCAATGATGAGTCGGACAGATCTGCCTTTATCATTTTGGGGTTATTGTCTAGAAACAGCGGCGTTCACACTAAACAAAGTACCATCAAAATCGGTAGAGAAGACACCGCATGAGATGTGGACAGGCAAAAAGCCGAGTTTGTCTTTTCTTAAGATTTGGGGTTGTGAAGCTTTTGTCAAGCGACTCCAGTCGGACAAGCTTACAGCCAAGTCGGATAAGTGTATTTTCGTGGGGTATCCGAGGGAAACCTTGGGTTACTAATTCTACAATCGAGAAGAGGGCAAAGTGTTTGTCGCTCGGAACGGTGTCTTCCTTGAGAAAGAGTTTCTCAGTCGGGGAGTAAGTGGGAGCACGGTGCAACTCGAAGAAATTCGAGAGGAACCGGCTAGTAGCGAGTCGGCAAAAACCTTGGAGGTTGAGCCGGTCGTGGCAACTGAGCCGGTAGCCACACCTGTACTACGAAGATCGGCAAGATTACGAAGTGTTCGCGATGTGTTACCTTGTTAGCTGATGAGCAGCAAATTATTCTAAGCGATCGTGGGATCGATTCGAGTCATGGCTTGGAGCCATGAGATCCGAGATAAATTCCATGGATGAAAATCAAGTTTGGAACTTGGTTGATCTCGCCAGACGGCAAGACCCGAGTGCAAATGGGTCTTTAAGAAGAAAACTGATATGGATGGAAATGTTTCCGTCTATAAAGCACGCCTTGTCGCGAAGGGGTTCCGACAAGTTCAAGGAGTTGATCACGACGAGACTTTCTCGCCCGTAGCGATGCTTAAATCAGTTCGGATCATGTTAGCTATAGCAGCCTATTTCGATTATGAGATATGGCAGATGGATGTCAAAACGGCTTTCCTTAACAGAAATTTAACCGAGGACGTGTATATGATACAGCCCGAGGGTTTTGTCGATCCGGCTAATGCTGACAAGGTGTGCAAACTGCAGAAATCCATTTATGGGTTGAAGCAAGCATCTCAGAGTTGGAATATTCGTTTTGATGAGGTAGTCAAATCGTTTGGCTTCATCAAGAGTGATCATGATTCTTGTTTGTACAAGATGTTTAGTGGGAACAAAGTATATTTTCTAATCTTATATGTGGATGACATATTACTGATTGGAAATGATGTCCAGATGTTGCAAGAGACCAAGGAATCATTGGAAAGGAGTTTCTCAATGAAAGACTTGGGTGAGGCAACATACATCCTCGGAATCCGGATCTATAGATATAGATCAAGGAGGCTCATTGGATTGAGTCAGAGTACTTATTTGGACAAAGTGTTGAAGAAGTTCAACATGGAATCATCTAAGAAGGGTTTCTTACCAATGTCCCATGGTGTAAAACTTAGCAAGACTCAGTGTCCTTCGACAACTGATGAGCGAAGTCGGATGAGTGCGATTCCATATGCTTCTGCAGTAGGATCCATCATGTACGCCATGATTTGTACTAGGCCGGATGTTTCCTATGCTCTAAATGTTGTGAGCAGATACCAGGCTGATCCTGGAGAGATCCACTGGACAACGGCTAAAAATATCCTAAAGTACTTGAGAAGGACTAAGGATATGTTTCTTGGTTTATGGTGGTGAAGATGAACTCAGTGTAAAGGGTTACACGGATATGAGTTATCTCACCGACTCTGATGATTCTCGCTCGCAATCCGGATACGTGTTTACTATAAACGGAGGTGCTGTGAGCTGGAAGAGTTCCAAGCAAGAGACGTTCTGCGTCACAACAGGTGAGTATATTGCCGCCTCGGAGGCAAAGAAGGAAGCTTTGGATGAGGAATTTCCTCATGGATCTTGGTGTGTTCAGGCTCGTCCAATCCATTGGACGTGTATTGTGACAACAATGGTGCTATTGCAAGCCAAGGAACCTAGACAACACCGTAAGAACAAGCACATATTCATGCGGTACCACCGATTCGCCAGTCAGGATCAGGGTGATATCAAGTTATGCAAGGTACACACGGATGCAAATATTGCGGATCCGTTGACAAAGCCGTTACCCCAGCCGAAGCATGAGGCGCACCTGAGAGCCATGGGCATTAGATGCTTAGACATGTGATGTCGAAAGATTGACTCTAGTGCAAGTGGGAGACTGTTGGGAATATGCCCTAGAGGCAATCATGTATAATGATATTTCCCATTGTATTCATAAAGTTATTAAGTAGTCCTTGTATGAACATCTGATGTGTATCATTAAATATGTGATTCGGTTGTGGAACTATGCATTCATGTTGTTTGTACTAAATATCCTTGGTCATTGAGGTTGTGCTGGACACACAACTTAGACCAATGTGAAAGTTGGCTTGATGACTCGGTTCCACTTGTCATGGGCATGGAGATGCTATTCCAACTTACACAGATTCGGCTAAAGAGTTTAGCGAGTCGGATTGATCCATATTGAGGTACAACGAACTAGCTGTCATTTGTATATTTCAATCAATGTAATCCTTAGACCTGAGGTTGTTGCATAGTCCGAGTTGAGGATCACCGACTTAGGTTCTGTCAAACGTTGGTCCATAACTGGGCAGTTACAAAGGCAGGTTTCGGGTCGACTAAGAATCAAGCTGCGTGATATGAATAACCAAGATGGGATTTTGCTCCTCCACTCGGAGATATATTCTCTGGGCCCTCTCGTGAGATATGATTCGGAAAGCATGGCCATGCACGACTCGGTTAAGTGTTAACCGAGGCGATCGACTAAGAGTTAGTCGGGTGAATCACTTATCTCGGATCGAGAAGAGAGTCGGACTATTTAAGGGATGACATATATTCGCCTATAGTCTGACAAAGTATATCATGAGGCAAAAGGGACTCGGATGTAAGTCGCATTGGAAAGGCAAGTCGTCATGACTCTTTGGTACTTGGGAGTCGGCACGTTCTGCTAGGAGCCGCTACCGACTGATCGATTGTGAGTCGGACTCCAATCGTGTCCAAGTAGCCATGAGCCTGCGGGGTCACACACTTAAGAGCGGGAGCAAGTTCGGATTGGATCTAAATCTGTAATCTGGTTGGGTTGGACCTAAACCAGATTAGGACTGAGTTAGTGAGTTGGACTCACGGTGACTAGTGTTATATGGGCTTTAGTGAATGGGTCGCGTGAGCAGAGCCCACGTTCACTCCCTATATATATAGTGGAGCACCGTAACCCAGAAAGGAAAATCGTTGTTCGGTTAGGTCATTCCATGTGTTGGAAACCCTAGCTCCACAGCAGTCCTGCCGCCGTAATGAACCTAGCGATTCACGCCGGGCTCCTCCTTATGCGTGTGGATACCAAATAGAGGTGCGATCAGCACCAGGATGATCGGATCATTAGGACTGCACTGCATCAACTGACGCGCTTCATCAGTAATCCGCAACAGCGCGTTAGAGAAAAAGTTTTGTTTTATCTCTGCGTGGCCCAACACCAAGATCTAATCCACGAGATTGGTGCAGTGAGATTGAAGAGAACTAAACCTCGTAGATCCAAAGCGTTTAACAAGATCAGAGACACGTGGCTAATGTAGTCGATCACTTTCCAATCTCAAGATCGCGTAGACGATCCTTCCGGCGCCATGTTCCGGCAACGCTTCCCCACTCGGTCACACGTACGGAGTCGATGAAGACCTTCCTCTCCCTGTTCCAGCGGGCAGCATAGGTAGTAGATCCCCTCGAAATCCTAGCAGCACGACGGCGTGGTGATGGTGGTGGAGGTGAAATCCCTGCAGGGCTTCGCCTAAGCCGCAACAGGAAAATGGAAGAGGGAGGAGGTGGCGGCTAGGGTTTGAGGTACCAGGGACAAGGGGTGCGCCCCCACCCCTCTTTATATAGAGGTGGGATGCGGCCAAGGATTCCTAGCTCTTGGCTGAGTCCTTCCCCAACTCGGCCAAGATGGAGATGTGGGAACTTGCCACCCAAGTTTCCCCCTTACCAAATTAGTGTTTTGCCCCTCCTTTCCTTGTGCTGGCCGGTTGGCCCTCTTGGGCTTGGTGCGGCTGTCCCTAGACCCCCACGGCATGCCACAGCCCAACTGGACCCTTCCGGGGTGGTGGACCCACTGGTGGTCCCTCTAGAACATTCTATAAGCTTCCGGTCAAAACACCGAAAACATTTCCAAACCTCGGAAAAACGACTTCACTTATATGAATCTTATTCTCCGGATTTCGAATATCCTCATGATGTCCTGGATCCAATTTGAGACTTCGAACAACATTCAGTCTCCAACTCATATTCCATATCTACTTAAACAACATCGAACCTTAAGTGTGTCACCCTACGGTTCGTGAACTATGCAGACATGATCGAGACACCTCTCTGATCAATAACCAATAGCGGGATCTGGAAATCCATAATGGCTCCCACATATTCAACGATGACTTTGTGATCGAATGAACTATTCACATACGACACTGACTCCCTTTGTCGCGCGATACTTTACTTATCTGAGGTTCGATCACCGGTATCTCTATACCTAGTTCAACCTCGTTACCGATAAGTACTATTTACTCATTCCATGATATGACATCCCTTGTGACCTATTCACATGCTTGCAAGCTAATTGGATGACATTCCACCAAGAGGGCCTAGAGTATATCTATTTGTCATATGGATGGACAAATACCACTTTTGATCCATGCGCTTCAACACATACTTTTAGAATACCCAATGCCACCTTTATAACCACCTAGTTACGGAAGTGGCGTTTACACATCCGGCGAAGGTGATTAACATGATCTCATGGTCGAAGGATTAGGTTACTATGTATCTGAAAGCTTGTAGCAAAACAAACATAATGACTTGATCTTATGATATGCTTACTTTGGGTGTGTGTCCATCACATCATTTTCCTAATGATATGATCTTGTTATTAATAACATCCAATGTCCATGATCAGGAAACCATGATCATCTATTAATCAACAAGATAGTTTAACAAGAGGCTCACTAGGGACTCTTTTATGTTTACAAAACACACAAGTATTAATGTTTCCTATTAATACAATTATAGCATGGGATGTAAACATTTATCATAAATATAAAGATATAATAATAACCACTTTATTATTGCCTCTTGGGCATATCTCCAACAGTCTCCCACTTGCACTAGAGTCAATAATCTAGTTTTAAAAACTTTGTGTATTCAACACCTATGGCTTTCTAGTGTTGTATATACACGATTACTACTGGTAAACTTAATCTTCGGATCTGACCCTTCTAGTTGCATGTGTATTTGCATGCCTTTACGTATCTACGCATCACTCATTCTCCAATGAGATGGCATTATATAAATTTGGTCCTTTGGTGAGACCTTTAGTTCTTTAGGGTTAAGCCATGTCGATATAATTATCGTGCAATATATCTTCATAGTACTAGCCCATTGTGAACCACACCTAGTTTTATAACAAACTACTTGACACAGATGGCCTCTTTTTCTTCTACAATAATAGTCATATACTTAGCCTTTTGTTGTAGTATTTGTCACAATGTATTAACTTTGGAACTCATCCAAATCCGTTATGGAACATCCTTTCCATTACATTGTGCCACCAATAGTTTAAATTAAGATTAAATTGATTTGTATCTTGTGATAAAACTAGTATCAATGTAACACTTTACAATGAACTATCTATCTATTTTTCACCTCTACATAAATAATATATTCTTAGTTCTTCCAAAGATCATAAGAATATCCTTACTATCGTCCAATGATTATCTTATGAATCATTTAGGTATATGCTCATAACATTTAGAGAATAGGACATATCTGGATGTGTACATATCATAGTATGATTGATAAAAATATTCTTGTGATTTCACTCACCAAGTGTAAAAACACTTGAATCTCGTTTCACTTATCAAGTGTCAATACACTTGAATCATGATTCAATCCTTCTTGTGCGACAAGAACCTTTTCTTGTTGTTGCCATATTGAACTCATTCAATATGTCATCTATATACATTTGGCACAACCATATTAGCGTCTCAATCTATCCATATAGACGTTGATACCTAATATTTGGGTTTTTCCTAAGTCTTTCATCGAAATGAAATTCTTAACTCGTGTCAACAAAATTTCATCATTTCCAATCAACAATATGTATTTAACATAATTCATTATAAATATGTCTTAGCGCACCCACTTACTTTCTTGCAAAAGCAAGTATCTTCGTCATCTTCGATGAAATTAAACTCTTTTAACAGTTTCATCACAACGAAGTTTCCAACTCCGCGATGCTTACTTCAACCATTGAAGTTTGCATACGCTTTTATCATCCATTGAATTAACAAAAACCTTTGGATCGTGTCATGTACATGTCCTAGGTAACCATTCTATTAGAAGAACTTTTTTTTGTTTGTTCAACTACCATATACCAAAATTATGTGTAGTGGTTGCTACATTGATCCGTCTAGACTAAATATCGCTATGAAAGATCAAATCTTGTCATAGTCAAATCCTTGAACATTGTCGTATACTCTTTCCCGACATGTTAACTATTTCATAGATGTGAAACATCCATGTCTATTTCTTTATAGACCCAAATATGACTGAAAATTTTTACACCTTTCCAGAGGGTCTTCCAAGTTCAAAAACTTAATTTCTTGTGTATGGAACTATCACGGATTTTGTGGCTTCAAGCCATTTGACGAAGTCAGGGCCCATCATCGCTTCTTTGCATACAGTCGGTCCATCATTGTCTCACACAACGATGATTTACTCTCAAATCTTAGTATTTTATTGTTTACCCGACCTACTCGGTTTAATAGGAACTTAGACCTCCGTGAACACAACCTTTGATACACGTGAGCCATGAGCATTGTCGCCGCCTCTGGAACACTTTCCGGCGCTGCGCAACTCAACACATATAGCTAAGGTTCAATAACCTTATCAAAGTTCTATTGCCCTCCCACTTAACTTTTCACGAAAAATTCCTTCTTAAGAAACTTGACGTTCTAAAACACTTTTGTCTCCGGTGTTAGGGAGGAATACCCAACGGTTATTCAAAATAACATACAAAGACATGCTCATCCGACTTTTGTTGTAAACATTTTACTTATGCCTAGCATACCAAAATTTAAGAAAGGACAACTTGGGTTTTATCCCAGACCATAACTTATATGGTATCATTTCAACGGATCATGATAGATCTCTTTTCAGTGTAAAAGCGGTAATCACTAAAGCTTAAATCTTTAAAATACAATGATAGTTTAATAACTGATACCTTTGATCTCACCACGTCAAACAAGGTTTCATTATATATCTCGAACACTCCATACTCCTATTGTGTTTCGGAAAATGCAAATCCTTGGAACGATTCCTCATATCTTAGGTGTTTATGCTAAACTTGTAACTCAAATATCTTCCTTTATGATACAATCATAAACTCTTTATTTTCTTGTTACAATGATTTTCCACTTCATCTTGAAAATCTTTGAACATTTTCAAATTTTTCACACTTCTTCCTCATTAAGTAAATATGCACAAATATTCACTCAAACTTCCAAAGAAAGCATATGAAGTTGAAATCCATCGCCCATGACTACACATAATGGACTACATACATAAATATGTAAAAATTCCAATAAGTTAGTCGTTCATTCTTCTAGGCCTTTGAACGAATTTTCAATTATCTCTAGGAAATTCTCACAAGCGTCATTTGATAAAAATCAAAAGACTCCAAAATTCCATCAACATGGAGTTTCTAATGTTTTCTTTCCAATATAATTTAAACAGCGATGTCACTTCATAACTGATCTTTCAATCATTTTTCTTACGACATTTTTAGCATTTAGTTTTTATGGACGTGATTTCTCCAACCAGACTTGTAAATCATCCATATTTTATGGAATACGGTGATTATTTGAACAAATTTTTCTTCTCATAATACCTGATAAAAAAAACAATTATCGAAACAAATCTTGAAGGAAAGCTTTGATGTCAACGAGAAACACAAAAACACCTTGTTTGTTTTCGATGAACATCATCACATATTCTTTAGCTGGTTACTTAGGACATTGTAGTTCATGAATTGTTGTCCTGTATGACATTTCACACCAACCAATTTGGTATCCAATACCCAAGAACCACATTGTTTAACAAGCAAAGAATACAGCCATAACATGTATATCATCTATATACCTAAGCTGGACAATTTCAGTCTTTCCTTTTTCTGCCAAATATTTCTGAGATTCTCTTTTAGCATTTCTTTTCCCTTTTAAAAGAATCTATCAAAATCAACAGTGGCGCCATATTGTCACATCCCAAAATTTTCCAAATTTTGGAATGTGAAAAGTAAATAAACAAAATAAATAATTGTTGAAATTTAGGGTGAAAAGAAACTTTTTATTTCTAAATGGAAACTTAAAAACCCATCTTGAACAAACTTTGAATAAAAGGGAATCCAACAAAATTCAAATCAAGTGAAATGCATTCATCAATGAATGTATCTTGAAATTCAAACTTGGGAAAATAAACCAAAACCCAAAAACCCTAGTGAAAGAAATTATTTCCAAGATCACTCTAAGACTATGGATTTGATCCATATAAAAATTTGTCAACAAAACATTTATAAATGATTAAGAGTGATAAATAAAAATATTATAAAAGCATAGAAAGTGGTTTCATTTAATTTGTAAGCATAGATAAAAAACTTATAAACTTAATAAGTTGAAAGGAGATAATCTCCAAAGATAATAAAGCTCCTATCCAAAATCCATACCAAATTGTGAGCAAAATAATCCTAGTGATATATAAAAGGATAAACAAATATCAAATAAAATTATACAAATTGGAATCACCAAAATTGGATCTATAAATCAAAAGATATGGATTTTATGAGAAACAGAAAGAAAATAAATAAGGAATAATTAAAAGCCAAATTAAATCTTGGCCAAAGCCATAAACAAATGAAATGAAAGATTATGGAATAATAAAAGTAATAAAAGAATATTTAAATAAAATCATAAGGATTGAATATTATCTAATTTTGTTTAAATAAAGATAATATGCCTAAACTAAATAATAAATCCTAATAAAATTATATAGAAGACAATTTAAAACTTGAATTAAATCCATAAGCAAATGGAATAAAGATAATCCAAATCCAAATAAAATAAAGGGATAAGGAAATAATCAAATAAAATTATATGGGATTAAACCCCATTCTAATTATATTTAATAAAGACACAATCCCTAATAGAAATGATTAATTAAATCATGGGGAAATAATAAATGGAATTTGTCCAAGTGGAATAAAATATATTTAATTAACTTAAATGGAATCAAAGAATTATTTGAATAAAAATTTATATGGAATTAAAACCATATTTGATTTAACTAAAGACATTTTCCCAATTTAAATGATTAATAAATCATATTAAAAATATTTCAAATAATACAAAATGAATTATTTAAACACCCTATTGAATAAATAAAACCTACGGAAAAGGGTTTGGTGAAAAATTAGAATTCAAATAAAGGTTTGAAAATAAAAATCAAAATCTTATTTGAATAAAATCGGGTGCCTAATTTAAATAAAGAATAAACCATAATTGAATAAAGGAATTATTCCAAAAATGGTATTTAAAATACAATAATAAAGCAATATAAAGCTTACCGAAGGTTAAGAAAAGTTTGAATTAAAACAAGTGTTTTCAAATAAAATCAAAACAGAAAAATAGAAAAAGGAAAAAAGAAAAAGAAAGCAGAAAGAAAAAAATGGAAATAAGCCAGCCTAGCCCAGCAAAGCCCACCAGGCCCAACAGCCCACCCCTCTCCCCCTCGAATCGTTTTCTTTTTCCACCCAGACCCGCACCCGCATAGTCAATGACCACTGGACCCCACCGTCTCCCCCTCTCTCTCTCTCGCTGCCAACGATGCCCCACCCGTCAGTCGTCGTTCTCAGCCCATGACCTGTTCTTCCTTCCTCTCTCTCTCCCGTTTTAGGCTTTGATTTTGCGAGTTTAATTCGCATTGATGGCGCAGTAACCCCGACCAGCGATCATTCCCGTTAACTCGCTTGCCTCTCCTCTCCATTTGCCCTCGCTCGCCATCCTCCCTACGCACCTCCCAGCACAAACCACTCACCCGCGCGTGCCCCTATCGCCGACAACGTCATCAGTAGAACAACACCGCCTCCTGCTCCAACTCCGGCGAGCTACTGACGCCAGCCTCGAGTACCCCTCGAGTTGTGGTGAATACCCTACACTCCTCGAACCCGCGCGCACCTCACTGACGCCTTTCCTCGATCGCTTGCGTCCCAGGTACTCGTTCCCGACAAGACCCGTGCGTGCCCGAGCCAGGAAAGAACTCCGGCGAGAAATTTTTGACGTCCTCGTGTGCCCCTGTCCAGGAAAAGACTACACCGAGCTTCCCCACGACACTGCGATCACTGTGAGACATCTCCATCTCTCTCGCTTCCTTAATCGTCGGCAACACCACCGACAGAACAGCGCCGCCGCACAGCCGCCGCCAGCGCCGCCAAACCTTGACCATTTCGTTCTAGAGTGTTAGATCCCGATACAGTGGCTAAGATAGATTAGTTAATCGAAGGAGTATGTTTTGATCTGTTCCGCAGGATGTTAGTTAGATCGAACGGTCAATCGATCCGAACGAAACATTTTCAGCCAATAGGAAACAGACGCGTGTCCAGTGTTTTGTTTTAAAAACAGAAACTATTCTATTAGATGTTAGATTTTGCAAAAATCATAACTTTACATCTACACATCCAAATTTGAAAAAAATTATATCAATGAAATCAGAAAAAAGAGTACTTTGCAAGCATGCACTTTGTTTAGTGATTTGCTTCTAGAAAATTAGTGGTTTTTGAAGAAACATGTGTAGGCATATTCTATGTATAAAATTTATTCTAAAAACGTTTATAGGATAAAATCTTTTGTAAATGGATTGTTTTGAACCTACTGACCATAGAAACCAACTTTTGGATTTAAAAATATATTTTAGGACACATAGGAATAAATCTTTGAACAAAAGCATTTCTAGTTAAATAAAAATATTGACTATGGTTTAAAAATGCTTTTTGAGTAAAATATTTGGAAAATGATTTGATTTAAACTCTCTGACCCTAAACACCAACTTTTAGAATTTAAAAATATATTTGTTGAACCTTAAAAAAATTATTACTTTGATTTAAAGGCATTTCCAACAAAATAAAATATTGCTTTGATTTAAAAATGGTTTTTAGATGAAACCTTTGGAAAATGGTTTAATATTAAGCACTTGACCTTAAAACACTAACAATTGTGTTTAAAAATATATTTGGCAAACACTAGAAATTACTACCTTGATTTAAATCAATTCTAGCAAAACAAAAATGATTTAAAGTGGCCATTTTCACTAACTTGTTTTCAAATGACCTTACCACTTTTATAAATGACCAATAGGTGTGTTAAAATGTTTATAACCTATTAGAAACCACTTTTCAAAATAAAACAATCTTTGGCATGCTTGCATGCATTGCTTTGTTTTTATTATTCTATGTGATGAAATTGCTTGAATGGTAGATTGAATTTGTGCCTTGATTGAATTGTAGTGGAGTTTGAAGAGTGTGACTATTGCAAGATCAAGGAATGAACTTATATTCTCTACCAATAAGGCAAGTGGTAGTTCATACTTTTGTCCTATTATTTTCACTATGCATTAGTGATATTTCTAAGTAAGAATTGCATGGAATTTTTTAAGTGTTAACTATGCCATGGGAAATCCTAGTAGATGAAACCTTAGTAGAATTTTCCTTAGTTAACATTCCTACTACTATCATGCTTAGCCTAGATAGTAGAAAACATGGGTGGATTATATTCATGCTATGGAATATTTCTAAGTCAAGGACTTGTGTTTTGTTCAATAAAACAACTATGTGAATGAACCACCTGGGTGGAATGGTATTGCTTGGATGGATTTTTATTGAGTGGTTACACAAGGCCAGGGGACTGGTGAACCTTGTGTATCACACTTGTGGAATGCCACCCAGGAACAAAGAGATTTGAAATGTCAAATGTTGAGAAGCTTCAAGTGCAGCCACTTGGCATTATGGGCTCTGCCTGGATCATATAGGTTGCAATAACTTAGCTAGATGGACAGTTGGTGGTAGGGGATGATAGGTTTGGGAACGCGTCCATTTTGGTCTAAGGGAAGGCTTCTTAAAGATCTTGTCTCGATGCATGTAGAGTCTTGTGGGGAAAGTGCACCACCTCTCGAGAGAGTAAAATCTAAGTACTTAGCCGTGTCCCCGGCAATGGACAATTTGAGCATCAAGACATGGAAGCTATCAAGAATCTCCTCATCCCAATTTCTAACTTAAAAACTTGTGGTTGCACAAGGGTTAAAGGATCTTTAATCTTTGATTGGTAGATTCCTTGGGTGATTTTGACAAACAAAAACTTAGTGTTTTCAGATGATAAGGAAAATATATTTTGAGCAAAGCAAGCCTAAGCTCCACTTAGCCAAATGCATATAGATGATAGATACCACTATACTACCATAGTATCACTTGCCAATACAATTAAAATGTATTGACCCTTGTGGCCGTAACTTATTATGTTGCAGGTTTGTTTGATGTTAGTGAAGTGTGTTGATTAGGATTACAAGTCTACAACCAACATGATTGCCAGTGGCACTTTGAATATGATGGACTCCATGCTATAGTTATTTCTGATGCATTGTAATGTGATAGCTAAATGAGCTATGTAAGATGTAATGAATTATTTTATTCCTGTTTATAAAGTTGTACTATGACCTTTGTTTCTTGATATTACATCTTAACTGTGGATGCTAGCTATTGATCCAGGGACTAGCATTGTAAAAACAGGGCTCTCTACCTTATTAAAGGTTGGGACCTCTACAGATGGTATCAGATCACTGTGTTGCCTGTAGGATTGTAACCCTAGGATTAGACAAAACCCCTTAGAAAAATAGGAGTTGTATTTATTCAGAAACTTATTTATAAACAATCTTGTATACTCTTTCCTCAACCTTTAAGTTTTGATTCTACATCTCTTCCTTTTCAAACTTGATGGACAAAGCCTCCACCATGAACAAATCCTTCACCATAAGTAAAGGACTCCACCAACTCAAATGACTTCTACATCAACAAACACCAAGGACTTCAACTTATACATCACTAAGGACTACAAGTGAGACAAGAAACATTACTCAAGACTTGAAGACTAAAGAAACACAATATAGAAGGAATCATCATCACCTTTGAAGTTCTGTGACCAAGATGCAAGATTTTTTCCAAGGACACCATGATCTTATTCATGAAAGAACAACTAATGAGAATGGAATGATCTCAAGAAAACCATATAGTTGGACCACCATACAACTATTTAATTTAGATCATATATTGATCACACCAACTTATGTGGTGTAGCAAAAATATTTTGTTGCCTAAAAATGTGTTTGAACCTTGTTTTTTGAGTGTATGTTTTTTTGTGATTGCTTGCATAATTCTTGTAGGAATTGTTGTGTATGATTAGACTCCTTCCTTTAGAAATATTTTGCCTATTATAATCCCAATCCAACCCAAACAGATGACTTCTCCAAGAGACTCCAACAACAAGAATGGTGACAACGATAACAACAACAACCAAGAGATACACATGAGAGAACAACCACTAGCAAACCAAACCCAGTTGAATCAGATGACAACTCAGTTTTTAGCCAACAACAATGAGTTAGACCCAACCATACAAAAGTTTTTGGAAATCCAATCCCAATTGTTGCAAGGGATGACCAATCAAATGATCAACATGAGAGACAACCTTTCCCAAGGAGATTGTGACAACAATGATGTCAAGGATGATATTATAGAAGGAACTCAAGCTTGCAATATTTGTGGAGACATGGATCACACTTCCAAAGAGCATGAAGATCAATGCCCCAATTGTGAAGAGAAACATCCAACTAAACAGTGCCCCACATCTCAAGTGACTTGTTTCCTATGTGAAGGAAATAATCATGTCCCTATTCAATGCCCCATCTATCCTATAGTTCAACAAATGAAACAAGGAGGAATGCATCAAAAGTATGGAAAAACCCATGAGTAAACAACTTCAATCAAGAAGGATGAAGACGAAGGAAAACCTCGGATTGCACCTCCATACATTAGGACTAACCTTGAGGGACAAAAGAGGAAACATAGGTATTATCCAAGGAATCGTTCAAGGAACCGAGGAAGCTTTCCCACCTTTGAGGTGAGATATGAAGAGCATGAACAAGATGAACTCCTAGCTTTGGAGAAACCCAAGAAGAAGAAGAATAAGGGAATTAGCCAAGTGTGGTGCAACAACTACAAAGAGCTAGGCCATTATGTATCAATTTGTCCAAAGAAGATACGTGAAGAACTCAACCTTGTCACATATTACAAGTGTGGTGACAAAGAACATTATGCAAGCAATTGTCCAGAGAAGTTCCATCAAGATCACAAGTAAGAAAAGATGTCATTTAGTTGAAAACCTTTTTAAGGGTGGTAGTACCCTAATTTCTTTAAAACCAAACTTGTAACCTCTAGCCTTCCCAAATCTCGGGATGAGATTTATTTTAAGGGTGGTAGCCTGTTACATCCCAAAATTTTCCAAATTTTGGAATGTGAAAAATAAATAAACAAAATAAATAATTGTTGAAATTTAGGGTGAAAAGAAACTTTTTATTTCTAAATGGAAACTTAAAAACCCATCTTGAACAAACTTTGAATAAAAGGGAATCCAACAAAATTCAAATCAAGTGAAATGCATTCATCAATGAATGTATCTTGAAATTCAAACTTGGGAAAATAAACCAAAAACCCTAGTGAAAGAAATTATTTCCAAGCTCACTCTAAGACTATGGATTTTATCCATATAAAAATTTGTCAACAAAACATTTATAAATGATCAAGAGTGATAAATAAAAATATTATAAAATCATAGAAAGTGGTTTCATTTAATTTGGAACCATAGATAAAAACTTATAAACTTAATAAGATGAAAGGAGATAATCTCCAAAGCTAATAAAGCTCCTATCCAAAATCCATACCAAATTGTGAGCAAAATAATCCTAAAGAGATATAAAAGGATAAACAAATATCAAATAAATTCTACAAATTGGAATCACCAAAATTGGATCTATAAATAAAAAGATATGGATTTTATGAGAAAAAGAAAGAAAATAAATGAGGAATATTTAAAAGCCAAATTAAATCTTGGCCAAAGCCATAAACAAATGAAATGAAATATTATGGAATAATAAAAGGAATAAAAGAATATTTAAATAAAATCATAAGGATTGAATATTATCTAATTTTGTTTAAATAAAGATAATATGCCTAAACTAAATAACAAATCCTAATAAAATTATTTAGAAGATAATTTCAAACTTGAATTAAATCCATAAGCAAATGGAATAAATATAATCCAAATCCAAATAAAATAAAGGGATAAGGAAATAATCAAATAAAACTATATGGGATTAAACCCCATTATAATTATATTTAATAAAGACACAATCCCTAATAGAAATGATTAATTAAATCATGGGGAAATAATAAATGGAATTTGTCCAAGTGTAATAAAAGATATTTAATTAACTTGAATGGAATCAAAGAATTATTTGAATAAAAATTTATATGGAATTAAAACCATATTTGATTTAACAAAAGACATTTGCCTAATTTAAATGATTAATAAATCATATTAAAAATATTTCAAATAATACAAAATGAATTATTTAAACACCCTATTGAATAAATAAAACCTACTGAAAAGGGTTTAGTGAAAAATTAGAATTCAAATAAAGGTTTGAAAATAAAAATAAAAATCTTATTTCAATAAAATCAAGTTCCTAATTTAAATAAAGAATAAACCATAATTGAATAAAGGAATTATTCCAAAAATGGTATTTAAAATACAATAATAAACCAGTATAAAGCTTACTGAAGGTTAACAAAAGTTTGAATTCAAACAAGTGTTTGAATCATTCAAATAAAATCAAAACAGAAAAATAGAAAAAGGAAAAACGAAAAATAAAGCAGAAAGAAAAAATGGAAATAAGCCAGCCCAGCCTAGCAAAGCCCACCATGCCCAACAGCCCACCTCTCTCCCCCTCGAATCATTTTATTTTTCGACCCAGACCCGCACCCGCGCAGTCATTGACCACTGGACCCCACCGTTTCCCCCTCTGTCTCGCTGCCAACGATGCCCCACCCGTCAGTCGTTGTTCTCACCCCACGACATGTTCTTCCTCCCTCTCTCTCCCATTTCAGGCTTTGATTTTGTGAGTTTAATTCACGTTGATGGCGCAGTAACCCCGCCCAGCGATCACGTCCGTTAACTCGCTTGCCTCTCCTCTCCATTTCCCCTCGCTCGCCATCCTCCCTCTGCCCCTAGGATGCCTCGAATTGCACTCGCGCCACTATTGTCTCCGACGAGCCTCCGCCCAAATTCCGGCAGCACCAGCCACCGCCTTGCCCCCTCGACCACTCGAGTCTACTCCCTACCTCCCTATGCACCTCCCAGCACCAACCACTCGCCCGCGTGTGCCTCCTATTATCGACAATGTCATCGCCAGAACACCACTGCCTCCTACTCCAACTCCGGCGATCTACTGACGCTAGCCCCGAGTACCCCTCGAGTTCTGGTGAGTACCCCTACACTCCTCGAACCCGCGTGCACCTCACTGACGCCTTTCCTCAATCGCTTGCGTCCCAGGTACTCGTTCCCGACAAGGCCCGTGGGTGCCCGAGCCAGGGAAGAACTCCGACAAGAAATTTCGGACGTCCGCGTGCGCCCTTGTCCAGGAAAAGACTACACTGAGCTTCCCCACGACACTTTGATTGCTGTGAGCCATCTCCCTCTCTCTCGATTCCTTAATCATCGGCAACGCCACCGCCAGAGCGCCGCCGCCGCATAGCCGCCTCCAGCGCCGCCAAACCTTGACCATTTCGTTCTGGAGTGTTAGATCCTGATCTAGTGGCTAGGATAGATTAGTTGGGGTATTTTTTCATCTGTATCGTTGGATGTTAGTTAGATCTGACAGTCTATATCAATCGATCCGAACTAAATATTTTCAGCCAATAGGAAACAGACGCGTGTCCAGTGTTTTGTTTTAAAAACAGAAACTATTCTATTAGATGTTAGATTTTGCAAAAAATCATAACTTTAAATCTAAACGTCCAAATTTTACAAATTTTATATCAATGGAATCAGAAAAAAGAGTAATTTGCAACCATGCACTTTGTTTAGTGATTTGCTTCTGGAACATTAGTTGTTTTTGTAGAAACATGTGTAGGCATATTTTGTGTATAAAATTTATTCTAAAAATGTTTATAGGATAAAATATTTTGTAAATGGATTTTTTTGAACCTACTAACCATAGAAACCAACTTTTGGATTTAAAAATATATTTTAGGACACATAGGAATAAATCTTTGAACAAAAGCATTTCTAGTTAAATAAAAATATTGACTATGGTTTAAAAATGCTTTTTGAGTAAAACCTTTAGAAAATGATTTGATTTAAACTCTTTGACTCTAAACACCAAGTTTTAGAATTTTAAAATATATTTGGTGAACCTTATAAAAATTATTACTTTTATTTAAAGGCATTTCCAACAAAATAAAATATTGCTTTAATTTAAAAATGGTTTTTAGATGAAACCTTTGGAAAATGGTTTAATATTAAGCACTTGACCTTAAAACACTAACAATTGTGTTTAAAAATATATTTGGCAAACACTAGAAATTACTACCATGATTTAAATCAATTCTAGCAAAACAAAAATGATTTAAAGTGGCCATTTTCACTAACTTGTTTTCAAATGACCTTAGCACTTTTATAAATGACCAATAGGTGTGTTAAAATGTGTATAACCTATTATAAACCACTTTTAAAAATAAAACAATCTTTGGCATGCTTGCATGCATTGCTATGTTTTTATTATTCTATGTGATGAAATTGCTTGAATGGTAGATTGAATTTGTGCCTTGATTGAATTGTAGTGGAGTTTGAAGAGTGTGACTATTGCAAGATCAAGGAATGAACTTATATTCTCTACCAATAAGGCAAGTGGTACTTCATACTTTTGTCCTATTATTTTCACTATGCATTAGTGATATTTCTAAGTAAGAATTGCATGGAATTTTCTAAGTGTTAACTATGCCATGGGAAATCCTAGTAGATGAAACCTTAGTAGAATTTTCCTTAGTTAAGATTCCTACTACTTTCATGCTTAGCCTAGCTAGTAGAAAACATGGGTTGATTATATTCATGCTATGGAATATTTCTAAGTCAAGGACTTGTGTTTTGTTTAATAAAACAACTATGTGAATGAATCACCTGGGTGGAATGGTATTGCTTGGATGGATTTTTGTTGAGTGGTTACACAAGGCCAGGGGACTGGTGAACCTTGTGTATCACACTTGTGGAATGCCAACCAGGAAAAAAGAGATTTGAAATGTCAAATGTTGAGAAGCTTCAAGTGCAGCCACACAGAAGCCTTTCATATAAGGCAGTGCAGTTTTTGGAGTTCGGAATTGTTCCGGGTTAATCGGTATTGTACCGGAAGCTTCTAGAACCTTCTGGAAGGGGACCAACGTGGCCCCACCTTTCGGGAGGGGGCATGTGCCTATGAGGTAGTGTCCTGGCCGCATTGGGCCAGGGGCACAAGGCCCCATAGGGCCCAGCCGATCCTAGAGAGTTTAAATCGTTTAAACTAGAGATAGGGTTTCTAGAAGAGGGGAGAGTCCATGCCCCCCACTCTTTATCCTTTGGGCTTGGGGGAGGGGCTAGGGCTGTGCCCCCCTCTATATAAAGAGGGGTGGGGGCGCACCAACCCCCCACACCTCTCCTCCAACCCCTAGCCGCCTTGCTAGCTTTCCTCTCTCCCTCCCGACTGTTTGTAGGCGAAGCCCTGCTGCAGAAATTCTCCCCCATATACACCACGCCGTCGTGTTGTAGATCCAATCTATCTCTCCACCATACTTGCTGGTCCGAGGAAGGAGGAGAGCCGAGGTGCTGCGTGTGCATCTCACGGAGGCACCGCCACTTGTGGTGCTAGATCGGATCGGATCGCGAGGAGGAGAAGCGAAATCACTACATCACCCACGTTAAATGAGCGTTCATTGTCGAATCTTCAAGGGTATGAAGATCTAATCCAATCTCTCTCGTTGATTGCATCTCCTAGATTAGATCTTGGCTTTCCCTCTGTTCGCATCCGTAGAAAATTTTGATTTACTATGCCGCGAAACCCTTTAAATAGTTACCAAGCCAGTTTGCAAATGGCCCCATTTGAATTTATGTACGGAAGAAAGTGCCGCACCCCTTTGAACTGGTCGGAAGTAGGAGAGAGTCAGATTTTCGGACCCGACATTCTACGAGAGGCAGAAGAGAAGGTTCACAAGATTCGTGAGCACCTCAAGACAGCCCAATCCCGACAAAAGAGTTACGCCGACAAGAGACGTCGAGACCTCGCCTTCAACATCGGAGATTTTGTTTATCTGAAAGTGTCGCCATTGAAGGGAATGCAACGTTTCCAACTCAAAGGAAAGTTAGCCCCCAGATATATCGGACCTTTCAAAATCTTGAACCGTCGAGGACAAGTATCGTATCAACTGGAACTACCTGAAGAGATGTCAGCTGTGCACAATGTGTTCCATATCTCGTTACTTCGCAAATGTCTCGAAGTCCCCGAGAAGACCGAAGTGTTCAAGAATATCGATCACCGGACCATAGAGATCAATGATGATCTAACCTATCCTGAAGTACCCATCCGTATATTGGAAGAAGCCTTTCGAACTACCAGAACCCGAAGCATCAAGTTTATCAAGATTCAGTGGAGCAACCACACAGAAGAGGAGGCTACCTGGGAGTGTGAAGATCACATCAGAACGGAGTTTCCAGATCTCTTCAAATCCTAGGTAATCTTTTCATCCTTTTTCAAATATCGGGACGAGATTTTGTTTAAGGGGGGAAGGTTTGTAACATCCCAAAAATATCAAACTTAGATCATCAAAACACTAATCATCAAGATTAGGGTTAACAAAAACTTTTCTAAATGAATTCATGAATGCATGTATATGTGTATGCATGGATTTTGAATTTCTTTAAAAACCACCTTGTTTGTGTGAACCATTGCTTGTAAAATGTTTCTTAGGTGAAAAGAACATCATCTAAAACATTTTCCACACTTTTCCTAAAGACAAGTAAATCAAAACAAATATATTAAGTGAATGGTCATTTTGGCCAATTTAACTCCCATGCCTACTTTGGCTGTCTCAAACTTTCAAAACCCAATGAAACTTTTCGGATCTTTGCACCCTTGAATGTACTCATAACAGAGTATCAAGGCCCACTTTGTGATCATCCAGAAACTTTCAAATGCATAGTTTAAATGACAATTCAAAATTGAATCTTCTTCATATGGGAAGATCCCACTTTTTCAAAACCCACTCAAACAAGCTCAACTTTCAAAACCCAAGCATCTGCAGACTCACCAGAACCAATCTAGCAAACTCACCAAAATTCATTTCAAAATTCAAAACTTGAGTTCATGCGGCCATTTCATCAAACAGGTTGCAGACACAAATCAAACAAAACCACAAACACTATAGTGTGCAGTGCTTTGAGCCTAACTTGTTCCCTAGTTAGCTCACACACAAACTAGTAGATCATCTAGAAAGATTAGCCCAACACTAGCACCACTGTGAGCTTTCCATTGACATTAATGGTGAACAGCCGAGCACACCCATGTCACCCCAATGTGGACAGCAAGCTAGGAGCAGCAGCAAGCCTAGCCAGCATGTCTGGGAGGCAGCCCACCGTCCATCGCCACTGCCTGTCCCAGCTGCAAGCATTGCCAAGCCCTGGACCACGCGCACTACCCGCGCCCAGACCATGCCGAGCATGCGCCAGAGCACCACCCGCGACCAGCGTCCCCAGACCGCGCGCCGCCCTCACCGCGCGCACACACGATCACCACCGACCCAGGAGACCGCCAGACATCCCCATTAGCAGCCCCTTGCCATACAACCATCGCCCGCCGTCGAAGACGCCGCCTCTGCCAGCCTGCCCGCCGTTCAGACCAAACCACACCGCCCCATGCCTCGCGATCATGTCGTTGAGCATCGCCAGGAGACACAGCACCGTCCCCTACCCTTGCCCATGCCATTAGCTGTCTGTAACGTCGCCCCCGACGAGCTCACCTTGCGCCCCGACGGTCCCCTCGCTCGACTATAAATAGAGTCCACCCCTGCATGATTTCTTCACACCATCTCACTCCCCTCTCCCCACTGACCGTGCCACACCATCCTCAGAGCAAGGCGAGCACCACTTCGCCGGAATTTCACCGGAGCCCGCCGCCTCTGAGAAGAAGGGAGCCAGCGATTGGAGCCGCCCCAGGATAAGCCACCGGTACCAGGAGGATCGCCGTCGTCGACTTCGTCGTTCGCTCGCCTCGCCGACCCTCTCCCGTACCCCGGTGAGCCCCCAGCACCCCTCACTGGTCGCGCTAGGTTTCGTTCTCGCCGGAGCTGTCTCGCGTCGACGATGACCCTCAGCCGTTGGATTAGAATTAGATCAAACGACCCAGTTGCCACATACCGCTTCGCCCAGCCCCGTGTCACTGACGAGTGGGGACACCCACTTACGCATCCCGCGGGAGCACTGCGCTTAGCAGGCCGGCCCGTTAGAATTTCCCGCGCAGCCCAGCAATTCAAATTAAACCTTTTTCTTTTTAATTTCAAACACACTTCTGTACCCAACTTGAAAAATCAACCCAGGTCGATTCAGTACACCAAATTGGATGAAACCAATTTTTTTGGAAAGGTCTGTGAATGCTTAATCCAAGCCCATGGATTCAAGTCATTTGGATCTGTAGATCACCCATAGCAAAAATAACAAGGCACAAGCTTTTCTGCATTCAAACATTTTTCAAATTTAAACCATAAAAGCTTTTGAGTTGATTCCAACTCTCAAAAATCACATTTAACCATACCTTTCAGAATATATAAAAATATATAGGTTTACTTGCAGAAATATTGTTCAAGGAATAAAAGAATGCTACATAAGCATTTCTAGCCACTTTAATCAATTAAAATAAAAGGGTAAAGCCTTATTAAATTGTGACGCCACTTTAAATCACATTCCCATGGACTACAATATGTGGTGATGACATGTGTCAACATGATCCCATGTTTAGTTTGGAGAATATTAAATCTTAAGTAGTTTTTCAATGAGTAGAAATTACTTTTCTAAAATAAAAGGACTTAAACCAATCCTTAACCTTGTAATGTTAGAGACGATGCTAGATCATCTATAGGACCCTTGTGTGTGATGATTGCAAGTAGTTAAGTATTGATTGGTGATTGTGTACCTCGTATTTATTCATAGACGCTAGTACCGACCAAGGATACGAGTAGGAAGGAGGATACTACGAAGAGGAAGCCGAGGAGAACTTCAACCACTGTTCTGCACAAGGCAAGCTAGTAACTATGCAAGCTTATATTGACATTGCGCAAGCCAACACTTGCAAGATACCCTATTGTTGCCACAAACCCATGCTTGTGATATGAATACCATATGCCTTAAGCGTATGTGATCATACCAACTTGATAAACCAATCCCAGTTTTATGGCAAGCTTCCTACTTTATTCCTTTATCAAAGCTTACTTAGAGTCTACTTAAGAGTTTGGTAGATATTAGACAGCTGTGCTCAAGTTTGCCCTAAGAGCATAAAATTTGGCCTAAGCTACAAACCTTGATCTCAGCCTAAGATATAATGTTGGACTTAGTGAAACCCCACCAGTTACCACCCCTCATTATTACCCTTCCCAACTGTAGATGCTAGTGCTAAGCATAAAACTTGATCAAATTTAGCTGGGATTACTTGGTGGAAAATGGTTATGAAAACCTTGGAATGATGGATCATTATATTGAAATGTTTTGGACATGTGTTTCCAAACACTTGATGATTTTGGTGATGAAAATGTTGAGGCATGAGCCTTAGCCCTTTATAAAACTGATGGTTGTCTGGATGCGATACCATTCCAAACTTATCGTACAACCACAATACCCGAATATTGGGTAGGGCTTGACTGCAAACTTATATACCTTAGTATTAGTTCCCTCACGGCCAAGGTCTGAGCTGAGGCTACCTTGTGAAGATTGTCCACATGCAGTGCAAGATGACAGTGGTCATGCTTGGGAGGCCAAACTCACAGGAGAGGTGCTTATACTAGGGAGTGTAATTGAAAGGTTAAGATTGATTATCCGCATACTGAGTATGGTGAATTCAGGATTTGTTCCTGACGGATGTATGGAATGTTGTGGTGAAAGTGTACAATCTCTGCAGAGTGTAAAACTATTCGAATAGCCGCGTCATGATTATGGACAGATTGGAGTGGACATACTGTTCCCCCGTCAGACCCTTTTTAAAATGACTTGTGAAATGAGTTGAGACTTTGACTTGACCACAACAGAGTTGTGACCTGAACTACAAGATCCCACTTAGGAGTTATAAAATTGTGACTAGCTTTGGAGCTTAGTAGAGATAAATCTGGCTTTTGCAAAACAACCCTAGAGCCTAGTGTCCTATTATCCAAAAAACCCCTTTACCTATTACTATTAGTTTGCGAGTACTTAAAGAGTACTCATGGCTTTGTCCCTGGCTATTCCCATGGCCAGACTATGAAGAGGAGTACCTGGAGGATGGACCCCAGGAAGGTTACGACAACTAGGATCATCTCCCATCGTCAGCATTGCCTGTGACCCCGAAGATGGAGCTTCACCTACGCTACCGTTATTATTACGTATTCCGCTGCTTGATGTTGTATTAAGAACTGGATCATGAGATCCCTATTTGTGTAAGAACTTATGTATCGTTGTAATGGATGAAGTACTATGGTATCCAATTCTGTTATGTCTCGCAAAAATGGTAATCCTGGGATTGCGATGTATGGCATAACAGGCATCTAGGATTGAAAAATCCGGGTGTTGACAATTGCTTAGTAACATTTTCGTGTAGTAAACATTTTAATTTCATCTTCTATTCGTCCTTATCATGGAAACTTTCATGATCAAGATACCATAGCTTATAAAGGTGAATCGCGAGTATAATTTTGCTTTCCAAAACCTTTTGGAGGATTAGGACGTCTTGCGTCTTCAACCTTCGCAAATTCTCACAAATATGAGAACATAAATTTTACTAAATTATACTCTATCATGTTGCAACCATAAATATTGTTTCAGATATCGAAATATCTTCCACACATGACCGTTTCTAAAATAATCCTTTCAGATCCTAGATAACCATGATATTAAAACAATCTTTGAATATCAAGAATCATGGAGTCAAACATGATACTTTAGATACTAACACTTGAATTGTTTCTCTTGATTCAATACCAATTATTAAAATTCACGGAGTAAACGGAGTTTGCTTAAAGTTTGCAATAGGAATTTTAAACTTTATATTGACACTTGAAAGGATACAGATGTCGCCTAGAGGGGGGTGAATAGGCGATTAAAACTTTTCTGAGAGTGGCTCGACAAAGGCGGAATTAAACTAGCGTTTACTTTGTCAAGCACAACCTAAAACAACTAGGGTTCACCTATGTGCACCAACAACTTATGTTAAGCAATACAAGCAACAATGCGATAGGAAGATATAGATTACTTCAAGCACGAAGGCTATCACAATGTAAAGTGCATAAGTAAAGGGCTCGGGTATAGAGATAACCGAGGCACGCGGGGACGACAATATTTTACCGAGTTCCTCCTAACATGGATTGTGTCTCGTTTGGAGAGGGGTGGTATCTAACCAACTATGCCACAAAAGGCCTCCCTTATTCTCCTGTGAATCTCACCCCAACGGGATCGATCCACACTTCCACTATCGGTGCACTTGTCGGTGGCAAACCGGAACCTCTCACAAGGTTGGGGCACTTCTCCACAGCTTAATTGGAGGCTCCCAACAAACGCCACCAAGGCTACAAAACCGTCTAGGGTTCCAAGAACCCCAGAGGGACAAGATTCTATGAGTAACACGAACCAAATCCTCCGCTGAGAACTCAAACCGATGCACTGAATGCAAATGGCAAGAACGCCACAAAGATGCTCAAATCCCTCACTCTCAAGTTCCAACAAAGCTACTAAATCTATTGGTGGAACAAGAGAGGAGGAATCAAAGGGGAACACAAAATCCTCGAAAATCTAGATCTCCAAAGATACACTCACAAAGAGATGTTTTGGTTTAGTCAAAACGTGGATCTAGATCTCCTCTCTCTTCCACTCAAATATGGGCAAGCATCATTGGAGGGGAAGAGATTAATCAAGATTTTAGAGTGAGAGAAAATGGGGACAAAGCTTAGACAAATAGAGGAGGAGGAAGCTCTTGTCAAAATAGAGAATGGGGATATTTAAATGACCTAGGAATTTTTGCCCGTTGGGGCCAGAAAACGGTCTGTTCCGGTAGTACCGGACCCAACCAGCGAACGAGCCAGGCACAACGCGCGCGGTGGGGCCAGCATCTGAGCGAGCGCGCGGCAGCAAGCGGGGAAGTGTGTGGCAGCGAGCGGGTCCAAGAGCGCGTAGAGAGCTAAGCAGCAGTGCGCAGGTCAAGGCTAGCGAGAAAAGCGGCAACTCGCGCGGAGGAGCGAGGGCGGCGGCGCGGGGCTAGCTGGCGCGAGGCCATGCAGCATAGCGTGAGAGAGAGAGAGAGGCAGGCGCAAGCAGCGGCTGCGAGCGAGCTGGGCCGCGGGCGCATGCAAGGCCCAAGCGGCGACGGCAGGGGACGCGAGCAAGCGCGTGTGACAAAGTAGCAGGGCTGGCGGGGCTGCTTGGAGAATGTCTGGGCCAGCCGGTAGTACCGACCCATCTGGGCAAGATTACGGGCGATTCGACAACCGAATTCATAGTCGGGCAAGGCAGAGTGAGCGTGCTTGTTCGACGCGTCCGGACTAGGTAGTAATCTGACGACCCGAAGAGATATTTTTCTTTCTTTTCAAATAAAATCGGCAGATGATCAAACGACTATAACTTTTGATTGGTAACTCCGTTTGACCCGATTCCAATTGCATTGGAAACAGGACGACATGAGCTACCCTATAATAATTCTACCAAGTGAGAAAGTATCAAATATAATAATGTAAGATACCTCACTTGGTGAGAAACCGGAAAACTGCCAAGAGCAAAATCGCAACATGATATAAACGAGAGATCCGATTTTGATGAACAAGATCTTGTTATGAACATTACCACAAGATCTATATAATCACATGGATAAGACCAAATAACAACCAAATATTATGATGCAAGAATGCAAAGGTTTGAGCTCTCTCTGAACAAAATGATCGAGCTACTCACTTGAGATCCCCTCTTGATAGTACGGCTATCTATCCTAAACCCGGTCTCTCAACTACCAACATGAGATCGGCAAAAGGGAAAACCTATCAAGATTATACCTTAGCCTTCAGCATTCCACTTGAGCTTGATGTCGAATATCTTGCCCTTCTCAACATGGAACGCCTTTCTTTATTCCTCATCATCGATCAATGATCACCGAGGATGGTAAGCATCAAACATGAGATCTTTTATAGATGGCGCATATTGAGCTTGCATAACATATCTTCTTTGCATTTCATCGACCTTGAAGCCAACACATGCTCCGAGTGATGCTAATGGACAAATCCTACAAGTGCAACTTAATACACACATTAGTGCATAAAGATTGTCATTAATTACCAAAACCACACATGGGGGCCCACATGTTCTTTCAACACTCAAAACAATACGATACTAGTTCGTAAAGTAACTATCTAGAATTATATAGTTCTATTATCTCAATTATAACTAAGGGTAAGGTAGTGAACGGATGCCAATGACTACAACAAATATGCAAATTCGCTTTGATTTAATTTATGATAAATTGTGTTTAACTTTAATCATATTAATTTTGATCAACCAGTCAAAACAACATTCCTCATGTTGCCTTAGTGATTACACAAACCAAATCCACTACACCAAGTCCGATCATCATGAGATATGATGTAGCTTAAAAGGCGAACAATCAACATGTTCATCATATCATCCATATGACTCATGCTTTACCTTTCGGTATTCTATGTTTCAAGGCCATGTCTATACATGCTAGGCTCGTCAAGGTTAACCTTAGTATCCGCATGTGCAAATCTGGCTTGCACCCATTGTATGCACACGTAGAATCTATAACACCCGATCATCACGTGATACTTCAAAACGACAAGTCTTAGCAACGGTGTCTACTAAGGACGAACACTTTATTACTTGATATTTAGTGAGAGGGATTATCTTATAGTGCTACCATCGTGATCTAAGCAATACAAGATGCATAAAAAGGATTAACATCACATGCAATTAATAATATGTGATATGATATGGCCTTTCTACTTATGCCTTTGATCTCCATATCCAAAGCACATACATGATCTCCATAATCACCAGCATTGCGTCAAGGTCTGTGGCGCCGCTTCATGGTTTTCCATCACTAACAGAAACTATTACAACTACTTGGAATAAAGCTATTACATGATGAATAAACACGCAGGTCTTAACAAATTTAAAGACAACCATTTGGCTCCTTCCGGTTTCCATATTACAATAAGGATCATTGCATACATCAAATATAATCACAATCACATCATGGCCATATCACATCACATGCCCCTGCAAAAACAAGTTAGACGCCTCTAATTTTCTTTGCATGTTTTACGTGGCTTGGGACTTTCGAATAAGAATCGTTCTTACCTACGAACAAGAACCACAACGCTGATACAAGTGTTGTCAAGTGCCCATTGTAAATTTGATCTTAACTATGGTGGGAGAGACAGACACCCGCAAAGCCACTTGTGCAATACAAGTTGCACGCTGAGCGTGGAGCAACTCCCATGTGCGACTACATGTAAAGTTAGCCCGGTCCTCTTCATCCCACCATCCCGCAAGATGCAAAGTACATGAAAAGCAAGAAACAACAAGAGAATCAATGCCCATGAAAACCATTGTGTTCTACTCGTGCAACAGATTTATGCATAGATTCAGCTCTGATACCACTGTAGGGTTCGTTGCATGGAAAACAAAAAAATTCTATCACAAGAACACATAAAACCAAGATCCAATATATGGCAAAGCCAAGATCTAATCCATGAGATCGGTGAAACGATATTGAAGAGATATAACCCTCTTAGATCCAAAGCGTTTAACGAGATCAGATTCTCGTGGTTGCTATAGTCGATCTCAAGATCGCATAGATGATCCTTCTGGCGCCGTGTTCCGGCAGTGCTTCCGCACTCGTTCACACGTACGGAGTCGGTGAAGACCTTCCTCTCCCCGTTCCAGCGGGAAGCGGAGGTAGTACATCCCCTCGGAATCCCAGCAACATGACGGCGTGGTGATGGTGGTGGAGGAGAAATCCCTGTAGGGCTTCGCCTAAGCCACAGCGGGAAGATGGAGGGGGAGGAGGTGGCGGCTATGGACAGGGACAAGGGGGGTGCACCCCCACCCCTCTTTATATAGAGGGGGGTTGTGGCCAAGGGTTCACATCCCTTGGATGAGTCCTTGCCCAACTCGTCCAAGAGGAAGAGGTGGGAACTTGCCCCCCAAGTTTCCCCCTTACCAAATTAGGGTTTTGCCCCTCCTTTCCTTTCGTTGGCCGGTTGGCCCTCTTGGGCTTGGAGCATCTAGCCCTAGACCCCGACGTCATGCCACAGCCCAAGTGGCCCCTCCCGAGGTGGTGGAGCCACTGGTGGTCCCTCTAGAACATTCTAGAATCTTCTAGTCAAAAGACCAAAAACATTTCCGAACCCCGAAAAACGACTTTCCTTATATAAATCTAATTCTCTGGACCATTCCAGATCTCCTCATGATGTCCTGGATCCAATTCAAGACTACTTAAACAACATTGAACCTTAAGTGTGTCCCACATATTCAATGATGACTTTGTGAACGAATGAAACATTCACATATGATATTTATTCCCTTTGTCGCACGATACTTTACTTATCCAAGGTTCGATCGTCGGTATCTCTATAGTTCAACCTCGTTACCGATAAGTACTCTTTACTCATTCCGTGATATGACATCCCTTGTGACCTATTCACATGCTTGCAAGCTAATTGGATGACATTCCACCAAGAAGGCCTAGAGTATATCTATATGTCATATGGATGGACAAATCCCACTCTTGATCCATGCGCTTCAACACATACTTTCAAAATACACAATGCCACCTTTATAACCACCCAGTTACAGAAATGGCGTTTGATGTCATGAAAGTACTCATCTGGTGATGGTGATTAACATGATCTCATGGTCAGAGGATTAGGTTACTATGTATCTGAAAGCTTGTAGCAAAAAGAACTTAATGACTTGATCTTATGTTATGCTTACTTTGGATGTGTGTCCATCACATCATTCTCCTAATGATATGGTCTTGTTATTAATAACATCCAATCTTCATGATCACGAAACCATGATCATTTATTAATCAACAAGCTAGTTTAACAAGAGGCTTACTGATGGCGCGTGGTAGCGCTTCGTTGGGAGACCCCAAGAACAAGGTGTGATGAGCACAACAACAAGTCTTCCCTCAGTAAGAAACCGAGGCTATCGAACCAGTAGGAGGAAGGAAACGACTCCAAGGTGTTGCCAGCTACTTGGAGACCTGCACAACACAAACTCAAGACTTTGTCCCAACGAACAATGAGGTTGTCAATCTCATCGGTTGCTATAACAAAGGATTAACTATATGTTGTGGAAGGTAATAGTGGTTTGCAGAAAGTAAACAGTAACAGTGGAAGATGTATAAATGGTAAAATTTGGATCGGGGTCCATAGTTCACTAGAGGTGTTCTCCTTAGATAAAAAAACATGGCATGCTGGGTAAACAAATTACAGTATAGCAATTTACAGGACTGAGCAAGGCATAACAATGCAATACTAGACATTCATGATCCTATGAGATTCGATTGGGCAATACAAGATACATAGACCACCATCCAACTGCATCTATGACTAGTAATCCACCTTCAGGTTATCATCCGAACCTCCTCCAGTACTAAGTTGCAAGCAACAGATAACTGCTTTAAGAAAAGTGTGTAAGGTAAACAATCCACTTGTTCCATGAACATGAGACCGTTGTTTTCTCCCTAGTGGAAACATCACATATACAACCTTAGAGATTTTTGTCACTTCCCTTACATTAAATAGAGGCATGAACCCACTATCGAGCATAAATACCCCCTCTTGGAGTCACTAGCATCTACTTGGCCAAGATAGCTACTAGAAATGGGGAGCATGCAAGATCACAAACAACACAGACATAATAGAATCTATAAGACAAAACCATTAATCAATATGACATAGTAATCTCATTATCCATCGGATCCTCGCAAACACAACATGCATGGTTACAAATAGATGATCTTGATCATGAAGGGAGCTCACAAGATCTTAACATGGTAGCACAAAGGAGGAGATACAACCATCTAGCTACTACATGGACCCGTAGTCCAAGGTGGAACTAGTCACACTTCATACTGGAGGCTGGCATGATGAAGAAGGAGGCCTCCGGTATGATCTCCCCTCCGGCAGGGTGCCGGGAAGAGCTTCAGATCCCTCCCGATCTAGGGACGATGGTGGCGGCGGCTATAGAGGGTTTCGTGGAATATTGATCGGGTACTTAGGGTTTCTGCATCAGGGGGTCTTTATAGGCGAAGAGGCGAGGCAGGGGCGGCCAGGGTGGTCACCCCCCAGGCGCGGCTAGCCCTAGCCCTCCCAGCCAGGGGGTGTGGCCCCCTGGTGCCTCCCCTCCGTCTTGTATTCTGGCTCCGTGTTCCCCACGGTAAAATATTAACTTTGGCTTTTGTCCCGTCCAATTCCGGGAATATTGATTTTCAGCCTTTCTGGAACAAAAAAATAGAAGAAAACAGGCAACTGGCACTGTGGCATCTTCTTAATAGGTTAGTACCAGAAAACATATAAAAACACCTCAAAGTGTAGACAAAGCAAAGTAGATACTAAACAAGCATGGAACATCGAAAATTATAGATACGTTTCCGACATATCAAATATCCCCAAGCTTAACTCCTGCTCGTCCTCGAGTAGGTAAGTGATAAAAAGAATAATTTTTGATGTGACATGCACAATCAAAATCAAGATCAAACCATTTGCAAGCATTGAAAGCTGGGATCAAAGAACTCTAAACATGAGCATGAAAGATGGAGTTCTAATAGTAAGACAAAGTAATTATTCATGCAACATGAAAGGTTACAAACAAATATCATGAATAACATGCATTGAAAAACGTTTGTTTGTTTCACATACAGAAAACATGGCATAGTGGAATTCAGCTTGTCCCTCATGGAGTAGCAAATAGATGCATAGGACACCTTCCAAGTTCATAAGAGTGACTAGATACAAATAGGACAAGAACAAGTAATATCAACAATTTGCATCAATTAATAAGTTTTGGTACAATGCACATAGAACCAAGAATGGCAACTATGGTCTCTTAACTAGTGACTAAGGATAGAAGGTGGAGACTCAATATAATAGTGGAAGAAAGGCCCTTCATAAGGGAAGCACGGATTTCAAGTTTCATAAAGAGCTTCCAAAAATTATGGTACTTGTTAGCTTTCAGCTCTCATTGCCCCTATCATAAGCATCTTGAAGTGATTAAGGTTAAAGTGAATAAACTATGGAGTATATGCTTGACAAAGTATAAGTTAGCAATCTCATGTCCCTTGAATACGAGGGCCGCTCCTCATTCTACTCAAGTTTAGTTACTTGCAAGTTCTTGTCATAGTAAGTACATGTGTATCATAGAGAACCGCCAACGGGGTACCCCTTGCACATGATACAGGAGCAATCCCATAATAAAAATCACAAGGCAAGTAGACAATGAGCATCTCAGCAATCTTCTTATTTACCATGGGAATATGGTGCTTTTTTCTCTCTTTCCTATTTTCTCATATTTTTTCTTTTTCTCAATATCTTTTTCTATCTCTTTTTTTTCATAAGAAGAATGCTTCATAGATGTCATTATGGTGATGCTGCAAGTTTCCACCATGATTTGGCATGGCTTAGGCTAGCGTCCCAGATGTTTCTCTAACACACATACATAACTCCATGGACTTACAATCTCCCCTTTCATTTCCCACCGAAGACATCCATAAACAAAAGAGCATGATATCAACTGTGTACAAAGTATAAGTGCAACGTTGAAAGTGTTCCCCATGACAACATAGTTCTGCTAATTCTAACGTATAAGTGCAAGCATATACAACATAGATGACACAATGGTTCAAGTTTATTAGGGGCAAGAAAAATAAAGTGTGCCATCAAGTTCGTGAGAGCTTTAATCACTAAGTTTTCACATAACAAAATACTTTTTAATTGGAATTTATAGTGGACACTTTGGAATAACTTGGTTTCTTGGGGGTTGGATGCATGGGTAGAGCTTACTCATACAAGTGGAGGCTAGCAAAAGACTGGGAGCGACCAACTAAAAGAGCAATAATGGCCATAATCATGCAGAGCGACAAAACATTACTAATCAAAGCATAAAGTGGTACTACAAGTCAAGGAATAAATGATCATAGAGGCTATGGTGACTTGTTCATAGTCATAACATGGTGTGAGCATGTCCCAAGTCAACCCAAAACAAAGCATCAAAGCAGAATACCACAATACTATGCTTTTGTATGCTAAAACAACGCATGCTTCCTTCAAGGCACACTAAGCAATCCCAATTGTTTGGAACAAGTCATGCTACATCAATAATCACTAAGCATAAGGTCAAAACAACACCTAGCATGACATGATAATGTCTAAGTCACAGTCAAAGCAAGCTCCTCTTGTACTACTCAAGCAAGAACTTTCTACTCCTCACCAACACCAATCAACTTATTTGAAACAACACAGCGAGAACGGGGGTCCAAACTACTTTATTCAAGCAAAGTAAGCAAACTAAATGAAAAATAATATGCTCCAAGAACAACACAACAGTGCATGAAACAATAAAAACGAAGTGTCTAGAAAGACCTGAGATTTTTATTGATGAAGAAGGGGATGCCTTGGGCATCCCCAAGCTTTGATGCTTGTACCTCTTGAATATTTCTTGGGGTGACATGGGGAGGAATCTCCAAGCTTGAGCTTTTGCCCATTCTTCATCTCATTACATCATTCTCTCTATACACCTGAAAATTTTTCTTCATACAAAACTTCACACAATCTTCATTAGCAACATTAGTGTATTCAAAAGATAATATACCTTTGGGTTTAGCTTTAGAACAGAAAAACTTTCACTAAAAACACAAGCTAACATAGAAATTCCCTCAAAAAGCTCAATTTCCCAAAAAGAACCCAAAAAGGAATCAATAAGAAACAAATGCAAATAATGGCATAAATCTATCAAAACAGACCATCAGGTAGAAACCGATTTTTTCGAAGACCTTCTGTTTCTCAAATAAAAAAGTGTTGAACTAACTAAAGTTAGATAACATATTGGGGGATTTATTCAGAAAATATAAGCTCAATCCAACTTACATAGATTCCTCACGAATATTTACGGTGGAGCACAAAAATCTGTTTCGGGACAGCAACTCCCCAAATCTTATTTCCCTCTCATTAGAGGTCATTCTTGGCTCAAAAAGTAAATAAAAAGGATAAGGAGAGGTCATTAATGAAGTAATAACTTACAAGACTCAAGAAAACTTTTGGGCTATCTCCCAATAAGTACTTTTCTTTAGCGCCTTTAAGTTAGGCACAAGAAGCAAGAATCGAGTCTTTTCAAATGAAGAAGCATTAAGATCAATACTTTCAATCTCTTCAACTAGGAAAGGTATCTCATCCAAATGAGTTTTAGAGGATCCTTTCTCATCTCTCCTTTGGTTAACTACTTTCATCAAAAGGATTTTTAGGAACAATCCAATCAAAATTCTTTTCTAAGGCCTCATGCATTCCTACATGTTTAAAAGGTATGGGTATCTTAATTTCCTCTCTGGGTTTGGTTTTATCTAAAGTACTCATAACATCTACAGATGAGCCTAGCATATTAAAACGTTCAAAGACTTTTTTGGCTTTCTTAGCAACATCGTTGATCTCTTTTAGTACAGTTTCTAAGATAAATTATCTTTTTTCATGATCCTCTTCTTCTTTTAGTTTAAGAAACAAAATTTGCATCATGGGGTTAAGGTTAACAAACCTAGCCTCTAACATATGAACTAAAGAATCTGCAGCAATTTCATAATTAGGAGCAAGTTCTACTATAGATCTATCCTCAATATCCTCATGTTTGCAAACATGATTAAACAATTCTTCAATATTTTCTTTCCCAATTATAGATCCACTACCTATTGAAAGGTCTTTCGGGGTGAACTTGAGATCAACATGGTGAGCTAGATAAAGGTGACAACTAGAGTAGGAGCTAATTTTTTTGTGTTTTTGATAAGAGATAGCAAACCAAACTAAACTAATTATTTTTGGAGTTTTTGATAAAAAGAGGCAAACAAAACCAAGCAAAAGAAACTAAGCAAAACAAAAACAAAGTAAAGCAAAAAAGTTGTGAAGGACTCCCCTTGTGAAGACGTCCTTAGCCTCCCAGACAAAGGGCCAGAAAACTTGTTGATGGCGCGTGGTAGCGCTTCGTTGGGAGACCCCAAGAGCAAGGTGTGATGAGCACATCAGCAAGTCTTCCCTCAGTAATAAACCGAGGTTATCGAACTAGTAGGAGGAAGGAAACGACTCCAAGGTGTTGCCAGCAACTTGGAGACCTGCACAACATAAACTCAATACTTTGCCCCCAACGAACAGTGAGGTTGTTAATCTCACCGATTGCTGTAACAAAGGATTAACTGTATGGTGTGGAAGGTAATAGTGGTTTATAGAAAGTAAACATTAACAGCGGAAGATGTATAAATGGTAAAGTTTGGACCGGGGTCCATAGTTCACTAGAGGTTTTCTCCTTAAGATAAACAAACATGGCATGTTGGGTAAATAAATTGCAGCAGGGCAATTGCAGGACTGAGAAAAAGGCATAACAATGCAATACTAGACCTTCAAGATCCTATGAGATTCGATTGGGCAATACAACAAGATACATAGACCGCCGTCCAACTACATATATGAATAGAAATCCACCTTCAGGTTATCATCTGAACCCCCTCCAGTATTAAGTTGCAAGCAACGGATAACCGCTTTAAGCAAAGTGTGTAAAGTAAACAATCCACTTATTCTATGAACAAGAGACCGTTGTTTTCTCCTAGTGAAAATAGCACATCTACAACCTTAGAGATTTCTGTCACTTTCCTTAGATTAAATAGAGTCATGAATCCACTATCGAGCATAAATACCCCTTCTTGGAGTCACTAGCATCTAATTGGCCAAGATAGCTACTATAAACGGGGGGCATGCAAGATCACAAACAAAACATACATGATAGAATCAATAAGACAAAATCATTAATCAATCTAACATAGTAATCTCAATATCCATCAGATCCCTGCAAACACAACATGCATCTATACCTAATAATAAAGGACGAAGTGTTTCTTCCGGTCCAACACTTTTTGGACCATTTTTCCCTCCCACCAAACCTAATATTACCCACTATGCCAGCCATAAGTGAATTACCGGTCTTTTTTCCGGTCGAGAGCGAGGGCGACCTAAATCTCTGTTCAGGACAGACGGTGGGATTTTTCATCGATGATTGGATGGGCCAAATCGCCACTCTGTATCAATTGATTGCAGTATTCAATAGTCCGACATCGCTATTTTATGTTGAATTTCACCTGTTTATATAGGTTTTTCATATGCCTTGAATCAGTAAGACAATCGGGAATAAATTAAGCAGCACCATTGAGAGGACCAACTTCCCAGACGGACGGGAAGAGGAGGGGCGGAGGCGGCCAGTCTTAATTCTGGCGGGCAAGCAGAGAGTCAAGACGAACGCGCAACGAGTGAGATTGGGGGGTAAGATCGAGGCCTCCAGGGCCAGACGAGATCCAGAGGAAGCAGGGCGGCTCCACGGCGGGGTAGTCGAGATCGAGGCCTTCGGGGCCGGACGAGATCCAGAGGAAGCGGGACGCTCCACGGTGGGGTAGTCGGAGCTCCAAAGGAGGAGGGTCTGCAGGCAGAGAGGCGAGGGAGGCGAGAAAGGAGGAGGAGGGCCTGCAGGCAGAGAGACGAGGGAGGCGAGAGAGAAGGAGGAGGAGGGCATGCAGGCAGAGAGGCGAGGGAGGCGAGAGGGGAGCGTTGGTCCCTGGCGGCGCTACACGAGCGAGGAGAGTGCGTGCATTGTGTTGGTGGCGACGGGACTCCTGGCTCGCGTGCGTGTGTGCGTGTTGTGTCGTGGTGGGCCCAGACGAGTGTGTGTGTGTTGCGTGCGTCGTGGTGTTGTGTTTGTGCTGCTGTGCCGGCATGTGTGCGTGTGAAGCGTACATGTTGTGTGCAAATGTACCGGGCAGTGCGTGTGTCCATATGTGGGTTGCGTGCGGCCAGGGGTGTATGTGATCGTGTAGTATGGCGGTGAGTTTAATTCTATGCTTGACACGTATTGCAAAGGTAAAAACATCAATTAGATTTTAAAATGTCTATATTAGTAGTCTTTCTTTATTTTATTGTTAAAAATTGTTTCTTTGATATCTGTAGTCTATGAACATGAGGTGGAATAGAACTATAAAAGAGCCAACGGCAACTTTGTAAGGTTTTTCGACATTGGTTTTCGTCGGACATGTTTGCTATTAATTACAAATAAAAGATCTTGATCATGAATGGAGCTCACGAGATCTGAACATAGTAGCACGCACGCACGCCAACACGCACGCACGCACTTGATGTGCACCTTTCCGATCGCATAGTTGATGACATGATTATGATTGATGGCTTCTGTTTTGTTGGACACATAATTGAAATTCTTTTGTCTTCCAAACATTTGAATTAAAATTGATCTAGAACCGGAATTCGTAGGCCAGTTCTCATTTTCTATGTCAGTGTGCTATAGGAACATATCCCAAAACCCTCTTTTGCTTATCATATTACCCTCCTGCCATGTTACATATTCCCTCCGTCCAGAAAAAGTGACTCGAAATTATAGACTTGTTTTAGTGTCATATTTTCGGACTTTAGAAAGTGAGTAAAAGATTTAAAAAAAGGCGAGTAAAAGAACACTCTGCGAAGACGGTGCACTGGGTCCGATTCCCGGATCCGGTGCATGCAACCCTTTCCCTCGGGCCGCTGGGAAACCCAAAAGCAGAACAGAACAGGACGCGCGCGAGCAGGAGCCCAGCGCCCCAGGCAAGTCCAGCCACGAGAAAGGACGACACAGACATGCACACTAGACGACACCCACTGACCCACACCCACACACGACACAACGCTACCTACCACGTGAACCTGTTGCGCACCAAAGCCAAAACCTCCGCCTCCTCCCTCCCTCGTCTTCTCTCTCTTCAGCTGCCCTCGAAATTTCAACCTTTCTTTTTTCCTTCAGATTTCCTATTCAGGCAGACGCAGTTCGTGTTCCACTCTTGCTGCTGCACCGCCGTTCCAGAGAAGTTCAGAATACCAATCCCAGCCGATTATACCACTGAAATAGCTTGTCCTAATAAATTTTTAGCGACGAATCCTTTTTACTTCATCTTTACGAATTACGATTAACAAGAAGTTGCTAGTACTTCGCAAGAAATGGCAGTGGTAAACCCAGGATAAGAGCACAGAGATTAGAGTAAGCCACTGCCATCACGCCGGCACGAACAAACGACATAACCACGCCGCCATGACATATCTGCTAATTAATCCGCAACAACACTATGCAAAAAGAAGAAACTACATGCCCCCTCCTTCTAACAGCTCCTACAAAATACTCTTATCAACAAGCTTGATCATAATCAGTTCAACACTGCCCCCTGTTCACAAGAACGCATCCCAGACAAGGCAGAGCACCAGGAAGAGTAGCACGGAGCAGCAGATCCCGCCGCGGGGGAGCAGGACGGCGGCCGAGCTTGTGCTGCTGGCGTGCTCCTCAATCTGCAGGGAGTCGACGGCCAGAGGCATGTTCTCCTGGTCCGGGCTGCACCGCGGCGGCGCGGTGCTGCCCCCGCCGCCGACCTTGGAGTGGCTGCCGCCGCCGCCGGACTCGGTCGGGTGCGCGCTGTAGAGCATGGCGCGCAGAACGGCGGAGACGGTGGGGATGTACGCCGTCTTGTTCTTAGCCAGCAGCCACGTCAGACCCATCAGCTGGCAGTCCAGCCCCAGCATCCGCCGCGCGCGGTCGCCGCCGGTGGCCTCGCGGCTCACGTTCCCCTTCACCTGATCACAAGCAGACACCCGATGGTTAAGGTTAACTTCTCGACGATTTCAAGAGAGCTCGCGAACCCTGATGAAATCGCATTTAATGTGTTCCATGCAGGGGACGTGGATGCAATGCAGGTTGTTGCCAAGTTGGTAGGCTCTCTCATGGCTGTGTTTCACTGTCTCCGAACTGAATGACTAACTAGGACATTCTCAATAAATGCTACCCATGCACAACAACTTGTTCATGTACATGCCCTCCCTCCAGCTTCTTCTTCTTACGCCAAAACCTCAGTACAGTAGTACAATGCATACAGGCAGGTGAAGAATGTCAAAGAAAACAGCTTCCAGATTCATGACTGTCTGTCTGTACAAGTGAAAGGATGTGGTGTTCTTAGCGGGGGATGCCAATGAGGATGAGCGACAAACAGGTCAAGGACAAACTCTCTTCAATAATTAACAACTTTCGATGGCGCAGGAGCACGTTGTGGGGGTGGTTAACTAACTAAAGGGTTCAATTCATCATTGAGCTTTGACAAGGCAATGGACCAATGTTTCTAGCCTTGCTGTCTTGATACTAGTACTAGTGTACCTGGCTTACTTCCCAACAATATTGTACTGTACAAAATATTGTCCTGTAATTAACTGGCAATGCTAAGTAGTAGTAACACTGTATAGTGGGAGTTGCCGTTCCCACCTAGATGCTTTCAGAAAAGCCATGGAGTGTCAATAGAGTAGCTGATGATTAGTGATCAGCTCAAGAACAAGAAGCAAGCCCAGCTGAGCATGTGAACCAATAATGTGGCTAGAAAGGGACTTTCTGTGTGGAAAGGGGGCCGGGATCTCCTGGATGTCAAATGGGCTCTTTTCTGCTTGAGAAAACAAGATAAAGCACACGGAGGAAAAGGCATTGTTCCTAGTGCCGCACTTGAGCGAGAAACTAAACAACCAATTGAACCAAGAAATCTAGGAATGCATCAACATGTTGAACTAAGAAGAAGGCACCGGGTAAAAGTACAAAATGCATCCTAAAATCCAACACACAAAATGGAACACTATATATGCGTAAAGATTTTACAGCGCAAAGTAGTAAAGAAAAGAGGGAAGAACACAAAAGATGGAAAGGCAAAAGGCGGAGTAAAAAGAGCAAGAAAAGGGGCTCACCTTTTGCAGGGACTGGACGCAGCGGGAGCAGCCGGCGTAGGACGCGTTGCGGCAGCTCTTCTCGAGATCCTTCACCGCGGCGGTGGGCGTGGCGTTCTTGGCGGCGGCGGTCCCGACGGCGAACGCGGCGGGGCAGCGGAGCGAGCCGATCTGGTGGAGCCGGATGCCGCAGAAGCAGAGGACCACGTCGCACGTCTTGTTCGGCCCCGACATCTTCACCCCACGCTTCTCCAGCGCGGTGCCCAGCGAGTCCACGCACCGCTGGTTGTCGTACGGCACCATGGGCTCCTCGTCCCCGCCGCCGTCGAGGCCCGCGGGAGCCGGCGCCGGGACGGACAGCGCGGTGCGCGCGTGCGCGGCGAAGAGCCAGGCGGCGAGGACGGGGCAGCAGCGGCCGCGGTCGAGGGATCCCGGCCCGCCACCGGCACCGCACGCCGCGGCAACGCCGCCGAAGAGCTCCACCGAGAGGTCGAGGCGGCAGGGCGGGGAGGAGGACCCCGCGGAGGCGTTGGCCGGCGACTGCGCCTGTGTGAGCGGGAACGAGGACACGTCGGTGGCGCGGGCGGGGGCGAGGAGCGCGAGGAGCAGCACGGCTGCGACGTGTACCGACATTGCCGCCGGCGAGAGGGTGGTGGGCAAGGGGCGAGAAGTGTGGGGCTGTGTTGCCACTGGGGACTGGGTTTTATATCGGCGATGGGCAGGGGATGTTTGCTTTCATGCTTGAGGACGTTTGGGGGCTGGAGATGAAAAAAGGATACTACAACTAAACTATCCTTGATTGAATGGCGTGGTATGAATGCACAATGTACTCCTTTTGTTTTAAATTATTTCACACGCACGCCTTATATAAGTGAGCTAGTACTCTTTTATTTTTTATTAAAAAAATCTTGAAAATTTTGAAATAAATACTATGAAATATGTACTATGTATTTCAAAATTACTAGATACTATGTATTTCAGAAGCCACCTTGGTTCTCCATCCGCGAGACAAGCCTACCTGAATTGGGAAGGTCTAGGTTATGTTCCGCGTGACCTTTCTGACTTGAACGCCCCTTTCACGCGCCAGGAGATCAAGGACGCGGTCTTCTTCTTGCCTTTGGTTAAAGCGCCCGGGCCCGATAGTTTCATTGGAGCCTTCTTCAAATCTTGCTGGGACATCATCAAAAATGATGTCATCAACGCAATAATCCACATGTCGCAGCTTCGTGCAAGCTGCGTCCACCTCATTCCTAAGAAAAATGAGTGCAAGTCAGAAAAATGAGGCGACGACGATGGGCGACTACAGACCGATTAGCCTCATCCACAGCCTTTCGAAGATTTTCTCCAAGATTCTTGCTAATCGTTTGGCCCCTATCCTCCCTGACATCGTCTCCAATTGTCAGAGTGCTTTCGTCAAGAAAAGGAGTATTCATGAAAATTTCATGCACGTGCAAAATCTCATCAAAGAGCTACACTCCTCAAAAAACCCGGGCTTTTTCCTCAAACTGGACATCTCCAAAGCCTTTGACTCTGTGGGGTGGGCATACCTTATTGAGGTGCTGACGGCCATCGGCTTCGGTACCATGTGGTGTGACTGGATCTGCCTCACCCTGGCTTCCTCTTCCTCGCGTGTCCTCCTAAATGGGGACCCTGGCACGGCCTTTTGGCACAAGAGGGGGCTTAGACAAGGCGACCCACTTTCTCCCATGCTTTTCATCCTGGCCATCGATCCCTTGCAGCGCATCTTTGCAAAGGCTGCCCTCAGTGGAATTCTTACGCCTATTCGCTCCCGCACGGTTACATGCAGAATTTCGTTGTATGCCGATGACGCTGGAGTCATCGTCACGCCTAACAAAGAAGAGTTGGTTGTCGTAAAAGCCATTCTAGACTGCTTCGGCAAGGCAAGCGGCCTCGTAACAAATGTGGATAAATCGGAGATCTTCCCGGTACAATGTGGGGAAATAGACCTCGACGACGTGCTCACTGCTTTTCCTGCAAAGCTGGCAAGTTTCCCTGGGAAGTATTTAGGTCTACCTCTTCACTTTCGTCGCCTGCGCAAAGTTGACTTCCAGCCTCTTTTCGACAAGATCGCTGGGAAGCTTCCTGGATGGTACGGCAAGAACATCGCGCGTCCTTATAGCTATGAGCATCTTTGAGGGCATTTGTGCATACATGATGGTTTCTCTGGAGGGTTCTTCAGGACATCTTGGAATGTGGTGAAGGAAGATTTGCTCAGGACAATGAACAAGTTCTATGATCTAAACGACCCTTCCTTCGGGAATCTCAATGTGGCGCATTACTTTTTACTGCCAAAAAAAGATCAACCAACTGAAGTTGCACACTTCAGACCGATCAGTCTGATTCATGCCTTCGGAAAGCTCGTCTCAAAGATACTGGCTTCTAGGCTACAACCCAAGTTGGATGGGTTGATCTCCCCGTGTCAGAGCGCTTTCATCTCTGGCAGAAACATCCAGGACAACTTCATATACGTTCAAAACTTGGCAAAACACTACCATAGGACCAAGACCCCAGTTCTGCTGATCAAGCTGGACATAGCCAAAGCTTTCGACACTGTTTCATGGGAATACATCATTGAAATGCTAGCAGCGCGTGGTTTCCCTCCAAGATGGAGAGACTGGATTGCTTTGCTCTTCAGGACGGTCAAATCAAGAGCTTTGATCAACGGTGTGCCAGGCCGTTTGATCCAGCACCGCCGAGGTCTGAGGCAAGGGGACTCTGTATCGCCCTTCCTTTTTGACCTGGCCATGGAGCCCATGCATAAATTGCTACAGATAGCAACAGATGAAGGCGTCATCTCCAAGCTTCGCGGCAAGATGGCAACCTTCAGGGCATCTCTTTACGCGGACGACGTAGCAATCTTCATCAACCCAACCCAAGCAGATCTGAGTGGTCTCCAACTGATCCTAGAGAGCTTTGAGAAGGCAACAGGCCTAAAAACAAATCTTGCCAAAAGCTCCATCACTCCGATAAGCTGTAAAGGCATAAACATCGAAGATCTGGTGTATCAAGTCGGGATTCCGGTCACACAATTTCCATGCAACTACCTGGGGATGCCCCTATCCATCAAACAACTTACCAAGGCGGACTGGCAAATGTTGTTGGATAAAGTTGACCGCTACCTCGCCACTTGGAAAGCAAAAATGATGAGCAAAGCTGGGAGGCTAGAAATGCTTAACCCGGTCCTGACATCCTTAGCTATGTACATGATGACAATAAACAAAATGCCCGCTTGGGTGAAGAAGGAGTTCGACCGAAGGAGAAGAGCCTGGCTGTGGGCAGGGGAATCATCCTGCAATGGGGGGAAATGCAGGGTAAGCTGGAAAATGGTGTGCAGACCAAAGGCTTTGGGGGGCCTTGGTGTTCATTGTGTTGATGCTTTTGGAACAGCTCTAAGGATGAGATGGCTGTGGCAAAGGTGGAAAGGGGCAAACAAACCATGGACACACATGGTGCTGCCTTCAAACAGGAAGGACCGCGCGCTTTTCGCAGCCGCAACAAGAATCGTCCTTGGGAACGGGCATAAAGCAAGATTCTGGACAGATAAAGGGTTGTTTGATCAAGCCCCATCAGAGATCGCTCCAGACATCTTCAAGATTTCGGTAAGAAAGAATCGCTTGGTAAACGAGGCGTTAAGCGGAGACAGATGGATGATAGACCCGTGCCACCACCTGGATGTGGTGCACATGCCACAACTCGTGAAACTAGCGGAGATGTTAGAGGAGATACAACTGAACAACCAACCAGACGATATTGAATGGAGATTCGGGGACAAAATGACATGCTCTGCCAAAATGGCATACCAACTACAGTTCATCGGGGCAGAAAATACGGACTACAAAAAAATTAAAGGGTGGGCTCCGGCAAGATGCAAGTTCTTCATCTGGACTCTCATGCTGAACCGCGTCCTAACAGCAGACAAACTATTGCAAAGGCAGTGGGAGAACAACTATTTCTGCCCACTTTGTATCAGAAACTTGGAGACACCCACACATCTGTTTTCCGAATGCACGTTCAGCAGAACCATTTGGGAAAAGATGTCGACACACTTTCAGATGGATTCCCTCTGTCCACAAAGGTGGATTGGAAAAGATCTCACCATCCAAAAATAGTATCGGTCAATGGTTGGTAAACAACCCAAGGATAAGCGAAGAAGTATACTCCCGGCTGCACAACTAATAACCTGGGAAATTTGGAAAGAGTGCAATCGAAGAGTTTTCGAAAAAAAGGAAATGGAGCCTAATACCCTCATTAATGAAATAAAAGAGGAAGCCGTCGCCTGGATACTAGCTGGAGCACCGTTACCGCTAGTCGATCAGTATGGAGGAGCTCCTTTCGACCCAGGCTGATATTTTCTTTCTCTATCTTTCATTGTATCATGTTTTCTTATTATGGTCAGCTTTCTCTCTGAGCTAGACCGTGCTTTATCCTTACTTTTGTACTACTCCCCTACTATTGCAATGAAATACAGCAGCTCGCCTGCCGTGATTCAAAAAAAGAGAGTAAGTCTGAAAAATTGATTGACGGTCTTCTCGTTATCGATGGAAACGTTATCTTCCACTGAAAAATATTTTGTTTTTATAAAATACTAAAATATCAAACCTAGGGTTTAAACTCTAGTGTGATGGGAGTGTCATTAGCCTCCTAACCATCCATTCACAATCATTGAACTTGAAACCCTCATCGACATGTTGGTCTGCTAAGTTTTATTGAAAAAGTAAAATCCATTCACAATCATAAAACTTGAAACCCTCATGCGATCTGGTTACTGGATTTCAGGATACACAATTTACAATACTGGAATATAGGTGGCTGCCTCATCGACGATCACTAGCCTCCCTATAGCGATGTATTTGCTAACATGGCGTTGTCTAGAACCCGCATGTCAGCCATGAAAGGTGACAAGCATGTAATTCTTTTTTTTTTGAAAAAATCTCTCAAACCATTTTTCCTATCTGCCTTACCCTTATCCCTCCTCTTTCTATCTCACCTTTCTCCTCGAATCATCCAGCACACACTCGTGGAGCTGAGGCGTTGTCCTGCAGGCTGCAGTAGTTGTCGAGCGACAGGGCATGGCCGCCGATAGCCGAGCGTGAGGCAGTGTAGGACATAGATTCTCATCCCTCCCCTTTGGTTCATCTAAAGGGGGATGCAACGGGGTGGATTGGAGGCCAAGAAGTGCCAGTGGTCGCAGAGTAGAGCGTGGTTACGACTAGATGGCTGGAGCATCACCACCAGGGCATCGTTCATGAAGAAACGAAGGGCGCTGGTGCGAGGAGATTGATAGACTATTTCTTTTATAACCTTTGGAATTTAGCCTTCCCTCCTATTATTTTAAAATAGTCATGCAGGGTCCAAACAGGGCCATGTCAGCGAAAACATCGCTCTACGGAGACAAGTGTCCATCAACGAGACATCCACTTGTATTCTAGTACAGCAAATCACGCATTCTAGAGTCTATTGAATGTATCGTACAAGGGTGCCAAGTTCAGTGATGGAATTTACTCTTGTTTGAAGGATAGCGCTTAGCTTCTTCGAAAATCAAATCCTTATATCTGTAACCATTCAATTAGACCTCCCTAAACCGTACGATAGACTTCATCCCATTCCTGAGAGTATCTACACCAATAGCCCCAAAGGCTAAGAGCATCTCCACCGACTCCCCCAACCAGATCCCCAACGGCCTTTGGGTGTGCCAGGCCGAAAAAGGCCTGCAGAGGTAGCCCCCAGCTGCTGCCGACGGATTGGGTTGCCTAGGAAACCGTATGGCACTTCCTTGCCGCCCTAGTAGGAAGGCACCAGGTTGGGGCTGCCGGCAGCACGCGCCACGTTGGACTGAATGCGTCGCATCGGGCCCCCTTGCCAGCCATTGGATGGACTGATCAGCACGATTAAACTACATTGTGCCGGTTCTGTACCGCCCACACGTTGTGCGCAACACCGGGTTTAGACACCAACGCACAGGCGCCGACAGGTAGATGGCCAACGAGACGGAGTTAATGGTGTTGTGGTTGTTCGGCCTACCCACACCTCCCATTAAACGGGTTGTGCCCATGCCTTCCACCACGCACTACCACTCCTCCTTCTCCTTCTTATTCCTAATAAGTTTTTTGTCGAATTATCTATAGAGTGCAATGACCACGAGATCGGCGGCAGCACGAGCGAAGGCAACGGCAAGTGTGCAGCGAGGGCAACAAACCTCACCCTCGATGAGGCGATGATGCTGCTCGATAACAACCTACTCATGCCGCCAGAGTGGTTGTTAAAAGAGGTTAGTGGCAGATGTGTAGATACGACCCTAACCTCCTCGTCTAAACCCAAACAGTAGATAGATACTCTAAATTTGGTTAGTTTGTTCTGATTCTAATTGAGTTGTATATAAAGGAGTTACCGCCAGTGTATTGAGGCACGACATAATCCAATATATGTTTGTTGTTTTATATGGTATCAGAGACAACACTCCTAACCACCCATGGATCCCACCACATCGCTACCGCCTTCCATAGCACCAGTCAAAATCATCGTCACGTTGGTGCCGCCATCATCATCAAGCTCGATGGGTATAACTTCTTTCTCTAGAGGAATCAGGTCCTGCCTACGCTCTACATGAATGATCTGTTCGGCTTCATCAGTGGATCAAAGGCGACACCATCAAAGAAGGTTGCAACTGCAACCAGAAGCCCTGACCTGCTCGATAATCCGGAGTATCCGCAAGATCAGCAGGTCCTGAGTGGACTGCTCGCCTCCCTCATCCCTTTCGTTCTCGGCTATGTCCAGCTCCTGAAGAGATCAGTGGAGGTATGGATGATCTAGATCGGATGCCTGCGTCGTGGTACAAAGCGCGGATCATGCATCTCAACACCGCGCTGGTGAAGCCCAAGAGGAGGGACATGTCCACGTATAGCTATTACAACCGCACCAAACAGATTTTTGATAGGGTGGCGGCGATCGGCAACCCACTCGGCAACGACGAGATTGTCTCATATGTCCTTGATGGTCTCAGCGACTGCTACGAGAACTTCACCACCTCCATGGACGTACTTTCTGGAAGGAGGATTTTACCCTTAGTGATCTGTATGGCCACATGACTGCCTATGAGGCGTGCACTGGTGATCGCACCTCCAGCAACTACAACAATGCCCAGTTTTTAGCACTCTGCCAACAACACCTCACGCGGCGGTGGGCATGGGGATTTTCCCTGAGGCGGAGGCGAACGTGGATACGGTGATGGCGGCTACGGCAATGTAGGAGGTCACGACAACGGTGGCTACAACGGCAATGGCGACTACAATGGTGGCAACAACGTCTACTATGGAGGCGGCTACAGAGATGGTAGTGGTGACAACTCGGGGCGCGATGGCAATGCACCGGGAGGAGGATGTGGACGCGGTGGGAAGTCCACGTTCCAAATCTGTGGCATCTACAGCCACGTTGCTCTATGCTACTACTCACGCTTTGTCACATCCCAAGATTTTCCAAATCTTGTAATGTGAAAAATAAATGAATAAAATAAAACTTTGTTGATTTTCAGGGTGAGAAGAAACTTTTTGAATCTAATTGGAAACCTTCAAACCAATTTGGATCAAATAGATCCTAAAGGGATTTAAAAAGATAAACATTTAATAAAGGAAAATAAAAATATTTGTATTTACTATTTTTGGATCTTCTAATAAAAGGATTTGGTTTTTAAAAGAAAAGGTGGATTTATAAATAAAGATTATTTTATAGAGCCAAATTAAACCTTGGCCAAGCTTATGAAATAAAATGCTTTGTTTGATAAAAATAGTAAAGGTTTATTAAATAAAATAATAAGGATTTAATATCCAAGTTTATTAAAAATAAAAAAGGTTTTACTATTTTAAAGAAACACTAAAACTTATTTATTTATTTTAAATAAGTTTTCTAAGTATTTTATATTTTCAAATAAAACCTACTGATTTGGTTTTGAAAATATTTAGTTTCAAATGGAGCTTTTTATTAAAATAAAACCCATTTGATTTATTAACTAATGTCCATTTTATTTAATTATAAATGGACTCTAAAATAAAAATATTATTTTGGTAATTGGTTTATGTTGTTAAACAGAACCAAATTCAAATACTTTGTTTGGTGAATGTTTGATTTAGTTTGGATTGTTTGATTTGTTTGTTTGAATTTCAAAACAGAAAAAGAATTAGAAAAGGAAAAAGGTTTTAGGAAGAAAAAAATGGTTTTGGACTCGGCCCAACTGACCAAGCCCAGGAAGCCCAAACAACCAGCCCAGTTCCCCTCATCCGCAGAAAAACGCTTCGCACCCGCTCCCTGACCCGCAGAGTGACTGACTTGTGGACCCCAACCCGCTCTCTCGCTCCACTCACGAAACGACCCCACACCCGAGCCTTCTTCCTCACCCGCGCGACTTCTTCTCCCCAAACCTCGTCGTCGTTTCTGCTGTTTGAATGCGCGCTTGATTCCTCCTTAACCACACATTGATTCAGCCCGTGACTGCGTGCACTTAAGCATCTCTCTTCCCTCTCCATTTCCCCTCGCTCACTCCTCTCTCCCGGCCACAAGGCTGCCACGATTTCACGCGTAAACCCACTCTGCTCCGACGAGCTGCAGCACAAATTCCGGCCGAGCCTCTCCACCCCGTGCCTCCCCAAGCACACGAACTTACTCCCCACTCCCAGGCGCTCCTGCCAGTACCTTCCATTCAACCGCGGGCACCCTAAGCGTCGACTTCGACGATCTCTGAATGCCGCCGTGTCTGCAAGCAACTCCGGCAACCCTTCTGGTAATCACCTGACCACCCATCTTCCTCTCATTCACGCACGCAAGTTCGCCTTGATCTAGCGCATCTAACTGCGTCTTCCTTTTTCCTCGGGGCGAACCACAGCACCATCCTCGACGAGCACCAGGACCGCCTGACGCCGTTCTCCACTCCAGCGAGCAATCGCTACTGTTCCAGTGCGCCCCTCCGTCTGCAAACAGCACGTCGAGCTTCACCACGTCCTTGCGATCACGGTGAGCCTCTCCTCCTCTTCTCTCGCTTCCTGCTTCGCCAGCGCCACCACCGTCTGACCGTCGCCGCCGCGCGCGGCCGTCGAGCGCCGCCAGATCTTGGCAAGATAGATAAGAGCCATTCGATTTAGATCGAAGAGACACGATAGATCCACTTAACAGCGAAAGGGTACGCAACCAGTGCCGTGCGATGAAACTTGATCCAACGGTATGTGTTAGTCGATCCACGCGAAACGTTTTTGATGAATAGGAATCTGACACGTGTCACCAGATTGTTTAAAACAGAAATTTGAATCTGATTTAGATGCAGATTTGAAACTCTTGTAACTTTTGATCCGCACGTCCAAAAATTACAAACTTTATATCGTTGGAATCAGTGGAACAAGCCCTAGACAACCATGCAATTGGTTTAGTAAATAGTATATGTTAGATTGATTGTTTTTATAGAAACATTTGTATGCTTGTTTAGATTGGAAAAATTGTTCAAAAATGTTTTTAGGGTTGAAATCTTGGAAAATTAGTTTGTGGTGAACTTACTGACCCTAGGAACCAACCCATGGATTTAAAAATGGTTTTTGTGAAGTTTAGGAATAAAAACTTGATTTAGCCATTTCTAGCCAAATGAAAATATTGGTTTTGATATGAAAATGTTTTTGGAGTAAAAACTTTGCGAAAATGTTTTGGACCAAACTTACTGACCATAAACACCAAGTTTTGAGAAACAACAACTTATGTAGTGAACAACTTAAGGTTGTTGCTTTGATAAAAATATTTTCCACCACATAAAATAATGATTGAATTTAAAAATGGTTTATGGACTAAACCCTTTTGCAAATGACTTTGCCACTTTGAAAAATGACCACTTTGAGCCTTACAAAGTTTACAAGCCTAGTGGAGACCACCTTTGCAAACAAACCTATCTCTTGCATGCTTACATGCATGACTTAGATCCCATTGTTTTTTGTGTGTGAATTATTTGATTGATTATTTGTTTGGAATGCTAGTTGATATTGTGTTTGCTTGATTGATTGTACTGAAGTTAGAAAAGTGTGAGACTAGCAAGATCAAGGAGTGAACCAACATTCCCTACCAAAAAGGCAAGTTACACTATCATCTAAAGTCGTACTATTTTCATTATACTTAGTGGATTTTGAAACATGCATGAAAAGAATTTCTATACTTATGCTATGCTAAATCCTAATAGGATACCCTATACATTCCTTAGTGAAAACATTGTAGTTGTTACATGCTTAGTCATGCTATATTTTGAAAAGAGATACATGTTGAGATTTTTATGAAGTTGAGAAAAGGACTTGTGTTTTTATATAATAAAACAAGGACTCAATGAACCACCTGGGTGGCCAAGGATACTTTGAGTTTTGGAGAAGGTGGCAACAAAAGGAACCATGTCTATGGCAATCTCTTTGTGTTGTGCTCCAAAGGAAAACACCCAGGAAACTTAGAGATTGAACATGTTTCTCCAATTGTGGCTTTCGTGTGCAACCACATGCTATTTATGGCTCTGGCTTAGTCAACTACATTGGGAAGACCCATGCATTGTATTCAGTTTACTGGACATGAGGACCTGGAATCCTACATGGGTGCTGAAGACAAGCTAGCAATGGTGTATGGGAGGACCCTCTGGAAAGACTTCTCACATTCTCAATCTGCCGGTACTCCATCTTGGTGAGAACTAATCCAGTGGCCACTGGTGGCAACAAGATGGGATTGTGACATGTGGGTAAAGTGTACTACTTCTGCAGAAGTTAATAAAATCTAAGTACTTATCCGTGTCACCGGTTATGAACAATACTGAGCAACTAAAGTTTGAAGCTATGGGAAATCTCGACATTCTAATTTCTAAAAGAAAACTTTTAAAGACTTGATGCACTTGGGGGTACCAAGGAACTCAAGAGTTTTGATAAAATATGATGCACTTGGGGGTACCAAGGAACTCAAGAGATTTTGATGAAAACTTGATGCACTTGGGGTTACCAAGGAACTCAAGAGATTTTGATGAAAACTTGATGCACTTGGGGTTTACCAAGGAGCTCAAGGGATTTTTGACAAGGACTTGAACACTTGGGATTTTACCAAGGAGTTCAAGGGATTTTTGAAAAGGAGATTTGACAAAGGACCAAAACCATTTTGAAAAGATAGGATAAATTATTGCTTTCTGCAAATGAAGCCTTAAACCCTACTTAGCCAAAAATGCATGTAGTAATAGAATCCACTTATATTCCACATAGTAGTGAAACTTGCCAATACAATTCAAATGTATTGACCCTTGTGGCTGTAACTTGAAATGTTGCAGGTTTGATTGCTTTAGATGAGATTGATTGATTGATTAGGATTACAAAGTCTACAACCAACATGTCTACCTGTGGCACTTTGAAGATAAAGGACCCATGCTTATAGTTATTCCGCTACAATGTAATGTAATAGCCAAATGAGCTATGTAAGATGTAATAAAATTATGTTATTCCTGGTTATAAAGTTATATTATGACCTTTGTTTCTTGATATTACATCTTAACTGTGGATGCTAGCTATTGATCCAGGGACTAGCATTGTAAACACAGGGGACTCCACCTTATATTGTTTAAAGGTTGGGGCACTCCCTCTACACGCTTCAACCATGCCATTCAGCCGAAGAACGCCGGCTCAAGCAGCCGGGCAGCCAACTACTGCAACTCCAACGACTACACCAGCAACCCAAACTGGTACCTAGATTCAAGTGCCACCGACCACATGACGAACGACCTTGAACGCCTCTGCACCCATAACAACTACAGAGGCAACGAGTAGATCCAAGTTGCCAACGGTACACACATACCTATCTTGCATATTGGTGAATCTAGTTTATCCGGTTCATCTTGTTCTCTTCGTCTAACCAATGTTCTGCATGCTCCAAAACTTAGTGAAGGGAATATGCCCGAGAGGCAATAATAAAGTGGTTATTATCTTATTCTTTATTTATGATAAATGTTTATTTTACATGCTATAATTGTATTAATATTGAAATGTTAATATATGTATGTTTAATAAATAAAAAGGAAAGTTCCTAGTTATGCATATCTTATAAACTACATCGTTGATTAACAAGATGATCAAAGGTTTCCTGATTATGGACATTGGATGTTGTTAATAACGAGGTCACAACATTGTTGGAATGATGTGATGAACATTCATCCAAAGTATAGCATTACGATCAAGGTCATTGTGTTTATATTTCTATAACATCATACAAAGTAATCTTAGTCCTTAGACCATGAGATCATGTCAATCACTAACACCAAAAGAGTATCTTGATAACATCAAACGTCACACCGTAACAGGATGACTATAAAGATGGGTTCAGTGCTACAAAGGTGTTATATTGAGGCTCATGGATCAAGAGTGGAATTTTTCCATATCGATGATAGAGAGATATACTTTGGGCCCTCTTGGTGATATCATATAGTTAACTTGCAAGCAAGTGATTTGATCACTAGAATGTTATATCACGGGAACAAGAAAAGAGTACATGTCGGTAACGAGATCAAGCTAGGTATGGAGATACTTATGATCGAATCTCGGACATGTAATATATCGCGAGACAAAGGGATTGAGTTACATGCGTATAAGGTTCACACAATCACATAAGTCATCATTGAATGTGTGGGAGTCAGTACGGATCTCCAAGTCCCGCTGCTGATTATTGATCGGATAGGGGTCTCGATCATGTCTGCGTTATTTGCGAACCGTAGGGTGACACACTTAATGGATACCGACACCATTTGGAGCAAATAATATGCCAGAGAAAGAATTACAAAGCGCATGAATTTATTTCACTAGACACCCGAATTGTTTCGGTTGAAATTGTTGAAACTGGTTCTGCATGTGAAATTGAAATATTGTAAGGGGTTTTATGTGAATGTTTGTTAATTAAAGTAATTAACAAAATTCTGAATAAATAAATAAAAGATTTTTTTGTAAATGAGAGCTTGCATTAAATTTGATGGAAATTTAATGCATGTGAGTGGATTTTTGAGTGGAGGCATGTTTATGTGAGTGGAGGCTTTTCATTTTGAGTGGGAGCTCCACCCACATGAATGTGAAAGAGGTGGGGGCAGCCACCATGGCTGGGCGCCATGCCCCTTGGGTGCCCCCCTCTCCCTATAAAAGGTCTCCCTCTCCTCCTCTTATATCACACCTCCTCATGAAGGATCTCTCTCCCCTCTTTAGAATTTCCCCATGGTCTCGGATCAGCGAGATACATGTTCCCGATGGATTTTTCTGGAAGGATTTGTTGCTTCCGCTGCTTTGCTGGAGCGAGAGCACGGAGGTTATCGGGGTATCCGAACGTGTGTACGATCACGGATGCACCACTTCTTTGTGGTGCTGGACTTGATGGTGCTGGACCTGCTGGATCGGATGGACTTCTTCTCGATCTTGAGATCGGCAAGCGTTTGACTATATCATCCACGAGTAAAACCTCGTTAACGCTATTCGGTCTTTGAGGGTATGTATTCTATGGATGTATATCCACCCGTTTCTTGTATCTAGTAGATAGATCTTGATACTTAGTTGTTCCCATCGTAGAATTTTTTTGTTTTCTATGCTGCGAACCCTTCAGTGGTATCAGAGCCGGATCTATGCATAGATGCTTTGCATAGATAGTACACATATGAGAATGTGGGTGCTGATGGCCATGTTATTGCTTCTTCCTTGTACTTTGAATATTGGTGGCATAGTGGGATGAAGCGACCCGGACAAACTTTACATGTTCTCGCATATGAGACCTGTTCCACGCTTGACATGCAAATAGTTTTGCATAAGTGGCTTGCGAGTGTCTGTCTCTCCTACTATAGTCAATATCTGATTTGCAACAAGTTGTCAATAATTTGATTATCATAGTTATGGTTCCATGTTCGTTGGTAAGAACAGTTCTATCTCCGAAAGCCCTCAGCCACGTAAAACTTGCAAAAGATAAATTAGAGGCGTCTAGTTTTTGGTTTTGCCGGGCAAGTACTATGATATGGTAGTGTTATAATTTGTAGTATGGATTGTGTAACACCCCAGTTTTAGTAAATCAATATTAGGGTTTGATTGTCCATCATGATCATCATTTCTTAAAATTGTGCATCGAAGAAATAAATCAAACCCTAAAAACCCTAGCTTTCCCGCTCTTTCTATTTGCAAACACATTCAATTGGTTTGAATGTTGAAAGAGACCCCAAAATTATTGGAGCCCAAATGGATAAAAAGGGCCCCACAATATTTTACTGTGTTTTATAAAATCCTTGGTATTTTTTAAATACTCAAAACAGTATTTGAATTCAAAATACAAAATAGAAATGCAAAACAGAAAATGGAAAAAAATTCTGATATAAAAAATTGAGCAGCAGCCAAACCAGACCGGCCCAGCCAGCCACCTTCCTCTCCTCTCCTTCCTTTATGTCGCGCAGTGCGGGACCCCACAGTCCAGTTGGCACGTACGCGGCCCACCTCTGGCCCGTACCTCTTCGCGTTGATTCATCGTCGTCTTCCCTGGCGACAGCAAGCGGCTCGCTGGAGCGCCGTCGGCCACCCGATGCTGCCACGCGCCATGATCTCCGCTGCCGCCCTGGAGAGGATAAGGACCCTTCGAGCCGTTCCCTCTTCTCCTGATCCTCTCACTTTCCCCATGCTCGCTCCCTCCCACATTCCTTCTCTGACCGCGGGACCCTAGCCGCAGGCTCCACCGGTCGTCGTCGTACCACGCCACCCCGAGCTCCGTCGAGCATGCCCTCGTGACCGCCTAGCCCTCCTCTATATTTTGCCCCAAATGGCGCGTACAAGAGTGGCTCTCAGACGCCCAATCGCCAGCTCCTCCCCGAACTCCGTCCACGCCTCCGATGTCGATTCTGGCCGCGTCCGACCGCGCCTCGCCTCGCCGACCGCTCTGTGAGCTTCACGGTGAGCTGGTGATTCTCCTGGTGCTCTCTGCTTCCTTCCTCGTTTCCTGTTTTGCTCCGTCGACAGTTTCCTGCAAGCACTGCCGCCACCGCTCTCCATAGTCGCGTCTCCGGTGATCACCCCGCAGTGGCGCCACCAGGTTTAGGCTTCCCTCGATGCGCTGTTTCAAATGCACCTCCTCTCACAGCCCCGCTTGCGCTCCTCCACTGTCCCTAGCCGCCTGCCGACGCGCCCTCCGGCGAGTCCCGCGTGGCGCCTGCGTGGCTTGACCGCGTGGACCAGGCCCACCCGTCAGTGGCAGTGGCTAGCTACTGCCCTGGTGAAAAACACCCCAACCGTCCCCTCTGTCCCACCTTTGCTTGCGTGGATGCTAATGTGGCCTCGGCCCCACCGGTCAGTATCTGAGGGTAGACTGAGACTGGGTGTAAAAAGTTTAATAAGCTTTTAATAATTGATTTAATAATTTCAGAATTTGAATAAAACTTGTAAATTCAATATCTAATTATTTATAACTCAGAAAAATACAAATAATATATCAAAATGTTCATAAAAATGAAACCTAGCTATCCAAGCTATAATCATGCATTGATCAACAACTTAAATAACAAGTTTAATTAGAACAACCTAGTAACCCTAATAGGTGATTCCGGAGTTTCTCCGAATTAGGGTTTTCACCCCTCGGAACCCCGATTAATTTGTCGAGCATGATCTAGGGTTAATTTCCAATACAATTCAATTGTCATATCATCATACTTGCTTGATAATTGCATCGATGCCATGTGTTGATTGTTTCCCCTCTCTTTCCGGTGTTCAGTTCTTCGCGGTAGAATACGATATCGAGATCGAGATCGAAGCCCGAGGTCAACACCGTCAAAGATCGAAGATCGGCTAACAATACTTGACCAACTATAATCAAGTCAAGTACAAGGCTTTCGAAGATCTATTTATTTGCTATCAACTGGAAAAGGCAAGCATAGCCCCACCATGATATAACCCTATGATTTCGAAAGCATCTCATTTCCTGCCATGATGCATACGATTCTACTGTGGTCTTTTATGGATAGATAAAGTATCCTATCTATTGCATTACTCTTGTTGAGCTTATATTACCTGATCCACTGCTCCTAGCATAACTAGTTTGGCTTGTGTGCACTACTAGATCTTATAAATGTGTCTGCTTAGCCATGCATAGCTGTCAGTTTTGGTCCATCCAGATGATGTATCAGATGCAGAGAATCTATTATGCCAGGAGAACGTGATGAGATGATATCAGAGGTGATATGAGTTAAACATGCTAAGGCTTGTATGGGAGGCCACGGTGGGATGTGGTTTTTCTAGTCCCATGCTCATCACCACTAGGAACCGAGTTCTTGCCTTTGGAATCGAGATGAGCGTACAGCCACACGGGGCTTGGGAACCTCTCGCCTGGTTAACTTGCCTAGTCTAATCCATGAGTCCATAGTTAGCTATTTGACATCTGCATATATGGATGGGTTGAAGATGGTGCATCATATAGGGCGTGACCAAGGAGGAAGGAGGCTCCGGGAGTACTCCCGATCCTTAGACATAGAGATATGGGCTGATGGGACCCTTTCTTGCAGACTCATGGATTTAGACGAAAGCAAGGTAAAGGTCGTGGACAACCACCCTCTGCCGGCCTTCCAAGGAAGAGGGTTAATGATTTGGCATTAAGAGTCGGTTGGTACGTGTGGGTAAAGTTGTACACCCCTGTAGGGTTAAATCTTTTAGAAAAGTCATGTTCACGGTTATGAACGCTTGGTGACTAGATTCTAAGATCATAGAGAACTTGAACCTAACCATAAAACTTGGTAGATCAATGTGTGCTTAAGTATGCTTCCTCATGGGTACGAGGGGGTGATCCTAGTTCAGGAGATGATGATGATTCAGTGGATATTAAAAGATGATGATCAATATTTCGGAGATGTCGCTCTCTTATCCCCTTTTAAAATATTCTGATTAGACGAGCTTCTTCTCCCTCTTGTTTTACAAACAAAAGATGGATTTATGCAAAACAACTCCACCAGCCATAAGTCTTGCGGAGTACACACTATACTCACCCTTGCTTTGTTAATACTTTTGGCAGAGTAAGTGGTCCCCTGAAGACGAGTTCCGTACTACATCGACATCGACGAGTAGCTTGGGGTTCCCGGCCGGCAGCCTGGAATCTATGGGCTGGGACGTCATCGTTATGCTTCAGGCCTCTTAGGACATTTGTTAAGTTTGCTATACTTAATAGCATAATTTGCCTTCCATTGTTTGATGTTTGTGGTTAGTGACCTCTGCTTGTAATAATTTGGTTCTCTGCTTAGTTATGAGCTTGCTGTAATAAATTTTGTGTCGTAGGGTCACTGTTGTGTTACCGATTCTTCACTGGATATTCTCGAGCTCAAGGTTAAGCTTATGTCAGACGGAGGTCTGGGATTTGTTTAGCCCTGATCCCGGGGGTGTCACAGGTCTTGGTATCAGAGCAGTACCGACCGTTGGAAAACCTTGCTATTGGTCGATGTTGAGTCTAGTGTTTTTAAAAACTATTTTAAAGATGAAAAGTATTTGTGAAAACTCTAGTATGCTTCTTTTTATCCTTATCCAGTTTCGCTCTAACTCTGGGTTATCTTATCTAGTGTTGATTTCAGAAAAGTTTTGATATCTCTTCTAGTCTTTCAAAGCTTAGGTGCCTTCTTGGCATGTAGTTTTTCAACCAGTTGACCTAGTGTTGAGTTCTCTAGAGTTGTATGTGTTGTGAATTCCTTTTTCCCCTTTGCTCTTGTTCATGTGAGAGATTTCTTTTCATCATGATCTTTCTATCTTGTGGACCCACAATATTATATTGTTGGATCTGCAGTGTTCTATTCCAGGCTTCGAGGTTTCCTATCGCCTCGTGTGCCTCCTTTTTGTCGTTTGGGTACTTCGGAAGTCTTATCTTCTTTCGGAAGCTACCTCGTGATTACTATCCTGCAGTGTACGCCATGTCACTCAAATAGTAGTTACTTCTTTCTTTGGGTTTTAACCCTTGAACTTGAACTTAAGATCCCCGATTGTGCTGGATTCTGGTGTTGTGAATCTTATACATGAAGCTGACCTTTAATCCAAGATCCACTCCTTTGACCCATGTCGTTAATGTTCACACATTACCCCAGGATGGCTGGTACTAAAACTCTAGCCTTCAAGCTTGTGGTTATTGTCGCGATTAAACTATGACAGCTAAGGACTTCCCCTACCACATGTTATGGAAGATGTTCTTTAGTGGAACCAAATAGATCACGACAAGAGTACTCCTCAAGAGTCTCGCATCTATACTCGTGACTCTGCCACACCTTTCCCCTTCTTTGCATTGGTTTTCGGAAGATTGATAATCTATGCATCCACATCTCGGGATTCTATCCTAAGCATGTTCTTTCTTTCCTTGTTGTTTTCCGACCTTTGTCTACCAGTTGGTAGCCAAGTAGTAAATGTGCATTGGTGTCTTCCGATGCAAGATACTCTTGTGGTCCATCAAGACAAACCATTTCGGGATGTCTAGGAGAAACAAACTCCAGTACCTCGTCATATCTAGGACCAGGTCAAAGCGTTGTAACCTGCAGATTAAGAGGCATTGATTAGCTTCTATCTGTTCTACCTTAAAGTATCACCCCTTTTATACTAAAGAGGTTGTGCTGAGTTTCATGACCCCTTAATGAAGTGATACTTCCACACATCTTTACTCACCCTCCCTCGAGCTTTCGCGCTCGTGAGTTATGCGTGTGCGTAATAATGTGACCATCTGAGATTCTTAGCAATTTTTATTGTTTTGAACTCCAAGGACATTTGAGTCATTCTTAGCGTGATTGGTTAACCCTATCACCAAGCAAAGGATGATTGTGCTACCAAGTCCGCTACTCTGGTACACTCTCTTCGGTCAAAGAGTTAGGTTTATGCCGAAGCTCTAAGACTACGTCTGCTTGCCTTACTAAGCAAGTTTCCTCTCGAACTAAGTGACATATCGGTGGTTCATGATATTCTAGATGTCTACTAGAAGTATCACCATGTTGCCACATGACCATGTTGTCAAGTTCTTGAGCAAGCAAGTTCTCTGAACTGCTCCTATCTCCAAGGATCCATAATTGGATACCCCTGAACTAGTTGGTTGAGCTTAAACAACAACTTGGAGAGTTGTAAGACAAAAGTTCTGTCCAACTTTGTTCCTTATTAAAGGGATGTCTAGTTTTGTTCGTGCTAAAGAAAGATAGTATTTCCTTTGTGGATATATTATTTTCCCCCACCTTTGATTTGATTTGGGTTATCCTTAAATCAAACTTAGTTCCAAGGACTATCTTGATGATGTTTCTTATCGTGATGTTTCACTTGAGTACATCTTGATGTCCTTTGATCTGACCAATACTTCTGCCTTGTTCAAGCAACATGTGAGTCCATCTTTTTGGAGCGTCTTGATAAGTTTGTTGTTGAGCCCATCGATGACATCCTCATCTTCTACATAATAGATTTGGTTCATATGGAACATTTGGCGTCAATGTTGGAAACTTTCGAGAACCATCTTCGGGTCATTTCGAAGTATGTGTTCTGGATGTTAGTAGCAACCTTCTCTAATTCACGTGCAAATGTTGAAAGATGTTGCCGTGAAGTCGAGAAGAGTTATCTTCCTTTTCCTAAGGACACATGTGTGTTTTATTGTTAGTACCTTATGTGTATGCAGTTGTCTCTCGACAAGTTGCTAATACATGGTTCTATCAATCTAGCTCATTCTTTCAGAGCTTGACACTGTAGGCCATATCTTGAGAATCTAGTAACATTACCTTTGTGGTAAATGTTGAACTGAGTCTGAAATATCATCTCGCCTAACCAAAGTTGAATCTCAAGCAGCAATGATGGTTGTTGTTCCTCAAGGTTTTGACATAGGTCTCATTGCAAGTCTAGAAAAAAATGATGTAATGGTTGACACACTTAGCCGGAAAGACCTTCTGCCATATTCTCTTGAATTCAGCAATAACAACCACTCTTCATGAGGCTTCTTCTATAAATAATTATAGGAGTTGTGCTTATGGTCTCTCTTGTATCCGAAGTCCGACCTTTACTTGATGTTTGATTTCTCGAACATCAAGGAGAACATTTAAAGTAGTGTTGCTAAATGTCTCTCGGTCAATCCTCCAGAACCTTTATGTTGGCAATCATTTTGTTGTACCAAAAAAAATTGAAGTCTGAGAATGAAGTTTCTTTCTTCTTGTGTCATCAGGAATCTTCTTTATTTATTCATCTAGTGGTGTAAAGTGATATCATGATATTTGGCAAAGATCTTGGTAGACCTGGATGAATAAAGAGTTTTCCTTCGTTCTCTCAACCATGTTTTAAGAGTGACTATGATTTTGGTAATCACAAGTTTCGCTTGATACATGTTCCTTGTGACTCATACGAGTCCTCTCCACCAAAATACCTTTCTGTCTTGGCCTTCTGTTGAATGAAAGAGTAACTCTTCTGTGTCAAAAGTAGTTCAACAGCTTGGTTTTGTTGATCCGTATCTCTGCAACCTGAAATCTCTACTTAAGCTGTTTAGTAGAGGTTCTCAATCGAAGTCTGTGGTCATGTTGTTTCTGTTGGAACCTTCCTCTTCAGAAGCTTAAACCCTTCTGAGTTCCATGGTCTCAATCCTTATGAAGACCATCTATCTAACAACTTGAAACCATCTCCTCTTGTTTCTTCTGTCACCTTGATGTGTTTCATGTCGTCACCTCAGAGTTGTTTCTGAACACTCCATCCATGAGTTGACCAGAGATATTATGTGTGTTGTTTAGTGTGTTTCCCTCTTATCTTTAGAGTGGCCCTGTTTCATTTTCTCTCTGTCTCTTTTCCTACCTTTGGAATCTCGGGTCGAGATTCTCGTAAGGGGGATAGAGCTGTAACACCCCAGTTTTAGTAAATCAATATTAGGGTTTCCTTGTGCATCATGATCATCATGTCTTAAAATTGTGCATCGAAGAAATAAATTAAACCCTAAAAACCCTAGATTTCCCTCTATTTCTATATGAAAACACATTCAATTGGTTTGAATTTTGAAAGAGACCCCAAAATTATTGGAGCCCAAATGGATAAAAAGGGCCCCACACTATTTTACTGTGTTTTATAAAAGCCCTGGTATTTTTGAAATACTCAAAACAGTATTTGAATTCAAAATACAAAATAGAAATGCAAAACAAAAAATGGAAAAAAATTCTGATATAAAAAATTGAGCAGCAGCCAAACCAGGCTGGCCCAGCCAGCCACCTTCCTCTCCTCTCCTTCCTTTCTGCCGCGCAGTGCGTGACCCCGCAGTCCAGTTGGCCCGTACGCGGCCCACCTCTGGCCTGTACCTCTTCACGTTGATTCGTCGTCGTCTTCCTTGGCGACAGCAGCTGCAGCCTTGAGCCGCCGCTGCCGCTCAAGATCCCGCCATACAGAGGATAAGGACCCGTCGAGCCGTGCCCTCTTCTCCTGATCCTCTCACTTTCCCCATGCTCGCTCCCTCCCTTGTTCCTTCTCTGACCGCGGGACCCTAGCCGCAGGCTCCGCCGGTCACCGTTGTACCACGCCACCCCGAGCTCCGTCGAGCATGCCCTCGTGACCGCCTAGCCTTCCTCTATCTTTTGCCCCAAACGGCGCGTGCAGGAGTGGCTCCCAGACGCCCAATCGCCAGCTCCTCGCCGAACTCCGGCCACGCCTCCGATGTAGATTACAGCCGCGTTCGACCGCGCCTCGCCTCGCCAACCGCTCTGTGAGCTTCACGGTGAGCTGGTGATTCTCCTGGTGCTCTCTGCTTCTTTCCTCGTTTCCTGTTTTGCTCTGTCGATGGTTGCCTACAAGCACTGTCGCCGCCGCTCGCCATAGTCGCGTCTCCGGTGACCACCCAGCAGTTTAGGCTTCCTCGGCCTTGTTTAGCTTCAAACGCACCTCCTCTCACAGCCCCGCTTGCGCTCCTCCATCGTCCTGGTCGCTGTGGCCGCCCTCGGCGAGTCCAAGGCGCGCGTGGCTTGCCGCGTGTACCAACCCACCCATCGATGGCGGTGGCTAGCTACTACCTGTGAAAAACACCAACCGCCTCTATCCCACCTTTGCGTGGATGCCAATGTGGCCTCGGCCCCACCGATCAAGATGTCGAGGGTAGACTGGGTGTAAAAATTTTAATAAGCTTTTAATAATTGATTTAATAATTTCAGAATTTGAATAAAACTTGTAAATTCAATATCTAATTATTTATAACTCAGAAAAATACAAATAATATATCAAAATGTTCATAAAAATGAAACCTAGCTATCCAAGCTATAATAATGCATTGATCAACAACTTAAATAACAAGTTTAATTAGAACAACCTAGTAACCCTAATAGGTGATCTGGAGTTTCTCCGAATTAGGGTTTTCACGCCTCGGAACCCCGATTAATTTGTCGAGCATGCTCTAGGGTTACTTTCCAATAAAATTCAATTGTCATATCATCATACTTGCTTGATCATTGCATCGATGCCATGTGTTGATTGTTTCCCCTCTCTTTCCGGTGTTCAGTTCTTCGCGATAGAATACGATATCGAGATTGAGATCGAAGCCCGAGGTCAACACCGTCAAAGATCGAAGGTCGGCTAACAATACTTGACCAACTATAATCAAGTCAAGTACAAGGCTTTCGAAGATCTATTTATCTGCTATCAACTGGCAAAGGCAAGCATAGCCCCACCATGATATAACCCTATGATTTCTAAAGCATTTCATTTTCTGCCACGATACATACGATTCTACTGTGGTCTTTTATCGATATATAAAGTATCCTATCTATTGCATTACTCTCGTTGAGCTTATATTACCTGATCCACTGCTCCTAGCATAACTAGGTTTGGCTTGTGTGCACTACTAGAGCTTATATATGTGTCTGCTTAGCCATGCATAGCTGTCAGTTCTGGTCCATCCAGATGACGTATCAGATGCAGAGAATCTATTATGCCAGGAGAACGTGATGAGATGATATCAGAGGTGATATGAGTTAAACATGCTAAGGCTTGTATGGGAGGCCACGGTGGGATGTGGTTTTTCTAGTCCCATGCTCGTCACCACTAGGAACCGAGTTCTTGTCTTTGGACCGAGATGAGCGTACAACCACACGGGGCTTGGGAACCTCTCGCCTGATTAACTTGCCTAGGCTGATCCATGAGTCCGTAGTTAGCTATTTGGCATCTGCATATTTGGATGGGGTGAAGATGGTGCATCATATAGGGCGTGACCAAGGAGGAAGGAGGCTCCGGGAGTACTCCCGATCCTTGGACATAGAGATATGGGTTGATGGAACCCTTTCTTGGAGACTCATGGATTTAGACGAAAGCAAGGTAAAGGTCATGGCCAACCACCCTCTGCCGGCCTTCCAAGGAAGAGGGCTAATGATCTGGCATTAAGAGTCGGTTGGTACGTGTGGGTAAATTTGTAAACCCCTGCAGGGTTAAATCTTTTCGAAAAGTCGTGTTCACGGTTATGAACGCTTGGTGACCAGATTCTAAGATCATAGAGATCTTGAACCTAACCGTAAAACTTGGTAGATCAACATGTGCTTAAGGATGCTTCCTCATGGGTACGAGGGGGTGATCCTAGTTCCGGAGATGATGATGATTCGGTGGATATTAAAAGATGATGATCAATATTTTGGAGATGTCGCTCTCTTATCCCCTTTTAAAATATTCTGATTAGACGAGCTTCTTCTCCCTCTTGTTTTATAAACAAAAGATGGCTTTATGCAAAACAACTCCACCAGCCATAAGTCTTGCGGAGTACACCCTGTATTCACCGTTGCTTTGTTAATACTTTTGGCAGAGTAAGTGGTCCCCTGAAGACGAGTTCCGTACTACATCGACATCGACGAGTAGCTTGGAGTTCCATACTTTGTTAATACTTTCTGCTCAGTTATGAGCTTGCTGTAATAAATTTTGTGTCGTAGGGTCACTATTGTGTTACGCTTATATCAGACGGAGGTCTGGGATTTGTTTAGCCCTGATCCCGGGGGTGTCACGTATTGATACTATTGATAATTATAATATGACAAAGTGTAAGTTCCATAGACCTTAGGCTTACACATATAGGAATGATAAAGATCATTCCACGATGCACAAGATAGAGATCAAGTGCAAGAACCATATCATATCACTGTAGCATATGATGTTTGTTTGCATCTTATATTTCTTGTTTGGCGTTTTATTAGCATTATAAGATGATCCCTAATTTAGATATCAATATAAAAATGTGTTCTTCCTTAATTATGCACCGCCTATGTTTCGTCGCTTCAAGACATCATGTGATGATCGGGTGTACTTGAATTCACGAGCATATCTCGGGTGTAAGACAGTTTTACACACGCGAATACTAAGGTTCTTACTTGGCGAGCCTAGCATGTACAGACATGGCCTCGGAACACAGACCAAAAGGTTAAGCATGAGTCATATGCTTGATATGATGTCCATATAGATGCTCGCCTTTAAATCTACACTGACTCACATGATGATCGGACTTAGTGTAGTGGACTTGGTTCATTTAATCACCAAAAAGACACGAGGGGTGTAGTTTTTGAGTGGGAGTTCATTTCTAATTTGGATTAGTAGAACTCAATTTATCATAAATTATATCAAAGTGAATTTGCATAATTTGTTGTATTCATTGACATTCATTCACCACCTGTTATGGTTAGTTGTAATTGAGATAATAGAACTATATAATTCTGGATATTTACTTTACGAACTGGTATCGTATTGTGTTGAGTGTCAATCTAAAGTTTAAAAGTCCTATTGCAAACTTTCAGCAAATTCCATCTACTCCGTGAAATTTAATAATTAGTATTAAAACGAGAGTAACAATTCCAGTGTTAGTATCTAAAGTATCATGTTTGCGTCCATGATTTTTGATTCTTTTAAATATCAAGGTTATCTAGGAGCTGAAAGAATTGTTTCAGAAACCATCATGTGGGGAAGATATAATGATATCTAAAACAATGTTTTGGTTGCAATATGATAGAGTATAATATATGTTCTCATATTGGATGAGAATTTGGAGATGCTAGACATCCTAATCATCCAAAATGGTTTTGGAAAATATCGTTATACTCACGATTCGCCTTTATAAGCTACATTAGTTTGATCACGAAAGTCGTCATGATAAGGATGAATAGAATATGTATGTAAAGTGTTTACTACACTAAAAGATTACTGAAGAATGGATTTTGAAAGAACGCCAATCATTTGATGATGGTGATCTACTTCAAAGTGCAAGTCCAAAGGTATTAGTATTTAGATATACACGCTTTGGACTATGTGTCATGTATATGGCGCCACTATTGATGTTGATAGTTTCTTTTAAAAGGAAATGCTGAAAGAGAATCTATAAAATATATTTGGCAAAAAAGAGAAGACTGGAAATATCCAGTTTAGGTATATAGATGATATACATGTTATGGATGTATTCTTTGCTTGTTAAACAATATGGTTCTTGGGTATTGAATACCGAATTGGTTGGTATGAAATTTCATACAGAACAACGCAATTCATGAACTACAATGGCCTAAGTGACTAGTAAGAGAATATGTGATGATGTTCATTGAAAACAAACAAACTGTTGTTTGTATTTCTCGTTGACATCAAAGCCTGCCTTCAAGATTTGTTTTAATAATTGTTATTTAAATCAAGTATCATGAGAACAAAGATTGTTCAAATAATTACCGTATTCCATATAAGATGGATGATTTACAAATCTAGTTGGAGAAATTACATCCATAAAACTAATGTTAAAATGTTGCAAGACAAATGATTGAAAGATCACTTACAAAGTGACATCGCTGTTTAAATTATATTGGAAAGAAAACATGAAGAATCTCCATATTCATGAATTTTTGGAGTCTTTGATTTGTTCAAATGACGCTTGTGAGACTTTTCTCGCGATAATTAAAACTTTGTTCAAAGGCCAAAGAAGAACGATCGACTAAATTATTGGAATTTATACATATCGATATATGTAGTCCATTATGTGTAGTCATAAGAGATGGATTTCAACTTCATATGCTTTGTCCGGAAATTTGAGTGAATATTCACTTAATGAGAAAGAAGTATGAAATATTTGAAAAGCTTCAAAGACTTTCAAGATGAAGTGGAAGATCATTGTAACAAGAAAATAAATAGTTTATGATTTTATCATAAAGGGATTTATTTGAGTTGCAAGTTTAGCAAAACACCTAGATTTGCATCTCTCGAAACACCATTGGAATATGGAGTGTTTGAGATTTGTAATGAAACCTTGTTTGACATGGTTGGATCAAAGGTGTTATTTATAAAACTGTCATTATATTTTAAAAAGATTAAAGCTTTAGAGACTACCGCTTTTACACTAAAAAGAGCATCATCGTTATCCGTTGAAATGACAGCATAAAGGTTATGGTTTGCGATAAAACCCAAGTTATCCTTTCTTAAATTTTGGTACGCTAAGCATAAGTAAGATGTTTACAACCAAAATCGGATGAGCATGTCTTTGTAGGTTATTTAGAATAACCATTGGGTATTCCTCCATAACACCGAAGACAAAAGAGTTTGTCGCTTAGAACATCAAGTTTCTTGAAAAAGGATTTTTTTGCAAAAGTTAAGTGGAAGGACAATAGAACTTTAATAAGGTTAACGAACCTTAGCTATATTTGCTAAGTTGCGCAACACCAGAAACAACCACAATGCTCATGGCTCACGTGCCTCAAAGGTTGTGGTCACGAAGGTCTAAGTTCCTATTGAACCAAGTAGGTCGGATAAATAATCAAATGCTAAGATTTGAGATTAAATAATTGTTGTTTAACAATGATGAACTGACTACATGCAAAGAAGAGATGATGGTCCCTGACTTCATCAAATGGCTTGAATCCATAAAATCTGTGATAGTCCCATACATGAGAAATCAAGTTGTTTGAACTTGGAAGACCCTCCGAAAAGGTGTAAAAACCTATCGGTCATATTTGGATCTATAAAGAAACAGACATGGATGTTTCACATCTATGAAATAGTCGACATGTCGTAAATTATTTTACGCCAATGTTCATAGAGTTGACTATGACAAGATTTTGTCTTTCATAGCGATATTTAGTCTAGACGGATTAATGTAGCAACCACTACATATAATTGGGTATATGGTAGTTGAATAAACAAACAAAAAGTTCTTCTAATAGAATGGTTACCTTGGACGTGTACACGACACGTTCCAAGGGGTTTTGTTAGATTCAAAGGATGCTAATAAGGGCATACAAACTTCAATGGTTGAAGTAAGCATCGCGGAGTTGGAATCTTCACCGTGATTAAACTGTTAAAGAAGTTTAATTTCATCAGGAGACGATGAAGATGCTTGCATTTGCAAGAAATTAAGTGGGAGCACTAAGACATATTTCTAATACATTATGTGGAGGACATCTTGTTGATTGGAAATGATGTATCTTTTATTGACAAAGGTAGAATTTCATTTTGATGAAAGACTTAGGCAAAACCCGAATATTAAGCATGAATGTCTATATGGATAGACTGTGACGCTAATATGGTTGTGCCAAACATACATTTATGAGATATTGAAGAAGTTAAATATGGCAACGACGAGAAAAGGTTCTTATCGCATGGAAAAGAATTAAATCGATATTCAAGTGTATCGACACTTGATAAGTGAAACAAGATTCAAGTGCTTTGACACTTGATGAGTGAAATCACAAGAATGTTTTGATCAATCATACCATGATATGTACACATCCAGATATGTCCTATGCTCTAAGTGCTATGAGCATATACCATAATGAATCATAAAAAAATCATTGGACGATAGTAAGGATATTCTTATAATCTTTTGGAAGAATTAAGAATATATTCTATTTGTATAAGAGACAAATAGTTTATTGAAAAATGATACTAGTTTTGTCACAAGATACAAATTAAGTTTATCTCAATTTAAACTATGGGTAGCACAATGAAATGGAAAAAAATTTCCATGACGGATTTGGATGAATTCCAAAGTTAAGACATTGTGACGGATACTACAATAAAATACTAAGTATATGACTGCTATAGCAGCAGCAAAGGAGGGCATTTGTGTCAAGTAGTTTGTTATCAAACTAAGGTATGGTTCACAACGGGCTAACACTAAATATATATTGTACGACAATAGTATCAACATGATTTAACCCCAAGGAACTAAAGGTCTCACCAAAAGACCAAAATTATACAATGCCATCTCATTAGAGAATGAGTGAAGCGTGAAGACGCAAAGACATGCAAATACACACGGACCTGAAAGCGTCAGATCCATAGATTATGTTAACCACTTGCAGTCACGTATATGGAACACCGGAAAGCCATAGGTTTTCAATACGCAAAGAGTTTTCAAACTATATTATTGACTCTAGTGCAAGTGGGAGATTGAAGGAATATGTCCGAGAGGCAATAATAAAATGGTTATTATCTTATTCCTTATTTATGATAAATGTTTATTTTGCATTCTATAATTGTATTAATACGGAAACGTTAATACACATGTGTTTAATAAACAAAAAGGAAAGTTCCTAGTTATGTCTCTCTTATAAACTAGCTCGTTGATTAACAAGATGATCAAAGGTTTCCTAATCATGGACATTGGATGTTGTTAATAACAAGTTCACAACATTGTTGGAATGATGTGATGAACATTTATCCGAAGTATAGCATTACGATCAAGGTCATTGTGTTTATATTTCTATAACATCATACGAAGTAATCTTAGTCCTTAGACTATGAGATCATGTTAATCACTAACACCAGAAGAGTATCTTGATAACATCAAACATCACACTATAACATGGTTACTATAAAGATGGGTTCGGAGCTACGAAGGTGTTATGTTGAGGCTCATGGATCAAGAGTGGAATTTGTCCATACCGATGACTGAGAGATATACTCTGGGCCCTCTCGGTGATATCACATTAGTTAGTTTGCAAGCAAGTGATTTGATCACTATAATGTTATTTCACGATAACAAGAAAAGAGTACATGTCAGTAACGAGATCAAACTAGGTATGGAGATACCGATGATCGATTTTCGGACAGGTAATATATCGCGAGCCAAAGAGATTGAGTTACATGCGTATAAGGTTCACACGATCACAAAAGTCATCGTTGAATGCGTGGGAGGCAGTACGGATCTCCAAGTCCCGCTGCTGATTATTGATCGGAGAGGGGTCTCGATCATGTCTACATTATTTGCGAACCGTAGGGTGACACACTTAAGGGATATCGACACCATTTGGAGCAAATAATATGTCAGATAAAGAATTACAAAGCGTAGGAATTTATTTCACTAGACACCGAAATTGTTTCGGTTGAAATTGCTGAAACTGGTTCTGCATGTGAAATTGAAATGTTGTAAGGGGTTTTATGTGAATTTTTGTTAATTAAAGTAATTATTATTTTTTGAATAAATAAATAAAAGAGTTTATTTAAATAAGATCTTGCATTAAATTTGGTGGAAATTTAATGCATGTGAGTGGATTTTTGAGTGGGGCATGTTTATGTGAGTGGAGGCTTTTCATTTTGAGTGGGATATCCACCCACATGAATGTGGAAGCGGTGGGGGAAGCCACCATGGCTGGGCGCCATGCCCTTGGGTTCCCCCTCTCCCTATAAAAGGCACCCCTCTCCTCCTCTCATATCACACCTCATCGTGAAGGATCTCTCCCTCCTTTAGAATTTCCCCATGGTCTCGGATCAGTGAGATACATGTTCCTGGTGGATTTTTATGGAAGAATTTGTTGCTTCCGCTGCTTCGCTGGAGCGAGGGTGCGGATGTTGTCGGGGTACCCTAACGTGTGTGCGGTCATGGATGCACCACTTCTTTACGATGCTAGACTTGATGGTGCTGGACCTACTGGACCGGATGGACTTATTCTCGATCTTGATATCGACAAGCGTTCGACTATATCATCCACGAGTACAACCTCGTTAACGCTATTTGGTCTTCGAGGGTATGTATTCTATGAATGTATATCCACCCGTTGCTTGTATCTAGTAGATAAATTTTGGTACTTAGTTGTTTCTATCGTAGGAAATTTTTTGTTTTCTATGCTGTGAACCCTTCACTTAGCAAAAACCTTTTGTCCACACATAATCTTGCTGATGATAACAATTGTCTTGTTGAAATTCACCCTTGTTTGTTTTTGTTAAGTATCACGCCAAGAGGTCAACTATTCTTTAAGTTAGTTTGCGTGGTGGCCTCTACCAGTTCCACCATCACATCATCGTTCACCATCACATCTTCTGCAAGCCTACTCCACCTCACCATCAAAGGAACCGTGGCACCACCGACTCGAGCACCCTAAGCCCCATCGTTCAAACTATTCTTCACACAAATAAATTAGGATCTCTACTGAATAATGGAGTGCCACACGTATGCGATACATGCCACCAGGCAAACTTGATCAACTGCCATATGTAGCCTCTAGTCGTGTTTCCCTTTCTCCTTTAGAACTCTTTCATATGGATATATGGGGCCTACCAACTAAATCAGCTAGCAGGTTCAAATATTATGTCAGTTTTCTCGATGATGTTAGTAAATTTACATGGATATATTTGTTGAAGTAGAAATGTGATGTTGAGCATGTGTTTTACCAATTTCAAAAGGAAGTTGAACTCACTCTTGGCACTAAAATTCGCCCGGTACAATCCAATTGGGGAGAAGGGTACCACAAACTTCACACTTATTTCAAACAAACAGGCATCACTCATCGCCTCTCATGCCCACACACCCATCAGCAAAATAGACCCATTGAGCGCAAACATCGTCATCTTGTCGAAACCGCTTTAGCCCTCCTTGCTCAATCCTCCGCACCTCTTCGGTTTTGGGATGATGTCGTTTTGACGGCCTGTTATCTAATTAACCGAATGTCCAGCCACATCATCCACAATATGAGTCCCTTCACAAAATTATTCAAGAAAAATGTCGATTATTCATTCCTTCACGTGTTTGGATGCGCATGTTGGCCAAATCTCCGGCCATACAATAATCGTAAACTTAGTTTTCGTTCCCGCATGTGTGTTTTCATAGGATACAATGCTGATCATCTCGGTTTTTGATGCCTTGATCGATCTACTGGACGCATTTTTGTGTCTCGTGATGTCGTTTCGAACAAACACATATTTCTGTTTCTATCGATTCCCCTTCGCTTTCTCCACCCATCAAAGAGGCAACCCTCCTTCCAGAACTATATACAATTGATCCTCTATGCCTCGATACAACAAGTACTACTAATGGTTTTGTTTCTACTCTTGTTTCAGGAAACTTGGAGGTACCGGTGCACGTCGATCTCCCTGCCATGCCCGAGCCGCCTCAAGTTCGATCAGGAGGCGATGTACCATGCATCCCATGATGTGCCACCCCCGAATGAGGCCCATGATGGGGGTGATTCTCCTTTGCACACCCCGTCACCGACCGCTCATGGCCCGTCCCATGAGCCATATCCCGCTTCATCGGATTCGTCTCCAACGTCCGAGCCAACTCGCTCCTCTGCTACTGATTCTACACCTGATCTTCCCGCTCGCCGCCTTGTCAAGCCGGTGCGTCTGTTTGACAGGATCATCCGATATGACACCAAGAAAAGGGCATTTGCGGAGGAACCATCCTCGCATGTCGATGTCTTGGTGGATCATGCATGGAAATCAGGAATGGACGAGGAGTTCATGGCCCTTCACATCAATCATACCTGTCGGTTTGTTGATCCTCCGCCTCGTCGACACATTGTTTGCTGTAAGTGGGTGTTCAAGTTGAAACAGAAAGCCGATGGATCCGTGGATCAATACAAGGCTCGGCTCGTCGCTAAAGGGTTCATGCAAAATTCAGGCATTGATTACACAGATACTTTTCCCCTGTTATCAAACTCACCACCGTCCGACTGATTTTGTCTACCGTCGTGTCCATGGGATGAACTCTCCGTCAAGTTGACATTCAGAACGCGTTTCTCCATGGCGACATTCAGGAGGAAGTGTATATGTATCAGCCTCCAAGGTATTTTGACAAGAATCACCCAAATTGTGTATGTCACCTTCAGAAGTCATTATGTGGATTAAAGCAATCGCCAAGAGTTGTGGTATTCTAAGCTGAGCTCAAAAGTATAGTCTTTGGGATTTGTTCCTTTACATGAAGATACTTCCATGTTTGTCTTTGTCAATCAACAAGTTATCATATACATGTTAATTTATGTAGATGATATTATTATCACCTGATCCTACATACAAATTGTTAGTACTTTGATGAAGAATTTGCGAGATTCATTTGCAATTAAAGATCTTGGAAAGCTGTCATTCTTTATTGGCGTTGAGGTGACAGATACAGATAGTGGGATATCAGTGACTCATGCCAAGTATGCAGCAAATATTATCTAACATATGAATATGCACAATTGTCGAGACATCACCATGCTATAATCCTAAGAGAAGCTCAGTAAGTCTAGAGGAACACTGCTAATAGATGATATGGATTTCATTTACAGGAGGACAGTTGGTGCCTTGTAGTATCTTTGTCTCACCAGGCCGTATATCTTGTTTGTTGTAAATCAAGTGTGTCAATTCCTAGCTTTAACAATGGATGACACTAGTCAACGTACTACGATATGTCAAGGGGACAGTGAATCTTAGACTTCAGATTAAGAGATCGACATCAATTGAGCTTCGCGTCTATAGAGATGCAGACTAGGTGGGATGCCCAGATAGATGATCGACGGTCTACTGGTGGCTATGCAGTGTTATATGGACCAAATCTGGTGTCACGGAGCTCACAGAAGCAACCTATTGTTTGTCGGTCTAGTACAGAGGCGGAGTATAAGGCCATTGCAAATGAATAGCCAAAGTTACATGATTCCAGTCAGTTCTTAGAGAACTAGGAGTGTTTTAAGCTCAAGCTCCGACTTTGAGGTGTGACAATCTCGAAGCCACACTTCTCACAACTAATCCTATGTTTCACACACAAATAAAACAAATAGAAATTTATTTCCACTTAATATGAAAGAAAGGTGCAGCGGGTGCACCGAAGGTTCAGTTCATCTCCTCTCGAGATCAGCTAGCAGATATTTTCACAAAGGCGCTTGGTCGAGATGTGTTTGATTGCTTGAAATTTGAGTTATGTTTAGCTAGTACAGGTTTGGATCGAGAGGGGCTATTAAAATAGGTTAGGAGAGGATATGTAGATACAATCCTAACATGCTCGTCTAAAACCAAACGACCCAAACTTTGGTTAGTTTGTTTTGATTCTAACTACTTGTAAACCCTAGCTCTTTGAGCTGTATGTAAAGGAGTTACTACCAGTGCATTGAGGCACGGCACAATCCAATCTATGTTTGTTGTTTTATAGTGGTGACTTCCTAGTGGTTGGAACACCTCCAACGACGGGAGTCCTATCCCGCCGCTTCCATGTGTCGTTTCCCTCCTTGGAGGCATCGCCGAGGTGTGTGTGTGGGTCGACGACTTTTATTATTGTTGCGTCCCTCTCATTGCTGAGGATGGCCACCTCTTCATCATCATCATTTTCGACTTGTACGGTAAGAGGCGGATTCGCTGCTGAAATTTCAGCCCGTCAGTGGTTGTTGGAGTTTAGGGGGCTGATGTCTGGAAGAAAAAAATGGTAGCTACCAAAAATAGGGGTGAGATAGGTAACACCAAACATTGATTTTTACAAGTTCTTGAGGATTGAAGGTGGGATAGATAGTCTCCTCGATGCTCTTAGAGCATCTCCAGTGTCGTCCCCCAAACAACATCCGGCGAAAGCGCCAGACCAGTCATTCAAGGCATGCCGAGCCATGCCATGTTTGAGCCATGCATGTTCCTAGTCGCGTACCCCAAACAACTTCATTTAACCAAACGAAATTCATTGAAAGTATGACAAAATTTATACACAAGGTGAAATTTGACTAAACATCAACGTAAACTAAATGTAATAAGTGTCGTCGTTCCTGTCAAAGGGACCGGCCTCGTCGTTGCGCTGGCGACGCTGCTTGGTGTCCCACTTGGCCTGATTCTGGGCCTGCCTCGCCTGTCGTGCTTCCACCATTAGGCGGCACACAGCTGCCTCTTGGTGGAGGCTTGCAACGCGTCATCGGTCATTCCTCTCCGCCTCCCTGCGCTCGCGCAACTCCCGGTAGAACTCCTTTTGAGCAATCCGGGCTTGCTCGTGAGCGGCGGCAGCAACCTCATTCGCCGAGTTAATGCGAAGAATCCTACCACGCACACTCTCCACGAGGAGGCGTGCGTTCTCCTTCGCGGGAGCCTCTTCAAGTTGCTGGCTGACCTCCTGGTGGAGACGGTCCTTGTTGCTCCTCTTTTGCTCGGTGGGGATGACACGCTGTACTGGTCCTCGTCCGTCGTGGAGGAAAAGTCAAACTTCTCGGAGTCATCATGGTTCGAGGAGTCTAGCGGGAGTTTGGTCCAGCAGCGGGGAGCCCGGCGGTGCCTTGGGCATGGGAAGCCTAGCCCAACAGGTAAGCAGGCGACAATGCATGGCGCTAAGCAGACATGAGAGCTTGGGGGCAAGAATGAAAGAGGAGGCGAGCTAGGCGGGGTTAGGGTTTGAGTTGTGGATGGAGGAGAGGCGACAAAGGATGTATTTGTACGCCAGAGTAGGAAGCGCAACCGCTTGCTCGCATTAACGTCGTCGTAGAGTGTGAATAGAATGGACGTTGCGCCTGCCACTCGCCGCCACGGTGTCGAGACAACTCTCTGTGTTGGACAGGTGCCACTACAGTGACGAAACGACTCTCTGCACTGGCCATATTAAGCCATCACAGGGAGATTGGTCACGACATAAATTAGACTGACCAGCAGCTATGCCAATGATAGGGCTGGCCCGCCAACGCCAAGTCGCTTGCACACCTGCAACATCCCCTATGTAGCCGTGATGGCCTCGGCATCGGACAATGTATTGGGACACACGGCACATAAACGGCCTTTGAAGCACATAGTTGTGCGTGTTTCTCTACCCGACGTGCCCTAAGGCCGTTGGGGGACGGTTTTGGGAACGCGACTGAAGATTTCTTATCTCTAATATAATTTTCACATGAAAGGGGTGTTCCAAGGAAGGTGAGGTGAACAACAAATTACAAATATATCTTTTTCAAGGATGTACATGTTCATGTCTTACATTGTGTAAAAATTATTATTAATAAAAGATATATATTGTGCCCTGGATTAAAAAATAAAGACAAATGCTCTAGAACGTCAAGATAGAAAAAGAAGTAGGATTCAGGTGTTTTGATTTTGACCAAATCGTAGTACTCCCTCCGATCCTAAATAAGTGTCACGGTTTTGAACTAACTCTAGTTCAAAATGGCGACACTTATTTAGGATCGGAGGTAGTAATATGAAACGGCGGATGCAGCTCGATGTAGTACGAACAGGGAGTTACTAGCAGGCACGCACGCGCTGCCTCTCGGTAGAGGCGGCACGAGCAGAACCCTCAGCCGTCGTCGCCCTCGACTTCTTCTCCCACCTCTCCCCCGCTGTCACCGGAGGACGCCGGCAGGCAAAGTCCGGCCGACCGACGGTGGCAGCGGGGCTGCTTCCTCGCGTGGTGGCCTCTCCCCCGTAGGGAGCCCCTTGGGAGATCGAAGGTTGTCTCCCCGACGACGATCTGATGGCGGCGGGGTTTGGAAGCCGGGACGGTGGCTTCGGGCTTTGATGGAGGTTCTCCCTCGGCGAATGGCGGTGCGGGTCGTATCTGCTGCCAGGGGCGTAGTCCTAAGGTTTCTCTCACGTCAAGACGAAGATCTACCTTCAGCCTGTTTTCATTGATCTGGTGGCAGTATCGTGTTCCGAAAGGCTCCGTCGGCAAACTCCCATGGACGATTCATGTCTGGAGATTGCTGAAACGGATGGGATTTGGTCACGCGCAACCGGTGTTTTTCTGACCGTTTGGTTTCAGAGAGAACGAGGCGAAGCTCTGCAGTCTGTTGCCATCATAGAACATGTCTTTAGTTCCATAATGAAGTCAGTGTGCGGAGAATGTCATGTAATCCAAGATTTGTGGACTAGCTATGATGGGTCGACTCCTGGTGGCGATGAGGAATTGGCTTGGTGATTCGTGAATTGTAGCAGCGGCATCGGAAGGTGGGGGCAGCAGCACATGAGGAGTTTACAGTCTTACCTTGCAGGGTGAAAATCCAAGGTCTGGACTTAATTGGTTGTGTCTGGCAATGACCTTATTAAAGGCATTGTTTTGTGAGCGAAGACTTTCTCCAGGGTGAAAACCTATGATCTTTGATCGGGCGACGACGGTGTTCGTGCCCTGTTTCCTTCTTAAAAACGTCGGTATTGGAGATGTTGGACTTCTGGTGTTGTTTTTGTGTGGGGTTAGTGTCGCTGCTACTCTTATCGCTGTAGTAGGGTTTTTCCTTTTTATAATTCTTTTTTTATTGTGTGCATCTATAATATCAATAGGATAATACGTTGTTCAGAGGCTGTGTATAATTAATATCATTGCGATATTAATATATGTTCCTTTCAAGAAAAAACTTCAACGTAGTACTAGGATGGATGTTTTAGAAAAATAAAAATAATGGAGATATATGCCGACAATGGCTAGCATTGTTTTTAATCTATGGATGCATATGCGCCGGGAATCATCTGGTCATACTCGCGTGATGGAGTACATTGGTAATTTGGGAAGCTATCGTCGCTTCATCAGTGATATAATTGGGAGGAAGAAGTACAGAAACAGGGCATCAAGTATTGAGTGCTGAGCTGATTTCCTCCTCATGTCTTACGTGCCATGTCCTTGCAGCAGCCAGGGACGAGGGAGTCTTACTCGAGATCATCTGTGTTTCTGCTGACCCATAGTAAGGAAAAAAATACTGATCACGGCAAAGATAATCTAATTAACCAGAGCAGCTCCGCCGGTCTGCACAGTCCCAAACAGTGTAAATAAAACACGGTCCAAGAAAAGCTGTCGCTAGTACGTAGGGCAACGGCTGAGCTGAGCGGAGCAGGTCACAAGCTCACAGTTCAGGCGTTGGAAGCTTTTCTCCGGTCGCAGCTCAACCACCTCTCCACGTGAACGGGCGCGCGAACGGAGCCCACCGTCCGTCTAGCTCCAGCAGCAGCCACCCTCTCTGTCCGGCCCTGTCGGCTGATCAATCATACACTAATCTCTTGGATTCCAGACCGATGTACTGTCAGTTAAATAATTTAACCTGTGCCCTGTTGAGTCGGTGCGTGCGAGTTTGCTTGACTAAGAAAATGAATCCAAGAAAAAACACTGACATTGGATAAAATCTGTAACCAACCCACGGTCTCGACCGTCTTGGTCGCGGGTCGTCGTGCGTATTTGGAGTTTGCTTCTACAGCAAGTGAACGGCAGCATCACTTTTTCTGCCAACAGTAAGACGGAGGGAGTAGTAATCACAGTATGTTTCGTGTCATTTGTGACCCTTGTCAAGATGTTGGCTTCATCAATCGAAGGAAGTTGAGATGATAGAAGCTTTTTGGCATCTTTCATGGAAGAGTCCATGCTTTGCGGTGAAGTAAATGACGCAAAATCACCGCATTTAGACAGTGTTGTCACATAACCATCATCATAAAGACCATTTCGGAGGCTGGTTGTCAACACATTATACTGATTTCAGTAATCAGTTGTCTTAAACCGTTTTCCAACCAATGGGACTCACTGTTAGGTCCACGTGGCAAAGATAGACAATAGGCAACGAACATTTTCATGCCAATTTATACTAAGAGGGATCTTCATAATTTTTATCTTCTAATTTTGTGTCCCACTAAAGGCATGTTTGATTCAAAGGATTTTAAAAGCACATGAATAGAAAAACTGCAGGAATGGTATGTCATGACATATGAAATCCTACAGAAACGAATAACACTGAAATTAACTGCAGAAGTCGTTTGATTGCACCACAGAAAAAACACAGAAAATTTGTATATAGATTGAGTACATGGGTATAGTTGTCATAGAGACATAGAAAATTTTCCAAGAGGTCTAACCTCTTGTTAGAAATCCTATAGGATTGTAGTATATGAAATGAATCCATAGGAATTTTAAATGGTTCAATCCTTTGAATCAAATGGTCTCTAAAGAAAAAATCCTATGGATAAGAATCCTACAAAATTCCTTTGTAAATCCTTTGAATCAAACATGACCTAAGTGGTTTTAGGAATTGCCATCGCCTGACCCGCTCTCCTTCTCCACAGCGCTACTGCCGCTGGCCTGCTCCGCTCGCCCATGGCTTCCTTCGACCATAGGAAACCTAGCCCTCGCCACTCCTTCTTCCTCTTACCCTTGCCCTCATGCGGGTCGAAACCCTAGCGTTGGTCACCGCCTCGCCTGGCCAATGTAGGCCTCCCAGAGCTCCCCTGAGATGTCATGGAGCTCCGTCTCACCTTCCCCATCGAAGGAATCATCGATGCCTGCCCCAATCATCGCTGACGTATAGCTAGAGCAGATCGACACCGTCACCTTCCTCCTCTACTTCGTACCAGCAATGCCTAATCAGCCCCCCTTTCTCCCTAGAGCACCCCACAACGGGGCAACATCTGTTACAAGGGCCGACGAGAGGGGCGTTGGAGCTCGTGGTGGTGACGAAATGGAGGAGCTGCTTCCACTCCACGAGTCGATCATGCTCATGCTGGTCTCCTCCCCAATCCAGGCACTGAGCACTTGCTCGAGACGTGGGGATCGATGGCGGACAGTGGTGCTTGTTGGTCTGGCCAGCGGCGACGAGTAGTGGGCACTACTAGTGCCCGCATCACCGGCGAGCAATTATCCCTCTTCTTTTGAAAAGTTTATGAAGGGCCCTTTTGTAAAGTAGGCCGGAAGGGTTCGTTACCTGCTACTCCCTCCGATCCATGTTACTTGTCATTCAAATGGATCTATCTAGCACTAAAACATGTCTAGATATATCTATTTTAGTGACAAGTAATATGGATCGAAGAGAGCATCTATTTTCGGGAATGTGGACCTCACCGTGAGTCCCATCTGCCAAAAAACGGTTTAAGACGACTAATTACTAAAATCAGAGCAATGTGTCAAGGAACCAGCTTCTAAAGTGGTGTTTAACTGTCAAAAACGTGGTTATATGACAGATGCTGCCCCAAATGTCAATCTAGAAATGAGTTCTGTATGAAGAGTGAGTCAGCCAAGCTTTTGTGTCCCATCATTTCTATGCCCTCCGATTCTTGTTCCCTTCGTCTGTTCTTACCTGCGCCACACACCGCCAAGGGGCCACAAACGCCAGTTACCTTCCAAATCCCAGACCCTTTTCTCATCCTTTCTTGGAAACGGGAAAAAAGAGCCATTTGCATCTGTACATTTGAATCCAAGTAGACGCTTCCGTCCAGAGAGAGAAGGAGGGCTTGGGTACCAATAACAGCATCATGATAAGCAGCACAAATCCTTGTGGGGATTTCCCTTTTCGAGACGTGAGTCTGGCCTTTTTGATGGGTATGCTTTTGAGCACGGAATATATATCAAACTCAGACAAACTGTCACGGCCCCCCAATCTCTCTCATCTTCGTGCACTCTACAACAGTTCACTACTACTACGAGTAGATGCAAAGCTTTGTATGATTAACAAAAGGATTGGTAGTACTAGGACACTGATATTCTACTCTCACAATCCAACCCTAGCTTTTAGCTGCATCAGAGAAAGAAGGCATCAGGCATGTGTGTCTCCTTGTCACCTAGCTACGGTTTGATCTGTTTAGTCTTTGTCAGGGGTCCCCAAATACTTGTCCCTAGCGGCATGGGAATGTGATGCGTGCAGTTGTTTTATGCGGGTGTGGTGTGCGTGCTGCGGCTCAGCACATGAGGATGGTGACAACTGACATGGAGGATGACCCGAGCCCTAGATGCCCCGGCCGGCTTTGAGAAATTTGATGAGTAGGCATCACGCACGTATAGTATAGCGCATATTCACATGTTCAGCGAGGAAGGCATCTGTTTAGACGTCCAAGGGTGGTCCGTCCAACCATGGAGATGTCACAGCAAAACTTCTTGCAGCAAACTACAGAGTTCCCATTCTGATTGGACAGATTCGCCAGAGCATACCCAACGGGCAGCTAGCACATCGGCGCAATTTAAACGGAAATAACCTATATAAAAAAGAAATTCACGAAATAAACTCTAGTGAAAAGAAATTTACTGGGCTAACCATTTTTGCAACGCCATAGAGACTGGCGCCGCACCCTGAAGAGTAGCGCCATGAAGCGTGGCTCGTCTGTGGCCTCGTGGGCCCCGGTCCGGTTAGTGTGGCGCCACACGGTGTGGCGCCGCACTGTGTAATGCAACGCCAGAGCGTGTGGCGCCGCACTTTAGGTCTTGTACCAGCGCGCGAGCCAGCCCTCCCCCGATCCTCATTCCTCTTCTAGCCCATGAACAGAGAAGGGAGCATGGTGGCGGCGACTCGGCTCTCCACCTAATGAACCTCATGAAATCGGCCAGATCTAGTTGCCAATCTCAAGTCCCTTGAATACGAGGGCCACACCTCATGCTACTCAACTTCAGTCACCTGTATGTTCTTGTCATAGTAAGTGCATGCATATCATAGAGAACCACCAATGGGGTACCCCTTGCACATGGTACAGGAGCTATCCCATAACCAAAATGACAAGGCAAGCAGACAATGAGCATCCCAGCGATCTTTTTATTTACTATGTTCATAGATTTTTATTGAGGATGCTTCATAGATAGCTCATTATGGTGATCCTGCAAGTTTCCACCATTATTAGGCATGTCTTAGGCTAGCGACCCAGACGTTTCTCTAACACAAAATACATAACTCTATGGACTTACAAGCTCCCTCTTTATTTCACACTGGTGACATACATAGACAAAAAATCATGATATCAACTGAGTACAAAGTATAAGTGCAATGTTGAAAATGTTCCCCATGATAGCATGATTCTGCTAATTCCAACGTATAAGTGCAAGCATATACAACATAGACGACACGATGGTTCAAGTTTATTAGGGGGAAATAATATAAAGTGTTCCATCAAGTTTGTGAGGGCTTTAATCACTAAGTTTTCACATAACAAAATACTTTTTAATTGGAAGATTGCTAAAAACAAGAATATACTTGGAATGGTGGAACACACCATGCATGAGAATTTATAGTGGAAACTTTGGAATAACTTGGTTTCTTGGGAGTTGGAAGCATGAGTAGAGCTTACTCATACAAGCTGAGGCTAGCAAAAGACTGGGAGCAACCAACTAAGAGATCAATAATGTCCATAATCATGCAGAGCGACAAAACATTACTAATCAAAGCATAGAGTGGTACTACAAGTCAAGGACTAAATGATCATAGAGGCTATGATGACTTATTCATAGTCATAACATTGTGTGAGCATGTGCCAAGTCAACCCAAACAAAGCATCAAAGGAGAATACCACAATACTATGCTTTTGTATGCTAAAACAACGCATAATTTCTTCAAGGCACACTAAGCAATCCTAATTGTTTGGAATAAGACATTCTACAACAATAATCACTAAGCATAATGTCAAAACAACACTTAGCATGCCATGCTAAAGTCTAAGTCACAGTCAATGCAAGCTCCTCTTGCACTTCCAAGCAAGAACTTCCTACTCCTTTCCAACACGAATCGACTTATTTGAAACAACATAGCAAGAACGAGAGTCCAAACTACTTTATTCAAGCAAACTAAATAAACTAAGCAAATCAAACAAAAACCAAGACGCTCCAAGAACAACACAACAGTGCATGAAACAATAAAAACGAAGTGTCTAGACATACCTGAGATTTTTATTGATAAAGAAGGGGATGCCTTGGGCGTCCCCAAGCTTTTATGCTTGTACCTCTTGGATATTTCTTGGGGTGACACCGAGGTGGCATCCCCAAGCTTGAAATTTTGTCCATTCTTCATATCATTACATCATTCTCTCTCTACACCTGAAAATTTTCCTTCATACAAAACTTCACACAATCTTCATTAGCAACATCAGTGTATTCAAAAGATATAGAACTTTAGGCTTAGCTTTGGAACAGCAAGTCTTTTCACTAAAAACACAAGCTACTGTAGCAACTCCTTCAAAAAGCTCAATTCCCCAAAAGATAACTCAAAAATAATCAATAAGAAGCAAATGCAAATAATGGCAGAAATCTATCAAAACAGATCAGCAGGTAGAAACCGATTTTTTCTAAAATCTTCTGTTGCTCAAATAAAAAAGTGTTAAACTAACAAAAGTTATCTAACATACTGGGGGATTTATGCGTAAATATTCAGCTCAATCTGACTTACAGAGACTCCTCAAGAATGTTTATGGTGGATGACAGAAATCTGTTTCGGGACAACAACTCCCCAAATCTTACTTCCCTATCATTAGGGGTCATTCTTGGCACAAAAATCAAACAAAAAGGATAAAGAGAGGTCATTACTAAAGTAATAACTTCCAAGACTCAAGGAAACTCTTGGGTTATCTCCCAACAAGTACTTTTCTTTAACGCCTTTAAGTTAGGCTTGATAGCTTGAGAAGATGCTCACATAAGAAATATGAATTGAAGTAAAAGAGAGCATCAAGAAGAAAATTCAAAACACATTTAAGTCTAACCCACTTCCTATGCATAGGAATCTTGTATGCAAATAAACTCACAAAGAACAAAGTGGCAGGCATAGGAAGATGAAACAAAAGTAACATCAAAACTTTCAGCATATAGAGAGGTGTTTTAGTACGATAAAAACTTCTACAACCATATTTTCCTCTCTCATAATAATATTTAGTAGCCTCATGAATAAACTCAACAATATAGCCATCACATAAAGCATGCTTTTCATGACCTACAAACACATAATTTATATCAAGCTCAAAAATAGTGGGATTAAAACCTTCACAGGTTTTGCCCAAAGTAGATATTTAAAAAGGATCAACGGGAACATAACATTCATCCTCCTTTGGTAAGCATGGGGGACAATCAAATAATGTAAGGGATAAAGAGTTACTCTCATTAGAAGATAGGCATGGGTAGATAATCCATTCTTCCTCCTTTTGTTCATCACTCTCCTCCTCTTTTTCATGTAATGAGCTTTCAGTTTCAGCAATTTCTTCTTCCATAGGCTCATGCAAGGCATTAGTCTCTTCCATTTATGGAAAGCACCTATTAAAATATTCAAGAATATAGCCATTTTCTTCCTTGTAATTATCAAAGCAAAATTTAAGTATCTCATAAACCTCATATTCATAAGGTGCATCATCAGTATTTTCAAGCAAACTGGCAAGTTCAAATGCACCCTTGAAAGCAATAAATTCTTCAATTTGTCCCACGTCATAAAATTCATAGTTTCCTTTAACATAAGAAGATATGGTAACATTATCATTATACTCACACTGAAAAGGAAGGTGTTTATACCTACTACAACAACAAGATTTATCAAAGCAATAAGTAACTTTATAAGTAGAGCACACATCTCTAGCAATAGTATTCAACTTGTCAATTTTTTCCCATAAGTGTTTCCTTTTTTGTGACAAACGGTGTTCCTTATAATAATACTTTTGTTCTTTTGTGAACCCACCTTGCCAATAAGAACTAGTTTCAAAGAAACCATCCATTGATAGAAAGCATGACCAAGCAAGGCAATAACATACCAGCAACTAGAGCAGGAACTAATTTTTTGTGTTTTTGAATAGAGAAAGCAAACCAAATTAAACTGATTTTTTTGGAGTTTTTGATAAAAAGAGGCAAACAAAACCAGGCAAAAGAAACTAAGAAAACTAAAAACAAAGTAAAGAGAAAGAAAGTGGAGTACTCCTCTTGTGAAGACGTCCTTAGCCTCCCCGACAATGGTTCCAGAAAAAGCTTGATGCAGCGCTGAGTTGATGTAGGAGCGCTTCGTGGGGAACCCCAAGAGCAAGGTGTGAAGCGGCACATCAGCAAGTTTTCCCTCAGTAAGAAACCGAGGTTATTGAACCAGTAGGAGGAAGAAAACGTCTCAAAGGTGTTGCATGCAACGTGGAAACCTGCACAACACAAACTCAAGACTTTGCCCCAACGAATCAGTGAGGTTGTCAAGCTCACCGGTTTGCTGTAACAAAGGATTAACTGTATGGTGTGGAAGGTGATGAATGGTTTGCAGCAAGTAAATAGTGGAAGATGTATCAATGGTAAATATTGGACCGGGGTCCATAGTTCACTAGAGGTGATCTCCTTAGATAAACAACATGGCATGAAGGGTAAACAAATTATAGCAGGGCAATTGACATGAACTGAGCAAGGCATAATAATGCAATACCAGACAAAAACATCCTATGAGATTCGATTGGGCAATACAACAATATACATAGACCACCATCCAACTTCATCTATGACTAGTAGTCCACCTTCAGGCCATCATCCGAACCCCCTGCAGTATTAAGTTGCAAGCAACAGCAACTGCTTTAAGCAAAGTGTGTAAGATAAACAATCCACTTGTTCCATGAACAAGAGACCGTTGTTTTATCCCTAGTAGCAACAACACATCTACAACCGAAGAGATTTCTATCACTTCCCTTGGAAACTAGAGACATGAACCCACTATCGAGCATAAATATCCCCTCTTGGAGTCGCTAGCAACTACTTGGACAAGATAGCTACTAACAACAGAGAGCATGCAAGATCACAAACAACATAGACATGATAGAATCATATAGACAAAACCATTAATCAATCTGACATAGTAATCTCAATATCCATCGGATGCTCGCAAACACAACATGCATGATTACAAATAGATTAGATCTTGATCATGAACGGAGCTCACAAGATCTATATATGAAAGTACAAGGAGGAGATACAACCATCTAGCTACTACATGGACCCGTAGTCCAAGGTGGATCTACTCACACATCATACCTAAGAAGAAGGCCTCTGGGATGATCTCCCCTTCGGTAGGGTTCCGGGAAGAACTTCAGATCCCCAGATCTAGGGACGATGGCGGCGGCTACAGACGGTTTCGTGGAGTTTTAATCGGGTGCCTAGGGTTTCTGCATTGCGGGCTTCTTATAGGCGAAGAGGCAAGGCTGGGAGGCGACCAGGGGGCCCACACCCTGCCCAGCCGCGGGCCCACCTTGGTCGCGCCTAGGAGGGTTTGGCCCCCCTGGCTCTCCCCTCCGTCTCTCCTCTGGACTTTGTGTCGCCCATGGTAAAATATTGACTTTGGCTTTTGTCACGTCCAATTCCGAGAATATTGATTTTCTGCCTTTCTGGAACCAAAAACAGAAGAAATCAGGCAGCTGGCAATGTGGCAACTTGTTAATAGTTTAGTTACAGAAAAGATATAAAAACACCTCAAAGTGTAGACAAAGCAAAGCAAAGTAGATACTAAACAAGCATGGAACATCAAAAATTATAGATACGTTTCCGACCTATCACATACACTCGTGTGTATGTGTGGTACATTATCACGAGGATTCTCTTTCCTAACAACAGTGGGGATCGTGCTCAGTGGCATTGGCTCAAGTTGCTCGTTGATTTTGACTCTAAGCTTAGTTGGGGTTCGGCGGTGTTGTCCTAGTTGTACCGTCAAGTAATCAGTTCTTTACAAATGTTGCATATTTCTGCATTACCTCATAAAATATTGTTCTTACTAAATGGTTGTTCACTTCATCTTCAGCTGGATGATGCTTGTCTTAGGAGCGCCACCGATGCAGGCATTGGTGGTTGTTTGCTCCTTTTGGCGTGGATCCGGGAATGCTTCCTCGTTGGACGGCCTAGATTGTTGAAATACAATGGTTATATTGATGACGGGAAGGACCTCTTTCTCCCCATGTGGGCTTACAAGTGGGATGTGGTCTCCGAACCGCCAGGCGAACTAGTGGCGACGTACAAGAGGTACACCAACGAGTTTGGCACGATCACCATGGATCAGGTAATTTCCTCGGGTGCGGTCAATTATATGTCTTGAACTTGTAATCTTTGAACTTGACATGAGTGTGGTATGATGTTGTTATGGTCGGGATCTAGTATACACGGAAGAGGCCCAATTAGGGGCTTAGCCCAAGTTGTTATGGTCGGGCCTCCTTTATAAACGCATGTACCCCTTTGATTATAATCATACAATAAAAATATTCTGGTGTAGTCTCCGTCAGGAGATGGGAGCCCCAAACCCTAGCCGCACCTTTCCCTAGCCGCCACCTCCTCCCTCTCGCAGCGACGACGCCCAGCCGCCATCACTTCCACCCCTATAATCTACGCCCGAGACCTGGTAGAACCGTGGCCTCTACCAATTTGGTATCAGATTGGTCTGGTTATATGAGTTCTTCCGTCCTTCCCACCACCGCTGCCGCCTCCATCGGCGCGGCCACCGCCACGCCGCGCGGCCACCGGGTCCCGCCGCCTCGGCTCATGACCAGCGGTGGCGGCCCCGCCTCTCCGGCCGGAGATGTCGTCGGTGATCCGCGACCTCACCCTGGCGGTCTCGAACCTCCGGACCTTCCTCCCGGCTCCCTACACGCCACCACCCCCGCTGGCGGCGCCCTTCGCGCCACCACCACCGTCCACCGCCACGCCCTAGGGAATTCCGATCACCCAGATCAGGTTCCCGTTGTCACCGTCCCTGCTACCGACGTGGATCGACACGCCGACCGACATGTCGGTGCCGCCATAGCCGACGGTGCTGCTGCCGCCCACCACCACCTTCGGCGGGTATACTGACCCATACACTGGGAGCTCCATGGTGCTGCAGTACTCTCCTCCCGCCGCGACGGGTCGCCACGAGAGCGCCTACACGGCCTCACCGCACATGCAGCAACTGCCTTGCTTCACCAAGTTGGAGTTCGCCACCTACGATGGAACCGTCGACCCCCTGAATTGGCTCAATCAGTGCGACTAGTTTTTCCGGGGGAAGTGGACCATGGCGTCCGATCGCACGTGGATCGCCTCCTACCACCTCCGTGGCACCGCACAGACGTGGTACTACGCCCTCGAGTAGGACGAGGGCGGGATGCCTCCATGGGAGCGCTTTGGCGACCTGTGCCTCTGCCGGTTCGGCCCCCATACGTGGGAGCCGCCTTGCCGAGCTCGGTCGCCTCCCCTTCACCACCTCGGTGCAGGACTTCGCCGACCGCTTCCAGACGTTAGCCTGCCATGCGCCTTGCGTCATAGCTCGCCAGCGCGCCGAGCTCTTCGTCGGCGGCTTTCCCGACCACATCCGCGTCGACATCGAGATGCGCGACCCCCAGGACCTGCAGACGGCCATGTAATACGCGCGCGCGTACGATTAGCGTGTCAATGCCATGCAGCAGGCGTTCTCGGGCCGCGGTGTGCGTCCCCCGACGCGCCCCGCACCGACGGCCGCCGCCCCGACGCGCCCCTTCCTGCCGGCGCTCTGCGGCCGCGTGCTTAAGCGTACCTTACGGCGGCAGCGTCGAAGCGCTTCGGCGGCGCCAAGGGCCTGTGCTTCAAGCGCTACGAGCGTATCGCGGGTTATCGTCGCCGCCTGTTCTACTTGGAGACCTTCGACGACGCGGAGGTGGATACCCCCGTGGAGCTTGACGCCACCACACTCTCTGAGGCGGGCGTCATGACCTATGGGCCAGTCGATGCGACCGCCTTCGTCGTCTCCCTTCATGCCACGGCAGGCATCAAGACGGCAAAGACGATGCTGCTTCCAGTGACGATCAACGGGGAGCGTCTCACCGCGTTCGTGGACACGGGCTCGACGCACAACTTCCTGTCCAGGGACGCCATGCGCCGCCTCACACTTTAGCCAGCGAGCGCGGAAAAGTTTAGCGTCACTGTTGCCAATGGGGATCGCCTTACTTGCCACGGTGTGGCGCGGTAGGTTCCTGTCCTCATCGGCGACGAGCCCTTCTCCATCAACTGTGTCGGCATCAACCTGGGCTGCTACGACTTCATCCTAAGCGTCGATTTACTGTCCACACTAGGCCCCATCCTTTGGGACCTCGATGTGTTGTCCCTCATCTTCTGGCGCGCGGGGGGCCGTCGCGTTTAGTGGACGGGCATCGGCGGCTCCAGCGTTACGACCCCACAGCTTTATTTGATGGCATCCGCACTTGATGAGGTGCATCCGCTCCTGGCCGACCTCCTGCAGCAGCATAGCGACATCTTCGACGAGCCACAGGGCCTCCCACCCGCACGACCCTGTGACCACCGCATCCACCTGCTGCCGGACACGGCGGCTATCGCCGTGCGCCCGTGCCGGTACCCCCAGCTACAGAAGGACGAGCTCAAGCGCCAGGTGGCGGCCATGCTCTCATAGGGCATCATCCGGATTTTGACATCTCCGTTCTCTACCCCGGTGCTCCTTATGCGCAATACCGACGACACATGGCGCTTCTGCATCGACTACCGCGCCCTCAACACCATGACGTCCAAGGACAAGTTCCCCATCCCCGTCATGGATGAGCTCTTGGACGAGCTACATGGAGCACGCTTCTTCACCAAGATCGACCTGCGCTCGGGCTATCATCATGTGTGCATGCACCCAGACGACATCGAGAAGACGGTGTTTCGTACTCACCATGGTCACTTCGAGTTCCTAGTGATGTCGTTCGGCCTCTCCAACACGCCGGAAACATTGTAGGTCCTGATGAATGACGTGCTCAGCCCATACTTGCGTCGCTTTGTGCTTGTTTTCTTTGATGGCATTCTTATCTATAGTTCATCCTGCGCAGAGCACCTGCAGCATGTGGCCATCATCTTCAACGAGCTTCGAGCGCATCGTCTCCACCTCAAGTGCTTGAAGTACTCGTTCGGCACGACCTCCGTCACGTACCTGGGGCACGTCATCTCAGCGGAAGGTGTCGCGATGGACGCGGATAAGATCGCCGTCATCGCCGCGTGGCCGACCTTGCGGTCCCCGCGGGCTCTCCGCGGCTTCTTGGGCCTCGTCGGCTACTACCGGAAATACATCCGGGACTTCGGCCCCATTGCCGCGCCACTAACGCGCCTCCTTCGCCGCGACGCCTTCTCCTGGGACGAGGAGGCGACTACGACGTTCTAAGCTCTCCATCGAGCACTCACGACGGGACCCGTCCTCCAGATATCGGACTTCGACATACTGTTCGTGGTGGACTGTGATGCCTTCGGCATCGGATTTGGTGTCGTCCTCCACCAGGGAGAAGGGCCGCTGGCCTTCTTCAGCCGCCCCTTTGCCGCTCGCCATCACAAGCTCGCGGCATACGAGCGCGAGCTTATCGGGCTGGTCCAGGCAGTTCGCCACTGGCGACCTTACCTTTGGGGCCGGTTGTTCCGTGTGCGTACAGACCACTACAAGCTCAAGTTCTTCGGCTTCGACTTCACCGTCGAGTACCGCCCCGGCCGTATCAACACGGTCACCGACGCCTTGTCCCGCCGCGACACTGAGGATGTCACGGACGACATTGCCGCGTCGGGCGCCGTCCTGTGCAACTGCTCCGGGCCGTACTTCACCTTCATCGACGACATCCGCCAGGCAACTTCTACTGCCACGGACGCACAGGCGCTCCACGGGCGCCTTGACACCAGCGAGCTGGGGGCGTCCTGGTGCCTGGACGATGGGCTGCTTATACACGGGCGTCGCCTCTTCGTGCCTGACCACGGTGACCTGCGCCACCAGGTCTTGTCCCTGGCACACTCTGCAGGACACGAGGGCGTGCAGAAGACCCTCCATCGCCTCTGTGATGATTTCTACATCCCCGGTGATGATGCGCTGGTCCGTGACTAGGTGCGGTCATGCGTGACGTGCCAGCGGAACCAGACAGAGACGCTGCGACTCGCGGGTATGCTACAGCCGCTGGACGTACCCTCCCAGGTGTGGGTTGATATCTCCATGGACTTCATTGAGGGCCTTACTAAGGTGGGCGGCAAATCCGTCATCCTCATGGTGGTTGACCGCTTCTCCAAGTATGTGCACTTCATCGCCCTCAGCCACCCCTATACAGCCGCGTCTGTGGCACGGGCCTTTTTCGACAGCATCGTCCGCCTCCACGGGTTTCCTTCGTCCATTGTCAGCCACCGTGATCCTATGTTCACGGGTCACGTGTGGCGGGATCTCTTTCGGTTGGCAGGCGTGAAGCTCCGCATGAGCACGGCGTTTCAACCTCAGACGGATGGCCAGTCCGAGGTGGTCAACAAGGTGATCGCCATGTATTTGCGCCGTGTTACGGGTGATCGTCCACGATCTTGGGTGGAGTGGTTGGCATGGGCGGAGTAATGCTACACCACCTCATATCACTCCGCCCTGCATGCCACGCCTTTTGAGGTGGTCTACGGGCTCCCACCTCCAGTGATGCTTCCTTATGAGCCTAGCATGGCTCGGTCCGAGACGGCGGGCGACTTACCCTGCACCCGCGATGAGATCCTGACTAAGGCGCGCCAGCGTCTTCTCCAAGCATAGCAGCTGTCCAGGAAGTACTATGATGCTCATCATGGCGAGGCGGAGTTCGCGGTGGACGATTGGGTGTAGCTGCGCCTCCTTCACATGACCACGTAGTCCCTGGACCCTCGCTCCAAGCGCAAATTGGGACCCCGCTATGCCGGTCCCTTTCGTGTGCTAGAGCGTGTTGGCACACTCGCTATTGTGGATATACCAAATAGGTATACGTACGGCATAGTCTCATACCGAAAAACCCGGGTGGCCCACAGTTGGTGGTTAGGCCTATGGCATAATCGGGCGGCCCAGTTGCTGATAGACAAGATGGAGGTCCAGCAGGGATAAAGGAAGGCGACGTGCCACCATCTTAGATGGAAGCCGGAGCCTTAGAGGACACGAAGACTAGTTAGTGTTAATCTAGGATTCTATAACCGTATCCGACTGGGATTCTCCATGTAACCCTAGGTCCCGGTGCTCTTATAAGCCGGCCTACGGGAGCCTTTAGGGCACAAGATTAGACAGATAAGTGCATAGCACTACTCGCACACATCGAACCCCACAATCCCTGTAACTCGGCATATTGCCATTATAGTGATTTATAGCAGGAGTAGGATCTCGCCACCGTCGTGAGATCTGAACCTAGGTAAACTGTGTCAGGCCGTCCCGGACGCTCTTTGTCTCCTCCCACGTCTCTAAACTCGCCGTTGGTATACCCCTATGGCGTACGTGTCGACAATACCACGACAGTTGCTGCCCACCGTGGGGCAAGAGACGCTTACAACACGGATCCAGCCGGGATCCCCTGCCGTCTTTGCGGCCAAATCGCATCTCCATCGACACGCCGGCTTTGACATCGCTTTTGAGTCTTGCTCGAGCGTGTGACTTAGTCGGCGGCATCGCGAAAATCTTCATCAGCAAAAACTACGATGGTCCTGCTTTGTTTTTTCCTCGCCAACAGGCTGATGGATTCTGCGGCGTTCTACATCCATTTCGATGCAATCTTCGGCTTGGTTTCGATCAGCCGGTTGTTTTATCTATCTAAAATTGGAAACCATCTTGGCGTATCACGGCTTACAGCGATCTATGGTTTGTTTAATCAGGATCGCAACGTGCAGACCAAGAAGCAGCTGGTTCAACTCACGAGTCAACTAGTAGCAAAAATCACTCATGAGGACCATGCATAAATTCCTGGCTAGGAAGCCATGCTTCCGATGAGACGAGAATTGAAATCATGGTCCTTGTGCGTGCGTTTCGAGATGCTTTGATGGAAGAAAATAGATGCGTTGCCTTTTGGCCACGTGCAGGGCGTTAAACGGGACGGGTTACGGCACAATTTTTTTACTAATCCTTCTTTAATTTTATTAACTTTTGAGATCTCTTTTTGCCTATATTTTGTTTTGCGGGTCGTTACGCGGTGCCGCTTGCCACCTTAGCCACGGGCAGCTATACTTCCGTCTTTGTCCTGTCCGGCTTTTGTGTCGCCGCTCTGTTTTGTCTTCATCGTTACATAATATATTTCATCGCTTCAGTTTCGTTGCAGACAGGATTCATTTTCGTCATCTTTGTCACAAACAAAACTGATTCCGCTCAAACAACTAAGTCCTTATTTACATTTATTATTTTAATTGTTTATGATCATGAGATTAAGATTGGTTCACTCATATTCTGAGTCTTTTACCGCTTTCGTTTTGTTCATATCTTTTCCACGATTTGCCTTGCGCTCGTGAGTATAACTTTTCACTAGTTTTGACTGTTTAAGGCCCTAGTACCATACAAAAACCTGCCTTCGGGCGATAGCTTAAGTTTTCTGGATACACATTTTCTGTTGTTTTTATGTGGATTCCGGAGTAGTGACTTTTTGGCACTCAAAGCCGGCATTTTGGCCTTGGGGTCTGGACGGTGCCATTGGGCATCATCGCCCAAGGACATGGTTCTGTGCGAGTCTTCCTTCTCACGAAAGGTCAAGCATAAAAACCAGAATAATGGATAAGCCAACACTTGCTTAAACAAAATTTTACATAAACTGTTTAAATTAGTTGAGTTTTTCCTCCTAAATAGTTTTATGTTGTCCAGCTGCTGCATAGTTTTAGCTTTAAAGCATTTGTTTAAAGGCCATGTTTGTTGGAAATAATTAAAGAAACAATTTAATACATTTGTATTTTTATATTTATGTTTTAGATACATGACGCTTGGATATTGTCGCGTTCCTCGGAATTAAGGTGTTTTAAGCCGGATTTTCACTAGGCTTGACACCTCGGGGGCTGCAATTGCAACTGTTGACCAAGACTTGAGCCGCCTTTGAGGCTGTCGGATCAACGCTCGGGGGCTTGACATCTCTAATTTAGGCGCTTTGTCCCTCTTTGAGCATCAAGACAGAACAAACCCCGGGGGATACAATATGGTGATCTTCAAGATGTGGTTTAGTTCTCTCTAGAGCACCAAGCCGAAGTAATTCTGACTTGATGCTCGGGGGCTACACTATTCACATTTTTGCTGAAGCTACTCTAAGAGCACCAAGACGATTTTCCTTTGAAACTCCGACTTGGCGCTCGGGGGCTACAATCGTCTGATGTACAATTATGCATGTTCTTTTGAGCATCATGCCTCCTTCGACGAAGCCGACTTAATGCTCGGGGGCTACATATGGTTATGTCAAGGAAACTTTCAAGATGATGAAGAATTCGGCCATCGAAACCCGGGGCTTGACATCAACTTTCCCTTCACAGAAGTTTCACTGGGTTACACGGCTCGATGGCCTAAACGTCCGTGATATGAGAGGCTCTAAGACCTTAATTCAGCAAGCTCTTATTTTTGTGACTTTGCTGGCTCTAAGTCAGCAGTTTGGCAGCCTTTACGACCGTGGCCCAGTAGCCGTGATTTTTCCAGCTTGCATACCGTCCCATATGGATGATGATACTAAAGACGTTTCTAGAGCTTGGAAGAATTACTAACGATTCGTTAGAGAGTTCTCTGCCTTGGATTCGTTCGCAGAAGCATACAAGAAATTATCTGGCTAGGCTTAGTCGGATGAGAATATGATATGGGAGCTCTCCAAGATTCTTTGCGAGGCACGCCTACAAATTGAAGAGAACGTGATACTTACGCTCAAAGCTAGACGGAGGAATGCGAGAATATTGAAGAACTCCGGAGGCTACTGTTGTGGATATACCAAATAGGTATACCTACGGCATAGCCTTATATCGGCAAGCCTGGGTGGTCCACAGTTGGTGGTTAGGCCTATGGCATAATCGGGCGGCCCAGTTGCTGATAGACAAGACGAAGGTCCAGCAGGGATAAAGGAAGGCGACGTGCCACCGCCTTAGATGGAAGCCGGAGCCTTGGAGGACATGAAGACTAGTTAGTGTTAATCTAGGACTCTGTAACCGTATCCGGCTGGGACTCTCCATGTAACCCTAGGTCCTGGTGCTCTCATAAGCCGGCCTACGTGAGCCTTTAGGGCACAAGATTAGACAGACAAGTGCATAGTACTACTCGCACACAACGAACCCCACAATCCCTGTAACTCGGCATATTGCCATTATAGTGATTTATAGCAAGAGTAGGATCTCGCCACCGTCGTGAGATCTGAACCTGGGTAAACTGTGTCAGGCCGTACCGGACGCTCTCTGTCTCCTCCCACGTCTCTAAACTCGCCGTTGGGATAACCCTATGGCATACGTGTCGACAATACCACGACACTCGCATACCGCCTTGAGCTGCCAGTTGGGTCTCGCCTCCACTACGCCTTCCATGTTGGCTTACTGAAGGCCTACTGCGAGGACCCTCCTGCAGCGCCACCGGGCCTTCCTCCTACTTCGGATGGCCGACTTCTGCCAGCTCCTGCGCAGGTGGCGAAGGTGATGCAGGCGCAGCATCGTCGCGGCATGTGGCATGTCTTGGTCCAGTGGGCCGGCCTGCCCGAGGAGGAAGCAACTTGGAAGAAGCTCGATGATTTCCGCCAATATTTTCGAGATGTTCAGCTCGAGGACGAGCTGTTTGAGAAGGCGGGGAGAGATGTTATGGTCGGGCTCCAGTATACACGGAAGAGGCCCAATTAGGGGCTTAGCCCAAGTTATCTAGGGTTTAGAGGAGCTTCCCTCCTATATAAACGCATGTACCCCTTTGATTATAATCAGACAATAAACATATTCTGTTGTCGTCTCCCTCAGGAGACGTGATGTCTACGCACTTCTATTCTTGTAGACAGTTGTTGGGCCTCAAAGTGCAGAGGTTTGTAGAATAGCATCAAGTGTCCCTTAAGTTGATCACCCAAGGTTTATCGAACTAAGGGAGGAAGTGGTCAAAGGTATTCCCTCTCAAGCAACCCTGCAATCAAGATACAAGAAGTCTCTTGTGTCCCCAACACACCCAATACACTTGTCAGATGTATAGGTGCACTAGTTCGGCGAAGAGATAGTGAAATACAAGTGGTAATGGTGCCAGAAAATATCTTCTGACTTGTTGTTGACGTGGGGTAACGGTGCCAGAAAAGAGCTGATGGCATGGAGGAAAGGTAAAAGCCCAAAACCTCCCCGACAAACGGAACAAAGATGGAAGCAAGCAAACATGCAACAGATCTAGTAGCAAACGGTGTTTCAATTCTTAGAAACAAGGCCTAGGGATCATACTTTCACTAGTGAACACTCTCTCAAATAAATATCCTCTCTTCATGATACTACTCTTAACTAATCTCCGGTTGGACACTCTAATCCAAGATAGGGCTATAACAACACACCTCAAAGTCCGCCTTCCCCAATCTAGATAACCCCACACAGTCACCTTGAGCACTAGATGGTTCCAACAAACACCACAATTTCATAGAGACATCCAACCCAAATATAACTCATAACAAATATTCAATGTAGCCAAAGTGCCACACATAGTATGCCCACTGTCACTTTCACACACGTGGGGAAAATCGTAGATCTATTAAAGCATAAAGAGTATTTACGTAGACTCAAACCTAAGTGCCACCATGGCGTGCACGATGCCACTTTCACACACATGGGGAGAGAACAGATCTAATGAAGCACTTGAGTAGCAAGGTAGATCTACTTAATTACAAAGATCATGGCCACAAGATCATGCATAGAGAGAGATGAACACATATCTACCGGTGGAGCCCTTAGCCCCGAGGAAGAACTACTCCCTCCTCATCATGGGAATTATCAATGGTGATGGAGATCGATGGAGATGGCTCCGGGGGCACTTCCCCGTCCCGGCAGGGTGCCGAAACAGAGACTTTCTGTCCCCTAAATCTCCCCTTCGGTGGCGGCGGCGCTACAGAGGTTTTCGTGGATTTCTTCTGGATTCCCTAGGGTTTTTGGGTCGGAGGCTTCTTATAGGCGTAGGAATCAAGGTCGGTGGGGGTCCAGGGGGCCCACACTCTCCCTAGGCGCCTCGAGGGCTTGCCCGTGCCTAGGGGGTGTGGCCACCCTGTGGCCCCCCTTCGGCTTTGCTTCGTGGTTCCGTGTTGCTCCGGGAAAATAATAACTTTGGCTTTTGTCCCGTCCAATTCAAAGAATATTGATTTTCTGCCTTTCTGGAACCAAAAACAGAAGAAAACAAGCAACTGGCACTGTGGCAACTTGTTAATAGGTTAGTTCCAGAAAAGATAAAAACACCTCAAAGTGTAGACAAAGCGAAGCAAAGTAGATACTAAACAAGCATGGAACATCAAAAATTATAGATAGGTTTCCGACGTATCAAGCATCCCCAAGCTTAACTCCTGCTCGTCCTCGAGTAGGTAAGTGATAAAAAGAATAATTTTTGAGGTGACATGCACCATCAAAACCAAGATCAAACCAATTGCAAGCATTGAAAGGTGGGATCAAAGAACTCTAAACATGTGCATGAAAGATGGATTTCTAACAATAGGACATAGTAACTATGCATACAACATGAAAGGCTACAAACAAAGATTATGAATAACATGCATTGAAAAACATTTGTTTGTTTCACATACAGAAAACATAGCATAGTGGCAGCTAGCTTGTCCCTCATAGAGTATCAAGTAGATGGATAGGACACCTTCAAAGTTCAAAAGGGTGACTAGAAACAAATAGCACAAGAACAAGTAATATCAGAATATGCATCAATCAATAAGTTTTAGGACACTACACACAGAATGGCAACTATGCTCTCTTAATGGTGCCTAAAGGTAGAAGGTGGAGACTCAATAATAGTGGAAAAAGGGCCCTTCATAAAGGGAAGCAAGGATTTCAAGTTTCAAAAACAGCTTCCAAAAATTATGGTACTTGTTAGCTTTCAGCCCTCATTGCCCCTATCATAAGCATCTTGAAGTGGTTAAGGTTAAAGTGTCAAAGATGGATTATATGCTTGACGAAGTATAAGTTGGCAATCTCAAGTCCCTTAAATACGAGGGCCACACCTCATGCATACTCAACTTTGGGCCTAGGTAAGTTCTTGTCATTGTAAGTATTTGCATATCATTGAGAACCGCCAACGAGGTACCCCATGCACATGGTACAGGAGCTTTCCCATAACCAAAATGACAAGGCAAACAGACAATGAGCATCTCAATAATCGTTTTATTTACCATATGCATAGCTTTTTATTGAGGATGCTTCATAGATAGCTCATTATGGTGATGCTGCAAGTTTCCACCATGATTAGGCATGGCTTAGGCTAGCGGCCCAGGTGTTTCTCTAACACAAGATACAAACTCCATGGACTTACAAGTCCCCTCTTTATTTCACACCGGTGACATCCATAGACAAAAAACATCAGCTGAGTACAACAAGGAACAAGTGCAATGTTGAAAACGTTCCCCGTGACAGCACGCTTCTGCTAATTCCAACTTATAAGTGCAAGAATGTACAACAAAGTTGTCACAATGGTTCAAGTTTATTAGGGGCAAATAATAAAGTGTGCCATCAAGTTCCTGAGGGCTTTAATCCCTAAATTTTCACATAACAAAATAGTTTTTAATTGGAAGATAGCTGAAAACAAGAATATACTTGTAATGGTGTAACACACCATGCATAGGAGTTTATAGTGGGAACTTTGGAAAAACTTGGTTTCTTGGGAGTTGGAGGCATGAGTAGAACTTACTCATACAAGTGGAGGCTAGCAAAAGACTAAGAGCAGCCAACTAAGAGAGCAATAATGGCCAAAATCATGCAGTGCAGCAAAGCATACTAATTAAAGCAAAGAGTGCTACTAAAAGTCAAGGACTAAACGATCATAGAGGCTAACGGTGACTTGTGAGAGTTATAACATGGTGTAAGCATGTTCCAAGTAAACCCAAGCAAAACATCAAAGGAGAATACCACAATACTATGCTTTTCCATGCTAAAACAACCCATAATTTCTTCAAGGCACACTAAGCCATCCCAATTGTTTGGAACAAGACATGCTACAGCAATAATCACTAAGCATAATGCCAAAACAACACCTATCATGTCATGCTAAAGTCTAAGCCACAGTCAATGCAAGCTCCTCTTGCACTTCAAGCAAGAACTTACTACTCCTTTCCAACACCAAGAAAACTTATTTGCAAAACAACATAGCGAGAACGGGGGCCCAAACTATTTAATAAAACTACACAAACTAAGCAAAGCAAACAAAAACTAAGACGCTCCAAGAACAACACAACTGTGTATGAAACTATAAAAACGAAGTGTCTAGACAGACCTGAGCTTTTTATTGATGAAGAGGGGATGCCTTGGGCATCCCCATGCTTTGACACTTGTACCTCTTGGATATTTCTTGGGGTGACACCATGGTGGCATCCCAAAGCTTGAGCTTTTGTCCATTCTTCATCTCATTGCATCATTCTCTCTCTACACCTGAAATTTTTCCTTCATACAAAACTTCACACAATCTTCATTAGCAACATTAGTTTATTCAAAAGATATTAGACCACTGGCAAAGCTTTGGAAAAGCAAGGATTTTCACTAAAAACACGAGCTACTGTAGTAACTCCTTCAAAAAGCTCAATTTACCTAAAGAGAACTCAAAAAGGAATCAATAAGAAGCAAATGCAAATAATGGAAGAAATCTGTCAAAATAGACCAGTAGGTAGAAACCGATTTTTTTGAACATCTTCTTTTGCAAAAATCAAAAAGTTTTGAACTAACTAAAGTTAACTAACATACTGGGGATTTATTCATAAAATTTGAGCTCAATCCGAATTACAGAGACTCCTCAAGAATTTTTTTGGTGGAGGACAGAAATCTGTTTCGGGACAACAACTCCCCAAATCTTACTTCTCTCTCATTAGAGGTCATTCTTGGCACAAAAATCAAACCAAAAAAAGGATAAGGAGAGGTCATTACTGAAGTAATAACTTCCAAGACTCAAGGAAACTCTTGGGTTATCACCCAACAAGTACTTTTCTTTAACGCCTTTAAGTTAGGCTTGATACTTTGAGAAGATGCTCACATAAGAAATATGAATTGAAGTAAAAGAGAGCATCAAGAAGCAAATTCAAAACACATTTAAGTCTAACCCACTTCCTATGCATAGGAGTCTTGTAAAGAAACAAGTCATGAAATCACAAAGCAACAAGCATAGGAAAGCAAAACAAGTGCAACTTCAGAACTTTCAACATAAAGAGGGGAAACTTAATATTATTGAGATGCTTAAAACCATGTTTCCCTCTCTCATAATAACTTTAAGTAGAAACATGAATAAAGTTAACAATATATCTATCACATAAAATATTCTTATCATGAGACACATGCATAAAATGATTATTACTCTCCACATAAGCATAGTCATTCTTATTAATCATAGTGGGAGCAAATTCAAAAAAATAGTATCACTACTATTCTCGTCACCATAATCATCAAATATAGGAGGCAAATTGTAATCACAATTAATTTCCTCCTCAATAGTAGGTGGACTGGAAATATCATACTCATCATTGTAAACATCATAAATTGGAGGTTTGGTATCATCATAAGCAATAGAATAACTATCTTCCCAAGTGTGTTCATTTGTAAACATATCATCATTGGAAGGAACATGGATACCACTAATAGCACAACAATTATTAATATCATCATTTTTAGAATTGGTACCAAAGAGATTTTCAATATTAAAAGTAGTGTGCTTTTCCCAATCATGATCACTAATATAGGTAACAGTCATAGGAACATCATCTAGTTCAGACTCATCAGCAAAAATATGATAGGAGCAACATGCTTAGGGGAAGATATCGTTTCCTCTCTCCTTTTACTCTTCTTATTCTTCTTCTTCTCCTCTTTAGGAGGGAGAGGCTTGAAAGGAAGCTTCTCCACATACCCTGGTTTATTGTTAGAGACTATAGTGGTTCGTAGCATGGAAAACAAAAAATTTCTACCGCATGCAAAAAAACAATCCAAGATCTATCTACTAGATTGTAGCAACGAGTCGATAGAGGAACTCACCCTCGAAGATTCCAAAGCGGTTAACGGGAGCGGATTCTCGTGGGTGATGTAGTCATACTCTTGCCGATCTCAAGATCGTGTAGATGATCCTTCTGGCGCTGCGTTCCGGCAGCGCTTCCGCAGTCGGTCACACGTTCAGTACTCGATGAAGACCTTCCTCTCCCTTGTTCCAGCAGGCAGCAGAGGTTGTAGCACTCTCCTCGCGATTCCGCAACCGACGGCGTGGTACCGAAGTAGAGGAGATCTCAGGCTTCGCCTTAAGCCGGAGCGAGTATGGTGGACTATGAGAGAGGCCTTGGCGATCTAGGGTTTAGAGGCACCAAGGGAGGAGGCTAGGCCGGAGTCTAGGGCTTGGGGAGAGCCCCAACTCGGCGGCTAGGGCAAACCCTAGGGTGACGGCGACTTGTGGTGGCCGGCGGCTAAGGCTAGGGTTTTGGTGGAGAGAGGTGTAGGGAAGAGGGGCACCACTGCCCCTCCTTTTATAGGTGGGAGGGCGCCGGCCAAGGGGAGGGAGTCCTCCCCCAAGTCGGCCTCCTTGGCCGGCGGGTGGAGGGAGAGGAACTCCTTCCCAAGTAGGTTTCCTACTCTCCCTCCACCAAGCAAAACTACCGTTTGACTTTTCAAATTGGCGTTTGACTTTTCAAATTAGGATTTGATTTATCCCTTTATTTTGCTCAGCCTTGATACCTAGTACATGATGCAACCATTCCACATTGTCATGACACATTCATGTACCCTTCCCCTCCGGAGTGCCGGAAATTCCAGAACCTTCTAGAACATTCTCGATGAAAACACCGGAATCATTCCCCAACTCCGAAACAGGACTTTCCTTATATGAATCTTATTCTCCGGACCATTCCGGATCTCCTCGTGATATCCCGGATCTCCTCGTGATATCCCGGATCCCATCCGAGACTCCGAACAACATTCAGTATCTTACTCATCATTCCATAACTACTCAACAACATCGAATCCTTAAGTGTGTCTCCCTACGGTTCGTGAATTATGCGGACATGATCGAGACACTTCACCGAACAATAACCAATAGAGGAATCTAGAAATTCATATGGCTCCCGCATATTTCTATGGTTACTTTGCAATCGAATGAACCACTTACATACGATACCAATTTCCCTTTGTCTCACGATAGTTTACTTATCCGAGGTTTTGATCGTCGGTATCTCTACATACCTAGTTCAACCTCGTTACCGATAAGTACTCTTTTCTCGTTCCCGTGGTATGTGATCATTTGTGAGCCAGTCACATGCTTGCAAGCTAATTGGATGACATTCCACCGAGAGGGCCCAGAGTATATCTATCCGTCATATGGATGGACAAATCCCACTCTTGATCCATGTGTCTCAACCCATACTTTCCGAACACTCAATGCCACCTTTATAGCCACCCAATTACGGTATGGTGTTTGATGTCATCAAAGCATCCTTCCGGTGATGGTGACAAGCATGATCTCATGGTCAAAGGAATTAGGTTACTATGTATCAGAAAGCTTATAGCAATTAAAATATTAAAATGACTTGATCTTTATGCTACGCTTATCTATAGGAGTATGTCCTTCATACCATTCTCCTAATGATATGATCTTGTTGTTAATAACATTTCAATGTTCATGATAGGGAAACCACAATCATCTATTAACCAACAAGCTACTATTATGAAGAGGCTTTACTAGGGACTCTTATTTAGTTTACAAATCACACAAGTATTAATGTTTCCTTGTTAATACTGTTATAGCATGAATGTAAACATTTATCATCAACACAAAGATATAATAATAACTACATTTATTATTGCCTTTAGGGCATATCTCCAACAGAGACAATAGAAGAAACTTTGGAGGATTCCTCATTTTCATTAATAAGATCAAAACACATATCAATACTTTCATAATTTGGTAAAATATCATCTTTTATAAGATTTTGTATGTAAGTATTTGCGTGGCAGTTTTCAACACAATAAAGATGACAACCATGCAGGATGCTATTCATATCAAAAGTACTCATGTCTATCAAAGAGGTTTTTCTTGATAACTCTTCACACCCCAAAAATAATGTAAGTTCATCATGTTGATTATCAGTGATCACGGTATCACAATACAAGCTTGCAGTACTCATATGGCCTGAGCATTGAAAATAGAAATGACCCACTTCACATCAGAGTTCACAAATAAAAGGGTAGAGGGCACAATTTTTTTACCAAGATCATTTAGAGCCTTATACCACGTTCTGGTTTTTTCATTCCAGTGGGTGATACAATATTCTTATTCTATTTGATTCTTCTCACAAGGTCTATGCATATTAACATGCTTATAAGAAATAGTACTCTCAAAAGTTTGAGCATGTTTATGTCACATCCCAAAATTTTCCAAATTTTGAAATGTGAAAAATAAATAAACAAAATAAAATTTTGTTGAAATTTAGGGTGAGCAGAAACTTTTTGAATCCAATTGGAAACATCAAAACCTATTTTGATCGAAAAAATCCTAAAGGGATTTAAAAAGATAAACAATTAATAAATAAAGTTATAATAGTTGGAATTACTATTTTTGGATCTTTTAATAAAAGGATCTGGTTTTCAAAAGAAAAGGTAGAATTATAAATAAGGATTATTTTAAAGATCCAAATTAAATCTTGGCCAAGCTTTGAAAATAAAATATTTCTATTTGATAAAAAGAGTAAAGGTTTATTTAAATAAAATAATGAGGATTTATTAATATCCAATTTTATTTAAGTAAAGGCTTTTCCATTTTAAATAAACACTAACACCTTGTTTAATGTATTATAAATAAGATTTCCAAGTGTTTTTGTTTTTCAAATGAAACCTACTGAAAAGGTTTTGGGTTGGTTTAGATTTCAAATAGAGTTTTTAAATAATTTCAATCTTATTTGAATTAAAGACTAAGGTCTATTTTATTTAATTATTAAATAGATCCTAAAAAGGATAAAAGTATTATTTTATTTTTGACTTTGGATTATGTTGTTAAACAAAACTAAAGTCAATACAAAGTTTGGTGGAAGTTTAAATTCATTTGTACTTTGAATTATTTGTTTGAAAATCAAAACAGAAATTCATATTGGAAAAAGAAAAAGCTTTCAGAATAAAAAAAGTGAAACAAGCAGCCCAGCTAACAGGCCCAGCAAGCCCAACCCGCAGCCCAACTAAAACCCCGCAGTGAATCGTTTTCTTACGTGCGAACACACCCCCTCAGACGCTGACAGCAGGACCCCACTCCCACCTCCTCCACCTCGCTGACAGACAGACCCCACCGCCAGCGCGTCGTCTTCAACCCCGCGACCACGTCCCCCTGCCATTGCTGCCGATTGATTGCCGGCGTCAATACACGTTGATGGCGCAGTAATTTTCTCTCGTGACCACGCCCTCTTAAGCACCTCTCCCTCCTCGCCATTTCCCCTCAGACCCCGCTGCCAGAGAGCCACCAGGCTGCCCCAATTTCCTTTTGCACCGCCGCCGTCTCTGACGATCTTCGCAACCAATTCCGGCACCGTCCAGTCGCCCCTCGCCTCCCTCTGCACGCGAGCATATTCCCCATCGTCAGGCGCACCTGCCCATAACTCCAGCTCGCTCCCGCACGCTCTAGAAGCTCGGCTTCGTCAACATCACAGCGCCACCGTCTTTGGTCGTTTCTCCGGCGAACTCTCCTGGTAAACACCGACCGCCCCGAGCCTTCCTGTTGATGATCCTAAGATCCCCAGGACAGTACGCGTCTGACCATGTATTTGTTTTGCCTCGGCACGAACTGGAGCCTCACCTCCGACGTCGAACAGAGCCGCCCGACGCCGCTGCAAGCTCCGGCGAGCAATTGTCGCCTCTCCGTTGCGCCCCCTGATGAGTTGACCATACCACGAGCACCACCGTGACGTTGCGAATCCGGTGAGCCTCTCCTCCCTCTCCCTCGCTTCCTGCATCGTTGGCAAGCTCACCTCCAGAGCGTCTCCGCTGCTCGCCGCCGCGCAGCGCCGCCAGACTTTGACCAAGCAGCTTCGTCCATTGGATGAAGATCAAGTGGTTAGGATAGGTCGTTTAGCGAACTGTTATCGTTTGATCAGAGCCGTGCGTTTTAAAAATTAGATCCAACGATCCACAGATGCTGATCCGCACGAAGCGGTACCTTCCATTTAGATTACGCCACGTGGCCAGTCTGTTTGAATAAAACCAGAAAATGTTCTATTTGATTTGCAAACTTGTAAAATTCATAACTTCAGTTCTACACGTCCAAATTTTGCAAATTTTATATAAATAGAATCAGTAGAACAAGTAATTTGAAACCATGCACTTTGTTTAATGATTTGCTTCTGGAAAATTGGTTGAATTTGCAGAAACATGTGTAGGCTTATTTTGAATATAAAAATTGTTCTAGATATAATTTTAATGTGAAATCTTTGCAAAATGGTTTGTTTTGAACCTACTGACCATAGGAACCAACTTATGGATTTAAAAATGTATTTTGTGAAGATAAGGAATAAATAATTGAATTAGCTCATTTCTAGTCAAATAAAAATATTGATTATGATTTATAAATGATTTTTGAATGAAACCTTTGGGAAATGATTTGATTCAAACCTTCTGATCCTAAACACCAAGTTTAGAGAATTGATATATTTGGTGAACCCTTTAAAAAATATTGCTTTTCTAAAAGCATTTTTCAACCACACAAAATATTGATTTGATTTAAAAATAGTTTATAGATGAAACCTTTTTCAAATGGTTTTGCCACTTTGGTAAATGACCACTTTGAACTTTATAATGTTTAGAGCCTAGTAGAAATCACTTTTGCAAATAAAAACTATCTTTTGCATGCTTGCATGCATAACCTTGTTTCTATTATTTTATGTGTGATAAATTGGTTGGAATGCTAGTTGAATTTGTGTTTGCTTGATTGAATTGTAGTGGAATTAGAAGAGTGTGATATTTGCAAGATCAAGAAGCGAACCATCATTCTCTACTAAGAAGTCAAGTGACACTATCATCCATGTCCTACTATTTTCATTACACTTAGTGGATTTTGTAACATGCATGGAAAGGACTACTATATTTTGTGCTATGCTAAATCCTAATAGGATACCCTTATATATTCCTTAGTGGAAACAATGTAGTTGTAGTATGCTTAGCCTTGCTATATATTTGGGATGGGATACATGATATGACTATATGAAGTATTGGAAAGATATATGTTTTATATAATAAAACAAGTATTCAATGAACCACTTGGGTGGACAAGGATACTCAAGATTGGACAAGGTGGCAACAAAAGGATCCATGTTTATATGGCTATCTCTTTTTGTATGTGCACTAGAAGAAGACCACCCAGGAACTTAGAGATTGAACATGTTTCTCGTACAGTGGCTTCCGTGTACATCCACATGCTAAATGGGCTCTGGCTTAGTCAACTACATAGTGGAAGACCCATGCATTGGCATCTTCAGGTTAACTAGAATTGTGTAAGGGAAATTTATCCCTACATTGGTGCCTGGTTGACAAGCTAACATTGTGTATTGGGAGGAATCCTATGGAAAGACTTTGTCACATTCTCGATCTGCCAGTACTCCATTTTGGTGAGTGCTTATCCAGCGGCCACTGGTGGCAACAAGACGAGATTGTGTCATGTGGGTAAAGTGTACAACTTCTGCAGAAGATCAAATTGTAAGTACTTAGTCGTGTCCCCGGTTATGGACAACTCTGAGCAACTAAGGCCTGAAGCTATGGAAGATCTCGAAATTCCAATTTCTCAAAGTAAAACTTGATGGTGACAACAAGGGATTTGAAGCACTTTGAGTTTTCCAAGAAGTTCAGAAATATTTGACAAAGATAAAAAAACTATTTTGAAAATATAGGATAAAACTATATTTCTTTCTGCAAAAGAGCCTAAACCCTACTTAGCAAAATATGCATGTAAATGATAGGATCCACTTATTTCTACATAGTAGTGAAACTTGCCAGTACAATTCAAAAGTATTGACCCTTGTGGCTGCAACTTATTATGTTGCAGGTTTGTTTGATGTTAGTGAAGTTTATTGATTAGGATTACAAGTCTACAACCAACATGACTGCCTGTGGCACTTTGAAGATGAAGGACCCCATGCTAAATTTATTTTTGCTGCATTGTAATGAGATAGCCAAATGGGCTATATAAGATGTAATGAATTATTTTATTCCTGGTTATAAAGTTGTATTATGACCTTTGTTTCTTGATATTACATCTTAACTATGGATGCTAGATATTGATCCAGGGACTAGCATTGTAAACACAGGGATCTCTACCTTATTAAAGGTTGGGAACCTTACAGTTTATTGCAATCATTAATAACATTTTCATTTTCCATGCAATTTTCTTTAAAAGGTTCATGATACATGTCCCATTTTTCATTAGGAGCATTAATATGGGAAGCAAAGGCTCTATAATATTTAACGAGAATTTGAGGATCAATACCATATCTACCACTAAGCTCTTGAAAATTAGCAGTTTCAGCGAAAGACTTAATGTAATCATACTCATAGTTTATACCTGGTTTTTTTACCTTTATCGTTATCCCAACCTTATGTATTGCTTTGAATTGTTTCAAGAAGATCCAACTTATCCTTGACCTCCTTACTTGTGAAGGATCCCTCTGAACAATTATCTAGATAGTCCTTGTAATGTCCTAAAAGCCTTGCATAAAAATTATTGATAACAACATTACTGGGGAGCTCATGAATGGGACATTTGAGCATTAGTGACTTCATTCTCCCCCAAGCTTGGGATATACTTTCTCCCTCATGAGGATGAAAATTATAAATATAATTCCTATCTTTATGAATTTCATGAGGAGGATAAAATTTAGAGTAAAAGAGAGATTCAAGTTCCTTCCACTCCAAATGATGAGGATCATCTAGTAGCTCATACCACTCCCTTGCTTTGTCCCTAAGTGAGAAAGGGAATAACTTCCTCTTAACTTGGTCCATTGAAATACCTGCACACTTGAACAACTCGCATAATTCATGTATAAAGAGTAAATGATCACTAGGATGGATAGTTCCATCTCCAAAATAGCAGTTATTCATAACACGTTCAACAATTTTAATAGGTATTTTAAAAGTGGCACTTTTAGTATGTGGATTTAAAATATCAAAAGTATCATTAGAATTACCACATATGGGGGATAAAGTATCATAAGAGCAAATTTTCTTCCCTAAAGCTAGGGAACTAAAAAGATTTTTCTCATAAAAACTAGCCTCCCCAATCTTAGACGTTTCCATACCATTAGTAACAATGGTGTTCAAAAAATGCATACTAATAACATTGCTATTAGCATGCAAATGAAGTTCCATAGGTTTTTTAATTTTCTCTTCAAACACTTCATGTCCTAATTCAAGATAAATCCTATATATCTCTCTAATTTTGTTGTTGTTTTCCATTAAGCCTAACTAGTAAAAAAAGAAAAAAAAAAGACAAAATTGCAGAATCTAAAGGAAATAACTTCAAGCACTCACACACCAAGAATATTTGAGTACCATTTACCTTACCTCCCCGGCAACGACACCAGAAAAGAGCTTGATGTTTACGCACTTCTATTCTTTTAGACAGTTGTTGGGCCTCCAAGTGCAGAGGTTTGTAGAACAGCAACAAGTTTCCCTTAAGTGGATCACCCAAGTTTTATCAAACTCAGGGAGGAAGTGGTCAAAGGTATTCCCTCTCAAGCAACCCTGCAATCAAGATACAAGAAGTCTCTTGTGTCCCCAACACACCAATACACTTGTCAGGCATATAGGTGCACTAGTTCGGTGAATAGATAGTGAAATACAAGTGGTGACGGTGCCATAAAATAGCTTCTGGCTTGTTGTTGACGTGGGGTAACGGTGCCAGAACAGAGCTGATGGCGTGGAGGAAAGGTAAAATCCCAAAACCTCCCCGGCAAACGGAACAAAGATGGAAGCAAGCAAACATGCAATATATCTAGTAGCAAACGGTGTTTCAATGCTTAGAAACAAGGACTAGGGATCATACTTTCACTAGTGAACACTCTCTCAAATAAATATCCTCTCTTCATGATACTACTCTTAACTACTCTCCGGTTGGACACTCTAATCCAAGGTAGGGCTATAACAGCACACCTCAAAGTCCGCCTTCCCCAATCTAGATAACCCCACACTGTCACCTTGAGCACTATATGGTTCCAACAAACACCACAATTTCATAGAGACATCCAACTCCAAATATAACTCATAACAAATATTTAATCTAGACAAAGTGCCACACACGGTATGCCCGCTGTCACTTTCACACACATGGGGAAAAGCATAGATCTATTAAAGCACAAAGAGTATTTATGTAGACTCAAACCTAAGTGCCACCATAGCGTGCACGCTGTCACTTTCACACACATGGGGAGAGCAGAGATCTAATGAAGCACTTGAGTAGCAAGGTAGATCTACTTAATTACAAAGCTCATGACCACAAGATCATGCATAGAGAGAGAGAGAGATGAACACATAGCTACCGGTAGAGCCCTTAGCCCTGAGGAAGAACTACTCCCTCCTCATCATGGGAATCATCAACGGTGATGGAGATGGTGGTGGAGATCGATGGAGATGGCTCCGGGGGCACTTCCCCGTCCCGACAGGGTGCCGTAATAGAGACTTTATGTCCCCTGAATTTCCCCTTCGGTGGCAGCGGCGCTACGGAGGTTTTCGTGGATTTCTTATGGATTCCCTAGGGTTTTTGGGTCAGAGGCTTCTTATAGGCGCAGGAATCAAGGTAGGTGGGGGTCCAGGGGGCCCACACCCTCCCTAGGCGCCTCCAGGGCTTGCCCGCGCCTAGGGGGGTGCAACCACCCTATGGCCCCCCTCAGGCTCTGCTTCGTGGTTCCGTGTTGCTCCGGGAAAAATAATAACTTTGGCTTTTGTCCCGTTGAATTCTGAGAATATTGATTTTCTGCCTTTCTGGAACCAAAAACAGAAGAAAACAGGCAACTGGCACTATTGCAACTTGTTAATAGGTTAGTTCCAGAAAATATATAAAAACACCTCAAAGTGTAGAAAAAGCAAAGCAAAGTAGATACTAAACAAGCATGGAACATCAAAAAATATAGATACGTTTCCGACGTATCAAGACGGGATCCCCAAACCCTAGCCGCACCTTTCCCTAGCCGCCACCTCCTCCCTCTCGCAGCGACAGCACCCAGTCGTCGGCGTCTGCGCCACCAGCCTCGCCGCCATCACTTCCACCCCTATAATCTACGCCCAAGATCTGGTAGAACCGTAGCCTCTACTAGATGCAGCTGACGTGGGAGCCATACGGTCGAGGTGAGCGCTTTGGTGTTCCGGAGGACTTTCGCCTTAACCCTATTTGCTTCGAAGAATCCTGTTTGTGGCTAATGTGATGCCCCATGGTGTGCATGTGGGATGTTGAGTATCAACAGCCACAGCGTGTCATGACCCAGTTTAGCTTATTTCAGATTGTCCCGTCTGAGTGGAAGGACACAGACATAGGTCTCCATGGTAAGCCATTAACTGTCTTAACATGTGATATATTTATCCTTCGTCAAATAATGCTCTCAGACTTGTTGTTGTGTGCAGCTTAGACATGAAGAAGCAGAGGAAGGAGAAGGATTGGGACAAGCTTCACATGAAGCATGTTGATAAATTCAGGAGGTGTGTGATCGAGGATAAGAAAGGAAAAGGAACACAGGAAAGGCTCTTCAGTCAGGATGCTTTCAACAACTACATCACTATGTTCATTGATAACGCGCGGGTGGAGATATACCCACGAGCATTTCGGGATTCGATCTTGGAGCAGCCATTCTTGTCCGATGATCTTGCAACCGAACAATACAACATCATGGTCAGAGAAGGGCGACAAGCCGAGTTTGCTCCATTGGTCAACTTTCTGGTAAAGTGTTTCGAATGTTTGTTTTCCGTCTTGGCCCTTTTCACACCTTGCATGGATAACTTACTAGTTTATTTTCTATGACATCGCGCGGAGGTAAGAAAGTCCGCCGATGCATACGAGGATGCTTTGGAGACATACCCTCGCGGAGAGAAGGGAGAGGGTCTGTTTTGTGAATTTGTTAAGAAGCAGTGCCAACGGTTAAGGAGGCTGTCAAACTTGCTAGGTTGTCGTGACCCCGAGGTGGGAACACCGTCCGCGTCACGGTCCAACATGCCCCAAGGTGACAATTCTAGCGATCATCACTCCACATCCGAGGATGAATCGAACACACCTGAGGTAGTACAACCATTGCATCCCCCATCATCCCTTGCATTACTATATATGTCCTTACCAATCTTCTTTTGTTGACAGCCTCAAGGTGAGGAAAGCGTCTCCGACGAGATGGCATTGGGCAACTACACTCGATACAAGGTCCACGAGTGGTCCGACTACATGTTCAAGCCAAGGCAACCCAAGAAGCCTTACACACCCGACCCTTCTGCGGCGAAGGCAAAGAAGTCCAAGTAGACATACAGTTTAGAGGTGGATGATGAAGAGGAACCGAGGAGGAGGAAGATGCTCGCGAGAAGGGGCCGAGGAAAGAAGACCAACCGTGGGAAGTAGAGTAGATGTGGTCTTGTTAGCTTCTAATGGATCTTGTTAGTACTTGTAATGGAAATATGGGTGAACTTGTTATGCCCTATGTAATGTACCTATGGTTCAACTTGTTATGCCCTATGTAATGGACCTATGTTATGTCCTATGTAATGAACTTGTTATGCCCTATGTAATGGACCTATGTTTCTTGTATCAATCTTGTTATGCCCTCACAAAAATTAAAAGTATCAATCTTCCCCAAACAAACAGAACATGAAAATCAGTATAGCCAGGAAAGTCCAGCGCCACAATAGACGGCGCCGCACACGAGCTATGTGCTGGGCAAGCATTCGCAGGAAAGTGCAGCGCCCATGTGCGGTGCCACGATGCACGACACCGCATGGTGCAACGTCTGTCTCGGTGGCGCCGTACCATGCAACTCCACGACACCTGGCACCGCACATGGGCTCCAAAAACAATAGCCTTCAGTTGTTTTTGGAGCCCATGTGTGGCGCCATGACGCACGTCGCTGCAGGTTCCAACGTCTGGCCCGGTGGCGCCGCACCGTGCAACGCCACGACGCCTGGAGCCGCACATGGGCTCCAAAAACAACAGAAGCTTATGTTGTTTTTGGAGCCCATGTGCGGCGCCACGAAGCACGGCGCCGCACTGTGCAATGTCCGGCCCTGTGGCGCCATATCGTGCAACGCCACGACGCCTGGCACCGCACATGGTTTCTAAAATCGACAGAAGCTTATGTTGATTTCTGAGCCCGTGTGCGGCGCCATGTGAGATGGCTTTGCACGGTGCAACGCCACTGTGTGGTGCCGCATGCTCAGGATGTTGTTACAGCCAGCCTTAAGGGGCTGTTTCGAGGGCAAATCGCAAACATAAGTAAAATCTTTTGGGGGGTGGGGGGAAATGTTTCTAGAGTAAATATTGATACATACAAAATAACACGAGGTTCATGATATGTTTAGAACGCAAGCACCTAATACATGGTGTTTTTCCCTTAAGGGGCTTAAATACTCAAAGTCTAGAGCACGAGGCTCCTCCATGGCTACCGGTTACATACTCAAAGTCTAGACCATAGGCCCTTTGCCATTCTTCTTATTCTCTTTGTCCTCCTCCATGTAGAACCACGTCGTTCGATGCAGCCTTTCCCTCTCCGCAGCACGGGCCTCCTTCTTGAGGCGCTCCTCTTCCTCCTATTTCTTGTGGCGCTTATCCTCACATTGCTTGCGCTTCTTCGCCATCTCCTCGTCACGCAGCCCTTCGTGGTAGCGCCTTCTTATTATGGCGCGATCGATCTCTTGGATACTCTTGTTGTATTGAGGTTGCTCGAGATCTATCCAAGTGTAGTACCTGCATACCGGAGGGGGAGACTACAAGAAAATAGTGCATGTTAGTACTATGATATGGAATAGTTCGGACACATGAAGAACTAAAAAGCGTTGTGCATACCGGTGGAGTCTCGTATTGGTTGCGGCTACACACGGGAGAGCGAGAGTAGTTGGCACACATGAAGAACTTTTTTCCCCAACTATCGGAATAGTAGTCTTGGGACTTCTTGATAATGCAATCGGTTTCGCACCAACAAATATGAACCTCCTTTCCATGGGCCTTAGAAGTACGAAACGCCTTCCGTGGCCTTTCGTCTTGGTCGGCGCAAGGTGGCCTAGCATTTTTCCTCCTCTTCCTCTATTCATCTTCCTTCTCCTTTTTCCTCTTCCTCTCTTCCTCTTCCTTCTCCTTTTTCCTCTTCCTCTCTTCCTCTTCCTTCTTCCTCTTCACCTCGTCCCCTTCGTCCTTCTTTTTCGCCAAGTCACGAGCAAGTTGAACTACCTCTTATTCTCTTCCTTCCTCTTCCTCTCTTCCTCTTCCTCAGCTTCCTTCCTCTTCTCCACCACCTCCATAGCGTTCGCCCAAACCTTCGAGTAGTTCACACCTTCCCCATCATTGTCCTTGTTGGGTTGAGTCGCCATACCTATAATATGAATGAAAGGTAAAAGCTAGTAAAGTAAGAATTAATGTGAACAATAGTGGATTGAATCCAATAAGCATGAATGATAGTAAAATATGCATAAATGTGAACATACCTACGAGCATACGGATTTGGTACTGCTAAATAACCTATCATACTAGCGGGATTAAAACCACCACGCCCTCTTCCTCTTCTTAGCCCAAGTTGTCGACCTCTTTGTTGTCTAGGAGCTTGTTGCCACTATTCACATGATTGCTATACCGGTAAGAACTTGTCCTTGGTCCAAGCACTATGCCCTTGCCACCATCAACCGTAGCTTCATCCGCGAGACTAAGATCACGAAACAAAGGCACCCGATGATCACATCCCAATACAGTATCGTGGATTTCGGCCTCTCTAGCCGTGAACCCCTCCTCGTAAACTTCTTCTTCGGGACCATCATCATCCGAGTCTGATGCATAGACTCGAGAATATGGGAGGTCACGGTCCATGTCATCGTGCGTGATATATTTGTCCAAATCTCCAATATTGTTGTCGTGGAGTTCAACATCATCATCTTCACCCCCACAATCATCATTTTCCTCTTCCAACACTTCGTCTTGCTGTCTTGAAATCGGGCTCAATGTTTGGGTCAAGGGAGGTTCACAGCTTAGCTCTTGGTCTACGGGTGGAGGACTCATAGTACGCAATGGGGAGGCAAGACGGTTCAAGTCCAAAGACAATGAACTATCAACTTTCTTGGTGGAAAATAGCTCAAGAGCCTTGTCTAGTGATTCGGCTACCACCTCTTTGTATGCAAGCCAACAGGCCTCGGAGAAGATACACATGGTCTTCCAACGGACATGCATTCCCAAGCCAACATTATGTCTTCCCTGTAACTCAACAACATCATTTGGGTCCATCCATTTCAATTCAATCCTCAATTTCTCCAAGACCTCGGCATAGGTTGGAGTATGCTCAAACACCAAATCGAGCTCGTCCGGGTCCGGTTCTATGTTACCTCTCAAAAAAGCATCCTTGTCTACATTGTGAACATGAACAATTCTTGCCATGCGTAAGATAATCACATCAACAATACCATGGTCAACATACTCAATACATACAAATGCTACCATCAACAAAATGCCCAACCAATATGCCAATGCAACAACAATCTACCATTCATCTTACAAAACAACCTAGGGTTTGCAAGATATGGACCAAAACAAGAAATTAATGGGTGACATCAAAGAATAAGGGGAACAATACCTCAAGGAACTTGGGGGGATCGAAATCCATGGAGAGAGGCTTCCGATTTGGGCACTGGGAGGGAGGAGGTTGAGGGAGGACCGGAGCCGCTGCCGCCGCTGCTGCTGTGCTTCTGTGTGGGAGAGGAATGAGCCTGGTGATGACCCACAAGTATAGAGGATCGCAACAGTCTTCGCGGGTAGTATTACCCAATTTATTGATTCGACACAAGGGGAGCCAAAGAATACTTGCAAGCCTTAACAACTGAGTTGTCAGTTCAGCTGCACCTGGAAATAGTTCTTGCTCATAGAAGTTTATCAAGAGTAACAAAGAAGCAATAGCAACATTGAAACAATGACAATAATAGTAACAAGAATCGTAATGGGATTCGTGTAGTAGGCATAGGTATGGATGGACGGGCATTGAATGGGCAAGTCTAAACATGTAACTTTAAGATCTAGGGCATTGCAGATAAATAATAACAAACATCCAAGTACTAAAAAAATCCTAGGCATGTGCTCCAAATATAGTCATACGTGCTCGCAATGAGAACTTGCACAACATCTTCTGTCCAGCCAGCCCGTGGCAGCGGGGCCTCTAGGGAACTACTGGCAATTAAGGTGATCCTTTTAATAGAGCACCAGAGCAAAGCATTAACACTCCGTGAACACATGTGATCCTCACACCACAGCCATCCCCTCCGGTTGTCCCAATTATTGTCACTTTGGGGACTTTGGATCTGGACAATGATATGTGTACACAACTTGCAGATAAGATCACAAACAATAATATCATAATGATTCAATAATAAGTTCAGATCTGAGATCATAGCACTCGGGCCCTAGTGACAAGCATTAAGCACAACAAGTTGCAACAAAGTCAAATAGAACAAGAGATACTAGGCACTATGCCCTAACAATCTTATTCAATTACATGATAGAACTCATCCAATACCTACCATCCCCAAGCCTACAACGGGGGATTACTCACTCATGGATGAGGGAAACATCGTTGGTTGATGGAGATGCGTTGGTGATGATGATGACGATGATCCTCTCCAAATTCCTCGTCCCGGCAGGGTGCCAGAACGGAGTTCCTGGATCCGAATCTTGGTTTCTGGTGGTGGCGGCGGAGCGGAACTCTTTCTGGAAAACTATCGAACCCCCCTCAGTTTTTAGGTCAAAAGGCAACTTATAGGCGCAGAGGGAGGTCGAGGAGCTGCCTGAGGTGGCCACACCCCCACCAGGCACGGGGTCAGGTGGGCCCACGCCTGGGGTGGGTCTGGGCCCCCGAGGCCTCCCCTCCGTCTCTTCTTCTGGCTCCGTGGATCTTCTGGTGAAATATAATTTTAGGCATATTTTCCGGGATTTTCCTGATAGTTCATTTTCTGCACAAAAACAAGACACCAAGGTAATTCTGCTGAAAACAGCGTTAGTCCGTGTAAGTTGTATCCAAATCACATAAGTTTAGAGAAGAAACAATAGAAAAGTGTTCGAGAAAGTAGATATGTTTTGGACGTATCAACTCCCCCCAAGCTTAGCTTATTGCTTGTCCTCAAGCAATTCAGTTGAAAACTGAGTGCGATAAAAGAACTTTCACGAACACTTTGCTTCATATGATGTAAATATTCTCAGCACATGAGTAGATGCTTAGACAATTCATAATAAGAAGTATGCAACTAAGTCTACTCAATAGTCATTGCAAGCTATGAAGAGAAACCAACTCAATAATAATAAGTAGCATGAAACATAAACATAAGCAACATTGTAATGCTCATAATAAGGTATGATAGAGTGGTATCTTGCTTGCCTTTGTTTGAAGAGCACAATATAAATTCCAAGGCACCTCTGAAGTTCACATGAAGACTAGAGATAAAAATATCAGAGATACAAGCATCACAGTCATGACATAATTAACCAAGTTTTGGAACAAATACAAGAATGGCAACTATGCTCTCAAGAAGGTGCTCATGGAATAAGTGGTGACTCAACAAGGTTGTGAAAACAATTTTGAAAGGTTTGAAAGGCTCCCAAATGCTGAAAGGAAGGTACTCATTAGCTTTGAGCTCTCATTGCCCCTATCATAGGCATCTTCATGTGGTTAAGGTGAAAGTGAGGTCCACTCTGAATCATATGCTTGACAGACCATAAACTGGAAATCCCAAGTCCCTTGAGTACGATGGTTGCTCCGCATGCTACTCAACTTTGGTCACCTGAAAGTTCTTGTCATTGTAAATACATGCATATCATTGAGAACCGCCAACGGTGTACCCCTTGCACATGGTACAGGAGCTTTTCCATAACCAAAATGACAATGCAAGTACACAATGAGCATCTCAGCAATATTTTTATTTACCATGTGCATAGCTTTTAATTGAGGAATCTTCATAGATGCTCATTATGGTGATGCTACAAGTTTACACCATGATTAAGCATGGCTTAGGCTAGCGGCCCAGGCGTTTCTCTAACACAATGTATAAACTCCATGAACTAACAACTTCCCCTTTTATTTCACATCACCGACATCCATAAACAAAAGAGCAAGGAATCAACTGGATGAGATATCCAAAAAGTGTTGAAAGCGTTCCCCGTGACAGCACGGTTCTGCTGACTCCTAACATATAATTAGCAAGCATATAACTTTCATGGACTAGTCACAATGGTTCAGAATTATTAAGCGCCAGGAATAAAGTGTGCCATCAAGTTCGTGAGAGCTTTACTAACTAACTTTCTCAAAACATACAAACATTTTATTTTGGAAGAAAACACGGCATATGAAATATGCACTGAAATAGCAAATGATGCTAATAGGTAGGTATGGTGGACACAACTGGCAATATTGGTTTTGGGGAGTTGGAAGGACAGGTAGAGCATGTAATCAGTGCAAGTGAAGGCTAGAAATAGAGAGGGAGCGACAAATGAGAGAGCAATAACTGTCATAATCATGCTTGCAACAAAACAGGACTAACTATGGCATGAAAGTGATACAAGAACTCTGAGGCAAAATAAATCATTGAGGCTTACTGACTATTTATTAGTCATATGCATGCGTGAGCATGTGCCAAGTCGATTCACATGAACAGTCAGAGGAGGATACCACAATATCATACCAAAGTATGAATAAAACAATGCAAGCAAACATTCATATGACATGCTACAAAATATTAGCAAGCTGGAGCTAATCACAGACAAGCAAGAACTACTAAGAATCCATAATGACATACACCTTACACAAACAGGCTAAGCATACTCATAATGATGAGTATATGTACAAAAATAAAACAAATAGAGTTTGTTACCAGCCTCTTACCACACCCCGAGTTGTCTTAATCTTCATTATTGCCCTTCACTTGTGTGACTTGAATAATTAACATGAAACCAAAATCCACTGAGGACGGCTAAACCCTGCAAAGAACTCACAAAAATAGAGATGAACAACAAATGTTTTTGGTGTTTTTGATTTTTTTAGAAACAAGCAAACAAAGAAAAACCAAACAAAAACAAAGCAAACCAAACAAAGCAAAATCTTTTTGGATTTTTCTTTTAAGGCAAACCAAAGCAAAGAAACAAACCAAGAGAAACAACGAAAATAGTTTTGGTATTTTTGGGTTTTTAGAAAGAAGCAACAAAAACCAAAAAGAAAACGAAACAATGGATATACAAAGAACCGACCAAACCGGATATATATGAGTGTGACGTCAGTATACCTCCCCCCAAGCTTAGGCTTTTGGCCAAGTGGGTCTCAATAATGTGGATAGTACCCCATGCTGGTGTGTCATCATAGGAATGATCATAGTCAGGAACCTGCGATGAAGAAGAAGACGCGCCCCAATCAAACGAGGGTTGCTGGTATGAAGACTCTCCCAAGTTGGAGGGCTGAACCGAATTGTCTTCGGCATCCTATTCAACATTCTCCTCTTGCTGGGAGAGTGCCCCCACATAAGTGTCAACCTCCTCCTTCGTAAGTGACCACCCTTGCCTGTTATCAAAGTTAAACAAAACAGGTACAGGCAAATAAACTATTTTCTCAATCCTACCCTTTCTCCTACCCTGCTGGGAAAACGATAATTCGTACGATAAACTTCTCACCTTAGCCCCCAAGGAAACAAAACCATGCTGAATCATGGATTCAATATCAAGCCTCTTTATGGGGAACTGAAAATCTGAATAATGAGGCTCTAAACCATGGAAAGCTAGCAACCTAGAAGCAATGAGACCTCCACAAATTCCACCCTTCTCACGGTTGGTGGTGAGACAGTGAGCTATCAAAGCACCCAAACTATAAGATCTATTCCTATTCAGAGCACCTGCAATAAAAGCTAGATCAAAAGAAGACAACTTTCTAGCAGTCTTTCTAGAAAGAACACACTTGGTAGTGAAATAGGCAAAGTATCTAATAGCTGGGAGCTGAATGTTCCGAATTTTACCACTTTCCTTTGAGAAGTCGAAACCTTGGCAAATCTCAGTGTATAAGTCAATAAGTGACTTGGGCCTCTCCTTGATTTTCTCACAGGATCCCCACTGAGGTACTCTAATTGCTGCACAGAAATCAGCAAAAGGCAGGTCAACAGATATATTATATATTTTGTAATGGACCATGGGATTAGAAGTAGACCAAGTGAACCGGAAGTCCTGCACAAAATCCATGGTTAGCTTGACATATTGGATTGGTTAACCTTCAACAAAGTGTTCCAACCCTGCATTTGTAACCATAGTTTGGAAATCTTGGAGGATCCCCGCAGCTCTCATAAATTCATGACATGGATATATGGAAGGAAAAACCGCCTCTTCACGATGAACCTTCATTGGCTCATGCACCATCAAGTCATATTAATTCAGTGGATAACACGCATCTTCCTTGCAAGGAGCAATCCCTCCAAAAATCAGCACTTGATATGGGCTGAACAAGGAGATCGAAAATCGCCAGCAAGAACAGCAAGAACTCGAGCTTGAGCAAGTTTTCCGATGTTTTTCGGGATAGAGAGAAAGAAGGTGGCTTTGAGGAGGCAGCCTGGAGGGGGCCAGGTGGGCCAGACCTCCCCTAGGCGCCGCCACCTGGTAGGTCGCGCCTACCAGGGGTCTGGTAGCCTAGGGTGCCCCCCTGGGTCATCTCAGGTGCCACTCTGCCCCTTTCTTCGAGGAAAAATTTATTTTGAATTTTGTGGGATTTTTCGGGAAACTTTATTTTTGGCCAATTTTCAGGGTATGAAAATTGATTTTCTCGCAGAAACAGTTTTTTCAGAAGAAGCAAAAGCAAACCAAAAGCCAAACTACAGGAGCTCTAAGAAACTCAAACAAGCAAACAACTAGCAAAACTAAAGCTAAAGCAAAGACTAGGAAGGAGAAAGGAAAAAGAAATCAAGTATAACCAAAGTTGAAACATTATTTTGTTCATTAAAATCCTTTTGTTAACAAGGTTGATCAAGTCTTGTTACCAAAACAATCTTATATGAAACAAAACTTTGCATTCCACAAGGTGATTATGTTACCTCATACTTGATAGCAATGGTCCCAATCATAATAGTTTGAAAATTTTCTTGTGGAATGGGACAATATATTTCTCCAACCTTGATGCCCTCAATATTTTCAATGGAATTCAGGCAATAGCTCTTAACAACCTTCTTGGGGGAAATAGACAGTGTGCTCTTTGTCATTAATATTGAATGTTACTTTTCCTTGATTGCAATTGATGACAACACATGCAGTATTAAGAAAAGGTCTCCCAAGAATAATAGACATATTATCATCTTCAGGCATTTCAAGCACAACAAAATCAGTTAAAGCCATGCAATTATGAGCTACTTGAACATGAACATCCTCATATATACCAACAGGAATAGTAGTTGACTTATCAGCCATTTGCAAAGATATATCAGTTGGTATCAACTTTTCTAGCTGGAGCCTCTTGTAGAGAAAAAAAAGGCATAACACTAACTCTAGCTCCCAAGTCACATAAAGCAGTTCTAACATAATTATTCTTAATGGAGCAAGGAATAGTTGGTATACCTAGATCACTAAGTTTCTTTGGAACCTTACGATTGAAGGAATAATTAGCAAGTAGAGTAGAAATCTCCTCATTAGGAATCTTCCTTTTATTAGAGATAATATCCTTTATATACTTTGAATAAGGAGGCAACTTAATGGCATCAGTCAAAGGAATTTCCAAGAATAAAGGTTTCATCCACTCACAAAACTTGTTGTAGTGTTCTTCCTCCTTTGACTTGTGTCTCTTACCTGGAAAAGGCATAGGTTTCTGCACCCAAGGTTCTCTCTCTTTACCATGTTTATTAGCAATAAAATCTTCCTTTGTGTACCTGGTGTTCTTAGTGTGCTTCTCAGGTTCTTCCTCACCTTCCTCCTTATCAGGAGACTCATTTTTATCATTACCACTCTCAGTTTCAGCATTAGAGACAGATATACTATTAGGATCTACAGCAGGTTCAAGTGGTTCCTCAACTATTCTATGTTTCTTTTTCTTTCTCTTTCGAGGACTACCACTATCCTCACCTTGCTGAGAATCCTTCTCAATTCTTTTAGGGTGTCCTTCAGGATATAAAGGATCTTGAGTAGCTATACTACTCCTAGTTCTAATTCCATAAGTATGTTTATCTCCTGAAGCATTAACTAGCATATCCTTTTGTACCTTAGCAAGTTGATCAAGTTGGGTTTGAACCATTTGAAAGTGTTTACAAAGCATTTTAATATCATTAGAAGTTTTTTCCACAATATATTTCAACTCATGGATAGCTCTAGATTTTTCCAATAAATGATCCTGAACTTGTTTATTAAAATGACCTTGTTTAACAATAAAAATGTCAAGTTCCTCTAAGCATTTCTCAGGAGGCTTACCATAAGGAATATCACCTTCATCAAAGTGTTGGAGAGAGTGTACCTCAATAGTGGATGAATGGGGAATTGACTTACATAGTTCTTCTATAGGAGGTAGATTCTTCACATCTTCAGCTCTAATACATTTATCCTTTAGACACTTCTTAGCTTCCTTCATCACTTCATCATTTAATGCAATAACTCCCCTCTTCTTTGGTGTTGGTGTTGGAATTGGTTCATGAATATCTGGTTCAGGAGCAATAGGTGCAGGTGTATTCATCTCAGTTGAAGTCCAATCATCATAATTCTTGCTTATCTTGGTCATCAATTCTTCAGCATCTGTAGGAGTCCTTTTTCTGAAAACACAATCAGCAAAGCTATCTAGGTAGGTCCTAGAATCATTAGTTAGTCCATTATAATAAATATCAAGAAGCTTATTTTTAGGCAATGGACATCCAGGATGTGCATGAATCAAGGCACAGAACCTTGTCCATGACTCAAGCAATTTCTCTTCTTCTCCCTGTGTCAAGGTGGTGGCACGGCAGATGCCATGGGTAGGCTAAAGTATGGGGCCAATGGATGCTAGTGGGATTCGGGGAGGGAATATGTAGTGATTTCTACACTAAAATGCTCAACTAATAAATCTCTATTCCTCTTCTCAGCGAATACAAGTGCTCTTAGAGCTGTCTCATAGAGAGGAAGAACACTAATACACGAGCCTTACGGCGTAGAATGAATTGATCCCCTCTCAGGAGCCCGCGTCTCCCCTTATAAAGGGGTGCCTTGGTTCCTTCTAGGGCTGACGTGGCAAGCATATTCTTGGAATATGCTTGTCCCAAATATGGTAACTCGGCGTCCTCCTTTCTGTGTCCCCCTTCTATTGGCGGCAATGTTCCAGAGACCTTCACATGCGCGCCTCGGGCTCACTGACTGTCACCTCCGTGACCTTCTTCTGCCCTTCTGCTGCTCTGCTCCTTGTCCTTTGTGCTTGGCTCTGTCTAGATTCCTCCTAGCTAGTGACTAGGGTTTGACTATAGGAACCTCCTTCTCCTGCAAGCTTCATGTTATTCGGCCTTGTCTCGCATAACTCGGCTCGACCTACACCTGCATTCAAGTTAGTCAGACTCATTCGGCCGACTTAACTCATATGTCGGCCGGATAAGGTGTTACTCATTCTACACTTGCCATGGCCCTGCTTATCTCGGCCGACTCTTATATGACCCAGCCGACACAAACAGTAACTCTGCTCACGACAAGGGAGATTCCTTTCGTCTTTCCCCTGACTTGACCCTATCCGGGGTCACCTCCCCAACATTAGTCCTCGAAGCTGGTGCGGTCCTGCCTGAAACCTCGGCCAGGCCACATCAGTTTCCCTACAAACTTCTCTCTTTCTTTCCGAGTTACTTCTTTGTGTTCGAGGTATCCGTGCAGCTTCCCGAGCACGCCTCGTCCTACGTGTACCACTCATCATTGTTCTTCTAGTTTTTTGTTCCTCTATAGTGTCCACTAACAAGCTATAGTGATTATTGCGCCCGTCGCGTCAGCGCAGTGACCCCTCGAGTACCGCATCCGTCAGGAGGCCCGATCCCCTCCTGCGCCGTGTGGTCTTCGGTGTGGCTCCACTAGTTGCGAGCGGTTCCACCACGTGCGCGATTATGCGGTTATCGTGGCACACCCATGATCCCACTACCGCTAATACTGCGCGTTTATAAAGAGGGGAGCGGGGCTAAACCATTTTACTTTCCCCCTTCGTTTGCCCTTCTTCTTCCTCCTCGCGCCGACGCCTCCGTTCGTGCGCTAGCGGCCGCGCCATCGTCGACCTCCTCGACGGTCACGTTGTTGTTCTCCTGCTCCGACGACCTCACCGACGCGACCTTCTCCGTCGCCTTCGCTGGTGAGTTATCCTACAGCACCGCCGCTAGATTTCCGCCCTAGGCAATCCCTCGGTTTCCTAGATTCCTTGGGGTGGTTCTTCTTTGTTGCGCCGCCGCGCTCGTTAGAATCATGACGGGGCCTTGCACTTCTAGGCCTCTCCCCGCCGTTAGTTTCTCCTCCGTGGGTTCCTCCGACAAGCCCATGTCTAGTTCTGCCAGCGGAGCCCTCGTCGAGGAGGATGATTTTGCGTCCGGTCTAGAACGGGGTTCTTGGCAGGGTTCCACTGTCACTTGCCGTGAGGTAGAGTGGTTAATCAAGACGCGCCGGATCCCTGTCGAGGTAAGCTGTCGCTTGCCCGGCAAAGAATCCTCTCGAGTGCTTAACGAGGGAGAGTACGTAGTCTTCATGTCCCATTTTGCTCGTGGGTTTGGCCTCCCCCTTAGCGATTTTGCTAGGGGTTCCTCGATTACTTCGGCCTCCAGCCGCATCATCTGCCGGCCAATGCTATCGCCTCTTTGTCAGCTTTTATCTCGGCTTCAGAGGGGTACTTAGGCCTTTGGCCCTCCGTACATGTCTGGTCCAAATTCTTCCAAATCCGATCTAATGTCGTGTCGGACAAATCTCTTCACCCGTCCGAGAAATCTCTTACCCAATGCGGGGCTGCATCCATTACACCTCGGAGGAACTCTGAGTTCCCGCGTGTCGCCGGCCTCGAGTCTTGTAAGAAATGGCATAAATCATTTTTCTATGTCAAAAATACTGGGAAAGAAGATAAGATTCGGCTCCCTGCTTTTTCTATTGCCCGCCCCCTTCCAAGAAGAATTGGAACTACAATCCTAGGAAGAGCCATGCTTTGGCAGAGTCATTCGAGATTCGGCTCAAGGAGTTGATTCGCGCTGGGCTCTGTGGTGAGGATCTGATGACTGCATTGATCAGCAGCCGAATCTTCCCTTTTCAGCTTCGCTCTCACAAGCTTTGTTATATGAGTGGTCCTATCGATCCCAACCGAGTTTAAACGGTTGAGCTCAACGCTTTTCACATTTATAAGCGTGTCCAGGCTATCTTCAAGACCGATATGCCGGAGGAGTGGGCATGGGGACTAAAGCCCTTCACTCGTGGGAATCCCCCTCCTCAGTTAAATTTACGTATTGGTGTTTGCTTCCGAGTTGCACTCGTGATTGTTCTTTTGCTAATCCTTCCTTATTTCTTCTCTCGCAGAGGTTTACCGAGCAAAAGACAGAGGATGCTGAGGTTCTGGCTCTTCCATAGACCGCAGATTGTAATACTCCGGACACCGGATAACCTGACTCGAAGGAGTTTGTCCCTAAGTCAGATGTCGCTCCGGTCCGTGTCCGAGGCAAGACCTCGGCTCATGCGGATGAAGGTGACTCGGACGAAATCCAAATTCTTGAGGTAGTTGTCGCGGTGCCTATCTCTTACGCATTTCCGGCTCCTTATTTCCCAGCTAATCTGGCTGGTCAGGTGCACGACGCCGAACCTCTCGCTTCTCAAGCTCCTGCTCCTTCGAAGAAGCGCACCGCTTCGGCAGATCCCTCCGGTGCTGCCCCCAAGAAGCGAGTGAAGAAGTCTTCATAGCATATCCCGAGGCGTAAGACCATGCCTGCGGTTACTGCGTGAGTTTATTTTCATTTGTATTTCTTTTTTCTCTTTGTTCCTGCTGACTCAACTTTTTGTCTTTCGCAGAGCTCCTCTCTCCGCAAAGCCTAGCGATCCGAGTATGACGACCCATAGTACTCGACTGGCTTCTCCTCTTCCAGAAGATACTCGGGTTCCCAGTCCCCCTCGTGTTGATTCTCCTCCTGCGCCGACACCTATGTCGCCTGAACGAGATTTGCCTATTGACCCCACTGTCACTGCCGACATAACTCCCACACCGGATCATCTGGTTGATCCTGTCATGACCACCGAAGTTTCTCCCAATGATCCTTCGATCACCACAATTCCAGTTGCTACTCCAATTTCATCCGGGGATACCACTGTAGGGTTTGCAGCATAGAAAACAAAAATTTTCCTACGATATGAATTATGTACCAAGATCTATCTATTAGATACAAACAACGGGCGGATGTATATCCGTAGAGAACATACCCTTGAAGACCGACAAAGCTTAAGGAGTTTAACTCGTGGTTGATGTCTACGATCTCTTGCCGATCTCAAGATCGAGAGGAAGTCCTAGCGCCGCAAATCAGCAGCACATCCGTGCTCGCACACACGTTCGAGGCACCGAGCAACCTCCGCCTCCTCTCTCCAGCGATCCAGCGGAAGCACAACTCTTTATTGCCGAATAGCCACCGGGAACATGTATCTCGCTAGTCCGAGACCATGGGGATAAATTCTAGAGGGGGAGAGAGATCCTTCACGAGGAGGTGTGAGAGACAAGTGAGAGGAGGGGCTCCTTTTATAGGAGGAGGGGGGAACCCCAAGGGGGTGGCTGGCGCATGGGGCTTCCCCCTTTCCCTCCCCTATTCATGTGGGTGGACACTCCACTCACAAAAAACCATTCATATGCCTCCACTCAAAATCCCACTCAAGCTTGCCATTAAATTTCCACCAAATTTAATGCAAACTCTCATTAAATAAAACTGTTTTATTTTATTCAGAATTTTGTCAATTACTTTAATGACAAACATTCACAAATAACCCCTTTCTAGAATTCTATTTCACATGCATAACCACTTTTTGCAATTTCACCCAAAAACCTGTTTCGGTATCTAGTGAAATAAATTCCTGCGCTTGTTCATTCTTTCGGCATGAAACTTTTGCTCCAATTGGATGTCGGTGTCTCTTAAGTGTGTCACCCTACGGTTCGTGAATAATGCGGACATGATCGAGACCCCTCTCGGATCAATAATCAGAAGCGGGATCTGGAGACCCATACTGACTCCCACACATTCAACGATGACTTTCTTGTGATCGTCAGAACCTGTTACGCTAGTATCTTAATCCCTTGTTTCACGATATATTACATGTCCGAGATTCGATCATCGGATCTCTATACCTATTTTGATCTCGTTACTGACATGCACTCTTTTCTCGTTCCCGTGATATAACATTCTAGTGATCAAATCACTTGCTTGCAAGCTAATCAATGTGATATCACCGAGAGGGACTAGAGTATATCTATCCGTCATCGGGATGAACAAATTCCACTCTCGATCCATGAGCCTCAACATAACACTTTATTAGTTCTGAATCCATCTTTATAATCACCCTGTTGCGGTGTGACGTTTGATGTTATCAAGAAACTCTTCCGGTGTTAGTGATTGACATGATCTCATGGTTTAAGGATTAGGATCACTTCGTAAGTTGTTATAGCAATATAAGCTCAATGACTTTGATCGTAATGCTATACTTCGGATGAATGTTCATCACACCATTACACTAATGTTGTGATCCCGTTATTAACAACATCCAATGTCCATGATCAGGAAACCTTGATCATCTTGTTAATCAACGAGCTAGTTTATGAGAGAGGCATAACTAGGAACTTTCTGTTTGTTTATTAAACACACATGTATTAATGTTTCCGTATTAATACAATTATAACATGCAAAATAAACATCTATCATATACTTGGAATACACATAATAAACACTTTATTATTGCCTCTCAGGGCATATCCCCTTCAGTCCCCCACTTGCACTAGAGACAATAATCTAGTTACATAGTGATAAATCTAACACCCATTGAGTTCTGGTGTTGATCATGTTTTTCTCTAGGGAGAGTTTTAGTCAACGGATCGGCTACATTCAGATCCATATGTACTTTACAAATCTTTATATCTCCATCCTTGACATGCTCGCGGATGGAGTGAAACCGGCGCTTAATATGCTTGGAATGCTTGTGAGACCTTGGCTCTTTGGCATTGTCAATGGCACCATTGTTGTCTCAATATATCACCATAGGGTCCAACGCGTTTGCAACCACTCCTAGTTCGGATATGAACTCCTTCATCCAAACTGCTTCCTGAGCCGCTTCTGAAGCAACAACATATTCGGCCTCCGTTGTTGATCCCGCTACCACAGGTTGTTTGGAGCTCCTCCAACTAACCGCTCCGCCATTCATGAGAAATACGTATCCGGATTGATACTTAGAGTCATCTGGATCGGTGTCAAAGCTAGCGTCAACATAACACTTAGCGACGAGCTCTTCTTCACCTCCGTATAAAAGAAACATATCCTTAGTTCTTCGTAAGTACTTAAGGATATTCTTGACCTCTATCTAGTGTTCCGAACCTGGATCCGATTGGTACCTACTAGTCAAACTAATAGCATGTGCCACATCCGGTCTTGTACATAGCATGGCGTACATTATAGAGCCTATGGCTGAAGCATAGGGGACTTTGTCCATTATCTTTCTTTCTTCCGCCGAAGCCGGACTTCGAGTCTTACTCAATGTCTTGCCTTGCAACATAGGTAAGAACCCCTTCTTACTTCCGTCCATTTTAAACTTCTTTAAAATCTTATCAAGGTATGTACTTTGCGATAGCCCTATTAGGCGCCTTGATCTATCTCTATAGATCTTTATGCCTAATATGTATGACGCTTCACCTAGGTCCTTCATTGAAAATTTGTTGTTTAGATAACTTCTAACACTGTTTAAAAGATCTATATCATTTCCGATCAATAATATGTCATCCATATATAATATCAGAAATGCCACATTGATCCCACTCACTTTCTTGTAAATACAAGCTTCTCCATAAGTTTGGACAAATCCAAACTCTTTGATCACCTCATCAAAGCGGAGATTCCAACTTCATGATGCTTGCTTCAATCCATAGATGGATCGCTGAAGCTTGCACACCTTGTTAGCATCCTTAGGATCGACAAAACCCTTTGGTTGTATCATATACAACTCTTCTTCAATATTACCATTGAGAAACGCGGTTTTGACATCCATCTGCCATATCTCATAATCGAAGTATGCAGCAATTGCTAACATAATCCTAACTGACTTTAGCATCACTACGGGAGAGAATGTCTCATCGTAGTCAACTCCTTGAATTTGTCGAAACCCCTTTGCGACAAGTCAAGATTTATAGAAGGTCACATTACCATCAGCATCAGTTTTTCTTTTGAAAATCCATTTATTCTCCACGGCCTTTCGGTCGTGAGGTAATTCCACCAAGTTCCAAACTTGATTTTCATACATGGATTCCATCTCGGATTTCATGGCTTCTAACCATTTGTTGGAATCCGAGCTCATCATCGCTTCTTCGTACGTCGCAGGGTCATCATTTTCATCAACCATGAAATTCATGACAGGATTTCCGTATAGCTCGGGAGCTGCACGCGTCCTGCTTGACCTGCGAGGTTCGGTAGTACTCTCTTTCGGAGTTTCATGATCATTATCATTAGTTCCCTCTTCAACAGGTGGAGCCAACTCCGGAACAACTTCCGGCGCTGCGCTACTCGCCATACTTTGAAGAAAAGGTTCAATAACCTCTTCGAGTTGTACCTTCCGACTACTCACACCTTTCGCAAGAAACTCTTTCTCTAGAAAGGATCCATTCTTGGCAACAAAAACCATGCCCTCGGATCTGTGATAGAAGGAATACCCAATAGTTTCCTTAGGGTATCCTATGAAGACGCATTTTTCTGCTTTGTTTTCGAGTTTATCCGGTTGAAGTTTCTTCACATAAACATCGCATCCCCAAACTTTAAGAAATGATAGCTTAGGTTTGTTTCCAAACCACAATTCATACGGTGTCTTTTCAACGGATTTAGATGGTGCCCGATTTAAAGTGAATGCAGCAGTTTCTAGTGCATAACCCCAAAATGACAACGGCAAGTCCGTCAGAGACATCATAGATCGAACCATATATAATAAAGTACGATTACTACGTTCCGATGAACCATTTCGCTGTGGTGTTCCGGCAGGCGTGAGTTGTGAAACAATTCCACACTCTTTCATGTGAGTGCTAAACTCGTAACTTAGATACTCACCTCCATGGTCAGACCGTAGAAATTTGATCTTTCTATTACGATGATTTTCCACTTCATTCTGAAATTCCTTGAACTTTTCAAAGGTTTCAGACTTGTGTTTCATCAAGTAGATATAACCGTATCTACTCAAATCATCCGTGAAAGTAACAAAATAACGATATCCACCTCGCGCTGACACACTCATTGGACCACATACATCAGAATGTATGATTTCCAATAAATCTGTCGCCCGTTCCATTGAACCGGACAACAACGTTCTGGTCATCTTGCCCATAAGGCATGGCTCGCATGTATCAAATGATTCAAAATCAAGTGATTCCAAAGTCCATCTGAATGGAGCTTCTTCATGCGTTTAACGCCAATATGACCTGACGGCGATTGCCACATATATGAATATATCATCATTAAGTTTAATCCTTTTAGCATCAACATTATGAATATGTGTAACATTATCATCGAGATCTAATATAAATAAACCATTCATCATCGGTGCATGACCATAAAAGATTTCATTCATATAAATGGAACAACCATTGTTCTTGGATTTAAATGAATAACCACTTCGCATCAAACACGATCCGGATACAATGTTCATGCTCGGTCGGGCACCGGATAACAATTATTCAAGTTTATAACTAATCCGACGGCAAATGGAGGCGGCGTTCGACGGCGATCACATCAACGCTTGATCCATTGCCGACACGCATCTTGACCTCACCCTTGCTAGCGGTCGCTTGTTCCGCATCCCACGATTCGAGTTACAAATATTAGCAACCGAACCGGTATCAAATACCCAGGTGCTACTGCGAGCACTAGTCAAGTACACATAAATAACATGTATATCATATATACCTTTGTTTTCCTTGTTGGCCTTCTTTTCCGCCAAATACTTGGGGCAGTTGCGCTTCCAGTGGCCAGTACCCTTACAATAGTAGCACTCGGTATCAGACTTAGGTCCAACTCGGGGTTTCTTTTCAGGCACGGCAACAGCTTGCCACCTTACTTCCTTCCGTTTTCCCTTCTTGTCTTTCTTGAAACCGGTGTTCCTATTGATCATCAACACTTGATGTTCCTTTTGATCTCCATACTGCGGTTTTAAGCATTGGCAAGCTCGGGAAGAGACTTCTTCATGCCTTGCATATTATAGTTCATCACAAAGCTCTTATAGCTAGGTGGCAGAGACTGCAGAACACGATGGATGCCTAAGTCAATGGGAATCGTTATTCCCAAGGACACAAGCTTATCGGCGTAACCCGACATCTTGAGTACATGCTCACTAGCAGTTGTGCTCTTCCATCATGCAGCTAAAGAACTTTTACAGCGTTGTAGCTCTCTGACAAAGATGTGTCGAAAATCATTTTCAACTCACCCATTGTATGAAATGCATTGCCGTTTTCGAAAAGCTTTCGAAGTTCCGTCTCTAGCCCATACAATATGCCATTTTCGAAAAGCTTTCGAAGTCCTCGTCAGGGGCATCCTATAAAGGTGGGGGGCCTAGTGGAGCCTCTAGCACGTATTGCTTTTGTGAAGAAGAGAGGAGAATCCTCAAATTCATGGCCCATTCGGTAAAGTTGCTACCGTTCGTTGCTAGTTTCTCTTTCTCCATGAACACATTGAAATTAAAAGCAGGTGGTGCTATCTACAACATAATTTGTAAAGTTTATACTAAGTGTATGATAGATTGAGTTCAACTAATCCATATTATGAATGAACTCCCACTCAAAAACGACATCCCTCGTGCCTTTTTGGTGATTACATGAACCAAATCCACTACACCAAGTCCGATCATCACGTGAGTCGGTATAGCTTCAAAGGCGAGCATCAAATGAACCAAATACACTACACCAAGTCCGTGTTCCGAGGCCATGTCTGTACATGCTAGGATCGCCAAGTTAGAACCTTAGTATTCGCGTGTGTAACTGTTTTACACCCGAAATATGGTCGTGGATCCAAGAACACCCGATCATCACGTGATGTCTTGGAGCGACGAAAACATAATCGGTGCATACTAAAGGAAGAACACATTCTTATCTTGATATTTAAAAGAGGGATCATCTTATTATGCTAACAAAGTGCTAAACAAGCAATATAAGATGCTATCAAACATCACATGTTTATTAGTGAAATGATATGGTTCCCGCATATGATCTCTATCATGTGCATCGTGGTATGATCGCTATCATACCTATATGTGTAAGTCCAAGGTCTATGGAGATTAAACGTTATGTATGCTGTAAGAGTATCATCTCATACTTCTACTTACAACATCACCATATCATAACACTAGCCCAACAACAATCTAAACTAGACGCCTCTAATTTATCCATTGCATGTTTTATGTGGCTTAGGGCTTTCGAGATAGAACCGTTCTTACCTACGAACATGAACCACAATGAGGATAACCAAATTGTTGACAACTCATTGCAAAATAGATATTGACTATAGTAGGAGAGATAGACACCCGCTAGCCACTTATGCAAACTAGTTGCATGTCAAGCGTGGAACAGGTCTCATGTGCGAGGACATGTAAAGTTTGTCCGGTCCGCTTCATCCCACTATGCCACCAATATCCAAAATTACAACAAAGGAGCAACAACATGATCATCATCGCCCACATACTCATATGTGTAATACCCGTGTAAAGCATCTACGCATAGATCCGACTCTGATGCCACTGTAGGGTTCGCAGCATAGAAAACAAAATTTTTCCTACGATGTGAACTATGTACCAAGATCTATCTATTAGATACAAACAACGGGCGGATGTATATCCATAGAGAACATACCCTTGAAGACCGACAAAGCTTAACGAGTTCAACTCGTAGTTGATGTAGACGATCTCTTGCCGATCTCAAGATCGAGAGGAAGTCCTAGCGCTGCAAATCAGCAGCGCATCCGTGCTCGCACACACGTTCGAGGCACCGAGCAACCTCCGCCTCCTCGCTCCAGCGATGCAGAGGAAGCACAACTCTTTCTTTTCGAATAGCCACCGGTAACATGTATCTCGCTAGTCCGAGACCATGGGGGATAAATTCTAGAGGGGGAGAGAGATCCTTCACGAGGAGGTGTGAGAGACAAGTGAGAGGAGGGGCTCCTTTTATAGGAGGAGGGGGAACCCCAAGGGGGTGGCCGGCGCATGGGGGCTGCCCCTTGCCCTCCCCTCTTCATGTGGGTGGACACTCCACTCACAAAAAACCATTCATATGCCTCCACTCAAAATCCCACTCAAACTTGCCATTAAATTTCCACCAAATTTAATGCAAATTCTCATTAAATAAAACTATTTTATTTTATTCAGAATTTTGTCAATTACTTTAATGACAAACATTCACAAATAACCCCTTGCTAGAATTCTATTTCACATGCATAACCACTTTATGCAATTTCACCCGAAAACCTGTTTCGGTATCTAGTGAAATAAATTCCTGCGCTTGTTCATTCTTTCGGCATGAAACTTTTGCTCCAATTGGATGTCGGTGTCTCTTAAGTGTGTCACCCTACGGTTCGTGAATAATGCAGACATGATCAAGACCCCTCTCGGATCAATAATCAGAAGCGGGATCTGGAGACCCATACTGACTCCCACACATTCAACGATGACTTTATTGTGATCGTCAAAACCTTTTACGCTAGTATCTTAATCCCTTTGTTTCACGATATATTACATGTCCGAGATTCGATCATCGGTATCTCCATACCTAGTTTTATCTCGTTACTGACATGCACTCTTTTCTCGTTCCCGTGATATAATATTCTAGTGATCAAATCACTTGCTTGCAAGCTAATCAATGTGATATCACCGAGAGGGCGCAGAGTATATCTATCCATCATCGGGATGAACAAATTCCACTCTCGATCCATGAGCCTCAACATAACACTTTATTAGTTCTGAATCCATCTTTATAATCACCCTGTTACGGTGTGACGTTTGATGTTATCAAGAAACTCTTCCGGTGTTAGTGATTGACATGATCGCATGGTCTAAGGATTAGGATCACTTCGTAAGTTGTTATAGCAATATAAACTCAATGACTTTGATCGTAATGCTATACTTCGGATGAATGTTCATCACACCATTACACTAATGTTGTGATCCCGTTATTAACAACATCCAATTTCCATGATCAGGAAACCTTGATCATCTTGTTAATCAACGAGCTAGTTTATGAGAGAGGCATAACTAGGAACTTTCTGTTTGTTTATTAAACACACATGTATTCAGTATTAATACAATTAGCATGCAAAATAAACATCTATCATATACTTTGAATACACATAATAAACACTTTATTATTGCCTCTCAGGGCATATTCCCTTCAACCACCACCTCGGCCCCCTTGGAGGTTTCAGTTCGTCCTGTTCCCCAAGGCGTGATTCCTAGTGCTGAGGTTGCTGCCCCTGCCGAAGTCTCTACTAAAATTAGGAAGACTGTCGTTACTAAACCTTCGGCATCTCAGAAAGGGTCAGCCTCCTCTTCTCAGCCCAACATAGTTGATGTGCTCCGCAAGGGAGCTTCCTCCATTAAGCTTGTTGTCATCCCTGCTAACGACACCCAACTTACTCTTCACAAGAGTCCGGCGACGGCGGTGGTCACAGAACGGGCCCGAGGTAAAGTGCTGACTCGTACTGAGAGCGGAAACAGCCTCGGCTCTTTGGTGGAGTATGCCAATAACTGGAATGTCGCAGATCAACTTGAAGGCAATCCGAGTAGCCAACCATTCCATATTTCCGACATCAGCAGTCGCTTGCACATGGCTGCTAAGATCGTCCTTGATAGTGACAAGATGAATGAGGTAAGTGCTTTCGTTGATACTTTGTCTATCATTCAAATGGTATTATATACACACTAGTCCCGGAAGCTTGCAACCGGATAACTTGTTATTCGTTTGGAACCTTTGTCAGGCTTCAAATGTCACGACTCGGATTAACCGTGATATCTGAATCAGGTTTTACTTAGTTTAGATTTGCTTTAGCTTTAAATATCTAGCCTTTTAGATAGAAGTCAAGTTATACTTAAGTTAGATCTTCCCTAACTTTGCATATCCAGTCACCTAGATCCGAGTCAAGTTTTATTTGACTCGGATCTTCTTTGACTTTGAATATCGAGCCACCTAGATCCGAATCTGCTTTAACTTTGAATATCTAGCCACCTAGATCCGAGTCAAATTTTATTTGATTCGGATCTTCTTTAACTTTGAATGTCTAGCCACCTAGATCCGAGTCACATTTTATTTGATTCGGATCTGCTTTAACTTTGAATATCTAGCCACCTAGATCCGAGTCAAATTTTATTTGATTCAGATCTACATTAGCTTTGAATATCTAGCCACCTAGATCCAAGTCAAATTTTATTTGATTCGGATCTACATTAGCTTTGAATATCTTTCCACCTAGATCCGAGTCACATTTTATTTGATTCGGATCTGCTTTAGCTTTGAATATCTAGCCACCTAGATCTGAGTCAAATTTTATTTGATTCGGATCTACATTAGCTTTGAATATCTAGCCACCTAGATCCGAGTCAAATTTTATTTGATTCGGATCTACATTAGCTTTGAATATCTAGCCGCCTAGATCCGAGTCACATTTTATTTGATTCGGATCTGCTTTAACTTTGAATATCTAGCCACCTAGATCCGAGTCAAATTTTATTTGATTCGGATCTACATTATCTTTGAATATCTAGCCACCTAGATCTGAGTCAAATTTTACTTGATTCGGATCTACATTAGCTTTTAATATCCAGTTTTGTAACCTTCTATTATATCTAGGTTGCCCATAATCGGCGGACTGCCGAATTTCAAAGCTTGCTCTTTGTCCACAAGAAACTGCAAGAAAAATTTGAGAAGGTTGTTCCCGTAGTGAAGAAAACTGGTAATGTAATAAATCTTTGTATGTCTCATTAAGTTCATAACATTTTTGGTTTGTTGTGCTAATTCACTCTTTGCTGGTGTGCAGCTAGTATCAATAATCTGAATACCTGCCTTACCAAGAAAGTTGACGCTCTCGAAGGTCAGTTACTCGTTTTTGTTTTTTAATTTGTTAATCCTGTTCGGGATGAATATTGGGTTTCTTATAGCCTTCCGGCTTTGCTATAGCCGAGTTACACACACTTGCAACATCGCATAAAAAATGCATACCTATGCCTGATATGATGCTGCATTTTTTAGAGCAAGCTTCCACTCATTCGGCGCAACTCAAGGAAAAGGATGATGAAATAACCCGGTTACGTGCCGAGGTTGAGTCTCTCAAGCTTTCCCAGAAATCCGAATTGGAAAAAGTTGATCAGGAATTCTCTGAAGAAAAGAATCGACTAAGCCTGCAGTTGCAGAAAAATAAGGAACTTCTTGACGCTGCCGAGCTAAAGACCCGGACGATGAGTGAGGAAATAACTCGGTTCGAGAAGATTAGGGCCAATTGGTCCTTGTATCTCCAGAAAATGTTGAGTTACATCCATCGTAAGTCTCCGCCTATGGCCGAGTTATATTCTTCTCTCTTATTTTTAATTGATATGATTTCCTTTTGTGTAGATCATTTTCCAGAAGCGAAACCCGTGAGCACTAAGGCTGTGATTGCTGCTCGTGAGCGCCGAGGCGTCCCCGTTGCTCCAAGTCAACAATATTCGATGGAAGACTTTCTGATCGCCGTCGGTGCTGCTATTGGACCAATGAAAATCATGGGAAGAGATCTGGTGCAAGCAGCTATCCGTTCTTACCATGTTATTTGGCCGAACACCTCTGGAACGCCTGAGATTTATGAAGTTGAAGTGCTCGTGTTGAGGCTGATGGCATATCAGACCCAACTTAATCTCTAGAGAGAATCTGCTGGGAGGGCTGGTGCCGACATGGCCCTTACGGCCGTGTTGTCTTGGTATGAGGATATTTCCCTCGATACTCTGATGCATCTATGCACTGTCTCTCCTTGGGTTGAAAATCCGTAGTTTGTTGCTCTCCGCCAAGCTCGTGCCTTCTAGCTTATCGAGTATGCTGACTTGCATAATTGGATCGAAGGGCCGAGTTTCCTTCCCAATCCGGCGGATGATGTCGAAGTTGAAGATGCATCGGGTGACGACTCGGCCGATCAAGATGAATCGGAGGGTGATTCGGATAATTCCCGTGATTCGGACAACAGCTCGGGCGAGGATGGCGACGCGCGATCGTCCTCTAAAGGGACTGAAAACTCATGAGCTCAAACTGATGTCTCTCAGCAGCCGGGGCTTGCGCCCAAGGTTACTGTGGCTTCTGTCGAAGCCGAGGTAACATCGGCTGATGCGCTAGCTACCTCGGAGTGCGCAGTTACTGAAGATACCCTCTTGAAGGAGACTGATGTCCCTCCTCCAGCGTCCGAGATATTGATGTCCAATACTCCTGACCATGCTACTGGTGTTTAGGCTTGAAAAAACTTTAATCTGCTTTAAGTCCCCGGCATGTCGGGCGTATGATGTTTGTGAAACAATTGTCCATCTTTTGTGTGTGGTGTGAACCTTTTTGCCTTGCGCCGCTGAGGCATTGGTGATGGTAACTATTGTAATTTCGTCTAAGTTAAGCTATATGTTTCATATCTTTGCCTTGCCCAACTCTAATTTCGTAAGGCCAGATCGTATTCTGCGATGTAGTTGATCTTCGTCCCACATTTATCTTGCTTGCCCTTTGTAAACTTGGTTGTATAGTTGTTGTTTTCGCGATTTCTACTTCAAGTATAATGCTCCAACCTCATAGGTCGGCTTGTATCCCTTATCATACTTCGACTTGCTGAGGTCGTTACCTCTATAAATCGTTAATTATTTTCTCCTTGTTGTTCCTTTGTCGATCGAGGCACGCTTATGTTGCATCTTATGAATTATGGGCTGTAAATTGGGGCAGTCCCTGAGTTTCTGCTGAAGCTATCGAGCTCTTATATGAATGGAAGAAATTAATGAGTGGTGTAAGTCATCCCCGAGTTATCCCTTGGGTCGCTGAAGGTTTATATCTGTTCAGATAATATCGAATAACACGAAACAGTCCCCGAGTTACAAACTGGGTTGCCGAAATATAATTCATAGCTCAATGCAGAGAATACCACGAGACAGTCCCCGAGTCATTGCTCAAGGTGCAGAGGTTTAATACATATTTCAAAACAAGAAACAATCATGGGGCAGTCCCCGAGTCGCTCGAGGTACCGAGGTGTAATGCATAATCCGAAATAAAGGATAACACGGTGCAGTCCCCGAGTCACTGCTCGAGGTGCCGAAATTTAATACATAATTCAAAATAAGAAATAACACGATGCAGTCCCCAAGTCAATGCTCGAGGTGCCTAGGTTTACTACATAGTCTTAAAAATAGAAACAACATTGTGCAGTCCCCGAGTCGCTGCTCGAGGTGCCGAGGTTTAATACATGCTTGATACTCCAACTTGATGCGTCGCATCACGACGTACAACATATGGCTTCTAAGTGTAGAACGGGCGAAGTAAGGCTATGTTCCATGGTCTTTTTGATTCATCTCCGGCCTTATTTGCTTTATTCTTCTATGGTGGCTGAGCGTCGATCAGGTAATATGCATCATTGTGCAATGCTTTACTCACAATGAATGGTCCTTTCCATGGATGTGAGAGTTTGTGCATGCCGGCTGTGCGTTGCACTAGTCGAAGAACCAAGTATTCTTCTTTAAAAACTCTTGGATTTACTTTTTTGCTATGGTATCGTCTGAGGTTTTGCTGATAAACAGCTGATCTTGATAACGCCAATTCCCTTGCTTTCTCTAGCAGATCCACATCGTCTTGTCGTGATACTTCGTTTACTTCGGCCGTTGTGTATTGGATTACTCTTGGCGAGTCATGCATTATGTCGGCTGGAAGCACAACTTCTGCCCCGTATACTAGAAAGAAAGGGGTATACCCTGTCGACCTATTTGGGATGGTCCTGAGGCTCCACAGTACTCCTGGAAGTTCCTCAATCCAGCATCCTGCCGACCTTTGCAGTGGCTCGATAAGCCGGGGTTTTATTCCTGACAATACCAGTCCATTTGATCTTTCTACTTGCCTGTTTGAAGCTGGGTGAGCCACCGAGGCAACATCTAGTCTTATGTGCTTTTCTTGGCAAAATCTAGCAAAGGCTCCTTCAGCAAAATTTGTGCCATTATATGTGATAACACTGTGTGGATATCCATATCTCAAGATAATATCTTTTAGGAATTTTACCGTGGTTAGTCCATCACATTTTCTTATTGGTTTCACCTCGATCCACTTTGTGAATTTTTCCACCATGACCAGAATGTGAGTCATTCCGCCTCGGGCTGGTTTGAACGGTCCTACCATATCCAAACACCATACAGAAAAAGGCCAAATGATTGGTATTGTATTTAACTCGGACGAGGGCAGATGTATCTTGCTGGCGTATCTCTGGCAACCATTACATTTTTCCACTAACTCTTTTGCCTCCTTTAATGCCGTCGGCCAATAAAACCCATGCCTGAATGCTTTGGCCACTAAAGCTCTGGATGAGGCGTGATGCCCACATTCTCCCTGATGTATATCCAGGAGTATTTCCTATCCTTCTGCCGAGTCAACAAATATTTGTAGTACGTTCGTGACGCTTCTCTTATACAGCTCATTGGTTATGATTGTGTAAGCGTTTGCTCTTCTTACTATTTGTCTAGTCAGTACTTCATTGCTCGGCAAGATTGCCTCCTTAAGGAATGAGAATATGGGTTGCACCCATATCGGCGTGATTTTCTCTGGGATAGTTTCACTGTCGATTTCCATATTTTCCACCGACATAACATCTTCGTATTTTTCTGTGTTCGCTCGTGCGATGGCCAGGTTCCCCTTCAGAAAATCCGGGTCGCATTCTTTGTCGATTTCCATTGGCACACTCCCTTCTTTCAATTCTGCTGAGATACGAATTGACTCGGACTCTGGTGATGGTGTAATAGATGGTTTTCTCAGGTGCTCTAGGGCGATACCTGGGGGAATTGACTGCCTAGTTGATCCGAGTTTTGACAGTGTGTCTGCAGCGTCATTTTCCGCCCGAGGTATATGATGAAACTCGCATCCATCAAAGTAACCACTGATTTTTTGCTCACGAAATCTATATAGGGCCATATTCGCATCTAATGCGTCCCAATTGCCTGATACTTGCTGTACTACTAGATCTGAATCCCCGTAGCATAGGATCCGACGTATACCAATTTATTTTGCCATTTTCAACCCATGGACGAGTGCTTCATACTCGGCTATGTTTTTTGATGCGGCGAAATCTATCTACAGCACATACTTCAGCTGATCTTTTTTCAGCGAATTTAATACTATCCCTGCCCCCAAACCATTTCTCAGCTTGGATCCGTCAAAATGCATTGTCCAATAATTCGGATCTGGTAATGGTGGTTCATATTGTACCTCATCCCAATCCACAAATAAGTCGGCCACTGCCTGAGATTTGATTGCATCTCGCCTATCGAATTGCGGAGCATAAGGTGATAAGTCGATTGCCCATTTTGCTATTCGGCCACTTGCATCTTTGTTGCTCAATATATCGGCTATGGGCGCTTCACAAATCACTTTTATCGGATGCTCTTCGAAGTAATGTTTGAGTTTTTTCGCCAACATGTATACTCCATAAGCCATCTTCTGGTAGTGCGGGTAGTTCTGTTTTGAGGCCGATAATACCTCGCTCAGGTAATATACCGGCCTTTGTATCGACCTATCTCCTTCATCCCGTTCCATGACAACCACCGCACTTACCACTCTGTTAGTGGAGGCTACATAAAGTAACATAGGTTCTTTTGACAATGGAGAAGCCAAGATCGGTGCTGTGACCAACATCTTTTTGAACTCATGAAATGCATTATCTGCTTGCGGTGTCCAGATGAATTTATCAGATTTTTTCATCAGTTGATATAGAGGTAATGCCTTTTCCCCTAGCCGACATACGAATCGACTCAGCGAAGCCAAGCATCCCGTGAATTTTTGTACATCATTAAGACACCTCGGCAGTTCCATTTTTTCAACTGCCCGGATTTTAGTTGGATTTGCCTCTATACCTCGGCCGGGCACGAGAAAACCGAGTAGTTTTCCAGCCGGCACACCGAAGGTACATTTTTCCGGGTTAAGCTTCATTCGGAATCTTCTCAAGTTTGGGAATGTCTGCCGAATATCATCAAGGAGCGTTTTGCTCTCTTTGGTTTTTATAACCACATCATCTACATATACTTGTACATTTTTTCCTATCTGGTCTTGTAGAAACTTTTGCATGCATCTTTGGTATGTTGCTCCTGCATTACGTAGGCCGAATGGCATGGTGCGATAGCAATAATCCCCGTACGGAGTAATAAACGCAGTCTTTATTTGATCGGCCGGATTTAACGGTATCCGGTGAAAACCAGAATACGCGTCTACAAATGACAACAGCTCACAACCAGCGGTCGAATCAATGACTTGGTCTATCCTAGGTAAAGGAAAAGGATCTTTGGGACACGCCTTGTTTAGGTTCGTGTAATCGATACACATGCGCCATACGACGGCTACATTCAGGTCATTCTTTTTCTTTTCCACTAACACCGGATTTGATAGCCAATCCGGGTGAAGCACTTCCATGATGAACCCGGCCGCAAGGAGCCGAGATATCTCATCCCCTATTATTTTTCTCCTGTCTTCGGCGAAGTGGCGGAGAGGTTGCTTCACCGGCCTTGCTCCTGGCCTTACATGCAAAGAGTGCTCAGCCAACTCCCTCGGCACACCTTGCAGGTCTTTAGTTGACCATGCAAAGATATCCCGATTCTCACGGAGGAAGTTGGTGAGCTCGCCTTCCTATTTGGCATCTAGGCCGGCACCAATCGTGATGGTGCGCTCTGGGAACTGCTCATCTATCTTGATCTTTTTTGTCTCTTTAGTCGGCTGGAAAGAAACACTTCCATGGGGGTTGTCTAGTGCCGGAATATTCAGCTGTGCCGACTGAGCCAGGGCCGCTACCTCCTGAATCCTTCTATTTTCTCTCGCAATCACCAATGACTCGGCCAGGTTTGATCCGGCCGAAGCACACTCCATTGAATTTCTGTAATCTCCGGCTACTATAATCACCCCTTGTGGCCCGGGTAACTTCATTTTCAAATAAGTAATGTGGCAGCTACTCATGAATTTAGCCAATGCTGGCCGTACGAGTAAAGCATGATAGCAACTTTCTAGGTCCACCACTTCAAATTCCAAATTTTTCGCTCTGCAATTATCCCTTGTGACGAATAATACATCTACTCGTACTTTCCCAATGGGTTCACACGAAAGTCTCGACACTATTCCATGGAACGTGGTTCTTGTGGAATGCAGCATATTCTGTGCTATTCTGAGTTTGTGCATTGTATCTTTGTACATGATGTTGATACTACTCCCATTGTCAATGAGTACTTTTGAGAATTTCACATTAATGCTAGGCCCGACAAATGTCGGATCTAGTACGAGTGCATACGACCCTGGATTCGGCATTATCTTCGGGTGATCTTTTATGCTCCAGGTTATTTTTTGATCGGACCAAGGCACGTATCTTGGTACCACCGGCATAACAGCATTTACTTCCATATGTCGGTGTTGTACACTCTGCCTATCTTGTTATTCTGTTGTGAACACACAATATGATTGATGATGCTCCCTGTAATCATTGCGTCCATTGTTTCCGGGGTTTGCCCTTCCATCTTGACCTTGATTTATCACTTGATGCACTGCATCCCTCCGGTCCGAGTTATCATACCTCGGAGGAGGTGGTGGTAACATTAACTGTTGCGCATTTGCTCCAGTTAGTTGTGGCTGCTGCTGCTGATGCGCTTGATGAGGGGGCGCTTGCATGCCCGCCGGGTTCCCCATTGCATTTTTCATCCAAGCACATTGACGAGTTGTATGATTATCCGGCTCGGCCGGGTTTGGAGTGCGGAATTTACATGGTTGATCCAGCATGGATTAAAACGTGTACTTCGGCCTCTCCTGCCATTGCATCTTCTGTTCTGGTGTCCACTGCCTTTTCCCTTCATTCCTCGGCATCCACTGCTGAATATTGTTCTTCTGTCGCTGACTGTTTCCATGACTCGGCTGGTCTTGTACTACCGCTGCCACCTGATTGGATGCATATCTGTAATCCGGTCTTTCCTCCCTTCTTCTACCTCGGAATTTGTTGCGCCTCGGTGATCCGGCTGCATCTCTTGCATATTGATCTTGGTGCTCCCGATGCTCTGCCGACATTAATTCTGGTTGCGTCGGATCCCCTAATGCATACGAATCTGCTATCTTGATGGTCTCTGCCAAGGTGGTCGGCATATCTCTTTGCAGCCTCTACCATAATACACTCCCATATCGGCAGCCTTGAGCAAACCAAGCTGTCGCTTGAGACTCTATGACCCCTTCGCATGAGTTTCTGAGGTTACACCACCGAGTCAAGAATTCCCTATCTGTTTCATTTGGCTTCTGTTTGCACATAGCTAGTTGTTGAGGCCTATTCGGCCTCTTATAAGTACTGGTGAAATTGCTGACAAACATTTCTTCAAAATCTAGCCAACAGTTGATACTGCCTGTCGGCAGATTATTCAGCCATACTCTGGCTGGTCCTTCCAGCATTTGTGGGACGTATCTCACCGCCCATCGTAAGTTTCCACCAGCTATTTTTACTGAAGTGGCATAGTCAATCAACCAATCCTATGGTTTTGTGCTCCCATTGTATGTTTTCATGCCCCTTGCCAGTTGAAAGTTTGGCACCGGTGGTTCGCCCATGATCCGAGGTCCGAAGCACGCCGGACCAGGCGGACCCTGTTCCTCCAATAACTCGGACCGATATAACCTGTCGAGCTTTAGCCTTGCATCATTTGACGGCAAGTTTCTGTAAATGATTCTCTCCTGTATTCCATAATGGTTATTCCCACCATGCCCTGCATGCTCCATATCCGAGTAACCATCATTGTACCTCTCATTTTCCTGATTATGGTGAGCTGGTCTCACTTCTCGCTCTTGCCGAGGCTCATACCTCGGCCGAGGATCGGGCGGTGGGTTTCTCCTTCCCTCTGGCGGGTTATTGTTCTCATGATTTCCCCTTCCGAGGTCTCCGTGCCCTTTGTTTGCACGGCCGGGGTTTCTGTCTCCACTGTTACCTCGGCTGTCGTTGCCTCTGTTATCATTGACTTTTCCGGATACCGCCGAATCATATGGAACAATTTTCTTATTTCTCTTTCCTGAAGTCACCGCTCTGTCTTTTCGTGCGTTGTTTCCGGGTGAGGGTGCTGCTGTCGCAGATAGTGCAGGCGCTGCCCCAGCCGAATGAACCACATGCGAGGCTCCCGGTCTTGTCGGGTCAGCCCTAAGCATTTATTCATTCTGCTGGTTCGCAATGCGTACCATCTCATTCACTCTTTCTTGCTGTTTCTACCGGGCTTCGCTGGTTAATCCTTCTAGCTCCAAAGCAGCGACATTTGCCGCCCTTAGGTTCTTTGTAGGGGTACTATACCTCGGCAAGCCTAGATCGACTGGATCACCTTCACGAGCTTCATGCTCTTTGTTGATATCGTCCATGAGGTTCTTTCCTCTCAATCTCAATTCATCTACCCGCTCGGGGGCCACATCTAGTTTTTTTCCTTAGCATATTCTCGCAGGGTCCTGTTCAAGGACTCCCGCAATGTCGATACCTTTTTTGCCTCTACCAGCACTTTTCATCTAGTTTCCTCTAACTCTGCCTGGGCATTAGCCGGATCAAGTATCGGTGCCACAAGCGTGGTTAGATTCTCTATAGTTGCCTGGAGAATATTCTCTGGTATTTCCAGAGGCGGCCATCTTACCCTGGCCGCTTTTGGGGTCGTCTCCTGCACCTCGACTGACTTGGCTGCTGGCGGATCTACCTCGGTGGGCTGTGGAGCTTCTTGCTTCGTGGTCACCTCTCCTCCTACCGCCGGGTCCTTGCTTGGTCCGGCGCCTGCTCCTGCCGCCTGCGATGCGGCTGTCACCATCACCTCGACGCTGTCGACAGGGCATGTCCACGCGGACCGTTAGCAGCATTGAGGGGAGGCTCTCCTGCATCAATAACTCTGCGAGGATAGACGCAGGAGGTGTCGACGCCGACGTAGACCTTGTGCGTTCCCAGGTTGATGAATACGCCGTTGCGCGGAGGCGCTTTCCTCCTGAAGCTACCTGCGTTATCGCTGACATAGTCCCAGAGATCAAATATCTGGACTAATCCAGAGACAACCCGCTCGCCGGTGTGGATGAAGTTTCCCGTCTAGATCTTGACTCCAGCTAGCACAGCTGCATGCCCCATGGTGGGCGCCAACTGTCGTGGTGGTGGCACGGAAGATGCCATGGGTAGGCTAAAGTATGCGGCCAATGGATGTTAGTGGGATTCAGGGAGGGAAGATGTAGTGATTTCTACACTCAAATGCTCAACTAATAAATCTCTATTCCTCTTCTCAGCGAATACAAGTGCTCTTAGAGCTGTCTCATAGAGAGGAAGAACACTAGTACACGAGCCTTACGGCATAGAATGAATCGATCCCCTCTCAGGAGCCCGCGTCTCCCCTTATAAAGGGGTGCCTGGTTCCTTCTAGGGCTGACATGGCAAGCATATTCTTGGAATATGCTTGTCCCAATATGGTAACTCGGCGGCCTCCTTTCCGTGTCCCCCTTCTATTGGCAGCAATGTTCCAGAGACCTTCACATGCGCGCCTCGGGCTCACTGACTGTCACCTCCGTGACCTTCTTCTGCCCTTCTGTTGCTCTGCTCCTTGTCTTTGTGCTTGGCTCTGTCTAGATTCCTCCTAGCTAGTGACTAGGGTTTGACTATAGGCACCTCCTTATCCTGCAAGCTTCATGTTATTCTACCTTGTGTCGCATAACTCGGCTCGGCCTACACCTGCATTGAAGTTAGTCAGACTCATTCGGCCGACTTAACTCATATGTCGGCCGGATAAGGTGTTACTCATTATACACTTGCCATGGCCCTGCTTATCTCGGCCGACTCTTGTATGACCCGACCGACACAAACAGTAACTGGCTCACGACAAGGGAGATTCCTTTCGTCTTTCCCCTGTCTTGACCCTATCCGGGATCACCTCCCCAACACCCTTTTTAAAATAAAAAAAGTCTCTGCAAAGCAGCATGTCTACCACTGGGAGGAAAATATTTCTGAAAGAAAGAAGCAATAAAGCAATCAGGGCTATCAATGGAACCTGGAGGTAATCTATTAAATCAATCCCTAGCTTCACCTTTTAGTGAAAAAGGGAAGATCTTAGTAACAAAGTACTTGCGCATCTTAAAATCATCAGAGAATAAAGCACTCATAGTAGAAAGCTCATTCATATGAGCCACATCACTCTCATTTTCAGTCACACAAAAAGGTTCTTTCTCGAGAATATCTAAATAAGATAAATCAAGAGAGAAATCATAATCTTCATCTTTAATATCTATGGAAGAAGTGGCAAACTTAGGGTCAGAGGACATCTTAGGCATGATAGTACGTCTAGAAAGGAGACTCTTAATAGCACTAGTACCATCTGTGTCTCGACACTCTTCAACAAAATCATCAGTGAACACAATGTAACCATCATTAATATCATAAATCTCACTAGGCTCAGGTGAGCTAACAGGTGTAACACTGTCTTCACTAGGAGTTCCGGTATTTCCTAGACTAGCCATACTAGCATCTAGAAAAGGACCTAATGAACCACTCACATCAAGCACAATAGAAGTAACATCATGAGTATAAAAAGTAGTTTCAGACTCAGCAGTAGTAGCAAGCTTACTTATAACAGACGGTGAATCAAGATAAGCAGAGGTGTTTAGGACTGTACCTCTTCTTGTAATGGATGGTAAAATAGGGAACTTTCCATCACGAGACTTCCCCATGATGAAAGGAGTAGTAGTGAACAATAATAGATCCAAGTTAACTTACAAATAAAGCTACGCTCCCTGGCAACGGCGCCAGAAAATAGTCTTGATTACCCACAAGTATAGGGGATCGCAACAGTCTTCGCGGGTAGTATTACCCAATTTATTGATTTGACACAAGGGGAGCCAAAGAATACTTGCAAGCCTTAACAACTGAGTTGTCAGTTCAGCTACACCTGGAAATAGTTTTTGCTCATAGAAGTTTATCAGTAGCAACAGTTTATAGTAGCAACAGCAACAGTGAAACATCAGCAATAGTAAAAGTAACTGTAATAGTAGGATTCGAGTGCGGTAGGCATAGGGATGGATGGACGAGCGTTGCATGGACGAGTCTAAACATGCAACTTTAAGATCTAGGGCATTACAGATAAATAATAACAAGCATCCAAGTACTAAACAATCCTAGGCATGTGCTCCAAATATAGTCATACGTGCTCGCAATGAGAACTGGCACAACATCTTCTGTCCATCCAGCCCGTGGTAGCGGGCCTCTAGGGAACTACTGAAAATTAATGTGCTCCTTTTAATAGAGCACCGGAGCAAAGCATTAACACGCTGTGAACACATCTGATCCTCACACCATAGCCATCCCCTCCGGTTGTCCCAATTATTGTCACTTTGGGGCCTTGGATCCAGACAATGATATGTGTACACAACTTGCAGATACAATCACAGACAATACTATCATAATGATTGAATAATAAGTTCAGATCTAAGATCATGGCACTCGGGCCCTAGTGACAAGCATTAAGCACAAGTTGCAACAAAGTCAAATAGCATAAGAGATACTAGGCACTATGCCCTAACAATCTTATTCGATTACATGATAGAACTCATCCAATCCCTACCATCCTCAAGCCTACAACGGGGGATTACTCACTCATGGATGAGGGAAACATCGGTGGTTGATGGAGATGCGTTGGTTATGATGATGGCAATGATCCTCTCCAAATTCCCCATCCCGGTAGGATGCCAGAACGGAGTTCCTGGATCCGAATCTTGGTTTCTAGTGGCGGCGGGAAGCGAAACTATTTCTGGAAAACTATCGAACCTCTCTCAGTTTATAGGTCGAAAGGCAACTTATAGGCGCAGAGGGAGGTCAAGGAGCTGTCTGGGGTGGCCACACCCCCACCAGGCGTGGGGTCAAGTGGGCCCGCGCCTGGGTGGGTCTGGCCCCCCAGGCCTCCCCTCCGTCTCTTCTTCTGGCTCCGTGGATCTTCTGGGAAAATATAATTTTACGCATATTTTCCTGATAGTTCATTTTCTGCACAAAAACAAGACACCAAGGTAATTCTGCTGAAAACAGCATCAGTCCATGTTAGTTGTATCCAAATCACACAAGTTTAGAGAAGAAACAATAGCAAAGTGTTCGAGAAAGTAGATACGTTTTGGATGTATCACCTGGGTCGGGGGAGGGCTGGCTCATGCGCTGGTACAAGACCTAAAGTGCGGCGCCACACGCTCTGGCGTTATACTACACAGTGCGGCACCACACCGTGTGGGGCCGCACTAACGGGACCGGGGCCCACGAGGCCATGGGCGAGCCATGCTGGCAGGCGCGTGGTGCCACGCTTCATGGCGTTGCTCTTCAGGGTGCGGCACCAGCCTCTATGGCGTTGCAAAAAGGGTTAGTCTAGTACATTTCTTTTTGCCGGAGTTCATTTCGTGAATTTCTTTTTTTATAAGTTATTTATGTCCAAATTGCCGCACATCGGACACAAATATGTCCGGGTTTGTTTTCGAGAGTACGTACCATAATTTTATAAAAGTCAGAGATTTGAGTACAAGAATGCTACCACTCGCTGCAAGCAACAAGAACAACATGAACTCCACATCAGCATGTCCGAAGACAACCTCCACAGAAAAAACAACAAGAAAGAAAGAGTGTATCCTAAACTAACAAAGCCGCATCTCGACCGACGCCGCACGCCTTCGAAGAACAGCCGCTCCAAAAGAGACCCTCCTTGTCAATGCACCATCTAAAGATAAAGATGGAGGAACTCGATCAAATCCCAAGAGAGCGTCCTCTTGGACTAGCCAGCGACATCGTGCATAGCGCCCTTGACCTCAGCCTCGAATCGCGACGAGCACCAGAGGAGTGCAGCCTGGATCTCTACGTCGAGTGTCCAAACACGATGATCTCAAGAGAGTGACGACGTCGAGGATGCCGCCATCGTGCCAATCCACTCCGGACCTAGGCTTTCACCCGAAAACTTCTACCCTGCCTGAGCAAGTGCGAGCGAGTGTCAGCACACCTCGGCGACGCCTCCAAGGAGGAAGACGACACCCACATGCGCCATCGTCACCGACACTAACCAAAGACGGGCAAGACTTTCATCTGTTTTGCCACACACCACCGCCAACTCACAAGACAGGGGCAGCCATCCATGCTGATCACACCGCCGCTGTCGTAACATCTCTCTGTCATCGCTGAACTGTCGTGCACCTCCGACGACACATGAACAAGGGAACTCCGTCTTCCTGTAGCCCCCACCCTTCTTTAACCTCTTGCGTAGTCAAAGGCTCTCTATGCCGCAGCTGTCACCTCCTAACAGTTTTGCTGCAGCCATCCCTCAGTCCTAAGGCCCGGATTGGCCCCTAATGGGCCCAGATCTAGCCCGCGCTACCAGCAGCCAAGACCGCCTGCATAGGCTCCTCCTGAAGGGAATATGCCCTAAGAGGCAATAATAAAGTGTTTATTATGTGTATTCCAAGTATATGATAGATGTTTATTTTGCATGCTATAATTGTATTAATACGAAAACATTAATACATGTGTGTTTAATAAACAAACAGAAAGTTCCTAGTTATGCCTCTCACATAAACTAGCTCGTTGATTAACAAGATGATCAAGGTTTCCTGATCATGGACATTGGATGTTGTTAATAACGGGATCACATCATTAGTGTAATGGTGTGATGAACATTCATCCGAAGTATAGCATTACGATCAAAGTCATTGAGTTTATATTGCTATAACAACTTACGAAGTGATCCTAATCCTTAGACCATGAGATCATGTCAATCACTAACACCGGAAGAGTTTCTTGATAACATCAAACGTCACACCGTAACAAGGTGATTATAAAGATGGATTCAGAACTAATAAAGTGTTATGTTGAGGCTCATGGATCGAGAGTGGAATTTGTTCATCCCGATAACGGATAGATATACTCTAGGCCCTCTCGGTGATATCACATTGATTAGCTTGCAAGCAAGTGATTTGATCACTAGAATGTTATATCACGGGAACGAGAAAAGAGTGCATGTCGATGTGAGATCAAACTAGGTATGGAGATACCAATGATAGAATCTCGGACATGTAATATATCGTGAAACAAAGGGATTAAGATACTAGCGTAAAAGGTTCCGACGATCACAAGAAAGTCATCGTTGAATGTGTGGGAGTCGATGGGTCTCAGATCCGCTTCGATTATTGATCCGAGAGGGTCTCGATCATGTCCGCATTATTCACGAACCGTAGGGTTACACACTTAAGAGACACCGACATCCAATTGGAGCAAAAGTTTCATGCCGAAAGAATGAACAAGCGCAGGAATTTATTTCACTAGATACCAAACAGGTTTTTGGTGAAATTGCATAAAGTGGTTATGCATGTGAAATAGAATTCTAGCAAGGGGTTATTTGTGAATGTTTGTCATTAAAGTAATTGACAAAATTATGAATAAAATAAAAGAGTTTTATTTAATGAGAGTTTGCATTAAATTTGGTGGAAATTTAATGGCACGTTTGAGTGGGATTTTGAGTGGAGGGAATTTAAAGGAATTTTGTGAGTGGAGTGTCCACCCACATGAAGAGGGGAGGGCAAGGGGGCAGCCCCCATGCACCGGCCACCCCCTTGGGGTCCCCCCTCCTCCTATAAAAGGCACCCCTCTCCTCACTTCTCACTCACACCTCCTCGTGAAGGATCTCTCTCTCCCTCTAGAATTTATCCCCCATGGTCTCGGACTAGCGAGATACATATTCCCGGTGGCTATTCGGCAAGAAAGAGTTGTGCTTCCGCTGCATTGCTGGAGCGAGGAGGCGGAGGTTGCTCGGTGCCTCGAACGTGTGTGCAGGCACGGATGCGCTGCTGATTTGCGGCGCTAGGACTTCCTCTCGATCTTGAGATCGGCAAGAGATTTACATCAACCACGAGTTGAACTCGTTAAGCTTTGTCGGTCTTCATGGGTATGTTCTCTACGGATATACATCCGCCCGTTGTTTGTATCTAATAGATAGATCTTGGTACATAGTTCACATCATAGGAAATTTTTTGTTTTCTATGCTGCGAACCCTACACCTCCGTGGCCACCGCCACCTCCAGGAGCCCCAACGCCGGGGGTACCACCGCAGCACCACCATCCTCGCCTCCGGGGCCCAGGAAGGCCCGCGTCGCCGCCTCCAGCGCGCAGACGCCTCCGCTCTTTTCTCCGCCTGTACGCCGTCCTTCCCGCCCCGCACTCCGGCCAGGTCGACCGCTCGTTGTCGTCGTGCGCCACCACTCGACTCCGCCACCGCGCGCCACCCAAATGTCGTCCATGCCCGCGCGAGGAAGGCTCGACGGGGCTCGCCTTGCCCTTCCCGCCGCCTTCAACGGCCGGGCACCACCACCACCGCTAGCGCCGGCGGCGGTGGCTAGGAGAGCTCACGGCGGGGGTGGCTCTTGCACTAGGGTTTGTCCCTCCAGGGTCGCCCGTGCGTGCGACCCTGGAGGGGAAAATACCGGATCCAAATATGTCCGATTTTATCCATTTAGGACGTGCCTAGGACGCATTGTCCTCACCTCTCCGCAGGTGCACCCGGTGGAGCAAATATTTTTCTCCTCATATAATGCATTGACAGAAACTAATTCATTGTAGCTTATAAAAATAAAATTAAAGGGTTAAATTACATGCATCGCTAACACATAGCTTAAACTTAAACTACCAAGTACTCCGGTGGCGCCTACTCATCCTCGTCCTCCGCGAGGTCGATGACTGACGCCGTGCTAGGGAGACAAGGCGGAGGCGGTAGAAGTCACGGGTAGTTCTCCGCCGCGATATAGTCCATGACGGAGGCCAACATGTGGCTCGACACGCTCCACTAGAATCTACGCCCTTCATTGTCGTTATTGTCCGTCGGTGGGGTAATATCGCCGTAGTACCAGGCGAGGTTTCTCTCCCGACGCTTGCGGAAGAACTCGATCCAGATGGGTAGGTAGGTTGTCGGGTCCCAATACCAATCTGACCGCTACACCGCCGTGAACTGCTCCGTCTACTCATGTTAGATGACCACATGCAGCTCCTCACAACGCGGCATTGGTGGAATCGGGATGCCGGCTCTTCAACGCTCACCGCTTGGGCAGACACAGTGTGGAAGCACCGGATAGCATGTTTTAAAACTCATGTTTTTCATAAAAAAATAAACAAGTCCATATACATGTCTAGCATGTGGGTACTAATTTTTGTCAACATATCCTTTCATATGTGATCTATATAAAAATATGTTCGGAGGAAAATCGTTTGTTTTGCCTTTTGAAGCCAATTATGTATTTTTTTGCATAGCCTATAATATAATACATTATTAAGAAATTACGGATATGCAAAACACATATATGTATATCCATGGGGGGAAATAAAAAAACAAACTTATAAATATAATTTAATCCATCTGTTCCATTATGGAATGGAGGGTGTACGATTCTAATAAAAATCTAGGCTCCCAGGAGATCGACAACCAGGAGCCAAAACGACGCACTCGTTGAGAAAGTCATCTCTTCAAGAGGTATGGTGTTGGAATATTAGGCATAATTTTCACGATTAATTTTGGAATATAAATCATGACAAAACAGCTACTAGCTCATGTAACTCGAACATACTAGATGTACTAAACAACAAGATGATCGGAAACAAATGGCAGCTTGACATGTACTCGCAGAACATGATGAATAACCAAACAGAAGCACGTAGCACGTACTGCTCGGTTGTCGTAGTAGAAACTTTGGGGAAGAGTGATCGCAGCAGATGGCGACAAAGACGACGGTAGGCAGCACCTCCTGACTTGGATGGAAGACGACCCGTGACGGAGAACTCGAGCAGTCACGCGTAGCGCTTCCCAAAAACCTTATTCGCCCTCTCCCGTACAGGATTACAAGGGCGAGTGGTTCCGGAGACCTGCTCTCCCGTCCGCCGGTGCATGCCGGCAAGCGGGATGGAGTAGACTATGGTGACGGCGCAAGTATAGAGGATGACAAAACCCTAGATTGGTTTTCGATGGTATTGTGGCGGTAGCCGTACATGACGCGGCGTGGCGGGCGTCGTCGGAGGAGGAGCGCGCGCGTGTATCTCTCTTATTGCCACTCACTTACAAAGTGGTGCAACACTCCATCTTATAAGGTGGTGCAACTCTCCTCCAACTTTTCATGTGGGACTAAACTTGAGCTCCCACTCCACTTTCATGTGAACTGCCACAAACATGGGCCCAAACACATATAGGCTGCCACAAATTTGGGCTTTAAGATTTAGGAAAAATCTGAAATACATATGGGCCTAAATGGATTGGCGCCATTATTTCTAACATATGCTTCGGCCGAACCATGACGAGAAACATTATCTCCCATTTAGCGCTTCTCGGTCCATCTTGGCATTGCAAGTATGGATGTGGAGATCGGTTATGGCTTTAGACGTTGAAGCCGATAATACAACAATCCTATCAAGTTAGTGAGTATATGATAATCAGTATCATGCAAATCAACGAAGGTCTAAATAATTACTTTTGTGAAAAAAGATGATCCTTAACCTCGATGGTGGCTGCTCCGGTGAGTTGTCCCTTTGGGTCCTAGCACGGTGACTTCATGTCTATATACTACAACAAGCTTTAATAAAATAATTTTTTCCTAGCTCTGTGATGGAGGGTTGGTGACGACCGACACACCTTTATCTTGCTCTAGTCCTTGTAGTTGTTGCAAGGTGGTTCAAGAAACTATTTGTAATGTTAAATTACTTTTGATGTCCTTTGTGTTGGAATTTGGTGTATATTGGGCTATTGGCCCATTAGACAAATTCTGAAATTCTCTTTGGCCTACTTGTGTATGACAGCATATGGCTATGCTAGTGGTGCTAAAGTTTAGTCCCACATTGCTAGTTGAAGGGGAGTTGGACCACCTTATATAGTAGAGTGTTGCACCACTCACTAAGGTGTGACAAGAATAGTAGCCCTCACGATGCGCGCACGCCGCGGGTTGCGGGAATCTCGCCGAGCCGAGCTTTATTTTGCTTGTTGGGAAAACTGATTATGAGTCATTAACGGACGCGTTAATTACAGCCGTTTCCAGTTTTTATGGACGTGGCTGTTACCGACTCGGACGTGGGATGAGCCCACGATCCTCCTAACCTGCACTATATAAAGCGTCCGGGCTAAACCTAATCGGTACGGAATCAATCCACACACGCCGACTACCCTCCAGAACCTTGCGCCGCCGCTTTCGTCTTCCCCATCCCGGCTTGCGGCATGCACCGAAGATCGGGACAGTAGGCCTCCGGAACCCCGCCTCTCGTGAACCTGTACGGGTGAGGGGCGATCAGGTTTTTGGGGAGCGCTCAAGCGCGACTACTGGCAACCACGTCGTCGTCTGACGGCGAGTTCCCGAACGACGACTTCTTCTCGGATGTCAGCGACCTCTTCGACAACCACAACATGGGCGACGCTGCTGCGACCGTTGCGGCTGCTATTCAGCCTACACTGTACGTAATAGTCAACTGTCTTTTTCAGATTATGCTAGAGTTCTTTATTCTAGCATTTCGTGTAGATGTGATAGGTTTATCTCCTATATATGTAATCTGTTCATCTACTTTGTTGATCTGCATGATTGGTTTTACTACTGTCTGTATGATCATGATTTATCAGTTTATTATTTGGATTAAATCATATGGATTATTGCTTATATTTCCAACAATCCAAAAACCTGATTATAGGCAACTGAATTCCACTGGTGTAGTCGCGGCTACTAGGCCGCCTCCTTTTGATGGCATGCACTATAAGAGATGGCGCAAGAGAGCAGTTCTCTGGTTTGAAAACCTAAACTGCTATAGCGCCACTCTTGGCAAGCCTGAAGGAGATCTTTCTGCTGAGCAGGAAGCGAACTTTAAGAAAGCCGATACCATGTTTATGGCGGCTTTGTTCAGTGTTCTTGGGGACAAAATTGTTGACCCTTATATGTCATTTGATAATGTCAAGGACGCGTGGGAAGCGCTCGAGGCCAAGTTTGGGGTCTCGGACGCTGGCACTAAGCTGTATGCCATGGAGCAATTCTATGACTACAGGATGGTTGATGAGCGCTCCATCGTTGAGCAAGCTCATGAGATACAATCACTTGCCAAAGAACTTGAGCAGTTCAAGTGTTCCTTACCGGACAAATTTGTGGCTGGTGGCATTATTTCCAAGCTTCCTCCTTCGTGGAGGAACTTTGCTACTTCTCTGAAACATAAGAGACAAGAGTTTACCGTTACGGATCTCATTGGGTCTCTTCATGTGGAAGAGAAGGCGAGAGCAAAGGACAAAACTGCTCGAGGACTTGAGGGAGGTTCTACTGCCAATTTAGTGCAGAGGAAAAACTTCCAATCCCACAAGTTTAAGAATAAGAACAAAACTGAAGGAAATGGAAAGTTTGATGGCAAGAACAAGGCCACACACTCAACCAACTTCAAGAAGAAAAATGATAAGAGGAAAGGCTCTTGCCACGTCTGTGGTGATCCTGATCATTGGGCTCCTAGCTGCACTAATCGCTTTGACAAGCGTCAACATGGAAACAGCGGCAAGGCCGCTAATGTTGTTATTAGTGATACTGAGATGAAGGATGCTGGGTACGGTATTTTACCTACTATCCTTTCATTATGTCATTCTCCTGATTGGTGGATAGACACGGGTGCTAATACACATTTATGTTCTGATATTTCCATGTTTTCCTCTTATCAGGTCTCAAGGACCTCTTCCGTGCTGATGGGAAACGGCTCATGTGCTTATGTTCATGGTGTTGGTACGGTAAATCTGAAGTTTACTTCGGGGAAGACGGTACAGCTGAAGAATGTGCAGCACGTTCCCTCGATCAATAAGAATCTCGTCAGCGGATCGCTTTTATGTCGAGATGGTTTTAAGTTGGTTTTTGAGTTCAATAAAGTTGTAATTTCTAAGTATTTACAATTTGTTGGAAAGGGTTATGAGTGAGGAGGTCTGTTCCGCTTGTCTCTGTCAGACTCATGTACTAAAGTTATTAATCATGTTTGCAATATAATGAGTCCAATGTTTGGCATTGACGACTCTGTCATATTAACTTTGGTTGCATGACGCGGCTAGCCAATATGAGTTTAATTCCGAAATTTACCACTGTCAAAGGTTCTAAGTGCCAAGTGTGTGTGCAAGCAAAGCAACCTCGCAAGTCTCATACGGCTGCGGAACCGAGAAACTTAGCACCGCTAGAACTTATACATTCAGATCTCTGTGAGATGAATGGTGTGTTGACAAAAGGTGGAAAAAGATACTTTATAACATTGATTGATGACTCCACTAGATACTGCTATGTTTATCTCCTGAAATCTAAAGATGAAGCTTTGAACTTCTTCAAAATCTATAAAGCTGAGGTAGAAAACCAACTTGATCTTAAAATCAAGCGGCTAAGGTCGGATCGTGGTGGAGAGTACTTTTCAAATGAATTTGATTTATTCTGTATGGAACACGGTATTATACATGAGAGGACGCCTCCCTACTCACCTCAGTCAAATGGGGTGGCCAAAAGAAAGAACCGCACTCTAACTAATTTGGTTAACGCCATGTTAGATACTCTGGTCTTTCCAAGGAATGGTGGGGGGAGGCGCTAATGACCACGTGTCATGTCCTAAACCGTGTTCCTGTAAAGGATAAAACCATGACTCCATTTGAGGAATGGGAAAAGAAAAGGCTTAAACTCTCTTACTTACGAACTTGGGTTTTTTTGGCGAAAGTCAATATTCCAATACCCAAGAAGCGAAAGCTTGGACCAAAAACCGTTGATTGTGTTTTTCCTGGATATGCTTTTCATAGCATTGGCTATAGATTTTTGATAGTAAAATCTGAGGTATCCGACATGCATGTTGGTACAATTATGGAGTCGAATGATGCGACTTTCTTTGAGGACATCTTTTCTATGAAAGGTATGTCTAGCTCATCAAATCAGGAGATGACTAGTTCATCTAGTCAGGAATTTTCTATAATTCCTAAACCCACTATGCCGATAGAACACCCCGATGATCCTGTAGAGGATGACAATGAAGCTCCCAAAAGGAGAAAGAGAAAAAGGACTACAAAGTCATTTGGTGATGATTTCATTGTGTACCTTGTGGATGATACTCCCACTTCTATTTCAGAAGCCTATGCATCTCAAGATGCTGACTACTGGAAGGAAGCTGTCCGAAGCGAGATGGACTCCATCTTAGCTAATGGTACTTGGGAAATCACTGATCGTCCTTATGGGTGTAAACCTGTAGGATGTAAATGGGTTTTCAAGAAAAATCTTAGACCTGATGGTACTATTGAAAAGTACAAAGCACGTCTTGTGGCTAAGGATTATACCCAAAAGGAAGGTGAACACTTCTTCGATACCTACTCACCTGTAGCCAGATTGACCACTATTCGAGTACTACTTTCCTTGGTTGCCTCACACGGTCTTCTCGTTCATCAAATGGATGTTAAGACAACTTTTCTAAATGGAGAGCTAGATGAGGAAATTTATATGGAGCAGCCTGACGGATTTCTGGTAGATGGTCAAGAAGGAAAGGTGTGTAAGTTAGTGAAGTCTTTGTATGGTCTTAAGCAAGCTCCTAAGCAGTGGCACGAGAAGTTTGAAAGAACTTTAACTGCTGAAGGATTTGTTGTAAACGAAGCTGACAAATGTGTGTACTATCGCCATGGTGGGGGCGAGGGAGTTATTATGTGTCTCTATGTTGATGACATATTGATATTCGGGACCAACCTCGCTGTTATCGAGGAGGTCAAAGAGTTCCTATCTCGTTGCTTTGAGATGAAGGACTTGGGAGTGGCTGATGTAATCTTAAACATCAAGCTACTAAAGGATGACAATGGTGGATTACATTGCTTCAGTCTCACTATGTGGAAAAGATATTGAGTCGCTTCGGGTATAGCGACTGCAATTCTTCTCCAACGCCTTATGATCCGAGTGTGCTACTTCGAAAGAATCGAAGGACTGCTAAAGATCAATTGAGATATTCTCAAATTATTGGCTCGCTCATGTATTTAGCCAGCGCTACTAGACCTGACATCTCCTTTGCTGTAAGCAAACTGAGTCGATTTGTGTCAAATCCTGGAGATGATCATTGGCATGCTCTTGAAAGAGTTTTGCGCTATTTGAAAGGCACTGCGAGTTATGGTATTCACTATACTGGGTATCCTCGGGTACTTGAGGGTTATAGTGATTCAAACTGGATATCTGATGCTGATGAGATTAAGGCCACAAGTGGTTATTTTTTTACACTTGGTGGTGGCGCTGTTTCCTGGAAGTCTTGTAAGCAGACCATCTTAACGAGGTCAACAATGGAAGCAGAACTCACAGCATTAGACACAACCACTGTTGAATCATAGTGGCTTCGTGAGCTCTTGATGGACTTACCTGTGGTTGAAAAACCAATACCCGCCATCCCGATGAACTTTGATAATCAAACTGTGATCGTCAAAGTAAACAGTTCTAAGGATAATATGAAGTCATCAAGGCATGTGAAGAGGAGATTGAAATCTGTCAGGAAACTGAGAAACTCCAGAGTTATTGCATTGTATTATATCCAAACATCTAAGAATCTGGTAGATCCCTTCACAAAGGGTTTATCACGCAATGTGATAGATAATGCATCGAGGGAGATGGGTTTGATACCCACGCTATGAGTTGATCCCAGCGGCAACCCACTCTATGTGATCGGAGATCCCGTGAATTAGAGCTAGGAGACAAGCTGTTGGTAAGCTGAGAGGAGAGTATTCCCATATTATATTTACATCTCCATAAAGATGCAATACTCTCTTATTATGCATGGCAGGTTGATATTTATCTTAATGTGTTCCAAGTGGCTTTTTATAAGCGGAGATGTTGTCCTACAGAACATCTCTTGAGGAACACACCTATGTGAGTCTGACTGTCAAACGTCGCAGTCCATGAGAGTTGGTTGCTCTCTAATAAACTCATGAGAGGCCCTGGAGTATGACGCATAAGCTCCAAACCGCGGGGAAGCCGACGGTAGCCCTGTACCGGTCTAGATTTTGTGTGAAACTAGCGTGCAGAAAACTTGTAGTTCAAGGCATAGTCCACTATTCAAGTTGCAAGCTAGTGTAGCATGACGTTTAACGTGGAAGTTTAACTTAACAGTCTCCACTACACACCGGTATATAAAACAATGTTTTGGAAGAAAAGTGATGTGATGTGCCAATGAGACTTTGTGGGGGATTATTGGAATTTGGTGTATATTGGGCTATTGGCCCATTAGACAAATTTTGAAATTCTCTTTGGCCCACTTGTGTATGGCAGCATATGGCTGTGCTAGTGGTGCTAAAGTTTAGCCCCACATTGCTAGTTGAAGGGGAGTTGAACCACCTTATATAGTAGAGTGTTGCACCACTCACTAAGGTGTGACAAGAAGAGTAGCCCTCGCGCACTCCTCCTCGCCGCCGCCACCACGTCACGCCGCCACATGCGGGTTGCGGGAATCTCGCCGAGCCGAGCTTTATTTTGCTTGTTGGAAAAACTGATTATGAGTCATTAATGGACGCGTTAATTACAGCCGTTTCCAGTTTTTATGGACGTGGTTGTTACCGACTCGGACGTGGGCTGAGCCCACGATCCTCCTAACCTGCACTATATAAAGCGTCCGGGCTAAACCTAATCGGTACGGAATCAATCCACACACGCCTCCTACCCTCCAGAACCTTGCGCTGTCGCTTTCGTCTTCCCCATCCCGGCTTACGGCGTGCACCGCAGATCGGGACAGTAGGCCTCCGGAACCCCGCCTCTCGTGAACCTGTACGGGTGAGGGGCGATCAGGATTTTGGGGAGCTCTCAAGCGCGACTACTGGCAACCACGTCGTCGTCCGACGGCGAGTTTCCGAACGACGACTTCTTCCCGGACGTCAGCGACCTCTTCGACAACCACAACATGGACGACGCTGCTGCGACCGTTGCGGCTGCTATTCAGCCTACACTGTATGTAATAGTCAACTGTCTTTTTCAGATTATGCTAGAGTTCTTTATTCTAGCGTTTCGTGTAGATGTGATAGGTTTATCTCCTATAGATGTAATCTGTTCATCTACTTTGTTGATCTGCATGATTGGTTTTACTACTGTTTGTATGATCATGATTTATCAGTTTATTATTTGGATTAAATCATATGAATTATTGCTTATATTTCCAACACTTTGTATTACTATTGATGATTATATTGATAGATCAGAGGTTTTTTTTGCAAAAAAAAAACCTATGAGCCAATATGTAACCGTGCGTATGGTCAAAAAACACAAATAGACCAAAAAAATAGTGGTTAATTTTTGTATGAAAAAAAAGATGTTAGAGTTCATAAGTTAAATTTGTTTCACAACTATATATATTCGTTCACTGCATAACTGTAAAATTTCATGAAAAACATATGTTAGGGGCTACATAAAAAAATAAACAAGTACATATACATGTCTAGAATGTTGGTACCAATTTTCGTCAATAGAGATGGCAGTTTAGAACTTTTAGGGTATCCTCTTTCTTAGTCTAGTACAAACAAATGAATTAGATTTCTCAGAAAGTTAGGATTTATAAATATTTAGTTCATTTCTTCGTACTAAAGAGGTTAGAGGGTACCTTAAAGGTTATCCACTTCCATTCGTCAACATACCTTTCAGATGTGATCTATAAAGAAACACATGTGCGGAGAAGAATCATTTGTTCTGCCTTTTGATGCCATTTTTGCATTTTCTTGCATAGCCTAAAATATAAGGCATTATTAACAAAGAAATTACGGATGTGCATAGCACATATGTATATATCCATGTGGAAAAATACTTGCAACTATAATTTACTCCCTCCGTTTTGAAGTAAAACCATGGCAAAGTTTGCGGGACTGAGGGGGAACAATTCTAATAGAAATCTTTGATCCTAGGAGATCAAGAGCCAAAACGATGCACTCGTCGAGAAAGTCATATCTCCTAGAGGTATGCTTCGTCTGAACCAGGACGAGAAACAATGTCCCCCATTTAGAGCTTCTCGATCAATCTTGGCATCGCGAGTATGGTTGTAGAGATTGGTTATGGATTTAGTTGTGGAAACTGATAATACAATAACCCTAGCAAGTTAATGTGCATATATGATAATCGACATCATGCAAATCAATGAGGGCCTAAATAGGTACTTTTGTGAAGAAAGAGGAGTTGTTCCTTTGGGGTCATACCACCTTGACTTCATGTCTATCTACTACAAAAAAACTTTAATTCGACAAGTTTTGCCTAGATCCGGTGATAGAGGGTCGAGGACGACGGCACACCTCCATCTTGCTCTAGTCCTTGTAGTTATCGCTAGGTGGTTGAAGATACTATTTGTAATTTTTGTTACTTTTGGTGTTTTTTGTATTCTATTGAGGATTATTGATAGATCGGCGGTCCTTTTTGCAAAATTAAAACCTTTGAGAAATATGTATGGTCAGAAACAAAAATAGATCCCCGGCTCCTTGAAAAAATAGTCTTAAATTTGTTTAAGAAAAAACAAAAACCGTTTGTAGAGTTCACAAGTTAAATTTCTTTCACAAGTATATACATATGTTACTGCATAAGTGTAAATTTTAATTCATAAAATATGATATAGGCTACATAAAAAATGAAAATATGGATCCATGGTAATGTACTACTCCTTCCGTCCGAAAATTAGATGACTGATTTATTTAGATTCACATATATTTATATGTCTTTAGTGTCTAGATATATGTGAATCTAGCAAATACAAGTCACTTAAGGGCATGTATAGTGGTACGGAAGACATGCCTTTTCTTGGCCTTCATATTATCTAGAGAAGATAATATATTAAAATCGTATAATGCATTATCTCTTAGTATCATTTGTATCAATTAATAAGAATTGACTATTTTTAGTAAAAGAATGATTTACTAATGAAAATCATATGGTACAATCAAGAAAATAGCCTTCTCTTATTTTTAAAAGATCACCCCTTAACTAAAAATAATAATCTTTTATTTCTTATTTCTCTCTTCTCCAACTAAACAAAAATCCAACGTGGTAAAGAGCAGCAACTACTTCCTTTCAGTTTACTTTGTTTGTAGTTTGCTTTGTTTCTTTTGCTTGGTTTTGTTTGCCTCTTTTCAAAAAACACAAAAAAATTAGTTGCTGCTCTAGTTGCTGGTCTGTTATTGCCTTGCCTTGGCATGCTTTCTATCAATGGATGGTTTCTTTGAAACTAGTTCTTATTGGCAGGTGGGTTCACGAAAGAAGAAAAGTATTATTGTAAGGAGCACCGTTTGTCACAAAAAAGGAAACACTTATGGGCACAAATTGATAAATTGAATACTATTGCTAGAGAGGTGTGCTCTACTTATAATGTTACTTATTGTTTTGATAAAGCTTGTTGCTGTAGGAGGTATAAACACCTGCCTTTTCAATGTGAGTGTAATGATAATGTTACCATATCTTTTTATGTTAAGGGAAATTATGACTTTGATTATGTGGAACAAATTGAAGAATTTATTTCTTTCAAGGGTGCATTTGAACTTGCCAGTTTTCTTGAAAATACTAATGTTGCACCTTATGAACATGAGGTTTATGAGATACTCAAATTTGTCTTTGATAAGTACAAGGAAGAAAATGGCTATATTCTTGAATATTTTAATAGGTGCTTTCCACAAATGGAAGAGACTAATGCCTTACAGGAGCCTATGGAAGAAGGAATTGCTGAAACAGGAAGCTCAGTAGATGAAAAAGAGGAGGATGAATGCTATGCTCTTGTGGATTCTTTTGAAATATCTACTATAGGTAAAACTTGTGATGATGTTCCTATGCCTGTTACCTATAGTAGTGATCATGATTGGGAAAATCACACTACTTTTGATATTGAAAATATCTTTGGTACCAATTCTGAAAATTCTATTGCCTATGATGATACTTTACCTCCAATTTATGATGATTATGATATTTTCATTCCACCTACTATTGAGGATAAAATTGACTGTGACTACAATATGCCTCCTATATTTCATGATTATGGTGATGAGAATAGTAATGATAGATATTTTGTTGAATTTGCTCCCACTACTTATGTGGAGAGTAATAGTCATTTTATGCATGTGGCTCATGATAAGAATGTTTTATGTGATAGTTATATTGTTAATTTTATTCATGATGCTACTGAAAGTAATTATGAGAGAGGTAAACATGGTCTTATGTATCTCAACAATATTAATTTTCCCCTCTTTATGTTGAAAATCTTGAAGTTGCACTTGTTTTGCTTTCCTATGCTTATTACTTTGTGCTTTCATGACTTGTTTATTTACAAGATTCCTATGCATAGGAAGTGGTTTAGACTCAAATGTGTTTTGAATTTGCTTCTTGATGCTCTCTTTTATTTCAACTCATAGTTCTTATGTGAGCATCTTCTCAAGCTATCACGCCTAACTTAAAGGCGTTAAAGAAAAGTACTTGTTGGGAGATAACCCAAGATTTTTCTTGAGTCTTGGAAGTTATTACTTCAGTAATGACCTCTCCTTATCCTTTTTGTTTGATCTTCATTCTAAGAATGACCTCTAATGAGAGGGAAGTAAGATTTGGGGAGTTGATGTTCCAAAACAGATTTCTATCCTCCACCATAAAAATTCGTGAGGAGTCTCTATAACTCGTATTGAGCTCAAAATTTACGATTAAATCCCCCAGTATGTTAGATAACTTTCGTTAGATCAACTCTTTTTGATTTGAGAAACAAAAGATGTTTGAAAAAATCGGTTACTACCTGCTGGTCTGTTTGATAGATTTCTGCCATTATTTGCATTTGCTTCTTATTGATTCCTTTTTGAGTTCTCTTTAGGTGAATTGAGCTTTTTGAAGGAGTTGCTATAGTAGCTTATGTTTTTAGTGAAAAGCCTTGTTGTTTCAAATCTTTGCCAGAGGTCTAATATCTTTTGAATAAACTAATGTTGCTAATGAAGATTCTGTGAAGTTTTGTATGAAGGAAACAAATTTCAGGTGTAAAGAGAGAATGATGTAATGAGATGAAGAATGGACAAAAGATCAAGCTTGGGGATGCCACCATGGTGTCACCCCAAGAAATATCCAAGAGGTACAAGCGTCAAAGCTTGGGGATGCCCAAGGCATCCCCTTCTTCATCAATAAAAAGCTCAGGTCTGTCTAGACACTTCGTTTTTATTGTTTCATGCACAGTTGTGTCGTTATTGGAGCGTCTTAGTTTTTGTTTGCTTTGCTTAGGTTGTTTAGTTTGCTTGAATAAGGTAGTTTGGACTCCCGTTCTCGTTGTGTTGATTTGCAAATAAGTTTGCTTGGTGTTGGAAAGGAGTAGTAAGTTCTTGCATGAAGTGCAAGAGGAGCTTGCATTGACTATGACTTAGACTTTAGCATGACATGCTAGGTGTTGTTTTGGCATTATGCTTAGTGATTATTGCTATAGCATGTCTTTGTCCAAACAATTGGGATTGCTTAGTGTGCCTTGAATAAACTATGCATTGTTTTAGCATGCAAAAGCATAGTATTGTGGTATTCTCCTTTGATGATTTTCTTGGGTTGACTTGGCACATGCTCACACCATGTTATGACTATGACAAGTCACCATTAGCCTCTATGATCATTTAGTCCTTGACTTGTAGTACTACTCCTTGCTTTGATTAGTATGCTTTGCTGTTTTGCATGATTGTGGCCATAATGCTCTCTTAGTTGGTTGCTCCCAGTCTTTTGCTAGCCTCCACTTGTATGAGTAAGTTCTACTCATGCTTCCAACTCCCAAGAAACCAAGTTATTCCAAAGTGTCCACTATAAATTCCTATGCATGGTGTGTTACACCATTCCAAGTATATTCTTGTTTTCAGCTATGTTCCAATTAAAAACTATTTTGTTATGTGAAAACTTAGTGATTAAAGCCCTCACGAACTTGATGGCACACTTTATATTCTTTGCCCCTAATAAACTTGAACCATTGTGACAACTTTGTTGTATATGCTTGCACTTATACGTTGGAATTAGCAGAACCGTGTTGTCACGGGGAACGTTTTCAACATTGCACTTGTACTTTGTACTTAGTTGATATCATGATCTTTTGTCTATGGATGTCACCGTGTGAAATAAAGAGGGAACTTGTAAGTCCATGGAGTAAGTATTCTGTGTTAGAGAAATGCCTGGGCCGCTAGCCTAAGCCATGCCTAATCATGGTGGAAACTTGCAGCATCACCATAGTGAGCTATCTATGAAGCATCCTCAATAAAAAGCTATGCATATAGTAAATAAAAAGATCGCTGAGATGCTCATTGTATGCTTGCCTTGTCATTTTGGTTATGGGAAAGCTCATGTACCATGTGCAAGGGTACCCCGTTGGCGGTTCTCAATGATATGCAAATGCTTACAATGACAAGAACTTACATGTGACCAAAGTTGAGTATGCATGAGGTGTGGCCCTCATATTCAAGGGACTTGAGATTGCCAACTTATACTTCGTCAAGCATATACTCCACCTTTTCAACTTTAACCTTAACCACTTCAAGATGCTTATGATAGGGGCAATGAGGGCTGAAAGTTAACAAGTACCATAATTTTTGGAAGATCTTTTTGAAACTTGTAATCCCTGCTTCCTTTACAAACATGACTTTCTTCCACCATTATTAAGTCTCCACCTTCTACCTTTAGGCACCATTGAGAGAGCATAGTTGTCATTCTATGTGCAGTGTTCCAAAGCTTATTAATTGATGCATATTGTGATATTACTTGTTCTTGTGCTATTTGTTTCTAGTCACCCTTGTGAACTTTGAAGTTTTCCTATGCATATATTTGCTACTCTATGAGGGACAAGATGATTGCCACTATGCTATGTTTTCTGTATGTGAAACAAACAAACGTTTTTCAATGCATGTTATTCGTGATCTTTGTTTGTAGCCTTTCATGTTGCATGCATAGTTACTATGTCCTATTGTTAGAACTCCATCTTTCATGCACATGTTTAGAGTTCTTTGATCCCAGCTTTCAATGCTTGCAAATGGTTGGATCTTTATTGTGAGGGTGCATGTCACCTCAAAAATTATTCTATTTATCACTTACCTACTCGAGGACAAGCAGGAGTTAAGCTTGGGGATGTTAATACGTCGGAAACGTATCTATAATTTTTTATGCTTCATGCATGTTTAGTATCTACTTTGCTTTACATGTCTACACTTTGAGGTGCTTTTTACATGTTTTCTGGTACTAACCTATTAACAAGTTGCAACAGTGCCAGATGCCTGTTTTCTGATGTTTTTGGTTTCAGAAAAGTTAGTAAATAAGTATTCTCGGAATTGGACGGGACAAACGTCAAAGTCAATTAATTTCCATGGGGAACAAGAAGTCCAGAGGGGAGATGAGTAAGCGGGCCAGGGCAGCCATACCCCCCCCCCCCGCCCCAGGCGCGGCCAGGGGTGGGCCCGCGCCTGGCTAGGGTTTGGCCATCCTGGTCGCCTCCTCGGCCTCCCCCTTCGCCTATAAGAAGCCCCCCATGCAAAAACCCTGAGAACCCGATCAAATATCCACGCAACTGTCTGTAGCCGCCGCCACCATCATCCCTAGATCGGGGGGATCTGAAGTTCTTCCTGGCACCCTGCTGGAGGGGAGATCATCCTGGAGGCCTTCTCTCTGATATAATGCGTGAGTAGTTCCACCTTGGACTACAGGTCCATGTAGCAGCTAGATGGTTGTATCTCCTCCTTTATTCTTTCATGTATAGATCTTGTGAGCTCCGTTCATGATCAAGATCTAATCTATTTGTAATCATGCATGTTGCGTTTGAGGGGATCCGATGGATATTGAGATTATTATGTTGGTTTAATTAATGGTTGTGTCTTTATGATTCTATCATGTTTGTGTTGTTTGTGATCTTGCATGCTCTTCGTTGTTAGTAGCTATCTTGGCCAAGTAGTTGCTAGTGACTCCAAGAGGGGGTATTTATGCTCGATAGTGGGTTCATGCCTCTAGTTTCCAAGGGAAGTGACAATAATCTCTTCGGTTGTAGATGTGATGTTGCTACTAGGGAGAAAACAACGGTCTCTTGTTCATGGAACATGTGGACTGTTTACCTTACATACTTTGCTTAAAGCAGTTGTCTGTTGCTTGCAACTTAATACTGGAGGGGGTTCAGATGATAACCTGAAGGTGGACTTCTAGTCATAGATGCAGTTGGATGGCGGTCTATGTATCTTGTTGTATTGCCCAATCGAATCTCATAGGATCTTTCTGACTAGTAATTACATTGTTATGCCTTGCTCAGTTCCTGTCAATTGCCCTGCTATAATTTTTTTACCATTCATGCCATGTTGTTTATCTAAGGAGAGCACCTCTAGTGAACTATGGACCCCGGTCCAATCTTTACCATTGATACATCTTCAACTGTTACTTGTTTACTTGCTGCAAACCATTACCTTCCACACCATACATTTAATCCTTTGTTACAGCAAACCAGTGAGCTTGACAACCTCACTGTTTCATTGGGGAAAAGTCTTGAGTTTGTGTTCTGCAGGTCTCCGCGTTGCTAGCACCACCTGTGTGACGTTTCCTTCCTCCTATAGGTTCGGTAACCTCGGTTTCTTACTAAGGGAAACTTGCTGCTGTGCTTCTTCATACCTTGCTCTTGGGGTTTCCAACGAAGCGTCCCACGACAGTGCTGGGCGCCATCACATCTCATTTTGGATAGCTTCTTTTCAATCATCTGCATCAGGAGATGCATATGCCTCAGCAATGGATCTGGGAGTATCGTCCACAAGGTGCATGATGAAATCATTACCAAAGGATTTTGCAATCCTATGTCTTTTACTCCTCGTGAGAGGTTCATCGTCATCCTTCTCAAGGACTTCCTCATGTGGTTATTCAGGATTCTCAATAGATGCACTAGATTTAGGAAGTATTTCGGAAGAAATTCTACCAATGATATGCATATCTTTCATACGAAACATATTCTCAAATAATGTTGCATCACGAGATTCCATTATAGTATCAACATGCATATCAGGTACCTCAGATTTAACCACTAAAAATTTATAGCCTACACTCCATGGAGCATATCCTAAAAGGATACAATCCACTATCTTACGTTTGAGCTTGCATTTGTTAGGTATCGGTATATTGACCTTCGTCAAACACCCCCAAGTGCGCAAGTACGAAAGTGATGGTTTTGTTCCAGCTCACTCCTCATAAGGGGTCTTTTATTTATTCTTGTTAGGAACTCTATTCAGGACATGACATGAAGTCAACAAAGCCTCCCCCCACCATGCCTTTGATAAACCAGTAGTGTCTAACATGGAACTCACCAAGTCAGTCAGCGTGCAGTTATTCCTCTCGACAATCCCGTTTGATTGGGGCGAGTAGGAAGGTGTCCTCTCATGAATAATTCTGTGTTCCTCACAAAATTCATCAAATATCTTGGGAAAATACTCACCACCATGATCCTACCTAAGACACTTTATCTTTCTCTCTAGTTGATTTTCAACTTTGGCCTTATAAATTTTTAAGTAGTCTAAAGCCTCATCTTTAGTTGGCAACAAGTAAACATAGCAGAATTTAGTAGCATCATCTATCAACATCATGAAATATCTCTTTCCACCTTTTATCAACGCACCATTCATCTCGCATAGATCAGAATGTATGAGTTCTAGAGGTGCCAAGTTTCTCTCCTCGGCAGCCTTGTGAGGCTTTCGAGGTTACTTTGATTGCACACAACTATGGCACTTAGAACCTTTGGCAATAGTGAAATTAGGAATTAAACTCATACTGGACATCTGAGACATCAAACCAAAATTAGTGTGTGATACGTCCAAAACGTATCTACTTTCTCGAACACTTTTCTATTGTTTCTTCTCTAAACTTGTGTGATTAGGATACAACTAACACGGACTGATGCTATTTTCAGCAGAATTACCTTGGTGTCTTGTTTTTGTGCAGAAAATGAACTATCATGAAAAATCCCGGAAAATGTGCCAAAAATTATATATCACCAGAAGATCCACAGAGCCAGAAGACGAGACGGAGAAGGGGCCTAGGAGGCCACACTCCTACCAGGCGTGGGTGGGCCCTGCCCGCGCCTAGGGGGTGTGGCCACCCCAGGCACCCCCTCGGGCTCCCTTTGGGCCTATAAGTTACCCCTTGATCTAAAAACCGAGGGGGGTTTGATAGTTTTCCAGAAAGAGTTCTGCTCCGCCGCCGCCACCAGAAAGCAAGATTCGGATCCAGAAACTCCGTTTTGGCACCCTGCCGGGACGGGGAATTTGGAGAGGATCATCGCCATCATCATCACCAACGCATCTCCATCAACCACCGATGTTTCCCTCATCCATGAGTGAGTAATCCCCCGCTGTAGGCTTGGGGATGGTAGGGATTAGATGAGTTCTATCATGTAATCGAATAAGATTGTTAGGGCATAGTGCCTAGTATCTCTATTAGTGCTATTTAACTTTGTTGCAACTTGTTGTGCTTACTGCTTGTCACTAGGGACCGAGTGCCATGATCTCAGATAAACTTATTATTGAATCATTATGATAGTATTGTTTGTGATCTTATCTGCAAGTTATGTACACATATCATTGTCCGGATCCAAAGGCCCCAAAGTGACAATAATTGGAACAATCGGAGGGGATGGTTGTGGTGTGAGGATCACATGTGTTAACGGAGTGTTAATGCTATGCTCCGGTGCTCTATTAAAAGGAGCACCTTAATTGCCAGTAGTTCCCTAGAGGCCCCGCTGCCACGGGCTGGCTGGACAGAAGATGTTGTGCAAGTTCTCATTGCGAGCACGTATGACTATATTTGGAGCATATGCCTAGGATTGTTTAGTACTTGGATGCTTGTTATTATTTATCTGCAATGCCCTAGATCTTGAAGTTACATGTTTAGACTCGTCCATGCAATGCCCGTCCATCCATCCATATGCCTACCGCACTCGAATCCCACTGTTTACTATTACTGTTACTATTGCTACTGTTTCACTGTTGTTGTTGCTTTGTTGTTGCTACTACCAAACTGTTGCTACTGATAAACTTCTATGAGCAAGAACTATTTCCAGGTGCAGTTGAACTGACAACTCACATGTTAAGGCTTGTAAGTATGCTTTGGCTCCCCTTGTGTCGAATCAATAAATTGGGTAATACTACCCGCGAAGACTGTTGCGATCCCCTATACTTGTGGGTCATCAAGACTATTTTCAGGCGCCGTTTCCGGGGAACATAGCTTTATTTGTAAGTTCACGTGGATCTATTATTTTTCACTCATAATCCTTTTAGCATGGGGAAGTCTCGTGATGTAAAGTTCCCTATTTTACCATCCACTACAAGAAGAGGTACAGTCCTAAACACCTCTGCTGCTCTTGATTCACCGTCTGTTATAAGTAAGCTTGTTACTCCACCACCACATACACATGCTACACACACTACTACTACTGCTGAGTCTGAAACTGCTTTTGATACTCATGATATTACTTCTACTGTGCTTGATGCGAGTTGTTCATTAGGTCCTTTTCTAGATGCTACTATGTCTTGTCTAGGAAATACCGAAACTCCTAGCGAAGACACTGTTACACCTGTTAGCTCACCTGAGTCTAGTGAGAGTTATGATATTAATGATATTTACATTGAGTTCACTGATGATTTTGTTGAAGAGTGCCGAAACACAGATGGTACTAGTGCTATTAAGAGTCTCCTTGCTAGACGTACTATTATGCCTAAGTTGTCCTCTAATCCTAAGTTTGCCACTTCTCCCATAGATATTAAAGATAAAGAATATGCTTTCTCTCTTGATTTATCTTATTTAGATATTGTTGAGAAAGAAACTTTTTGTGGGACTGAAAATGAGAGTGTTGTGGCTCATATGAATGAGCTTTCTACTATGAGTGCTTTATTCTCTGATGATTTTAAGATGCGCAAGTACTTTGTTACTAAGATCTTCCCTTTTTCACTAAAAGGATAAGCTAGGGCTTGGTTTAACATATTACCTCCTGGTTCCATTGATAGCCCTGATTGCTTGATTGCTTATTTCTTTCAGAAATATTTTCCTCCTAGTGCTAGACATGCTGCTTTGCAGAGAATTTTTGATTTTAAATAGGGAGAAGAAGAGAAATTGCCTGAGTCATGGACAAGGTTCTGTGCCTTGATCCATGCACATCACGGATGTCCATTACCTAAGAATTAGCTTCTTGATATTTGTTATAATGGACTAACTGATGATTTTAAGACCTACCTAGATAGCTTTGCTGATTGTGTTTTCAGGAAAAGGACTCCTACAGATGCTGAAGAATTAATGGCTAAAATAAGCAAGAATTATGATGATTGGACTTCAATTGAGCTGAATGCACCTGAGCGTATTACTCCTGAACCAGTTATGCCCGAACTAGTTCCAACACCAACAACAAAGAAGAGGGGAGTTATTGCATTAAATGATGAAGTGATGAAGGAAGCTAAGAAATGTCTAAAGGAGAAAGGTATTAGAGCTGAAGATGTGAAGAATCTACCTCCTATAGAAGAATTATGTAAGCCAATTCCCCACTCATCCACTATTGAGGTACACTCTCTCCAACACTTTGATGAAGGTGATATTCCTTATGGTAAGCCTCCTGATCAATGTTTAGAGGAACTTGACATTTTTATTGTTAAACAAGGTAATTTTAATAAACAAGTTCAGAATCATTTATTGGAAAACTCTAGAGCTATTAAGGAGTTGAAAGATATTATGGAAATAACTTCTAATGATATTAAAATGCTTTGTAAACACTTTCAAATGGTTCAAACTCAACTTGATCAACTTGCTAAGGTATAAAATGATATGCTAGTTAATGCTTCAGGAGATAAACATGTCTATGGAATTAGAACTAGGAGTGGTATAGCTACTCAAGATCCTTTATATCCTGAAGGACACCCTAAAAGAATTGAGCAGGATTCCCAGCAAGTTGATAGTGGTAGTCCTTGTAAGAGAAAGAAAAAGAAAAAGAAACATAGAATAGTTGAGGAACCACTTGAACCTGTTGTAGATCCTAATAGTATATCTGTCTCTGATGCTGAAACTGAGAGTGGTAATGATAAAAATGATGCTCCTGATAAGGAGGAAGTTGAGGAAGAACCTGAGAAGCACACTAAGAATACTAGGTACACCAAGGAAGATTTTATTGCTAATAAACATGGTAAAGAGAGAACCTTGGGTGCAGAAACCTATGCCTTTCCCAAGTAAGAAACACAAGTGAAAGGAGGAAGAACACTACAACAAGTTTTGTGAGTGGATGAAACCTTTATTTTTGCAAATTCCTTTGACTGATGATATTAAGTTGCCTCCTTATTCAAAGTATATGAAGGATATTGTCTCTAATAAAAGGAAGATTCCTAATGAGGAGATTTCTACTTTGCTTGCTAATTATTCCTTCAATGGTAAGGTTCCAAAGAAACTTAGTGATCCAGGTATACCAACTATTCCTTGCTCTATTAAGAATAATTATGTTAGAACTGCTTTATGTGATTTGGGAGCTGGAGTTAGTTTTATGCCTTTTTCTCTCTATAAGAGACTCCAGCTAGAAAAGTTGATACCAACTGACATATCTTTGCAAATGGCTGATAAGTTAACTACTATTCCTGTTGGAATATGTGAGGATGTTCCTGTTCAAGTAGCTCATAATTGCATGGTTTTAACTGATTTTGTTGTGCTTGAAATGCCTAAAGATGATAATATGTATATTATTCTTGGGAGACCTTTTCTTAATACTGCAGGTGTTGTCATCAATTGTAATCAAGGGAAAGTAAAATTCAATATTAATGAAAAAGAGCACACTATATATTTCCCCAAGAAGGTTGCTAAGAGCTATTGCCTAAATTCCATTGAAAATATTGAGAGCATCAAGGTTGGATAAATATATTGTCCCATTCCACAAGAAAATTTTGGAACTATTATGATTGGGACAATTGCTATCAAGTATGAGGTAACTTAATCACCTTGTGGAATGCAAAGTTTTGTTTCATATAAGATTGTTTTGGTAACAATACTTGATCAACCTTGTTAACAAAAGGATTTTAATGAACAAAATAATGTTTTCACGGTGGTTATACTTGCTTTCTTTTACTTTTATCCTTCCTAGTCTTTGCCTTTCCTTTGCTAGCTTTAGTTTTGTTAGTTGTTTGTTTGTTTGATTTTCTTAGAGATCCTGTAGTTTGGCTTTTGGTTTGCTTTTGCTTCTTCTGAAAAAACTGTTTCTACGAGAAAATCAATTTTCATACCCTGAAAATTGGCCAAAAATAAAGTTTCTCGAAAAATCCCAGAAAACTCAAAATAAATTTTTCCTCGAAAAAGGGGCAGAGAGACACCTGAAGTGACCAAGGGGGGCACCCCAGGCCACCACACCCATGGTAGGCGTGGCCTACCTAGGGGTGGCGCCTAGGAGGGGGGTCTGGCCCACCTGGGACCCTCTAGGCTGCCTCCTCAAAGCCACCTTCTTTCTCTCTCTCGAAAAACACCAGAAAACTTCCTCAAGCTTGAGTTCTTGATGTTCTTTCTCGCGATTTTAGATATCCTTGTTCAGCCCATCTTAAGTGCTGATTTTTGGAGGGATTCCTCCTTGGTATGTGCCTCCTCCACTTGTCCAATTAGATTTGTGATTGGTAGATTGTATCTTGAGTATTTTGCTGCTATAGGTGTCAGGTTGTTTGATCTTGCATGCTTGTTCCATGCTTAGAAACTTTATTTTGATGCATGTGTAGCCCTCTAGCAAGTTCCTATAGTAGTTGCTCATCATTTATCAACTTAGAAATCACTTGGTTTGATGCTTGTCTAAAATTTCAAAAAAGGGAATTCATGGACCACCACACATTTGGTGAAATATTTGAGAGTGATGCACCTAGAAGGGCAAGGCTTTCAAGGTCATCTACCAGTACTAGACCCTCATACAATGAGGATCTCATTACTCCGCGATTTGGAGACAAGGGAGATGAGGGGGATGCACACCCCTCCACCTTTCCTTGCCAAACTTTCTTGCTGGCTGCTGGCATTCTTAATGATTTTATGATCTTGGTTTGGAGGGCTGGACCAACAAGTTAGTGCGCAATATGCTTTGCTCACTAAAACATTTGTGGAGAGCTTTTATTTTACTAACAGCGTGTTCAAGCCAGTTGTGTCTTTCAAAATTTATGGCAGGGCTCATTCTTTGACTTTGAAGCAATTTTGTAAGGACCTGGGACTTGGTACAGCTGGGTCAGCAAAGAAGATTCCAGCTCTACCCGCTGATTTGTTGGAGCTTTACCGAGGAATAACCAATGATGATGACCGCAGAGCTCAACGAGGAAAGATAAAGAATATTGAACTCCCAGCCATCAGGTACTTTGCCTACTATCTTGCCACCAGTGTTCTTGGTAGGGATAACACTAGTAATATTTCCAACTATCAATTGGCCTTCTTAGCCGCTGCGCTCAACAATGAAGATAAGTATAATCTTGGTTCTCTCATTGCTCGTCACTTAGCTGCTAAGGGACCCATTTATGGGGGAATTATTGCTACTCGTATTGCTGCTGCCTTGAACATTGTTGTTGATCCACATGATATAGTTTTGGATCCTCGGAGGCTTGATCTTGCTGCCATGAAGGCGCACCACTTTTTCACCACTGGCTCTACCCTTGAGAACATGGTTTATAAATGTTGTTTATTGACGGGGAAGATAGAGAGATCCCTCTACCCCAAACCACTTTGTTCAGTATTTCTTAGGGACCTTTGTCACGCTCGAAGCCGAAGATGGATGACAAGCTGCGCTCTCTTAACTTCCACGGGCACTATCAGGAGGAAGCACCATCATACGACCCCTCTGTGTATTACACGGGGGAGGCCTCGAGCTCATACCAGGACGAGGGAGCTTCCTCGACATACTACGGAGGTGCATCCTCTTGGACACCATGGGATTGAGCCCCACTTAGGCCAAAAGCGTAAGCTTGGGGGGAGGTATACCGACATCACACTCATATATATATATATATCATGTTCAGTCGGTTCTTTGTATATCCATTGTTTCGCTTTCTTTTTGGTTCTTGTTGCTTCTTTCTCAAAAACACAAAAATACCAAAAATATTTTCGGTGTTTCTCTTGGTTTGTTTCTTTGTTTTGGTTTGTCTTAAAAGAGAAAAATCCAAAAATATTTTGCTTTGTTTGCTTTGTTTGTTTTCTTCTTGTTTGGTTCGGTTTTTCTTTGTTTGCTTTCTTTAAAAAATCGAAAACGCCAAAAATATTTGTTGTTCTTCTTTAGTTTTGTGAGTTCTTTGCAGGGTTCAGCCGTCCTTAGTGGATTTTGGTTTTATGTTATTATTCAATTCACACAAGTGAAGGGCAATAATGAAGATTAAGACAACTTGAGGTGTGGTAATAGGCTGGTAACGAACTCTATTTGTTTCATTTTTGTACATATACTCATCATTGTGAGCATGTTTAGCCTGTTTGTGTAAGGTGTATGTCATTATGGATGCTTAGTAGTTCTTCCTTGCTTGTGATTAGCTCCAGCTTGCTAATAGTTTGTAGCATGTAATATGAATGTCTGCTTGCATTGTTTTATTCATATTTTGGTATGATATTGTTGTATCCTCCTCTGGAAGTTTCATGTGAATCGACTTGGCACATGGTCACGCATGCATATGACTAATCAATAATCAGTAAGCCTCAGTGATTTATTTTGCCTCAGAGTTCTTGTATCACTTTCATGCCATAGTTAGTCATGTTTTGTTGCAAGCATGATTATGACAGTTATTGCTCTCTCGTTTGTCACTCCCTCTCTATTGCTAACCTTCACTTGCACTGAGTATGAGCTCTACCTGTGCTTCTAACTCCCCAAAACCAATATTGCTAACAGTGTCCACCATACCTACCTATTAGCATCATTTGCTATTTCAGTGCATATTCTATATGTCGTGTTTTCTTCAAAATAAAATGTTTGTCTATTTTGAGAAAGTTAGTTAGTAAAGCTCTCACGAACTTGATGGCACACTTTATTCCGTGCACTTAATAATCCTGAACCATGGTGACATGTCCATGAAAGTTATATGCTTGCAAATTATATGTTGGGAGTCAGCAGAACCGTGCTGTCATGGGGAACGCTTTCAACACTTTTTGGATATATCATCCAGTTGATACCTTGCTCTTTTGTTTGCGGATGTCGACGATGTGAAATGAAAGGGGAGCTTGTGAGTTCATGGAGTCTATACATTGTGTTAGAGAAACGCCTGGGCCGCTATCCTAAGCCATGCCTAATCATGGTGGAAACTTGCAGCATCACCATAATGAGCATTTATGAAACATCCTCAATAAAAAGCTATATACATAGTAAATAAAAAGATAGCTGAGATGCTCATTGTCTGCTTGCCTTGTCATTTTGATCACGGGATCGCTCATGTATCATGTGCAAGGGGTACCCCGTTGGCGGTTCTCTATGATATGCATGTATTTACAATGACAAGAACTTTCAGGTAACCAAAGTTGAGTAGCATGCGGAGCGACCCTCATACTCAAGGGACTTGGGATTTCCAGTCTATGGTCTGTCAAGCATATGATTCAGAGTGGACCTCACTTTCACCTTAACCATATGAAGATGCCTATGATAGGGGCAATGAGAGCTCAAAGCTAATGAGTACCTTCCTTTCAGCATTTGGAAGTCCTTCAAACTTTACAAAACCGTTTTCACAACTTTGTTGAGTCACCACTTATTCTATGAGCACCTTCTTGAGAGCATAGTTGTCATTCTTGTGTTTGTTCCAAAACTTGGTTAATTATGTCATGATTTTGATGCTTGTATCTCTGATATCTTTATCTCTAGTCTTCACTTGAACTTCAGAGGTGCCTTGGCATTTATATTGTGCTCTTCAAACAAAGGCAAGCGAGATACCACTCTATAATAACTTATTATGAGCATTGCAATGTTTCTTATGTTTATGTTTCATGCTACTTATTATTATTGAGTTGGTTTCTCTTCATAGCTCGCAATGACTATTGAGTAGACTTAGTTGCATACTCTTTATTATGAATTGTCCAAGCATCTACTCCTGTGCTGAGAATATTTACATCGTATGACGCAAATGTGTTCGTGAAAGTTCTTTTATCACACTCAGTTTTCAACTGAATTGCTTGAGGACAAGCAATAAGCTAAGCTTGGGGGAGTTGATACGTCCAAAACGTATCTACTTTCTCGAACACTTTGCTATTGTTTCTCCTCTAAACTTGTGTGATTTGGATACAACTAACACGGACTGACGCTGTTTTCAGCAGAATTACCTCGGTGTCTTGTTTTTGTGCAGAAAATGAACTATCACGAAAAATCCCGGAAAATATACCAAAAAATATATTTCACCAGAAGATCCACGGAGCCAGAAGACGAGACGAAGAAGGGTCCTAGGGGGGCCACACCCTTGCCAGGTGCGGGTGGGCCTACCCACGCCTAGGGGGTGCGGCCACCCCAGGCACCCCCTCGGGCTCTCTCTGCGCCTATAAGTTACCCCTTGACCTAAAAACCGAGGGGGGGTCGATAGTTTTCCAGAAAGAGTTCCGCTCCGCCGCCGCCACCAGAAACCAAGATTTGGATCCAGAAACTCCGTTCTGGCACCCAGCCGGGACGGGGAATTTGGAGAGGATCATCGCCATCGTCATCACCAACGCATCTCCATCAACCACCGATGTTTCCCTCATCCATGAGTGAGTAATCCCCCGCTGTAGGCTTGGGGATGGTAGGGATTGGATGAGTTCTATCATGTAATCGAATAAGATTGTTAGGGCATAGTGCCTAGTATCTATATTAGTGCTATGTAACTTTGTTGCAACTTGTTGTGCTTAATGCTTGTCACTAGGGCCTGAGTGCCATGATCTCAGATCTGAACTTATTATTGAATCATTATGATAGTATTGTTTGTGATCTTATCTGCAAGTTGTGTACACATATCATTGTCTGGATCCAAAGGCCCCAAAGTAACAATAATTGGGACAACCGGAGGGGATGACTGCGGTGTGAGGATCACATGTGTTCATGGAGTGTTAATGCTTTGCTCCGGTGCTCTATTAAATTGAGAACCTTAATTGCCAGTATTTCCCTAGAGGCCCCGCTGCCACGGGCTAGCTGGACAGAAGATGGTGTGCAAGTTCTCATTGCGAGCACGTATGACTATATTTGGAGCACATGCCTAGGATTGTTTAGTACTTGGATGCTTGTTATTATTTATCTGCAATGCCCTAGATCTTGAAGTTACATGTGTAGACTCGTCCATGCAACGCCCGTCCATCCATCCCTATGCCTACCGCACTCGAATCCCACAATTTATTATTACTGTTACTATTGCTACTGTTTCACTGTTGATGTTGCTTTGTTGTTGCTACTACCAAACTGTTGCTACTGATAAACTTCTGTGAGCAAGAACTATTTCCAAGTGCAGCTGAACTGATAACTCAATTGTTAAGGCTTGTAAGTATTCTTTGGCTCCCCGTCGAATCAATAAATTGGGTAATACTACCCGCAAAGACTGTTGCGATCCCCTATACTTGTGGGTCATCAATGTGACATAAACGAGAATGCCAAACACTGGTATCATCATTAACACCACCACAAATATGATTCACGGATTTATTACAAAACTACAAAAGTGAAAATTGGAACAAGCCTCCGAACTCATAACCTGTACCAATAAATTTTCCATGTTTCGAAACAACGACTTTATTAGACTCTAAAACAACCTTAAACCTATCTCTGCATAGAAGGTAGCCACTAACAAGATTCTTGTTCATAGTAGGGACATGCTGCATGTTCCTCATCCGCACAATCTTTCCGAAAGTAAACTTCAGATCCACCGTGCTAACACCACAAATAGAAGCATGTGATCCATTACCCATTAGGACATATGAATCCCGAGCGACCTGATAAGAAGTGAACATAGAGATGTCAGCATACACATAAACATTAGCACCCGTATCAATCCACCAACATGGTGATTGAAATACTGAAAGAATAGTTAATAAATTACCATACCCAACAGTGTTGCTAGCGGTCATGATGTTGACAGTCTTCCCACTGTTTCCTATGCGATCTGCATGTTCTGGTCATTCCTTGGAAAAGTGGCCGAGCTCTCCACATGAATAGCAACATATCTCGGCCTTATTCGGCTTCTTCTTCTTCTTGAAGGTTGTAGTCTTTTCAGGCTTGTTGAAGGAGGGTTTATAGTTTCCTTTGTTCTTGGCGCTAGATTAACCCTCACCTCCTCTCTCAGCAGTGTCCTTAACCTGAGCCTTCTCCTTAACATCAAGAGACACTATTAGGTTTTCAACCGATATCTCCTATCTCTTGTGTTTGAGAGTTGTGGCGAAGTTCATCCATGAAGAAGGAAACTTTGCAATAATGCATCCAACCACAAACTTGTCGGATAAGATACACTTAAGGATTTCAAGTTCCTTGGCAAAGAACTGTATCTCATGATCTTGTTCGACCATAGAACGGTTTTTTACCATCCTGTAATCATGAAAGTTCTCCATGATATACAACCCACTACCAGCATCTTCTACACCGAATTAAGCGTTTAGTGCCTCCCAGAGCTCTTTTCCATCTTTGATGTGCATGTACACATCAAACAACTTATTATCAAGAACAGTCAGAACGCATACCACAAAAGGAAGATTGGTTTCCTTGAACTTGTTCTAAACCTCGTCATATGTAGTTCCTTCAGGTAAACCCTCACTAGCCTCGAATACTTTCAGAGCTTGTAGCCACATAGTGGTCTTATACTGCCACCTCTTAAAATGAACACGTGTAAACTTTTCTGGCTTCATTGCATCTGCCAAGTGCCCCATGTTTAACTCAGAAAATTGCTTATAATAAAGTTTTTGGATTGTTGGATTACTAGGCATAATTTCTATAATTAATTCCAGAATATAACTAATGACAACAACTACAATCACGTGAACCTCTAACATACTAGATGTATTGATCAACATGAACAGTTACAGAGTATACACACTACCAGCCATAGTAAAGCAACAGATCGTATGATGGTATACATACTGATCGGTTGCCGATGAAGTCGCCTGTAGCATCCCATTTGTCTAACAACTGTAATGCTACTTGGCTAGTAATATAATGGCTACTTCATATATATAATTGTTGCATCATCATTATATCATGCTCATGTCATCATGCCACCTTGCATTTGAGCATCATATAAAACCCTTTTTGTGTTGGTTCTTCTCTCATATGCATTTTAAATTTTATTTGCCTCTTGATATTGTATTTGGTTCTTGATATATTGCTTAAATGCCCAAGTTGAGTTGGGGGCATATCTTTTATTGACTCCACCACCTTTCTTGTCATCACCCCATCATTCCACCATTCCACCATATATGAGCATTGCAACCTATTTGGTTTTACCTCTAGCTCATGTGGGTTGGGATCGATCCAATTCTATCTCCACATGCTCTAATCTTAGCATCATGTGGTTTTCACATTATTGATATGTGGGAAGCCACATGGCCACCTTTGCATGCTATGATGCAGATTTGCCTCTACTAGCTTCCATGTGGGAATTATCCATATGTGTACATGCATGGAGCTATAATTTGGCCATGTGATGATCTAGTGGAGAAACACACACTAGTATGGTCATATAGCTCCATATATGTGCATGGGACCAATATTTTCCATATTGCATGGTAGTATTCAAATTTGGGTGAATGCATGAGATAAATGCCCATGTGTATTTCTAGTTGTTTTCACAATTAGCAATGTGGCATTTAATGCTTATGCATGGGCCATGCAAGAACCACCACATCTAAGTCATTTGGATTTTATTGGAAATGCTTTGAGAGGATCATTCTCTCATCTCTCTCTCTCCTTCTTTTGCTTGATCTAGCTAGATGCATGCAAGTATCTAGACCTTTTTCCTCACTCCTCTCTTTTGTCACTCTTGTTTTGGTATTGTTCAAATCCTATCTACTACACCACCCCCTCTCACTTATCCTCCCCCAAACCCTAGCATCTCTCTAACCCTAACCCAAGCTCTAACCTAGCTACTTACCCCTCTCTCCAAAACCCTAGCTCCTAACCGAGCTACACCATGCCTTCCCTCCCTCACCCTTCCTCTATGCCATGCTGGACCCACCTGGCCCTCTCTCCCTGGCCCACACCCGAAGCTACCAAAAAAAAACCTAGCCCGAGCCTCCCTCCTACCCTAGCTCTCTCTCTCCCTCTCTGTTCTCTCTCTGCCACAAGGCCCCACCAGCCGCGCCTCCCCCTGCCCCATGCGCCTGCCCTGCCCGAGCCTAGCTCGAGCACGTGAGAGGAGGGGAGAAAAGGTGGCCGAGACCACCTTTATCCCTACCCACTCCCACACGCCACCTCCTCCTCTCTCTCTTGCCCTCATCCACACGGCTCTCTGCTGCCGCCAGATCTGTCCCGAGCCCGCCTTCTCTCCTCCTCCTTCCTCTGCGTCGCCGCCATTCGCCGCCAAGACTGCTGCCCCGCTGCTCCAGCCGGCGAGCACGTCGTGGAAGTGGCCGGGGTGCCCGAGGCGACCTTACTGCTTCACCCTGGACACGCCGACGCGAAGGAGGAGCCCCCGGATCGCCTGGACCATCGCCGCCCCGACGAAAACCCTAGCTCTCCGGCCGTCTGTCTCACCGTCGATCGCCAGCTCTTCTGCCCGAACCAACACCGCCAGCAGCCTCGCGGTGAGCCTCTCTGCCCCCCTGACATGGTCCGCCTCGCTATCGCCGCCTAGTGCCGCCGCTCATATCGTCGAGCAGATCAAGGCTGCCGTCGCTACCGCTCGCTCCCGCGTCGCGCAGAACTTCACCTAGCCGCGCTACTCCCTCCTGTCACCAACCCAGGCCTACCGCAGTGGCTCCGCCCTCTGCGCGCACGCCAGGTCGCGGGCTCGAGTCTCCCCCGCGTCGCGCTCTGCCGCTGCCGTGCACCGACCGGTCCGCGCGTTTGCAGGAAGAAAAACAGTACCGCGTGGTACTTTTCCATAAACCCCCCACCTTTTTGCCTACGCAACCCGCAATCCACCCTGTCCCACCTGTCAGCGCCTCCAGGCGATTTACAAAAGAGTCCCGGGGTTTTCCACAGCCTCAACCCGCGGTCCCCCGGATACGCCACGTGTCTGACCCCGGCTGGCGCCGCCGGTGGCCACCGTCGATCGGGATAATGAGGCTGTGTATAAAATGTTCCCTGGTTATCTGTTTAAACAAAACAAATTCAAAATTGTTTATATTCAAATTCAAATAAGTTTTATAATAACTTTTAAAATACAAATCCAAATAATACAAATGATATATGTTTTGAAATCAGAAAAATGTGAGGATTTCAAATATGCCATCCAAAATATATTTTGAACACTTAAAATTTCAAGTTGTTTTAAATTACAATAGAATGCCCTTTTCTTAATTAATTAATAACTTTTGACTTATAACTCCAAATTTAACAAATGATATGTCTAAAATGATCAGCTCGACGAGACCTTTCTGTTTATGCATTCCATGTTCTGTTTTGCAGCTTGCATCATATAAATATAAAGAGTACAGCAACTTATTGAAGTATAAAATGTGACCCAAACTCAATAAAATGCTTATTTCTTGTATTCCACACCACACCCATGCCATGCTACTTTATTGACATGCAACTTGTGCATCATTCATCATAGCATGATTGTTTGCTTGTCGCATTTTATTCTTATGCTTGTGCACTTTATTTATGTTGGTCCTTGTTTGTTTGGTTCTTCTTCGAATAGACGCTGAGCAGGGGATATATCAAGAAACCCAGGAGCACTACCCAGATCCTTCTCTCGCTTCAACTGAGCTGCCAGGCAAGCACTACCACATGCTTTCATACATATAGTACCTATTGCCTCTACCTTATTCTTGCATCATTGAGTCGCGATTGCATTAAACTGAATCCCAAGTATTGCATAGCCTTTACTTTTAAACCCCACCAAAGCTTGTTCCTCCATCCCATGAGCCATTACTACAGGAGTTGTTTGAGCCATGCGAGTCGTAGAACAACATGTGTAGGGTATGTGAGTGTCTGACGGATAACGAGGTACCTAAAAAACTTAACCTGAGTAGTAATGGGATAACTAATGAAAGTGGCACCGGTGAGCAATATCTGCTATTTGGTTTTTCATGCTCACTTGTGTCCCATAGGACCCCGAGTACTTGATTCCTGTTCCTTGAATATTCGCGCTATCCACATCCGGGAGGCTTATGGGACCCCGAGCCGGAGCTTGATTCATTCTTATTTCTTGGGGCCACAAACTAGTTTGAGGTTTTATTTACTATCCTGTACTTATGCCATTCTTTACTTTATTTAAATTGTGCGAGGTAACGCACTGTCGCTTTAGGGAAGCGAGTGTTTTCAGATCGACAAGCCCACCACATTTCGGGTTCCCGATGTTTCTGACCATTGACGCAAACCTTGAGTCCGTCTCGAGTCGGCTAACTTCTTGGTGTACTCAATGGGGTGGCCTGAAATATTTCAATCTGTGATTGCTTTGTCGTGACTGCCTCGTTGGGTTTTGATTTGGTTTTTCCGAGGTTGATCGAGTGTGTGTTGCTATTTGTGCACCCCTGCAGGGTAAAACTTTCTGAAAGCCGTGTCCGCGGTTATGGACGACTTGGAGCACAGTTTCTCGATCATAGACAAGCATAACTAAAGTACCGCTTTTAATTGACTAAGTAACTGACTAGTAAATAGTGCAACACTCATGGAATGGATAATAAAACTGCCAACGGATGGGGGTTGTTCGTCCGCTTCCTCGTTGGTAAGCGAGGAGGAGGATGGATCTGTTAATATTACTGTTATAACTGTTGTCAATAATTCACGGACATCCGTCTATCTTTGGTTAGGCGGATGGGTAGCGAGTATCTATAGAATTGCTATGTATTATCTTTTGCTGCAATTGCGTCACCCCAGGTTGTGTCCCCTTTAGAGGCATAAAGACTTGCCGAAAATTCTAGGGTCTCACACGATAAATTGTTTGATTCAGATGAACAGGTGCCCTCGCAAGATGGATACTGGGTGGAGGAGACGGACGATGTGGGCAACGATCATTCGGTGTAGAGATTCCGGGAACGGGGATCCGTGAGATCTGGTATGGATGTGTTTATTTATGGGGCATATTATGCCGATTTGCTTCTTATCCGTACTCGGATCTTGCTTTCCGCTTCCGCCTGATACTCTGATGTTTGATGTATGAGGAGATATCCTAAACTATATATCTATCTAGGATATTTGGATCTTGCCGTATGGCGTTGCAATATTTCTATTTCTTTTAGATGGAATGGCTCTGATGTACTGTTGTATGGTGGCTTGCATACATACTCATTTGTGTATGTAGTTGATCCCTTCGCCGACACGCGCCCGTTCTTGTCCCGATGTTTGGAAATGGTTGGGACGGCCGGAAGGTCTACCTGTGAGTGGCATTTGGGCTCCACCGTACTATTTCAAACATTTCCGCTCATCCAGGCTTGTAACTAGGAGCGTAATTCACCGAGGTAGTTACAATTGGTATCAGAGCCATCCCGCCCTTCATGGTCTCAGCCAAATGGTCGTTGTCAGTCTAGCGAATATTTTTGGTAGTTATGTATACTAGGGAAAAACAAAACGCGAGAGTAGTACTGCTTCCACTTTTCTTCTTACCCACCCACCTACCCTTTTCTGGTAAGGAAGTGTAACGTTTTCAATCCTCTTCTTAAAAGTTCAAACTAGGATTCACGTGTTCTGGATTTCCGTAGTACCATAGGTTGTGTGTGTGCGTGTGTGTGTGTAATTCCTTGTCTATCTGTTGCATCCAACATGTTATCTTTATCGGCCTTTTGGTTATCAACTGTTGATACATTCCATACCGACAGGCTTTTGCAAACCGACGCAATCTATCTGATTCGTTGTATACCGCCGTGATCTGTCTTACTCTTTGTTATCCGACGTTATCTTGTTTGGGGTGTTCGTTTCCGTAGTTACCAATCTTTAGGTTCATCGTGAGAAGGAGGGGTTGGGATATGTGTTCTACTTATTCATGTGCGGAGTAATGATTTGAGTGCGGGATGGAGTCGCGACCATACCACTACTCTTATCATTCGCTCTTGTATATTGTATTGGTAGAGTCACTAATCTTGATTCGTTAAGTGATTTTGCGCATCTACTGGTATTTTAATGCTGAAAATTGCGGAAATTTTTTTCTTTGATATATCTGTGTACCACACTCCTTTTCAGTCGTGTGCGATATGCTTAATATCTTCTAGGTTGTGGCATCCCGCAAAACCACTACTAGAAAATCGCGTTGTTTTTGTGCATTGCATCATCCTGACCGCATGCTCATGTCATCATGCCACATTGCATTTGATCATCGTCATCACCTTGCATTTGCTTGCATAAAACTATTTTCGGAAAAACCTATTTTTGTTTTCTAAACGCCCCGTATTTGTTCAAAACACAAAAACCGAGTCTCCGGATTATTTTGTTTTGTCGGCCAACGGTTTGCAAAAAACCTATTTTAAATAAATAAAATATTTAATTATTTTTAGGGGGCAGCCAACCGGGCCAATCCGACCCAGTCGGCCACCCCCAGTTCAAACGGTCCACCAGAATCCTAAAACTACCCAACCTAATCTACCCAAACCCCCCTCCACCTCACCCCACCCAATCCTCTCTCGCCACCTCGCCCTCATCCCAATCCCCACCCAACCAGACACCGCCACCTCACCCCCACTCCCTCCCTCTTCCCTGCCCACACCACACACGCAACGCATGCCCTGCTGGCCACCTGGCCCACGGCCACAGCCCCCACTCCCCCTGGCCAACCGCCCCTGGACACGCCACCCCATCCCACCGTTCCCGGCCCCACCTGCCAAAGCCCGCCTCACCCGCCCGCTCCTCTCTCTCTTCCCGACTGCTCCCTCCCTCCCCGCCCGCCTCTCTGCTCGCATCCGCCGCCGCCAGAGCCTCTCCCTCCCCGATCTCTCTCGCCTGACCTCCTCCAGGTGGCATGGACCCGCCACGGCCGACCTCGCCGCCATGTCCGGCGCCCTACCAACTCGCCGCCCTCTCCCGCCTCCCAGCCTCTCCTTCCTCCGGCCAGCGAGCGAGCTTCGCCAGCGTGGTCCTCGGCGACGCCTCGCTTCCTCCTTCGTCTCCTGGCGCCGCCTCCTCATGGGGCGCCGTCGGCGACCTCTCCTGCCATCCCAGCCCGAGACCCTCCGCCCAAGGCCGCTTCTCTCCTCTCCCTTCGGCCCCTCCGCGTCACGCCTCGGCTCTCGCCTGGCGCCCTCCGCCGTCCTCGAGCAGAGCACGCCGGCCGCGCCTCCATCGCCTCGTGGCGTGTCGCCACCACCTGCCCTGGTCCGCCTCGCCGACCTCGTCGCCAGCAAAAGTCGTCCCCTCTCTACGGTCTGCTCCGTCTCGAGCTGCTCGTGGGCCCGCTGCCGTTCACAGGACCACCTCGAAAGCTGCTGTTGGTACCATGTTCTATGAGATCAAGGTGTCATGTTGGTGATAAAGAGCTCTTCAAGATCTACCCGATGTTGTACCGATGGGGTGGGTAATACATCGACTATGCGCCGCATGGCAAGATCTTCGGAACAACCCCAACCTAGGCCACCGGAGTGCGACAACAAGATAGAACCCCGACGGAACCCCGAAGACGGAATCCGAACCTGTCGGAACGACAAGTTCTTCTACCCGACACGCCAAGTTCGTCCTCTCGGAACCGAAGACCGTGGACGCCAAGTCCCCGGGTTCAAGGGCGTCAAGACCCCGACCATGGAGACCGAACCCGGACGCCAATATCGCCACCGGAACGACAAGCACTTCGTCGCGGAACGCCTAGATCTGCATCCCGAACGCCAAGACCGACCCGATACACGGACCTGACCAGGTATTCGCGACGACAAGAACGACACCGACCAGGACGCCGAACGCCAAGCCCTTCATCTCGGACCCAGTAGCCCTGATCCGCACCTGTTCCCCGTCGATCCCTGAGACCGAACCCGAACCCCCAGAACCAAGATCTTCCGAACCCAGATGTGTGAACCTTTTCCCGAGCCCCTATTTTTATAATGATATATACTTGTTGCATTAAATCATTCATCTCGCATGCATATTTGTGTGTGGTTTGGGGGCCCTATGCCGATTCACCTAAATTAAATATGGGGCCCATATGCGGGCAAATCTAGTCTTATATTGGCCTCATTTAAAATTGTGTAGCGAACCGGTGTTACCTTTTGCCTTGTGAAGACAACCTTTAATTTGCAGGGTAGATAAACAACATGAACCTATTAATTACTTGTCGGGACCCCGGTTCCGCTTAATATGATCTAAATGCATCGCATCTTTGCCATGCCATACATCATACATGCATCATGCCCGATCTTCTATGATAGTATTAAATAGTGCATCCGGTGTTTATTCTAGTGTTTTGCTTCTTCGCGGATAAGACCGTTGAGTTGATGTGAGATCTTCGCCCCGATCTTCGGTTGAACCCTCGGCAATGTTTTCAGGCGAGCATCTCCCCCTTTCTACCTATCTTACTTTTATAGTATTTATTCCCTCCTGTTGATCTATTGCTATCGGTGTTGCGATGCTCTAGTTTTCGTACCCGTGATATCCCTTGCAGCCTTATATTGCCTTGGACACCTCCTATTACCTGTTGTTTGGTAGATAGTTGGACCTGCGCGTCGTAGTCACTTGCTCAAGTTGCTATGCGTCGCCAAGTACCACATTGTTGGAGTATTTGCCGATGTTTATTGTTGGAGTTGATCATAACTTTAATTATTGTTTAACAACTAAAATTGAAGTAGGTAGCGGAGGCACATTGGGCAATAGATGTTATTTGGTTGTTAACCGTCCATTTGTGTCCGTGGGACCCCGAGTACTTGATACTGTTCCTTGAATATTCGCGCTATCCACATCCGGAGGATTATGGGACCCCGAGCGAGCTTGATTCATTCTTATTTCTTGGGGCCACAAACTAGTTTGAGGTTTTATTTACTATCGTGTACTTATGCTTTTCTTGCTTTATTACGATTGTGCGAGGAGCACTTGTCTTGCTTAGGTAAGCGGAGTGTTTTCGCGGTATCGACAAGCCCAGTTTGGGTTCCCAGTCATTTCTGACCATTGTCGCAAACCTTGAGTCCGTCTGAGTCGCTAACTTCGCTATGGGTCTACTCAATGGGTGGCCCCAAAATATTTCGAATCCTGTGATTGCTTTGTCGTGAAAGCCTCGTTGGGTTTTGATTTGGTTTTTCCGAGGTTGATCGAGTGTGTGTTGCTATTTGTGCACCTGCAGGTAAAACTTTCAAAGCCGTGTCCGCGTTATGGACGACTTGGAGCAAGATCTCGATCATAGACAACTATAACTAAAGTAGTGCTATAAATTTGACTTTATAATGACTAGTAATCAGCTTCACTATAATGGAATGGCTAAATAAAACTGCCAACAATTGCTTGTTTGGTTTGTAAACTGCGCCATACAATTGTATCTGACTAGTAAGTATTGCAACTACAACGGAATGGCTAAATAAAAGTACCAACAACTGCTGGGTTTTGGGTTATCTCATGCTAATTGTATCTGATTAGTAAGTGTTGCAACTACAACGGAATGGTTAACTAAAAGTGCCCACTGTTTATTTTATCAGGATGACTATCCATACCTGACTAGTAATTGCTGCAACGATAACTGAATAAATAAAACTGCCAACGGTGTGAGTTCCTCGGTTGACTTCCTCGTTTGGTCTCGAGGGGGAAATACCAGGATGGGTATGTTTGGTGGTAGTATCAGGTTGGATTCGGATAGGTCTTTCTTATCCCTCTCTGGTAGCCGACAGTTATATCGAGTCTCTATAGGTTGTTTAGTGCATGCCTTGCCGCTCGATCCACCATACCTATGTAGGCGAGGACCGAATTCTAGCCTCGCCGTGTCTTGGCCTCAAGATCTTGACCGCTCTCTCTTTTCCTTTGCCCTTTGTCGGCACCCTTTTGTTTAAGAAGGTTTTGAGATCGACGTCGTTAGCGAGGTTACCCTTCCGCTTGGCCAGGCAGGTTATGGACGCCATTGGTTATTCTTCAGGGCTCTTAGCCCCATTTGCATCTTGTCCGTAGTCGGACGCTGTATCATTTTCAAGGTGATTTGGATCTTTGTATTGTATATCTGTATTCTTGACTCATTGAGTCGCTGTTATATATATATCTGTTCTGTGGGTCCCATCGAGGACTGTTGTGTAATGTTATTACTTCGTTTTCCACCCGCACAAAAGTGCCTGGTGGGCACCTTTGAATCGTTTCTATGCGGGTTTGGCGGGTTTCTCTCAAACTTGCATAGGGCCGATTCTGAGGGTGTTACAGAGTGGTATCAGAGCTCAGCAGTTGCGATACCCCACAAGTCCAGCCTGTAGGATAACCTAGCTAATGGCCGAAGTAGAGTGTCAAAACTATTTTTGCAAAATCGGTTGGATAGTTCTGATTAGGTCTGATTTTACTCCGTACCCCTCTGCTATTCTCTTCTTACCTCTGCGTGTTTTGAATCTACTCTCTTATCTTTCTTCGAGTCCAGGATTTCTCGTGGTTGGGTTTCCGTCGCACCTTCAGGGTTTCGCTTCCTCCTTCGGTAACGGTGTTGCTACATCTGGTCTTCATGCTATCCGAGGAACCCTTCGTCTGGTGGACTTCTCTTTGTTCCTTCTCGTGCCTTCCGGTGTTTTCCGACGCGAGGACATCATCTATGCCAGATCCGATGCAGAGTCTGCATCACTCCTCTGTTTCCGAACCTCGCTTGTCGAGATCTTCAGTCTAATTCCGTGAGTTGGTTGCATAATTCTCCTATTCGTGTGCAGAGTAATGGTTTGGGTGCGCGATGGACTGATCACCATCCGACTACTCTTATCATTCGCTCTTGCACATTGAATGGTGAGTCATTGCAGTTATACTCCATCTGCGGAAGTTAGAGGTGGCCTTACCCTTTTGAGACCTTTACCTTCATCTTTGTTTCTCCGGAGTGTTCTCTCGACGAATGGGGAACAATCCCTGTTGGTGGTGTCGCCTTTTTCAATATGGAGTAAGAACCATTGTTAGTAGTGTCGCGAGGATCTACACGATGCGAGAAGACGCAGATCACCGACCTTCCTTCCGGTACCATGAGGCGAATCTCGAGGGCGAGATCCATTGTTAGTGGTGTCGAATTGTGGCATCCCGCAAAACCACTACTATAAAATCGCGTTGTTTTTGTGCATTGCATCATCCTGACCGCATGCTCATGTCATCATGCCACATTGCATTTGAGCATCGTCATCACCTTGCATTTGCTTGCATAAAACTATTTTTGGAAAAACCTATTTTTGTTTTCTAAACGCCCCGTCTTTGTTCAAAACACAAAAACCGGGTCTCCGGATTATTTTGTTTTGTCGGCCAACGGTTTGCAAAAAACCTGTTTTAAATAAATAAAATATTTAATTATTTTTAGGGGGCAGCCAACCGGGCCGATCCGACCCAGTCGGCCACCCCCAGTTCAAACGGTCCACCAGAATCCTAAAACTACCCAACCTAATCTACCCAAACCCCCCTCCACCTCACCCCACCCAATCCTCTCTCGCCACCTCGCCCTCATCCCAATCCCCACCCAACCAGACACCGCCACCTCACCCCCACTCCCTCCCTCTTCCCTGCCCACACCACACACGCAACGCACGCCCTGCTGGCCACCTGGCCCACGGCCACAGCCCCCACTCCCCCTGGCCAACCACCCCTGGACACGCCTCCCCATCCCACCGTTCCCGGCCCCACCTGCCAAGGCCCGCTCCCCGACCCCGCTCGCCCCGCTCCTCTCTCTCTTCCCGACCGCGTCCTCTCCCCAGCCCCGCACGCCCGCCTCTCTGCTCGCGTCCGCCGCCGCCAGAGCCTCTCCCTCCCGAGCCCTCGCCCGACCTCTGCCCGTGCTGCGTGGCCCGCCCAGGCCGGCCGACCGCCATGGCTCCACCTCGCCGCCCGCCTCCCGCCTCTCCTCTTTCCTCCGGCCAGGCAGCTCGCCCGCGTGGTCCTCCGTCGACGCCCCGCCTCTGCTTCCCCTCCCCGTCTCCCTGAGCGCCTCCTCCTCGCGGGACGCCGTCGACGACCTCTCCTCTCCCAGCTCACTCGAGCCATCCCACGCCGCCCGAGACCCTCCGCCCCGCGCCGTCCGCCCTCTCCTCTCCCGCCGGCGTCCCCTCCGCGTCCGCGTCGCCCTCGGCAAGCGCCTCCCCCCCGTTCCCCTGGCGCCCTCGCCGTCCTCCGCTGTCCCCGAGCAGAGCCGGACGCCGCGCCTCCTCGCCTCGTGGCGTGTCGCCATCGCCACCTCGCCTGGTCCGCCGCCGACCTCGCCAAGAAAAGCCGTCCCCTCTCTGCGGTCTGCTCCGTCTCGAGCTGCTCGTGGGCCCGCTGCCGTTCACAGGACCACCTCGAAAGCTGCTGTTGGTACCATGTTCTATGAGATCAAGGTGTCATGTTGGTGATAAAGAGATCTTCAAGATCTACCCGATGTTATACTGATGGGGTGGGTAATACATCGACTATGTGCCGCATGGCAAGATCTTCGGAACAACCCCAACCTAGGCCACCGGAGTGCGACAACAAGATAGAACCCCGACGGAACCCCGAAGACGGAATCCGAACCTGTCGGAACGACAAGTTCTTCTACCCGACACGCCAAGTTCGTCCTCTCGGAACCGAAGACCGTGGACGCCAAGTCCCCGGGTTCAAGGGCGTCAAGACCCCGACCCCGGAGACCGAACCCGGACGCCAAGATCGCCACCGGAACGACAAGCACTTCGCCGCGGAACGCCAAGATCTGCATCCCGAACGCCAAGACCGACCCGATACACGGACCCGACCAGGTATTCGCGACGACAAGAACGACACCGACTAGGACGCCGAACGCCAAGCCCTTCATCTCGGACCCAGTAGCCCTGATCCGCACCTGTTCCCCGTCGATCCCTGAGACCGAACCCGAACCCCCAGAACCAAGATCTTCCGAACCCAGATGTGTGAACCTTTTCCCGAGCCCCTATTTTTATAATGATATATACTTGTTGCATTAAATCATTCATCTCGCATGCATATTTGTGTGTGGTTTGGGGGCCCTATGCCGATTCACCTAAATTAAATATGGGGCCCATATGCGGGCAAATCTAGTCTTATATTGGCCTCATTTAAAATTGTGTAGCGAACCGGTGTTACCTTTTGCCTTGTGAAGACAACCTTTAATTTGCGGGGTAGATAAACAACATGAACCTATTAATTACTTGTCGGGACCCCGGTTCCGCTTAATATGATCTAAATGCATCGCATCTTTGCCATGCCATACATCATACATGCATCATGCCCGATCTTCTATCATAGTATTAAATAGTGCATCCGGTGTTTATTCTAGTGTTTTGCTTCTTCGCGGATAAGACCGTTGAGTTGATGTGAGAGCTTTGCCCCGATCTTCGGTTGAACCCTCGGCAATGTTTTCAGGCGAGCATCTCCCCCTTTCTACCTATCTTACTTTTATAGTATTTATTCCCTCCTGTTGATCTATTGCTATCTGTGTTGCGATGCTCTAGTTTTTGTACCCGTGATATCCCTTGCAGCCTTATATTGCCTTGGACACCTCCTATTACCTGTTGTTTGGTAGATAGTTGGACCTGCGCGTCGTAGTCGCTTGCTCAAGTGTTGTTGCGTGTCGCCAAGTAGCACAGTTGTTGGAGTATTTGCCGCATGTTTATTGTTGGAGTTGATCATAACTTTAATTACTGTTTAACAACTAAAATTGAAGTAGGTAAGCAGAGGCACAGGTGGGCAATAGATGTTATTTGGTTGTTAACCGTCCACTTGTGTCCGTGGGACCCAGTACTTGATACTGTTCCTTGAATATTCGCGCTATCCACATCCGGAGGATTATGGGACCCCCGAGCGAGCTTGATTCATTCTTATTTCTTGGGGCCACAAACTAGTTTGAGGTTTTATTTACTATCGTGTACTTATGCCATGCTTTTGCTTTATTACGATTGTCGAGGAGCACTGTCTTTATTTAGGTAAGCGGAGTGTTTTCAGCGGTATCGACAAGCCCGTTTTGGGTTCCCGATCGTTCTGACCATTGTCGCAAACCTTGAGTCCGTCTCGAGTCGCTAACCGTTCTTGGTCTACTCAATGGGGTGGCCCCCTGAAATATTTCTGAATCCTGTGATTGCTTTGTCGTGAAAGCTTCGTTGGGTTTTGATTTGGTTTTTCCGAGGTTGATCGAGTGTGTGTTGCTATTTGTGCACCCCTGCAGGGTAAAACTTTCTGAAAGCCGTGTCCGCGGTTATGGACGACTTGGAGCACAGTATATCGATCATAGACAACTATAACTAAAGTAGTGCCATAAATTTGACTTTATAATGACTAGTAATCAGCTTCACTATAATGGAATGGCTAAATAAAACTGCCAACAATTGCTTGTTTGGTTTGTCGCTTGCGACAATTGTATCTGACTAGTAAGTATTGCAACTACAACGGAATGGCTAAATAAAAGTACCAACAACTGCTGGGTTTTGGGTTATCTCATGCTAATTGTATCTGATTAGTAAGTGTTGCAACTACAACGGAATGGTTAACTAAAAGTGCCCACTGTTTATTTTATCAGGATGACTATCCATACCTGACTAGTAATTGCTTAGCGATAAGCGAATAAATAAAAGCGCCAGCGGTGTGAGTTCCTCGGTTGACTTCCTCGTTTGGTCTCGAGGGAAATACCGGGATGGGTATGTTTGGTGGTAGTATCGTTGGATTCGGATAGGTCTTTCTTATCCCTCTCCGTAGCCGGCAGTTATATCGAGTCTCTATAGGTTGTTTAGTGCATGCCATGCCGCTCATCCACCATACCTATGTGGCGAGGACCAATTCTAGCCTCGTGTCTTGGCCTCGATCTTGACCGCTCTCTCTTTTTCCTTTGCCCTTTGTCGGCACCCCTTTTGTTTAAGCAGGTTTTGAGATCGACGTCGTTAGCAGAGTTACCCTTCCGGCTTGGCCTGGGCAGGGTTATGGACGTCATTGGTTATTCTTCATGGCTCTTAGCCCCATTTGCATCTTGTCCGTAGTCGGATGTTGTATCATTTTCAAGGTGATTTGGATCTTTGTATTGTATATCTGTATTCTTGACTCATTGAGTCGCTGTTATATATATATATATATATATGTTCTGTGGGTCCCATCGAGGACTGTTGTGTAATGTTATTACTTCGTTTTCCACCCGCACGAAAGTGCCTGGTGGGCACCTTTGAATCGTTTCTATGCGGGTTTGGCGGGTTTCGCTCAAACTTGCATAGGGCCGATTCTGAGGGTGTTACATAGGTGCTTTGAACTTTGTTGTTATTTTAATATCATCTTAGTAAATTGTATCCTTTAATCTTGGTTAATTCCATCTTGGTACTATTTTGGATTATTATTATTCTCCATTATAGTACTGACTTGTGTTTTATATCAATCACAGGATGGCACCACCACGCCTTCGATGAGGACATACCACCGAATCGGGTCCGTTGTCAAACATCGCCAATGCCTTGGCGCAATTCAAACAGAACCGGCGTTTTGAAGAGAGTGTTCGGAGGAATGAGTTTGCTCGCTACATCCACCTCCCAAGCGAGGAGACATCAAAAGCTTCACGAAGTTCAACCACGCCAATTTGATGTTTACGATCAACCACTTGATGTTGATGATTGGTTGCGTGAGATGTCAAGGCTCTTGGAGACTGCTGATGTTCCTGAGCAAGAATGGGTAAAATGTGCTACCCACCTTCTAAAGGGAGATGCAGCTCTCTGGTGGGAGAATTACCTGAAGGCAAACTGCATTGGTTTTCAGCCTACTTGGGAACAGTTCACTGGAGCCTTCAAAGAGCGATTCTCGAAATTGTCATGGAAAGGATGAAGGAAGTGTTTCTCAACCTCAAGCAGGGAAATGACAATGTCAATACCTACATCAGAAACTTCATGAACCTTTCTCGTTATGGTGGCGATGAGATCTCTGATGACAAGAAGAAGCAAAAGAGGTTCCGGCAAGGGCTCAATGCATCGATTAAATATGCAATCACACATGCAAGGCCGGCGTCTTTCCTGGAACTTCAGCATACAGCTCTGCAGGAAGAAGCAAGTAGGCAAGTGTTTGAGGAGTCAAAGAAACACAACCGTGATGCAGCAAGCTCTTCAGCTTTGTCAACTCCTTCTAAGCGTCATGTCTGGGTTCCTAACACCCCACCGTTGCTCCCGGCTCCACCAAGACCTTCAAGCTTCGCGGCAAGGCCAACAAACTTCCTCACTGCTGCTCCCAGGGGCTACAACCACCACTACCCTGGAGCGCCTGGCGGAGTCCCTGGCTACGTTGCTCCACGTCCACCTGGTGCTTGTTTCACTTGCGGAGACACTGGGCATTAGTACTGGAACTGTCCGATGAAAAACAAAGCTCTTCCTCCACCACCTCCAAGATATGCGGCAAGCTCTCCTTTGGTTCGTGCACCACCACCTCGGGCTCTCAACATCAACACCAAGCCCGGGTCTACTGTTGCTCGTGCCAACTGTGTCAACGCCGCTCAAGCTGAGCATGCACCTGGAGTTGTGATGGGTATGCTTCCCGTTAACTCAGTCCCTGCACGAGTTTTGTTTGATTCTGGTGCATCGCATTCTTTTGTATCTATCAAGTTTGCAAATTAAAACGAGTTAGCTATGGATCCTCTCCTTAAGCGGTTAATGGTCCTTTCTCCTGGAGCAACAATGGCAGCTGCTAAAATCAGCCATGGCAATCAAATTGAGATTGGTGGCTCTTCGTTCTCGGCATCCTTAATTGTTCTGGGAAATTCTGACATTGATGTCATCTTGGGCATGGATTGGTTGACAGCAAATGTAGCTGTGATTGATTGTGCTGAACGCTCGGTTTCTCGGAAGATTCCTGAAGGCCATATAGTCTATTCTCCAAGTCTGACTCCTGCTATCCAGCTTTTCTCTTTGGCGGCTCTGAATGATGATGATATGGAAGCTATTCAGAGTGTTCCGGTGTTCTGTGAGTTCCCAGATGTCTTTCCTGAAGAGTTGCCAGGTATGCCTCTGGATCGTGAGGTTGAGTTTGTAATTGAGCTTGAACCTGGAACGGCTCCTATCTCCAAGCGGCCTTATAAAATGGGTCTTGCTGAGTTGGCTGAACTCAAACGTCTGCTTGATGAACAAGAGAAGTTGGGTTTCATTCAACACAGTATTTCTTCTTGGGGTAGCCCAACAATCTTTGTGAAGAAGCGAGACAGGACTGATAGACTTTGTGTTGACTATCGGGCTCTCAATGCTAAAACCATCAAGAATAAATATCCCTTCCGGATTAATGATCTCTTCGATCAGCTAGCTGGAGCTGTGGTGTTCTCTAAGCTTGACTTGAGAAGTGGTTATCACCAAATCAAAATTCGCAAGGAAGATGTTCCTAAAACAGCTTTCACCACCCGCTATGGCCTGTATGAGTACACAGTCATGTCCTTCGGTCTCACCAACGCACCTTCTACCTTCTCGAGGCTTATGAACTCGGTTTTCATGGAGTATCTTGATAAGTTTGTTGTGGTCTATATGGATGACATCCTATTCTATTCTAAGTCAAAGTAAGAGCATGAAGAACACCTTCGGTGTGTCCTAAACAAGCTTCGTGAGAACCGCTTGTATGCAAAGTTCTCCAAGTGTGAGTTTTGGCTGCCTCAAGTAACCTATCTTGGTCACGTCATCTCTACCAAGGGCATTGCAGTCAACCCGGAAACTGTGAAGACAATTGTTGAATGGCTTCCTCCTGTTAATGTCAAAGAAGTGCGGAGTTTCCTTGGTTTGGCTAGTTATTGTCGTCGCTTCATTCAGAACTTTTCGAAGATAGCGAAGCCTCTTACCGATCTCCTCAAGAAAGGCAAGAAATACCTTTGGACTCCTGCATGTCAAGCAAGCTTTGAGACACTCAAAGAGAAGCTCACTTCCACACCGTCTTGGTTCCTCACACATCTAAGCCTTTCCGGATATTCATGGCGCCTCTTTGCAAGGATTGGGTGCGGTCCTTATGCAAGAAAAACAAGTTGTTGCTTATGCCTCTCGACAGTTGAAGACGCATGAGATCAACTATCCTACACATGACCTCGAGCTCGCAGCAGTTGTCTTTGCTTTGAAACTATGGAGGCACTACTTGCTTGGCAACCATTGTGAAATCTTTTTTGATCACAAGAGTCTGAAGTATATCTTCACTCAGCCTGATCTAAACCTTCGGCAGAGGAGATGGATTGAAGCAATCAATGATTTTGATTTGACCATCAACTACACTCCGGGCAAAGCTAATGTCATGGCCGATGCTCTCAGCCGCAAAGCTTATGTCAACAACCTCATGATGGAAGAACAACAGCCTCTCTTGTGCGAGGAATTCCGTCAGCTCAACCTTGAAATTGTGGAACAAGGGTATCTCCTGAACCTTCTCGCTACTCCTCTCTTGGAAGAAAAGGTTCGCTCTCGTTAGCTTGGTGATCCGCACACCAAAAATATCATCTCCAAACTTCAGCTTCCGAAGTATGAGTCCTTCCACGTCGATGATCAAGGCACGCTTTTCTTTGAACACCGGATGTTTGTTCCGAACTACCCGGGTTTGAGAGAGCAAGTTCTCAAGGAGGCGCATGAATATGTTCTTTCTATCCACCCTGGCAGCACAAAGATGTACATGGACTTGAAAACACAATATTGGTGGCCGGGATTGAAACGATATTGTGCCAAGTATGTCTCGTGGTGTGATGTCTGCCGCAGAGTGAAAGCTGTCCATCAGAAACCTTTCGGTCTTCTACAGCCATTGAAACCCCCGGAATGGAAATGGGAGAAAGTAGAGATGGACTTCATCACTGGTTTTCCAAGGTCGCAGAAGGGCAACAATGCAATCTTTGTTGTCATTGACAGGATTTCTAAAGTGGCTCACTTCTTCCCTGTCAAGGAAACAATTTCTGCAATTCAGTTGGCTGAGCTCTATATCAACAGAATTGTCTCTCTATATGGGGTTCCGCTTGAGATCAGTTCAGACCGTGGGAGCATCTTCACTTCCAAGTTCTGGGAAAGTTTCCAAAATGCTTTGGGAACAAAATTGAACTTCAAAGACACTTACCACCCTCGATGCAAGGACAAGTTGAAAGGATCAATCAGATTCTGGAGGATATGCTCCGTGCTTGCGTCATCTCTTTTGGCATGAAGTGGGAAGAATGTCTTCCTTATGCTGAATTCTCTTACAATAACAGCTTCCAGAAAAGTCTAAAGATGGCACCATTTGAGGCTCTCTATGGCCGCAAATGCAGAACTCCGATTGGTTGGTCAGGTGCAGGTGAAAGAATATGGTTTGGCCCTGACATTGTAACTCAAGCGGAGGAGAAGGTGCACATCATTCTTGAAAATCTGAAGATTGCTCAAAGTCGCCAGAAGAGCAATTATGACAGGAAGCACACGGACATGGTTCCGGGTGATCTCGTTTACCTTCGTGTCACTCCCATGAAAGTCACGCACCGTTTTGGTATCAAAGGAAAACTGGCTCCTAGATACATCGGTCCTTTCAAAATTCGTGGAAGAAGAGGAGAAGTTGCTTATGCTCTTGAGCTCCCGGAAAGACTCAAGGTTCATGATGTTTTCCACATCTCTCAACTCAAGAAGTGCTTCAAGGGTCCCGGCAGGACCGTGGATCATGAACTAATCAATCTCCAAGAAGACCTGTCTTATCAAGAACACCCCACAAAAATCCTTGAGATCGCAGAAAGAAGGACTCGCAACAAGTCCATCAAGTTCTGCAAGGTGCAGTGGTCGCACCATTCCGTTGATGAAGCCACTTGGGAGCGTGAAGATGAACTCTGTGCCAACTATCCTACCCTCTTTGTGTCATCTTCTTCTTCCTAGAATCTCGGGGCGAGATTCCTGTTTAGTGGGGGAGAGTTGTAGCATCCCATTTGTCTAAAAACTGTAATGCTACTTGGTCTAGTAATATAATGGCTACTTCATATATATAATTGTTGCATCATCATTATATCATGCTCATGTCATCATGCCACCTTGCATTTGAGCATCATATAAAACCCTTTTTGTGTTGGCTCTTCTCTCATATGCATTATAAATTGTATTTGCCTCTTGATATTGTATTTGGTTCTTGATATATTGCTTAAATGCCCAAGTTGAGTTGGGGGCATATCTTTTATTGACTCCACCACCTTTCTTGTCATCACCCCATCATTCCACCATTCCACCATATATGAGCATTGCAACCTATTTGGTTTCCTCTAGCTCATGTGGGTTGGGATGGATCCAATTCTATCTCCACATGCTCTCATCTTAGCATCATGTGGTTTTCACATTATTGATATGTGGGAAACCACATGGCCACCTTTGCATGCTATGATGCAGATTTTCCTCTACTAGCTTCCATGTGGGAATTATCCAATATGTGTACATGCATGGAGCTATAATTTGGCCATGTGATGATCTAGTGGAGAAACACACACTAGTATGGTCATATAGCTCCATATATGTGCATGGGACCAATATTTTCCATATTGCATGGTAGTATTCAAATTTGGGTGCATGCATGAGATAAATGCCCATGTGTATTTCTAGTTGTTTTCACAATTAGCAATGTGGCATTTAATGCTTATGCATGGGCCATGCAAGAACCACCACATCTAAGTCATTTGGATTTTATTTGAAATGCTTTGAGAGGATCATTCTCTCATCTCTCTCTCTCTCTCCTTCTTTTGCTTGATCTAGCTAGATGCATGCAAGTATCTAGACCTTTTTCCTCACTCCTCTCTTTTGTCACTCTTGTTTTGGTATTGTTCAAATCCTATCTACTACACCACCCCCTCTCACTTATCCTCCCCCAAACCCTAGCCTCTCTCTAACCCTAACCCAAGCTCTAACCTAGCTACTTACCCCTCTCTCCAAAACCCTAGCTCCTAACCGAGCTACACCATGCCTTCCCTCCCTCACCCTTCCTCTATGCCATGCTGGACCCACCTGGCCCTCTCTCCCTGGCCCACACCCGAAGCTACCAAAAAAAACCTAGCCCGAGCCTCCCTCCTACCCTAGCTCTCTCTCTCCCTCTCTGTTCTCTCTCTGCCACAAGGCCCCACCAGCCGAGCCTCCCCCTGCCTGCCTGGCAGCCCCATGCGCCTGCCCTGCCCGAGCCTAGCTCGAGCACGTGAGAGGAGGGGAGAAAAGGTGGCCGAGACCACCTTTATCCCTACCCACTCCCACACGCCACCTCCTCCCTCTCTCTCGCTTGCCCTCATCCACACGGCTCTCCTGCGTCGCCAGATCTATCCCGAGCCCGCCCTTCTCTCCTCCTCCTTCCTCTGCGTCGCCAAGATCTGCCGTTCGCCACGCCAAGCGTCGTCCCGTCGTTCAGCCGGGCGAGCACGTGGAAGTGCCCGAGGCGACCTTACTGCTTCACCCTGGACACGCCGACGCGAAGGAGGAGCTCCCGGATCGCCTGGACCATCGCCGCCCCGACGAAAACCCTAGCTCTCCGAGCGTCTGCCTCGCCGTCGATCGCCAGCTCCTCTGCCCGAACCAACACCGCCAGCAGCCTCGCGGTGAGCCTCTCTGCCCCCCTGACATGGTCCGCCTCGCTGTCGCCGCCTAGTGCCGCCGTTCATATCGTCGAGCAGACTGCGCGCGCCGTCAGCTATCGCGCCTGCTTGCTCCCGCGTCGTGCAGAACTTCACCTAGCCGCGCTACTCCCTCCTGTCACCAACCCAGGCCTACCGCAGTTCCTCTCCTCTCATCAAGACGCCAGTCGTGGCTCGAAGTCTCTGTCGCGCTCTGCCGCTGCCGTGCACCGACCGGTCCGCGCGTTTGCAGGAAGAAAAACAGTACCGCGTGGTACTTTTCCATAAACCCCCCACCTTTTTGCCTACGCAACCCGCAATCCACCCTGTCCCACCTGTCAGCGCCTCCAGGCGATTTACAAAAGAGTCCCGGGGTTTTCCACAGCCTCAACCCGCGGTCCCCCGGATACGCATCACGATTTCGACTTGCAGTGCTGCCTTGCCGGTGGCCCACCGTCAGTGACTGGGGCTAGCTGAGGCTGTGTATAAAACGTTCCCTGGTTATCTGTTTAAACAAAACAAATTCAAAATTGTTTATATTCAAATTCAAATAAGTTTTATAATAACTTTTAAAATACAAATCCAAATAATACAAATGATATATGTTTTGAAATCAGAAAAATGTGAGGATTTCAAATATGCCATCCAAAATATATTTTGAACACTTAAAATTTCAAGTTGTTTTAAATTACAATAGAATGCCCTTTTCTTAATTAATTAATAACTTTTGACTTATAACTCCAAATTTAACAAATGATATGTCTAAAATGATCAGCTCGACGAGACCTTTCTGTTTATGCATTCCATGTTCTGTTTTGCAGCTTGCATCATATAAATATAAAGAGTACATCAACTTATTGAAGTATAAAATGTGACCCAAACTCAATAAAATGCTTATTTCTTGTATTCCACACCACACCCATGCCATGCTACTTTATTGCCATGCAACTTGTGCATCATTCATCATAGCATGATTGTTTGCTTGTCGCATTTTATTCTTATGCTTGTGCACTTTATTTATGTTGGCCCTTGTTTGTTTGGTTCTTCTTCGAATAGACGCTGAGCAGGGGATTATCAAGAAACCCAGGAGAACTACCCAGATCCTTCTCTCGCTTCAACTGAGCTGCCAGGCAAGCACTACCACATGCTTGCATACATATAGTACCTATTGCCTCTATCTTATTCTTGCATCATTGAGTCGCGATTGCATTAAACTGAATCCCAAGTATTGCATAGCCTTTACTTTTAAACCCCACCAAAGCTTGTTCCTCCATCCCATGAGCCATTACTACAGGAGTTGTTTGAGCCATGCGAGTCGTAGAACAACATGTGTAGGGTATGTGAGTGTCTGACGGATAACGAGGTACCTAAACAACTTAACCTGAGTAGTAATGGGATAACTAATGAAAGTGGCACCGGTGAGCAATATCTGCTATTTGGTTTTTCATGCTCACTTGTGTCCCGTAGGACCCCGAGTACTTGATTCCTGTTCCTTGAATATTCGCGCTATCCACATCCGGGAGGCTTATGGGACCCCCCTGAGCCAGAGCTTGATTCATTCTTATTTCTTGGGGCCACAAACTAGTTTGAGGTTTTATTTACTATCCTGTACTTATGCCATGCTTTATTGCTTTACTTAAATTGTGCGAGGTAATCACTGTCTGTTTAGGAAGCGGAGTTTTCAGCGATGTCGACAAGCCAGTCACATTTTCGGGTTCCCGATCGTTCTGACCATTGACGCAAACCTTGAGTCCGTCTCGAGTCATTAACTTCGTTTGGTGTACTCAATGGGTGGCCCCCTGAAATATTTCTGAATCGTGATTGCTTTGTCGTGATCGCCTCGTTGGGTTTTGATTTGGTTTTTCCGAGGTTGATCGAGTGTGTGTTGCTATTTGTGCACCCTGCAGGTAAAACTTTCAAAGCCGTGTCGCGGTTATGGACGACTTGGAGCACAGTTCTCGATCATAGACAAGCATAACTAAAGTACCACTTTTAATTAACTAAGTAATCGACTAGTAAATAGTGCAACACTCATGGAATGGATAATAAAACTGCCAGCGGATGGGGTTGTTCGTCCGCTTCCTCGTTGGTAAGCGAGGAGGAGGATGGATCTGTTAATATTACTGTTATAACTGTTGTCAATAATTCACGGACATCCGTCTATCTTTGGTTAGGCGGATGGGTAGCGAGTATCTATAGAATTGCTAGGTATTATCTTTTGCTGCAATTGCGTCACCCCAGGTTGTGTCCCCTTTAGAGGCATAAAGACTTGCTGAGTACCCCTAGGGTCTCACACGATAAATTGTTTGATTCAGATGAACAGGTGCACTCGCAAGATGGATACTGGGTGGAGGAGACGGACGATGTGGGCAACGATCATTCGGTGTAGAGATTCCGGGAACGGGGATCCGTGAGATCTGTGGGCGGGATGTGTTTATTTATGGGGCATCTTATGCCGATTTGCTTCTTATCCGTACTCGGATCTTGCTTTCCGCTTCCGCCTGATACTCTGATGTTTGATGTATGAGGAGATATCCTAAACTATATATCTATCTAGGATATTTGGATCTTGCTGTATGGCGTTGCAATATTTCTATTTCTTTTAGATGGAATGGCTCTGATGTACTGTTGTATGATGGCTTGCATACATACTCATTTGTGTATGTAGTTGATCCCTTCGCCTGCCGATTACGCCGCCCGTTCTTGTCCCGATGTTTGGAAATGGTTGGGACGGCCGAAAGGTCTACCTGTGAGTGGCATTTGGGCCCCACCGTACTATTTCAACCATTTCCGCTCATCCAGGCTTGTAACTAGGAGCGTAATTCACCGAGGTAGTTACATCGCCGTTGGTGCAGTGTTTGCTGTAGCCTGCCGAAGAAGTTGGTGTTGAAGACGAGTCGCCCGAGGACCAGGAGATTGCACAGGAAGACGCGCCGTGATGACGAACTTGAGCAGTCGCACAGAGCGCTTCCCAAAAACCTTGTTTGCCCTCTCCCGTACAGGATCACAAAGACGAGTGGTTCCAGAGACCTGCTCTCCCGTCCGCCGGTGCACACCGGCAAGTGGGATGGAGTAGATTACGGTGGTGACGCGAGTAGAGAGGTTGGCAAAATCCTAGATTCGTTCGGTGTTATGCATTAAGCCTCACATGCGTTTATATAGAGCAGCTTGAAAAATCCCATACAGGACACGATGTGGGCCAATCCCATGACGTGCATGTTTGGGTCGATTACAGATAGCCAACGAATCGAGAGTGACCCGAATCCACTAACTGTTGACACATCTGTCTAACCACACATATTTTCTGAGAAGCAAAATAAAACTCGGCTCGACGAGATTCCCGCAACCCGCAACCCACAGTGCGCGCTTGTCATGACGAGACGAGCCGGCATGCGAGCGGCGGTGGCGGCGGAGGAGCACACGTATAGCTCTCATATTGTCACTAGCTTACAAAATGGTACAATACTCCACCTTATAAGGTGGTCCAACTCTCCTTCAACTCCCCATGTGGGACTAAACTTTATCTCCCACTACTCTTGCCACACACATGTGAGATACCACCAACTTGGGTCAAATCACATATGGGCTTCCACACACATGGACTTTGAGATTTAGGGGAAATCTGAAATCATACATGGGTCTAATGATTTAGCCCATTATTTCTAACAGGGCCTAGATGTGGTGCTAGGCAGGCATCACGACGGCGAGGCCCTACGGCATGTGGCGACGGCTACATGTTCGAAGCGGAAGCTCTATGGAGAACCACGATCTAGTGGCTGCGATCTGGAGGTTTCACCTCCGATTATTGATCGATCCTGGGCATATCTTACGTTACGCATGTTTGTCGGTGCGACACTACATCTTGGTCCATTCAGTGTCGGGCTTGGACTTGGGAGGCTTCTAGTGAAAACTGAGGTGCATGATATCGGCGTCTCCTGGCATAGTTCCCTTATCGAAGGCATCATTTTTGCAGTTGTCGCATCCTTGCTCGGGATGCTCTGGAGGAAACTCTAGATCTGTGTCTCCCGGATCAGACAATGATGGGAATCAATGTTGTTATTGACATAGGTATGTCCTACGGGTGTTCACCCTTGTCCTACCTGGTTCATCTCAGTTGGAATCCTACACGACGGTCTGCTGAGATCTACAAAGTCCCTGAAAATTTGGGAAGAGCCAGGTCCACAGAACTTCAACTCCTTGATGGACACGAGTTACACCATCAAACCTGGAACCAAATAGTATGATACCCGAGACTTAGCCTCCCCATATAAAGTCTAGGAGAGCTCACCGGAGAGGACATCACAAACCTAGCACAAACACCCGCCAGATCCAATCTGCGCACCAAAGCCATCTCGGCGCCCTTGTAACCTTTGATTCCTCCATTAATCAAGAATAGCCAAGCAGAAGTAAGGTTTTCCTTCGAAGGCTTGAACCTGGTTAAACCTCGTGTCCCCCTTATTTGTCTGTAAGCCGAAGAAGTTTCTAGCGTATGCTCTCTTCACGAAAACCCAAGTCCACAAACTATGGGCATTGACGTGATCATCCCACGTCAATTATCCCTCTTAGGGGGCATTGTCTTGAAGAACTTACTTCTTGGAGGAGTCTCATGACAGAGCGGTGTTTCATCTACTGTGTCGACGGCGACAGGTCTTGGTGGCATGGTGCAGTGGGATCAACGATGAACGTGGCTTGGTGGACTCATGTAGGATAGTGGAGCTGTCTGGATTCATGGTGGTGTTGACAACATACCTCGCAAGGTCATTGCATTGATTTCTCCTAAAGATAGGTATGCGAAAGACGGAGGCGATGAGAACTTGTGAATCGTATATGTTGGTACGTGTCGAGGGTCTATCGGGCCGGTTGTATCACTTGCTCGTTGTTGGATGACTTGTCAAGGCTTACGATTTTAAGATGATGCATGTTAATATGATGTCAGGGTGTTATTCCTGCTTATAGATACCCATTCATCGACATTGTACGATTGACGGACTGTCGCTAGTTTAGTAGCTTCAATCTAATCTTTGTAATAACTCTTATAATATGTTGTGAATAATCGAATAATCAAATTTGCGTGTATCCTGTCTGATATGGCTACAAGCCTTTTCATGTCATCTTTTTCTCAGTTCTCCTGACCGGTAAGCTCTGCGCAGGGCCGGTCCTGAGATTTCGGTGGCCCGAGGCGAAACTAAAATTTTGGGCCCTGTATTATAATATTTTATGCATATACGAGATGATGAAAAATAAATATTTAAATATACTCCCATCTATAATATTTATATAAAAATAATAATATTGACATGATACCTTAAAATTTCCTATGGAATCAATATCAATCTCATCCACTAAATTTTCTCGATGCATAGAGTTGCCAAACCATTTAACCTCTCCCGAGACATTACAGATCTCAAATAGTTCTTCAATAATTTCAACTTTGAAAAGCTTCTTTCAGCTGATGCAACAGTCACGGGCATAGTACCAACATTATCTTCTAGATCAACATCGGTATGTTCCCCTCACAAGAACTAGCACCAACTCATATAGATTCCTCAAAGTGCTCATGTTGCTCTTCAAAAATATATGAAAAGATCATCTCTGTAATTTTATTAATTTCTTCTCTTATTGTCTTCTTTCTATTTTCTGAGCACCGGATTCGGGCGCCATAATCAGTTAAACTGGGAGCAAGAAAAAACAGATTGATTAATACACCGGTCACTAGTAAATCAGCGAAAGAAAAAACGTCTCTTCTATTGTGGTTTTAACAAGGGAGTACCGAGTACATGATGTACCTGGTGCTTGGTGAGGCGGCGACGGATGGCGCGGGAGGTGGGACGCGAGTCTTCCTAGGAGTTGGGACAGAGTCGTCGTTGATCGAGCGATCGTCAGTTTGTCACTCAAGACCTACCGCCGTGGTGGTCGCGCCTAGCGAGTGGCTCTCATCTCGATCGGCCGATCTGATCTAGGGACGAGGGAAGCGACGGGAGTACGAGACTCAGGAGGGCAAGCGACGTCGACAAGTACAAGAATCGATTAAGATTGTGGGCTTGTGGCAAGTATGGGACTCGGGAGGGAGGCGAGCAGATACGCGACGAAAAATATTTCTATGGGACCTGGTGCACAAATTTAGAGGCGTGCACCAACTTCAGCAAACAACACGTGTCCAAAACAGAGGAAAAAATAAGATTAGCAACTGTTTTGTAGATCTAAATTGCTACATGTCAATCATACGAGTTGGTCCACTTGTAGACTAGGTCTACATTAGAATTATTTTTCATACGTGACACGGTTCACATACTCGGGAGTCGGGAACGAAAAGCGATAGGATAGGACCAAGTCGAGCGGTTTTCACCAGACTAATACATTTTTTTATGATGTATACTAGACCTACAATTTTTTGGGCCTCTAATTTTTGTTGAGCCCAGGGCGGCTGCCCGCTAGTCCCTCCAAGAACCGGCCCTGGCTCTCCGTCGAGTAGTGCGCTGTAGAGATGGAACTTTGGAACCTTTACCCTCTAATTTAGTCTAGTTCAAATGAACTAGTTTTTTCTCAAAAAGTTGTGTTTTATCAAAAATTAGTTTGTTTTTTCGTACTAAGTAGGGTAAAGGTACCCACTGCCATCCTTAGTGCGCTACACGTCGCCACCTCTCCAACTCCAAGGCTGCGGAAGCTGACCACCGTAGCTGGACACGAAGCAAAGGCTGCAGCACGGCGAGCCTACTGCACTTGGGCCAGACGCCTAATCCAATCGGGACGAGCACCAGTGAAAGCGATTTGAAACGTGGTAACATGGAATGTGTACCCCGTAGACTATCCATCGTGTCATGCTAGCTTTCCAGGAAGGCCATAAACCAGAAAATTAGAAAGCCTGTCTACTCCAATCAACAGGTAACGCACATAGCCGCTAAAGTTCTAACTCCGTGGCGTTAACGATATAAAAAGCTGTTAGAAAACACAACTGTAAGTCGGTCTTAGACATAGAAGAAGCAACTTGTATCCACGAAAAAGATAGGTCCACAACGACTCTGAAACTGACACGTGAAGCTGTAATTTTTGCACAAAAAACCCTCTATATTTAAGCGTAGACTTCTCCAAAGTCTAAGCGTTTGATTTTTTTTTGTTTATATCTCATACTTGAGTATTTCACATTTTATATCCATGCAGCAATTATCACATACTCACAATTAACACCAGTCACCAACTCTGACGCATAAAAGTAAAGGTACACATGGATAGACATTGTAGGTAACCCATAGTCTCTAAAGTTTTACCTCCGCGGCACATCAACTGTTCAAAAACACAACCGTTAAAAGAGCTCAAGACATCAATACTATAAGCAGCAGCTAAGTTCATTGCTAGCAAAAGAAAAAAAGACCGAGTCATAACGCCGCTGTCATTCACAACACAAGTTGGCAAAAGTGCATGTGACACAAGCAGTTACCAGGACATACACAGAAAACCCCAAAATACTTCATGGGTTACCCAGCCATTGTTTACCAGAATTCAAAATTTACATCAGATGGCACAGCTGCCACGTACGAAAGAAAAAACTGGAAGACAATTGGACTCTACTCACGTTCGTTTCCAATAATTAACATGTACGTAACTACATCTAGAAAGACTATTACCGAGTACTAAGTATAGTTTGCGGACCAGAAGACTTCATGGGTTACAAGACCCCATGATTGAATCGTCCAAGGAGCTGACCAAAAATTTTGCACTGAAGGTTGTCAAACTGTACCCAGTGCAGTAAGCTGCATCTAACGCTACTTTCAAAAAGGAGAGGCAGAATAATAAGTGCGTAACAGCATTAGGTATTAGTTTGATTTGCTTCGTTAGATAATCCAACTTCTGCTCCATGCTGTCATCATATTTCGCTGCTTATCTGTCAAGGAGATATGCAACAGCCATATCAGAATTGTGAGTTGCTGAATATCCTAGTTGTGAGTTTGCAATTCAATTTATCAAGGATATCCTAAGATCAGAGCAAGGAAATAATCTCTACTTGGAAAACAGTAGAAAGCACAACTAAAGTTTCCAAAAGCTAGTACAGAGAGGATACAAGTTGATGGCCTGCACCGAATTATAGCAGCAACCAACTACAGCTAAAGGCCCTGTTATCACATCATGGCACACAGATAACCAAGTACCCCCTACAAGTTCCTCTCACCACTGGACGGTAGATTCATAATATGACCAGATACCAACTTCTGGACTAACATATTTTTAGTACTCATGAAAATAATCATGTGGATCAATTGCAGCATCTGTAAGAGTTCATAGCTTGATGAGCTTATCTCATGAACTAGGTGTCCGTGCCCAGCTTATATTTCTAGTGCTCGTACTAAAAGGTTGGTTAGAACAAAACAATGTTATTACACTTTTTAACAAAAGAACAGTTGTCATAGAATTCTACATTACCTGATCTCCGTACTTCGATAATCGAGAAATACCAATGGTTTATCCGAAATAATCAGGAGGTTGTTTTACTTCCTTCTCTATTAGTAGAGTCTTCAACGTCTCCATAATATCAAAGCGTGGGTCTAGCTTGCGTTGCCACCCCTACAAAAGAATCAATGGCCATGGTAAAGACGGTATGTATTTTTTGTATTGGTAGATATTAGGCACGGCGCAATCGACTAGCTAGTAGCATAGAAAAGAGCGGTCAGTAACCAACTAATATGTCCCCAAGTCCATATATACTAAGCAGAAATATAAAGCAGCCAATAATGTCACACAATAGAAGATTTAACATTGACTACATAAAATGAAGTGAATACGATGAAAACAAAGTCAACCGTGAAAGTTATACTACATCTGGTTGGAAATAAACTATGTGCAGTCAAACTTTGACTACTTGCAGTACTATACAACAAAATAGATTGGCAAGGTGGAAATGGTACCATTCCATTAATGATGATCCATAATATAGTTATTTATGTATTTAGAATTTTACTTATATAAAAATGTAACAGTCAGAGTTGCATGTTAGAGAACTGTGTCCATGTCTAAAACATCATGTTTCTTGACAATAGAGTGTATTTTAGAGTAGCCACCAAGTTGGTCCACTTTTTTTTAGGATAGACAAATTTAGTCAACTTGGACAAGGCTATGTAATGACTATATCTAAAAATGATAATAATCTGATTTTGCTAGCAAAAAGAACGATTGATGCCCTTATTAAGTACTGCTATATATCGCAAGATTCCCTTTTATAGACATTGTAATAACTGAAAGCTTTGCAAGTACTATATCAATATCAATTTTAAAGTTCTACAACGGTACATTACCTCAATAACCAAAATGGTAACCATTACAGTACAGATGTTGCCGTCGATGTTGACTTTGTGACGACGAACTGTGTCGAGCAATTGATGCATGCATTCAACAGGATGAAAAACGTCGCCCTCCGGTGTTCCCCAGAAACTAAATTTCTTTTCCAACTCCTACCATGACCAATGATGAAAAACAGAATTATTTTCATTACGACTAAAGAAAAATGCATAGCAAGATCAAGACAACACTAGTATAACAGAAAAATCAAGAATACTATATGAGACGATCAAAGGCCAGATAAAAAGACAAACATCAAAGGACATCAAAGTGTTGTAAAGCATCGTACAGAGAAGCTAGACTTAAATCAAACACATGTGCCATGTGGACTATACACTTTGTCTATCAGAGCTAACAGCAGGGGCAGGGTCTTTCATTTATTACTATTTCCTACACGGCTACATCCCTTGTGTTGGCATTTGTCAGGCACAACCCCAAATCCTAAATAGTAGCCATTTCACATATTTTCCAGTGTATAAATTATTTTGAACTCTCCATGACACTATATAATATCATAATGTCTGCATATAGAGGAAACCAGATGCATCAAGAGCCACAGCATTTATCTATCATGATAAGCAATGTACAAGAATGAATACAGGTACATACAACACATGCCATCCAATGACCATATCAAGTAAAAACTGCCAAATATGATTAAGCTCTAAATACTGCCCAGCAACATAGTTTCATGCTTTACCTCGGTAAAGGCCACTGGATTTGGACAACTCTGGCTTTTTGAAAATTGCAGGGTACACTTTGCAGCAGTACGCCCATCTCTAATAGCAACAGCCTTGAAGAACTGTTTTAAGTTATCACGATCATCTCCAGAGAGCTCAGCAGTCATGCCAACGTCAAGAAAAACAATATGGGGTTTAGATCTGAAAAATATTTTCCTCTTCTTGCTCTCATTTACACGGACAAGAATGTTTCCCGGGTGCATATCCGCATGAATAAAATTGTCCTCCTACAGAAAGCGGGAGGTAATCAAATGAGAAATCAGTGCCTCAAACTGAGTGGGAGCATCTACAACATGTTAAATAAACATATAACAGCAGATCTTATAAGAGCTAACCCCACATAAATACTACCACTTATGGGAAATGAGAAAAACTGGATACAAAGAATTAGAAACCACACATACCAGAAGCATCTTCAAGAATGCATATGTCCCGATGTGGGCAAGGTCTTTCTTCATCCGAGCATGTCCTTCAATTTCATCCACAAAACGAGCAACACTTTCACCGTTCTCAAATGACTCGACAAGGACTGCTGGATGCACAAGTGGATATAATGGCTCTGGGAAAGAAACATGTCTCCATCTACGGAAGTTGTGTATGAAACGATGTAAATTACAAGCTTCCCTGGAGAGGTCAACTTGAGACATCATGAAAACTGCAAACTGGCGGACACTCTCATCCAGCCTTAGCCAGCTCAATCCAGGAACAACATTTGAAACTTTTGCCAAACAATTGATGAGCAAAAAGTCTTTCTTGATTGATTCTCCCACACCAGGATGCCTCACCTTAACTGCAACATGCTTTACAGTAGGGTGATCTTTTTTCTTTTTCTTATTCTTATTTTTATCAGAGTTATCATCTTGAATTTTTAATGTAGCCCGATGTATTTGTGCAATGCTTCCGGAAGCTACAGGATTCTCTTCAAAAGTCTCGAATATTTCAGAAAGATTGCGACCAAATGCCTTCTCAATGGCAGCTTTGCTGTAAGCAAAACCATGCACCGGAGCTCCGCTGTGAAGCTTTGCAAGCTCAACACAGAGATCACTTGGAAAAAGATCAGGACGTGTTGCAGCCCATTGACCCCACTTGATGAATGCTGGCCCAGCCTTTTCGAGGGTGCGGCGTACAAGAGAAAGCCACCTTCTTCTAAATTCTATACTGAAGCTATCAGCAAATGGAGCTAATGCAGTTGCAGGGAAGAACAGGAATGCCAAATGAACTGCTCTCATAAACAAAGTAATACTCTCCCAGACTGACCGAACCATGGATGACAGAAACTGGCCAGTATCTTGTGTCCTTGTGACAATTCCTTCCATTCTGGGCATGTACGACCGTGAGTCTGCCAGGACAGGCCGCGACAATGCCATCTTCCCAAAAGCTAAAGCCATGAACCCAGGGATGATATGGGATCTCGTCAAGGACAAAGTTATAGCACAGGCTGCTCGGCTCATCAGCGGGAATCGGGGACCACGATACGTGTACATATGAGTGAGCCGCTTAAATGTCAACTGGGCTTGCTTTCTTGCAGATGAATTTGACACTGCCACAGAGAAGGAACCGTAGCCTCTGGAAGTCCTGTTTCTGCGGTTGTAATCCTCAAATTTTTTTCTGGCAATGACCTTGTAATGCGAAAGCATTCTAGAGAAGATGGCTGGGGTCGTTCGCCCTGTTGAAAGTCCATTGTCCCTCACTGTTGCGTAGTACCCACTAACGTGCCTCGACTGGGAAAAATGAGCTGCCCGCCTATTTGCTCCGAAGGCCAACAGCCTGCTCACAAATGTAAGAGCACATCATCAAATTTGCATGTTTTCAAGCTTAACTGAGACTTGTCAAAACCCTTTATTTACAAGGTTAAGTAAGCACTCGATTTGTACAGTACAAGCAATGTAGTTCAAGTTTGTTACACCAATTGTCTAATCATCTATGGTTACCCCCAAAAAAACTCCACTAGCCAATTGTATCCTGCATGTATACGGAAAGAAATTGCAAGTTCCGACAATGTGCAGGTTCATGAAACCTCAAACCAGTTATTCTGGTCAATGAAACGGCACAGTTTGATACTCAAACAGCCAAACATATGTGGCGGATTTAAGCTAGACTGAAAACCCCCAAATTGATCACATTAAGTAACATAACATAACAAACTCCAAGCTTCAAACTATAATGTCTTCCAGTTCCACGCGACCCATACAAAATTTGACAAATTGGTAGTCGGTTCAGTCATCATACTAGAAAATAGAGGGCTAGTCCTACATTAAAAATAAGCAAAGCCGTATTTCTTCCAATCTGGAAAGCAAACATGTCGATCCACCTTCCCCGCTACGGAAACCACACCAGCATACTGGAAAAATACGACAATGAGGAAGAACCGCACCTCTCGCCGATCGACTGTAGCCTCAGCATCGGGTTTCACCGCGCCAATCCGGCAGGAATCATGCCACGTACGGCCAAAACCCCAAGAGAACCCGCCCAGAGAACGTGCGCGGCTCGCGCGCGCAGGGGGCGAACCAGACCGAATCCCCGGAGAAGGGGGGCACCAACCCTAGGAGTGGAGAGGAGAGGAGACTTGAAAGCCGAGGCGCGATCCGCTCGGCCAAGGGATGCGCGGCAGAGGCGGCGGCGGAGTCGGCGGCGGCGGGAGAGATGAAACTGAGATGCGCGTCGGGTCGGGTCGGTGGCGATGGCTGCTTTTGCTTCCCCTGTTTTTGCGATATTTGTTGTCCACGCTGGACGCTGGCGGCCCGGTCCTTTCTTGGAGAGGAGGGCATCCACGATGGTTTATTCGCCCGCTCCAAGTCGACAGGGGCTGGGGTCGGAATCGGCCGACTTGGTGAGAGGGCCAAAGCCTACCTAATCATAATCGAGTCTAACTTGGCAACTTGTCACGGTCTCAGTCACGAACTCACGCCCGTGGGATGATCCGCCCGGTTATTAGAGTAGAGACAACGAAAGCACATATATTCAATCAAAAAAACTAAAAAGAGGAAGCGTATTCGTGTTTGCAAAGTAGAAAAGAGAGGATCAAAATGAGGATAAAACGAACTTGGAGCATCTTGAAGCTCTGCTCCTGCTACATCAGAGTGCCTACTTTCTTGGATAGGAAGATCCTTTTCGGTTTTGCCGGGTCATCAATTCAAAATAGGGAAGAGAAGAAAATTGCAACAAGAAAAATTTGTACTACTGAACAAACTATTATGAAGTAGAAGATAATCCAGCCCATCTAAGCCGGACCTCCATTCAGCGAATAAAATTGACCTCCATTCAGCTAATAAAATTGGGCTCCTGAACAAACTAGCAGGTTGTACCACGGGTGGGCTACGCATGTCCTTGGTAGTTTTTTTTTTTCAAGGATATGGGAGACGTATCGTTTTTATAGAAGGAGGGCCAAGCGGCCAAGTTTTACAACACGCCGCGGCACAAACGCCCCGAGCGCAACCACGCTACCTCAGGGTAGCACACAAACACTAGGCAACTACTCGCGACATCCCCACCTATCTACCTGACTCAAACAGTCTCGAAAGAGTCAGGCAAATATCCTGAGCTTGCCTCCGGAGATCTTACGGATGACCACTGCGGCGAGGGAGAGGCACCGAAGACGACGTCATTCCGGTGCCGCTAAGCCCAACACACGAGAGAAACCCCGTCCGAGATCACTTCGCGACCTTTTCCACCACGCACCAAGCCAATCGACCAACTTTGTGTCATGCTCGGGCGACCGACTCTGCCCCACCGGCCAAGGTGTGTTCCACACCTCACGAGCAAGGACACAACCCATGAGGATATGGTCAATGGATTCACCACATTGGTCGCAGAAAGGACATGCCGGGGGTGTTGCGGCCGTGGCGGCTCAACCTATCGGCGAGACTGTTTCTCACTGACCAAAGGGTGACCTTGCGGTGGGGCTCGAGAACGCCAAATCAGAGCGCACGCCATCGATGTCCGACCAGCAAACATGGCGGTAGCGGGACTTTGCGAGTAGCGCGACGGGTCCCAGTCCACTTGAGGATATCTCGTGTCCCTCCGTCGGTGACCTCCTCAAGACGGCCGACCTCGGCGAGTTCCCGGATAAGCCGCGGCATTAAGGTCGAGGGATATCATGTAGCCAAGCCCGGCGGACCCTCGCGAACCTGCGAGTTGCGATCGCCGAAACCATCGCGAATAAGTGCGGCGTCCGAGCCTTCCACACGATAGCCACTTGTCCGTCAGAGCGTCGGCTCCATCCCCAAGCACGAGGCCGAGTCGCATCAAAATCTGTTCGAAATGGCGGTGCGGATCGAGATCGTGCGGGCCTATCCAACTCCATCCGCCTCAACCATAGCCACCTTGCCACGAGCAATGTTTAGAAGGCGGGTTGGGGATTCCCAACCCCAACTCCTTGGGCATACATACTCTGTCCCATGCCACCAGACAGTGTCCACCATGAACGTTCTTTCGGCCCTTCCAGAGGAATCCACGAATGATCTTCTCGATCGCAATAATGATCTCAATCGGGATATCGAGGGACATCATGGTGAAGACAGGAATGGCTGAGAGGGTGGTCTTCACAAGCTCCAAATGCCCCCCTCTGTTGAGCATAGAGGCCTTCCACGATGGCAGCTTACCGCCATCGATCCTGGCGGCGGGTTGCACTGCGGATGGTTTCCACAGGGAAAGCGGCAGCCCCAGGTAGCGAAGAGGGAACTGAGAGATAGGACAACCCAGCTCCCGGGAAACCAGGTCACGATCTGCGGTCGAGCATCGGATCAAGTTTGTCGATCATTTGTCAAAATTGGTAGTTTTTTCTATCATAATCCACTGTTTTATTAAACATGTGGTTACACTTTGTGGCATCCCGCAAAACCACTACTAGAAAATCGCGTTGCATTTGTGCATTGCATCGTCATCATCATGCATTGTTTGCTAAAACTATGTTTGCAAAGCCCGCGTTGTTTTCTAAACGCCCCTCTTTATTTTTCAAACCTCAAACCGGGTCCCCGAAATAGTTTGTTTTGGCCGCTATCGGTTTGCCAACGGCCCGTTTAAAACAAATAAAATTTATATTATTTTTTTTTAGTGGGGGCAGTCGAACGGGCCAGATTGACCCGAACGACCACCCCCGGGATTTAAAAATCGGTCCAACCTGCCGCCCCATCTAAATCCTAAAGTTACCAACTATTCTACCCACCCCCTACATGCCACATCACTCCCACCAATCCAGACCCGCCACCTCACCCTCTCTCTCTCCCCCCTCCAATCCTAAACTGCCACCTAGCCTAACCCCTCCCTCTCTCTCTCCCCTCTCTCTCACATGCACTCACCCCTCAGCCCACCAACCCTCACAACCACACAAGCCAGCCTCGGCTCCCACCGCCTCGGCCTCCCGCGTGGACCCCGCAACCCCTGGGCCTCCCACTCTCACAGGTCTGGCTCTCCCTCTCTGCTGTGGGACCGCCCCAACTCCCACCCACGGACCCCTCTGCGTCTCCTCTTCCTATCTTCTTCTCCTCACAGCCCCGCCCCACGCTCGCCCTCTTCCCTCATGGCGCCCGGCTCGCCTCTCCTCCTGGCGCCCGACCGCGCATCCTCTCGCCCTAGACTGCTCTCGGCCGCCGTTTCCCATCGCCTCACGCTCCACGAACCTCGCCGTCGCCACCCGCCTCACCGCCGCCTTGCCCTCTCCCGCCCTCAGCCGCTCCTCCAGCGCCCGCCCAGCGCATCCGCCCGGCCGGGCCCGTCGTCGCCTCCCGCCGTTCTCCTCGCGTCGCCTCGCTCTGCGGCTCGCCCTCCCTCGGCCCTCGCCTCGCCAGCTCACCGTCACCTGGCCGAGCCTTCCCGAGCCTCGCCAGCGAGCCACCGCGTCCCGGGTGCCTCGCCATGAAGCCTGGCTGCCCGGCCGCCCGCCTCCGTCCTCGCCACGCGCTGCCTCACGGACCCCTTGAAGCTCCTTCCATGGAGTGCCCTCGCCGTCGCCATGGCCTCCTCGTCCATGAGCCTGCTCCCGTCAGCGGTGGTTTCTCTCGGACGCCATCCTCGGCCCGCCAGCGCGGGACCTAGGCTCAGCGTGCCTTTGCCAGGTATTTCTGGCCACGGGAAGGTTGGACGAACACGGTGCCCCAAGACCGCCCGGTGTCCAAGGGGTTCTGATGACACACCGGACGCCCGCGGGCTGAAGACCTCGAGCAGCTCTCATGGGACCCAAGACCGAACTCAACATGCCATGATCTTCGTCACGAGACGGAGACCCGAACCACAGAGACCACACGAGATAGTCGCCACAGAACGACAAGGATTCCACAGGGTACGACAAGCACTCTGTCATGTACCCGATTGGAGCAGACCCGAAGACGGCAGGGACGACAAGTACTTCTCCCCAGATCCGATGCCGAGGACCCGGACGCCAAGGTCGCTCATGCGAATACGACAAGCACTTCCCCCTGAACGCCATGACCGTCGACATGACCCCAAGGCCCGCACCCGGATGCGCCAAGACCTACCCCTGATTCCGAGAACGATCCCGCCAAGGCCGTCGAACCCTGGACCCCGAGACCGGACCCTGGACCCTGTCGAACCCCGAACCCCGGAACCCAAGATCGTCGAGCCCCCTCTGATGTGTGACCCCTTTCCTCGAACCCTATTTTATAAATAATATCAACTTGTTGCATTAAATCATGCATCTCGCATGCATATCATGTGGTTTGGGGGCCTTTTGCCGATTCACCTAATAATTTAAATATGGGGCCCATATGCGGGCAAATCTAGCCTTATATTGGCCTCATTTAAACATGTGTAGCGAACCGGTTCCATCTGTTGTCTTGCTAAACAACATTTAAATTTGCGGGTATCTAAACACCATGAACCACCTAATAATTAATTGTCGGGACCCCGGTTCCACTTAATATGACTTAATTGCATCGCATCTTTGCCATGCCATCCATCATCCATGCATCATGCCGATCTTCTGCCGTGTATTAAATATCGCGTCCGGTGTTTCTTCTAGTGTTTTGCTTCTTCGCGGATAAGGCCGTTGAGTTGATGTGAGCTTCGCCCCGATCTCCGGTTGAATCCTTCGACAATGTTTTCAGGCGAGCATCTCCCCCTTTCTACCTATCTTACTTTTATAGTATTTATTCCCTCCTGTTGATCTATTGCTATCTGTGTCGCGATGCTTTAGTTTCCGTACCCATGATATTTCCCTGCAGCCTCATATTGCCTTGGACACACCCTATTACCTGTTGTTTGGTAGATAGTTGGACTTGCGTGCCGTAGTTGCTTGCTCAAGTGTTGATGTGTGTCGTCATATGCCACAGTTGCTGAGGTATTGCCGCATGTTGATGTTGGAGATGATTCTAGTTTTACTTATCGTCACTTTAATTTCTGTTTAACAACTAAAATTGAAATAAGCAGAGGCATCGGTGGGTGATAGAAAATATTTGGTTTCGAGCCCACTTGTGTCCGTAAGACCCCGAGTACTTGATACATTCCTTGATTTTGCGCTATCCACATCGGAGGTATATGGGACCCCCTGAGCGAGCTTGATTCATCTTATTTCTTGGGGCCACAAACTAGTTTGAGGTTTTATTACGATCCTGTACTTATGCCATGCTACTTTACGTATTTAATTTGTGCGAGGAGCACACTTTGTCTTTAGGATAATGGCCCGATTCATGGTGTCGACAAGCCCAGCCACACTTTGGGTTCCCGATCGTTCACAAACGTCCCCATAACCTTGAGGCGTCTCGCTTGCTTACTCCGTTGCGGATTCTACTTAAGGGTGGCCCCAAATATTTCTGAATCGTGATTGTTCGATCGTGAAAGCCTCGTTGGGTTTTGATTTGGTTTTTCCGAGGTTGATCGAGCGTGTGTTGCTATTGGTGCACCGGGTAAAACTTTTCAAAGCCGTGTCGCGGATATGGACGACTTAGACCGATATCTCGATCATAGACAAGCATAACTAAAGTTTACTGCTATAAATTTGACTTATAATGACTAGTAATCAGCTTCACTATAATGGAATGGCTAATTAATACTGCCCACAATTGCTTGTTTGGTTGTCGCTTGCGACAAATGTATCTGACTAGTAAGTATTGTAACCACAACGAAATGGCTGAATAAAAGTACCAACAACTGCTGGGTTTTGGGGTTTATCTCATGCTATCTGTACCTGATTAGTAATTGTTGCAACTATCACTGAATGACTAACTAAAAGTGCCCACTGCTTATTTTATCAGGATGATTATCTATACCTGACTAGTAACTCACAGCGATAATCGAATAAATAAAGCGCCAACTGTGTGAGTTCCTCGGTTGACTTCCTCGTTTGGTCTCGAGGGGAAACACCGGGATGGGTTTGTTTGGTGTTAGCTTGTGTTGGATCCGGATAGGGCTATCTTACCTCTCGATAACCGCCGGTTGTATCGAGTCTCTATAGGTTGTTAGTGCATCTTTGCGCTGCTTGATCCACCATACCTATGTAGGCGAGGACGGAATTCTAGCCTCGCCGTGTCTTGGCCTCGATCTTGACGCTCCTTCTTTGTTTTCTTTGCCCTTTGTCGGCACCCTTTTGTTAAGCAGGTTTTGTGATCGGCCCGTTAGCGGGGTTACCCTTCCGGCTTGGCTGGGCGGGTAATGGACGCCATTGGTTATTCTTGAGCTCTTAGCCCCATTTGCTTCTTGTCCGTAGCTGGACGCCTATCGTTTTCAAGGTGATTTGGATCTTGTATTTTATATGTATTCTTGGCTCATGGAGTCGCTTATATATATATATATATGTTACGTGGGTCCCATCGAGGACTGTTGTGTAATGTTATTGCCGTTTTCCACCATCGAAAGTGCTGGTGAGCACCTTTGAATCGTTTCTGCGGGTTGGCGAATTTTGCTCAAACTTGCATAGGTCCGATTCTGAGGGTGTTACAGAGTGGTATCAGAGCTCAGCAGTTGCGATACCCCACAAGTCCAGCCTGTAGGATAACCTAGCTAACGGCCGAAGTAGAAGTGTCAAAACTATTTTTGAAAATCGGTTGGATAGATCTGGGTAGGTCTGTTTTTACTCCTTACCCCTCTGCTAATCTCCTCTTACCTCGGCGTGTTTTGAATCTGCTCTCTTCTCTTTCTTCGAGTCCAGGAATTCTCGTGGTTGGGTTTCCGTCGTACCTTCAGGGTTTATTTTTCTCCCCTTTTGTAACGGAGGTGCTACGATCATCAATCTGCAACTTGTCTGTTGTACCCTTCCTCCAATCTTTTGTTCTTGAGCTCTTATCCATATGTGTTCCTTGCTAGATATCAGTGTCGTTGAAAAACATCTGAGAAGGACGAGCTTTGGTGAAGTTGGAGTATACCTTGAGCATGTGTTGTTCATGCCAATGGAACCATCGTGGAACCTAATCATTGTGTCTTTCATACGATTTCTGCTGGCAACATTCCTTTGTTCCGGATACCATCTAAGAAGATCTTCAGTCTAATTCCGAGAGTTGGGTGCTTAATCCGCTTATTCGTGTGCAAAGTAATGGTTTGAGTGCGGGATGGAGTAGCTACCCTACCACTGCTCTTATCATTCGCTCTTGTACGTCGAATCAGTGGATCCAGCAATCTTACTCCGTCCACGGAAGTTAGGGGTGGCCTTATTTGCGATACCTCTACCTTCGACCTTTTGTTCCCGGAGTGCTCCCTCGACGATCAGGAACAACGACCCTTTGTTGGTGGTGTCGCCAATTTCAAGATGGAGGAGGAACCCTCGTTAGTGGTGTCGCGAGGATCTACACGAAGCGAGAAGACGGAGAACGCCGACCTTCCTTCCGGTACCATGAGGCGGATCTCGAGGGCGAGATCCATTGTTAGTGGTGTCGAATTGTGGCATCCCGCAAAACCACTACTAGAAAATCGCGTTGAATTTGTGCATTGCATCGTCATCATGCATTGTTTGCTAAAACTATGTTTGCAAAAGCGTTGTTTTCTAAACGCCCTCTTTATTTTCAAACCTCAAACCGGGTCCCGAAATAGTTTGTTTTGGCTATCGGTTTGCCAACGGCCCGTTTAAAACAAATAAAATTTATATTATTTTTTTTTTAGTGGGGGCAGTCGAACGGGCCAGATTGACCCGAACGACCACCCCCGGGATTTAAAAATCGGTCCAACCTGCCGCCCCATCTAAATCCTAAAGTTACCAACTATTCTACCCACCCCCCACATGCCACATCACTCCCACCAATCAGACCGCCACCTCACCTCTCTCTCTCCCCCTCCAATCCTAAAGCGCCACCTAGCCTAACCCTCTCTCTCTCCCCTCTCTCTCACATGCTGCACCCTCGGCCCACCCACCACTCAACCCACATTACAAGCAGCGCCTCCCCACCCGCCTCGGCCTCCCCTGTGGACCCGCAACCACAGGCCCCGGCCTCCGCACCCTCACAGGTCCTGCTCTCCCTCTCTCTGTGGGACCCGCCCAACTCCCCCCTTACGGACCCCTCTGCCTCCCTCTTCCTATCTTCTTCTCTCCACAGCCCCGACGCCTGCACTTCGCCCTCTTCCTCACCTTGGCGCCCGGCTCGCCCTCTCCCCTCACCTGCCTTGCCAGCATCCTCTCCGCCCTGCTCTCGGCCGCCCGGCTCCCTTCTCCGCCTTGCCTTGCCTTCCGCCCTCGCGAGCTCCTCCGCCGTCGCCCGCCCAGCGCATCCACTCAGCCGGGCCCGCGTCGCCTCCGGCCGCTCACAGCGCCGCCTCGCTCACCTCGCCCTCGCTCGGCCACTGGCCTCACGCCTCTCGCCACAGGCTCGCCCCGCCTTAGAGCCTGGCCGCTTCCCCGCTGCCGTCTCGCCAGCGCCTGCCTCACCGGACCGCCCCGCGAGCTCCCTTCCGCGCCGGAGTGCCCTCCTTCGTCGCCATGCCGTTGGCCTCCTCGTCCGCGGAGCCTGCTCCCGTCGCGGTGGTTTCTCTCGACGCCATCCCCTCGGGCCGCCGCCAAGCGCGGGGACCTAGGCTCGAGCGTGCCTTTGCCAAGGTCTTTTGCTGGCCACAGGAAGGTTGGACCGAACACGGTGCCCCCAAGACCGCCGGTGTCCAAGGGGTTACGAGATGACACACCAGTTCTGCCACGCGGAGCTGAAGACCTCAGAACGCCAAGCTCTCCCGCGGGACCCCGAAGACCGAACTCAACATGCCATGATCTTCGTCACGGACGCCGAGACCCCGAACCCTGGAGACCTGCACCTGAGATCGTCGCCACAGAACGACAAGGATTCCACAGGGTACGACAAGCACTCCGTCATGTACCCGATTGGAGCAGACCCGAAGACGGCAGGGACGACAAGTACTTCTCCCCAGATCCGATGCCGAGGACCCGGACGCCAAGGTCGCTCATGCGAATACGACAAGCACTTCCCCCTGAACGCCATGACCGTCGACATGACCCCAAGGCCCTTGCCGGATGCGCCAAGACCTACGAGTCCGAGAACGATCCGCCAAGGCCGTCGAACCTCGACCCCGGGCCGGACCACGGACCCTGTCGAACCCCGAACCCGGAACCCAAGATCGTCGAGCCCCTCGATGTGTGACCCTTTCCTCGAACCCTATTTTATAAATAATATCAACTTGTTGCATTAAATCATGCATCTCGCATGCATATCATGTGGTTTGGGGGCCTTTTGCCGATTCACCTAATAATTTAAATATGGGGCCCATATGCGGGCAAATCTAGCCTTATATTGGCCTCATTTAAACATGTGTAACGGTTCCATCTGTTGTCTTGCTAAACAACATTTAAATTTGCGGGTATCTAAACACCATGAACCACCTAATAATTAATTGTCGGGACCCCGGTTCCACTTAATATGACTTAATTGCATCGCATCTTTGCCATGCCATCCATCATCCATGCATCATGCCGATCTTCTGCCGTATTAAATATCGCGTCGGTGTTTCTTCTAGTGTTTTGCTTCTTCGCGGATAAGGCCGTTGAGTTGATGTGAGCTTCCCGATCTCCTGTTGAATCCTTCGACAATGTTTTCAAAGAGCATCTCCCCTTTCTACCTATCTTACTTTTATAGTATTTATTCCTCCTGTTGATCTATTGCTATACGTGTCGCGATGCTTTAGTTTCGTACCCATGATATTTCGCAGCCTCATATTGCCTTGGACACACCCTATTACCCTGTTGTTTGGTAGATAGTTGGACTTGCACCGTAGTTGCTTTCTCAAGTCTTGATGTGTGTCGTCATATGCCACGATTCTTGAGGTATTGCCGCATGTTGATGTTGGAGATGATTCTAGTTTTACTTATCGTCACTTTAATTTCTGTTTAACAACTAAAATTGAAATAAGCGAGAGGCATCGGTGGGTGATAGAAAATATTTGGTTTCGAACGCCCACTTGTGTCCGTAAGACCCCGAGTACTTGATACTGTTCCTTGATTTTGCTGGCTATCCACATCCGGAGGTATATGGGACCCCCACGAGCTGCAGCTTGATTCATCTTATTTCTTGGGGCCACAAACTAGTTTGAGGTTTTATTACGATCTGTACTTATGCCATGCTACTTTCGTATTTAATTTGTGCGAGGAGCACCTGCATCATTTAGGATAATGGCGATTCGCGGTGTCGACAAGCCCAGCCACACTTTCGGTTCCCGTTTCACAAGTCCCCATAACCTTGAGGCCGTCTCGAGCTTGCTTACTCCGTTCTTGATTCTACTTAAGGGTGGCCCCTGAAATATTTCTGAATCCTGTGATTGTTCACGTGAAAGCCTCGTTGGGTTTTGATTTGGTTTTTCCGAGGTTGATCGGCGTGTGTTGCTATTGGTGCACCCGGGGTAAAACTTTCGAAAGCCGTGTCGCGGATATGGACGACTTGGAGCACGATATCTCGATCATAGACAAGCATAACTAAAGTTCTTGCTATAAATTTGACTTATAATGACTAGTAATCAGCTTCACTATAATGGAATGGCTAATTAATACTGCCCACAATTGCTTGTTTGGTTGTCGCGACAAATGTATCGACTAGTAAGTATTGTAACCACAACGAAATGGCTGAATAAAAGTACCAACAACAACTGGGTTTTGGGTTTATCTCATGCTATCTGCACTGATTAGTAATTGTTGCAACTATCCGAATGACTAACTAAAAGTGCCCATCGCTTATTTTATCGGGATGATTATCTATACGACTAGTAACTCAACGATAAGCGAATAAATAAAGCGCCAGCTGTGAGTTCCTCGGTTGACTTCCTCGTTTGGTCTCGAGGGGAAACACCGGGATGGGTTTGTTTGGTGTTAGCTTGTGTTGGATCCGGATAGGCTATCTTACCCTCTCGATAACCGCTTGTATCGAGTCTCTATAGGTTGTTAGTGCATCTTTGCCGCCGCTTGATCCACCATACCTATGTAGGCGAGGACCGCCGAATTCTAGCCTCATGTGTCTTGGCCTCGATCGACTCCTTCTTTGTTTTACCTTTGCCTTTGTCGGCACCCTTTTGTTAAGCAGGTTTTGAGATCGGCGCCGTTAGCGAGGTTACCCTTCCGCTTGGCACAGGCGGGTAATGGACGCCATTGGTTATTCTTCAGGGCTCTTAGCCCCATTTGCTTCTTGTCCGTAGCTGGACTCTCTATCGTTTTCAAGGTGATTTGGATCTTGTATTTTATATCTGTATTCTTGGCTCATGGAGTCGCTGTTATATATATATGTTCTGTGGGTCCCATCGAGGACTGTTGTGTAATGTTATTACTTCGTTTTCCACCCGCACGAAAGTGCCTGGTGGGCACCTTTGAATCGTTTCTATGCGGGTTGGCGAATTTTGCTCAAACTTGCATAGGTCCGATTCTGAGGGTGTTACACACTTAGACTGAATCACTCAAGTCAGAAATTCAGGTGTTACATTAAAGCGACTAGAGTTTAACACACCTAAATCTTTTTGTCACACTTGTGTGCCGCACTATTTGCCACCGTTCCAATATGAAGAAGCTTGATTTCCTGGAGCGCATGACACATATCATGCATCTCATCAAGGATATGTGCGCCAATCATCCTTTTCCCTTCCCGTCCTTCCACACATTCACTAGAGAACTGCAATCATTTTGGAGCATAACATTAGGGATCCCCAATCTCACTGTTGCATCTAGTTCTTCACAACAAGCAAAAAGTTCACTAATGAAAGGGTCCTCCACATGGGCATGCTTTCGACAATCCGCCTCAATGGAACCTCTTTTTTTCATCCCGTATAACATACCCCGACCCTGCTTCCACTGTTCTGCAGTTTAGAGCACCATCGGTGTCAATCATCAGCCAGCCCTGAGGCGGCTTAGACCATTTGCACTCCGACTTCTTAGTCACCACTTGGGCTGGGGTAGTTCAAGCGAAGACATCTCCTCCTCCACAAGCTTCATGGATCCTAGGGGCTGATACCGTTCCTCCCCATGCACATACTTGTTTCTACTGGTCTAGATGCATCATAGAATAGTAATCACCGTTGGTACCCCGCTGGTAGGAATGGTCCCATCAACAAATCTTGCAGCCACAAGACAGGATGCAAACGCGAAATATTGACACCAAAATAATCTGAGGCGGCTAACCAGAACTGCTTCGTGTGGGAACATTGCAACATAGCATGATATAAATTTTTGTCTTCATAACCACACATCTTGCACGTTGCATTGTCCCTGATATGTCTCATAGATAGTTCAGCAAAGCACGAAAGAAATCCTTTGAGGGCTCGCCAATAAAAAACCTCACCTTAGGAACCACCCTGAGTTGCCACAATTTCTTCCATAGTTGACGTGAGTTTGATGATTCTGACACATCCATTGTATCTTGTACAAGCATACAATACGCAGATCGCGCCATATAAATTCCCTTCTTCTCCTCATTCCATGCCCAACAGTCTGGGCCACCATTTCTTGGACGAGGTAGACAAAGAGCAGCTTCTGCATCACTCGAACAAAGTGTCACCTTCACTTTCTTTTCGTTCCTCCGACCTGTATTTTGGTCAGTGAGTTATACAACAAGTGTCTGGTATGAATCTTCAGAGCGCACACAGGGTTTTAGCCTCGGAACCCCTGTAAGCCATTTTTCCTCTCAGATTCGAGTGTCCATACCATCACCGACATGTTGAACCAGGCCTTTTCTGAGATACTCCCTTCCATATATGATTGCTTTCCAGGCTTTTGAGGCACTTTGAGGACATCTTCCAGACAACAAATCTCCATTAGGAAAATATCTCCCTTTTAGAACCCTTGCACACAAGCTTTTAGGATTCACAAGCAATCACCATGCCTGCTTGCCTAACATAGCATCGTTAAATTTTTGGAGATCATGGAAACCCAGACCTCCTCTCCCTTTTGCAAAAGACATATTTTCCCAAGTCTGGCAATGCATGCCTCTATGTCCAAGTGATCCTCCCCACCAGTACTTGGATGAAACCGTCGTTAATTTGGAGCATAAACCTTTTGTGAGTTTAAAACAACTCATAGAATAGGTCGATAGGTCTTGGATCACCGACTTAATTAGCACTTCCCTCGTAGCAAAATACATCAATTTTGGACACCATCCTTGAGCCCGGGACCTTGAGCTCTCAATTATGTGATCAAAGTTTTTTATCAGTGAGTCTACTCGAGGCTGTTGGAAGGCCTAGGTACTTCTTAGATAGAACATTCATTTCACTATGTAAAACCTCTCTCAACTCAGCCATGAGAGGTTCTTGTCAATTTGGGCTAAAAAGACGGAGCTCCTCTGTTTATTTACTCATTGTCCTGATCCCCTGCTATAAATTTCAAGAATATCATCAAGGCATTGGGCACTTCAGACATTAGCTTTTATGAGCACCAAACAATCGTCAGCAAATAAGAGGTGAGAAATCCAAGGAGCCTAAAAACTCACTCTTATGCCCCATTCAATCCAACCACTATCATAATTCCTTAGCAAACACGAGAGACCTTCTCCACATAAAAGAAATAGATAAGGTTATATTGGGTATCCCTGTTGTAGCCCTCTACTTGGTCTAAAAGAAGGGAGCAACTCACCATTGACCTTCGCCTATAGACTCATAGTGGTAACACATCTCATGATGAGATAAATCCAGGCCTCCGCGAACCCAAGTTTCCACATAATATCCTGTAAGTATGGCCAACATGCCTTGGTAGTTGGATCCCATAAAATATGCATGTATATGTTGGTGGCATGGTGCATTGATATAAGCATCGCTAGCCTCATCCTTGAAACATTGTCCATGATCAGCGTTAGATTGGTCGAATAGGGGACGCCGACATGTTCAAAGATTTTATTGTGAAGTAGAAATTATCATAACAGTAAAATCAAGAGTTTATGCTTGGATCATAAAGGAAGACATTTGAGTTATACGTTTAGAAAACATCTGGAAGTTAAGAAATTGTTTCATAAACTTGATTTTCCCATAACAACATATTATAGAATGTTCTGAGAATATAATCGAACCTAGTTTGACTTGGTAAGATCAAATATAAAATTGTCATTATGATTTAAAAGATTATGCTATAGTGACTACTACTTTACACTGAAAAGAGCAACATCATGACGCAAGGCATAAAACCTAGTTTTTATTTTTCTTAAATTTTGGTATGCAAGGCATATGTAAAATGTTTACAAAAAACCAAAGTCGGGTATGCATGTCTTTGTAGGTTATACCAAAGAAATTGTTGGGAATTTCTCCATCATAACACTAAAGACAAAAGTGTTTGTCGCTATAACTATGAGTTCTTTGAGAAGGAATTTTTCATGAAAGGATAAATGGGAGGAGAATAGAAATTTTGATGAGGTTATTTGAACCTAAGTGACATGACCAGAGTAGTGTAGCACCGAGAAGTGTCCAGGAGGCAGCTACAATGCCATGGCTACCGTTTCTGCAAATGTTGTAGTTTCGGAGATCTAAGTTCCTATTGAACCATGTGGATCGGGTAATAATCAAATAGAAATATTTGAGGAAAAAGTGTTATTGTTGGAAAATGATATACCAACTACATGCAAAGAAGCGATGATGTGCCCCGACTTTGTTAAATGGCTAGAGACCATAAGAATTCGTGACAATATCCATATACAAAAATCAAGTTATGAACTTGATAGACCCTCAGGAAGGAGTGAAGCTTTTCAAAGCGGAAGTGGATCTATAAAGAACAGGCATGGATGTTTACATATGTGAAATGGTTCATAGGTCGAAAACAATTTTATGACAAAGTTCAAAGAGTTAATTGCGTCAAGATTTGATCGTTCGTAGTGATATATAGTCTATAAGGATTATTGTAGCAACCACTACATATTGAGATATGGTAGTTGAATAAACAAAACAACATTATTCTAATAGAATTGTTACCTAGGATGTGTACATGACACTATCCAAAGGATTTTGTTAATTCTAAGGTAATATATATGCAAACTTCAATGGTTGAAATAAGCATTCTGGAATTGGAATTTCACCGTGAAGAAATGATGAAGATGCTTATGTTTACAAGAAAGTAAGTGGGAGTGCTAAGACATACCTCCAATGCTTTATGTAGAAGACATTTTATTGATTAGAATATGTATCTTTTATTTCACACAGATTAAGAATTTCACTAAATTTGCTTTTGATTAAAGACTTGGAAAAAACCAGAATGTTAGACATCAAAGTCTATACAGATAGAAGAAATGCTAATATAGTTATGCCAAAGTACATAGATGAAATATTTGATTAGTTCAATATGGAGAATAAGAAAAGTTCTTGCCACATGGAATCAAGACCAGTTGTATTAACAATTGGTAAGTGAAACCTCGTGAATGATTTGATTAATCATGAATGACATGCTACGCACATATCTAGATGAGTCTTATGCTCTAAATGTTAGGAGCATATATTAGAGTGATTCATAAGACGATCATTTGATAAGAGTAATGATATTCTTGTGTACTTTGGAAGAAGCAATAATATGTTCTGTATTGCAGATGTGATGAAATAGTTCATTGTAATGTGTTACACTAATACAAGTTTTTTCACATAATACAAATGAAGTTTATCTCAATTTAGGCTATGTGTTAAGAAATACGGTGGCATGGTAAAATGGAAGAAAGTTCCATGATGGATTTGGATTAGTCCAAAGTTATAACATACTGTGATGGATACTACAATGGCGAGTGAGTATATGACCGATCTAGCAGCAGCAGAAGGAGGGCATTTGTGTCAAATAGTTTGTTATCAAAATAGGTGTAGTTCCAAGAGGACTATACTATGAAGATCTATTGTACGACAATAATGTCGACATAGTTTTGACTAAGGAATTGAGGTCTCACCAGAAGACTAAATTTATATAATGCCATCTCATTGGAGAATGAGTGATGTGTAGATACGCAAATGCATGCAAATACACACAGAGCTGAAAGTGTTGGTTCTGGAGATTAGGTTTGCCACAACCAACAAAGGTGGATAACACCAGAATTCCATGGGAGTTAAAAGTGCAAAATGAAAACTAGATTATTTGTACTCTAGTGCAGGTGAGAGACTATTGGAGATATGCCCTAAAGGCAAATAATAAAGATGTTTTTATTTGTTATATCTCAAATGTTCATAATAAGTTTTATGCCATGATATAACTATATTAAGCGGGAACATAAGTACACGTGTGGTATGCAAACGAACCAAGTCCCTAGTAGCCTTTATTCAACTAGCCCATTGGTCAACCGATGATCAATGCTTCTTGATCATGGCATTTATATCAATTGACAACGAGGTCGTGTAATTGGGTGAATGATGTGATGGATACACACACAAGTCAATTATTGTAATGAGATATAGTCACAAAGTTCAACACTGCGATAACTAGGATAACGTAGTAACCCATTTCTTTGACCGTGAGATCATATCAAATCACTATCTCTATAGGGAGATTTGAATGCATCAACCTTCACACCATAACAAGGTGATCATAAAGGTGCCTCTTAGGTATCCTAAAGGAATAGGTTGAGGCGTATGCATCAAGATCGGGATTTTCCCATCCGCATGACGGATAGATACTCTGGGCCCACTCAGTGAGATTACATATATGAATCTTGCAAGAATGTGACTAGATCATGGAAATGTAATGTCACGGAAATGAGTAAATGTGTTTGTCGTAACAAGATCAAACTAGGTATAGAGATACCGAAGATCAAATATTTTACAAACCATGTATCTTATAGCAAAGGGAATCGAACTCGACATTTAAGGTTCAAGCGATAAAGTTAATTCGTGGAATGCATAGGGACCATCATGGGTTTCCAGACCCGCTGTTGTTCATTGATCAAAAAGGTGTCTCGATCGTGTCTACGCATTCCGGAAGTGTAGGGTGGCACACTTAAGGGTTTACGACACTTAGGGATTGATTCAGGACCGTTGGAGAAATAAGAGAGAACTCTAGAATTATTCTAGAGAGATATCGAAAAAGTTCCAAAGTCGATGATTTTTTTGGAGACTTGAGTTATGTATTTTATTATTTTATTATAGGAACTAATATTAAATATATTAATATATAGGATAACCCCTAATGGGCCACCATTTGGCAACCCACTAGAGGGCGCCCCACACCCCAAGTGGCCGGCGCCCAAGAGTGAGAAGGCGTGCGACAAAGGAGAGAGGGGGAGGGGGTGGTGCCCTAGGGTGGGCCCCACCCTAGGTGGAGGTGCCCTAGATGGCTCCTACCCTCCCCCTTGGCCTATATAAAGGAGGGGATCCCCATCCCCTTGGCTTTTGCCTTCTCTCCCTCTCTCTTCCTTATGTGTGGTTCCGGAATATTGGAACATGCACGCGGGGTTTGAGATATACACCATATGCACAATGTCGTAATGTTGGACCCTCGGTCCGTATATTTCTTATTATGCTGCTTCACTAGACCAGAGCCAAGGGGACATCGTCTACACTAGATGCGTGTAGATCTTCAGAGGTGCTGCCAGTTGTAGCACTCATCGTTTGTACGTCTGCATGACCTTGAGGTTGGAATCGTTGCACGACTACATCACCAATGTTTGTTGGAACATAAAAGCTTTTAGATATTCAAGGGTATGAACATCGAATCCATCTGTTACCTTACATCTGCATAGAATAGATCTTGACTATGTCGTTCTCGTTGTTAGGATTTTTTTCTGGTATGGAATACTACATATAAGTGCATCACAAGTAGGATCAAAACACCTTCTAGATCTTGAAAACAATAATATGTGCATGATATAAGATTATAGGCAACAAAAAAATATTTTCACAAGATGTAAGACAAGATAGTAAGGTAAAGACTAACACGCGATAAAAATAAGCACAACATAGTCTTCACCATAGATCTCGGTGTAACATCCCAGATTTTATATTAGGATGTTATTAGTGCCATGCATCATCCTTGCAACATTGCATGCAACCTTGCATCCTACAAATGAATCTACAACAAAACCCTAATAAAGATTTCCATATGTAAGCATTATTGCTATAGTCAAGCTTGATCCTTCTAAAAACTTTGTAAAACATTAAACTATGGCCCTATGATGACCACCTTCTTTTTACAAAAATTTAGAAGTTGGTTTCATCACTTTTTGACTTTATATGCAAAAGTTATTTAGGTTTTACTAAAACAGAACTAGAAAAATGTTTAAGGAAAAAAAAGAGAGGCGACAGCTAACCTAGCTGGGCCGGCTCGCCAGCCCACCCTGCCCCCAGCGCCCGCGGAGCAGCAAGCTCACCAGCGCCGCGCCAGCCCACACCGCCTCCTCCGCTGACAGCCGGGACCCACAGGGTCGTCCCCTACCTCGAGCAGGAGTCCCCCTGCAGCACGCGTGCGAGCCGAATCCGGTAAGATTCGCGACCGTTATCAACCCATCTCCCAAGAATCCGCCCATATAACCCCCGCCACCCTCGGCCTCACCTCGCCCAACTTCTTTTCCTTGCGGAACCCTAGCCAATCGACGACACGCGCCGCCGCCGTCGGGTTGGACCTCGCCGAGACGCTCGGGACTCCCCCTTGCTCCTTCCTCCCTCTAGAGATTTCCCTTGTTCACCACTGATTCGCCCCGTGCACTTTTCCCTCTCTCTCGCAGCGGATCATCGGCTTTCTGACGTCGCCGGAGACGGGAGGATCGGCGGCCTTGCACGGGAGAAAAGCGAGCACGAGCGAAGCCACAGCGTGACGCGAGACGACCGCGCCCGTCGACCACACGCCACCTCGGGAGCCACCAGAACGCCGACCGTCGTCACCGACGGTACGCCGCTGGCCGCCACCGCGATGAAGTTGCCGTTCTCCTATCCGTTCGATCTACGATCTGCGGCTTGGATTAGATGCCATCTCGAAGGGTTAGCAGCGAATCCCACGCTGCCGCGTGGCAAAGCGTGTCGCACCGCGTCCCCCCCACCTTGCCAGCTGGCCCTATCAGAAGCTGCCACTTGGCAATATTTTATTAGGGTTAGATCTGTTGGCAGAATTGATTTAAAACTTGCGAAAATCATATAAAAATAAATACTTGGCCAAATTTAGCTTATAATATACCGTTGGATTCATAATTTTATGTAGAACCCAGATCTGCAATAAAATTCGAAGTTTATAATAGGGTTTTTGGAGTAGATTTTAATTATTAGATTGGAGTATTTAATTCATAGAAAAATAAATAGAACTCCGTTTTAGTTGATTTTTGTTGCGTTGGTTTTGTTTCCGCAATACCTACTGAAAAAATTATAAAACTTTGCTTAAGATCATTAGATCTAATTTGGGGCTAATTAGATGGTTGGATCTCCTATTTATCCTATGAATAATATTAGTGACCCAAATTGTGTTAAACGTATGGGAAATCAATCCTAGTAACACCCTTAACACTATTGCAACCCAATTATGCTACTTTGGTCAATTTAGAAAACCAATCTTGCATAAAATACCATGTTGCATGCATACATGTTATCTCTGTGGCATATTTGGTGCAAGTTGTGATCAGATCTATGTTTGTGATTCGTTAGATTGTTCGGAGTGCGCCCAGGAGTGCTATTGCGTAGAGTGCTGCTCGGATCAAGGCAAGTTACACCACTTGTTCATAATTTTGTCCCAGTTTTGATTCTATGCATGTGATCTTCAAAATTCTTTAGTATGCATGTGTAGGATGTTCTAGTAGAATTTTTCCTTAGTATTATTTTGCAAGTGCGATGATTTTGTAGTATGCCATGAGTAGCTCTATACTTAGGATTTTCCCTCCTAATAGGTTACCCCTGTTTTTGCTAAGTGTTGCTTGCTATTCTATATATATACAAAGTGCCGTTGTGGGGTTCGAAAGACAAATAATTTTTCTAAGTATAAAGGCTCTCTAGAGCAAACTTTTCTTTCTCAAATCCACTTCAAAATAAAACTAAGTTTTCTTCTGGGCGGAATGGTTGTCGGGTCAACGAGTGGGATTTTGGTTGAGGACGGCCGCCCAGGAATCAAAGAAGTCTGCCATGTTTCAGAATTCAGAAGCTTCCAGTGCAACCACAATACATTATGGGCTCTGTCTTGGCCTAGTACTTAGTGGGTACCAACATTTGGAGGTTCTTGGCACGGTTGGATTCGGAAGGTAGATGGGCTACTAAGGGAAAGCCTCGCCATGGTCTTGTCTGTAAAAAGTACTTGATCATGGATTATTTGTAAAGTGCACAAACTCTCGAGAGTATTGCAATCTGATCGATCAGCCGTGTTCACGGAAACAGAACAACATTGAGCATATGAAGGATGGACCCTCTGAAGGATCTTCCTCTCTCTTTTCTAAACAAAGTTTTGAAACCCCATGGCGTGAGTAATATCGCCAATGGGTGGGATTTTGGGAACTTGGTGCGTAATATCCAAGTGTCACTTGGTGCGTAATGTCCAAGTGTTTGGTTGTTTGGACACTTGGTGTGTAATATCCTCGTGTGCCACTCGACCCTATTTTATCTAAGCAAACGGTTACAAAGTAGGGAAAATCTTCTCTTCTTCTCTCTACTTAAGAAAACTAGCTTTGAGCAAATGAACTCTACAGCCTAAACTAGCCTTGCATGTAGAGATAGTCTTTTCTCTCCTTGGTGTAATTTGCCAATACATTCAAAGTATTGACCCAACTTGTTGGCTGCACGTTTTATGTGCAGAATCCGAAGATTGAAAGGTGCGTAGGGATCGCGAGTCTACACTCGACAAGCCTGGGGCATTGATGGACTCAAGCTGCTTTTATGTTTCCGCTGTTATTTGAGCTAGCCTTATGCTAAGAAAATTTGTAATAAATTTATACTCTAGATTCTCCGTGTAATAAAGACTTTGTGTTTTACATGATATTTCATTGACTGTGAGTGCTAGCTATTGATCCAGGGACTAGCATGTTAATCACAGGGACTTAGGATCCTCACCGATCCGAGGTCACTACACTCGGGCATGCGTGTATTACCACACACATTGTCGTGGTATTGCCGACGAGTATGCCATGGAGGGGTCCTCACAGTGCGTGTTTAGAGACATGGGGGAAGGCGGACGGTTGACGGGTACGAGGTAACACAGCTTACCTAGGTTCAGATCCCACGACGATGGCGGAATCGTACTCCTGCTATAAATCACTATAGTGGCAATACGCCGAGTTACAGAGATCGGTTCGCTGTGCGAGGTATGACTAGAGAGCCAAAGTTATCGTGCCCTAATGGATCCCATAGGCCCGACTTATATAGTCGCCAGGTCCTAGGGTTACAGGTAAAGTCCTAGCCGGACAGGTTATAGAGTCCTACACTTCTTACAACTAGTCTAGCGTGTCTTGTACTCCAAGGCTCCGGGTATGTCGGTGACTCCTCCGTAGCCTTCCTTTATCCGGTATGGTCCTCCCTTCTGGATCCATCTAACTAGGCCGCCCAGCAGGCCTTGGGCCATGCTACCATCTGTGGGCCACTCGGGTTAGCCGGATAAGAGACATGCTATGAGGATACCCATATAGCATATCCCCAATAGTAGCCCTCAGAGAACTCCGAGATCTTGCGCCGTCTTGCCTCTTCAGGTTGAATGCTCCGTCTAGATGGATGTCGTCAAATCGTCAAGAAATATCTTGTAGTCCTCCCAAGAACCCTGCAAGGTTTCTCTGTCTTCGACTTGTAAGCCAGCGAACTACTGAATCTTTCATCGTACTCTTCTCGTAGCCGGACGGGATCCTTATATGCCGGAATATTCCGATGTGATGGTTCACCTGCCAGTGATAGCTAGGGCGACGCAGATGTAGGTCAGAAACGCCTCGTAACTCACACATGCAGAGAACGCAATCATGTCCATTTTTCCCGTGCGAGCGATACGAACCGTTGGCGGCGACGGTTGGCAACATGGCGAAATGTCCACGCACGCACCCGCATACGTCGTCCACGCGTCAACCATTCGATCGTTTTGCACGAATCTTGATGCCAGAGGTTATAAATTATAACATCGGTGGAAATTTTACTTTTCACCTCATTCTCCTCTGAATCATCTTCTTCCTCCAGCGAGCGCCTCCTCAATATCTCCATGGACTCCATGGAAAAACCCTAGCTCCTCGACCTTTCACAATCAGCACCATAACCTCCCAATGGTCAGCAGCAGTTCTGTCCCTTCCATGGCAGCGTCAGGCGATGCCACGGTGAAGCCGGCGAGCACCATCATCGTTCCCCCAGAGGGCATGGTGATCCCCAAATCCGCGGTGGTCGAAACCACCGATGGCGACCATAACCCAGCGGTGCTGGAGCTGCTAGAGGAGGAGTACGACTCCCACAAGGGTGACTGGCGCGGTTCGGATATCACGGACCGCGACATTAAGGAACTACTCGCCAAAGGCTACCTTCCCGCGATGGAGGTTCTCGTCTGGCGGGCGGCGCCGGCCGGCGAGGTCACGCCTTCTCCCCAAGCCGGAGAGAAGGTGTATCTCAAAGCACAACTGGTACGCGGCGTCTCCCTGCCCATCTCCAATTTCTTCCTAGTTGTCCTCAACCATTATCGAGTACAGCCTCAGAACCTCTCCCCCAATAGCATCCTCGCGCTTAGCAACTACGCGGCGCTTTTTGAGGGTTACTTAGGGATTAGTCCTAGGCTAGATCTCTTCATTTACTTCTTCACCGTCAAGCGGGAAGCCGGAGACAGCAAGGACGAGCTCAGGAACTATGGTACTATTAGCTTTAAGATCCGACATGGACGGCGGTTCCCCGACATCCTCGGCCACGAGTCATGTAAAAACTGGCAACAAACGTACTTCTACGGCCCAGATATCCTCTGGCTAGACGAGAAGCCACGTATCCGGACTTTGTCGATGGAGCTGCCGCCGAAGCCTCCACATGGAGATCCCAAGCCTCCCTTCCCTCCGACCTCGATGCTTCCCGTGCTATAAGGAAGATAGAGTGGTTCGTAGAGACGGGTTTAACCGGATTGGACCTAGCCATGTGCTGGTTCGTCAGGCGGATCCAACCTCTGCATCACTGCTCGAAGTTGATGCACGAGTATACCAAGGAGAGGAAGGATAGCCTCCACATCTCCGAGGACAACTTTTCTAGCGACTCCGTCAAGCTCCGCCTCAAGGACATCGTCAAGGTGAAGGATAAGAAGCGCGGATTCACCATCACCTATGACATGTTTGAGGAGGGCAAGTGCCCAAAGGTACCTGTTTATTTTATGTGTAGGACATATACTCCAGTTCTTCTGTCTAGCCATTGCCATCTCATCTAACACTTTGGGTTTTCACTTAACAGATTAGCAATCTAGAGGAGGATAGCATGGTTGTCCAAATCTATGATCCAAAGATGAAGGAAGTCACTGTCGTGTCCGACGATGATGTCCCATTGGCGCGAAAGCGGAAGAGTCCACCTCTGACGCTGCCGACGGAGGCAAGAAGAAGAAGACGGAGGGTGGGGCCTCCAAGAAGTCCAGTGCCGCCCTGGAGGCGGAGAAAAGAAAGATTACCGTGATCCCCTTTGCCAAAGCACCCCCTATTGTGTAAGCTTCTTTCTCTCCGACGTTGTCCATTGCTTGTCTTGCTTCTGTACTTATACTTTTTGCAAGTTTCAGGAAGAAGGCCACCACCAGTTTGAAGAAGACCTCCAAACCTTTGGGGGCTTCTAGAAATATCAAGGATATGTTGCACCGTGACGTCCACCACGCATCTCCCGCCATCGCCCTTGTCACTCCCAGTGTCCAGCCTGCGCCAGCTCCGGCAAGCTCACAGGCCAAAGATGCATCTGGCCCTTCCGCCATGGAAGTGGACTCAGGTGCCTCCACGGAGCAAGCTGTTGTTGGTGAACATGAAACACATGAGAGTGCCGCAACCTATATGGCCGAAGCTTCGGCTAAGGATGCCATTGGTAGCGGTAAGGTGGCGGTGGAGGGTGGTACTTCTGCTAAAGGAGGCGTCTCCGCACCCAAGACAACCATAGAATTCCCCAAGATAGTCTACCCAGCTCTTACACCGAGTAGCTCTTCTTTGGCTCCTGGTGCGGCGCCGACATCTCCAACATGCGGTCTTGAGGAGCTTCTCCAACAAGCAGACATCTTACAAGGAAAAAACCTTTCCTTCGGCAAGCTGCTTGCTGAGAGCGCTACAAACCTCAAGATCATCACACTTGTAAGTTTTATCTGCCTTGTGCATTTAATATGAGTATCCCACTGTAGCCCTTGAGGATTTAGACGGAAAACCATAGATCTTTGCATCTGAATGCTCTAAGAGTGACTAAGCTAGAAAACTCTCACTGTAGCCCCCAAGCATATAGTTTGAATGAATTATTCCGACTAGATGCTTTCAGAGTAGCATATGCAGTGTTTGTAAATTTCGATACTATAGCCCCCAAGCTTCTAGTTGAAAACTGAATCAGTTCCGACTAGATGCTTAAAGAAAGACTAAGCATATGACTGAATCAACAACTTTATACTGTAGCCCCCAAGCTTCTAGTTGAAAACTGAACCACTTCTAACTAGATGCTTTAAAGAAAGACTAAGCATATTGCCAAGTTAAAAATTCTCACTATAGCCCCAAGCCTCTAGGTGGATATTTATCTGGCTAGATGCTCCAAGTAGACTAAACAACATTAAATTTCCTTTCCATAGAATGAGAATGCTCGAAGAGGCGTGGCCAATGAGAAGTACCAGAAGATGCGCGTGGACTTGGAAGCTGAAAAGGGTAAAACTGCCTTCTTAAAGGAACAAATTATCAAGAGCAAGCGTCTGCTTTTCCTTTCTTTTTCGTATTCCGACTTGGTCTTTGTACCAATCATTCTCCGAGTACTCACTGTGTACTGTTCTTTATCCGACTTGCAGAAACCATTGCCAAAGCTAAGGATATTGTTGAGCAATCCAAGCATATTGATCAGCTGGATAGCGAAAACAAAAGCCTTAAGCAGGAGAGGAAGGATATGCTGAAGATGCATGAAGATTCCATGAAAGTCCTGCAGGATTCCGCCAACGAGGAGATGAACCACTTGAAGGAGGAAATCGTGATCCTGAAAGATCAGAAGAAAGCTGCCGATGAGAAAAATCAGCGCCATCTTGAAGCGTACAGGGTCCTCCGACAAGAACGGGACTCCATGGCGGAAACTCTCTAGCAGGCTGAAATTAGCATCTTCAGTAAGTGATTCTCTGCCTTGTACTTCTGTAAGCTAGATACTCTGAACTTTTGTGTTACTAAACTTATGCGCTTATTTGTCGGAAATTTGCAGCTTCTATTGGGTTAACCCAGTCGCCTCCTCCGCCTAAAGAATGCATGATCCTTGCCGGCAACTTTATCAAGACCGCCATCACGCAAGCTAAGGAGATAGCCAAGCACCTCCAGATCAACATCAAGGCGGTGGATTCCATAGCAAAGTTCTCGAAGACCTTGCGCCAAGCCCCCGAGCGTATTGTAAGCTGGAAAGCTTCATGTACCCGGGCTGGCGCGAGGATGGCGTTGCCAATTGTCAAGGCACACTACGAAACTGCCGACATCGACGCGGTGACCTCTGGCATTCCTGACGTGGACGACGATGGCCAAAAGATTGATCATGAAGCCATATTGATGTCACTCGCGGGTTTTGACACCAGAGTCACCGAGTTGGTTGACCAGAATGTCTTTGTGCCCATGAAACCATTGATGGCGGCAGCCAAAGCTCCTCCGAGCCCCTCAACACTGCCGACTTCGAGGAATATGACTCTCCTGCTGCGGATGATGCTTCGTCCAAGTTGCCTGCGCTAGAGGAATGAAAAACAATATGTAATATTTGTTTCCTCTCGAAGTTGTATGCGGAAAAAATAATGTGTTAACTTAAGGAGGAAAACAATGATTGTTATGTCCTGCTACTTAAGAACTGGTTCCTAGCATGTATATATTTTTTAAGCAAGTGCTGGCTTATCCATTACTTTGGTTTTTATGATTGACTTTTCATGAGTCGGAAGACTCGTTGTCGGAACTACGCGCTCAGGCGATGATGCCCAATGGCACCGTAAAAAACCTAAGCACAAAATCGCCGATAATGAGTGCCAAAAGTCACTACTCTAGAATCCACATAAAAACGACAAAGAATGTGTAGACCAGAAAACTTAAGATAACGCCCATGGGCAGAATTTTCACAAGTGCAATCACAAAGCTTGTGCATAAAGGTTTTGTACGATCCAAAAATGAACACTAAAGGAGGTAAAAGACTCAGAAATATGAGTGAATCAGAGATCTTTATTTCTTTGATCATATAAGAGGTACACAATAGATAAAAAATGCTAAGTGTAGAAAGGACGTAGCTATGCTATGTTCCATGGCCGATCAAGCTCCGGGTAGTCATCATCCGGGTCACGTCGCTTACGCTTATGATCCTCGTTGGGCCTATCCTCCAGTTTACGATTGTCAACGAGGTAGTAAGACCCATTGAGTAGCGCCTTGCTTATGATGAACGGTCCTTCCCATGGCGGGGATAATTTGTGTGACTTCTTCTGCTTAAGTCGGAGCACCAGGTCCCCCTCTTTAAACGAGCGATGCCGAACGCGGCGACTATGGTAGCTGCATAGCTTCTGCTGGTAGATGGCGGATCTTTGGCATGCCAATACGCGCTCCTCCTCGAGAAGGTCCACATCTAGGCGTCTGGATTCTTCAGCGTCATCTTCGTCGTAGGCGACAACTCTTGGTGAATCGTGAAGGATGTTGGAAGGCAGGATGACTTCTGCTCCATATACCATGAAATAAGGGGTGTAGCCGATGGATTTATTGGGTGTAGTTCGTAAACTCCACAACACAGATGGCAATTCTTCCGCCCAGGCTCCAGCTGATCTATGCAGTGGTGCTTCCAGACGCGGCTTGATTCCCTGCAGAATTAATCCATTGGCTCGCTCAACCTAACCATTGGACTGTGGATGTGCCACATATGCAAGGTCAAGTTGGATGCCCTTCTCCCAACAATAAGCTTCCACTTCTCCGAGTGACAAGTTGCTGCCGTTGTCGGTGATAATGTTGTGTGGGAGACCAAATCTCACCACTAGATCTCGGACAAACCTAAGGGCAGTTGCCCCATCAAGCTTTCTAATGGGTTTAGTTTCTATCCATTTGGTGAATTTATCAAATGCTACTAGCAGATGCGTAAACCCACATGGTGCCGTCTGCAACGGACCAACCATGTCCAGCCCCCAGACTGCAAACGGACAAGTTATTGGTATTGTTCGCAATTCTTCAGCTGGAACATGTGGTTGTCGAGCATAATACTGGCATCCCATGCATGTCTCAACTAGCTTGTCGGCGTCTGATTTCGTGGTCAGCCAGTAGAATCCTTGCCGGAAAGCTTTAGCAACCAATGATCGGGGAGCGACGTGATGCCCGCAATCTCCGAGATGGATTTCACAGAGGATTTCGATACCTTCTTACTGGGAAACACACTTAAGGTATACACCAGTGGTGCTTCTTTTGTAGAGCTATCCATTGATGATGGCATAGCCCTTTGCTCAACGTACTATTTGCCGTCTTTTGACTTTGTCATCGGGCAAAGTTCCATGTACGATATATTCCATGAACGGTTTTTTCCAAGATGGAGGGACCTTTGTCACTGTGTGAACGAAAGAGTCAACTCTGTCCGGGTTGTCTATGCCTGCGCCCTTCATGGATGGTGTCCGTAGATGTTCCAAGAAAATGCAAGGTGGAATTTGTTTGCACCCTGATCCAAGCTTAGACAGCAGATCAGCCGCCTCGTTTTGCTCTGTAGGTACATACTTGACCTCGTATCCCAAGAAGCTCTTGGCTATCTCGTCCACTTCGTCTCGATATGCTGCCATCATAGGGTTCCGCGCGTTCCAGGTGCCTGCCACCTGCTGGGCAACCAAGTCGGAATCTCCACAGCAAACTATACGCTTGATGCCAATATCCTTGGCTACGCGTAGCCCATGAATGAGTGCTTCATACTTCGCCATGTTATTCGTAGCCTCGAAGTGGATCTGGAGAATGTAGTGTAGCTTTTCCCCGGTTGGTGACTATAGCAGTACACCAGCCCCCGAGCCATTGAGTAGATTTGATCCGTCAAAGTGCATTACCCAGTATTTTGGCTGTGGTATAGGGGTAGCATCAGGCATCTCCGTCCAATCTGCGATGAAATCCGCCAAGGCTTGTGACTTGATAGCGTCACGTCTCTTGTAAGTGATCTCGAAGGCGGCAAGTTCAATGCCCCACTTCGCAACCCTTCCTGTAGCGTCACTGTTATTGATAATGTCGGACAGTGGAGTCTTGCTCACCACTGTAATGGGGTGCTCCTAGAAATAGTGCCTCAGCTTCCGATAAGCAAGGAATACTCCATAAGCTATCTTTTGTAGTGCGGGTAATGCTGCTTGGACTCCATCAAGACCTCGCTTACATAGTAAACTGGTCGTTGAACTCCGTACTCATGCCATGGTTCCTTCCACTCTACCACGCCGACGATGCTGATTACCCGGTTTGTGGCCGCCATGTAAACTAGCATCGGCTCGCCAGGCTCGGGTGCTGCAAGGATAGGCATTGAGGAAAGTATCTCCTTGAGCTGATTCAATGCTGCATCTGCCTCGTCCATCCATGTGAATTTGTCCACCTTCTTCAGCAACTTGTATAGCGGTAGAGCCTTCTCTCCAAGTCGGCTAACGAACTGACTAACTGCTGCAACGCAACCTGTTAGCCATTGTATGGCATGTCGGACGGTTTATGTTTAAGATGGCCTTGATTTTCTCCGGATTGACCTCGATTCCACGCTGGGAAACGATAAATCCCAACAATTTGCCGACTGGAACCCCGAAGACGCACTTCTTAGGGTTAAGCATCATGTTGTATTTCCGGAGATTATCAAAGGTTTCTTTTAAGTCGGAGATTAAGTCGTTTGACTTTTTAGACATCTCCGCTATATCGTCCACATAGGCGTGAACGTTCCGACCAATTTGGTCGTGTAGGCAATGTTGCATTGTCCGCTGGTACGTAGCACCTATGTTTTTAGCCCAAAGGGCATCGTGACATAGCAAAACATCGTAAGGTGTAGTGAACTGTAACACCCTCAGAATCGGCCCTATGCAAGTTTTAGCAAAACTCGCCAAACCCGCATAGAAACGATTCGAAGGGGCCCACCAGGCACTTTCATGCGGGTGGAAAGCAAAGTAATAACATTACACAACAGTCCTCGATGGGACCCATGGAAGATATATACAACGACTCAAAGAGTCAAGAATACAAATATCGGTACAAAGATCCAAATCACCTTGAAAACGATGGAGCGTCCGACTACGGACAAGATGCAAATGGGCTAAGAGCCTCAAGAATAACCAATGGCGTCCATAACCCTGCCAGGCCAAGCGGAAGGTAGCCCTGCTAACGGCGTCGATCTCAAAACCCGCTTAAACAAAGGGGTGCCGACAAAGGGCAAAGGAAAAGAAGGAGCGTCTCTTGAGGCCGGTGCAGCGAGGCTAATTCGGTCCTCGCCTACATAGGTATGGTGGACTGAGCGGCAGCGGCAGCATGCACCAACAACCTATAGAGACTCGATACAACTGGTGGTTATCAGAGAGGGGTGAGAAAGACCTATTCGGATCCAACCTGATACTATCATCAAACAAAACCATCCTGGCGTTACCCCCTCGAGACCAAACGAGGAAGTCAACCGAGGAACTCACACAGTTGGCAGTTTTACTTATTCAGTTGTCGTTGCAGCAATTACTAGTCAGGTTTAGATAATCGTCCTGATAAAGTAAGCAGTGGGCATTTTCAGTTAATCAGTCCGTTGTAGTTGCAGCAATTACTAATCATATACAGATAGCATGATGTAGTCCCGAAACCCAGCAGTTGTTGGTACTTTTATTCAGCCATTTCGTTGTAGTTGCAATACTTACTAGTCAGGTACAATGGTATAGCGACACTCAACAAGCAGTTGTGCGTATTAATTAGCCATTCCGTTATAGTGAAGCTGATTACTAGTCATTATAAAGTCAAATTTACAGCAATAAACTTTAGTTATGCTTGTCTATGATCGAGATACTGTGCTCCAAGTCGTCCATATCCGGACACGGCTTCGAAAGTTTTACCGGCCGGGTGCACCAATAGCAACACACGCTCGATCAACCTCGGAACCAAATCAAAACCCAACGAGGCTTTCACGTTGAACAATCACAGATTCAGAATTATTTCAGGGGCCACCCTTGGAGTCTACCAACGGCAAGCAAGCTCGAGACGGACTCAAGGTTTGGGTATACGGTGAGCACGATCGGGAACCCGAAAGTGTGGCTGGGCTTGTCGACACAGCGGAATCGTGTCCGATCCTAACAAGACAAAGGTGCTCCTCGCACAATTTAAATACAGAAAGTAGCATGGCATAAGTACAGGATCGTAAATAAAACCTCAAACTAGTTTGTGGCCCCAAGAAATAAGACGGAATCAAGCTGCGGCTGGGGGTCCCATATACCTCCCGGATGTGGATATAGCGATAAATCAAGAACAGTATCAAGTACTGGGTCTTCACGGGACACAAGTGGGCGTTCGAAACCAAATATTTTCTATCACCCACCGATGCCTCCGCTTATTTCAATTTTAGTTATTAAGCAGAAATTAAAGTGAACGATAAGTAAAACTATGATCATCTCCATCATCAACATGCGGCAATACATCGCAAGCGTGGCATATGACGACACACGCAAGACTTGAGCAAGCAACTACGACGCTAAGTCCAACTATCTACCAAAACAACAGTAATAGGGTGTGGCCAAGGCAATATAGGGCACGGTATATCACAGGTACGGAAACTAAAGCATCGCAACACAGATAGCAATAGATCAACAGGAGGGAATAAATACTATAAAAGTAAGATAGGTAGAAAGGGGGAGATGCTCGCCTGAAAACATTGTCGAAGGTTCAACCGAAGATCGGGGCGAAGCTCACATCAACTCAACGGCCTTATCCGCGAAGAACCAAAACACTAGAAGAAACACCGGATGCAATATTTAATACAACGGCAGAAGATCGGCATGATGCATGTATGATGCATGGCATGGCAAGGTGCGATGCAATTAGGTCATATTAGGTGGAACCGGGGTCCCGACAAATAATTAGATGGTTCAAGTTATTTAGCTACCCCGCAATTTATATGTTGTTTAACAAGGCAAGATTGCAACATCGGTTCGCCACACAAATTTAAATGAGGCCAATATAAGGCCAGGTTTGCCCGCATATGGGCCCCATATTTAATCATTAGGTGAATTCGGCATAAGGCCCCCAAACCACATGATTATGCATGCGAGTATGACAATGTAATTATGCAACAAGTTGTTATTATATTATAAAATAGGGTTCTCGGATAAGAGGTTCACACTTTAGGGGTCTCGACGATCTTGAGGTTCTGGGGGTTCGGGGTCGGTCTTAGGGTCCGGGATTCGACGGACTTGGCGGGATCGTTCTCGGACTCCGGGGGTTAGGGTCTTGACGGTGCGTTCTCTGATAACGGAGGTAGATCTTGTCGAATCCGGGTTCTCGGCGGACTCGGCGTCCGGAAAGGGGTACTTGGTTCGGTGTCGGGGCGCATCGGATTTCCCCGGTCGGGGCGTTCTTGTCGCATGCAGATCTTGTCGGGTTCCACGGGGTCGAGCTTGCCGTTGCGAGGGTCTCGTCGGGCCCCACGCCATCGAGTCGGTACTAGCGTCCGGGAGCGTCCTCGGGCATCGGGGTGGAAAGGAGGTCTTGTCGCGTCCGGTGGATCGGTACTCGGGGGTAGAACTTGGCGTCCGAGAGACGATCTTGTCGCAACCGCGGTCGTCGGTTAGTGTCGCAGATGTTCGGTGTCGGCTGTCGATGGCGGGCTGGGGACGGTCTCGGTGGTCTGGTTGGCGTCTTGCTCGATGAGAGTAGGGTACGGGTCCATGTCCATGAAGAAGATCTTGTTACTCGGTGCGTCTCGGACTCCGAGTTGACATAATTCTGAAACCAAACACAGCTGAGGCTCGCAGATCGCTGCAGGCGGAACATACATCGATGTGCCTAAAGAATTACAAACGGGGGCTAAAAACATCTCTGTTAAACGCAACAAGGTCGGCCACGCGCATGCAGCAGCCAAGGCCAGAGCAGAGAGGCGGAGGGGTGTCAGGTGCCACGCGCGAAGGCAGCGAGGCTCGGCAGGGAGCGAAGGCGCTGGGTCGGGAGGGCTCCAGCGGCGGATCGCGGAGGAGGCGCTCGGCGGGAGGCGAGGCAGCGGCGGGGCGGAGCGACGCGGCTCGGGAGCAGGAGGGCAGGGCCGATGCAGAAGCGGCAGGCGGCGGGCTCAGCAGGCGGCGTCGCGAGCCCGACGGAAGGAGGCGCTGGAGGCGGCGGGCGGGCGTCGGCGAGAGGCTCGGGAGGGAGGCGGAGGGAGCTCTGCGGGCGAGCGGAGGGGCTCTGCAGGCGGTGAGAGCTGCCGGGCGGACGGCGGGCGGGTGACGCCGGCAGGGGAACGCCCGCTGCTGTCGGGAAGCTAGGAGGGAGGAGGAGCTCGGCGAGGACCCGAGGGAGGTGGGGTTGCCGGGCTGCGTGCAGAGGAAGAAGAATGAGAGGAGGGGAGCTGTGGAGCGGGGAGGCACGCGGTCTACCGCTGAGTGGCAGGTGGCGGGCCCAGCGGGTGGACCGTGTGAGCGGTGGGGTGTCTTGAGGAGGTGAGAGGATCCAGGCGGGGCTGGCTTGGGGGCGGTGTGGCAGTGGGTGAGGTGGGTGTGGCGTTGGTGGCGAATGAAGAGAGAGAGGTGAGGAGAGGCTGGTCTAGGTGGCAGCATGGGAGTGGTGGAGGAGGGGCGAGTGAGGTGGCGAGAGGGATTGGGTGGGGTGAGGTGGAGGGTGTGTGGGTAGATAGGGATGGGTAGCTTTAGGATTTAGGTTGGATTAATTTACAGGGTGGTCGTTTGAACGGCCCGTTGTACTTAGCTAAAATAAGTAATTAAATTATTTATCTCAACCCGCGTTTTTGCAAACTGACAACGGACAAAACAAAATACTCCGGTGACCCGGGTTTGCGCGATAATTAAGGTGGGGCATTTTTGAAAACAAAACGGGCTTTGCGAAAATAGTTTTGCCAAACAATGCATGATGATGACGATGCAATGCCCAAATTCAACGCGATTTTCTAGTAGTGGTTTTGCGAGATGCCACATGAACGAAGTGGCCAATTGGTCCGACTTCCTCATCTTGATCTAGTGGTATCCTGAGTATGCATCAAGAAAACACAAAAGCTCCAAGCCAGCCGTCGAGTCAATGACTCGGTCAATGCGAGGCAAAGAAAACGGATCTTTGGGACACGCTTTGTTCAAGCCAGTGTAATCAACGCACATTCTTAATTCATTGGTTCACTTTTTGGGGAAAAGTACAGGATTGGCCACCCATCGGGTGTGAAGGACTTATCGGATAAATCTAGCCTTAAGTAGGCTAGCTATCTCTTTGCCTACGGCGCGTCTCTTCTCGTCTCCGAAGTGTCGTAGAGGTTGTTTCACTAGTTTACATTTTGGATCAATGTTTAAGTTATGCTCAGCAAGTTCCCTAGGTACACCTTTCATGTCGGCAGGTTGCCAGGCAAAGATGTCCCTACTGTCATGGAGGAACTCGATGAGCACGCTTTCCTATTTAGGATCCAGATTCGTCCCAATGGTGGTGGTATTGGAGGCATCGCCTACCACAAGTTCCACCGGCTTGGTCTCGATGGCGGCCTTGAATGCTGGGGCGGAGTCAAAAATCTGTTTCTTCAACACGGGCATCTCCGAGGCATCGACCTTGCTCTGGATCTCCTTGAATTCTTCGCTGTAGAGGACAACTTCTGCATAGGCTGCTTCTCCAATCTCGCAGTCCCTTGCTTTGGTAAAGCTTCCAGATACTGTGATGACCCCGTTTGGTCCGGGTATCTTGAGCTTGTTGTAGACGAAGCATGGCTTGGCCATGAAGGTGTGGAATATGTCGCGGCCGAATATGACGTGGTACACGCTCTTGAAGGGGACCACCTCAAAGGTCATGCGTTCTTGGCTGTAATTATTAACATCACCAAAAGCGACCTGAAGTGTGATGCACCCAAGGGACCGAGCCTCCCGACCAGGAACTACACCGTGGAAGATGGTGTTGGTCCGCCTTAGGTTTGCCTCCCTCAAGTTCATCTTCTGCAGTGTATCCAGGTACATGATGTTGATGCTGCTTCCACTATCCACCATACATTTGGTGAACTCTTAGCCGCCAATCAAGGGGTTGATGACCATGGCGTATTGGTTCTCCGTAGGGATGAGGTCGGGGTGATACTTCCTGTCCCAAGTAATTGGAATCTCCGACCGGCACAAGAACTGGGGAACTGGGGGTAGAGTGGCCATCAGTATCCTCATGGAGGTCTTCTGTTGTCGGACGGTGGGGGTGCTAAGGAAAGTGTGAAAAACTGCCGCCTTCTTTTCGAAGGGGTTCTTGCCCTTGCCATCGCTCTTGGCGGCGTTCTTGGGGTCAACGTCCTCGTCTATGTCACTTGAATCCTTGGACTCCTCCTCCTTCTTCTTCCCCTTCCCCTTGCCTCGCGGTCTGTTCTTCCGACTTTGCTTGTAGCCAGACTCCGGGTCCTCCTTGAGGTCGTTGACGAATTTACAGTGGCGATGGTGTGTGTGGCTTTGCCGTTGGCGTCGAGGTGTAAGAGGCACGACATATCGCAGTACTCTTCGTAGGTCTGGGGAACACGGAGTGCTGTCGAGGTAGTTTCACTTCCTCGCTGCTGCCCACGACCAGCCCCCCGTCCTCGGCCACGCTGTCCGCCATCACCTCGTCCTGCAAAGGTCATGGCGACCATGTCGGAGGGTTGCTTTTCTTCTGGCGGGTTCTTACGCTTTGTGATGCTGTTCCTCTTAGCTTGGGTTGGAATTGCTATTGAGCGGCAACGATCCGCGAGCGTCGTTGTCGGCATCCGCGAACTCACTAGCCAGCTGGATCATCTGATTGAGGTCGAGCTGGTGGTTGTCCTGCAGGCGCTTCAACGTATGTCGGAGCAACATACCTCTTTCCAATCCGTCGATGAAGGCGGACATGGCGGTCTAGGAGTGCACACCTGCGCAGGAATTCTTCATGTCTAGTCAGCAGGAGAGGTAGGCGCGAGATGACTCGTATTTCTCCTGCACGCACCGCTGCAAGTCTCCAACAGTACAGGGACGCTTGTACGTACCCTAGAAATTCTTGGTGAATGCTTCTTGCATGTCCAACCAATTGCAAACAGATTTCTCCGGCAAGTCATTGATCCATTGTCGGGCCGTGCCCGCCAGCATCAATGGGAGGTACTTCACGGCGACGTTGGGGTTTCCCCTAGCAATCTCCACTGCGTTACCTTAGTACTGCAACCATGTAGCTGTCTTGGTGGTGTCGTCATAGGGCTTGATGGTCTTGTCAATCCGGAAACCCTTGGGGTAAGCCGCGGTCCATATCACAGGTCCAAAGCAGCGTGGTCCTAGGTATGCTCCATCCCGGGCCTCATGGATCTTGTCTAGACGTGATCTTGCGTCGTATGGCTCCGGGCTTCTTTTCTTCTTTTTGCCATCAGGGGATGGGCTGCGTGAACAACGCGGGCCTCCTCTGTCATGGTGGTTGCTAGGTGGTGATGGAGGCGGAGGTGGCGGTGGATTAGCCTTCTTGCTATTGCCCTCCTGCGATGCCTTGCGCTTGCCACGGTTGCTTGTCGGACGTGGAGGGTCATGACGCGACCTGCTTTTGTGTCATTGGACGCGCTCTCCATCATGACGGGCCTGCTTCGTGTTGTCGCGGATGACGATGCCGCGTTGCTTTGGCGGAGGCATGTCCGTGTGATGGTGAGCCTTGGTGTCTTCGTGATGTCGAGGAGATCGGGGCGATGGAGATGGGCGACGAGGGTGAGATTTGCGTCCGTGGTCGGAGGATATGGGGATATCATCCTTCCTATTGCGCGCATCCCTCTGTCTTCGTTCTGACGAACCCGTCTGGGACCCGACATCCTGAGGAGATCTATCCCTTGACGGCTTGGGCTGGCTAGACTGGCAGAACGCTGGGTCAGACTCAAGCCTCTGAGAGGTGGCCTTTTCCTGCTGTTTCACCGCCTTGGCCACAAGGTCGTAGACCTGCTCCACTGCCTCGGGTGATCTATCCTATTCGAGAAGGGTCTTGGCGACGGTGAGGTTGAGGAGAGGAGTGGGCATCACCTGCCTGCCTTCGCTGTCAATGTATGGCTTTGCTTGTGGCGGCTTTGAGGGGGCCCATCCTAGGTTTCTCCGTACACCAGGATCATTGATAGCGCGATCCGGAGCTTTCTTAGCCTTCTGCTGCTGGAGCAGAGTCTTGTATTTGGCCTCCATGGCTCTAGCTTTCTCTATTGACTTCTGCACGTTAGCCAGGTCTCGATCTAGCTTTGCGCCTTGCTCCGCGATGGCATGCGCTTCCTCCAGCAGCTGCTGGCGCTTCTCATCAAGTTGGGTTACATTCCGGATATGAGCTACGGTCAAGGGCTCGACGAGGAGATTGCTGTACATCACTCTATCAGCTGGAGTAACTTGGGCAGCGAGCGTGAATCTTGGGAGGCGGGTTCTTGTTGTTGTTGCTCGGGCCGGTGCCGAGTTCCTACGGCTGTTGCACTGGGTTAGGTAGAGGGGGCATGACCTTTGCGCGATCATTGTCGGCAGCAACAGGTGGTCCCTTCCCTTTGTCCAGCGCTGTAGGCGGAGCTTGTCCGGGTTGGTCTTCATCCATCGCCGTCCCAATGGTGACGAAAACCTCTCAAGACGTGACGGCGTTGTTGGCTTGCTCGTCGCGCCTATAATCCTCCTCCATCACCTGCACGGCAGAGTCTAGCTCCTCCGGGCTGAAATCTATCTCCTCCGAATCCGCGCTGAAGTCGGTGTAGAGCACGTCAATCACCGAGTCAGAGGGTGCCGGGGCTTCCTCGATGACGGGAGGTGGAGGTGCAACATCATCGACGATGATTGGGGGTGGTAGAGCGGTTGCGGCGACGACGACCGTAGGCAGCGGTGGTGGTGGCTGAGGCGGAGGTGCGTCGCCAATGAGTGCAGGCGCTGCATGGGGTGCCACCTCGGCCTCTGCGTAACTATTGACGGTGTTCACCATGTTTTCGAAGGTGAGGCGCCCTGAAGCCTGCTGCCTCCTTAGCGAATGCCGGAGAAGCGTACCTTAGTCCAGTCCTTCCACAAAGTGATACATGGCATCATCATTGGGGTAATGCACCAGATCAGCCCGTATACGGAGCCACCTGGCGAGGTAATCGCAGGGGTTTTCGCCCTCTCTCTGAACGCAACATGCCAAATCGAAGATGGTTACCACTCCGATTAACTTGGATCTCTGCTGTCTAGACGCACGGACGAAGCCGGCGGACTTGCAGCGATCTTCCATCGTTATATCCTGCACAGGGGCGGTTTGGGTGGGCCTTGAATTTTTTCGATCTTTGCCGGCAAACTCTGAGGAGAGATCCGACATCGATCCTTCCGCGAACGTGTCCTACCAGTAGGCGGTCCGACGGGTCTTGATGCTCCTCCGACTCCTAGGGAACTAGTGCCCGAGTCGGTTTCACCGATGAAGAGGTGGATGTCTCCGACAGGGACGATCGAGCACCGCGTAGGGTTTGTCTTTGCCGAGATCCAGAACTCGTCGGGAGGGATGGTCGGAACGTTGCCGGAGAAGAGAACGCGACCGATGGCTACGGTTTCGCCGATTCCTACGAAGACCTTGGTCCTCGCCCGCTGAAGAGCCTGAAGCGCCTCTTGCCCCACGGTGGGCTCCAACTGTCATGGTATTGCCGATGAGTACGCCATGGAGGGGTCCTCACAGTGCGTGTTTAGATACGTGGGGGGGGGAGGCGGATGGTTGACGGGTACGAGGTAACACAACTTACCCAGGTTCAGATCCCACGATGGTGGCGGAATCCTACCCCTGCTATAAATCACTATAATAGCAATACGCCGAGTTATAGAGATCGGTTCGCTGTGCGAGGTATGACTAGAGAGCCAAAGTTATCGTGCCCTAAAGGCTCCCATAGGCCCGACTTATATAGTCGCCAGGTCCTAGGGTTACAGGTAAAGTCCTAGCCGGACAGGTTACAGAGTCCTACACTGCTTACAACTAGTCTAGTGTGTCTTGTACTCCAAGGCTCCGGGTATGTCGGTGACTCCTCCATAGCCTTCCTTTATCCGGCATGGGCCTCCCTTCTGGATCCATCTAACTAGGCCGCCCAGCAGGCCTTGAGCCATGCTACCAACTGTGGGCCACCCGGGTTAGCCGGATAAGAGACATGCTATGAGGATACCCATATAGCATATCCCCAACACACATAGATGGAGTTCAACACAAAGCACATTTTTGAATGAATAAGATAAAATGCACAAGCTTCGCAGAACTAACTCGAATGAATGAGAAGCTTGTGCAAACCCATGCAAATACCGGCGACCTAATAGATCTACTTCTCCCCATTGCATCAAGATGCCAAAAGGGAAAAGATCTATGCTAAGACGTCCCATGAAAATAAGTAGCCACTTCGGTCATCATCGACCGTCGTCGCCATCCTCGTACACACCCTCATACTCATAATCAGGCACAATGTCATCACCATGAGAATCTCTCTTGACGTGAGGGTGAGAAGAGGAAAACGAACCAGAGGAGACATCTTCAAAATCTGACCAAGTAGCATGGCCTTTGCTCCAGTGGCCATAAGAAAGAGTCCCCTTGGATGGTGGTGCAATAGGTTCCTGTGGATTGCTTGAACAATTCTTTCTGAGTTCCTTCGTGATGTTTCTATTCGGCATATACGTTTCATATTGACCATAGCAGATATCAATATTCATGCATAGAGATACCACCACGAGGCCCTTCTTCACTTGCTTATGAACCTCCGCATGAGAAATGTCGATGCGAAAGGCTTTGTGACATGGTTATACCCTGCGGGTACACGACCTTAGCATACCTAGTCCAGCCCAACGAAGGCCCACGAGAAACATGCGCTAGCCCATGAAGACTTTCGGGTGGCCAGGGCCCATGACGCCTTCGGATCCTTGGAGAACAAGACTAGAGTAGATAGAATATTCAAAGGGGCAAACCCTAAAACCTGTAACCGACTTGATCTGTGCCTGGGACCTGCCTATCTCTATATAAAGGCTAGGAGGGCACGACGAGGAGGATACTTCATATACCACCGCATACACACCTTCACGCCAGATTGCATCTGCGCACCCCTGTACTTTTCGGTTCCGCCATAATCAAGAGCAAACAAGCAGGAGTAGGGTTTTACCTCCGGGGGACTAAACCTGGGTAAACCTCGTGTTCCCGTGTTGCTTGTTTGCTAACCGTTCCGTGATCTCCAGCATCCCCATCTTCTCCAAAACCCAAGCTCATAACAATGGGCATTGACGAGATTAAACCTCATCAATTGGCGCCATCTGTGGGAACTGGGGGCGCTGATTGTGCGATCGTGACGGTCCCAACCAAAGAGATCTACAACTCCGTGGCGACGGAGATCCATCTCCTCTTCGGTGCCTTCGACTTCACCGCCCACTTGCCAGCCACCCTGAAGGACTTCGAGCCCGTTGGCGACGGACTCGAGATCCTGTTCGGGAGCTTCTGTTTCCAGGTGGGGAAGATCGGCACTCTCCACCTCCTAGAGCGGGTGTTCCTGCCATCAATCAGGCCCGCTTCATGGGCTCCACACCCCGTGCTACGCACATCGCCATCGACAGATGATTCCTATGACAGCAGCAGCTGCAACTCAGATCTGTGCGATCCACCATCGGAGGAAGGGACCTACGGTTCCTCATCCGAAAGCTGCGGCAGCAGCAATCCGATCTACGAGCGCTATCAATGCGCCACAGTCATCCAGAGTGACGTGGATCAGGAGCACAACCCGCCACCCAACCCGCAGGGTAGAAATAACGGGAACATAAGAAGCCAGTCCCCCACCCAACAAGGAGGATACCGATCCCAATCGGGTCATCCACCTTGGCGAGGCTGGATGGGCTCAAGCACGTGAAACCATGGCAGGCAACAAGATCCTGCCCGTGGGTGCCTCACGGGACCTGCTGATGGCGTACCACCTGCTCCTAGTCGAAGAGCACAAGAAGCAGGTGAAGATGCAAGAGGAGCTCGACAAACGCAAGCAAGCAACCGCAGAGTCCAGTGCGCGGCGAGACGCGCTCTCCTCCATGGGCGGCTCCAGCTCGCATGGCAACAACGCCAACAAGCACCGTTCTCGCACGGAGAACATGGACCCCAAGGCACATCGCGAGGTGACTCGAACCTCAACACATCTTTCATGGAGATGGATGCCGACGGCAACGTCATCCCGAAGACGCCGCAAGCTGCGATCATAGCAGCCACTGCCTACCTCGCGTCCCACCCACCTTCGATGGGGGATCCGAAAAGGGCCATGCACAAATCCACATTAGCCGGACTCAGACTCATCGGAGCTGCGCTCCACGGAGAAGCTCCTGCGGAGCCAAAGAAGAAGGCTGCGGTCAGATTCAACCGCAGCCCCACGTCTTCATCCGAGGATGAAGAGAACGACCTACCCCGAAGGCACAAGAGCTCGCGCCACCGTAGCCACGACTACGATGCTCGAAGCGAGCTCACCCAGCGCAATATCGACAAAGCGCATGCCAAGCGCGTATGCTCATCCGAATCCGAGGAAGATGACAACGAAGGAGAACTCTGCGGAGCCCGATGCTTCAGCAGATCCGTTCGATAGACACGAATGCCGCGGAACTTCAAGCTCCCTTCGGACACTCTGAAGTTTGACGGTACACAGGATCCCAAGGCATGGCTCAGCGACCACCTGTCGTCCGTCAAGCTACACGGCGGAAACACGCCATGCAATGCCTTCACCGCGGTGGTAGCGCAACCGGATCTAGCTCGCAGCCTATCCTCGGGATCCATCTGCTGGAGGAGGCGGCGTCTGTTTCATCCAAAACTTCAAGGGCACCAGCAAGAGGCCAGCCTCGATCGAGGAGCTGCGGGCCTGCACCCAACGAACGGGCGAATCCATTCGCTCGTACATACTACGCTGGTCCAACACCAAGAACTCCGCAGCGCACATCTCTGAGGAGAGAGCGATCGACGCCTTCAAGGACGGCGTCAAGCGCCAAGACTTCAAGGAAGAACTTGGGCGCGTCAAGCCCAAGACACTCAACCACCTCATGGACATCGCCAACAGGTGGGCAGATGGCGAGGACTCCGTCCACCGAGCGCACTCGGATTAGGAAGATGACTACGGCTGGCGATGTGAACGCCGTAGCAAGAGAAGATCGCGCGTCTATGATGATCGCGATGGACCTAACATGGTCGCGGCTGGCTACGCCGACCGCCACAGCGATGGCAACCGCAGCAGCGGCGAATACCGCGGAAGTAACTTCCGCGACGGAGGACGCCCAACGCAGTCATGGCAGCGTCACAGCCGTGACGACGGACCCTTAGCATACGACAAACTATCGGGTCCATGCACCATCCACTTCTACATCGACAAACATGATGGTAAAAACAAGGCAAGCCACATGCTCAAGGACTACCGCGAGTTCCAGAAACTCAGCGAGAGCATGGCTCAGATGAGGCAACAAGCCCCGAACCCTGGATAAGGGAACGCGCCCGCACCAGGTGAGATCGCACACGGAGCTCCTCTACGACCACCTGCAGGACCTTCGAACCACCCAATCGAACCCGCGCAGAATAACGGTGGGCACGGGTACCCCGTGCCGAAAGGATCACTGATGATCCAAAAAGTGCGCCCAACAAACAGGGTACGGAAGAAAATCACCCGTCAGATCAATCTGGCTGTGACAGCTCCACCCGCTATCCCTGAGTACCTCAGCGGATCGGAGTCCTGCATCACGTTCAGCCGTTCGGATCATCCTTGCCAGGTCCCTCGCCTAGGTCACGCCGCCCTGGTGCTTGAGGCGCAGATCAGAGGTTTCGACATGAGCCGCGTCTTCATGGACGGCGGCAGCGACATCAATCTGATGTTCGCCAGTACCTTAGCAGCAATGCGGATCCCGCTGTGCAGCCTGGAACAATCCGACACAACGTTCCACGGCATCGTTCCAGGGAAGGGCGTATTCCCCTGGGAAAGATATGGCTCGACGTCATCTTCGGCAAGCCCGATAACTTCAGGTGCGAGCGACTTGAGTTCGAAGCGGTGGACTGGCCATCACAATACCACGCCATCCTCGGGCGTGTAGCATTCGCACGATTCCTGGCAGTACCGCACTATGCGTACCTACTACTCAAGATGCCAGGACCAAGGGGCGTCATCACGGTCCACAGGAGCTTCACCCGGTTGGACCACTGCGACAGGGTTTTCAACAGAATCTCCCAGTCATTCGGCATGCAGGAGGATCTCATAAGGTTCCGAGAGGTGATGGACAACGGGGCACCCCTAGTCGCAAGACAGAACGCACCAGATATGTCTTTCGACTCCACCGTCAACACAAAGAAGGTGCAGGCCCACCCGACGGATGCCTCGAAGACGGCGCTGATCGCCAACGACCTGAGCTCCGCATAGGAATGCGCGCTCGTCGAATTCCTCCGTGAGCGCTGGGAAACTTCGCCTGGTGTCCTGTGGACATGCCAGGAGTTACCAGGGAATTCGCCGAGCACGCCCTTAACGTCTTTCTAGATGCCAATCCCGTCAAACAGTCCATCAGACGACTGTCCGAGCAACGGGCCGAAGCTATCGAAGTCGAAGTCAACAAACTACTCGACGCCAACTTCATCCGGGAGATCAAGGAGAGCGAGTGGCTCGCCAACACCGTGATGGTCCCCAAAAAGGACACGGATATCCTGCGGATGTGCATGGACTTCACATCGCTAAACAAGCACTGCCCGAAGGATCACTTCCCTCTCCCTCGGACCGATCAGATCATTGATTCGACTGCAAGATGAGAGAAGCTCTCCTTCCTCGACGCCTACTTAGGCTACAACCAGATTCGACTACAAGTCGAAGATCAGGAGAAAACAACGTTCATCACGCCGTTCGGAGTGTTTGCTACAACACAATGCCTTTCGGGCTGAAGAACGCAGGCGCCATGTACCAACGGTGCATGCAGGCATGCCTGAAGGACCAGATCGGCCGCAACATCCAAGTCTATGTCGACGACATAGTAATCAAAACAAGAGGCCAAGACCCTCATCGACGATCTCCGCGAGACGTTCGACAACCTTGATCGCTACAAGATCAAGCTAAACCTAGAAAAGTGCGCCTTCGGCGTCCCATCTGGTCAGCTGCTAGGCTACTTCATCTCCCAGCGAGGAATCGAAGCGAACCCAAAGAAAATCCGGGCCATAATGGCCATGGAGAAGCCGAAGAACCTCAAGGGCGTCCAGCAGCTTACCGGGCGAATCGCGGCATTGAGCAGGTTCATCAGCCGCATGGGCGAAAAGGCCCTGCCCTTCTATCAGCTGCTGCGCGAAGCAGACAAATTCGAATGGACGCCTGAAGCGGACGACGCATTCGAAGATTTGAAGCGACTGCTCTCTACCTCGCCTGTCTTGGTCACACCAAAAGAGCGCGAACCTCTACTTCTATACATAGCAGCTACGCACCAGGTGGTAAGCACAGTGCTGGTGGTCGAAAGACCAGAATATGGCAAGACCCACGGGGTCCGACGCCCAATCTACTACCTCAGCGAGGTATTGACGCCAACAAAGCAGAGGTACCCTCATTACCAGAAACTCGCCTACGGCGTGTTCATGACGGCTCGTCGGCTGAGCCACTACTTCCAGGAGCATCAGGTGATGGTCGTCAACGAAGAACCTCTGAACAGCATCCTGAACAACCCGGAGGCCACAAGACGTGTGGCCCTGTGGGGCATCGAACTATCACCTCTAGACATCGTCTACGAGAAGCGCCACGCGATCAAGTCTCAGGTCCTTCCGGACTTCCTCATCCACTGAATGGAACTGCAGCTGCCAGACACACCGGACATGACATAGTCATGGACGATTCACTTTGATGGCTCCAAGCGCGAGGCATGAGCAGGTGCCGGGGTCATACTGACCTCCCCGCAGGGCGACAAGATGAAGTACGTCCTCCAGATGAAATTTCGAGCCTCCAACAACGAGCCCGAGTACGAGGCCCTCATCCATGGCATGAGGATGGCCAAGATCTGCGGCACAACACGCCTGGTCATCTACGGAGACTCGAACCTCGTCGTCTAGCAGACGATGAACGAGTGTGACGCACACATCGCCAACATGATTGCGTACCGCGCACTCTACAACGCACTCGAAGGAGACTTTGACGGCCGCGAGCTTCAGCACGTTGGGAGAGAAAGCAACGAAGAGGCCGACAGACTCGCCAACATCGGCTCCACTTGCGCACGGGTGCCACCAGGTGTGTTCCTCGAACAGATCTGCATGTCATCCATCAAAAGGAAATTCCCCAAGGGATCACCCGAAGAAGCAGAACACTCGGGGGCTGCGCTACCCGAAGGACAGGAAGGACCAGAAAAACTTGACACAGAGGTTGCAATGGTTAACCTGATGCAGGTCATGGCAGTGGAAGAAACTTGGACACAGCCATACCTTCGATATCTGATAGACGGGGAGCTGCCTGACAGCCCGACAGATGCCCGGCGCATATCTCGCCGGTCCAAGGCCTTCACCATCATCAATGGCGAGTTGTACAAGCGTAGCATTTCGGGTGTAGTCCAAAGGTGCGTCACCATCGGTGATGGCAAAACCATCCTCCAAGACATCCACGAGGGCATCTGCGGCCATCATGCGGGTAGCCGCGCCCTTGTTGCCAAAGCTCTACGAGCCGGGTTCTATTGGCCAACGACCATGAACAACTCCAAGGACATCGTCCGAAGGTGCAACGGTGCCAGAGGTTTGAAGATAAACCACACACACCAGGATCGGAGCTCGGGCCCATCCCTCTGGCCTGGCCCTTCGCCCAATGGGGCCTCGACATGATCGGCAAACTGCCCAAGTCCTCGAAAGGAGGCCATGTCTACCTCCTGGTCGCAGTCGACAAATTCACCAAGTGGATCGAGGCCATGCCTGTTACTAACCAAAAGGGCAAAACGGTCGTCAAGTTCTTCGAATCCATTGTTTACAGGTTCGGCGTGCCGCACAACATCATCACCGACAATGGGTCGAACTTCATCTCCAAGGAATTCCAGGAATTCTACGAAGACCTCGGAATCAACATCACATACACCTCCGTGGCGCACCCATGAACAAACGGGCAGGTCGAAAAGGCCAACGGCCTCGTCGACGGCGGCATCAAGAAGCGCCTAATTAGCCCACTCCAGCGACTCGCAGGAGCCTGGACGCAAGAGCTGCCCTCCGTACTTTGGAGCTTGCGCACGACGCCAAACAGCTTAACTGGCTACACGCCCTTCTTCATGGTGCCCGGAGCCGAAGCCGTGCTGCATGCGGAGGTACGCCACAAGGCCCCACAGGTCATTGCCTACAGCGAAGCCGAATCGACGGCCGCACTCGAAGACGGTGTCGACACACTCGACGAGGCACGCGACATAGCCACAGCTCGATCAGCGGTCTATCAAGAGAGCCTCCACAACTACCACAGCCGTCGGCTGCGCCCAAGATCCTTCGTCGAAGGAGACCTAGTCTTGCAACTCAATCAAGAGCGACCGAAGAAGCTCGAGTCGCCCTGGGAAGGACCCTACATCGTCACTGAAGTCATCCCAGGTGGCGCATATCGCCTCAAACATGTGGATTCTGGAGTCGCATACTCCAACCCATGGAACGTCACAAAACTGCGACGCTTCTACCCCTAGCTACCCCCTCTTTTACTTACAATAAGGCTATTCAACCAAGGCTACTCAGCCGAACAATGCACCTCCTCTTTACGATATGAATAAAGCTAAGTGTCTCGCCCCAAATTTTTCGTCTATTATTCGCATTTTCCTCATGTTACAACACACTCGGGGGATCCCCTCACCTCACGACTTCGTCGACTGAGGATAACGCGAGTACACCTGAGTAGCTGACCACGTCAGGCTAACGAAAAGGGCACGCATACAAACAAAGCACCACGTGCTAACAACAAAAAACCTTTACTGCAAAGTGGGTAACACGCCCAGTCGAATAAATACAAATTTTACATCTATCTTTTTACAGGTCCTACCTATCCTGAAGAATCACCTGCGCACGCTGCTCAAAGAGATCTACAATTTGTTCGGCATACTGCCTTACAGCCGCACAATGTGGACGCATATCCCACACACAACCATCTGACCGAAGAGGCGGTCCAGCTGCCACAGCAGCAAGATCCACATCAGGATGATGTAGCCGCACAAGGAAAAGCGTGGCCTTCACCCCTGCAACCAGCTGATGCCGCACCAGCTCCCTAACATGATGCACATCTCGAAACTTCGCCAGCAGGCCCCAGAGAGTCGATGGCACCTCATCCAAGAGAAACATCACGTGCAGAATAGACGCCAACAAAGTCTTCGCTTGCCGCAGCACCCGCGACACCCGGTGAACACGATCCTGCACAGTTGCAAGGACCATGGCACAATCGCGGTCCATCCAGAAAAAACCGCCGGCCTCCTTGTCCTGCTGGGTTAGGCAATTGATCTGAACAACAACACACTCCTTTTCCTCCTTAGGAACAAGGTTAGCACCTGCAACACCTACAAAGTAAGATGACAGGCCAACAGGCGCATCCAAAAATTAAGCAGCAGCTCAAAAACTCACATTGAAGTTGTTCGGCCAGACGATGCAACTCCCCCATCAAATACTCCTCTCTGGCAGCACCCCGCTCCGCCTTCGACTTCCAAACATCGGTGTGGCCGCGCACTCCAAGCAATTCTTTCTCAAGACTACGGATGCGGTCACGAAGAAACACAAGCTGTGACGTACTGTAGCATCCCAGTTGTCTAACACCTGTAATGTTACTTGTTATAATAATAAAAAGGGCCACTTCCAACATATAATTGTTGCATCATTATCATATCATGCTCATGTCATCATGTCACCTTGCATTTGAGCATCATATAAAACCTATTCTTGTTTGCTTCTTATCTCATGTGCACTATTAATTGTGTTTGCCTCTTGATATTGTATTTGGCTCTTGATATATTGTTAAATGCCCAAGTTGAGTTGGGGGCATATCTCTTCTAAACTCCACCACCTTTCTTTCACCACCTTATAATTCCACCATCCAATTAATATGAGCTTGGCATTTTAATTGAGTTTACCTCTAGATCATGTTGGTTGGTTGGATTCCACCCATAATCTTTTGCTTGGCCTTTGCCCACCTTTTGGGAATGCAAGGAATAATGCCACATGAATTAATGTTGTTTTCACAATATAACTACATGGCAAATATTGTTGCATGGGCCATGCAAGTGCCACCTTTTCTTGGCTTTGGGAATGTTTTGGCTTTGCTTGCATGGATCATCTCTCCTTTGTTTAAATCTTGTTTTGCCTTGTAGCTTTCTTCACCATATCATCTATCTCTCTATCCCCTAGCTAAACCTCTATCCCCATGCTCCATGCACCCATGTGCTCATGTGGCATGCACAAACCTAAACCCCACCTTCCTCTCTCCACCTCTTTTCTTTTGATCTTGCTTGGTCTTTAATTGGAGCATGCATGAATCAAAAACCCCATCACATCTCTCTCTCTCTCTCTCTCTCTCTCTCTCTCTCTCTTTCTTTTTCTTGTCTTGATCTTGTGTGTGCTTGTCTATAGCATTCTTGATCTTGTCAAGTACCACTCCATCTTTCCATACCCCTCTAAGCAAAAACCCTAAACCTACCCCATGCCCATAACCATCCTAGCTAAAAACCTACACCACACCCATTCTAATCTCAACCCAAAGTACCCCCTCTCCCTCTCCTCTCTAGCTAACCACCCCTAACCTATCTAGCATGTTCACATGGTCACCATGCCCTAGCTACAACCTAAACCCAACCCGAGCCGTACCCCCTCTCCCTCTCCTCTCTAGCTAAACACCCCTAACCTATCTAGCATGTTCACATGGTCACCATGCCCTAGCTACAACCTAAACCCAACCCGAGCCATACCCCCTCTACTTCCTACCCTAGCTCCCACCCTAGCCGAGGCTACCACCACCCCCAACCCGAGCTCCTTCCTCCCTCTTTTCTCCTGCTGGAAGCCACCAGCACCTGCCTGCCTCCTTGGCCTCGCCCCTGGACCCACAGTAGCCACCACTGCTGCTGGCGTCTGAAAGCACGTGAGGAAGGTGGAGAAAAAGGTGGCCAGGCCACCCTCTTGACTACCCCACACGGCAACCACGGCGCCCTCACCCCCTCTGGCCTTATCTACCCCTCTCTCAGCCCTCTGCCTCGCCAGATCTCCCCCAGGCCGTCCCCTCCCTCTCTGGCTACCCCTACCACCACCTTCCCCGTCACAGGCCACCGTCGGGGTCCACATCCAGGAGGCGAGCTTGTTGCATGGTGTCGAGGAAGCTCACTGCGTCTCCGCGCCACCCTGCGCTCAGCCGAGAGGAGGAGGCCAGTCCCTGCACCCGACACGTCCGGCGCTAACCCTAGCTCACTTGCACCTCGCCCATGCCGGTCCGCTGCTCCTCGGCGATCAGGGACCGTCAGCCTTCCGGTGAGTCCCCGAACCTCCCTGACACCTCCGTCCTCGCCGTAGATCACCGTGCTCGCCGGACCTAGCGTCGAGCGCTCTCGGTGCGTCGCGTGCGCGTGCGTCCTCCGCGTCGCCGCGTCGCGGAGCGCCTCACCTAGCCACCTTGCTCCCTCCTAGCAACCTCCCCGAGCCAGCCGTACTGGCTAGCCCCACCCGCGCGCACGGCCGCGACCCGCGTTCGAGCCCGCTCTGCGCTGCGCGCGCGAGTTTCCGTCAGGTCGCGGCGACGAAGATCCACAGTGACGCCCCCTTTGTTTTTTTTGCAGAAAACCCCCTGATCTTTTAATCCCTCAACCCGCATCCTTCTGGTCTACACCTCGCCTCATGGCGTTTTGCGAAAGGCTCACGGGCTTTATCGCCCTCAACCCAGCCCTCGGATCGCCCGTGTCGCGTCTTATTGAGTAATGGCGTGTCGTGGCCATTGTAGCCGGCCCGCTGTCTGCGTCGGTAGCTAGGACCGCCCAGGTGGAAAAATGCTTGTGCGGCGATCCAACCCGATGACCCCACTCGACAATCGGCTGCGGCTAGGATAGTCTGAGTAGTAAAACGTTTAGTGTTTTCAGTTTAAATTCAATTTTCAAATTTAGTTGTCAATTCCAATTCAAATATATCTCAGATTTAAATAACTTTTCAAGTAGTAATCCAACTAATATAAACAATATATGTTTCTGAACCAGAAAAATGCAAGGATCTCAAATATGACATTCAAATTGCCTTTTGCACATTTAAAATTCCAAGTTTAATTAAATTACACCAATTGCCACTAGAACTTAAATAATTAATAACTTTTGTTTTATAATTCCAAATCTAGCAAATGATATTTCTAAAATGATCAGCTCGACGTGACCTTTCCGTTTATGCTATCCATGACTTCAATTGCAGCATGCATCATATAAAAATATAGGGTACAGCAAATGTTATGACAATAAAATGTGAACCAAAACTCCATTAAAAATGTTATTACTTGTCTTCCACACCTCACCATGCCATGCTACCTTATTGCCATGTAAATTGTGCATCATTCATCATGGCATGATTGTTTGTAGCATCTTATTCATATGCTTGTGCTCTATATTCATGTTGGCCTTGTTTGTTTGGTTTTCTCGGATGAACCTTGGCGGGGGTTATATCAAGAGAACCGGAGCACTACCAGATCCGTCCCTCGCTTCAAGCGAGTTGTCGGCAAGCACTTCCACATGCTTGCATACATACTGATACCTATTGCCTCTATCTTGTTCTTTCATCATTGAGTCGCGATTGCATTAAATTGAATCCCAAGTATGCATAGCCTTTACTTTTAAACCCCAAGCTTGTTCCTCCATCCCATGAGCCATTACTATAGGAGTTGTTTGAGCCATGCGTCGTAGAACAACATGTGTAGGGTTTGTGAGTGTCGATGTATAACAAGGTACCTAAACAACTTAACTTTGAGTAGTGATGGGATAACTAATGAAAGTGGCACGGTGAGCAACATCTGCTATTTGGTTTTCCTGCTCACTTGTGTCCGTAAGGCCCAAGTACTTGATTCCTGTTCCTTGATTTATCGCGCTATCCACATCCGGGAGGTATATGGGACCCCAGGCGAGCTTGATTCATCTTATTTCTTGGGGTTTGAGGTTTTATTTACTATCTGTACTTATGCCATGCTACTCTTGTTTAATTAAATTGTGCGAGATAGCACCTTTGTCTTGTTTAGGATCGGGACACGATTCGCGGTGTCGACAAGCCCAGTTTGGGTTCCCGATCGTTCTGACCGTATACCCAAACCTTGAGTCCGTCTCGCTTGCTCACTTTGTTCTTGGTCTACTTTAAGGGTGGCCCCGAAATATTTCTGCATCCGTGATGGTTCATCGTGAAAGCCTCGTTGGGTTTTGATTTGGTTTTTCCAGGGTTGATCGGCGTGTGTTGCTATTGGTGCACCCGGCGGGTAAAACTTTACGAAAGCCGTGTCCATGGATATGGGCGACTTGGAGCACAGTTTCTCGATCATAGACAAGCATAACTAAAGTACCGCTTTAATCGACTAAGTAATTTGACTAGTAAATAGTGCGACACTCATGGAATGGTTAATAAAATTGCCAGCGGATGGGGTTGTTCGTCCGCTTCCTCGTTGGTAGCGAGGAGGAGGATGGATCGATGAGATTACCATTATAACTGTTGTTCTTAATTCACGGACATCCGTCTATCATTGGTTAGGCGGATGGTTAGCGTTATCTAGAACTGCTAGGGTTTATCTTTATGCAATTGCATCACCCGGGTTGTGTCCCCTTTAGAGGCATTAAGACTTCTTGAGTACCCTTAGGGTCTCACACGATAAATTATTGGTTCGGATGAGCGGTACCCCGAGACGGATCTTTGGGTGGAAGAAGCGAAGATGTGGGCAACGATCGTTCGGTAGAGATTCCGGAGGAGCAGGATCCGTGAGACCTGTAGTTGGGATGTGCTTATTTCTATGGCATCTTATGCCGATTTGCTTCTTATCCGTACTCGGATCTTGTTTGCCGCTTGCATGATACTCGATGTGTGTTGTATGAGGAAGTATCCTAAAATATTAGATCTATCTAGGTCATTTGAATCTTCTTGTATGGCGTTGCTATATTTCCTTTCTTTCTAGATGGTATGGCTCTGACGTACTCTTGTATGGTGTCTTGCATACATACCCACTTGTGTATGTAGTTGATCCCTTCGCCTGCCGATTACGCCGCCCGTACAGGTCCCGTTGAGAGGGTAGTGGTTGGGACGTCCGAAAGGACTACCAGTGAGTGGCTTTTGGGGCCCCACCGTACTATTTCAACCACTACCACTCATCCAGGCTTGTATCTAGGAGCGTAATTCACCGAGGTAGTTACACGCACCATCCAAGGATGGCCGCAGCTGCGGCGCGGGCAAAGTGCTAACGGGAGCATCACCCGAAGGTCCCTAGAGGAAAGGAAGGCAAGAATATGAATAAATACACGAATAAGCAAACAGCTTGGAGACTCATTATATACAGCAAAAGCCACTGCGTGGCACAAGGAGTGTTCATAGATACATCAGACCAAAAGAAACAAAAGCTATCCTACAACTACAAGGCCTAAGAAGCTGCATCCTGAGTAGCCTCGGAGCTAGACTGCCTGCTCTTGGCCTCCCCCTGCTGCCTCGCCGCGTACTCCGCCAGCAAGTTAATCAACTTCGGGCCATACCATTTATAACGGGCAGCGTAGAGGGCAAAGGCTACCTCGGATCCGTCAGCAGCTGTCGGCATCTGGGAGGTGACCTGATGAAGATCAAGCTCCGCTCCAGACGCCAGGGCCATCGCCAGCCCCACGGATGCACCGATGCCTTTTTGCTTGCGCTTGTACGCCGTGGCGCCCGGCGCATCCGCCAACGCAGTCGACATCCTCGAGGGGACGCCTTGAAACGAGCTCTTATAGAAGCGCCCAAGAGCCTCCTTGGCCTTGGCGAAGCGATGACCGCGATCTTGCAGCGGTCTTGACCGCGATGGCATCATCTAGAGCACTTTCGTGTTCCAGAGCACCGCGGACAAACTCGATGCCTACGGCATCTAAACGAACGGAAGAAGCGATGTGAAAACCAAGTACCAAAATAAAGAAAAGGAAGCCGAAAAAAACAGGCGAAACCACTCACCCGAAATAGCCTTGGCAGTAGCCATCAGCTTGCCGGCTACCTCCTTCTCACGCGAAGCCGCAACAGTGGTGAGTTGCTCCTCGCGGTCGGTAGCCACCTGCTGCAGGCGCTCCTTGTCCACAGCTGCGTCGGCTAGCTCCCGCTCGAGGCGCTCCTGCGCACCAACGGCGTCCTCGGCTTTCTTCTCTGCTCGCCCAAGGCTCTTTTTGAGAGCATCAAGCTCGCGGAGGGTGGTATTGTTGTCATCTGCAAGCAACAGAACAATCATCAGATCGAAGGGAAAGGAAGCAGCAGAAAATGAAAAAGACCTATTCATGAATGTACCCTGAAGCCGCTTGAAGCTGGCCTCCAACACGAGGTGCTGCTGCACCAATTAGTTGGCGCCTTGCACAAAAGGCTGCGAAGAAGACGCAACTTGTTAGGAAAAAGGCTCGGGGGCTACGCCCAAGAAAATGAGCAAAGCAAATCACGCATATGAAAATGCTCGGGGGCTCCCCTCGAGCTACGTGCAAAAAATAGCATGATCAACAGATCATCTGACAGATGCTTGGGGGCTTCCCCGAGGAACAAAACAAAAATATTAGCAGATCATCCGAAAAAATGCTCGGGGGCTCCCCTCGCGGCAAGAATGAAAATCTTACGTGGTCAGACGGCGACTCCGAAGGTTCGCCTATAGTCTGCTGGGGGACAACCACCCGAGCCTCCTGCGGAGAAGGGTTCAGAGGAACACCCTCAGAGGTGGCCACCGTCTGAGGAGGAGGAGGAGCAACCTTTGACTCCCCCATCATCTCCCGAGCGACATCGCTGAAGGAGCCATCGGAAGAGTGGCTAAAAAAAGAAAATCAGACAAGCACAAGCACAAAGACAAAAAGAGGCAAAGCAACAGCAGATTCTTACGAGTCGAAATCGCTCAAGTCAAAGACAGGAGGGGCCCTCCTGCCTTTCTTTTCCTCCTTCTTCTCTTCTTTCTTCTCTTCCTTCTTCCGCTTCGCCGGCGGCTGCGGCGCCATAGCTCGCACGGGAACGGCCGGAATCGGAGAGGAAGAGCCACCATGACCCCCACTGTGACGCTCAAGGCATAATGGGTTCCTAGGCATCGGCAGAGTTGAAGCATCCGACGACTCGCTCGAGCTCCGCGTTTGCTTTCAAGTCTTCTCCTCACTAGACTCAAAAGTTTCTTCCACTGGCGATCGTGCCGAGGGAAGCTCAGACACGAAATCCACTACCTCATTGTCCGGCGCATCCATAAACAGTTCGGGTAGTGGAGGCGACATGACCGGTACCTTGAACTCCTGCGCAAAAGAAGCAAACTTTCAGAACACAACCAAGTACAAGAATAACACAGTCAAAAAAAGTGCTACGCACACGCCCTGGATCTACACCTGTGGAATCGGATGAGAGGCGACGAATGGAGGAGTCAGCGACTTCCCCGGGAGATCCTCTCCAGCCTTGTACTTTAGCAGCGGCCGAAGAATCCTGTCAAGATCCCCCTGGAGAACTCTTCAGCCAAAACCCTAGTCGGATCGTGGCGACCAGAATAAAGGAACATCGGGTGCGCCCTAGCCTGGAGCGGCTGCACCCGATGTTTGATGAAGGTCCGGATGATATACACACTGTTCACCTCCTTATCCGGAATCAACTGAAGATCCTCCACCCGACGATAGAGCCCCTCTATCTCCGCCACCTCGCCATCCAAGATGTGGTTCTTCCAGGACCTCTTCGGTTCGATTTTCTGGGAGGGGTAAAAAGGAGCAAGACCAAAGTTCTGCCCGGTCACTGTGGAGTCGCGGATGTAAAACCATCGCCTCCGCCAGTATTGGACAAACTCAGACATAGAAAAGGAGAAGAAGAGAAAGTTGGATCTAAGGGAAATGATGCAGCCGCCGATGGGATATACCCCATCGGAACCAGATTGCCTCTTCACGGAATAGAGATTCCGGAAGAGGCCAAAGTGCGACTCGATACCGAGCCAGCACTCACACAATGTGATGAAGCAGGCGACATGAAGAAGAGAGTTCAGGAAAAGATGATGAATATGGATGCCGTAAAGAAAAAGCAACCCACGGAGGAAATTGTGGATCGGGAAAGAAAGGCCCCGAAGGACAAAAGTGATGAACATGACCCGAAACCCAGCGTGAGGATGGGGAATTAACTCATCGTCGGGAACTCTGAAGGCCTCCCTATCCTGTGGGATCAGACCCCGCTCATGCAGCTTGCGGAGGTCACCCTCGCGGGTCTCCGATCGCCGCCAGCCACCATCGGTGACGCGAGTGGCGGTGGAACCCTTCTTGCCGCCGGCGGCAGCACTAGTACCAACTGCGGTAGAGGTCTTCTTGGACTTCCCCATCGTAGTGTGGTGGCGACGACGACGAGCACGCAAAAACAAATGCGCAAAGGTTCAAAGAAATTCCAGCGCCCAACAAGGAAAACTCAAGAAGATGGAAGCAGTGAAAGAGGAATGGCTACGGTGAAAACAAACTAACTTTTCCCCAATGATTATAAGGACGAAGACAATGCATGACGACAGTTCATCGGGAATACCTAGAGCCAACATCAAGATCTGACCGTCCACGTGTCAGCACAGCAGCGAACCGTCACTAACACGCCGTCCACTACGCACGGAAATCAAGGCGACGCCGTAATTATCTAAACGCCGCGCGTGACCAGTCAACTCAAAGTCAGAAGGTAGGACCCATGTTCGTCCAGTCACGTCATCTCTGGCGCTACAGACGCTTGAGGTCACCGATCGTCAGCACTGACGTTATCAAAGCTATACTAGCAACGGTTACAATTCTTCGGCTACACAGCTAAAAGTACTCACTCGAATCTACGATTCGACTAACTACTCGGGGGCTACTCCTATCAGGAGCGCTGGCCGCGCACCCTAAAGACTATTCTTCGAGTCCTACGTCGAGTCTACAACTCCACTATGGACTCGGGGGCTACTCCCATAGGGAGGATGGATTCAATCATCTGAAAAATTTGTGTCCTACGGACCTAAAAGTCAACACAAACTGAACTAAAGTCTCTGCTCGAGTCTACGACTCGAACAGACACTCGGGGGCTACTCCCATATGGAGCGCTGGCCGTGCACCCTATGAATCTTTGACTGCGATCCTGCGGATCAGTGTGCAAAAAAAATTTCGGCAACTCTGCCCCAATTAACGCTAAGTGAGCAACGTCCTTCTTGGCCACCCGAAACACCTCCACGGTGATGAACATTCGGATGCTGCATCTGCGAAGCAAAGATAAGACCTACAGATATCATTTGATAGCCTGGCAACGCACACGACTGCGCTCTGCTAGTGAAAATCCGTGCCAGCAGGCGCGATGAAAAAACCCGACGGACGCGTTGGGTACCTCATTTAAAATCTACTGGAATTCCACTACTGTAAGTCCTCCTCGGCCTGAGTCGAATTATTCCAGCATATGTTCCGGGTTCGAGTCGAGGGACTCGAATCTGAAGAAGATCGTGTTAATTTGTCCTAAGACAATTAACTGTCAACACCCGGATTTTTTTCAATCCTAGATGCCTGTTATGCCATACATCGCAATTCCAGGATTACCATTTTTGCGAGACATAACAGAATTGGATACCATAGTATTTCATCCATTACAAACGATACATAAGTTCTTACACGAATAGGGATCTCATGATCCAGTTCTTAATACAACATCAAGTAGCGGAATACGTAATAATAACGGTAGCGTAGGCGAAGCTCCATCTTCGGGGTCACAGGCAATGCTGACGATGGGAGATGATCCTAGTTGTCGTAACCTTCTTGGGGTCCATCTTCCAGGTACTCCTCTTCATAGTCTGGCCATGGGAATAGCCAGGGACAAAGCCATGAGTACTCTTTAAGTACTCGCAAACTAATACTAACAAACAAAGGGGTTTTTTGGATAATAGGACACTAGGCTCTAGGGTTGTTTTGCAAAAAGCCAGGTTTATCTCTACTAAGTTCCAAAGCTAGTCACAATTTTATAACTCCTAAGTGGGATCTTGAAATTCAGGTCACAACTCTGTTGTGGTCAAGTCAAAGTCTCAATTCATTTCAGAAGTCATTTTGAAAAGTCAAACGGGTGAACACGATGGCCATCCAATCTGTCCATAATCATGACGCGGCTATTCGAATAGTTTGACACTCTGCAGAGATTGTACACTTTCACCACAACATTCGATACATCCGTCAGGAACAAATCCTGAATTCACCATACTCAGTATGCGGATAATCAATCCTAACCTTTTAATTACACGCCCTAGTATAAGCAGCTCTCCTGTGAGTTTGGCCTCCCAACCATGACCATTGTCATCTTGGGTACTGCATAGGTGGACAATCTTCACAAGGTAGCCTCAGCTCAGACCTTGGCCGTGAGGGAGCAAATACTAAGATATATAAGTTTCCAGTCAAGCCCTACCCAATATTCGGGTATTGTGGTTGTACGCTAAAATTGGAATGGTATCGCATCCAGACAACCATCAGTTTTATATAGGGCTAAGGCTCATGCCTCAACTTTTTTATCACCAGAATCATCAAGTGCTTGGAAACACATGTCCAAAACATTTCAATAGAATGATCCATCATTCCAAGGTTTTCATAACCATTTTTCCACCAAGTATTCCCATCTAAAAGTTGATCAAGTTTTATGCTTAGCACTAGCATCTACATGTGGGGGTAGTACTAATGAGGGGTGGTAACTAGTGGAGTTTCACTAAGTCCAATCTCATATCTTAGGCTGATATCAAGGTTTCTAGCTTAGGCCAAATTCTATGCTCTTTATGCAACCTTCAGCACAACTGTCTAGTATCTACCAAACTCTTAGGTAGACTCTAAGTAAGCTTTGATAAAGAAAATAAAGTGAGAAGCTTGCCATAAAACTAGGATTTGGTTTATCAAGTGGGCATGATCTCATATGCTTAAGGCATATAGTAGTCATATCACAAGTATGGGTTTGTGGCAATAGTAGGGTAGCTTGCAAGGGTTAGCTTGCATAGGTCAACTTGATTAGTAAGGATTGCATCAATGTAAATATAAGCTTGCCTTGTGCAGAGTAGTGGTTGAAGTTCTCCTCGGCTTCTTCTTCGTAGTATCCTCCTTCCTCCTCGTAGCCTTGGTCGGTACTAGCGTCTATGAATAAATACGAGGTACATAATCACCAAACAATACTTAACTAATTGCAATCATCACACACATGGGTCCTATAGATGATCTAGCATCATCTCTAACATTACAAGGTTAAAGCTTGGTTTAAATCTTTTTATTTTTACAAAAGTAATTTCTACTCATTGAAAAACTACTTAAGATTTAATATTCTCCAAACTAAACATGGGATCATGTTGACACATGTCATCACCACATATTGTAGTCCATGGGAATGTGATTTAAAGTGGTGTCACAATTTAATAAGGTTTTACCCCTTTATTTTAATTAATTAAAGTGGCTAGAAATGCTTATGAAGCATTCTTTTATTACTTGAACATTATTTCTGCAAGTAAACCTATATATTTTTTTATACTCTTAAAGGTATGGTTAAATGTGATTTTTGAGAGTTGGAATCAACTCAAAAGCTTTTATGGTTTAAATTTGAAAAATATTTGAATGCAGAAAAGCTTCTGCCTTGTTATTTTTACTATGGGTGATCTACATATCCAAATGACTTGAATCCAACGGGCTTGGATTAAGCATTCACAGAACTTTCCAACAAAATTGGTTTCATTCAAATTGGTGCAATGAATCGATCTGGGTTGATTTTTGAAGTTGGGTGCTGAAGTGTGTTTGAAATTAAAAAGAAAAAGGTTTAATTTGAATTCTTTGGGCTCTTGCGGAAATTCTAACGGGCCTGCTAAGCGCGATGCTCCATGAACTTAAGTGGGTGTCCCCACTGTCGGTGACACGGGCTGGGAAGCGGTATGGGGCAACGTGGATCGTTCGATCTAGTTCTAATCCAACGGCTGTGGGTCATCGTCGACGCGAGACAACTCCGGCGAGAACGAAACCTAGCGCGGCCAGCGAGGGGTGCTGGGGGCTCACTGGGGTACTGGCGAGGGTCGGCGAGGCGGGCGAACGACGAAGTCGTCGACGGCGAACCTCCTGGTACAGGTGGCTTCTCCTGGTGCGGCTCCAATCGCTGGCTCCTTTCTTCTCCAGAGGCGGCGGGCTCCAGTGAAATTCCGGCGAGGTGGTGCTCGCTTTGCTCTGAGAATGGTGTGGCACGATCAGTGGGGAGAGGGGAGTGAGATGGTGTGAAGAAATCGTGTGGGGGTGGACTCTATTTATAGTCGAGCGAGGGAACCATCAGGGCGCACGGTGAGCTCGTCAGGGGCGACGTTACAGGCGGCTAATGGCATGGGCAAGGGTAGGGGACAGTGCTGTGTCTCCTGGAGATGCTCCACGACATGGTCGCGAGGCATGTGGCGGTGTGGTTTGGTTTGGAACGGCCGGTGCTCTGCGCGACAGAGGCGGCATCTTCGACGGCGGGCGGTGGCTGTATGGCACGGGGCGGCAAACGGGGATGTCTGGCGGTCTCCTGGGTCGGTGGTGATCGTGTATGCACGCGGTGAGGGCGGCGCGCGGTCTGTGGATGCTGGTCGAGGGTGGCGCTCGCGCATGCCAGCATGGTCTGGCGTGTCTTGTGCGCGTGGTCCAGGGCTTGGCAACGCTTGCGGCTGGGCAGGGAGTGGCGGTGGACGGTGGGCTGCCTCCCAGACAAGGTTGGCACGGCTAGTTCTTCCTCTAGCCTGCTGTCCACACCGGGGTGACATGGGGGTGCTCGGCTGTTCACCATTAATGGCAATGGCAAGCTCACAGGGGTGCTAGTGTTGGGCTAATCTTTCTAGATGATCTACTGAGTTGTGTGTGAGCTAACTAGGGAACAAGTTAGGCAAGAATCACTGCACACTATAGTGTTTGATGTTTTGTTTGATTTGTGTCTGCAACCTGTTTGATGAAATGGCCGCATGAAATCAAGTTTTGAATTTTGAAATGAATTTTGGTGGGTTTGCTAGATTGGTGCTGGTGAGTCTGCAGATGCTTGGGTTTCAAAAGTTGAGCTTGTTTGAGTGGGTTTTGGAAAAGTGGGATCTTCCCATATGAAGAAGATTCAATTTTGAATTGTCATTTAAACCATGCATTTGAAAGTTTCTGGATGATCACAAAGTGGGCCTTGATACCTTGTTATGAGTACATTCAAGGGGTGCAAAGATCCAGAAAAGTTTATATTTGGTTTTGAAAGTTTGAGACAGCCAAAGTAAGCATGGGAGTTAAATTAGTCAAAATGACCATTCACTTAATATATTTGTTTTGATTTACTTGTCTTTAGGAAAAGTGTGGGAAATGTTTTAGATGATGTTCTTTTCACCTAAGAAACATTTTACAAGCAATGGATCACACAAACAAGGTGGTTTTTAATGAAATTCAAAATCCATGCATACACATATACATGCATTCATGAGTTTATTTAGAAAAGTTTTTGTTAACCCTAATCTTGATGATTAGTGTTTGTTGATCTAAGTTTGGTATTTTTGGGATGTTACATTAACTGACCCTGATCTATCGGGAGAGTCAGGCACACGCATCAACAATCCCTACACACTCAAATTATTCTCTAAACGAACAAAGATAGCTGCACCCGAAAGATTGAAGAGTCCTCAGCCGAATTTATGATTAAAATGAACACTCGGGGGCTACTGACATGTTTATACCCTGCGAGTACACGACCTTATCATACCTAGTCCAGCCCAAGGAAGGCCCATGAGAAACATGCTGTAGAGGTCCCAACCTAATAAGGTTGATCCCTGCTGTGTTTTACAATGCTAGTCCCTGGATCAATAGCTAGCATCCACAGTTAAGATGTAATATCAAGAAACAAAGGTCATAATATAACTTTATAACCAGGAATAACATAAGTTTATTACATCAATCATAGCTCATTTGGCTATTACATTACATTGCAGCGGAATAATTATAATCATGGGGTCCTTCATCTTCAAAGTGCCACAGGCAGATGTTGGTTGTAGACTTTGTAATCCTAATCAAACAATCTTCACTAAAATCAATCAAACCTGCAACATACAAGTTACATCCATAAAGGGTCAATACATTTGAATTGTATTGGCAAGTGATACTATGGTAATATAGTGGAGTCTATCATCTATATGCATTTGGCTAAGTGGAGTTGAGGCTTGCATTGCTCAAAATAGATTTTTCTTATCATTTTGAAAATACTAAGTTTTTGCTTGACAAAATCATTTCCTCAATCAAAGATTTCAAGATCCTTGTACCAAGCCATCTCTCCATCAATGGTTGAAGAATTCAAACAACCCTTGTTCAAACCACAAGTTTTTAATTTAGAAATTGGAATGATGAGATTCTTGATTGCTTCCATGTATTGATGCTCAAATTGTCCTTTACCAGGGACATGGCTAAGTACTTAGATTTTACACTCTGCAGAGGTGGTGCACTTTACCCACCAGACTTGGTTTCCCAAGACAAAATCTTTCAGAAGCCTTCCCTTAGACCAAAATGGACGCGTTCCAACCTATCAAACACTACCACCCACTGTCCATTTGGCTAAGTTCTTGCAACCTATATGATCATGGCAGAGCCCATATTGCCAAGTGGTTGCAGTTGAAGCTTCTCAACATTTGACATCTCAAATCCCTTTGTTTCCTGGGTGGCCATCCACAAGTGAGATACACAAGGTTCCTGGCCTTGTGTAACCACTCAACATAACCCAATCCTTCCATTCCACCCAGGTGATTTATTAACTTAGTTGTTTTATTAAACAAAAAACATAAGTCTTCAGACTTAGAATATTTTTCCATAGTGTGAATATGTTTTCCACCCATGTTTTCTATTATCTAGGCTAAGCCTGATAGTAGTAGGAATCTTTAACTTAGGAAAATCCTACTAAGGATTCATCTACTAGGTTACCTATAGCAAGGTTTATACCTAGCAAAATCCATGCAAGTTTTACTTAGCAAAATCACTAATGCATAGTGAAAGTAATGGGACAAAAAGTATGAAGCATCACTTGCCTTTTTGGAAGGAAATGGTAGTTCACTCCTTGATCTTGCTAGTCTCACACTTCACTACAAGTCAAACAAGCAAACACAAATTCAATTCACATTCCAACCAAAGTCAAACAAACAATTCTTCACACACACAAAGTAATGGAATCTAAGTCATGCATGGGAGCATGCACAAGATAGTTTTAATTTGCAAAGGGGATCTCTATGGGTTTCTAAACTTTGTAAGATACAATTTGGTCATTTACCAAAGTGGAAAAGTCATTAGCAAGAGGGTTTTGTCTAAAAACTAATTTTTTATTCTATTTATCATTTCATGTGGTGAAAAATGTTTTTATTAAGGCAAAATTCTTAAGTTGTTCACCAAATGAGTTGCTATTGCAAAACTTGGTGTTTTTGGGTCAGTAGGTTTGGTACAAACTATTTTCTCAAAGTTTCTTTTCCATAAATATTTTTATAACAAAATCAACAATTTTATTTGGCTAGAAATGGACTAAACTAATTAATCCATTCCAAACTTTTCCAAATTTATTTTCCAAACCATGGGTTGGTTCCTAGGGTCAGTAAGGTCATAACAAACCAATTTGCAAAGGTTTTATCCTTAAATTCAATTTTAAACAATTTTTATACTCTAAACAAGCATACAAATGAATCTGTAAATTCAAACAAGATAACAGCTACTATTTGCCAAATTAAGGGCATGGTTGGCTAGGGCTTGTTCTCCTGAATTCATTGATATAAAATTTGTCAAATTTGGACGTGGTTTGAAAGTTACAGGGGTTTGAAGTTTGCAATTCAATCGATTTCAAATTCAGTTTTAAAATGCACCGCCACGCGTCATATTCTAATTGGCCGAAAACGGTTCGTGTGGATCGACTACTGGGGTGCGTTGGATCTAACTGGAACGTGCGGCACTGATGGATGCATACCCCTTCGTTAAGTGGTTCTATTATGTCCATCTGATCGACATCGGACGGCTGCTGTTGCCTGGCCAAGGACTGGCGGCGCTAGGTTGACGGCGAGCGGCGGAGCGACCATTAAGGCGGCTGGCGTCAGAAGCGAGGAGCAAGGCTTACCAGGCTCGCAGAGACCTGCTAATGCTCGAGGTGGGTCGTCTACTCGAGGGGCAAGGGGTTGCTAATTGCTCGTCGGAGAAGTCGGGCGGTGCTCTCGAGTTGTCGTTGGCGACGTTTGGGACCACGCTAAGACAAAATAGAGGCATGGTTAGGTGCGTACGAGGATCGTGAGGAAGGGAGCGTCAACGGAATGGAGAGGGGAGGTCGGAGTTCACCTGGAATACTCGACGAAACAATGGCAGACGGCGGCGCACGCTCAGTGTTGTCGTTGCCGATGCTCAGGGCACCCGCGAGTGAGTGATTGACACAGAAGGATATGCCAGGAGATGGTGAGCGTGCTCGTGTGCTCAGGGAGGCGGAAGGGGGCGTGTGCTAGCCGTATTCGTCGGTGGAAGCTCGTCGGAGACAAAGCTGTTCGAGGACGAATCGCGATGGCCTGGAGGCGTGCTCGGGGAAGAAGTCTGAGGGGAACGAGAGAGGAGAGGGTGACGATTTAACCTGCGTGGTCAGAGGGCTAATTCAATGCGTGTTTAAGGAGAATTACGCCGGAGTTATTCTGTCTGCAACGGCCGGGCGACGGGGTGGGTGTGGTCTGCGGGTGGGGAAGAAGAACAGGGGGTGTGGGGGTCCAGCGTCAGTGAGAAAAGAAGAGGGAGGATGGGTCCACCGGTCATTGACTCTATGGGCTGTTTCGGCGGTGAGAAAAGTAACTCTTAGGGGAAGGGAGAGCTGGGCTAGGTGGGCTTCCTGGGCTTGATGGGCTGGCTTGTCTTTTCCTATTTTTTTTCCTGTCTGCTTTGTTTTTTTCTATTTTCCACTTACTGATTTGGATTTCAAACAACAATTCAATCAATCCAAATAAATTCATACAAACACCACATTTCCCAACTTTTGAAATTGATTCTGTCCAGTAACAAATACCAAAATTCTAAAATAAAATAATATTTTAATTCATTTTAGGATCCATTCATTAATTAAATAAAATTTACCTTTAGTTATTTATTTAAATAGGGTTTGATTTATTTGATAAAATCACCATTTTTAAATCAAAATATTTTCAGAGCAAATCAGTAGGTTTTGTTTGGGCAATATAGAATACTTGGAAATTTGTTTAAAACAAAATAACCCTTTATTTTAAAGTCCATTATTAATTAAATATAATAGACCTTCATTATTAAATCAAATAGGATTTGTTTTGTTGAGATATTTATTTTGAAATCTAAAATAAAGCCAAAACACTTTAGTAGGTCTTATTTGTGAATATAAAATACTTGGAAAACCTATTTTAAACAATTTAATAAGTCTTGATGTTTTAATTAAAATGGTAAAACCTTTCATAATAAAATTTGATATTAATTCCTTATTATTTTATTTTAAATAAACCTTTGTTATTTTTATTCAAAACTAAATGTTTTACTTCCCAAAGTTTGGTCAAGGTTTAATTTGGCTTTATTAAATAATCTTTATTTATAAATCCACCTTTTCTTTTGAAAACCAATCTTTTATTAAAGGATCCAATAATAGTAATTCCAAAACATTTTTAATTTCCTTTATTAAATGTTTATCTTTATGAACCCCTTTAGGATTTTATTTAATTCAAATGGGTTTGAAGTTCCAATTGAATTCAAAAAGTTTCTTCTGGCTCTGAAAATCAAACAAAGTTTTATTTTATTCATTTATTTTCACATTACAAGATTTGGAAAATCTTGGGATGTGACACATGCACCAACCCATGAAGACTTTCGGGTGGCCAGGGCCCATGACGCCTTCGGATCCTTGGAGAACAAGACTAGAGTAGATAGAATATTCAAAGGGGCAAGCCCTAAAACCTGTAACCAACTCGATATGTGCCTGGGACCTGCCTATCTCTATATAAAGGCTAGGAGGGCACGACGAGGAGGATACTTCATATACCACCGCATACACACCTTCACGCCAGATTGCATCTGCGCACCCCTGTACTTTTCGGTTCCGCCGTAATCAAGAGCAGACAAGCAGGAGTAGGGTTTTCCCTCCGGGGGCCTGAACCTAAGTAAACCTCGTGTCCCCGTGTTGCTTGTTTGCTAACCGTTCTGCGATCTCTAGCATCCCCATCTTCTCCAAAACCCAAGCTCATAACAATGGTTATTGACGAGATTAAACCTCGTCACTTTGCTAGCATGCTTCATGCGAGGTCCACAACACATGGGCTCTTTCGCTTCCTCAGAATCTACACTTGCATCACTTCCTTCTTCATCATAACTAGGCTCAAATGTGATTCCCTACTTGGGATAACCATAGAGAACCTTGGAGGTCGAGGTTTTTAATATGCGTCCCAAAAGTGTAGACGACAAGGAATCACGGGGTCCGAGTTGCGTGTAATATCGCGGAGGGGCTGTAGTAGCTTCGCCAATTGTCGGGAGGGGCCAAATGGGGGTGAATACAAATCTAACGACCAAACACAAATCCCACTGTTAGTTCAACTCTTCAATCCCCATCCTATCAGTATTCCCATTATCATTTGCGGTCATGGACTAGTTTACCCCTGCGAGGACTAGATCTTCTTCTATGCTATGCTCTTCTCCCCTATTATTCCCCTCCACATTGCCTTGCTTAGCTCCAGCTACTGGTCTTCAGATCGGAGCTCGTCGTTTCTCTCCTTGTGTTCCCACCATGGACAGTCAACCTCCCAAGCCCTTAACCGAAGCTCACTACTGTCGCCCTCGCCTCATTTTTCATAGTCGCCATGTCGGAGCTTCACATCCCTAGCCTAGCCTCTCGCCGCTGCCTAGATCTTATCACGCAGTGATACGGCCCAGATCACTATAGAGCTTCGTTGGGAAACCCCAAGAGGAAGGTATGATGAGCACATCAGTAAGTCTTCCCTCAGTATGAAACCAAGTTTATCGAACCAGTAGGAGGAAGGAAACGACCCCAAGGTGTTGCTAACAACTTGGAACCTACACAACACAAACTCAAGACTTTGCCCCAATGAACAATGAGGTTGTCAATCTCACCGGTTTGCTGAAAACAAAGGATTAAACGTATGGTCTGGAAGGTAATGGTTGCTTGCAGAAAGTAAACAGTAACAGTGGATGATGTAACAATGGTAAAGTTTGGACCGGGTCCACAGTTCACTAGAGGTGTTCTCCTTAAGATAAATAACATAACATGCTGGGTAAACAAATTACAGACGGGCAATTGACAGGACTGGGAAATGCATAACAATGAAATACTAGACATTCATGATCCTATGAGATTTGATTGGGCATTACAACAATATACATAGACCGCCATCCAACTGCATCTATGACTAGTAATCCACCTTCAGGTTATCATCCGAACCCCCTCCAGTATTAAGTTGCAAGCAACGGATAACTGCTTTAAGCAATGTGTGTAAAGTAAACAATACGATTGTTCCATGAATAAGAGATTGTTGTTTTCTCCCTAGTAGCAACAACACAACTACAACCTTAGATATTTCTATCACTTCCCCACATTAAATAGAGGCATGAACCCACTATCGAGCATAAATACTCCCTCTTGGAGTCTCTAGCATCTACTTGTCCAAGGTAGATACTAGAAACGGAGAGCATGCAAGATCTCAAACAACATAGACAAGATAGAATCAATAATCAAGAAGACAAGATAGAATCATTAATCAATCTGACATAGTAATCTCAATATCCATCGGATCCCCGCAAACACAGCATTTATGATTACAAATAGTTGATCTTGATCATGAATGGAACTCACAAGATCTAAACATGATAGCAAAAAGGAGGATAAACAACCATCTAGCTACTGTATGGACCCATAGTCCAAGGTGGAACTACTCACGCATCATACCGGAGGCTGGCATGGTGATCAAGAAGGCCTCCGGGATGATCTCTCCCCACCGACAGGGTGCCGGGAAGAGCTTCAGATCCCCTCAATCTAGGGATGATTTGGCAGCGGCTATAGACTGATTCGTGGAGATATGATTGGGTATTTAGGGTTTTGGCATCTGGGGGATTATATAGGCAAAGAGGCGAGGCAGATGGGAGACCAGGGTGGGCCCGTGCGGGGGGGGGGGGGGTGGCCACCCTGTGGCTCCCCTCTGGTTGCCCTTCGGTTTCTGTGTTCGTCTCGGTGAAATATTGACTTTGGCTTTCGTCCCGTCCAATTCTGAGAATATTTACTTACTAGCTTTTCTAAAACCAAAAATAGCAGAAAACAGGCAATTGGCACTATGGCATCTTGTTAATAGGTTAGTCCCAGAAAATGTATAAAAATACCTCAAAGTGTAGACAAAGCATAGCAAAGTGGATACTAAACAAGCATGGAACATCAAAAATTATAGATACGTTTATGACGTATCAAGCATCCCCAAGCTTAACTCCTGCTCGTCCTCGAGTAGGTCAGTGATAAAAAGAATAACTTTTTAGGTGACATGCACCATCACAATCATGATCAAACCATTTGCAAGCATTGAAAGCTGGGATCAACGTACTATAAACATGAGCATGAAAGATGAAGATCTAACAATAAGACATAGCAACTATGCTTCAACATGAAAGGATACAAACAAAGATTCATGAATAACAAGGCATTGAGAGACGTTTGTTTGTTTCACATATAGAAAATATAGCATAGTGGCATTCAGCTTGTTCCTCATGGAGTAGAAAAACATAAATGCATAGGACTAATGACCCACAAGTATAGGGGGTATATCGTAGTACTTTCGATAAATAGGAGTGTCGATACCAATGAGGGGCAGAAGGTGTTGACTAGTGGTTTGGAGCAGGAAATCTCTGTACATACTTAGCAAACACATTTCTAGGAGTTTTTGATAAAGCAAGGAAATAAAGTGCGAGTAAATAAAAACAACAAATAATAGCAGCAAGTGGCCCAATCCTTTCTTATCAAAGGACAAGCCGGTTGTAATACTTATGAGGACCAAACATTCTCGAGGACACATGGGAATACTGTCAAGTGCTTTCGTTTCATATATTTGATTAATCTTCTTTGGTTTAATAAGTGTTGTGTGGGTGAACCTGTGTTAATGTACTGACCTTACTAGGATTAATACAAACTTGTGACTAAACCCCATGCAAGCATTCGCAACAACAAGAAAGTAATTAAGATAAAAACCTAACCACATCCTTAAACTCTGAGATCCTACACCCCCTTGTGCAAAGGTTTCCTAACATGGGTTCGGGTTTCTGTCACTCCGACAACCCCACAATTAGTAGCCAAATACACAATGCATTCCCCTAGGCCCATAAATGGTGAAGTATCATGTAGTCGATGTTCACATGACACCACTAGAAGAATAGCACCACAAATTAAATATTAAACCATTGAATAATACCTCAACACAATTCAACTACTAATAACATGAATTCTCCCATGTGCTAAAGAACTAAACGAACTACTCACGAGACATCATATGGATCAAGATCAGAGATGATATGCTGATGAATAACAATCTAAACATAAACAATAATTCAATGGTTCCACTCACAAGCATCAACTACAAAAGTAATTAACACCGGGAAAGTTTCCCCTAAGAACTATGCAAGATTCAACACAATTGTTATAGTGGGATGGAGTGGTGATGATGGTGCTGGTGGAGATGGCGGTGTGGATGATGATTATGATCCCGATGAAGTCTAGCTTGATGACGGTGTTGATGGCTACGATGTCCCCTCTCCGAGAAGGAATTTCCCCGACAGAAATCTGTTTGTCGGAGAGCTCTTTCTCTCTTTGTAGTTTCCGCCCTGCAGAGGTGGCGAAATCTTTCTTTGGTCGCTACCCGTGTATTAGAGTTTCGTGGAGAAGGTATAGGCGAAAGGGCGGAGCAGGAGGTGGGCTAGGGTGGCCACACCCCTGGTGGCGCGGCCTAGGGTGGCCCGCGCATGGGGGGTGTGGGCCCATGTGGCCCATCTCTGCCTACCCTTCTGGCATCCTTCGTCTTCTGAAAAAAATATGATTTTCCATGTATTTTCTGGTATTTTCTGATCTTCGCGAAAATTGCATTAAAACGCCGCTTTTTTCCATCAGAATCCTGACTTCGACAGTTCATCCTCCAAAAGTCATCCAACATGCAAAAATAGATGAAACAACATAAGTATCCTCTCTTAATATGAAATATATCAATGAATAGCAATAAATTATGATATAGAATAGTGATGCAAAATGGACGTATCAACTCCCCCCAAGCTTAGACCTTCGCTTGTCCCCAGGCGAAAACTGAGCTTAGTAAACATGTCCACAGGTTTATGGAGTGAAGTGTCGATAAAAATAATACAGACAAGAAGCATCACATTCACCAATACACAACTCATAAAAGAAATCAACTCACCATTATATAACTTAACTTGCAACGAGTATGGGAGTAACAATAAAGATGCATAAATACAAAATCATAATTGGTAATGGCAACCTTTGTTCTTGGTTAGAGAATAGATGACAAATCATACTTCTTCAAGCAAAGCTTTTCTAAAGAAGTTTATAACATGTGTCCTTTTTGCTCAAACATAAAAGGCTTTTCACAATGATGGCTTTCAAAGTAATATTCATTCAGATAAGAATTTTGTGTAAAACAAGGAAGATAAGGAACATGATTGAATAAATCATCATATGAATGATTGAAACACAACAACTCAAATGCTTGCTGGAGATAGAGATGAATAGGTTTACTGACTCAACTGAGAAGTAAAAGAAAGGCCCTTCATAGAGGGAAGCAGGGATTTCAAGTTTCATAAAGAGCTTTCAAAAGATTATGGTACTTACTAGCTTTGAGCTCTCATTGCCCCTATCATAAGAATCTTGAGGTGATTAAGGTTAAAGTGAACAAATATAGAGTATATGCTTGACGAAATATAAGTTGGAAATCTCATGTCCCTTGAGTATGAGGGCCGCTCCTCATGCTAGTCAACTTTAGTTACCGGTAAGTTCTTGTCATAGTAAGTACATGTGTCTCATAGAGAACCGCCAATGGGGTACCCCTTGCCCCATGATACAGGAGCTATCCCATATAAAAATTACAAGGCAAGCAGACAATGAGCATCTCAGCAATCTTCTTATTTACCATGGGAAAATGGTGATTTTTTCTATTCTTTCCTCTTTTCTATCTCTCTCTTTTTTATATATAAGAAGAATGCTTCATAGATTGCTCACTATGGTGATGCTGGAAGTTTCAACCATGATTAGGCATGGCTTAGGCTAGAGGCCCAGGCGTTTCTCTAACACATATACATAACTCAGTGGACTTACAAGCTCCCCTTTTTATTTCACACCGATGACATTCATAAATAAAAGAGCATGATATCAACTAGGTAGATATTTACAGGTTTTGAAAGCGTTCCTCGTGACAGCACGGTTCTGCTAATTCCCAACTTATAGGTGCAAGCATATACAACATAGATGACACAATGGTTCCAGTTTATTAAGGGCAAGAAAATAAGGTGCGCCATCAAGTTCGTGAGAGATTTACTAACCAGTTTCACATAACAAAAGAATTTTGAATTTGAAATATAGATGGTGCTTGAGAATTTACTTGGAATAGCAATAATGCTAATAGGTAGATATGGTGGACTCAAATGGCATAGGTTTTGGTTTAAAGGATTGGATGCACGAGAAGTATTCCCTCTCAGTACAGGTTTTTGGCTAGCAAGGCTAGGTAGCAAGCAAAAGAGTTGAAGGAAACAAGCAAACATACATGTGATAAAGACAAACATGCAATCTTCCTTGAAAACACAAAAGATCTTAAATAAAGAATACTAAGCTTATGAGCCAATCAAGAAAGAAGGAAAATAATATAAAATACATGTAAGTGCTTTTCTCTTTTCCTTTCAAACCCCAGAAAGTGTTGCTACTAACCAGAGCTCAGTTTGCCAAAACCAATTTAGATTTACTTGATGCTCCCAAAGTGTCATCGGATTGTCGACAAGTACGCATAGGGGTCCTAGTGGCGTTGGAAAGATGGGGTGTGAGACGTCAGATGTTCCAGGAGCGGTGAGCACAAGTTTACCCAGGTTCAGATCCGACTGTGATGATCGGATCCTACTCCTGCTAGCAACCTAGTAATATATCGGCGTAAGCCGGATGTTACAATGGATTACAAGAGAGGTTCGCCTGTGCGAGTTGTGATTGTGGTAGTAAGATTGGTTGTGCCCTAAAGGCTCCCATAGGGCTGGTTTATATAGATACCAGGGCCTAGGGTTACAGGAGAGACCTATCCGGCTACGTTATAGAGTCGATAACTAGATACAACTTGGATTACAAGTAATACTACATGCCTAAGTCGGTAACTCTTCTAGGCCTTGTTGTAGCTGGAACTGGCTCCTCCTGTTTCTCTGGCTGGGCTGCCCATGAAGCAAAGCTCTAACCCGTTGGTGGGCCACCCTGGTCAGCGAGTCCTGTGGGTATACCCGAAAAGTATATCCCCAATAGTAGCCCCCAGAAGTCTCCAAGATCCAAAGTCGGATAAATCTTCTAGCTTGATGGTTTCTTTGTCTTGAGAATCTTGAAGGGTTCCCGAAAACTTCATTTTTTTGTGTAGGATTCCGAGTCAGTTGAGTCGGATATGTTTTATTCTGACTTCAGTCTTTTCCTTGCTCAGTTTGAAACATAAGCCGGATTTTCAGCGGCGTGCGGGCTGACAACTTTTCAGACTAGGTCTTGTCACTGACAAGAGTCCCATCGACACGACCGTTGGTGGGTCCACTCCTTAGGAAACAGAGCACTGTTTCAATGCTCACGCGAGAATCAAGGGGGCGGAGGAGTCGCGAGGAAGTTACCCACCTATCTCCTATACGCATGGCATAAATCGCGCGTATCAACGCACGAATCTTGGCGTAGAGGTAAATACAAGAGAGGAGAAAACCCTTCGCTCGAATTTATCTCTCCACTGATTCATTCATTGTCTCCTCATACTCCTCTAGAGGAGAAAACCCTTCTCCCATCTACACGCCTCAAGGAAAAATATCTCTCCCCCACCAGTCCTTCTTCTCCAAGAACGATGGCGTCGGCTGATGACCCACAAGTATAGGGGGTGTATTGTAGTACTTTCTGTAACATCCCAATTTCAGCAATCCTGATTAACTGTCCAAAAGGCAAAGATCAGGTGGAACAAAAACTTTTTCTTGTTATCTGTTGCAATGCATGCCTACTTGCTTGCTAGTGCTCATACATTAGTTTGTGTATCAGGTGAAGTACTCCTGATCTCAACACTAGTTTACAAAAAGCTATTTTATAAAAGAGATGTCTTGGCTCATCTTTCATATTCTCAAAATGTTCTGGCAATTCAAAACCTGAGCCAAGATTACTTTGACCCAACAAAATACTTTACTAGTTTCTATTAACAAAACTATGGAGACCTACATATAATCTCCTTATGTTTCCATGACAGAACTCCTATCTACTCTTAACCCTAGGTTTTTCTAAAACCTTTATCAAAACCTTTTCATTCCAATCTTGGTAGGAATAATAAGATGATACTCATCTCCCTTCAAAGCACACCCAACTAAAAATACCCATCCTTACCTCAAGCTAGGCTTGATGGTAACCCTAGTAGTAGCCAAATACACAATGCATTCCCCTAGGCCCATAAATGGTGAAGTATCATGTAGTCGACGTTCACATGACACCACTAGAAGAATAGCACCACAACTTAAATACTAAGCCATTGAATAATATCTCAACACAAATCCACTACTAACAACATGACTTATCCCATGTCCTCAAGAACTAAACGAACTACTCACGAGACATCATATGGATCAAGATCAAAAGCTTTTCGAAGGAATTCTTATCTTATCTTCTCTGACTAAAACTATTTGAAAATGGATTACTCTACATCTTGTCTACTTCAAATGTTCCATTTTCAAAAACAAGGTCCGAAGTGGAGACTATGAAGACGAAAATCCCGGAATGAGGAGACACCGAGACAAGAAAACCAAAGGAGCTACCAAAGATGAAAGACACTACAAGATCGCCCTACCAACGGAGTCCTTCACCTCCCCCAAATCAATCAAGTACGACACCAATGACAAAAGACGGCAAGAAAGAAGTTCAGACCCCAGTAACATCCGTACTTAGGATTAGCATCCCTAAAATAGGATCCCATTATGGCGTGTAGTAACCTCCTTAGTACCTATGGTATGCCTTGTTTGCTTGTCATGTGCGTGTATGATTCTTGGAATGTGTTTCTTGTTTGCCAGAAATCATCGGATACTGTAGTTTTGACCACCTAGTTGGTAGATCGCGACGCTAACCCTCGCAACCTCCTAGCCGGAAACCTCTCCTCAGCAGGATGGCCCATAAGAAAGCCTCCGCAACCACAAGTAAAGCCCTAAGATGGAAAGACTGCGTATTTACACTCAACTCCAATAAACCCCTGCTGACCTGCCATCATCAACCATAGCTCTCCACCCAATATTATACCTCACTATTTCCTCTACCCTCAAGCTTGGAAGACTAACTCCGTAGCCCATTTCCTTCTACAGCCGGAGACTTTATCTCCACCATAAAACCCTGAGTATGACCATGAAGATAGGAGCCCCGAAGAAAGGATGCAGCCGTTGTGATGAGGAAGGACATCAACCAGCCAGTTCTTAGGAAACTGCCCAAATTGTGGAGCTCTCCACTCTCCGACGGATTGCCCCACCCAACTAATCACATGTTTCTTCTGTGAAGGTCAAGACCATGTCCCGGCCAACTGCCCCCTCTATCTCCTGATTAGCAATGCTCGTCAACTCCCCTGCGTCAAAATTGGGAAGAAGTCAAGAGAAGGATGTTCCAAGAAAGGCACCTGCTTCTCCTGTGATGAACCGGGTCACTTCAGCCGAGAGTGCCCCCAACGTGGTCTTGACAACACTCCTACCAAGGAAAAGGCCAAGACATCCACTATCCCCGTAATGGTACCAAAGCAATCCCAAGGGGGAATCTGAAGTTAAGAGAAGCGTCTGTTACACCTGTGGAGACCCGGACCACTTTGCCCGCAACTGTCCAGACCAGTACTGGATGAACCCGAAGCAAGCAACTCCGGCACCCAAAAACGGCAAGAAACCCCGAGCCCCTTCGGCTAAAAGAATCAGGAGGCCAATATCCCCAGAACCTCCTCTTCCCCCGAGAAAGCACTACTTGAGGAGAAACCTTTCACCCCAGAAAGGCGACAAGACTCTAGACGTTCCTCCGAAGTAGTTCAATCACCCGGAAACTCTCCTACCCCAACATAGGTAGAATTATGTATCGTCCTGGAAACCGTTTTGTAAAACTCTAAGTGCCTTGTTGCCCTGTGAAACAGACCTTGTTTGTAACCCCTTAAGTACCTCCGCCACCGAATAGCACGAACCCTGCTAAACTCTCCAGATGTTATGCAAGTGTGATATCCTTATTTTCGTGTTTTACCCAAGATGTTGCATCAGACTGAACCCTGAACGAACCCATTCCAAAGGACCTCGTTACCTAGACCCCCAGACTTTAGTGGCACTCTCCAACCCATCAGAACTCTATCTAGCTCAGAACTAACTATCCGGAAGCTAGTAGACGCCCCTTCCGATAGATCTTCTAACTCATGAAGCGGTTCCGACGACATTGATAGAAGATAACTACCCCGAAGGAAAGGTGTAGCACCATCCCCAGCATCAGCATACGACTCCACCCAAGAAAGTCGGCGAAACCTAGTGTCGCTCTAAGAGGGAAAGACTGTCTTTTCTGCCCAAAGTCTGATAGACCCCTGGAGTCAACCTCTAGTTAGCGCTAAGTGATGACCACCCCTTCGAATATGAATCATCGACCCTGCAAGAAGGACGACCACTGGCACTTCTCCAGAACTAGAAGGTACCTTAGGAAAGTCCTCCAGTCCAAGGTCGACCGTCTATCCAACCCCCCCCGATGTATCAAGACCTTGAAGAGAGAAAAGTCGACCCGAGGCGAAGGAATAAAGAAGACTCAACTCGCCGTCTTGCCTCAACAAGGAAGTACCCCGTCGACGCTAAACCTACCTAGACTCATCCTAAGGGGAAAAGAATGCATCTTTTCCATTTGTTTATAGCTAAACCGCCCAATCCGAAGCCACTCAGCTCTGAATCTTAGCTTACCATGCCTGTTCGTTAGAAGACGTGTCAACACCTCTTGTTTTTCCACCGCTGAAATTGTTAAGCGGATGTTATCACCCAACCCTACTCCTCCCTAATCTCGGGACGGGATTATTTTAAGGGGGAAAGGTCTGTAACATCCCAATTTCAGCAACCCTGATTAACTGTCCAAAAGGCAAAAATCAGGGGGAACAAAAACTTTTTCTTGTTATATGTTGCAATTCTTGCTTACTTGCTTGCTAGTGCTCATACATCAGTTTGTGTATCAGGTGAAGTACTCCTCATCTCAACGCTAGTTTACAAAAAGATATTTTACAAAAGAGATGTCTTGGCTCATCTTTCATATTCTCAAATGTTCTGGCAATTCAAAACCTGAGCCAAGATGAATTTGACCCAACAAAATACTTTACTAGTTTCTATTAACAAAACTATGGATACCTACATATAATCTCCTTATGTTTCCAAGACAGAACTCCTATCTACTCTTAACCCTAGGTTTTTCTAAAACCTTTATCAAAACCTTTTCATTCCAATCTTGGTAGGAATACTAAGATGATCCTCATCTCCCTTCAAAGCACACCCAACTAAAAATACCCATCCTTACCTCAAGCTAGGCTTAATGGTAACCCTAGTAGTAGCCAAATACACAATGCATTCCCCTAGGCCCATAAATGGTGAAGTATCATGTAGTCGACATTCACATGACACCACTAGAAGAATAGCACCTCAAATTAAATACTAAGCCATTGAATAATATCTCAACACAAATCCACTATTAACAACATGACTTCTCCCATGTCCTCAAGAACTAAACGAACTACTCACGAGACATCATATGGATCAAGATCAAAGATGATATGGTGATGAATAACAATGTGAACATAAACAATAATCCAATGGTTCCACTCATAAGCATCAACTACAATAGTAATCAACACCGGGAAAGTTTCCCCTAAGAACTATGCAAGTATTCAACACGATTGTTACAATGGGATGGAGTGGTGATGATGGTGTTGGTAGAGATGATGGTGTGTATGATGGTGATGATGCTCCCGATGAAGTCTAGCTTGATGATGGTGATGATGATCCGAGAAGGAATTTCCCTGGCAGGAATCTGTCTGTCGGAGAGCTCTTTCTCTCTCGGTGTTTTCCGCCCCGCAGAGGCGGTGGAATCTTTCTATTGTCACTCTCCCTCATATTAGGGTTTCAAGGAGAAGATATAGGTGAGAGGGCGAAGCCAGAGGTGGACCAGGTGGGCCACACCCCCTATAGGCGTGACCTAGGGGTGGCCCGCGCCTAGGGGGTGTGGCCCCCCTTGTGGCCCATCTCTGTCTCCCCTTCTGGCATTCTTCGTCTTCTGGGAAAATAGGATTTTCCGTATTTTTTCTGGTATTTTCCTGATCTTCGCGAAATTGCGTCAAAACACCTCTTTTTCCATCAGAATCGGCAGTTCATCCTCCAAAAATCATCCAACATGCAAAAACAGATGAAAAGACATAAGTAACACCTCTTAATATGAAATATATCAATGAATAGATGAAAATTACGATATAGAATGGTGATGCAAATTGGACGTATCAACTCACCCTAAGCTTAGACCTTCGCTTGTCCCCAAGCGAAAACTAAGATCAGTAAACATGTCCATTGGTTTATGGAGTGAAGTGTCGATAAAAGAATACGGACAAGAAGCATCACACTTACCGTTACACAACTCATAGAATAAATAAACTCGCCATTATATAACTTAGCTTGCAACAAGTACAGGAGTAAAAATACAGATGCATAAAGATAAATCAAAATTGGAATTAGCAAAATTTGTTCTTGGTCAGGGAACAACTAGCAAACAGTTTCACAAAAAACTTTTGCAGAAGTTTTACAACAAGAGTACTCTTTTCTCAAACATAAAAGGTTTTTCATAGTGATAGCTTTCAAAGTAATACTCAATAGATAAGAGTCTTGAGCAAACAAGGAAGATAAAGAACATGATTGAATAAATCATCGTATGAATTCTTGAGACACAACAACTCAAATGCTTGCTGGAGACAGAGAGGAAGTAGGTCTACTGACTGAACTTAGAAGTATAAGAAAGGCCCTTCATAGAGAGAAGCAGGAATTTCAAGTTCATAAAGAGCTTTCAAAAGATTATGGTACTTACTAGCTTTGAGCGCTCATTGCCCCTATCATAAGCATCTTGAGGTGATTAAGGTTAAAGTGAACAAAGATGGACTATATGCTTGACGAAATATAAGTTGGCAATCTCATGTCCCTTGAGTATGAGGGCCGCACCTCATGCTACTCAACTTTAGTTACCGGTAAGTTCTTGTCATTGTAAGTACACGTGTATCATAAAGAACCGCCAACGGGGTACCCCTTGCAAATGGTACAGGATCTATCCCATAACCAAAATGACAAGGCAAGCAGACAATGAGCATCTTAGCAATCTTATTATTTTGCCTTGGGAAATGGTGCCTTTTCTCTCTTTCCTCTTTTCAATATGCGTCTCTTTTTTTATAAGAAGAAAGCTTCATAGATTGCTCATTATGGTTATGCTGAAAGTTTCCACCATGATTAGGTATGGCTTAGGCCAGCGGCCCAGGCGTTTCTATAACACATATACATAACTCCATGGACCTACAACTCCCCTTTTATTTCACACTGATGACATCCATAAATAAAAGAGCATGATATCAACTGGGTAGATATTTCCAGGTGTTGAAAGCGTTCCCTGTTGACAGCACGGTTCTGCTAACTCCAACGTATATATGCAAGCATATACAACTTCAATGACACAATGGTTCAAGTTTATTAGGGGCAAGAAAATAAGGTGTGCCATCAAGTTTGTGAGAGCTTTACTAACTAGTTTTCACATAACAAAATAATTTTTAATTCGAAAGATATATGAAGCTTGAGAATTTGCTTCGAATATCAATAGTGCTAATAGGTAGATATGGTGGACACAAAAGGCATAGGTTTTGGTTCAAAGGGAGTTGGATGCATGAGAAGTATTCCTTCTCAAAACAGGCTTTTGGCTAGCAAGGCTGGGTAGCAAGCAAAAGAGTTGAAGGAAACAAGCAAAACTACAAGTGATAAAGCCAAACATGCAATCTTCCTTGAAGACACAAAAGATCATAAATAAAGAATACTAAACTTATGAGCCAATCAAGAAAATAAATGATACAAAATACCTGTAAGGTTTTTCTCTTTTCCTTTCAAACCTCAAAAAGTGTTGCTACTGACCAGAGCTCGGTTTACCAAAACCAATTTAGATCTACGTGATGCTCCCAAAGTGATGCCCATACTGATCAACAAGATCAATCATATAATAGAGATTGCAAACTAAAATAAGAAGTGCAAAAAGTAAAATATGAGACTTCTCATTAATATTCCATAAAGGCACTCACACCAAGGGATACATAGATAACCAACTAAAGAATAGATACTTCCACAATGCAAACCAACCTATAAGATAACTTCTCTACCAAATATATGACTCTACTAAAAAGTTAAAAGATAAAAGATAATGATGTGATACCGCGGCACTCCCCCAAGCTTGGAACAAGCCAAGGGGATGACAAACCTGGTGATGAATTACTCCTTCGGTGGTGGTCCCTTGTTTAGGGTAAGAAACCCTCCAACATCTTACGAAGCCTGCTATTCTCGTCTTGAAGTATATCCACCTTCATACTCAAAGCACGATACTTATCACAATACTCGTCGGTGGTTAGAAGGGCTTCTACTGCCTTTGTTGTTGGCAGAGACCATGGTGCTATAAACTTGAGAAGATTTCCTGACAGAAATAGATCGAAACGAAAACACGTCGAGAACACGATATACGAACCTCGGGGGGATCCGGGGGGTTATATATTACGAAGTTTCAATGCATAAGGAAGGTACTGTGCGAAAACGAGGCGGAGATGGAGTTTAGGGGGCTCACACCCCCTCCAGGCGCGGCCAGCTAGGGGACCACGCCTAGGGTGGGTGTAGCCACCCTGGCCTATGTTTCCTCATCTGTATCGTCTCGTAACCTTCCATATGCAATAAAAACATCAAAAATATAGAAACCTAAGGTTTTCATGTACCTTCTGTTTTCACCATTTTTACATATTCAAAGACGGACTCTGCAGATTCCTTTTCTCCTTCTCCTGGAAATTCCTTTTCTCACAAGGCAATGCACAAACCTCTATGGCAACATTAGTGTATGCAAAAACAATAAACCTTTAGGTTCAAACTTCAACTAAAATCTATCAAAACAAAAGCTACTGTAGCAACTCCTTTCCAAAAACCCAAAAATAATTTGAAAGGGAATCAATATAAGAAGCAAATGCAAATGATGGCAGAAATCTGTCAAAACAGACCAGCAGATAAAGATTGATTTTTTTAGAAAACCTTCTGTTGCTTAGATAAAAAGTGAAAAAGTAATGAAAGTTGGGTAACAACTTGGATAAAAATCACAGTAAATCACAGCTCCATCCGTTGTACTGAGCTCCCTTACGAATTTTCACAACGCAGCACAAAAATCTGTCCCAAGACAGCCACCTTTCACAACTCCTCTACTTCTCAAAAGTAGTTGACCTTGACACAAAAACCAAAACAAAAAGGATAAGGAGCGGTCAGTACTGAGGTAATAACTTCCAAGACTCAACAAAACTATTGGGTTATCTCCCAAGAAGTACTTTTCTTTAATTTCCTTTAAGTTAGGCTTTCATAATTTCAAAGATGCTCACAAAGGAGATATAGATTTGAAGTGAAAGAGAGCATCAAGGAGCAAATATACAACACATTTGATTCTACCCCACTTCCTATGCAAGGGAGTATCATGGGAAAACAAATTATTGAAACAAAAATCCACTAGCATAGGAAGACAAAACAAATGCAACTTCAAAGCTTTGAACATAAAACTGGGAAGCTTAATATTATTAAGATGGATAAAACCATGTTTCCCTCTCTCATAATAACTTTCAGTAGCACTTTGAATAAAAATGACAATATAACTATCACAAGAAACAACTTTATCATCAGAATGAGCATACTTACAATCATCAAAAAGAGGTCCAAGGTCATAAACTGGATCAATAGAAGCAAGTTGTTCAACCCTGAAATCTTCATTAGGCAAGCTATTTTCACAAGGAGCTTTAGCAAAATAGGAAAAGTTAAACTCATAAGAATCTCCATCAAACTTAGTTAAAACTTTCTCCTTTTTACAATCTATAATAGCTCCACAAGTGTTGGTCTACCCAAAATGATAGGACAAGTTTTACTAGCTGCTGAATTAAGCACTAGAAAATCAGCATGATATTTAATCTTACTGCAGAGAACCTCCACATCTCTTACAATGCCAATTAGACAAATGGTTTTCTTATTAGCAAGGTGAATAACCACATCAATGTCCTCAAGCTCACAAGGACCAATTTCATGCATAATTTCGCTATAAAGCTCATAAGGAATAGCACTAGAACTAGCATTATAACATCCCAAAAATATCAAACTTAGATCATCAAAACACTAATCCTCAAGTTTAGGGTTAACAAAAACTTTTCTAAATGAATTCATGAATGCATGTATATGTGTATGCATGAATTTTGAATTTCTTTAAAAACCACCTTGTTCGTGTGATCCATTGCTTGTAAAATGTTTATTAGGTGAAAATAACATCATCTAAAACATTTCCCACACTTTTCCTAAAGACAAGTAAATCAAAACAAATATATTAAGTGAATGGTCATTTTGGCCAATTTAACCCACATGCCTACTTTGGCTGTCTCAAACTTTCAAAACCTAATAGAAACTTTTCTGGATCTTTGCACCCCTTGAATGTACTCACAACAGAGTATCAAGGCCCACTTCGTGATCATCCAGAAACTTTCAAATGCATAGTTTAAATGACAATTCAAAATTGAATATTCTTCATATGGGAAGATCCCACTTTCTCAAAACCCACTCAAACAAGCTCAACTTTCAAAACCCAAGCATCTGCAGACTCACCAGAACCAATCTAGCAAACTCACCAAAATTCATTTCAAAATTAAAAACTTGAGTTCATGCGGCCATTTCATCAAACAGGTGGCAGACACAAATCAAACAAAACCACAAACACTATAGTGTGCAATGTTTTGAGCCTAACTTGTTCCCTAGTTAGCTCTCACACAAACCAGTAGATCATCTAGAAAGATTAGCCCAACACTAGCACCCCTGTGAGCTTGCCATTGCCATTAATGGTGAACAGCCAAGCACCCCCATGTCACCCCAATGTGGACAACAAACTAGGAGCAGCAGCAAGCCTAGCCAGCATGTCTGGGAGGCAGCCCACCGTCCACCGCCACTGCATGTCCCAGCCGCTAGTATTGCCAAGCCCTGGACCACGCGCACAAGCCGCGCCCAGACCATGCCGAGCGTGCGCCAGAGCGCCACCCGCGACCAGCGTCCCCAGACCGCGCGCCGCCCTCACCGCGCGCACACACGATCACCACCGACCTAGGACACCGCCAGACACTCCCGTTTGCCGCCCCGTGCCATACAACCACCGCCCGTCCGAAGACGCCACAGAGCACCGCCTGCATCAAACCACACCTCCCCATGCCTCGCGATCATGTCGTTGAGCATCGCCAGGAGACACAGCACCATCCCCTACCCTTGCCCATGCCATTAGCTGCCTGTAACGTTGCCCCCGATGAGCTCACCTTGCGCCCCGACGGTCCCCTCGCTCGACTATAAATAGAGGCCACCCCCGCATGATTTCTTCACACCATCTCACTCCCCTCTCCCCACTGACCGTGCCACACCATCCTCAGAGCAATGCAAGCACCACTTCGCCGGAATTTCACCGAAGCCCGCCGCCTCTGGAGAAGAAGGGAGCCAACGATTGGAGCCGCCCCAGGAGAAGCCACCGGTACCAGGAGGATCGCCGTCATCGACTTCGTCGTTCGCCCACCTCGCCAACCCTCGCCCGTACCCCGGTGAGCCCCCAACACCCCCACTGGCCGCGCTAGGTTTCGTTCTCGCCGGAGTTGTCTCGCGTCGATGATGACCCTTAGCCGTTAGATTAGAACTAGATCGGACGACCCACGTTGCCCCATACCGCTTCGCCCAGCCCCGTGTCACTGACGAGTGGGGACACCCACTTAAGCAGCCTGCGGGAGCACTGCGCTTAGCAGGCCGGCCCGTTAGAATTTTCCGCGCAGCCCAACAATTCAAATTAAACCTTTTTCTTTTTAATTTCAAACACACCTCTGTACCCAACTTCAAAAATCAACCAAGATAGATTCAGTGCACCAAATTGGATGAACCCAATTTTGTTAGAAAGTTCTATGAATGCTTAATCCAAGCCCGTTGGATTCAAGTCATTTGGATCTGTAGATCACCCATAGCAAAAATAACAAGGCAGAAGCTTTTCTGCATTCAAACATTTTTCAAATTTAAACCATAAAAGCTTTTGAGTTGATTCCAACTCTCAAAAATCGCATTTAACCATACCTTTCAGAATATATAAAAATATATAGGTTTACTTGCAGAAATAATGTTCAAGGAATAAAAGAATGCTACATAAGCATTCCTAGCCACTTTAATCAATTAAAATAAAAAGGTAAAACCTTATTAAATTGTGACACCACTTTAAATCACATTTCCATGGACTACAATATGTGGTGATGACATGTGTCAACATGATCCCATGTTTAGTTTGGAGAATATTAAATCTTAAGTAGTTTTTCAATGAGTAGAAATTACTTTTCTAAAATAAAAGGACTTAAACCAATCCTTAACCTTGTAATGTTAGAGATGATGCTAGATCATCTATAGGACCCTTGTGTGTGATGATTGCAAGTAGTTAAGTATTGTTTGGTGATTGTGTACCTCGTATTTATTCATAGACGCTAGTACCGACCAAGGATACTACAAGGAGGAAGGAGGATACTACGAAGAGGAAGCCGAAGAGAACTTCAACCACTTCTCTGCACAAGGCAAGCTTTACTAACCAAGTTGACCAATGCAAGCTAACACTTGCAAGATACTATACCAGTGCAAGCTAACACTTGCAAGATACCCTATTATGGCCACAAACCCATGCTTGTGATATGATTACTATATGCCTTAAGCGTATGTGATCATACCAACTTGCTAAACCAATCCTAGTTTTATGGCAAGCTTCTTACTTTATTTCTTTATCAAAGCTTACTTAGAGTCTACTTAAGAGTTTGGTAGATATTAGACAGCTGTGCTCAAGTTTGCCCTAAGAGCATAAAATTTGTCCTAAGCTAGAAACTTTGATCTCAGCCTAAGATATAATGTTGGACTTAGTGAAACTCCACTAGTTACCACCCCTCATTATTACTATCCCCAACTGTAGATGCTAGTGCTAAGCATAAAACTTGATCAACTTTAGATGGGAGTACTTGGTGGAAAAATGGTTATGAAAACCTTGGAATGATGGATCATTCTATTGAAATGTTTTGGACATGTGTTTCCAAACACTTGATGATTTTGGTGATGAAAACGTTGAGGCATGAGCCTTACCCCTTTATAAAACTGATGGTTGTCTGGATGCGATACCATTCCAATTTTATCGTACAACCACAATACCCGAATATTGGGTAGGGCTTGACTGGAAACTTATATACCTTAGTATTAGTTCCCTCACGGCCAAGGTCTGAGCTGAGGCTACCTTGTGAAGATTGTCCACCTGTGCAGTACCCAAGATGACAGTGGTCATGGTTGGGAGGCCAAACTCACAGGAGAGGTGCTTATACTAGGGCATGTAATTGAAAGGTTAGGATTGATTATCCGCATACTGATTATGGTGAGTTCAGGATTTGTTCCTGACGGATGTATCGAATGTTGTGGTGAAAGTGTACAATCTCTGCAGAGTGTCAAACTATTCGAATAGCCGCGTCCGCGGTTATGGACAGTTGGAGTGGCCATACTGTTCCCCCGTCAGACTTTTCAAAATGACTTGTGAAATAAATTGAGACTTTGACTTGACCACAACAGAGTTGTGACCCGAGTTACAAGATCCCACTTAGGAGTTATAAAACTATAACTAGTTTTGGGAACTTAGTAGAGATAAACCTGGCTTTTTGCAAAACAACCCTAGAGCCTAGTGTCCCATTATCCAAAAACCCCTTTACTTGTTAGTATTAGTTTGCGAGTACTTAAAGAGTACTCATGGCTTTGTCCCTGGCTATTCCCATGGCCAGACTATGAAGAGGAGTACCTGGAAGATGGACCCCAGGAAGGTTACGACAACTAGGATCATCTCCCATCGTCAGCATTGCCTGTGACCTCAAGATGGAGCTTACCACGCTACCGTTATTACTACGTATTCCGCTGCTTGATGTTGTATTAAGAACTGGATCATGAGATCCCTATTTGTGTACGAACTTGTATCGTTGTAATGGATGAAGTACTATGGTATCCAATTCTGTTATGTCTCGCAAAAATGGTAATCCTGGGATTGCGAGGTATGGCATAACAGGCATCTAGGATTGAAAAATCCGGGTGTTGACAAGTTGGTATCAGAGCCATCCTGACCATAGGAGACCCTAGTTAGGTTGGACGTTGAACCAAAAACTTAGTTTCAAAAACCAAAGAAAACAAATATTTACAAAAACCTATTCTCATTCTTATCTCTTTAATTCTTTCATAAAACTTCATGTTCCTCAAAAACTCTTGCAAAATAGATAAAATTTTGACACACTTGATCACTTTGCTAATCTACTCATCCTCTATTTTTATAGATGGACGTGAAGTACAGCAAGTTTTATCAACTCGGAAATGGGGGAGACCTTATCTTTGAGAGGTATCTGGATCAGCTTTCGGAACTTCCGAGCGTCGCACTTTGAGTTCTTCGGAGCTCAGCTCAATGATCAAGGAGGAGAAGATCTGCAGTGGCTAATTGTTGCAAGCCTCCGAGGAAAGATTGAACCTCCCACAGTGGAGGGAATTCATTTTACCTTGAGGGAAAACAACTGGCTCGATGGACTTGCCAGAGCAATGCAGGAAGCTCTTTCCCGTCTGTGTGGGCAGAGCATCAATCAGATCAACGGTACTCGCTTTGAGTTTTTCCCAAGACGTGATGCCAATGGACAACCACTGGAATCCCCATACCACCCCGAGCTGAAGACTCAATTGGACCACCTCAGCTTCATGATGTACGACCGTCAGCAGGAGTTGGACAACTGCCATGACTATTGCAACCACAAGTCTGCCATCATCAATACGAAGGATCAGACCATCGCCATGCTAGCCAAGGATCGCAAGTCTCGCCGCCGTCATCTCGACAAGAAGGAGCGCATTATTGCCCGTCTTCGCCATCGCATCTCATCTCTGGAAGAGACCATCCACGAGAGGGACATGCAGCTGGAGGAAAGGGAGAATGCAGGAGAAGATCTTCGTGGAGACCCTTACTCCTATCTCAACGATGACGATAATTTTCTGGAGGATCAGGCCATGGACTTCTTCACCGATGAGGATGATTTTGCCTTCATCGATGATCCTGAAGATGATGAAGCCACAAACTCCGAGGAGTAGTAGCACTGAGCACTAGCGTAGTGATTAGTAGTCGGTCCCACTGTATCGTAGATTCCAGAATGGTTCTTAAAACCATCTGTTTTCCTTTGTTGTGGTGTGTGTTGTACTGTGTGCTATGAGTGAATGAATGAAAAAGACAGTTGCTAGAAAACTTGAGTAAAACTCCAAAAACTTTTCAAAAACCCAAAACCTTAACAATTTCCCTCTTTTCTCATGATCGATATCAATCTTCAGATGCCACGTGGAGGAAGTGGTTCAGCCCCGGACCCGATGTTGCAGATCCTGCAAATGTTGACTTCTGACCGCGAAGCTGAAAGAGCGGAATGTCAAGCCAACCTAGCCACTCTGCAACAGATAGCCCAGCTAGCCCACAACAACCAAGGCCATGGAAACCAGGACAACCACGGATCTAAACTCAAGAATTTCCAGAATACCAACCCACCCGTTTTCACCAAGTCGGAAGAACCCCTAGACGCCGATGATTGGCTGCAAACCATGGAAAATAACTTAGAAGTAGCTGGAGTGGAAGCCAACGAGAAAGTCTTGTTCGCCACCCATTATCTAGCCGGAGATGCCAGGGCATGGTGGAACAGTGTTCGTGCAATGACCGGAGGCCAGATGATGACCTGTGAGGAATTCAAGGTCAAGTTTAGCAGAACCCATGTGCCACCAGGTTTGATCAAGAGAATGAGAGACGAGTTTAGAGAGTTGAAGCAAGGAAGGATGACTGTAGTGGAATACCATGAAATTTTTTTGTCATTAGCTAGGTATGCCCCGGACGAGATAGACACCGAAGCCAAGAAGAAAGAAAGATTCCTGAATGGTCTGCATGACGAGATGCAGACGGTGTTAGTCAATATCCCCTTTGTTGATATTGAAGCCCTTGTCGACTCTGCTATCCAAATGGAAGGAAAGATCAACCAAGCCAATGAGAACCGCAAGCGTCGCATGATGCATCAACCAGGAACCCATCAGACCCCAAAGTATCGCCCCAACCCATCTCCAGGATTTGCCCCACGAACCCACAGACCCCCTATGAACCGTCCGACCTATCCCAACCGTGGAAACCCTAGACCCGGAGGAAATCACAACAACCCCGGCAACTCTAGCAATTTCACCCGTGCCCCACCCAAGTTCAACACCAACAATACTACCACCAACCCCAACACTGCCCCGAGGACTGGAAGCAATGTTGTGCCTGTCGCGACCAAGGACGTCACAAGTGACCTGTTATGACAGTGGAAATAAAGGCCACTATTCCAATGAGTGCCCCAACAAGAAGAATGCTACCGCCCCCAACGCCAATGTCCCAGCTTAGCAGCAGCGCCGTGTCCATCCAGGGAGAAGATTTGCCCCAGGGAATTCACTCAACCGCAATGGCCGTCTTTTTCTCATGCATGCTGAAGAAGCTCAGGAAGCGCCAGACATCGTTCTAGGTATGTTTTCTATTAATTCAGTACTTGCAAGAGTGTTCTTTGATTCTGGTGCATCGCATTCATTTGTCACCGAAGAATTTGCCTGCACTAGTAAAATTCAACCAACCAAATTGAAGCATGTGATGATTGTGCAAATTCCCGAATCAACCACCAAGGCTAGGCAAATTTGCAAAGCCATCCCTATCCGAATCCATGGCATACATTTTTATGCTAACCTAATAGTACTCGGAACTAAAGGTTTGGAAGTAGTACTAGGAATGGATTGGATGTCCAAGCATAAAGGATTGATTGACTGTGCCAAGAAAGCCATTACCATGACCAGTACCACCGGAGTATCAGTCGAGCATATATCTGAAACCTTACCTCACCAATTGAAGTGTAACAAGAGTCTAGCCCAACCTACCATTGGCCAAGTTCGGATAGTCTGCGAATACCCCGATGTATTTCCAGATGTTTTGCCCGGTATGCCCCAGATCGGGATATCGAGTTTATCATCGAACTAATCCCCGGAACAGGACCCATAGCCCAGAGACCCTATAGTATGAACCCGTCGAACTAGAAGAATCAAGAAGCAAATCGGATTCCATGTTGGAAATCGGATTGATTCAACCAAGTGCGTCCCCATGGAGATCACCTGTCTTGTTTGTAGACAAGAAGGATGGAGGTAACCGTTTGTGTACGGACTATAGGAAGTTGAATGATGTCACCATCAAGAACAAGTACCCCTTGCCCAAGATCGAAGATTTGTTTGATCAGTTGACCGGTGCCCAGGTGTTTTCTAAGATTGATCTTAGAACTGGCTATCATCAACTCAAAATTCGTGCAGAGGATATTCCAAAGACTGCCTTTACCACCCGATATGGATTGTATGAGTATACAGTTATGTCTTTTGGATTAACTAGTGCCCCCGCTTATTTCATGAATCTCATGAATAAGATTTTTATGGACTTCCTGGATAAGTTTGTCGTTGTTTTCATCGATGACATTCTGATTTATTCCAAATCAGAAGAAGAACATGAGCGACACCTAAGGACCATTCTTGGAACCCTTAGAGAGCATCAGTTGTATGCAAAGTTTAGCAAATGTGAATTCTGGTTACAGGAAGTAGGATTCCTCGGTCACATTGTATCAGCCGGAGGAATTGCCGTGGACCCTGCCAAAGTGAAAGATGTAGAAGATTGGCAAGCCCCAACCACTCAAACCCAAGTTCGTGCTTTTCTCGGATTGGCGGGATATTACCGCAAATTCGTAGAAGGATTCTCGAGTATAGCCCGACCCATGACCCAATTTCAAGAAAGACAAGAACTTTGAATGGAGACAAGTGAAGCGAGTTTTCAAGAACTCAAGAGGAGATTGATTTCAGCCCCAATCTTGATCATGTCGGATATCACGAAGCCCTTCGATGTGTATTGTGACGCATGCAAGATTGGTCTCGGATGTGTGCTAATGCAAGAAGGCAAAGTTATATCTTATCTATCGCGACAACACGAACAAAATTACCCAACCCATGACCTCGAACTCGCAGCCGTAGTTCTAGCCCTGAAGACATGGAGACATTACCTAATGGGAAACCGTTGTGAGATTTATTCGGATCACAAGAGCCTAAAGTATATATTCACTCAAAAGGAGCTGAATATGAGGTAGAGAAGATGGATTGAGCTAATCAAGGATTACGACTTGGAAATTCACTATCACCCTGGAAAAGCCAATGTGGTAGCCGATGCCCTTAGCAGATTGCCGTGCCGCTTGAACTCCATGATTTTAAAGGAGCAACCAAGTTTGCACAAAGAGATGCAAGATTTCCGAATAGAATTAGTAAGTGAAGGATTTTTGGCTAGCATCGAACTTCAGCCCACTTTGATCAGTCAGATTAAATAGGCGCAGAAGGAAAATGCCAGTATCGACGGAATCAGGCGTCGTATCGGTACAGGCAAAGTACCCGGATTCACCGAGGACGAAGAAGGAGTTCTTTGGTACAAAGGACGCCTTTGTGTACCAGCAGATTCGGAGTTGAAAGAAGTTATCTTGAAGGAGGCTCATGATACTCTTTATTCTATCCATCCCTGAGGAACCAAGATGTATCAAGATTTGAAAGAGCAATTTTGGTGGCATAAGATGAAGAGAGAAATCGGAAGCTATATCGCCAAGTGTGACATATGTCAGCGAGTCAAGGCAGGACATCAACGACCCGCTGGATTGTTGCAACCTTTGCAGATTCCGGAATGGAAATGGGATTCTGTAGGAATGGACTTTATCACTGGACTACCTACTTCTAGTAGGGGAAATGACTCTATTTGGGTCATAGTGGACAGATTGTCCAAAGTCGCCCATTTCTTGCCCGTCAAAACCACCTATCAGAGTTCGAAGCTAGCGGAGTTATACATCGCTAGAATCGTTAGTTTGCACGGAGTCCCCAAGAACATAGTCTCGGATCGAGGAACTCAGTTTACCTCGAGATTCTGGAAGAAAGTCCAAGAAGGTTTAGGAACCCGCCTAGATTTCAGTACCGCGTATCACCCTCAGACCGATGGACAAACGGAGCGAGTAAACCAAATACTCGAAGATATGCTTAGAGCATGTGTGCTAGAGTATGGATCCAAGTGGGAAGACTGTCTGCCGTTTGCAGAATTTTCTTACAAAAATAGTTACCAAGCCAGTTTGCAAATGGCCCCATTTGAATTTATGTACGGAAGAAAGTGCCGCACCCCTTTGAACTGGTCGGAAGTAGGAGAGAGTCAGATTTTCGGACGCGACATTCTACGAGAAGCAGAAGAGAAGGTTCACAAGATTCGTGAACACCTCAAGACAGCCCAATCCCGACAGAAGAGTTACGCCGACAAGAGACGTCGAGACCTCGCCTTCAACATCGGAGATTTTGTTTATCTGAAAGTGTCGCCATTGAAGGGAATGCAACGTTTCCAACTCAAAGGAAAGTTAGCCCTAGATATATCGGACCTTTCAAAATCTTGAACCATCGAGGAGAAGTATCGTATCAACTGGAACTACCTGAAGAGATGTCAACTGTGCACAATGTGTTCCATGTCTCGTTACTTCGCAAATGTCTCGAAGTCCCCGAGAAGACCGAAGTGTTCAAGAATATCGATCACCGGACCATAGAGATCAATGAGGACCTAACCTATCCTGAAGTACCCATCCGTATTTTGGAAGAAGCCTTTCGAACTAACAGGACCCGAAACATCAAGTTTCTCAAAATTCAGTGGAGCAACCACACAGAAGAGGAGGCTACGTGGGAACGCGAAGATCACATCAGAACGGAGTTTCCAGATCTCTTCAAATCCTAGGTAATATTTTCGTCCTTTTTCAAATCTCGGGACGAGATTTTGTTTAAGGGGGGAAGGTTTGTAACATCCCAAAAATATCAAACTTAGATCATCAAAACACTAATCCTCAAGTTTAGGGTTAACAAACTTTTCTAAATGAATTCATGAATGCATGTATATGTGTATGCATGAATTTTGAATTTCTTTAAAAACCACCTTGTTTGTGTGATCCATTGCTTGTAAAATGTTTATTAGGTGAAAATAACATCATCTAAAACATTTCCCACACTTTTCCTAAAGACAAGTAAATCAAAACAAATATATTAAGTGAATGGTCATTTTGGCCAATTTAACTCACATGCCTACTTTGGCTGTCTCAAACTTTCAAAACCAATGTAAACTTTTCTGGATCTTTGCACCCCTTGAATGTACTCACAACAGAGTATCAAGGCCCACTTTGTGATCATCCAGAAACTTTCAAATGCATAGTTTAAATGACAATTCAAAATTGAATCTTCTTCATATGGGAAGATCCCACTTTCTAAAACCCACTCAAACAATCTCAACTTTCAAAACCCAAGCATCTGCAGACTCACCAGAACCAATCTAGCAAACTCACCAAAATTCATTTCAAAATTCAAAACTTGAGTTCATGCGGCCATTTCATCAAATAGGTGGCAGACACAAATCAAACAAAACCACAAACACTATAGTGTGCAGTGTTTTGAGCCTAACTTGTTCCCTAGTTAGCTCACACACAAACCAGTAGATCATCTAGAAAGATTAGCCCAACACTAGCACCCCTGTGAGTTTGCCATTGCCATTAATGGTGAACAGCCGAGCACCCCCATGTCACCCCAATGTGGACAACAAACTAGGAGCAGCAGCAAGCCTAGCCAGCATGTCTGGGAGGCAGCCCACCGTCCACCGCCATCGCTCGTCCCAGCCGAGCATTGCCAAGCTCGCCCACGCCAAGACAAGCCGCACCATCATGCCGAGCGGCGCCAGAGCGCCACCCACGACCAGCGTCCCGCATCACGCGCCGCCCTCACCACAGCACACGATCACCACCGACCCAGACACCTCCAGACACTCCCGCTTGTCGCCTGCCATACAACCACCGCCGCCGAAGACGCCGCCGCCGCAGCAGAGCACCGCCTGCGTTCAGACCAGACCACACCGCCCCATGCCTCGCGATCATGTCGTTGAGCATCGCCAGAGAGACAAAGACCGCCCCTACCCTTGCCCATGCCATTAGCACTCAGAACGCCGCCCCGACGAGCTCACCTTGCGCCCTGGCGGTCCCCTCGCTCGACTATAAATAGAGGCCACCCCCGCACGATTTTTTCACACCATCTCACTCCCCTCTCCCCACTGACCGTGCCACACCATCCTCAGAGCAAGGCAAGCACCACTTCGCTGGAATTTCACCGGAGCCCGCCGCCTCTGGAGAAGAAGGGAGCCAGCTATTGGAGCCGCCCCAGGAGAAGCCACCGGTACCAGGAGGATCGCCGTCGTCGACTTCGGCGTTCGCCCGCCTCGCCAACCCTCGCCCGTACCCCGGTGAGCCTCTAGCACCTCCTATTGGCCGCGCTAGGTTTCGTTCTCGCCGGAGCTGTCTCGCGTCGACGATGACCCTCAGCCGTTAGATTAGAACTAGATCGGACGACCCACGTTGCCCCATACCGCTTCGCCCAGCCCCGTGTCACTGACGAGTGGGGACACCCACTTAAGCAGCCTGTGGAGCATCGCTTAGCAGCCGCCCGTTAGAATTTCCCGCGCAGCCCAGCAATTCAAATTAAACCTTTTTCTTTTTAATTTCAAACACACCTCTGTACCGAACTTCAAAAATCAACCCAGATCGATTCAGTGCACCACATTGGATGAAACCAATTTTGTTGGAAAGGTATGTGAATGCTTAATCCAAGACCGTTGGATTCATGTCATTTGGATTTGTAGATCACCCATAGCAAAAATAACAAGGCAGAAGCTTTTCTGCATTCAAACATTTTTGAAATTTAAACCATTAAAGCTTTTGAGTTGATTCCAACTCTCAAAAATCGCATTTAACCATACCTTTCAGAATATATAAAAATATATAGGTTTACTTGCAGAAATAATGTTCAAGGAATAAAAGAATGCTACATAAGCATTCCTAGCCACTTTAATCAATTAAAATAAAAAGGTAAAACCTTATTAAATTGTGACACCACTTTAAATCACATTCCCATGGACTACAATATGTGGTGATGACATGTGTCAACATGATCCCATGTTTAGTTTGGATAATATTAAATCTTAAGTAGTTTTTCAATGAGTAGAAATTACTTTTCTAAAATAAAAAGACTTAAACCAATCCTTAACCTTGTAATGTTAGAGATGATGATAGATCATCTATAGGACCCTTGTGTGTGATGATTGCAAGTAGTTAAGTATTGTTTGGTGATTGTGTACCTCGTATTTATTCATAGACGCTAGTACCGACCAAGGATACTACCAGGAGGAAGGAGGATACTACGAAGAGGAAGCCGAAGAGAACTTCAACCACTTCTCTGCACAAGGCAAGCTTTACTAACCAAGTTAACCAATGCAAGCTAACACTTGCAAGATACTATACCAGTGCAAGCTAACACTTGCAAGATACCCTATTATGGCCACAAACCCATGCTTGTGATATGATTACTATATGCCTTAAGCGTATGTGATCATACCAACTTGCTAAACCAATCCTAGTTTTATGGCAAGCTTCTTACTTTATTTCTTTATCAAAGCTTACTTAGAGTCTTCTTAAGAGTTTGGTAGATATTAGACAGCTGTGCTCAAGTTTGCCCTAAGATCATAAAATTTGGCCTAAGCTAGAAACCTTAATCTCAGCCTAAGATATAATGTTGGACTTAGTGAAACTCCACTAGTTACCACCCCTCATTATTACTATCCCCAACTGTAGATGCTAGTGCTAAGCATAAAACTTGATCAACTTTAGATGGGAGTACTTGGTGGAAAAATGGTTATGAAAACCTTGGAATGATGGATCATTCTATTGAAATGTTTTGGACATGTGTTTCCAAACACTTGATTATTTTGGTGATGAAAACGTTGAGGCATGAGCCTTACCCCTTTATAAAACTGATGGTTGTCTGGATGCGATACCATTCCAATTTTATCGTACAACCACAATACCCGAATATTGGGTAGGGCTTGACTGGAAACTTATATACCTTAGTATTAGTTCCCTCACGGCCAAGGTCTGAGCTGAGGCTACCTTGTCAAGATTGTCCACTGCAGCACTCCAAGATGACAAGGGTCATGGTTGGGAGGCCAAACTCATGAGAGGTGCTTATACTAGGGCATGTAATTGAAAGGTTAGGATTGATTATCCGTGATACCGATTATGGTGAGTTCAGATTTGTTCTCGACGGATGTATCGAATGTTGTGGTGAAAGTGTACAATCTCTGCAGAGTGTCAAACTATTCGAATAGCTGCCCATGATTATGGATGCTTGGAGTGGCCATACTGTTCCCCCGTCAGACTTTTCAAAATGACTTGTGAAATAAATTGAGACTTTGACTTGACCACCACAGAGTTGTGACCCGAGTTAAAATATCCCACTTAGGAGTTATAAAACTATAACTAGTTTTGGGAACTTAGTAGAGATAAACCTGGCTTTTTGCAAAACAACCCTAGAGCCTAGTGTCCCATTATCCAAAAACCCCTTTACATGTTAGTATTAGTTTGCGAGTACTTAAAGAGTACTCATGGCTTTGTCCTGCTATTCCCATGGCCGACTATGAAGAGGAGTACCGGAAGATGGACCCGTGAAGGTTACGACAACTAGGATCATCTCCCATCGTCAAGATTGCTCGTGACCTCAAGATGGAGCTTACGCTACCGTTATTACTACGTATTCCGCTGCTTGATGTTGTATTAAGAACTGGATCATGAGATCCCTATTTGTGTACGAACTTGTATCGTTGTAATGGATGAAGTACTATGATATCCAATTCTGTTATGTCTCGCAAAAATGGTAATCCTGGGATTGCGAGGTATGGCATAATAGGCATCTAGGATTGAAAAATCCGGGTGTTGACAATCATCAATATCACATAAACCATAATAGAAATGATCACCAATTCTAATAGAAAGCACAGGGACACTAGCTTTTCTAGATTTTCTAGGATGAGAGACAATATTAGAAGCGTCTTCATAGAAGACAATGTGCTCATCCAATATATTTCTAGTGACAGGGTCTTTCACAATAGCTACCACAGGTTCATTGTCTATTTGCTCATCAAGTTCCACAGATTTCTTTGTACTTTTGTTATTCGCACTAATTATCATAGAATACTCCTTTACCTTAGCTGGGAAAGGTGTTTTCTCCACATAAGGTTTAGGCATAGTATGATTAATAGTATAAACTTCAGTATTTCTAACATGAACATGACTAACAACATCTTTATAAGGTGCATGGTAATTGTTCCACTTATTTTTAGGAATTTATATATAAGAGGAAAAGGACTTAAAAAACAGTTGGCAATACTTTGAGAATCAATACCATACTCAATACTAATATCACGAAAATCATCAATTCCCATAAAAGATTTAATGCATTCAAAATCATAGTTTATACCTGACTTTCTTCCTTTGTCATTCTCCCATGCTTCAGCATTCTCTTGAATACGGTCTAGGAGATCCCATTTAGCTTCTTCCTTCATACGTGTGAATGATCCAGCACAAGAAGCATCTATTAGATCTTTATCATGAAGAGAAAATCTAGCATAAAAGTTATTGACAATAATATTGTTAGGGAGCTCACGAATAGGACATTTGAGCATTAGTAACTTCAATTTCCTCAAGATTAAGCTATACTCTCTCCATCACGAGGCCACAAATTATATATCAGATTCTTATCCTTATGAATCTCACTGGGAGGATAGAATTTAGAATAAAAGAGAGATAATATTTCCTCCCATTCCATGGGTTTTCCATTCTTTAGCAGCTTATACCATTCTTCAGCTCTTCCTTTCAAGGATATAGAGAGTAACTTCTTCTTCACCTATTCAGTGGTGATACCTGCACACTTAAACAATCTGCATAATTCATGGATAAAAAGCAAATGATCACCAGGATGGACAGTTCCATCCCCTAAATAATAATTATCCATAACACGATCAACAATATTTATAGGTATCTTAAAAGGATCTATCTCAACTGGTGGTGGTTCATCTACTACCCTAACAGTTTTAGTAGTTTTCCCAAACATAAAACCAAGTGGGTTATCCATATTGGAAACAAATTAACAAACAGAAATAAAAATAATAATCACAGTAGAAGTTTCCTTTACCAGTTCCACTCTTCAATAGCGCTTCACTCCCAGGCAACGGCGCCAGAAAATAGTCTTGATGACCCACAAGTATAGGGGGTGTATCGTAGTACTTTCGATAAATAGGAGTGTCGATCCCAACAAGGAGTAGAAGGTGTTGAATAGTGGTATGGAGCAGGAAATCTCTGTAAATACGTAGCAAACTGATTTTTAGTGGTTTTCTGATAAAGCAAAGAGAAGTGCAAGTAATAAATACAGCAAACGGTTGCAGCAAATGGCCCAATCCTTTCTTAGCAAAGGACAAGCTGGTGGAAATACTTATAAAGACCAAACGTTCTCGAGGACACATGGGAATTCTGTCAAGTGCTTTCGCTTCAAATAGCTGAGTAGTCTTCTTTGGTTTTTGAAGTGTTGTGTGGGTGAACCTGTGCTAATTTACCGACCTTACTTGGACTAATACATACTTGTGATTAAACCCCTTGCAAGAATCCGGAACTACAAGAAAGAAATTAAGGTATAAACCTAGCCACAACCTTAAACTCTGAGATCCTACACTCCCTTGTGCAATGGTGTCCTAACGGGGGTTCATGTTTCTGTCACTTCGGCAACCACACAATTAGTATCCAAATACACAATGCATTCCCCTAGGCCCATAAATGTTGAAGTATCATGTAGTCGACGTTCACATGACACCACTAGAAGAATAGCACCACAACTTTAATACTAAGCCATTGAATAATATCTCAACACAAATCCACTACTAACAACATGACTTCTCCCATGTCCTCAAGAACTAAACGAACTACTCATGAGACATCATATGTATCAAGATCAAAGATGATATGGTGATGAATAACAATCTGAACATAAACAATAATCCAATGGTTCCACTCACAAGCATCAACTACAATAGTAATCAACACCGGGAAAGTTTCCCCTAAGAACTATGCAAGTATTCAACACGATTGTTACAGCGGGATGGAGTGGTGATGATGGTGCTGGTGGAGATGATGGTGATGATGATCCCGATGAAGTCTAGCTTGATGATGGTGTTGATGGCGACGATCTCCCCTCTCCGGGAAGGAATTTCCCCAGCAGAAATCTGTCTACCGGAGAGCTCTTTATCTCTCAGTGTTTTCCGCCCCGTAGAGGCGGCGAAATCTTTCTATGGTCGCTCTCCCTCGTATTAGGGTTTAGAGGTGAAGATATAGGCGAGAGGGCGGAGCCAGATGTGGACCAGGTGGGCCACACCCCCTGTAGGCACGGCCTAGGGGTGGCCAGCGCCTAGGGGTGTGGGCCCCCTGTGACCCATCTTCGCCTCCTCTTCTAGCATTCTTCGTCTTCTAGGAAAATAGGATTTTCCGTTCGCGAAATTGCATCAAAACACCTCTTTTTCCATCAGAATCCTGACTCCGGCAGTTCATCCTCCAAGAATCATCCAACATGCAAAAACAAATATAAAGACATAAATAACACCTCTTAATATGAAATATATCAATGAATAGAGGCAAATTACGATATAGAATGCTGATGAAAATTGGACGTATCATCGGCCTCGGGCTCAGGAGCGGCGGCGGGTTTGTCGGCGGTAGATGAAAAGAAGATGCTGGGTCTCTGGGTCCCCAGCATCATGGACGACGCTGAACTCCAGGTCATGGAGGACGACAGATTCATCGTTGCCGGCTCGTGCCGTAGCGCCTCAGGGCATGCTGTTCCCGCCCCGTGCGACAGCGAGCGGGTCCTGTTCGGCACGCACATCGACCGCGGCCTCAGCTTGCCACCATCAGACTTCTTCAACGAGATCCTCAATCATTACGGTGTGCAGCTCCATAACCTGCCTCCCAACTCTCTGCTCGAGCTTAGCACTCACGCAGCTCTATGCGAGTGGTTTCTTGGCATTAGGCCAAGTCTCACCCTTTTCCGGTACTACTATGGTACCCGGAAGTACTCCATTAGTGCCGGTGTGCCTTATAACACCAGCACCCTTAGCTTAGTCCTTAGGATAAACTGTGTTTATCCTATTATTAACGCTAGTGAGTCCGTCAAACGCTGGGCCAGAACCTTCTTTTATCACAAGGATATTCTGGCTCCTGGAAAGGCGGAAGGTCTTCCGACATACGCCGACGGTGCCACCCGCCCACCAGAAGTCATGGGACGCGGAAGCGCCGTAGCTGTCGGATATCTTGATCTTCGCCAAAAGGCAGATTGAGTTTTTGATGAAGCAGATGGGGCTCCGTGGATCCGACTTGATCCACTGCTGGCTGGAACGCCGGATTCAGCCTCTGCAGCACCGTGGAGACCGCTTCATGCACCAGATCACCAGGGACAAGAAGGACAAGATGCAGGACCATTTGATCCGGAGTCCGTCAAAGGATTACAATACCCTTATGCAATATTTGATCAAGGAAATAGTGGAACGAAAAGTTCCGGATGTTTCCATGAAGATGTTCACGTCCAACCGTCCTCTGAATCCGGTAAATGTTTCGACTCTGCTTTCACATTTTGTTGTCCTTTTCTATTCTTTCTTTCTTTCTCTGACTCTATTTTCATCGATGACTTTGTCAGCTCGAGAAACTCCCTGAGTCTGAGCTAGCTCCACTAGAGGGCTATCTCTTAGACGATCCGGAGGCGACGGAGGATGATGAGGTGCAAGAAGTTTCTGCCTCCGCCTCCAAGAAGCGTAAGGCAAAGGAAGTCGTTATCACTGCTGGTAGCCAAGTGCTGCCAGTAATTAAACAGTAAGCACACTGTCTTTTGTTTTCAGTACCGTGTTGTAGGGTTTCGCAGCATGGAAAACAAAAATTTTCTATCGCATACAAACAAACAAGCCAAGATCTATCTACTAGATTGTAGCAACGAGTCGATGGAATAACTCACCCTCGAAGATTCCAAAGTGTTTAACGAGAGCGGATTCTCGTGGGTGATGTAGTCGTACTCTTCCCGATCTCAAGATCGCGTAGACGATCCTTCCGGCCAAGCTCCAAGCGGTGCTCCATGAGGTCACATGTTCGGTACTGACGAAGACCTTCCTCTCCTTGTTCCAAAGAAAGCAGAGGTTGTAGCACTCTCGCGATTCCGAAGACAACGCTGGTGTACCAAGTAGAGGGAGATCTCGCAGGGCTTCGCCTTAAGCCGGAGCGAGTATGGTGGAGTATGAGAGAGCTCCTCGGCGATCTAGGTTTTAGACACACCAAGGAGGAGGTGCTAGAGCCGGCGGCTAGGGTTTGGGGCACCCCAAGTCGGCGGCTAGGGCAACCCTAGGAGGCGGCGACAGCTGCAGGAGGTGGTGGCGCCAAGCTAGGGTTTGGAGGAGAGGTACTTGTATGTTCTAGGAGGGAGCCATGCCCCTCCTTATATAGGTGGATGGGCCGGCCGCCCAAGGGGGAGGGAGAGGAGTCCCTCCCCAACTCGGCTTGGAGGGGGCGCCGCCGATTGGAGGAGGGAACTCCTCCCCAACTCGGTTTCCCCCTTCCTCCTCTTTTCCACTTTCCAAATTTAGCCGTTTGACTTTTCAATTTAGCTATTTGACTTTTCAAACTAGGATTTGAATTAATCCTTTATTTGGAACAGCGATGACACTTAGTACATGATGCAATCATTTCAACTTGCAATGACACATTCATGTACCCCTTCCCCTCCGGAGTGTCGGACATTCCAGAACCTTCTAGAACATTCCCGACGAAAACACAGGAATCATTCCCGAACTCCGAAACGGGACTTTCCTTATATGAATATTATTCTCCGGACCATTCCGGATCTCCTCGTGATATCCCGGATCCCATCCGAGACTCCGAAAAACATTCGATCTCTTTCTCATCATACCATAACTACTCAAACAACGTCGAATCCTTAAGTGTGTCTCCCTACGGTTCGTGAATTATGCGGACATGATCGAGACACTTCTCCGAACAATAACCAATAGAGGAATCTAGAAATTCATATGGCTCCCACATATTTCTACGATTACTTTGCGATCGAATGAACCACTTACATACGATACCAATTTCCCTTTGTCTCACGATAGTTTACTTATCCGAGGTTATGATCGTCGGTATCTCTGCATACCTAGTTCAACCTCGTTACAAAAGTACTCTTTCGTTCCCGTGATATGTGATCCCTTGTGAGCCAGTCACATGCTTGCAAGCTAATTGGATGACATTCACCGAGAGGGCCCAGTATATCTATCCGTCATATGGATGGACAAATCCCACTCTTGATCCATGTGTTTCAACCAATACTTTCCGAACACTCAATGCCACCTTTATAGCCACCCGATACGGTGTGGTGTTTGATGTCATCAAAGCATCCATCCGGCAAAGGTGATATGCATGATCTCATGGTCGAAGGAATTAGGTTACTATGTATCAGAAAGCATATAGCAATTGAACTATTGAAATGACTTGATCTTTATGCTACGCTTATGTATAGGAGTATGTCCATCATATCATTCTCCTAACGATATGATCTTGTTGTTAATAACATCTCAATGTTCATGATAGGGAAACCACAATCATCTATTAACCAACAAGCTAGTATTATATAGAGGCTTTACTAGGGACTTCAAATTAGGTTTACAAATCACACAAGTATTAATGTTTCCTTGTTAATACTATTATAGCATGAATGTAAACATTTATCATAAACACAAAGATATAATAATAACCACATTTATTATTGCCTCTAGGGCATATCTCCAACAGTATCCCACTTGCACTAGAGTCATCTAATCTAGATTACATGGTAATATACCGAACACCCATGGCAGTTTGGTGCTGGTCATGTTTTGCCCTCAGGAGAGGTTTAGTCAACGGATCCGCCACATTCAGATCTGTGTGTACTTTGCAAATCTTTATATCCCCATCTTGGATATGTTCTCGAATAGCGTGAAAACGTAACTTGATATGCTTCAGCTTCTTGTGTGACCTTGGTTCTTGCGCATTGGCTATGGCTCCCATGTTATCACAGTAGATAGACATTGGGTCCAGCGCACTAGGAACCACACCCAGCTCTGTAATGAACTCTTTCATCCATATCGCTTCTTGTGAAGCCTCCGAAGCAGCCATGTATTCCGATTCAGTTGAAGATCTCGCCACAACTCTTTGCTTTGCACTCCTCTAATCACTGCACCATTCAAAATAAATACGTATCCAGATTGTGATTTAGAATCATCCGGATCGGTGTTCCAACTAGCATCGGTGTAACCATTAACAACGAGCTGTTCATCACCTCCATAAGAAAGAACCATATCCTTAGTTCTTCTCAAGTTCCTTAGGATGTTTTTGACCGCTGTCCAATGATCCACTCCTGGATCACTTTGATATCTACTAGTTAAACTAACAGCATATGCAATGTCGGGTCTAGTACATAGCATGTCATACATTAGAGATCCTATGGCTGAGGCATAGGGAGTCTTACTCATCCTTTCTCTATCTTCTACCGATGTCGGACTTTGAGTTTTACTCAAGGTTGTATTGGGCAACATGGGCAAGAACCCTTTCTTGCTATCTTCCATTCCAAACCTCTTTAGAACTTTGTCCAAATATGTACTTTGTGACAATGATATTTGGCGTTTTGATCTATCTCTACAAATCTTTATGCCTAATATGTAAGCTGCTTCGCCAAGATCCTTCATTGAAAAACTATTATTCAAATATTCCTTGACACTATTAAGAAGGTCTACATCATTCCCAATCAACAATATGTCATCTACATATAGTATTAAGAATGCTACAGAGCTCCCACTCACTTTATTGTAAATACAAGCTTCTCCATAAGTTTGTATAAAACCAAAACTTTTGATCACCTTATCAAAACGTTGATTCCAACTTCGGGATGCTTGCTTCAATCCATAGATGGACCGTTGAAGTTTGCATACCTTGTTAGCATCTTTAGGATCGACAAAACCTTTGGGTTGCATCATATACAACTCTTCATCAATGTCTCCATTGATGAATGCTGTTTTGACATCCATCTGCCATATCTCATAATCATAATATGCAGCGATTGCTAACATAATCCTTACAGACTTTAGCTTTGCTACTGGTGAGAAAGTCTCATCGTAGTCAACTCCTTGAATTTGTCGAAACCCTTTTGCGACAAGTCGAGCTTTATAGACAGTAACATTACCATCAGCATCTGTTTTCTTCTTGAAAATCCATTTGTTCTCGATAGCCTTTCGGCCATCCGGTAAGTCCATGAAAGTCCATACTTGGTTTTCGTACATGGATCCAATCTCGGTTTTCATGGCTTCTTGCCATTTATTGGAATCTGGGCTCATCATCGCTTCCTCATATGTCTCAGGGTCATCGGTGTTGTCCACCAACATGACACTCATAACGGGATCATACCAATCTGGAGTGGTACGAGTTCTCGTTGACCTGCGAGGATTTGTAGCAACTTCAACCGAAGTTTCATGATCATCATCATTAGCTTCCTCTCTAATTGGTGCAGGCACCACATGAACTTCTTCCGGTGCTGCGCTACTCACAATTTCGAGAGAAGGTTCGACAACCTCGTCGAGTTCTACTTTCCTTCCAGTCACTTCTTTCGAGAGAAATTCCTTCTCTAGAAAGGATCCATTCTTAGCAACGAAGATTTTGCCTTCGGATCTGTGATAGAAGGTATACCCAATAGTTTCCTTTGGGTATCCTATGAAGACGCATTTTTCCACTTTGGGTTCAAGCTTGTCCGGCTGTAACTTCTTTACATAGGCTTCGCAACCCCAAACTTTAAGGAACGACAATCTAGGTTTCTTCCCAAACCATAATTCATACGGTGTTGTTTCAACAGATTTATACGGTGCCCTATTTAAAGTGAATGCGGCTGTTTCTAATGCATAACCCCAAAATGATAGCGGTAAATCTGTAAGTGACATCATAGAACGAACCATATCTAAGAGAGTTCGATTACGACGTTCAGACACACCATTACGCTATGGTGTTCCCGGTGGTGTCAACTGTGAAAGTATTCCGCATTTCTTCAAATGTTCGCCAAACTCGTAACTTAGATATTCACCTCCACGATCAGAACGTAGAAATTTAATGTTCTTGTTACGTTGATTCTCTACCTCACTTTGAAATTCCTTAAACTTCTCGAAAGTTTCGGACTTATGTTTCATGAAATAGATATACCCATATCTACTCAAGTCATCCGTGAAGGTAAGAACATAACGATAACCACCGCGCGATGCTACACTCATTGGACCACACACATCGGTATGTATGATTTCCAATAAGTCCGTAGCTCGCTCCATCATACCAGAAAATGGAGTCTTAGTCATTTTACCCATCAGACATGCTTCGCATCTATCAAGTGATTCGAAATCAAGTGATTCAAGAAGTCCATCGGAATGGAGTTTCTTCATACGCTTCACTCCAATGTGACCAAGACGACAGTGCCACATATAGGTCGAGTTATCGCTCGATTTCAAACATTTAGCCTCAATGTTATTGATATGTGTATTTCCACTATCGAGATTCAACAAGAATAGACCATCTATCAAAGGTGCATGTGCATAAAACATATTACTCATATAAATCGAACAACCATTATTCTCGTACTTAAACAAGTAACCGTCTCGCAATAAACAAGATCCCGATATAATGTTCATGCTCAACGCAGGAACCAAATAACAATTATTTAAGTATAAAACTAATCCCGATGGTAGATGAAGGGGTAGCGTGCCGACCGCTATCACATCAACCTTCGATCCGTTTCTCACGCGCATCGTCACCTTGTTCTTCGCTAGCTTCCGTTTATTCTGCAGCACCTGTTTCGAGTTACAAATATGAGCAACCGAACCAGTATCAAATACCCAGGCACTACTACGAGTACTAGTGAGATACAGATCAATAACATGTATATCAGATATACCTTTCTTCTTGATGTTGTCGTTCTTCAAATCCGCCAAGTACTTTGGGCAATTCCGCAAAGGACCTTCTCCCTTGCGTAAAAGCACTCAAGATCGTGCTTAGGTCCAGCCTTGGTCTTCTTCGTCGGCGTGGTAAATTTCTTACCACCCTTCTTGAAGTGTCCCTTCTGCTTAGACTTGCCTTTCTTGAATTTGGTGGTCTTATTGACCAACAACACTTGGTGCTCTTTCTTGATCTCCACTTCTGCAGACTTCAACATGGCAAAGAGTTCTGGCAACGTCTTGTTCATGTTCTGCATGTTGTAGTTCATCACAAAGTTCTTATAACTTGGTGGTAGTGATTGGAGGACACGGTAAATCCCCAAAGCATTAGGAATCACTATACCCAAGCTTTGAAGTTTGTTTGCGTGCCCAGACATCTTAAGCACATGCTCACTCACTACTAGGAAAACGGCTATAGGTAATCAGCACATCCGTGGCTCACATGGTTGAAGTGCCCCACGGCTAAAACAAAGTGGCTCACCAGGCGTGCCCTACTAATAACTAGAACAACGTGGCGCACATGACTATAGTGCGCCACGATGTGTGTGGGCCAGGGCCTGCTGGCCACACGCCAAACATCTAGCGCACTATAGTCATGTGCGCCACGGTTGTTAGGGTCATCTGTGGCGCAGTGTGCACGTGCACTACGCCAAGCGCATGCCCCCCTCTGCTCTTAAACGGCCACAAACTTCTGTGGCGCACTCCGCCTAGTGCGCCACATGGACTAGGAGCATATGTGGCGCACTCGGCCTAGTGCGCCACAGAAGTTTGTACTCCCTGTTGCGCACTAGGGCCGTGTGCGCCACGGATGTGTCGATTCTTTTAGGACAGCACTTTATGTGCACATGTGTGCCCACACATCCACCACCCACACTTCACTTTCCCCTTCTTCTTCCTCCTTAGATCTAGTCGGGATCTTCTCCTTCCCACCTTAATTTCTCCATACATTCACCATTTTTAGCATGTAAAACTTGCTTTGGATGTTACATAAGTAATAGAGGAGGTCTCCGGTCTCTCATCTATCCGTCTCCGGTCGACGCGCGCACCTCTCCTTTCCATCTTTCTCGCGATCGGTCTCTCATCTCGGTAAGTTGTCCATGTAAGGATGTGTTCATGTGTATATGGATGATGCATGTGCTCATATGTATGTAGATGATCGATGCTCATGATGTGTGTATGTGTGGAGAGGATCGATGGTCATATGTGTGTGTATATGGAGAGTATCGATGATGCTCATGCATGTGTGTATGGAGAGGATAATGATATGTTCATGTGTGTATGGGTCGGTCTCTCTCTCTTGTGTTTGTATGTGAACAAGTTGCCATTTGTTTTGCCAAAATGTTGATTCATTTCCATTTTGGCAAGACTTTGGCATTTCAAAGGTCCTAATTTTAGGATAGGTCATGCCGAAATTTTCTATCGACCATTGCATGCATGCATTCATTATGTGGTTCTAATAGACTTCAAAATTGTACTGTGTACATCGTGGTGCAAAATGGTCCGCATAATGAGCGAAGGCATTGTGGCTAGATTTTGAAATGCGACGGCCGACATGATACGAAATAACAAGATGATATAAGATGTCCGTGCGAAGATGCAAACTCAATCTGGTGATCGACCCAGATTCGGAATCTGCAGCGACCGCTCCGCCATGGTTTCATGGATGGATACACTGCTGGATAAGCGATGGCGTAGATGATGGAGACGGTGAAGAAGGTGGCCAACATGACGATGATCATCATCACCGGCGAGAACGGGCGAGATGATGAAGAGGCTCTGGAGATGGTGAAGGTGCGAGCGATCGGGATGATGATGATCTAGATGCCGGAGGAGCGCATTTACGATGGAACAACGTCGGGATGGGTGCGGGACCCTTATGCAAGAGCTGCTTCTCAAGCGCATTTAGTAACGCCGGCTGCCGCTAGAGATAAAGCCAAGCTTGCGCAACTTGAGAAAGACGCGTTACTCCATTGTATGAAGGATGCAGACCGATGATACCGGTTGAATGTAACGCCAAGGCTATGGAGATGAAGGCAAAGCACAAATTGAGCAACAGCTTCGACGATATGATGGCATTCGCACGATCGTCTCCCGAGGGGAACACATGTCCAACTAGTATCGAGGATGCCAAGAAAATCGTCCTCTCGATCTACCGACGTTAGATATCACGTATGCATCAACGATTGCATCATTTATCGGGCGAGGACGGAGAAAACCACATGTCCGTGCGGCGTGAGTCGATACAAGAAAGGGAAGAAAGCACCTCGAAAAGTGGTATGGTACTTTCCTATCACCCTCGTCAGCGCTATTTCGCGGACCCTAAGGAAGCTCATGCGATGGCATGCGGAAAGGAAGAAGCCGGAGATGATGATGACCCCGAAAAGGATGAGCTGCCGACGCACCCTTGGATGCTAGCAGCTGGAAAGCATTGGACCTCGAATTCTGCACGGTGGAGATTCGAGAACATCGAGCTTGGTGCGAGCACCGATGGACTCAATCCGTCGGTAGCCGAGCAGCAGACGCACAGACTTGGCCCGTGTTTGTATGGATGTACAACCTCCTCCATGGTTGTGCATGAAGAAGAAGTACATACAAATGAGTATGATAATTCAAGGGCAAACAACCTGGTACCGACATCAATCAGTATCTCGGGCTGTTGAAAGAGGAGCTAGCCACGTTATGGGAATCGAGCCAATACGCCTCCTTCTTGCTTCACTCTAAGCCAAGATGAGATCAAACAGTTTTTCAAGTGCCTTCTAGGAGTCAAATTTCCTTACGGCTACGCGGGCAAGATAAGCAGATACCTAGACGAGGCGAAGCAGAGGTTCAGTGGCATGAAGTCTCACGACTGTGCCGTGCTAATGACGCAGGTACTTTCGGTCGCACTAAGAGGGATAATGGACGAGCACGTCCGTGAAACGTTATTTGGCCTATGCAAGTTTTTCGACGTCATCTCTAGGAAGTCGATTGGCTTGAATCAGCTCGGAAGGCTACAGGAGGAGATCGTGGTGATACTATGTGAGCTTGAGGTCTACTTCCCACCCGCATTCTTCGACATTATGGTGCATCTGCTGGTCCATGTCGTGGAGGACATCGTACAACTCGGGCCGATGTTTCTCCGCAGCATGATGGCGTTCGAAAGGATGAACGGACACATCAAAGGATACGTTAGCAGGTCCCGGCCCAGATGGAAGCATATCCAAGGGCTTCGGCAAGAGTGCATCTCTTCGCATTTAATTATCTAGACATCGAGAACCTCCGGTCTTCCCGTCAATGACACCTTGGCAAGCTCGACGGATCTGGTCACCGAGAGGGTCGCATCGCATGCGATTGATTTTCGACGCCAGACTTTGATCGAGCAAACCTCGTGTATACAAGATTTAGAACTGGTCGATCCTTGGTATAAGCACAAAAGGTTAATCGAGAAGAAGTACATGGACCGGGCATACAGAGGACGCAGGAGAAATAATCAAAGAGCACAACTCAGATTTCACGTTGGTTTAGGAAGACGCCTTGATAATCCCCGCGCGCATTCTTCCGACACGGAAAAGATCATATTCACCTTGTCGCAGGGACCGATGCAAAACCTGGTGACCTATCAGCGTATGATATCAACGGCTACACATTCTACACGGAGGAAAAGGACAACAAGTGTGATTATCGGAACTCGAGCGTAACGCGAATTCTACACCGATGACAACGTGAAGGAAAGATTCTACGGAAGAATCGAGGAGATCCGGGAGCTCGACTATGTGGAGAAAAGGTGCCATGTTCCGTGTCGATGGGCAAAGAGCGTCGAAAGAGAAGACCGGTATTTCACAACCATGGTTATACCCGGCAGCCAAATCCAAGGTCACGGCAAACGTGGCGCGAAAAATGAACCGTGGGTATCTACCAAAGTGGACCAATGTTTTTCATTACCGACCGACAAAGCCTAGCCGTGTTGTCGTGAGGAGAGGAAAAGAAACATCATCGGAATGGATGGAGTCGCCAAAGAGCAAGACTTCACCAAGATGGCGATCCAAAGATTGAAGATGACGACGACTACGATGCAAGAACATACATCACAAGAAGAAAAAGGACAACCCTACCCAAAAAAGGTAGCCCGTTCGAAGAAGAAACATTAAAGTGCCGGGCTAAATTATTCAACCGCGACAAAGAAGGGAAAAAGATTAAAACGCTAGCTCAAAAAAATATTGTAAACGCGTGGTCAAAAAAAGATTGTAATATTCATGAACAAAGTATTATGAAATTTAGTTATACTTTAAATCATATTTTGGGCATTTTGGAATATTATTACTTTTGGGCATTTTTGGAATATTTAAAAGTATTTTAAAATCAAAATAAAACTTCTATGGCATATATCACCACTTTTGGGCATTTTTGAATATTTAAAAGTGTTTTTAAAATCAAAACAAAATTGGGGCACCGTGGTTCAACTGGGTGCTCTCAGGTTTAGAATAGAGTAGGGCGTAACCAAAGGGATAGGCTAGTATAGTTGTTAGCTAGTGGGTCGTAGTTCTCTTATCCGAGTTAGAAGTCGATAGGCGAGCGCAGCCCGTGAGCTACAGATATCCGTAGCGCACTATGCCCAAGTGCGCTATGCCTAACTGGCTTTATCCACTCGATCGAGCCGCCTCTCTCATCCCCATCGCTCCATCTCAGCCCGAGCCCCCTCTCTCATCCCCATCGACGCGCCGCCGCCGCATCCCATCTGCATCAACGCGCGCCCGCCAGGAGGAGGTGGAGGAGGAGCGTCGCCCGCGCGCCAGCCAGCTGCAGGACGAGGAGCGCCGCCCACGTGCCAGCCAGGAGGAGCGTCGCCCACGCACCAGCCAGGAGGAGGTGGAGGTGGAGCGTCGCCAGCCAGAGGAGGTGGAGGAGGGCGTCGCCCGCTCGCCTCGCCAATGGACTCGACCGTCTCACAGCCTCGCCGACCACCTCACCCGCAGCTCGCCTGCCTCGTCCTCGTAGAGGTGAGTCTTCTCCCTCTCTCCATCTCTCCCCTCTCCATCTCCCCTCTCTCCATCTCACCATGGCATTGATTTAGAATTAGATTTAGGTTTAGGTTGAAAGTGAGGTTTAGGTTGATTTAGGATTAGGTTGACAGTGAGGTTTAGGTTGATTTAGGATTAGATTTAGGTTTAGGTTTAGGTTTAGGTAGTAGCTTGATTTAGGTTGATTTAGCAGTAGATTTAGTGCTAAAATGATGCAAGCTGTTAATCTAAAATGGTTTACCATTTCGATCTGAATTCGATATTTTTTTCTCATAGTGATCTGAATTCGACTTTAATGTTTGTAGTATAAACAATTTTGGCTTGAAATGGGCTAGTTAAACCAGTGCAGTAGTTTTTTAAGCAATAAATGGATACTTTTCTAACCTCTCCATGTTCTGTTAATAAATCAGTCAATCATGTCACTAGATGGTTTTCCTGTAGCTTCTATTTTTGTCCCTTCCCTCTTACTGTTCCCATCAATTCTAGTGCTCAGAAGTTGCTTCGGCTTGTTCTTTCTATGGCCAAAGAGCATGATCCGTTTGGGGACGGCGGGGGCCATCACGCCACAGACAACATCACCACCGCCGTGGTGCGACAAGCGGTGGCAAGGCCCTCACCGCCACCTCCACGCGGTGGGTCGGATGATCATGTTGATGATATGCACATGGCGCAGGATCCGGCCGAGGACTTCGAAGACTGGAATGATCACTTCTTCAGCACTCAGTTTGGCAACGAAGAAGACCTAGCTGGTGGCCCCACAGAGAAAGCCACTATCACCAAGCGTCTGTTTGGTTCTCAGGAGACGCCTCCAGCTTGCGCCTTTACAGAGCCAGCTGATACAACCAACCGGCCCTTTATTCTAAGCCCTGACACACTACATAGGGCGGCCGGTGCTCAGATTGTGGTGCCTGCCCGCTCTCCAAAAGGAAAAAAGGGCAGGAAAAGAAAATCTAGCAGCTCGAGCCAGCCGGTGGCGTCAACAACTGCGAATCCGATCAGGTTTCGGGACGGGCCACCAAGACCCGAGGGTATTATGTGGAGGATTCATGTGGAGGGTGAGCCCATGCTACCTAAGAATTTGTGGAAGCTCGCCATTCGTTCGAACGCAGAGTGTGCATGACGGTCGACGATAGAGAGACGCCTTCTATCGGAGAAAGATCCTCGCACCCGGATTCGTGGTTAAGGTGCCACCAGGCTTGGGCTTCACGACACCGCCTGCTGGATCTGTTCTTCCTGCGTTCGAGGACATCTTCAATATGTTCCACCTATACCCTGCACTATACCATGATCCGCCTCTTTTCTCACCGCCACGCAGATCATTAGAGAGAACACACCGGCATCGCTATAGTGGACCCCTACTACATGCGTGATGGCTGCTTGGGTTCCCCACCAACGACGATCGTGTGGCCTCGTACTAAAAAGAATCCTCGTGGCGAACAAGACAAAGGAATACATTCTCGTGCCTTACTTTCCCGAGTAAGTCGTTATTCATCGCCACCGTCGATTGGCTTTATTAGATCATCATCATTCTTTTTCAACACATTCCATTTGAATTTTTTGGCGCAGAGATGAACATCGACGCTCATCTCCTTATCGCCAAGCATTCCCACGCCACGTATTTCGACTCGGGAGTCTAGAAAAGAAGAAAAACTACGACAAGATCAAGGAAGTTCTAGATGATGCTCTCACCGGCTTTGCCTCGACGGAAGGCACCAGCCTGCGTAAGAAGGTCAAGTTCGCAGCATGTCTTCAACCACGTAATGTAGTTCCCCGCATGAAGAAGCCGAAAACAAGAAGAAGGAAGCCTACTACGCACTCCATCACATGAGGGCGTTCCTACTTGACCGGCAGAATTCTACGCCAGATCATCTCAAACAAGCAATAAGCAAAGGCCAAGATCAATGATTCGGATATTAGACAAGAGATGTATCGCATCCAAGGCAGCTTGGGGCAATCATCTTCGTGATGTCATGACTTTGGGGATCTTTCACGGAGGAAATATCCCGAATAACCGTGACATAGAAGATCGCCTAGAGATGCAGTGGTGACTATAGGAAGTTCATGACGAGGTATGCCCTCCTGCTCCTAAGCCGAGCCGTAAGGCTTGATGTTGGCCTAGTTGTAGTTGCAAACTATAGATGACCTTTGTGTGTGTGTGGACGACAAGTGTACTTATCTTATTAGGTTTATGAATCACCGCTTACTTATTTTGCTTATTATTATTATATATCAATCAATGCTTGGTTTTTTGCTTACTCTTTGGTTTTTGCTTACTCTTTGGTTCTCGGACGACAAGTGTGAGTGTCTTTTCGAGAATATGCCGATGATTGAAATGTCGTGGCACAATATATATGTGAATGTGCTATGACGGGATTGTTAGCCTTGTGATATGCACAAGTCCGTGAATTGTGCATCCTACTTGGCTAATATCCCGTCATAAGCATATTCCCGTGTCCAACGACCTAGCTAGTTATATATGAGGCATTCTTTCGAGTTATTTTTGTCCTTTTCGAGAATATGCCGATGATTGAAATGTCGTGGCACAATATATATGTGAATGTGCTATGACGGGATTGTTAGCCTTGTGATATGCACAAGTCCGTGAATTGTGCATCCTACTTGGCTAATGTCCCGTCATAAGCATATTCCCGTGTCCAACGACCTAGCTAGTTATATATGAGGCATTCTTTTCGAGTTATTTTTGTCTTTTCGAGAATATGCCGATGATTGAAATGTCGTGGCACAATATATATGTGAATGTGCTATGACGGGATTGTTAGCCTTGTGATATGCACAAGTCCGTGAATTGTGCATCCTACTTGGCTAACAGCCTCATAAGCATATTCTCGTGTCCAACAACCTAGTTATATATGAGGCATGCTTTTCGAGTTATTTTTGTCTTTTCGAGAATATGCCGATGATTGAAATGTCGTGGCACAATATATATGTGAATGTGCTATGACAGGATTGTTAGCCTTGTGATATGCACAAGTCCGTGAATTGTGCATCCTACTTGGCTAACAGTCCGTCATAAGCATATTCTCGTGTCCAACAACCTAGTTATATATGAGGCATGCTTTTTGAGTTATTTTTGTCTTTTCGAGAATATGCCGATGATTGAAATGTCGTGGCACAATATATATGTGAATGTGCTATGACGGGATTTAGTTTTGAGATATGCACAAGTCCAGGAATTGTGCATCCTACTTGGCTAACAGTCCCGTCATAAGCATATTCCTGTGTCCAACAACCTAGTTATATATGAGGCATGCTTTTTGAGTTTGCTCTTTTTGATTTAAGAGTACTTTCTATAAGTGTATCTTCATATGCGACTTTAATTATACATGTTTTTTCAATCACCGGTTAGTTATTATTGTCAACTTGTAGATGACGTGGTACGTCGTGTACAAGGGACGGGTTCCCGGAGTCTACGATGATTGGGAAGATCGCCGAGGCAGTGCACCGCTTCAGGCAATAGCTACAAAGGGTACAACACTATGGCGGAGGCGGAATCTAGATACACGCGCTATCTAGCGGTAGTTAGGACAAGGAACCGGATGAAGACCTACACCTTCGTCATGGCGGTGATCATGCTTATCTTCTTTGGTTATTTATCCCGCTTGTGTCTAGCTAGCTAGTTTAGATGTCTAGGCGAGCTTAGAGCTCTAACTTGTTCGATCGACACATGTATTCACATGTCACCAACTACTACTTTGTAACATGATCAAAACAATGTAACTTGGACTATGTATTCATGTATGAGACTTATCTATATGTATTTGTTTCAATCTTGTTTTTCATATTGAGTATTTATATATATAATTGTATATCTTGTATCTGTGTGTATATCTGCTGTAATATTGTATATAATCTGTATTGCATATAATCTGGCTTGGAAATTATAAAAAAAACAAAAAATACATCTGGGCGCACATGGTCTACCTTCCGTGGCACTACACCTAAAGCGCACCATGGATGTTTAGTGGCGCACTAGGTAGTGCGCCAGAAGATCAAGGGTAGCGCACCACCCAAACTTGCGGCGCATTAGAGGTGCCACGCCTATCTCTACACAACCGTGGCGCACTAGGCGCCACGACCGAGAGATAGCGCAAGGCAGTCTGCGCATCGCAGTGCGCCATGATGATGGTTTCAAAGCGCCACTAAAGGCCGTTTTCCTAGTAGTGACTGACGGAGCTGCCCTCTTCCATCTTGTAGTTAAAGAACTTTTCAGAAGCCTCATAGCTTTCAATTTCCGCATGAGTCTCAAAGATCAATTTGAGATCCTCGACAATATCATATGGGTCTGAATTCTCAAACCTTTTCTGAAGCTCCGATTCTAAACCATACAAGATAGCACACTGAACTGTGGAGTACTGAGTCTTCCGAGTGAGTTAAACATTCTTTACTTCATCGGGAGCATCAGCTGCAGGTGGGTCACCCAGTGGTGCATCCAGCACATAGGTCAAATTACCAGCTGTGAGGACAATCCTCAAATCGCGGAACCAATCCACGAAGTTGCTTCCATTGTTTTTCAACTTTTCTTTCTCTAGGAACGCATTAAAATTGATGGTAGGGGCTGCCATTGATCTACAACATATTTGCAATAGTTTAGACTAAGTTTATGACAAATTGAGTTCAAATTAATATTAAAATTAATCTAGGTGAACTCCCACTCAAAACAGTATCCCTCACATTGTTTTAGTGATCACACGAACCAAATCCACCACATCAACACCGATCATCACGAGAGTTGATATAGTTTCAATGGCGAACAATCGACATGTTCATCATATCTACTATATGATTCATGCTTTACCTTTCGGTGATCCGTGTTCCGAGACCATGTCTGTACATGCTAGGATCGTCAAGATCAAACCTTAGTTTCCGCATGAGCAAATCTGGCTTGCTCACGTTGTATACACTTGCGGAATCTAACACACCCGATCATCACGTGGTGCTTCGAAACAACAAGCTTTAGCAACGGTGCTAACTAAGGGTGAACACTTTATGACTTGAAATTCATGTGCATGAGGGATCATCTTATAATGCTACCGTAGTCTACTAAGCAATACAAGATGCATAAAGGATTAACATCACATGCAATTCATAATATATGATATGATATGGCCTTTCTTGTTTGTGCTTCCGATCTCCATCTTCAAGCACGAACATGATCTCCATCATCACCGGCATTGCATCAATGTCAATGACGCTTCTCCATGGTTGTCGTCCACCGGCTTCAACTATTACAACTACTTTGAATAGACACGCGGGTCTTAACATAAATTAAAGACAACCATATGGCTCCTGCCACAACTTACAATAAGGAACATTGCATACATCAAATATAATCACAATCATGGCCATATCACATCATCAAGACACCGCAAAACAAAGTTAGACGCCTCTACTTTCTTTGCATGTTTTATGTGGCTTGGGGCTTTCAATAAGTGTCGTTCTAACTTACGAACATGAACCACAACATTGATACTAGTATTGTTAATCACCCGTTGTAAATTGGATCTTAACTATGCTAGGAGAAACAGGCACCCGCAAAGCCACTTATGCAATACAAGTTGCATGTCAAGCGTGGAGCAAGTCTCATAAACGATGTCATGTAAGGTTAGCCCGTGCCGCTTCATCCCAAAATACCGCAAGATGCAAAGTACACAAGAAGCAATCAACAATAAAAGCATCAATGCCCACAATGACCATTGTGTTCTACTTGTGCAACAGATCTACATATAGACACGGCTCTGATACCACTGTAGGGTTTCGCAGCATGGAAAACAAAAATTTTCTATCGCATACAAACAAACAAGCCAAGATCTATCTACTAGATTGTAGCAACGAGTCGATGGAATAACTCACCCTCGAAGATTCCAAAGTGTTTAACGAGAGCGGATTCTCGTGGGTGATGTAGTCGTACTCTTCCCGATCTCAAGATCGCGTAGACGATCCTTCCGCTGCGTTCGGCTCCCATGATCGGTCACACGTTCGTACTGACGAAGACCTTCCTCTCCCTTGTTCCAAAGCAATGGAGGTTGTAGCACTCTCGCGATTCCAGCCCAACGGCGTGGTACCTAAGTAGAGGAGATCTCGCAGGCTTCTCCTTAAGCCGAGTATGAGAGAGCTCCTCGGTGATCTAGGTTTTAGACACACCAAGGAGGAGGTGCTAGAGCCGGCATCTAGGGTTTGGGGCACCCCAAGTCGGCAGCTAGGGCAACCCTAGGAGGCGGCGGCAGCTCCAGGAGGTGGTGGCGCCAAGCTAGGGTTTGGAGGAGAGGTACTTGTGTGTTCTAGGAGGGAGCCCTGCCCCTCCTTATATAGGTGGAGGGGCCGGCCGGCCAAGGGGGAGGGAGAGGTGTCCCTCCCCAACTCGGCTTGGAGGGGGCGCCGCCGGTTGGAGGAGGGAACTCCTCCCCAACTCGGTTTCCCCCTTCCTCCTCTTTTCCACTTTCCAAATTTAGCCGTTTGACTTTTCAATTTAGCTATTTGACTTTTCAAACTAGGATTTGAATTAATCCTTTATTTGGAACAGCGATGACACTTAGTACATGATGCAATCATTCCAACTTGCAATGACACATTCATGTACCTTCCTCCCGAGTGTCGGACATTCCGAACCTTCTAGAACATTCCCGATGAAAACACCTAATCATTCCCGAACTCCAAACGGGACTTTCCTTATATGAATCTTATTCTCGGACCATTCCGGATCTCCTCGTGATATCCGGATCCCATCCGAGACTCAACAACATTCGGTCTCTTTCTCATCATACCATAACTACTCAAACAACGTCGAATCCTTAAGTGTGTCTCACGGTTTGTGAATTATGCGAACATGATCGAGACACTTCTCGAACAATAACCAATAGAGGAATCTGGAAATTCATATGGCTCCCACATATTTCTACGATTACTTTGCGATCGAATGAACCACTTACATACGATACCAATTTCCCTTTGTCTCACGATAGTTTACTTATCCGAGGTTATGATCGCTTGTATCTCTGCATACCTAGTTCAACCTCGTTACGATAAGTACTCTTTTCTCATTCCCGTGATATGTAATCCCTTGTGAGCTACCACATGCTTGCAAGCTAATTGGATGATATTTCACCGAGAGGGCCCAGAGTATATCTATCCGTCATATGGATGGACAAATCCCACTCTTGATCCATGTGTTTCAACCAATACTTTCTGAACACTCAATGCCACCTTTATAGCCACCCAGTTACGATGTGGTGTTTGATGTCATCAAAGCATCCATCCGGCAAAGGTGATATGCATGATCTCATGGTCGAAGGAATTAGGTTACTATGTATCAGAAAGCATATAGCAATTGAACTATTGAAATGACTTGATCTTTATGCTACACTTATCTATAGGAGTATGTCCATCATATCATTCTCCTAACAATATGATCTTGTTGTTAATAACATCTCAATGTTCATGATAGGGAAACCACAACCATCTATTAACCAACAATCTAGTATTATATAGAGGCTTTACTAGGGACTTCAAATTAGGTTTACAAATCACACAAGTATTAATGTTTCCTTGTTAATACTATTATAGCATGAATGTAAACATTTATCATAAACACAAAGATATAATAATAACCACATTTATTATTGCCTCTAGGGCATATCTCCAACACTTGTACCTTTCTTTCTCTCCAGAGCACAACTGATATTCAGATTTTCGTGCTTTAGAGCTAAAGCAGTTTTGAAGAGTAAGACCAAGCCGGACACCAAGCCGGGCAAGCAACTACATCAGCAAAAGCTTGTCATCTCCCCTGCCATGCCGCCACCAACTCCATCCAGTACTCCATTAGCACCAGAGTCTTCTGCCTCTCCTGATGCTGGCAACGTCTCGAAAGATTTGGTCACCTTTGGTGGCCAAGAAACTAACAAGGGTGAACCCGTCAAGGTTAATGTTCCCATGGTAAGGTCTACAGAAACTTTGGATAAAGTGGTCGGTTGATATGTCATAAACATATCTATAATTTTTGATGTTACATGCTTGTTTAGTATCCACTTTGCTTTGCTTTGTCTACACTTTTAGGTGTTTTTATATGTTTTCTGGTACTAACCTATTAAGAAGATGCCACAATACCAGTTGCCTCTTTTCTTCTGTTTTTGGTTCCAGAAAATCTAGTAAGGAAATATTCTCGAAATTGGACGGGACAAAAGCCAAAGTAAATATTTCACCGAGGAGAACACGGAATCCAGAGGAGAGACAAAGGGGATCCACAGGGTGGCTGCAACCCCCCAGGCACGGGCCCACCCTGGGCCGCGCCTAGTCAGGGTGTAGGCCCCCTGGCCGCCCTCCTGCCTCGCCTCTTTGCCTATAAGAAGCCCCCGATGCCTAAACCCTAAGGACCCAATAAATATTCCACGAAACCGTCTATAGCTGCTGCCACCATCATCCCTAGATCGGAGGGATCTGAAGCTCTTCCCGACACCCTGCCGGAGGGGAGACCATCCCGGAGGCCTTCGTCTTCATCATGCCAGCCTCCGGTATGAAGCGTGAGTAGTTCCACCTTGGACTACGGGTCCATGTAGTTTCTAGATGGTTGTATCTCCTCCTTTGTTCTTTCATGTCTAGATCTTGTGAGCTCCGTTCATGATCAATATCTCATCTATTTGTAATCATGCATACTGTGTTTGTGGGGATCCGATGGATATTGAGATTACTATGTCAGATTGATTAATGGTTTTGTCTTATTGATTCTATCATGTCTGTGTTGTTTGTGATCTTGCATGCTCTCCGTTGTTAGTAGCTATCTTGGCCAAGTAGTTGCTAGTGACTCCAAGAGGGGGTATTTATGCTCGATAGTGGGTTCATGCCTCTATTTAATCTAAGGGAAGTGACATAAATCTCTAAGGTTGTACATGTGCTGTTGCTACTACGGAGAAAACAACGGTCTCTTGTTCATGGAACAAGTGGATTATTTACCTTACACACTTTGCTTAAAATAGTTGTCTGTTGCTTGCAACTTAATACTGGAGGGGGTTTGGATGATAACCCAAAGGTGGACTTCTAGTCATAGATGCAGTTGGATGGCGGTCTATGTATCTTGTTTTATTTCCCAATGGAATCTCATAGGATCTTGATGTCTAGTATTGCATTGTTATTCCTTGCTCAGTCCTGTCAATTGCCCTGCTGTAATTTTTTACCCAGCATGCCATGTTTTTTTATCTAAGGAGAACACCTGTAGTGAACTATGGACCCTGATCCAATCTTTACCATTGATACACCTTCCACTGCTATTGTTTACTTGTTGTAAACCGTTATCACCTTCACACACCATACAGTTAATCTTTTGTTACAACAACCGTTAAGATTAACAACCTCACTGTTTGTTGGGGCAAAGTCTTCAGATTGTGTTGTGCAGGTTTCCAAGTTGCTTGCAACACCTTTGAGATGTTTCCTTCCTCCTACTGGTTTGATAACCTTGGTTTCTTACTGAGGGAAAACTTGCTGCTGTGCTGCTTCATACCTTGCTCTTGGGGTTTCCCGACGAAGTGCTCCATATCAACGAAGCGCCATCATCAAGCTTTTCTGGCGCCGTTGCCGGGGAGGCTAAGGACGTCTTCACACGGGGAGTCCTTCTCAACCTTTCTCTTACTTTGTTTTTGGTTTGCTTAGTTTCTTTTGCTTGGTTTTGTTTGCCTCTTTTTATCAAAAACTCCAAAAAATAGTTTAGTTTGGTTTGCTTTCTCTTATAAAAAATACAAAAAAAATTAGTTCCTGCTCTAGTTGCTGCTGTTGTTGGCTTGCTCCACCTTTTGCCAAAATGAACTCTGTTGAGAACACCAAGTTGTGTGACTTCACTAGCACAAACAACAATGATTTTCTAAGCACTCCAATTGCTCCACCTGCTCCTACCTTTTATGAAATTAAGCCTGCTCTGTTGAATCTTGTGATGAGAGAGCAATTTTCTGGTGCTAGTGCTAATGATGCTGCTGCCCATCTCAATAACTTTGTTGAACTTTATGAGATGCAGAAGTATAAGGATGTAGATGGAGATATTATTAAGCTCAAGTTGTTTCCTTTCTCTTTGAGAGGAAAAGCTAAAGAATGGTTGCTATCTTTGCCTAGAAATAGTATTGATTCTTGGATTAAGTGCAAAGATGCTTTTATTGGAAAGTACTACCCTCCTGCTAAGATTATATCTACGAGAAGTGATATTATGAAATTTAAACAACTTGATAATGAACATGTTTCTCAAGCTTGGGAAATAATGAAATCTTTGGTTAAGAATTGTCCCACTCATGGACTTACTGCTTGGATGATTATCCAGACTTTTTATGCAGGTTTGAACTTCTCTTCAAGAAACCTGCTAGATTCAGCTGCTAGAGGTACCTTTATGACCATCACCTTGGGTGCTGCAACAAAACTCCTTGATAATATGATGGTTAATTATTCTGAATGGCACACTGAGAGGGCTCCACAAGGTAAGAAGGTAAATTCTGTTGAAGAAACCTCCTCCGTGGTGATAAGATTGATGTTATTATGGCTATGCTTGTTAATGGGAAAGCTCCTTTAGATCCTAATAATGTTCCCTTAGAATCTTTGGTTTCTCAAGAATATAAAGTTGATGTGAAATTCATTATAAACAACAATTTCAATAACAATGCCTATAGGAATAATTTTGGTAGTAACAACAATTATAGGCCTTATCCTCCTAATAATGGCAATACCTATGGAAACTCCTACAACAATACTAGAAGTGCCACCTTTGAACTTGAAGTAATATCAAAGACTTCATTAGTAAGCAAACCACTTTCAACAAGACTATGGAGGAAAAGCTTTTAAATGTTGAGAAAAATATTTCCTCTTTGTCTGAAGCATAGTCCTCTTTGATTAATAAAATGGCTGCTAAATCTGAAACCATGGGAAGTACCTTTGCTGCTACTCATGCCATACAAGTTACTATTGATGAAAATGTTAGACTGTTAGCCCAACTTCATGATTAGTGGGAAAGGGAAGTTGAAATTGCTAGAAACAATAGTGTGTGCACCATCACCACCAATATGGATGCCACTAAACCACAAGAAGTCCCTATTCCTCCTCCTACAATGCCTAAGCCTAATGAGTCTACTATTAGTGATGCTAAGTTTGATTTTTATTGATGGTTGCAATATTTCTGAAGTGATTATGTTCCTGCAAAAGCTTTCTAGAAGTCCTGATGCTAGTGATATGCATGTTGCTTTCACCAAACACATTACAGATGCTCTTGTTAAAATTAAGGAAGAGAAGTTGAAACACAAAGCTTCTATTCCTAGGAAAGTAGAAGATAGTTGGGAACCCATTATTAATATGCAAGTGAATGACTTTGATCTCAAAGCTTCATGTGATCTTGGTTCCAGTGTCTCTATTATGCCTAGAAAGATTTATGAAATGCTTGATTTGCCACCTTTGGAAGATTTCTATTTAGATGTTCCACTTGATGATAATGCTAAGAAGAAACTCATGGGGAGTATTAATGATGTTCTCATTATGGTTAAAAATACTTATGTCCCTGTTGATTTCTATGTTTTGGATGTTTAATACAATGCTTCTTGTCCTATTACTTTGGGAAGACCTTTTCTTAGAACTGTTGGTGCCATCATTGATATGAAAGAAGGCACCATTAAATATCAATTTCCATTCAAGAAAGGTATTGAACACTTCCCTATGAGGAGAGAGAAGTTGCTTTTTTCTCCTCCTTTGAAAGCAAGGTTTGATGTTAATGCTTCTTCATTTGAAAATACTTGATTTCTTGCTTCTTGTGCCTAACTTAAAGGCGTTAAAGAAAAGTACTTGTTGGGAGATAACCCAAGAGTTTTCTTGAGTCTTGGAAGTTATTACTTCAGTAATGACCTCTTATTATCCTTTTTTTTTGATTTTTGTGCCAAGAATGACCTCTAATGAGAGGGAAGTAAGATTTGGGGAGTTGCTGTCCCGAAACAGATTTTTGTGATCCACCATAAAAAAAATTTGAGGCATCTCTATAAGTTATATTGAGCTGATATTTTACGAATAAATACCCTAGTATGTTAGATAACTTTAGTTAGTTCAAAACTTTTTGATTTGAGCAATAGAAGGTCTTCGAAAAAATCGGTTTCTACCTGCTGGTCTGTTTTGACAGATTTCTGCCATTATTTGCATTTGCTTCTTATTGATTCCTTTTTGGGTTCTTTTTGGGAAATTGAGCTTTTTCAAGGAATTTCTACAGTAGTGAAAAGTTTTGCTGTTCTAAAGCTAGACCTAAGGGTCTATTATCTTTTGAATACACTAATGTTGCTAATGAAGATTGTGTGAAGTTTTGTATGAAGGAAAAATACTTCACACCATGTTATGACTATGAACAAGTAAACATAGCCTCTATGATCATTTAGTCCTTGACTGTAGTACCACTTTATGCTTTGATTAGTAATGTTTTGTAGCTCTGTATGATTATGGCCATTATTGCTCTGTTAGTTGGTCGCTCCCAGTCTTTTGCTAGCCTCCACTTGTATGAGTAAGCTCTATTCATGCTTCCAACTCCTAAGAAACCAAGTTATTCCAAAGTGTCCACTATAAATTCCAATGCATGGTGTGTTACACCATTCCAAGTATATTCTTGTTTTCAGATATCTTCCAATTAAAAAGTATTTTTTATGTGAAAACTTAGTGATTAAAGATCTCACGAACTTGATGGCACACTTTATGTTTCTTGCCACTAATAAACTTGAACCATTGTGTCATCTATGTTGTATATGCTTGCACTTATACGTTGGAATTAGTAGAACCGTGCTATCACGGGGAACGCTTTCAACATTGCACTTGTACTTTGTAAACAGTTGATATCATGCTCTTTTGTCTATGGATGTCGTCGGTGTGAAATAAAAGAGGAGCTTGTAAGTCCATGGAGTTATGTATTTTGTGTTAGAGAAACGCCTGGGCCACTAACCTAAGCCATGCCTAATCATGGTGGAAACTTGCAGCATCACCATAATGAGCAATCTGTGAAGCATCCTCAATAAAACCTATGCAAATAGCAAATTAAAAGATTGCTGAGATGCTCATTGTCTGTTTGCCTTGTCATTTTGGTTATGGGATAGCTCATGTACCATGTGCAAGGGGTACCCTATTGATGGTTCTCTATGATACATACTTACTATGACAAGAACTTGCAAGTAACTAAAGTTGAGTAGCATGAGGAGCCGCCCTCATATTCAAGGGACATGAGATTGCCAACTTATACTTTGTTAAGCATATACTCCATAGTTTGTTCAATTTAACCTTAATCACTTCAAGATGCTTATTATAGGGGCAATGAGGGCTGAAAGCTAACAAGTACCATAATTTTTGGAAGATCTTTTTGAAACTTGAAATCCCTGCTTCCCTTTATGAAGGGCTTTTCTTCCACTATTATATTGAGTCTCCACCTTCTACCTTTAGGCACCAATTAAGAGAGCATAGTTGCCATTCTTAGTTCTATGTGCATTGTCCGAAAACTTATTAATTGATGCATATTGTTGATATTACTTGTGCTTGTGCTATTTGTATCTAGTCACTCTTATGAACTTTGAAGGTGTCATATGCATCTAATTGCTACTCTATGAGGGACAAGCTGAATGCCACTATGCTATGTTTTCTGTATGTGAAACAAACAAACGTTTTTCAATCCATGTTATTCATGATCTTTGTTTGTAGTCTTTCATGTTGCATGCATAGTTACTTTGTCTTATTGTTAGAACTCCATCTTTCATGCACATGTTTAGAGTTCTTTGATCCCAGCTTTCAATGCTTCCAAATGGTTCGATCTTGGTTTTGATGGTGCATGTCACCTCAAAAATTATTCTTTTTATCACTTACCTACTCGAGGACGATAATGAGTTAAGCTTGGGGATGCTTGATACGTCGTAAACGTATCTATATTTTTTTATGTTCCATGCTCGTTTAGTATCCACTTTGCTTTGCTTTGTCTACACTTTGAGGTTTTAACATCCCTAAAATCATGATTTCAAAGATTGCATATCATTCATGCATGCATATAGAATTGAGATCAAATTTCAAAACTCATTTCAGAAAAATAGAAGCACATAGTGCTATCATTTTATGTGAGCAAACTTAAATCAAATGGCCATCCCCATTTGAGAGTTCGAATGTTTTAAACCTAGATTGTTTGTCTTCCTTGTTGAATGGATTGAGTGTGGATTTTGAACCAAGCTTTACAAAATGGAAATGGTTTCAAAAACCATTTTTCAAACATTTGCAAATAAAGTGCAAAGTCCATGTTATTTTGTTTCTCCAGAGATGACCAAGCCTTTTCAAAGTGACCCCATGGTTTTATGCCTAGAATTGAGACTGTTGCACACTGCAAAAATCCCAAATAGATTTGAATTCAAATGGAGTTTGAATTCATTTGAAAACCATTCCTAAAAATCAAATTGGAAAAAGAAAAAGAGAAGAGAATTAGAAAAGGGCCGGCGCCAGGATTTTGGCCCAGCAATGACACGCCCAGCTAGCCCACCTCCCTCTCTCTCTCTACGCCAAGAACGCACCCACGCTGTCACGACACCTGGACCCCACTTTCTCTCTGCGTGTTTCGCTGACGAGCGGGCCCTCTCCACGTCAGCGTCGTCTTCCCCAAATCCCGCGCACGAACTCCGCTGCTGCCCGTTGCTGCCTTGATTCTGCGAGGTAAATTGCATTGATTCAGTAAGCGTTTCTTGTCGAGCCTGGCTATATAATCCCTCTCTCGCGACCATTTCCCTCAAACAATTCCTCCTTCACGCCACCGCTGCCCACAACTCGCTCGACGCCATTGTTTCGACGATCACCGACGAATTCCGGTGAGCTCCGTGTTCCCCTCTGTCCCTGACTCATACTATCAAGCTCAGCAAGTCCTTGCGCACCTACTGACACTCCCCATTTGTCCTCGCATGATCCCTAGCTTCGGCAACGACTTTGACAGGGCGCCACCGTTCTCTGCACGAACTCCGGCGACCTCTCCCCGTAAGTACTAGCCGCCCCTTGCCCTCTGCCTGATACGCCTAGAACCCCCGTCATCTTGCGCATCTAACGGTGCCTTTCTTTTGACTTAGCGCGACGCGGAACCTCGCCAACGTCGACAACTGACCGTACCTGACGCGTTCACGAACTCCGGCGAGGAATCTCCGACGACCCCGTGAGCCCCTTCCCAAGCCATCGCCACCTTGAGCATCAGCAGCTTCCTGCGGTTCTGGTAAGCCTCTTCCCCCACTCCCGCACGACCTAGAACGCCAGCGTCGCCGCTGACAGATGCGCCGCCGCCGCCAGCGCCGCTCAGTTTTGGTCAAACGAATTGTAGCCGTCAGATCCAGATCTAGCGCGTAGGATTAGTCCAATTATCGAATCGTTATGGTTAGATCTGAGCCGTGCGCGTTAGTTAGATCCTACGGCTCACGAGCATGATCCGGAGCGAAACGGTACGCGCCAGTAGGAATATGACGCGTGGCTAGGGTTTGATTCAAAAACAGATTTGAAATCAGATTTAGATCCAAAATTGAATTGGCTATAACTTTTGAATCCCAAATTAGATTTTTGCAAATTTTATACCGTTGGAATCAGGGAGACAAGCCCTTTCTGTTTATGCAGTGTGTTTAGTGAAAAGTTTCTGTTAAAATGACTTTTTATGCAGAAACTTGTTTAGTGAAAAGTATAGAATTTGTTTAGTAATTTGTTTTAGTGCTAAATAAGTTTGGTTTAGCAAGTTTTTGACTTAGTTTTGATTCAGTATCTTACACTTGCTTGGTTGGGTTTTAAAATCATCACTTAGCATTTTTGCATGCATGCATGCATATATTTATGTTTGTATATGAATTGTGTGTAATTTTGTGCTACCAATTTTGTGTAGATTTTGGTGCTAGTGATTGTGATTGTGAAGAGTGCTACTCTCCCCATTACCAAGGCAAGTGGTACTTCATGAATATTTCCATCCCTATATTTTGTACAAGCATTAGAAATATTTTGCTAAGTCTTGCATGTTATTATTTTTGCCAAATGCTATGTTGGGAAATCCTAAGTAGTTGTAGAATTGCTAGGAAATTTCCTAAGTTAAGTTCTATGCCATGCTTAGCCTAGCTAGTAGCAAGCAAGGGTTGGTGAAGTATTTACATGCTATGATGAAAATATTTCTAAGTATTTGGACTTATGTTTTCTTAATAAAACAACTAAGTCAATGAATCTCCTGGGTGGAATGGGACTTGAATGGTGGTCTTTGGTTGAGTGGTTACACAAGGCCCATGGACATGGTTTACCTTGTGTATCTCACTTGTGGTATGCCACCCAGGCACAAAGGGATTTTAGAGGCCAAGTGTTGAGAAGCTTATAGTGCAGCCACTTGGCAATATGGACTCTGCCTTGATCACATAGGTTGCTAGAACTTAGTCATTTGGACAGTTGGTGGTAGTGGGATGATAGGTTGGAACGCGTCCATTTGGCTAAGGGAAGGCTTCTGAAAGGTCATGTCTTGGGAAACCAAGTCTGGTGGGGAAAGTGCACAACCTCTGCAGATGGAAAATCTAAGTACTTAGCCAAGTCCATGGAAATGGACAACTTGAGCATCAAGACATGGAAGCTATCAAGAATCTCATCACTCCAACTTCTAAGTAAAAAATTTGTGGGTGAAGAAGGGTGAAGGACCTCAATGTCTATTGATGGTTTCTTGGGAAAAGTTTTGACAAAGAAAAACTTAGTGATTTCAACTAATAGGAAAAACCTATTTTGAGCAAAGCAAGCCAAGCTACACTTAGCCAAAATGCATATAGTAATTTAGTCCACTTAAAATTTACTAAGGTATCACTTGCCAATACTATTCCAAAGTATTGACCCACTATGGCTATAACTTGTGATGTTGTAGGTTACTCCGATGATGATTAGGTGTCATGAGTCTACACTCAACATGCTTGCCTGTGGCACATGAAGATGAAGACTTATGTTTATTTACTTATTCCAAACTCTTGTATTAGGCCTGTGGCCTTGAGTTGTAAAAGACTATGTTTTATCTCTGGAATGGATGTAATAAATGACCTTTGTATCTGTGTACTTCATCTCAAACTGTGGATGCTAGCAATGATCCAGGGACTAGCATTGCAATCATAGGGATCCTTTTCCTTTACAAAGGAGGGATCTTACAGATGCTATCAGAGCACTGTGTTGCATGTAGGATTATGACCTTAGGATTGGAAACCACTAAGGAAAATTTTCAACTACTTCTACACTTGTCTATTCTTCTCGTAAACTTTTCGAATCTTCTCTTTCTCATCTCTATTTGTAGATGAACTCCATCAACGAAGCCGTAAAGAAAGGACCACTCATGACCATGACCTTGGAGTGTGAGACTGAGTTTCCCAAAATTCTCAAGGACCTCATGGTGGCAATGGAAATACATGGTGCAGTTGTGTACAAAGGCTTTCCAGTGATGGATGAAGGAGTTGAGTACTGGTGGGTGCAAATTCACTTGTATAAAAACAAGGAAGACAACCACAAAGAAACAGGATTCTGCATGTACACCAACACTGTGGTGCATACCACATTCTTTGAGTCAGCAAGAGAAGCAGCTTGGAGGACTATCAAAGAACTTAGTGCTAGAGTCAAGTGCAGAATGCTCAACCTCCAAAAAGACTTCGAGAAAGAGAAGGAACATACCCCAAGAGTTGGAAGCTACCAACCAAACCTTAAGAGGAGATATTATAGACTTAGTGATGGAATCATGTGAGAAAGATAGGCTGATTGCTTCTAGGAACATTGTGTTAGCCAACAGATCCAGTGAGATAGGATTGTAAACGTACTTCGTTAGTTGGACCACCACCTATCACCTTATTTTCCAAAATATTACCTTAAAATATGATTGGACCTTGGTTGATGTAATGGATTCATGTATGCATGACTTGTGTGTTTTTTCTTTTGTTTTATCTTAAATTGTGTTGTTCTAACTTTTCTATCTTATAAATAGATGCCTATTACCATCAGCACTGTTGAGGAGTTCCAGGTTACCCGTTTTGGTCCTCGTATCGTTGAGCTTACCACCTTGCTCAATCTCCCTCTTCCCACCATCATGGTGCATCCACTCACCAAGTTCGAGAGGAAGGACCTCTGGGGCTTCAAGGTGAACCAGCCTGGACGCCAGACAGAGCCTACTACGGAGGCCATCGTCTTCAAGCTTATGCACGATGACAGGGAGAGAGTCATGGAGGTAGTTATGCAGGACCTGATAGGACGTCTGCTAGGACGACACTCGCGACAGGTTAGAGGCACCCATTTCCACGTCTTCGGAAGACGTGATGAGGATGGAGAGTCCATCGACTTCGAGGACGACTCGAGGGACGCAGCAGAGCCGATACGTCTGTACCTCCAGGACTTAGAGTCTCTAATTAGGCACGTGGACACGGACAAGACCAATGTCATGCTCAGTAATGATGAGCTCCAGGTGCAGCTTCGCGAGAAGGACAAGCTTTTCGCACAGCAGGACGAGATAGTCAAGGAAATGGAGGCGAAGTTTGAGACCCAGGATAGGAAGTTCAAGAGTCAGGAGAAACGTGTGCAGGATAGGAACAAGAAGATCCGGGACATGACTGAAGAACTGCAGTCCAAGGACTTCGAGCTAGAGCAGCAGCAGACGGTGATAGAGAGGCTTGCTCCTTAAGAGGGCTCTCAAGGCCAAGATTGAGTCCTTGACCACTACCATTGAGGAGAACAAGACCGCGATGGAGAACGCAGGTCTTACCTTTGTCGAGGAGGAGATTGATGCTCATGAGTAGATTTGATTACTCGTTTATCATTTATTATCGTACTTGTCATTTGAGAACTTGTTATTGGACCATCCGACATGTGGATGGCTTGCTACTTGTGTGTTTTACTTTGTGAACTTGTTATCTTGTTGTTGAACTTTTATCTTGTGTTGCATGCTATGTGTTTTCTTATGTGATGTATTGTGCATGAAAACATCTATGGGTATCTCATTCTTATATCTATTTGAACAAACCACAGATGCCTCCCCGTCGCGCAAACCCCAACCCCAACAACAACAACATCACACCAGAAATGCAACAAATGATGACTGCTCAAACACAGCTGATGCAGATGATGACAACATTCATACAGAACCAAAACAACAACAATAACAACAACCCCAATAATAACAACAATAACAACAATAACAACAACAACCCTCCAGGCTTTGATATGATCACCAGATTTTTGCGATTGAGGCCAGCTAAGTTCTCGGGGACAACTGATCCCATGGTGTCCAATGATTGGCTACGTTCTGTAAACAAGGACTTAGTAACCGTGGGCTGAACGGATGCTGAAAAAGTTAGATTTGCAGCACATCTGCTGGAAGGGCTAGCTGCCACTTGGTGGGACAACTTTCAGATCACCACTCCTATAGATGAGGTGACTTGGGCTATCTTTGAGGATGGATTTCGCACTGCTCATATCTCATCAGGAATAATGAGCCTGAAAAAGAAAGAGTTCCACAATCTGAAGCAGTGTCACCGCAGCGTGGCTGAGTACATTGAGGAGTTCAACAATCTGGCGCGTTATGCACCGGATGAGGTTGACACAGATGCCAAGGGAAAGGAAAAATTTCTGGAAGGCTTGAATGATGAGCTGAATCTGCAACTGGCTGTGGCATATGTTCCCACTTATTAGTCGCTCTGTGACAAGGATGCAATATTAGAGAACAAAATGAAGCAAGTCGAGAGTAGAAAGAGAAAGCACTCCGACAAGCACAACTCGGGATCGTCTCACAAACGATCTCACTATGATGATAGTGGAAGCTCAGGATCCCACAATCATGGGAAATTCAACAAGCACCACAACCACAACCGTCATGACAACAAGTATCACCCCAGTCATGACAATGACAAGTAAAAGAACCACAAGAGTGGACATAAGAGCCACCACAGTGGTAATGGAAGTGGAAGTGGAAGTCAGCCTGCTAAGAGAGACATCAGTCAGGTTGAATGCTTCAAATGCAAGAAGATGGGACACTATGCAAATGAGTGCCCCGAAAAGAAAGTTGAAGGACCTGTTGCCCAATCCTTTCCAGAAGGACAGTGAACCACATCGTGTGGAGGAGGTCTATGAGGAGCCCGATCTTGTCAGCCGGTAAGTTCGACTCAATTCCATTCCAAAGCATTTGTACTCTTTGATACTGGTGCATCTCATTCATTCATATCAAGAGCATTTGTGGAAAGAAATGAACTACTGGTAGAAACTATTGGGTGTCCTATAAAAGTAAGTTCTCCTGGTGGAGAAATGATAGTGAATTCAGGATGCCATGATCTAGTCATAGAATTTGGGAAGTATAAGTTTCCCGTTAACTTGATAATACTAAACTCCCAAGGATTGGATGTCATTCTGGGAATGGACTGGAAGACTAAGTACAAAGGAGTGATAGATTGTGCCAGCCATACTGTCTCACTCACAACTCCAGAAAATAAAAGGATAAGATTAAAGTCCAACTTTGAATCCAAAGGAAGTAAGCTAAATTCTCTTAAGGGGGTTAGCATGGACAGTGTGCGAATTGTGAGTGAGTATCCGGATGTGTTTCCGGAAGAATTGCCAGGAATGCCACCAGATAGGGATGTGGAGTTTCTGATAGATTTGGTACCAGGGTCTGGACCAATAGCAAAGAGACCGTATAAAATGTTAGTTGATGAACTGAAAGAGCTCAAGAAGCAACTAGGAGAACAATTGTAGAAAGGATTTATTCAACCCAGTTCATCATCTTGGGGAGCCCCAGTCTTATTTGTGGAGAAGAAAGACAGAAGTCAAATGTTATGCATAGATTACCGTTCACTCAACAAGGTAACTATCAAGAACAAGTATCCTTTTCCTAGAATCAATGACTTATTTGATCAGCTTGAAGGAGCATTTGTGTTCTCAAAGATTGATCTAAGGTCAGGCTATTTTCAACTCAAGATAAGAGAACAAGACATACCTAAAACAGCATTCACCACAAGGTATGGATTGTATGAGTATACCGTAATGCCTTTTGGCTTGACCAATGCTCTAGCATATTTCATGAATATGATGAACAAGGTGTTCATGGAATTTCTTGACAAATTTGTTGTCGTTTTCATCGATGACATCTTAGTCTACTCCAAGAGCAAGGAAGAACATGAAGGACACTTGCGTTTGATACTTAAGAAATTAAGAGAGCATAAACTGTATGCCAAATTCAGCAAGTGTGAGTTCTGGTTAGAGGAAGTTGGTTTTCTTGGTCATGTTATGACAAAGGATGGTGTAGCAGTTGATCCTGCTAAAGTTTCAGCTGTGACTGAATGGGAATCTCCCAAGTCCGTGAAAGAAGTTCGCAGTTTCCTTGGCTTAGCAGGTTACTACAAAAGGTTTATTGAGAATTTCTCTAAGGTAGCTAAGCCCATGACTGAATTGTTAAAGAAAGACAAGAAGTTTGCTTGGTCTGAAGGTTGTGAACTCAGCTTTCAGGAATTGAAGAAGAGACTTGTGTCGACCCAGGTCTTGCCAGACTTGGAAAATGACTTCCAAGTATATTGTGATGCATCTCATCAAGGTTTGGGTGCAGTACTTATGCAAGACGGTAAAGTTGTGGCCTATGCCTCGAGACAACTCAAAACTCATGAGGTGAACTATCCCACTCATGATTTAGAGTTAGCCTCTGTCGTCCATGCACTCAAAACATGGAGACATTACCTTTTGGGAAAGCGTTGTGAAGTGTTCACGGATCACAAAAGTTTGAAGTATATCTTCACCCAAAAGTAAATCAATATGAGACAAAGAAGATGGTTAGAGCTTATCAAGGACTATGACTTAAGTTTGCAATACCACCCCCATAAAGCAAATGTTGTAGAAGATGCTTTAAGTCGTAAGGTACTTGTGAATGGTCTTACCAAAGGAGAATTGCCATATGATTTGTGTACCCAATTCAGAAAACTCCGATTGGAAATTGTACCAGAAGGACATCTCATGTCTTTGGATGTTCAACCCATTTTGTTGGACAAGATCCGAGAAGCTCAGAAGACTGATAAGGAAATTGAAGAGATTAAGGAAAAGATTGGCCAAGGGAAAGCTAAAAATTTCCATGAAGACGAACAGGGTACTTTATGGCATGGGAAACGTATCTGTGTTCCACAAGATCCGGAGTTACGGAAACTGATTTTGCAGGAAGCACACAACTCTCCGTATTCTATTCACCCGGGTAATACCAAAATGTATATGGACATGAAAGAAAGATTTTGGTGGAATAATCTCAAGAGGGATATTGCCGAACATATTGCTTTGTGTGATGTGTGTAATAGAGTGAAAGCGGAGCATCATAAACCAGCAGGTTTGCTTCAACCACTACCTATTCCTGATTGGAAGTGGGACAAGATTGGTATGGATTTCATTACCGGATTACCAAGGACCAGATCAGGATATGATTCCATATGGGTAGTAGTGGATCGCCTAACTAAAGTGGCTCATTTCATACCCGTGAAGACAACTTATACAAGTGCTAAGTTAGCCAAAATCTACATGAGTAGAATTGTATGTCTACATGGAGTTCTCAAGAGTATTGTATCTGATAGGGGAACTCAATTCACTTCCCATTTTTGGAGACAGCTACATGAGTAATTGGGAACGAGGTTGGAATTCAGTACTGCTTTCCATCCTCAAACAGATGGACAAACAGAAAGAACTAATCAAATCCTTGAAGACATGTTGAGAGCATGTGCCTTAGACTATGGAGCCAGTTGGGATGAAAGTCTGCCTTACGCAGAATTTTCTTATAACAATAGCTATCAAGCCAGCATTGAGATGGCACCGTTTGAGTTTCTCTACGGAAGAAAGTGTACCACCCCATTATTATGGAATGGTGTGGGAGAAAGAAGTTTATTCGGGCCAAATCTTATCAAAGAAGCCGAAGAGAAGGTCAAATTGGTTAAGGACAGGTTGAAGATAGCACAGTCCCGACAGAAAAGCTGCAGATCCTAAGCGTAGAGAGGTCACCTACGAAGTGGGTGATAGAGCCTATCTTAGAGTATCACCACTTCGTGGAGTGAAAAGATTCGGGGTCAAAGGAAAATTGGCACCAAGATATGTTGGGACATTCAAGATTTTGAGTCGCAAAGGAGAAGTTGCCTATGAAATAGAACTACCAGAATCTCTGTCAGCTGTCCATAATGTGTTTCATGTGAGTCAGCTTAAGAAATGTCACCCAGAAATGGAAGAAACTTCTTTGAAGGATACTATACCTTTGGAGGAGGTTCAACTAGAAAGTGATCTCACTTATGAAGAGAAACCTATCAAGATTCTTGAGACTACAGAAAGAGTCACAAGGACAAAGACAATCAAGTTTTGCAAAGTACAGTGGAATCACCATTCCGAAGAGGAAGCAACATGGGAAAGGGAAGATGATCTTCGGAAAGACCACCCTCACCTATTTGCTAGCCAATCCGAATCTCGAGGGCGAGATTCACCTTAAGGGGGTTAGATTTGTAACATCCCTAAAATCATGATTTCAAAGATTGCATATCATTCATGCATGAATATAGAATTGAGATCAAATTTCAAAACTCATTCAGAAAAACAGAAGCACATAGTGCTATCATTTTATGTGAGCAAACTTAAATCAAATGGCCATCCCCATTTGAGAGTTTGAATGTTTTAAACCTAGATTGTTTGTCTTCCTTGTTGAATGGATTGAGTGTGGATTTTGAACCAAGCTTTACAAAATGGAAATGGTTTCAAAAACCATTTTTCAAATATTTGCAAATCAAGTGCAAAGTCCCTGTTATTTTGTTTCTCCAGAAATGACCAAGCCTTTTCAAAGTGACCCCATGGTTTTATGCCTAGAATTGAGACTGTTGCACACTGCAAAAATCCCAAATAGATTCGAATTCAAATGGAGTTTTAATTCATTTGAAAACCATTCCTGAAAATCAAATTGGAAAAAGAAAAAGAGAAGAGAATTAGAAAAGGGCCAGTGATTTTGGCCCAAAGAATGACCACGCCTAGCCCACCCGGCCTCTCTCTCTCTCTCTGACGCCAAGAACGCACCCACGCGGTCACGACACCCGGACCCCACTTTCTCTCACGGCTTCACGACGAGCGGCCCTCTCCATGTCGTCGTCTTCCCAAATCCAAGACGAACTCCGCCATTCCGCTGTCTTGCTTGATTCCGCGAGGTAAATTGCATTGATTCAGTAGGTGTTTCTTATCGATCCTCTGGCTATATAATCCCCACTCTCTCGCGACCATTTCCCCTCAAACAATTCCTCCTTCACGCCACCAGGCTGCCCACAACTCGCTCGATGTCACCGTTCCGACGATCGCTACCGATGAATTCCGTGAGTCTCCGTTCCCTCGGTCCCTGACTCATACTATCAAGCTCAGCAAGTCCTTGCGCACTACCCGACACTCCCATTTGTCCTCGTGCATGATCCCTAGCTTCAACGACAGTGGCGCCACCGTTCTCTGCATCGAACTCCGCGACCTCTCCCGTAAGTACCACCGCCTTGCCCTCTGCTCGATACGCCTAGAACCCCGCTGCCTTGGCGATCTAACGGTGCCTTTCTTTTGAATTAGCGCGACGCGGAACCTCGCCAACGTCGACAACTGACCGTACCTGACGCGTTCTTGAACTCCGGCGAGGAATCTCCGTCGACCCCGTGCGCCCCTTCCCAAGCCATCGCCACCTTGAGCATCAGCAGCTTCCGCGGTTCTCGTAAGCCTCTTCCCCACTCCCGCGACCTAGAACGCCAGCGCTGACCGACAGACGCCATGGCCGCCGCCAGCGCCGCTCAGTTTTGGTCAAACGAATTGTAGCCGTCAGATCCAGATCCAGCGCGTAGGATTAGTCCACTTATCAAATCGTTATGGTTAGATCTGAGCCGTGCGCGTTAGTTAGATCCTACGGCTCGTGAGCGTGATCCGGAGCGAAACGGTACGCGCCAGTAGGAATATGACGCGTGGCTAGGGTTTGATTCAAAAACAGATTTGAAATCAGATTTAGATCCAAAATTGAATTGGCTATAACTTTTGAATCCCACGTTAGATTTTTGCAAATTTTATACAGTTGGAATCAGGGATACAAGACCTTTCTGTTTATTCAATGTGTTTAGTGAAAAGTTTCTGTTAAAATGAATTTTTATGCAGAAACTTGTTTAGGACTATTTTGAGTATAGAATTTGTTTAGTAATTTGTTTTAGTGCTAAATAAGTTTGGTTTAGCAAGTTTTTGACTTATTTTTGATTCAGTATCTTGCACTTGCTTGGTTGGGTTTTAAAATCATCACTTAGCATTTTTGCATGCATGCATGCATATATTTATGTTTGTATATGAATTGTGTGTAATTTTGTGCTACCAATTTTGTGTAGATTTTGGTGCTAGTGATTGTGATTGTGAAGAGTGCTACTCTCCCCATTACCAAGGCAAGTGGTACTTCATGAATATTTCCATCCCTATATTTTGTACAAGCATTAGAAATATTTTGCTAAGTCTTGCATGTTATTATTTTTGCCAAATGCTATGTTGGGAAATCCTAAGTAGTTGTAGAATTGCTAGGAAATTTCCTAAGTTAAGTTCTATGCCATGCTTAGCCTAGCTAGTAGCAAACAAGGGTTGGTGAAGTATTTACATGCTATGATGAAAATATTTCTAAGTCTTTGGACTTATGTTTTCTTAATAAAACAAGTAAGTCAATGAATCTCCTGGGTGGAATGGGACTTGAATGGTGGTTTTTGGTTGAGTGGTTACACAAGGCCCATGGACATGGTTTACCTTGTGTATCTCACTTGTGGTATGCCACTCAGGCACAAAGGGATTTTAGAGGCCTAGTGTTGAGAAGCTTATAGTGCAGCCACTTGGCAATATGGGCTCTGCCTTGATCACATAGGTTGCTAGAACTTAGTCATTTGGACAGTTGGTGGTAGTGGGATGATAGGTTGGAACGCGTCCATTTGTCTAAGGGAAGGCTTCTGAAAGGTCCTGTCTTGGGAAACCAAGTCTGGTGGGGAAAGTGCACAACCTCTGCAGATGGAAAATCTAAGTACTTAGCCAAGTCCATGGAAATGGACAACTTGAGCATCAAGACATGGAAGCTATCAAGAATCTCATCACTCCAACTTCTAAGTAAAAAATTTGTGGGTGAACAAGGGTGAAGGACCTCAATGTCTATTGATGGTTTCTTGGGAAAAGTTTTGACAAAGAAAAACTTAGTGATTTCAACTAATAGGAAAAACCTATTTTGAGCAAAGCAAGCCAAGCTACACTTAGCCAAAATGCATATAGTAATTTAGTCCACTTAAAATTTACTAAGGTATCACTTGCCAATACTATTCCAAAGTATTGACCCAGTGTGGTCAGAATTTGTGATGTTGTAGGTTACTCCGATGATGATTAGGTGTCATGAGTCTCTGATAACATGCTTGCCTGTGGCACATGAAGATGAAGACTTATGTTTATTTACTTATTCCAAACTCTTGTATTAGGCATGTGGCCTTGAGTTGTAAAAGACTATGTTTTATCTCTGGAATGGATGTAATAAATGACCTTTGTATCTGTGTACTTCATCTTAAACTGTGGATGCTAGCAATGATCCAGGGACTAGCATTGCAATCACAGGGATCCTTTTCCTTTACAAAGGAGGGATCTTACAGAGGTGTTTTTATATGTTTTCTGGTACTAACCTATTAACAAGATGCCACAGTGCCAGTTGCCTGTTTTCTTCTGTTTTTGGTTCCAGAAAAGCTAGTAAGGAAATATTCTGGGATTTGGACGGGACAAAAGCCAATGTCAATATTTCACCGAGGAGAACACGGAGTCCAGAGGAGAGATGGAGGGGGGAGACAAAGGGCGGCTGCACCCACTAGGCATGGGCCCACCCTGGGCAAGGTGCGGCCCCCCTGATCGCCTATAAGAAGCCCATGATGCCTAAACCCTAAGCACCCGATCAATATTCCACGAAACCTTCTGTAGCCGCCGCCACCATCGTCCCTAGATCGGGGGGGGTCTGAAGCTCTTCCCGGCACCCTGCCGGAGGGGAGATCATCCCGGAGGCCTTCGTCTTCATCATGCCAGCCTCCGGTATGAAGCGTGAGTAGTTCCACCTTGGACTACGGGTCCATGTAGGAGCTAGATGGTTGTATCTCCTCCTTTGTTCTTTCATGTCTAGATCTTGTGATCTCCGTTCATGATCAAGATCTCATCTATTTGCCATCATGCATATTGTGTTTGTAGGGATCCGATGGATATTGATATTACTATGTAAGATTGATTAATGATTTTGTCTTATTTATTCTATCATGTCTGTGTTATTTGTGATCTTGCATGCTCTCCGATGTTAGTAGCTATCTTGGCCAAGTAGTTGCTAGTGACTCCAAGAGGGGGTATTTATGCTCGATAGTGGGTTCATGCCTCTATTTAATCCAAGGGAAGTGACATAAATATGTAAGGTTGTAGATGTGTTGTTGCTACTAGGGAGAAAACAAAAGTCTCTTGTTCATGGAACAAGTGGATTGTTTACCTTACACACTTTGCTTAAAGCAGTTATCTGTTGCTTACAACTTAATACTGGAGGGGGTTCGGATGATAACCCAAAGGTGGACTTATAGTCATAGATGCAGTTGGATGGCGGTCCATGTATCTCGTTGTATTGCCCAGTCGAATCTCATAGGATCTTGATGTCTAGTATTGCATTGCTATGCCTTGCTCAGTCCTGTCAATTGCCCTACTATAATTTGTTTACCGGGCATGCCATGTTTGTTTATCTAAGGAGAGCACCTCTAGTGAATATGGACCCCGGTCCAATCTTTACCATTGATACATCTTCCACTACTACTATTTACTTGTTGCAAACCATTATCACCTTCCACACCATACAGTTAATCCTTTGTTACAGCAACCGGTGAGATTGACAACCTCACTGTTCGTTGGGGCAAAGTCTTGAGTTTGTGTTGTGCAGGTTTCCAAGTTGCTTGCAACACCTTTGATACGTTTGCTTCCTTCTACTGGTTCAATAACCTTGGTTTCTTACTGAGGGAAAACTTGATGATGTGATGCTTCATACCTTGCTCTATGGGTTTTCCGACGAAGCGCTCCATATCAAGGAAGCGCCATCATCACTGGTTCTGCTGTCTCTGGCCTAAAGAGGAAGAAGAAGGAACAGATCCTCAGGCTGGCTCAGTCCAGCCTTGAGAAGCAAACCTTAACCGCAGAGGGAGCAATCCAGGAGTAGGAGGATGTCAAGCTGGTTAGCCTCATGGACCAAATTTTGGTCCTGGATGCTAAGATAGAGTCTGGCGAACTCCCAGCGACGTATGTTCCCTCCCTCTCCCTTGCCGAGAAAGTGTTTCACAACACTAAACTCGGATTTGATAAGTTGCACTTGGAACACATTGTAAGTATCTGATTCTTATTTGCATTTATTTTCTTATCATATACTCTAGCCCCCATGCATAAAGTCGGATAAACATCGTTGGATCCGAGTTGATGCTTCTAGGTTGTAAAAGAACGATGTAGTGTAGCCCCCAAGGCTCGTGCTGTATTTTTACTTTGTTAAATTTGCAGCCCAAGTCTTAGTAGCCGTCTGACGGTATCCCGTCTCTAAACTTACAGAAAATTGCACCTTCCAACCAGGAATTGCTTAAGAACATTTTTAATAAACGCAAGGAAATCAAATCCTTGCGCCTTGAGAATTCAAAGTTGAGAGTTGAGAAAGATTAGCGAAAGGTAAAATTTTCCGACTTCCTCTTTGTTAGTTAGATTTTGTCATAGTCAAACTTGTTCTGTCCGACTGGTATTTTTCCCTTTGCAGAACTGTTGTGCCAGTTGAGCAAGATGGTGGAGCCATCCGAGAACTACAAGGTCTTGAAACTGGAAAATGCTGAGCTCCCGGACAAGCTTGAGAAGCTAACTATTTAATCGGAGAAATCCGTAGCTGCTGTCCTGGAGTCAAGCAACCATGAGACCGTGAGGCTCGAGAAGATGATGGCCCTCCGAGACAAACAATTGGATGATCTTCGGAAGGACTTCGATAGCCAGAGGGATCTAGCCCAGGCCACAGAGAATGCGCTAAACAGCCTTGTAAGATCCCTCCTTTGTAAAGGAAAGGATCCCTGTGATTGCAATGCTAGTCCTTGGATCAATGCTAGCATCCACAGTTTAAGATGAAGTACATAGAAACAAAGGTCATTATTACAAGTCATTCCAGAGACAACATAGTCTTTTACAACTCCATGGCCACATGCCTAGTTCAAGAGTTTAAATATGTAATAAGATAAATAAGTCTTCATCTTCATGTGCCACAGGCAAGCATGTTGAGTGTAGACTCATGACACCTAATCATCATCATAATAACCTGCAACATCACAAGTTACAGCCACAGTGGGTCAATACATTGGAATAGTATTGGCAAGTGATACCTTAGTAGAATATTGGTGGACTAGATACTATATGCATTTTTGCTAAGTGTAGCTTAGGCTTGCTTTGCTCAAAATAGGTTTTACCTACTAGTTGAAAACACTAAGTTTTTATTTGTCAAAATCTTTCCCAAGGAACCACCAATAGACATTGGGGTCCTTCTCCCTTGTTCAACCACAAGTTTTTACTTAGAAATTGGGATGAGGAGATTCTTGATAGCTTCCATGTCTTGATGCTCAAGTTGTCCAATACCAGGGACATGGCTAAGTACTTAGATTCTTCCATCTGCAGAGGTTGTGCACTTTCCCCACAAGACTTCATTTTCACCAAGACAGGACCTTTCAGAAGCCTTCCCTTAGACCAAATGGACGCGTTCCAACCTATCATCCCTCTACCACCAAGTGTCCAAATGGCTAAGTCATTGCAACCTATGTTATCCAAGCAGAGCCCATATTGCCAACTGGCTGCACTAGAAGCTTCTTAACATTTGGCCTCTCAAATCCCTTTGTTCCTGGGTGGCTTTCCACAAGTGAGATACACAAGGTAAACCATAGAAATGGGCCTTGTGTAACCACTCAACATAACCCATTCTTTCCATTCCACCCAGGTGTTTCATTCACTTAGTAGTTTTATTAAGCAAAAACATAGTCCAAAGACTTAGAAATATTTATTCATAGCATGAACATATAACCACCCTTGGTTGCTACTAGCTAGGCTAAGAATGGCATTGATAAGACTTAGAAATATTTCTAGCAATTCTACAACTACTAGGATTTGACAAGCATAGCATATAGATCAAAAATATCCATGCAAGACTAGCAAAATATTTCTAATGCATATTTGAAAAACATAGGAATAAAATCATGAAGCACCACTTTCCTTGGTAGTTTGAAGAGTAGCTACAATCCTCACAATCACAATCACTATTTGCACCAAAATCTACACATAAAATAATAACACCAAAATCACATACAAAATAAATACAAGCAAAAATATATGGATGCATGCATAATGCCATGTGATGATTTTCTACACCAAAAAAGACAAGTGCATGGTACTGAATCATAAACAAGTACAAAACAAGCTAAATAAAATTTATTTGAACATTAAAACATTTTTCAAATAATTGTTATACACAAAATAGGCCTACACATGTTTCTGTAAAAACAACCATTTTCACAGAGGCAAAATATTAAACACATTGCATAGATGGAAAGGATTTTCTCTCCTGATTCCATTGATATAAAATTTGTCAAATTTGGACGTGGCATTCAAAAGTTATGAATTAAACAAATTCAAACATCTAATAGATCTAATTCAGAAATTTAAATCAAAGAACATGCCACGCGGCGCTTTCTAATTGGCTGGTACCGGTTCGGGCGGATCACGCTTGCGAACCGTTAGACCTAACTAAAACGCGCGGCTCAGATCTCTACTTACCCCTTCGGCTATGTTCTATCACGTCCACTGGATCTAAATCGAACGACCCTAAGCAACTGACCAACAAGTGGCAGCGCTGGCGGCGGCGACAGGCGGCGGCGTGCTTTGTCAGTGGCGGAGCCGGCGAACTAGGTCGCGCGGGGAGGTGTGAGGATTCTCACCAGAATCGCCGTGACGAGGAGATGCTAAACGTGTGCTCGGTTGGCAAAGGGGCGCTCGGAGTCGTCGTGGATTGCTCGTCGGAGAAGTCCCTGGCGACGGATGCTTCACTAGAGGCCGTCGGAGTTGAAGCCGAAGACGGTGGCGCTCAGTCGATGGTGTTGCCGATGCTCTGGGCATGCGCGGGAGAGCTAGTGGTACTGCGAGGTGCACAAGGTGAAGTGGAGCCTGCTCGTGTGAACTAGGAGCAGATGGGTGGTCGGGGTTGGCCGGAATTGATGCTGCGGTTCGTCGGAGCAGCGAGGTCGCGGCGAGGAATTCTCGCAGCCTGGGGGCGCTCTGTGCTTGGGGTTTGGGGGAAAATGGAGAGGGGGCAGAGGGGGTTTAAGTAGCAAGGACGCGGGCGTGATTTACTCAAGCATTGATCGTGAATTGAAGCCGCGAATTTAAACAGGAAACGCCCGGCGTGATTTGGGGATGAACTGGTCGCTGGGGGTGGAGACGACGACTGCCATGTGGGCCGCGGTTGTCAGCGAGAGAAAGAAAGAGGGGATGGGTCCAGGCAGTCAGTGACTCTGTGGGTTTGATTGCGAGTAAAGGAAAACGCTTCGCAGGAGGAGTTGCTGGGCTAGCTTGGTCGAGTTGGGCTGGGTTGGGCCAGTAAAAAAAACAAGCCGTAATGTGATATAAACCATAGGCATAATATTGGTTTTATTTTCACACTTTGTTTTGAAAACTTTTCTCAAGCTTTGGAAAGTACTTAAGTTTGAATTCAAAACATTACTGAACAAAACAAGTACTCTTCTCATTAGAAAATAGCGCCAAGGCTAGAGCATACTTACATAAAATAATGAGCAACATATGCTCCTGTTTTGAAATGTTTTTGAAAATGGAACCCTAGATGATCATGGATGCATGGATGATATGCATGGATGATATGCATGGATTTTGAAACATGATTTTAGGGATGTTACAAATCTAACCCCCTTAAGGTGAATCTCGCCCTCGAGATTCGGGTTGGCTAGCAAATAGGTGAGGGTGGTCTTTCCGAAGATCATCTTCTCTTTCCCATGTTGCTTCTTCCTCGGAATGATGGTTCCATTGAACTTTGCAGAATTTGATAGTCTTAGTCCGTGTAACTCTTTGTACTGTCTCAAGAATCTTGATAGGTTTCTCTTCATAGGTGAGATCACTCTCCAATTGAACCTCTTCCAAAGGTATAGTATTCTTCAAAGAAGTTTCTTCCATTTCTGGATGACATTTCTTAAGCTGACTCACATGAAACACATTATGAACAGCTGACAAAGACTCTGGCAATTCAATCTCATAAGATACTTCTCTTTTACGACTCAGAATCCTGAATGGTCCAACATATCTTGGGGCCAACTTTCCTTTGACTCCAAACCTCTTCACTCCACGAAGTGGTGACACTCTAAGATAAGCTCTATCACCTACTTCATAGGTGACTTCTCTACGCTTAGGATCTGCGTAGCTCTTCTGTCCGGACTGTGCTATCTTCAATCTATCCTTGACTAGCTTGACTTTCTCTTCAGCTTCTTTGATTAGTTCCGGTCCGAACAAACTTCTTTCTCCCACACCATTCCATATCAATGGGGTGGTACACTTTCTCCCATAGATAAATTCAAATGGTGCCATCTCAATACTGGCTTGATAGCTGTTATTGTAAGAAAATTCTGCGTAAGGCAGACTTTCATCCCAACTGGCTCCATAGTCTAGAGCACATGCTCTCAACATATCTTCAATAATCTGATTAGTCCTTTCTCTCTGTCCATCAGTCTGAGGATGAAATGCAGTGCTGAATTCCAACATCGTTCCCAATGAATCATGTAGTTGCCTCCAAAAAATGAGAAGTGAATTGAGTTCCCCTATCATACACAATACTCTTGGGTACCCCATGTAGGCATACAATTCTACTCATATAGATCTTGGCTAACTTAGCACTTGTGTAAGTTGTCTTCACGGGTATGAAATGAGCCACTTTAGTTAGGCGATCCACTACTACCCAAATATAATCATATCCTGACCTGGTCCTTGGCAATCCGGTGATGAAATCCATACCAATCTTGTCCCACTTCCAATCAGGAATAGGTAGTGGTTGTAACAATCCTGCTGGTTTTTGATGTTCCGCTTTCACTCTACTACATACATCACACAAAGCAATATGTTCGGCGATGTCCTTCTTGAGATTATTCCACCAAAATCTTTCCTTCATATCCATGTACATTTTGGTGTTACCCGGATGAATAGAATATGGTGAGTTATGTGCTTCTTGTAATATCAGTTTCCGAAGTTCCAGATCCTGTGGAACACAGATACGTTTTCCATGCCATAAAGTACCCTGTTCGTCTTCATGGAATCCTTTGGCTTTCCCTTTGCCAATCTTTTCCTTAATCTCATCAATTTCCTTGTCTGTCTTCTGGGCTTCTTTGATCTTGTCCAACAAAGTGGGTTGAACATCCAAAGTCATGAGATGTCCCTCAGGCACAATATCCAATCTGAGATCTCTAAATTGGGCACACAGATCATCTGGCAATTCTCCTTTAGTAAGGCCATTTACAAAAACCTTACGGCATTGAGCATCCGCTACAACATTTGCTTTACCGGGGTGGTATTGCAAACTCAAGTCATAGTCCTTGATGAGTTCTTGTAGAGGGAGTGTCCCAGCCTTTATACAATATAAGGTGGAGTCCCCTGTGTTTACAATGCTAGTCCCTGGATCAATAGCTAGCATCCACAGTTAAGATGTAATATCAAGAAACAAAGGTCATAATATAACTTTATAACCAGGAATAACTTAATTTTATTACATCATACATAGCTCATTTGGCTATTACATTACATTGCAGTGGAATATCTATAGTCATGGGGTCCTTCATCTTCAAAGTGCCACAGGCAGATGTTGGTTGTAGACTTTGTAATCCTAATCAATCAATCTTCACTAAAAATCAATCAAACCTGCAACATTGCAAGTTACAGCCACAAGGGTCAATACATTTGAATTGTACTGGCAAGTGATACTATGGTAGTATGGTGGAGTCTATCATCTATATGCATTTGGCTAAGTGGAGTTGAGGCTTGAATTGCTCAAAATAGATTTTTCCATAACATTTGAAAACACTAAGTTTTTGCTTGACAAAACCATCTTTTTGCAAGGCATCTACCAATCAAAGATTGAAGATCCTTTAACCCTTGTTCAACCACAAGTTTTTAACTTAGAAATTTGAATGATGAGATTCTTGATTGCTTCCATGTCTTGATGCTCAAATTGTCCTTTACCAGGGACATGGCTAAGTACTTAGATTTTACACTCTGCAGAGGTGGTGCACTTTCCCCACAAGACTTGGTTTCCCAAGACAAGATCTTTCAGAAGCCTTCCCTTAGACCAATATGGACGCGCTCCAACCTATCAAACACTAACACCAACCGTCCATATGGCTAAGTTCTTGCAACCTATATGATCTAGGCAGAGCCCATAATGCCAAGTGGTTGCACTTGAAGCTTCTCAACATTTGACATCTCAAATCTCTTTGTTCCTGGGTGGCCATCCAAAAGTGAGATACACAAGGTAAACCATAGACATGGGCCTTGTGAACCACTCAACCATAATCCACCAAGCAATTACCATTCCACCCAGGTGATTCATTAACTTAGTTGTTTTATTAAACAAAAACACAAGTCCTCAGACTTAGAAATTTTTCCATAGTGTGAATATATATTCCACCCTTGTTTTCTATTAGCTAGGCTAAGCTTGATAGTAATAGGAATCTTAACTTAGGAATATTTCCACTAAGGTTTCATCTACTAGTTTTCCTATAGCAAGGTTTATACTTAGCAAAAATCCATGCAAGTTTACTTAGAGAAAATCACTAATGCATAGTGAAAGTAATGGGACTAAAAGTATGAAGCATCACTTGCCTTTTTGGTAGAGGGTATAGGTTCACTCCTTGTCCTTGCAACAATCACACTCTTCAAGTCACTACAATTCAATCAAGCAAGGCACAAACTCAATCTACCAATCAAGCAAAACATCACATAAAATGACAAAGTCAAAGTAATGCATGCAAGCATGCCAAGCTTTGTTTTGTTTGAAAAAGTGGTTCCTAATGGGTCATAACATTTGAAAACACCTAATGGTCATTTTGTAAAGTGGCAAAGTCATTTGCAAAAGGTTTCACCTCAAAAACCATTTTCAAAACAAGGTATCATTTTATGTGGTGTAAAAATATTTTTACTAAGGAATTAACCTATAGGGTTCACAAAATATGTTTTAAAACCATAAAACTTGGTGTTTAGGGTCAGAGAGTTTAAACCAAAACATTTCCCAAAAGTTTTCCTTCAAAACCATTTTTAATAAATAAACCACTTTTCTATTTGACTAGAAATGGTTTTAAATCAAAGAATCATTATTTTGTTTCACAAAATATATTTTTGAATCCACAAAGTGTTTCCTATGGTCAGTAGGTTCAAATCACACCATTTGTCAAAGATTTTATCCCCAAATTCATTTTTAAACAATTTTCACATCCTTAACAAGCATACAAATGTTTCTGTAAAAATAACCATTTTTCCAGAAGCTTTTCACTAAACAAAAGGCATGGTTGGATAGGGCTTGTCTTGCTGATTCCATTGGTATGAAGTTTGCAATTTTTGGACGTGTGGATCAAAAGTTATAGAGTTTTCAAATTGCAACTCAAATCTGTTTTCCAAATTCTGTTTTAAACAGAACTGGCCACGCGTCGCAATATGACTGGCTGGTACCGGTTCGCACGGATCGAGTGATCCGGACCATATGATCTAATTTAGATCGAGCAGCGCAGAGGCATACGATACCTCTTCGCTTATATTCTTTCGTAGCCCTACGATTTTGATCCAACAGACGCAAACATCAGGCCACCAACTGGCGGCGCTGCGCGGCGGTGGACGGCGGCGACGGTCAGGCAGCGGGCTAGCGGCAGTTCTAGGAAGCAAGGAAGACAGAGGGGGTGCTCACCGAGATCGCAGGAGGCTGGGGAAGCTCAACGTGTGGTCGACGAGGCAGGGGGCGCACGGGAACGGTGGCGATTGCTCGTCGGAGACGTCGTCAGAGACGTCGTCGGTGTCGGGTGGTTCTGTCCGCGGTCGAAGGCGACGCTGTAGATCATGCGGAGGAAAACCGAGGGTGTGGTCAGATGCAGGTGAGTGAGGCGAATGTGGGAGCGTGATTGAGAAAGCGTGGCGATGCAACTACAGGTACTTGCGGAGTTGAAGAGGCACGCGGCAAGGTCAGATCTTGTCGAAGGTGACGCTCTGGGGCACCCGCGGTCGAACGAAGAGCACAGGGAGAATCGTCTAGGAGTGGGGAGTCTGCTCGTGTGCTCGGGGAGGCACAGAGTGGCGAGGCTTGGCCGGAATTGGAGGAGGAAGCTCGTCGGACCGAAGGTGGTGTGGCGAGAAATGGGGCAGCCTGGGGGCGTGTCGAGGTGGGGCGACAGAGGGGAAAGGAGGAGGAGATGCTGGCGATTAATAGGACGCAGTCACGACGAGGTTAAGGCGCGGAATCAATGTGTATTCAACGCCGGCGTAATTGGCAGCAACGGCAGGCGTCGTTAGCGCGAGGAGGAAGAAGGTGTGCTGGCTGCGTGGGGTCGGTTGGTCAGTGGGAAAAGGAGTGAGGGAAGGATCCACCAGTCAGCGTCTGTTCGGGTTAGAAACTAAGTGAGAAAACGTTTCGCTGAGGAAGTGGAAGTGGGCTGCGAGTTGGGCCTTGCTGGGCTGCTGGTTGGGTTGAGTCCAAATTCCATTTTTTCCCTTCCTGAAACCTTTTCTTTTTCCAGAACTAATTTCTGTTTTTGAATTTCAAACCAACAAACCAACATCCAAATCCATTCAAACAATCACCAAACTTTGCAACTATGAATTTGGTTCTGTTTATCAACATAAACCAAAATTCAAAATCAAATAATATTTTTATTTTAGAGTCCATTTATAATTAAATAAAATGGACACTAGTTAATAAATTAGATGGGTTTTAATTTATTTAAAAACTCCATTTGAAAACCAAATATTTTCAAAACCAAATCAGTAGGTTTTATTTGAAAATAAAAGATATTTGGAAAACTTGTTTAAAATAAAATAACATTTTATTTTAGGTTCCATTATTAATTAAATAAAATGGACCTTGGTTATTAAATCAAATAGGATTTGTTTTATTAATATCTTTATTTTGCAATCTAAAATAAAACCAAAACTCTTTAGTAGGTTTTATTTGAGAATATAAAATACCTGGAAAACTTATTTTGAATAAAAATAATTTTTTGTGTTTATTTAAAATGGGAAAAGCCTTTACTTAAATAAAATTGGATATTAAATCCTTATTATTTTATTTAAATAAACCTTTTCTATTTTTAATCAAAACAAAACATTTATTTCAAAATATTGGCCAAGGTTTAATTTGGCTATATAAAATATTCCTTATTTATAAATCCTCCTTTTCTTTTGAAAACCAAATCCTTTTATTAAAAGATCCAAAATAGTAATTTTAAATATTTTTAAGTTTATTGTTTATTTAACTTTTTAAATCCCTTTAGGATTTTATTTGATCCAAATAGGTTTTGAAAGTTCCCAATTGGATTCAAAAAGTTTCTTCTCACCCTGAAAATCAACAAAGTTTTATTTTATTCATTTATTTTTCACATTACAAGATTTGGAAAATCTTGGGATGTGACAGTTCTAGCCATCTTCTTTTTCTCATGTTAATTTCTTTCTGGGTGAAGATATACTTTAAACTCTTGTGATCTGTGAAAACTTCACAACGCTTTCCCAAAAGATAGTGTCTCCATGTTTTGAGTGCATGGACAACAGAGGCTAACTCCAAATCATGAGTAGGGTAGTTCACTTCATGAGTTTTGAGTTGTCTCGAGGCATAAGCCACAACTCTCCCTTCTTGCATAAGTACTGCACCTAATCCATGATGAGATTCATCACAATACACTTGGAAATCTTTCTCCAAATCTGGCAAACATAAGACTGGTGCTGTCACTAGCCTCTTCTTCAATTCTTGAAAGCTGAGTTCACAACCTTCAGACCAAGCAAACTTCTTGTCTTTCTTTAGCAATTCTGTCATAGGCTTAGCTGACCTTGGAGAAATTCTCAATAAATCTTCTGTAGTATCCTGCCAAGCCAAGGAAACTATGAACCTCTTTCACTGACTTAGGAGATTCCCATTCAGTTACAGCTAAAACTTTAGCAGGATCAACTGCTACACCATCTCCTGACACAACGTGTCCAAGAAATCCAACTTCATTCAACCAAAATTCACACTTGCTGAATTTGGCATACAGCTTATGCTCTCTAAGCTTCTCAAGTATCAAACGTAAATGTCATTCATGCTCTTCTTTGCTCTTGGAATAGATCAAAATGTCATCGATGAAAATGACAACAAACTTATCAAGAAATTCCATGAACACCTTGTTCATCATATTCATGAAATAAGCTGGTGCATTGGTCAAACCAAATGGCATCACGGTATACTCATACAATCCATACCTTATGGTGAAAGTTGTCTTAGGTATGTCTTGTTCTCTTATCTTGAGCTGGAAATAACCTGACTGGAGGTCAATCTTTGAGAACACACAAGCTCCTTCTAACTGATCAAACAAGTCATTGATTCTTGGCAAAGGGCATTTGTTCTTGATAGTCACCTCATTGAGTGAACGGTAATATATGCATAACCTTTGACTTATATCTTTCTTTTCCACAAACAAAACTGGTGCTCCCCAAGATCCTTCTTGACAGGCTGGCTTCCACTGCCACTTCCACTTCCACTTTGGTGGCTCTTATATCCACTCTTGTGATTCTTGTACTTATCGTTGTCATGACTAAGGTTGTGCTTGTTGTCATGATAACGGTTGTGGTTGTGGTGCTTGTTGAACTTCCCATGCTTTTGGGATCCAGAACTCCCACTGTCATCATAATGGGAACGCTTGTGAGACGATCCCGAGCTGTGCTTATCAGAGTGCTTTCTCTTCCTGCTTTCAACTTGTTTCATCTTGCTCTCCAAAATAGCAGCCTTGTCACAAAGAGACTGATATGTGGGAACATAGGCCACATCCAAATGCAGGTTCAATTCATCGTTCAACCCTTCAAGGAACTTTTCCTTCCTCTTAGCATCAGTGTCAACTTCATCCGGTGCATATCGCGCCAGATTGTTGAATTCCTCAATATATTCAGCCACGCTGCGGTGGTACTGCTTCAAGTTATGGAACTCTTTCTTCTTCAAACTCATCACTCCGGATGAGATGTGAGCAGTACGGAAACCATCTTCAAAGATAGCCCATGTCACATCCTCAATGGGAGTGGTGATCTGGAAATTATCCCACCAAGTGGCTGCTGGGCCTTCCAACAAGTGAGCTGCAAATCTGACTTTCTCTTCATCAGTACAACCGACAGTTACATAGTCCTTGTTCATAGAGCGTAGCCAATCATTTGCCACCATAGGATCAGTAGTTCCTGAGAACTTTGCTGGCCTTAGCCTTAAGAACCTGGTAAGCATGTCAAAACCCGGTGGGTTATTCTGATTGTTGTTGTTATTATTATTATTATTATTATTGTTGTTGTTGTTGTTGTTGTTGTTTTGTTGTTGTTGTTGTTGTTGTTGTTGTTTTTGTTGTTGTTGTTGTTGTTCTGATTCTGGATGAACGTGGTCATCATTTGCATTAACTGAGTCTGAGCTGTCATCATCTGCTGCATCTCAGGGGTGATGTTGTTGTTTTTGGGGTTGGGATTGGCACGTCGGGGAGGCATCTGTGGTTTTCAATAAGGATAAGAATGAGATACCCATAGATGATATCATGCACAATACATCACATAACAAACCACAATCATGCATCATAATAGTAAAAGGTTCAACCACACAGACAACAAGTTCTGAAAAGTAAACACACCAATAGCAAGCCATCCACATGTTGGATGGTCATTGCGACTCAATAATCAAAGACATGATAAAGGTAAATGAGTAGTCATCACTACTGCTCTGCATTAACCTCCTCATCAATAAATGTAAGACCTGCATTCTCCATTGCGGTCTTGTATTCCTCGACATTGGTGGTCAAGGTCTATACCTTGGCTTTGAGAGCCCTCTTCTGTGAACGAAGTCTCTCAATCACAGTATGCTGATGCTCGAGCTCGAAGTCCTTGGCCTCTAGTTCTGCAGTCATGTCTCGAATCCTCTTGTTCCTATATTGGACTCGCTTCTCTTGACTCTTGAACTTTCTGTCTTGACTTTCAAACTTAGCCTCCATCTCCTTGACTATCTCATCTTGCTCTGCGAAGAGCTTGTCCTTCTCACGAAGCTGCACCTGGAGTTCGTCATTGCTAAGCATGACGTTGGTCCTATCAGTGTCTATGTGCCTAAGAAGAACATCTAAGTCCTATAGGTATAGGCGGATCGGCTCTGCCGTCTCTCTTGAAGTATCCTCAAAGTCAATGGCCTCACCATCATCATCACGTCTACCAAAGGTGTGGAAGTGAGTACCTCTTACCTCTCGAGAGTGTCTCCCTAGTAAACGTCCAATCAAATCCTGCATGACTACCTCTAGGCCTCTCTCCTTGTCATCATGCATGAGCTTGAAGATGATGGCCTCCGTGGATGGCTTAGTCTGGCGTCCTGGCTGATTAACCTTGAAACCCCAAACGCCTTTCCTCTCAAACTTGGTGAGGGGAAGCATCATGATAGTAGGAAGAGGGGGATTGAGCTGACTAGTGAGCTCAATAATACGAGTGCCAAAACGAGTTCCCTTGAACTCTTCAGCCGTGCTGATAGTAACATTAGACATCTATTTTATAAGATAGAAAAAGTTAGGATCAATACAATTAAAGTTAAATCACAAGACAAAGCATCACATGCATATCATTGTCAAGCAACACTCAAATCATGTCATACATAATACAAGCAACCTAGTTTCAATATAACTTAGTCAAAATTTTGGAAATATAAAGATGAGTGTGGTGGTCCAACTAATAAGGCTCAATTCATCTTTCACTTTCTAATCTAAAGGCTAACAATGCATCCTTCTATCAAAAGAGATGAGAAAAGAAGATTAGAAAAGTTTAATAGAAGAATAAGGTAAGTGTGGAAGTTGTTGAAAATTTTTCCTTAGTGGTTTCCAATCCTAGGGTCATAATCCTACAGGAAACACAGTGCTCTGATACCATCTATAATATCCCTCCTTTGTAAAGGAAAGGATCCCTGTGATTTCAATGCTAGTCCCTGGATTAATGCTACCATCCACAGTTCAAGATGAAGTACACAGAAACAAAGGTCATTATTACAAGTCATTCCAGAGACAACATAGTCTTTTACAACTCCATGGCCACAGGCCTAGTACAAGAGTTTAAATATGTAATAAGATCAATAAGTCTTCATCTTCATGTGCCACATGCAACCATGTTGAGTGTAGACTCATGACTCCTAATCATCATCAGAATAACCAGCAACATCACAAGTTACAGCCACAGTGGGTCAATACATTGGAATAGTATTGGCAAGTGATACCTTAGTACAATATTGGTCGACTAGATACTATATGCATTTTGGCTAAGTGTAGCTTAGGCTTGCTTTGCTCAAAATAGGTTTTACCTACTAGTTGAAAACACTAAGTTTTTCTTTGTCATAATATTTCCCAAGGAACCACCAATAGACATTGGGGTCCTTCACCCTTGTTCAACCACAAGTTTTTACTTAGAAATTGGGATGAGGAGATTCTGGATAGCTTCCATGTCTTGATGCTCAAGTTGTCCAATACCAGGGACATGGCTAAGTACTTAGATTCTTCCATCTGCAGAGGTTGTGCACTTTCCCCACAAGACTTGATTTTCACCAAGACAGGACCTTTCAGAAGCCATCCCTTAGACCAAATGGACGCATTCCACCCTATCATCCCTCTACCACCAACTGTCCAAATGGCTAAGTCATTGCAACCTATGTGATCTAGGCAGAGCCCATATTGCCAAGTGGCTGCACTAGAAGCTTCTTAACATTTGGCCTCTCAAATCCCTTTGTTCCTGGGTGGCTTTCCACAAGTGAGATACACAAGGTAAACCATAGAAATAGGCCTTGTGTAACCACTCAACATAACCCATTCTTTCCATTCCACCCATGTGTTTCATTCACTTAGTGGTTTTACTAAGCAACAACATAGTCCAAAGACTTAGAAATATTTATTCATAGCATGAACATATAACCACCCTTGGTTGCTACTAGCTAGGCTAAGCATGGCATTGATAAGACTTAGAAATATTTCTAGCAATTCTACAACTACTAGGATTTCACAAGCATAGCATATAGATCAAAAATATCCATGCAAGACTAGCAAAATATTTCTAATGCATATTTGAAAAACATAGGAATAAAATCATGAAGCACCACTTGCCTTGGTAGTTTGGAGATTAGCTACAATCCTCACAATCACAATCACTATTTGCACCAAAATCTACACATAAAATAATAACACCAAAATCACATACAAAATAAATACAAGCAAAAATATATGGATGCATGCATAATGCCATGTGATGATTTTCTACACCAAACAAGACATGTGCATGGTACTGAATCATAAACAAGTACAAAACAAGCTAAATAAACTTTATTTGAACATTAAAACATTTTTCAAATAATTGTTATACACAAAATAGGCCTACACATGTTTCTGTAAAAACAACCATTTTAACAGAGGCAAAATATTAAACACATTGCATATATGGAAAGGATTTTCTCTCCTGATTCCATTGATATAAAATTTGTCAAATTTGGACATGGCATTCAAATGTTATGAATTAAACAAATTCAAACATCTAATATATCTAATTCAGAAATTTAAATCAAAGAACATGCCACGCGGCGCTTTCTAATTGGCTGGTACCGGTTCGGGCGGATCACGCTTGCGAACCGTTAGATCTAACTAAAACGCGCGGCTCATATCTCTACTTACCCCTTCGTCTATGTTCTATCACGTCCAGTGGATCTAAATCGAACGACCCTAAGCAACTGACCAACAAGTGGCGGCGCTGGCGGCGGCGACAGGCGGTGGCGTGCTTTGTCAGTGGTGGAGCCGGCGAACTAGGTCGCGCGGGGAGGTGTGAGGATTCTCACCAGAATCTCCGTGACGAGGAGATGCTCAACATGTGCTCGGTTGGCGAAGGGGCGCTCGGAGTCGTCGTGGATTGCTTGTCGGAGAAGTCCCTGGCGACGGATGCTTCACTGGAGGCCGTCGGAGTTGAAGCCGAAGACGGTGGTGCTGAGTCGATGGTGTTGCCGATGCTCTGGGGCACGCGCGGGTGAGCTAGTGGTACTGGGAGGTGCGCAAGGTGAAGTGGAGCCTGCTCGTGTGAAACAGGAGCAGAGCGGTGGTCGGGGTTGGCCGGAATTGATGCTGCGGTTCGTCGGAGCAGCGAGGTCGTGGCGAGGAATTCTCGCAGCCTAGGGGCGCTCTGTGCTTGGGGTTTGGGGGAAATGGAGAGGGGGCAGAGGGGGTTTAAGTAGCAAGGACGCGGGCATGATTTACTCGAGCATTGATCGTGAATTGAAGCCGCGAATTTAAATAGGAAACGCCCGGCGTGATTTGGGGATGAACTGGTCGCTGGGGGTGGAGACGACGACTGCCATGTGGGCCGCGGTTGTCAGCGAGAGAAAGAAAGAGGGGATGGGTCCAGGCAGTCAGTGAATCTGTGGGTTTGATTGCGAGTAAAGGAAAACGCTTCGCGGGAGGAGTGCTGGGCTAGCTGGGTCGAGTTGGGTTGGGTTGGGCCAGTAAAAAAAAACCAAGCCTTAATGTGATATAAACCATAGTCATAATATTGGTTTTATTTTCACACTTTGTTTTGAAAACTTTGCTCAAGATTTGGAAAGTACTTAAGTTTGAATTCAAAACAATACTGAACAAAACAAGTACTCTTCTCATTAGAAAATAGCGCTAAGGCTAGAGCATACTTACATAAAATAATGAGCAACATATGCTCCTGTTTTGAAATGTTTTTGAAAATGGAACCCTAGATGATCATGGATGCATGGATGATATGCATGGATTTTGAAACATGATTTTAGGGATGTGACAAATCTAACCCCCTCAAGGTGAATATCGCCCTCGAGATTCGGGTTGGCTAGCAAATAGGTGAGGGTGGTCTTTCCGAAGATCATATTCTCTTTCCCATGTTGCTTCTTCCTCGGAATGATGGTTCCATTGAACTTTACAGAATTTGATAGTCTTAGTCCGTGTAACTCTTTCTGCTGTCTCAAGAATCTTGATAGGTTTCTCTTCATAGGTGAGATCACTCTCCAATTGAACATCTTCCAAAGGTATAGTATTCTTCAAAGAAGTTTATTCCATTTCTGGATGACATTTCTTAAGCTGACTCACATGAAACACATTATGAACAGCTGACAAAGACTCTGGCAATTCAATCTCATAATCTACTTCTCTTTTACGACTCAGAATCCTGAATGGTCCAACATATCTTGGGGCCAACTTTCCTTTGACTCCAAACCTCTTCACTCCACGAAGTGGTGACACTCTAAGATAAGCTCTATCACCTACTTCATAGGTGACTTCTCTACGCTTAGGATCTGCGTAGCTCTTCTGTCCGGACTGTGCTATCTTCAGTCTATCCTTGACTAGCTTGACTTTCTCTTCAACTTCTTTGAATAGTTCCGGTCCGAACAAACTTCTTTCTCCCACACCATTCCATATCAATGGGGTGGTACACTTTCTCCCATAGAGATATTCAAATGGTGCCATCTCAATACTGGCTTGATAGCTGTTATTGTAAGAAAATTCTGCGTAAGGAAGACTTTCATCCCAACTGGCTCCATAGTCTAGAGCACATGCTCTCAACATATCTTCAAGAATCTGATTAGTCCTTTCTGTCTGTCCATCTGTCTGAGGATGAAATGCAGTGCTGAATTCCAACATCGTTCCCAATGACTCATGTAGTTGCCTCCAAAAATGAGAAGTGAATTGAGTTCCCCTATCAGACACAATACTCTTGGTTACCCCATGTTGGCATACAATTCTACTCATATAGATCTTGGCTAACTTAGCACTTGTGTAAGTTGTCTTCACGGGTATGAAATGAGCCACTTTAGTTAGGCGATCCACTACTACCCAAATAGAATCATATCCTGACCTGGTCCTTGGCAATCCGGTGATGAAATCCATACCAATCTTGTCCCACTTCCAATCAGGAATAGGTAGTGGTTGTAACAATCCCGCTGGTTTCTGATGTTCCGCTTTCACTCTACTACATACATCACACAAAGCAATATGTTCGGCGATGTCCTTCTTGAGATTATTCCACCAAAATCTTTCCTTCATATCCATGTACATTTTGGTGTTACCCGGATGAATAGAATATGGTGAGTTATGTGCTTCTTGTAATATTAGTATCCGAAGTTCCAGATCCTGTGGAACACAGATACGTTTTCCATGCCATAAAGTACCCTGTTCGTCTTCATGGAATCCTTTGGCTTTCCCTTTGCCAATCTTTTCCTTAATCTCATCAATTTCCTTGTCTGTCTTTTGGGATTCTTTGATCTTGTCCAACAAAGTGGGTTGAACATCCAAAGTCATGAGATGTCCCTCAGGCACAATATCCAATCTGAGATCTCTAAATTGGGCACACAGATCATCTGGCAATTCTCCTTTAGTAAGGCCATTTACAAAAACCTTATGGCTTAGAGCATCCGCTACAACATTTGCTTTACCGGGGTGGTATTGCAAACTCAAGTCATAGTCCTTGATGAGTTCTAGCCATCTTCTTTGTCTCATGTTAATTTCTTTCTGGGTGAAGATATACTTTAAACTCTTGTGATCTGTGAACACTTCACACAAAAGATAGTGTCTCCATGTTTTGAGTGCATGGACAACAGAGGCTAACTCCAAATCATGAGTAGGGTAGTTCACTTCATGAGTTTTGAGTTGTCTCGAGGCATAAGCCACAACTCTCCCTTCTTGCATAAGTACTGCACCAAATCCATGATGAGATTCATCACAATACACTTGGAAATCTTTCTCCAAATCTGGAAAACATAAGACTGGTGCTGTCACTAGCCTCTTCTTAAATTCTTGAAAACTAAGTTCACAACCTTCAGACCAAACAAACTTCTTGTCTTTCTTTAGCAATTCTTTCATAGGCTTAGCTACCTTGGAGAAATTCTCAATAAATCTTCTGTAGTATCCTGCTAAGCCAAGGAAACTACGAACCTCTTTCACTGACTAAGGAGATTCCCATTCAGTTACATCTGAAACTTTAGCAGGATCAACTGCTACACCATCTCCTGACACAATGTGTCCAAGAAATCCAACTTCATTCAACCAAAATTCACACTTGCTGAATTTGGCATACAGCTTATGCTCTCTAAGCTTCTCAAGTATCAAACGTAAATGTCCTTCATGCTCTTATTTGCTCTTGGAATAGATCAAAATGTCATCGATGAAAATGACAAAAACTTATCAAGAAATTCCATGAACACCTTGTTCATCATATTCATGAAACAAGATGGTGCATTGGTCAAACCAAATGGCATCACAGTATACTCATACAATCCATACCTTGTGGTGAAAGTTGTCTTAGGTATGTCTTGTTCTCTTATCTTGAGCTGGAAATAACCTGACCGGAGGTCAATCTTTGAGAACACACAAGCTCCTTCTAACTGATCAAACAATTCATTGATTATTGGCAAAGGGTATTTGTTCTTGATAGTCACCTCATTGAGTGAACGGTAATATATGCATAACCTTTGACTTCTATCTTTCTTTTCCACAAACAAAACTGGTGCTCCCCAAGATGAAGAACTTGGTTGAATAAATCCTTTCTGCAACTGTTCTCCAAGCTGCTTCTTGAGTTCTTTCAATTCATTCACTGACATCTTGTAAAATCTCTTTGCTATTGGTCCAGATCCTGGTAGCAAGTCAATAAGAAACTCCACATCTCTATCTGGTGGCATTCCCGGCAATTCTTCCGGAAATACATCCAGATATTCACTCACAATTGTCACACTATTTATGCTAACCCCCTTAAGAGAATTTAGCTTACTCCTTTTTGCTTCAAAGATGGTCTTGAATCTGATCCTTTTGTTTTCTGGAGTTGTGAGTGAGACAGTGTGGTTGGCACAATCTAGCACTCCCTTGTGCTTAGTCATCCAGTCCATTCCCAAAATAACATCCAATCCTTGGGAGTTTAGGATTATCAGGTTAACGAGAAACTTATACTTCCCAAACTCTATGACTAGATCATGACATCCTGAGTTCACTATCATTTCTCCGCCAGGAGAACTTACTTTTATAGGACACCCAATAGTTTCTACCGGTAGTTCATTTCTTTCAACAAATGCTCTTGATATGGATGAATGAATGAGATGCACCAGTATCAAAGAGAACAAATGCTGGAACAGAATTGAGTTTGAACTTACCAGCAACAACATCAGGTTCCTCATAAATTTCCTCCACATTGATGTGGTTCACTTGTCCCTTTTGAAAAGGGTTGGGTTTATTGGGTCCTTCAACTTTCTTTTCTGATCATTCATTTGCATAATGCCCCATCTTCTTGCACTTGAAACATTCAACCTGACTAAGATCCTTCTTGACAGGCTGGCTTCCACTGCCACTTCCACTTCCACTGTGGTGGCTCTTATATCCACTCTTGTGATTCTTGTACTTATCGTTGTCATGACTACGGTTGTGCTTGTTGTCATGATAACGGTTGTGGTTGTGGTGCTTGTTGAACTTCCCATGCTTGTGGGATCCAGAACTCCCACTGTCATCATAATGGGAATGCTTGTGAGACGATCCCGAGCTGTGCTTATCAGAGTGCTTTCTCTTCCTACTTTCAACTTGTTTCATCTTGCTCTCCAAAATAGCAGCCTTGTCACAAAGAGACTGATATGTGGGAACATAGGCCACAGCCAAATGCAGGTTCAATTCATCGTTCAACCCTTCAAGGAACTTTTCCTTCCTCTTAGCATCAGTGTCAACTTCATCCGGTGCATATCGCGCCAGATTGTTGAATTCCTCAATATATTCAGCCACGCTACGGTGGTGCTGCTTCAAGTTATGGAACTCTTTCTTCTTCAAACTCATCACTCCGGATGAGATGTGAGCAGTACGGAAACCATCTTCAAAGATAGCCCATGTCACATCCTCAATGGGAGTGGTGATCTGGAAATTATCCCACCAAGTGGCTGCTGGGCCTTCCAACAAGTGAGCTGCAAATCTGACTTTCTCTTCATCATTACAACCGACAGTTACCAAGTCCTTGTTCATAGAGCGTAGCCAATCATTTGCCACCATAGGATCAGTAGTTCCTGAGAACTTTGCTGGCCTTAGCCTTAAGAACCTGGTAAGCATGCCAAAACCCGGTGGGTTATTCTGATTGTTGTTGTTGTTATTATTATTGTTGTTGTTGTTGTTGTTGTTTTTGTTGTTGTTTTTTTGTTGTTGTTGGTGGTGGTGGTGTTGTTGTTGTTTTTGTTGTTTTTGTTGTTGTTGTTGTTGTTGTTGTTGTTGTTGTTGTTGTTGTTGTTGTTGTTGTTGTTGTTGTTGTTGTTGTTGTTCTGATTCTGGATGAACGTGGTCATCATTTGCATTAACTGAGTCTGAGCTGTCATCATCTGCTGCATCTCAGGGGTAATTTTGTTTTTGGGGTTGGGATTGGCACGTCGGGGAGGCATCTGTGGTTTTCAATAAGGATAAGAATGAGATACCCATAGATGCTATCATGCACAATACATCACATAACAAACCGCAATCATGCATCATAATAGTAAAAGGTTCAACCACACAGACAACAAGTTCTGAAAAGTAAACACACCAATAGCAAGCCATCCACATGTTGGATGGTCATTGCGACTCAATAATCAAAGACATCATAAAGGTAAATGAGTAGTCATCACTACTGCTCTGCATCAACCTCCTCATCAACAAATGTAAGACCTGCATTCTCCATTGCGGTCTTGTATTCCTCGACATTGGTGGTCAAGGTCTCTACCTTGGCTTTGAGACCCTCTTCTGTGAACGAAGTCTCTCAATCACAGTCTGCTGATGCTCGAGCTCGAAGTCCTTGGCCTCTAGTTCTGCAGTCATGTCTCGAATCCTCTTGTTCCTATATTGGACTCGCTTCTCTTGACTCTTGAACTTTCTGTCCTGACTTTCAAACTTAGCCTCCATCTCCTTGACTATCTCATCTTGTTCCGTGAAGAGCTTGTCCTTCTCACGAAGCTGCACCTGGAGTTCGTCATTGCTAAGCATGATGTTGGTCCTATCAGTGTCTATGTGCCTAAGAAGAACATCTAAGTCCTAGAGGTATAGGCGGATCGGCTCATCCGTCTCTCTCGAAGTATCCTCAAAGTCAATGGCCTCACCATCATCATCACGTCTACCAAAGGTGTGGAAGTGAGTACCTATTACCTCTCGAGAGTGTCTCCCTAGTAAACGTCCAATCAAATCCTGCATGACTACCTCTAGGCCTCTCTCCTTGTCATCATGCATGAGCTTAAAGATGATGGCCTCCGTGGATGGCTTAGTCTGGCGTCCTGGCTGATTAACCTTGAAACCCCAAAGGTCTTTCCTCTCAAACTTGGTGAGGGGAAGCATCATGATAGTAGGAAGAGGGAGATTGAGCAGACTAGTGATCTCAATAATACGAGTGCCAATACGAGTTCCCTTGAACTCTTTAGCCGTGCTGATAGTAACATTAGGCATCTATTTTATAAGATAGAAAAAGTTAGGATCAATACAATTAAAGTTAAATCACAAGACAAAGAATCACATGCATATCATTGTCAAGCAACACTCAAATCATGACATACATAATACAAGCAACCTAGTTTCAATATAACTTAGTCAAAATTTTGGAAATATAAAGATGAGTGTGGTGGTCCAACTAATAAGGCTCAATTCATCTTTCACTTTCTAATCTAAAGGCTAACAATGCATCCTTATGTCAAAAGAGATGAGAAAAGAAGATTAGAAAAGTTTACTAGAAGAATAAGGTAAGTGTGGAAGTTGTTGAAATTTTTTCCTTAGTGGTTTCCAATCCTAGGGTCATAATCCTACAGGCAACACAGTGCTCTGATACCATATATATGATCCCTCCTTTGTAAAGGAAAGGATCCCTGTGATTGCAATGCTAGTCCCTGGATTAATGCTAGCATCCACAGTTTAAGATGAAGCAGAAACAAAGGTCATTATTACAAGTCATTCCATAGACAACATAGTCTTTTACAACTCCATGGCCACAGGCCTAGTACAAGAGTTTAAATATGTAATAAGATCAATAAGTCTTCATCTTCATGTGCCACAGGCAACCATGTTGAGTGTAGACTCATGACTACTAATCATCATCAGAATAACATGCAACATCACAAGTTACATCCACAGTGGGTCAATACATTGGAATAGTATTGGCAAGTGATACCTTAGTAGAATATTGGTGGACTAGATACAATATGCATTTTGGCTAAGTGTAGCTTAGGCTTGCTTTGCTCAAAATAGGTTTTACCTACTAGTTGAAAACACTAAGTTTTTCTTTGTCAAAATCTTTCCCAAGGAACCACCAATAGACATTTGGGTCCTTCACCCTTATTCAACCACAAGTTTTTACTTAGAAATTGGGATGAGGAGATTCTGGATAGCTTCCATGTCTTGATGCTCAAGTTGTCCAATACCAGGGGCATGGCTAAGTACTTAGATTCTTCCATCTGCAGAGGTTGTGCACTTTCCCCACAAGACTTGATTTTCACCAAGACAGGACCTTTCAGAAGCCTTCCCTTAGACCAAATGGATGCATTCCAACCTATCATCCCTCTACCACCAACTGTCCAAATGGCTAAGTCATTGCAACCTATGTGATCTAGGCAGAGCCCATATTGCCAAGTGGCTGCCCTAGAAGCTTCTTAACATTTGACCTCTCAAATCCCTTTGTTCCTGGGTGGCTTTCCACAAGTGAGATACACAAGGTAAACCATAGAAATGGGCCTTGTGTAACCACTCAACATAACCCATTCTTTCCATTCCACCCAGGTGTTTCATTCACTTAGTGGTTTTATTAAGCAAAAACATAGTCCAAAGACTTAGAAATATTTATTCATAGCATGAACATATAACCACCCTTGGTTTCTACTAGCTAGGCTAAGCATGGCATTGATAAGACTTATAAATATTTCTAGCAATTCTACAACTACTAGGATTTCCCAAGCATAGCATATAGATCAAAAATATCCATGCAAGACTAGCAAAATATTTCTAATGCATATTTGAAAAACATAGGAATAAAATCATGAAGCACCACTTGCCTTGGTAGTTTGGAGAGTAGCTACAATCCTCACAATCACAATCACTATTTGCACCAAAATCTACACATAAAATAATAACACCAAAATCACATACAAAATAAATACAAGCAAAAATATATGGATGCATGCATAATGCCGTGTGATGATTTTCTACACCAAACAAGACAAGTGCATGGTACTGAATCATAAACAAGTACAAAACAAGCTAAATAAACTTTATTTGAACATTAAAACATTTTTCAAATAATTGTTATACACAAAATAGGCCTACACATGTTTCTGTAAAAACAACCATTTTAACAGAGGAAAAATATTAAACACATTGCATAGATGGAAAGTATTTTCTCTCCTGATTCCATTGATATAAAATTTGTCAAATTTGGACGTGGCATTCAAAAGTTATGAATTAAATAAATTCAAACATCTAATAGATCTAATTCAGAAATTTAAATCAAAGAACATGCCACGCGGCGCTTTCTAATTGACTGGTACCGGTTCGGGCGGATCACGCTTGCGAACCATTAGATCTAACTGAAACACGTGGCTCAGATCTCTACTTACCCCTTAATGTGATATAAACCATAGGCATAATATTGGTTTTATTTTCACACTTTGTTTTGAAAACTTTGCTCAAGCTTTGGAAAGTACTTAAGTTTGAATTCAAAACATTACTGAACAAAACAAGTACTCTTCTCATTAGAAAATAGTGCTAAGGCTAGAGCATACTTACATAAAATAATGAGCAACATATGCTCCTGTTTTGAAATGGTTTTGAAAATGGAACCCTAGATGATCATGGATGCATGGATGATATGCATGGATTTTGAAACATGATTTTAGGGATGTTACAAGCCTCCGTGAGGAGCGTGTCCAGTGGGATTATTTTGTCCTAGGTAAGATTTCCGACTTACTTTGTTCGATTGGTTTTTCTAATTTATTTTTTGATTCAAATTTTGACTTTGGTTCTTTCCCAGCCCCCCTGTATCTTTCCGACTCTCCTACCTCTGAACCTCGCCTCGAGCGCATAAACCTCGTTGGAGATGTCTTGTTTGACTTTTGCCAGACTCTTGAAGAGGCTGGCGAGTCGGTCAAACTTTTTGACTTCCACAAGATGTCAGTGCAAGAGATGAGGGACAAGGCTAAGGAGATTCCGAAGCTTATCGAGGACTGGAATATCTCCTATGCTCGGACTGCTGCGCAAATTGCTCTTACCATGGTGATGAGCCACCATGGTGAGATGAAAATCTGACATGTCACCAAGGGTATTGCCGAGGAGGACGATGAGGGTAAATAGGAGGATATCAAGGCAATCCAAGATTCCTGTGCAGGCTACACTTGCCGTGTGGCGGAGATGACCAACTATGCGACGCCATTCTTTGAATCCATCGGCGGGCCTCCCTCGCCTCAAGAGCCAGAAGACAGCCTCGCTGAAGGAGCTTCCGAGTCTGAGATCCAGGGCGACAATGTTGTCGACTCCAGCGCTCCACCTTCTTCATCACCACCACCTGAATCTGTAGCATAAAAAGTTTTTATGCATTATTCGGAACTTTCGGCAATGTAATGATGGGAAGAATATTTTGATTTGTGCTGGTCTGTAAAAACTGATGCTCTTACTATCGTAGCACTTTTGCTTGTTTATATTTTATGTGTGTGCTTTGAAAATTTCTGAAGCACTTTTGGTTTATGCCTATACTTATCATTTTATCTAGCTCTCTGCCTCGTACCTTTCATGAGTCGGCCAACCTTTAGCACGGAAACTTCGCCGAGCAACGGAGCTCAATTGCTAAACTAGTTTAAACTCGGAAACAAAGCCGGCTTCCAGTACCAACAATTATTACTCGGAAAATACACGCGTCTAAGTAATCAGATAAAAAACCAAGGTATAGACAACAAATTAAATTTTTTACCCTAAGGTAATAGTTTTTAGATATTCAAAAATCATAACAAGAATGAACATGAGCATAAAGTACTTTCAAGCATTCTGGGATTTTTGAAAATGACATTCTCATTTGGAAATAAGTTGGCAAAAAACTTCTCAAAAATAATATATGAGGAAACCAACACTTTTTTTCACTTTGAATATGTATATATATGATTACAAGGAAATATAACTAAGAATAGAAGGGACATAGCTGTGCAATATTAAATGGACGGTCTATTTCATCCGGGTCTGTGCTACCGCCAGCTCTCTTTCTCTTATGAGAGTCTGGTCTTTCCTTGACTGGTCTCATATGGGTCAAATAATACGACCCATTATGCATAACTCTGCTAATCATAAAAGGTCCTTCCCAAATCGGGGAAAGTTTGTGCTTTCTTTTTTGCACAAGTTGGAGAACCAAATCGCCTTTTCTAAAAGAAAGCTTTTGCACTCTCTGACTATGATACTTGTGTAACTTCTGATGATATGCTGTAGATCTATGCTCAGCGACAACGTGTACTTCTTTGATTATATCGAGATCATCTTGTCGAGAAACTTTTGCATCTTCTTTGATATACACTTTGACTCATGGAGACTGGTGAATTAGATCACTTGGAAGAACTGCTTCTGCACCATAGACCAAGAAGAAAGGAGTATATTCGGTTGATCTGTTAGGAGTAGTACATAAGCTCCATATCATAGACGGTAATTCTTCCGCCCAAGCCCCCGTGGCCCGACGAAGCGGTGCCTCGAGACGAGATCAGAGTCCTTGCAAACTAAGACCATTAGTTCTTCTGACTTGTTCATTAGCTTGTGGATGTGCGACTGATGCAATGTCGAGTCGGATCCCTTGTTCTTTGCAGAATTCAGCAAGTTACCCCATGGAAAAATTGCTCCCGTTGTTAGTAATTATACTGTGCGGATATCCGAATCAAATGATCACGTCCTCAATGAACTTTTTGGCTGTGGTTTCATCGCAACTTGTTACGGTTTTAGCCTCAATCCACTTTGTAAATTTATCCACCATCACTAGTAGGTGAGTAAATCCACATTTTGCCATGCGAAATGGCCCTACCATATCAAGCCCCCGAACTGCAAATGGCCATGTAATAGGGATTGTTTGCAGTTGTTCAGCTGGAACGTGTACCTGATGGGTGTACTTTTGGAAGCCTTTGCATGGTTTGACCAGTTTGTCAGCATCCGCCTTAGCTGTAATCCAAAAGAATCCGTGTCTAAAAGATTTTACCACTAAGGATCTGGCTACAGCATGGTGACGACACTCGCCTTCGTGGATTTCTCGTAATATTTCCACTCCTTCTTCCGAAGAAATACATCACTGAAAAATGCCAGAGACACTTCGCTTATAGAGCTCACCATTTTTTATTGTGTAGGCTTTTGCTCGTCGGACGATCTGCCGGCTCAAGACTTAGTATTCGGGTGATTTTCCGTCTATTAGAAAATCCAGATAGGGTTTTGTCCAGCTGGGAATTACATCCAGAACTGCTATTAACGGCAAGTCGGATTTTGTCGGATAGTCCTGATCAACTCCGACTATGGAGGAGACCCTTAAATGCTCTAGAAAAGCGCCATTCGATACTTGTTTCTGCGCAGAGCCTATCCTTGATAGAGCATCTGCTTCCTCATTTTCTGCTGGAGGGATGTGTTGAACCTCAAAACCCTCGAATGATTTAGATAGTTCATCCACAACAGATTTGTATGTTGCCATGTGCTTGTTTGCGTTGCAGATATCGGATACTTGTTGAGCAACTAAATCCGAGTCTCCTTAACACATGAGTCTTGTTATGCCAGTATTTTTGGCCATGCAGCAATGCTTCATACTCGGCAATATTGTTGGTTGCCGTAAAGTGTATTTGCAACACATAGAATAGTTTATCTCCTTGGCGTGATTTGAGCACCACGCCAGCCCCCGAGCCTCCTTGTGCCTTTCATCCGTCAAAGTGAAGGGTCCAATATTCCGAGTCTGGAGGACTTTTGTTTTCTGCCGTCTCTGTCCAATCAACAACAAAGTCAGCAAGTATTTCGGATTTGATTGTTGTACGCGGCTTGTACTCAATGTTGAAAGCTACAAGCTCTATTCCCCACTTTGTGACACGTCCCGTGGCGTCACGGTTATTGATTATATCTCGTAGGGGATCAGTACTCACCACTATGATCTTGTGCTCTTGAAAATAGTGGCGTAGCTTTCTGGATGCAAAGAATACTCCATAGGATAGCTTTTGACGGTGTGGATACCTTTGTTTCGACTCTGTCAAGACCACACTCAGGTAATAAATTGGTCGATGCACCTTATGCTCGTGGCCTTATTTCTCGCGCTCCACTACTGTTACTACACTTATGACCTTGTTGGCCGCTGTAATGTATAGTAATAGAGGCTCCTGAGGTTCTGGCGCTGCGAGAACTGGTGGGTTTGAAAGTAGGTCTTTCAAACTTTGTAGGGCAGTCTCAGCTTCCTGGGTCAAGACAAATTTGTCGGTTTTCTTCAAGAGTTTGTATAAAGGTGCGGCTCTTTCACCGAGTCGGCTGACAAACCGACTCACTGTTGCAATGCAACCAGTGAGACGTTGCACGTCCTTCAGGCGAGTTGGCCTTGTAATGTTGAGTATAGCCTTGATTTTGTCCCGGTTCACCTCTATGCCTCTCTCAGAGACGATGAAACCTAACAATTTTCCGGCTGGAATTCCAAAGAAACACTTCTTTGTATCTAGAAAATGTTTCCTACAAGTCGGAAATTAAAGTTCCCTTATTTTTGGACATAACTGCTATGTCGTCTATGTATACATGGACGTTGTGTCCGATTTCATCATTGAGACAACTACATAGTACACTGGTATGTTGCTCCTATGTTCTTTAAGACAAAAAGCATAGTTTTGTAGCAGAAGGTTCCGAAAGGAGTGACGAAAGACGTCTTGATTTGATCCAATTCTTTCATTGGTATTTGGTGATATCCGGAATATGCATCGATAAAACAGAGTAATTCCGACCCTTCCGTTGAGTCGATAACTTGATCGATTCTTGGCAAGGGGAACGGGTCTTTTGGGCATGCCTTGTTCAAAGCGGTATAGTCAACACACATCCTTAAATCAATAGTGTCCTTTTTAGGGACGAGTACATATTTTTCCACCCAACCTGTATGGATGACCTCAGTTATAAATCCGGCTAACTCTAGTCGGGCTAATTCCCTGTCTATTGCTTTACGCTTTTTGTCACCAAACCGTCGTAAAGACTTTTTGATGGGTTTACCATCAGGGTACACATTAAGAGAGTGCTCGGCAAGTTCCCTAGGTACTCCGGTCATGTCAGAAGGCTGCCATTAAAATATGTCACTATTACCTTTGAGTAACTCAATGAGCGCACTTTCCTATGCAAGGTCTAAGCCTACCCCTATGTTCATCATCTTGGAGGGATCATCTTCCTTCAGCGATGTTTTCTTCGTCTCTTCCGACGCATTGAACTGCAAACTTGGCTTCAGCACCCCATTCTTAGTAGCGGGCATCTCGGACGGGTTGATGGTCTTCTTGATCTCCTGGTACTCTTGGGTGTGCAGCACGGCTTCGGCAAAGGCAGCAGATCCTTCATCACACTCTCGCGCCCTCCTCGGATTTCCTCGGATGGTGATTATGCCCTTTGGACCTAGAAGTTTAATCATATTTTAGATGTAACAGGGACGAGCCATGAACGGCCAGTAAGCCGGACGACCGAAGATGGCATGGTAAGCACTTTTGAACGGTACCACCTCAAAAGAGAGTGGCTTGGTCCGGTAGTTGTCTCCGGTTTCGAATGTCACGTCTAGAGTAATCTTACCCAGAGAATCCGCATGTTTCCCTGGTACAATGCCATGGAAAGTTACACTGCTTTAACTCAACTAACTCTCGTGTAGCTTCATGCGGTGGAGCGTCTCGATGTAGAGGATGTTAATGTTGCTCCCACCGCCCATGAGTGTTTTAGAGAACTCATATCCATCAATAAGAGGATTGACGACCAGAGGGTACTTTCCCCGATGATGTGTTTTCCTCGGGTGATCTAAGCGATCAAAGGTGATGGTTACGCCCGACCAATCCATAAACTGTGGAACAGCCAGAACCGCGGCATTGAGCTCACGGAGAACCTCCTTCTTGTCTTTAGCTGGATAAGATCCAAGGAAGAAGATGTATGCGTCTTTATTAGTTGGAAATTCCTTCTTTCCATCCTACTTGGGCTATGTGGCATCCGCTTCTTCCATGTCAGAATATTCCTTGGGCTCCTTGCCTTTCTCAGAATTTTTCTTTCGTTTTTGTCGCTTGGCTCTGTAGCCAGCGGATTCGTCTTTCTTGATGTCGTCATTGAAACGACACTCGGCATTTGTGTGGGTAGATCCTCCGTAACTATACAAGTGGTGGACACAAGGATTATTGGCAATGTTGGCCCAGGTATAGGTTCTTCCGGGTTGCTGATCTCCTCTTCCCTGGATTCGAGAAGTTCCACGGCCTCTACCCCGGCCGCCTCCACGCCCTCCTCGTCCGCCAGAGCCGCACGTTGCGTTGACAGCTGTGTTGTCCAGAGCTGGTTTTTCATCCAAGGTGTTCTTACGCTTTTGAGCTTGTTGTTTTAGCTGTTTGCCCATATTGGGATTGGCCAGAATATTTAGCAGCCCTTCGGAATCATCATCGGCATCAGCATATTTGCTAGTCGTCTCTATCATTTCTCCCAAATCTGTGACGTGGTCATGCTTCAGTCTGTGACATAAAAGTCCGACTGGAAGTCCTGCGATAAAAGCTTCTATCGCAGTTTGCTCGTTTACTCCTTTGCAGGAGTTCTTTGTGGCAATCCAGCATTCGAGGTAATCCCGACATGTTTCTCCGAGTCTTTGTGTGCAACGCTGCAAGTCTCCGACTGTGCAGGTCCTCCTGTATGTTCCCTTGAAGTTTGAAAAGAACACACTTTGCATATAATACCAGTTATGAATTGAATTCTTTAGCAGTTCATTGAGCCATGATCGAGACGTATTCCTTAGCATAAGTGGGAGATATCGGACTGCGACTAGGCTATTTCCTCCTTTAGCGATGCAGCAGGCCTGGAAAAAATCCTGGAGCCAGGTATCTGGCACTATTGCAACTTGTTAATAGGTTAGTACTAGAAAACATGTAAAAATCACCTCAAAGTGTAGACAAGTAAAGCAAAGTAGATACTAAATAAGCATGGAGCATAAAAAATTATAGATACGTTTCTGACGTATCAACATCTCCAAGCTTAACTCCTGCTCGTCCTCGAGTAGGTAAGTGATAAACAGAATAATTTTTGAGGTGAACATGCACCCTCACAATAAAGATCCAACCATTTACAAGCATTGAAATATGGGATCAAAGAACTCTAAACATGTGCATGAAATAATGGAGTTCAAACAGTAGGACATAGTAACTATGCATGCAACATGGCAAGGTACAAACAAAGCTCATAAATAACATGCATTAAAAAACATTTTTTTGTTTCACATACAGAAAACATAGCATAGTGGCAATCAGCTTGCTCCTCATAGAGTAGCAATATAGATGCATAGGACACCTGCAAAGTTCACAAGGGTGACTAGAAACAAGTAGCACAAGAACAAGTAATATCACAATATGCATCAATTAATAAGCTTTGGAACACTCCACACAGAATGACAGCTATGCTCTCTGCGGTGACCCAGCATACCACTGCATGTGTAGTACACTGTAGTCGTTGACATGACATCCACAGAAAACCGTTCCGTAAATATCACATCCCTCAGAGTGGTACAACATAAACATAGCGGGTCCATATTACAAACATTCACACATTATTATTATTACAATACCAGAAGTTTAAGACTTCAAAAGGATTCAACTTACAAACCAAAATATAAAGTGTTCAGCGGAATTTAAAAGTAGTAACTCCAACTAGGAGTTGAGATCAGCAGCTTATTCTATAGAGTTCATGCTGCTCGGCTCCGTCGGTTACTACTAACTAGGATACTTAGTTGGACTCGTTATCATCGACACCATAGAGGATTTTGTAATCCACTCCTTCAACACCTCCTGACAGGTCAGGCTCCTCGTAGAACACATCTTGGCATTCGGCTGCATACATTGGAACGTCTTCGGTATCCTCAGAGTCTAAGCAAGGGATCAAAGGAAATGATGAGTAATAGCGTTACCCAACAAGTTCATTATATGCAAGGTAGGAAGTTTGATGCTCTAACTACCACCTCGGACTATAAGTCCTTGGCACTATGCAATTTTTGTAAATCTTTCTTCAAAGATTGATTTTATTATGAAAATCTATGACCATCAGCCTTCACAGGTTGACCAGAACTTTCATGGAGTTCCTTTCCTACCGCATTCGTAGCTCCTTCCCGGAACAAGGAGTAACAAGTTATAATTCTTACACTCTGCAGAGGTGCGTTACTTTACTCATGAGAGATCAACTCTTTGTTGCACAACTGGGCATACTTTACCGTCCACAATTCCATGATGTGGGGCTCAGTAGTTGGTCCAAGCCAATCACTGCCCCCTTCGCGACCTCACATGTCTCCTTGGTGTACACCATGCCCACATATTGAATTACGGCAATGGTTTGTACATATTGTTAGATGCCAGAACTATCATGGGACATTGAGGGTTCCCACCCATATGCTGCATATCCTCTATGAATTACAAATTAATATGCACGCTACAAGTGATAACAGCCACGACCTGCACATCCGTCTACATGCGAGAGGAAGAAGATACAGCTGACTTCTCTATCCCATTCCAAATCTCATGGCTAACGCATAATATACGACGCTAGAATGATATCTATGATTTCTTTATTTGTGAAAATAATATTTTCTTCTTTTGGAGTATATATGATAACACACAATTTGCAAATACTTTGGTAAAGACTCTTCAAAGTACATGAGCAGGTGATGAACTTTCCTTGTGATGGCAAGGTAGTGAAGTTTGATGCTTGCACTGGACCTTGAGCTTCTATGTCTACAAAAACATCATTATTGCCCGGTAAGGACAATATTTAAAGAAGCAAAATGATTATGCAAAGTAATTTAATGCATTATTTAGTTTTTATGTGTATTGTCCCCCATTATTTAAATTATAAAAATTATTTTTAAAGAATTTATAAATATTAATTTTTAATATTTATTGAATATTGTATTCTTTTATTTTATTTCCTTTTATTTGAATTTTATTAATTTAATAATTCTTTTAAGAATTATCATTTAAATCCAAAAATTGTTATTAAATATTTGTTTAGTATTTTTCTAAAATACTATAATATTAATTTATAATGAAAGATATTTTTATTTATTTTTATCAACTTTCAATAATTTTGTAAAATTCCATAAGGAATATATATATTACAAAATATTTAATAAAATTTATATGTCTAAAATTTATTTCTTAATTTATTCGGATAGTTTGGATTATTGTGAGTCCAAAAATATTTTATTTATAAATTTTGGTCTTTTATTTTATTTTATGGAATTTATTTAAGTTCAGGGGCATTTTGGTCTTTTCCTATTTATGAAAACAGGTGTAAAGTGATTTGGGCTGACTGTTTGGTTTTATTGGGCCCTTGTGGCCCAGTAGGGCAAAGTTAAAACAACACCTCGAAGGGTTCTTGGCCCAATCAGCCCAACTCACCCTCTGTCTCTCCCTCGACCTCACCTCTCTTCTTCTCCTCTCCCGACCCCGTGGTCAGCGATGTTACCGCCGGCGATTCGCGCCGCTGTGGTGCATAGGGTGGTTGTTAACCCTGCTTCACCCTTCTGTCCAATTCGATTTGGACCTAGAGCCCTCCTGTGGCAAGATCGATGTTCTTCCGAACCCTAGGGTTTGGGGTGGCTTTGGTGCTGACGTTGCCGCTGCTGTCGTGTGCCGTGGTGATGCTGCTCGCCCCCATGCGTGGCTATGGTCGCCGCCATGGTGTTGTGTGGGTTGTAGCGCCCCCTTGGGGGTGCTCCCCATGCCGCCGTGTTCATCGTCGACCCTCTGCTTCCTCTTCTAATCTACAGCGAGGACCTTCGGTAAGTTGTTCCTCTTTCCCTCGTTCTCTCTGTGCTAGACCATTCCATGCTAGATGTTGGTAATAGCCACTCCTGGTTACTGTCCTGTCCTGATTAAGATGGTTTGTTCTTCTTAGGGTTCATACCCCTCTATGGATTAGATATCTGATGAGTTGAATCAAGTTTTGATGGTCCTTATGCATGATAAGTGGTTGTTAGCTGTGGCTTGCTGCTTATGATTAGCTGTGGTGACGCTAGTGGTTTACCAGATGATTCTATGGATTAATTTTTATATGGTTCAGATGGTAAAGTTGCTCTACAAGCAATACTTTGGAAATCTAATGGTTTAATAGCTCACCACTGTCATTAGTTGGTTAATGACAATGAGTGTTGTGTGATGAAGTCACTGTATTAGTATTGTTGTCTTAAGAATTCATATATAGCTTGAGATCAAATGGTCTCTTACAGTGAAGAAATGTATATGAATACTCCTGGTTATGATTCCTGTGATTAAGAACATGAAAATGATTTATAGTTGGTTGTTTGTATTTGTGAAGATTGGATGCTTAACCTGCTTAGTTAGAACTGTTCTTGTGACACCATCCTTGTATGGCACACAATATTAGATTCTATTACTTGGTTTGGTTTTGTTCAAGCTTAAAATTAGTTTGACATTATAGATAAGTGGAATTCTATTTCCTTGCATCCCTAGAACCCATGATGTTGGTCTGAGGTTTAGGGATTAAGCCTTTTATCTTGTTATTTCTCATGGATTGGTTCTGGTAGTGATACCAGCTACTGATTCTTGAGTCAAAGTTGGAAAAATGATTATAAGCTTGATAACTTATATAGATCCATAGGATTAAATTCTAAGGTGCTACTCCTGTCTTAGAGATGTGCCTAGAAGTTTAAATCTTGGCTATATTCATGCTTGAATTGAAATATAGCTTGATAGCTAGGATCAATGATGTTGCCCTGAGATCTTAGTTGGATCTTTATAGTTTTCTGGTTGCTTTTAGTGTTTAAAACTTCAGTGATGGAATCACCCCACTTGGGTGTTTTTCTGAGAATTGGAGTATGAGACAACTCAAAAATATTTGTCTAACTTAGACAAATAGATTATGTGATGGTCTGTTACTACTCACCACACTTGATTGTTGTTGTTGATCTTGTGGCTAGCTTGATCTGGTGCTCCCCTGGTATTTCTAGCTCCTAGGCTTGTTCTTGATTGAGCCCTTCACCTCCTGGTCCTGATGGCTTGATCTTGGTCTTGCTATCCACCTGATCTACCCCCTCCTTATGTCACCATTTTGGGGATGTGATCCAGGGTTTTGATTGTTGTGATCTTGCTTGGCTTTGATTTGGTTTAGCTACTGGGCTGCTGTGCTTGGTGTGTAAGAAGCAGGAAATGGTGTGGGGATGCCTCCCACGGCTGTGCTGATGGTTTTGTGTGATTGAGCTGTTGTTGTGGTGTTGACAGCACACACCATGCAATTTGGTGTGTGTGCTGCCTGTGTGTCTGCTGCATACCTTGTGGATATTCTCTGGTTGGGAAGTTACCTTTATCTGGATACTCTTACTTGGCTGGTGAAACTTGCCCCACCTTGCTGTTTGGAGTTACTTGACTTCTGGCTTAAATTATGAAAGATTGATTTATTTCATATTGGTGAAATTTGCCCCTTTAAAAGATTACTCAATGATGAAATCTTGAACAGTGCACTTCACTATCAAATCTGAGAGTAAAATAATCCTAATCCTAACTTTTTTTTAAGTTTCTGTTTATTTTGCAGGTACCAGATTTGAAGATCAGGACTTTAGTTTAGGTTTTTATTTTTATTTATAGAATAGTCACTTGTAATATCTCTCTGATTCAATTGTAAATCTTTAATTTATTCTTTTGTACTTTTTAATTTTTTATTATTTTGTAATAAATAATATACTATTATTCAATAAATAAAGAGTATTCTTTTATTTCTACACTATTGTAAAGTTTGTTGCTCATTTACATAAGTTACATTTGTGTAACTTATTTATTGAATAAAATTTTGAAATGAAGATTCTTATTCTTAATTGTTTTATTTATATAAAGTTTAAACTACTAATCATTAACTCTTGACTAAAGCACAATATTCAAACATAACTTTAAATCCCTTTGAACTATAATTTCAACACTCAAGTTTAAATTCAAATTTAATTTCCCAAAACACATTAGTCCACAAAGATCATATCAAAGTCTATAACAATCATCCTTCAAGACTATACCTAATCTCAAAGTAGGAAAGAAACTTTGATCACTTTAGGTTTTTATTTGGCGAAAAATTTACCCACATTTTCACAGATGCATGCATGAATTATCACAGATTCCTAAATCTACCCTTCGTTGGTTCCTAAATGCTGGGATGTTACAGACTTCCCCCCTTAAATTAAACTTCGTCCCGAAGTTTGTTGAGATGTACCTGAATAGTTCTGGATAGGCTTTTCTTAAATCCTCTTATTTCTCCCAAGTGGCTTCCCTTTCAGGGTGATGTTCCCACTGTACCTTGCAGTACTTGATTGCCCTATTCCTCAACATTTTCCAGTTTTCTTCCAAAATTTTACAGGGCTTTTCAACATAAGTCAAGTCTGCTTGTAGTTATATCTCCTGATGTGTGATTGCATCATCCGAAACTTCCAAACATTTACGAAGTTGTGACACATGGAAAACATTATGCACTTGAGCCAATCTTGATGGTAACTCTAAAGCATAAGCTATAGTCCTGTTCTGACTCAATTTTCCTTTAATTCCGAACCTTTTCACCCCTTGATCTTATCAGTGACATCTTGTTTTTTCCTTGATATAGTCTGGCGCAAATTCCTTGCTGCTTCCAGGCTCATACCAACATATTGGTGATCTACACTTCCTTCCATACAGAACCTGATATGGAGTTGCCTTCAGACTACTCTGATAGCTATTATTGTAGGAAAATTCTGCCAATGGTAGATGATCTTCCCATGTACCTCCAAAATCTAATGCACAAGGTCTTAACATGTCTTCTAGTATTTGATTTGTTCTTTCTGTTTGACCTCCTGTCTCTAGATGGTAGGCTATGCTGAAATCTAACTTTGAACCAAGTGCTTCATGTAATTGCTTCCAAAATGCTGAAGTAAACACTGATCCCCTATCAGTTACGAACTTTTTGGGCACTCCATGCTTACTTACTATCTCTTTGATGTAAACTTCTACTAACTTCTCGACATTATCTTTCTTATTTACCGGAATAAAATGTGCACTTCTAGTGAGTCTGTCCATAATTACCCATATCATATCCTTCCGTTTAGGTGTCATGGGAAATCCTGTGATGAAGTCCATACCTATTTCCTCCCACTTCCATTCAGTAATTTCCAAAGGTTGTAATGGTCCTGCTGGACTTTGATGTTCAGCCTTCACCCTTTGGCAAGTATGGCATTCCGATACATATTTAGCAATGTCCCTTTTCATGTTATTCCACTAGAATACTTCTTTCAAATCCATATACATCTTAGTACTTCCTGGATATATAGAATATGGTGTTACATGTGCTTCTCTGAGTATGACATCACGAATCTCAGTCACATCTGGAACACAAAGACGGTCTTGAAACCGTAAAGACTCATAATCTCCAAGGCGAAAAACTGATTTTTTCCCTTGAGATATCCTCCGAATTTCCTCAGCAATGAAAGGATCTTCTGCTTGATGTCTACAAATTTCTTTCTTAAGATCACTGTCCTTCTCTGCAACTACCTACATAGTAGCTAATCCTCCAAGAACCTCTATTCTAATGAATTGAAGCTCTCATCTTTCCAAGTCCATTTGTAACTCTTTTGGTAGCTCCCGATTGCTAGGCTGAATGTCTGCACTCTTTCTGCTTAAAGCATCAACTACAACATTTTCTTTCCCTGGAGTATAGTTGATTGTTAAATCATAATCTTTGATCAGTTCCAACCAACGCTTCTGGCTCATATTCAACTCCTTTTGAGTGAAGAAATACTTAAGACTTTTATGGTCAGTGTATAACTCACATCTGGCTCCATAAAGAAAATGCCTCCATCCTTTTAGCGCAAAAAACACTGTTGCTAACTCTAAATCATGAGTTGTATAATTGACTTCATGTGGTTTCAGTTGTCTTGAACCATAAGCAATAACTTTCCGGTCTTGCATTAACACGCAACCCAAACCTTCTTTAGATGCATCACAGTATACTGTGAAGTCCTTCCCTGTTTCAGGAACTGCTAAGATTGGTGCTATGGTTAACCTAGTCTTCAACTCCTAAAAGCTCGCTTCACACTTATCATATTATTTCTTAACAATTTGGTCATTGGTCCAGCTATTTTGGAGAACCCTTCAATGAATCTCCGATAATAACCTGCCATTCCAAAGAAACCTCGAATTTGCTTCACACTGGTTGGTGCAGCCCACTCTAGTACTGACTGAACATTAGATGGATTTACAGCAATTCCATCTTTACTAATCACATGGCTGAGGAATTCTACCTCATCTAGCCAAAATTCACACTTACTAAACTTAGCATAAAGTTTATGTTCCCTTAGAGTCTGCGATGTTGTTCTTAAATGATCAGCATGCTCTTCCTTATCCTTGGAATATATCAGAATATCATCAATAAAGACTATGACGAACTTATCCAAATATGGCATGAATATTTTGTTCATCAGATTCATGAATATTGCTGGTGCATTGGTCAAACCAAATGGTACTACCAGGTACTCATGGTGTCCATATCTTGAGACAAATGTTTTCTTTGGAACATCCTCAGGCTTGATTTTTATTTTATGGTATCCAGATCTTAGGTCGATCTTTGAAAATACTCCAGCTCCTTTCACTTGATCAAACAAATTTTGAATTTTTGGTAAAGGATACTTATTCTTGATAGTAATGTTGTTCAGATTTCTATAATCTCCACACATCCTTATTCCACCATCCCTCTTATCCACAAAGATTAATGGTGTTTCCCATGGGGATACACTTTCCTGGATAAATCCTTTTCTGTCTAACTCATCAATTTTCTCTTTGAGTTCTTTTAATTCTTTTGGTCCCATCTTATATGGTGCTTGAGCTATTGGTGATGTACCAGGAATTAGATCAATAGTGAACTCTATCTCCCGATCTGGTGGCATTCCCGGTAGCTCTGCTGGAAAAACATCTTGAAATTCATTTACTATAGAAATATCTTCTAGTTTGACCTCTTTCATCGAGTTCAATTGCAGATCCACCATGATATGACTGTGCTTATCTTCTTGGTAAACTATCCTTGCTCCACTTCGAGTTTTGATTGATACAGTTTTCTCCTCACAATTGATCTGAGCCCCGTGTTCCATCATCCAGTCCATCCCCAGCACTACTACAATTCCCTTCAAAGGAATCACATAAAGGTCTGCAAAGTATGTACAACCAAAGATCGAGATAACCTAATCTTGTTTAATGTGGCGTACAATCACATTTCCCCCTGCCGTCACTACGGTCATAGGGGTTGCTAATGTTTCCCTTCTAATCCCGAACTTATCATAGAATTCTTTAGAAATGAATGAAGTAGTTGCACCAGTATCAAATAGAACTTTGTCGGGATTGGTAAGGATATTGAGCGTACCTATCACTGCATGCTCCGAATTATCCACCTCCTCGAGGGTTGCGCAATTCACCTTCCTAGTAGGTTTGTTCCTCTTGCCATTGTTGTTCTTGACATTATTTCCTCCTCGATTGGGCTGTCCATTTCCTCCACTGGCTTGTCCTTCTCCCTTGGTAGGCCAACCTCCTGGAGGTTTGCTTGGACAATCGGGCTTGATATGCCCCTTCTGACCACAACCGTAACAGATCACTACAGGCTTTTTGCATTCTCTCTGGAAATGCCCTGGAATTCCACAGTTGTTACAAATAACATTCCTTCTAGGATTGGATTGATTTCCACCAGTACCCTTGCCATTGTTATTGTTACCATAGGTCTTGTTCCTGGGTTTAAACTCCAGTCTAGGTTTAGGTTTACTTGCCTAAATTCTCTTGGTTTCCTTCTTGGCTCTCTTCCTCCTATCCTCTTGGACATTCTTGTAGTCATCTTCAAAAGTAATCGCTGCATCCAGAAATTGCTGATAAGTTTGCTTATTAGCCAACCTTAACTGCATTCTCACAAATGGATTTAATCCACGCAGGAAACGCTTCTTTCGCTTCTCTTCAGTGTTAACATCCTCCTCGGCATAACGAGAGAGTTGACTAAACTCCCGGATATACTTCATGACACTAGTATATCCCTGCTGAAGCTCCTTAAATTCTCTCCGCTTCAACTCCATAACACTTTCCGGAACATGATATTCACGGAATCTCTGTTTAAACTCCTCCCAGGTGTACTCCCTTCCTGGTTGTTGCATGGCCAACTGATTCGCCCACCATGATGCTGCAGGTCTAGTTAGAAGATGAGTTGCATACCTCAATTTCTCCTCATCATTGCAACCTACAGTCTTCAGCTTTCTTTCTATATCTGCTAGCCAATCTTCTGCATCCATTGGTTCAGGAGCTGATGCAAAAGGTAACGGCCTTGCATTCTGGAAGTCAGAAATACTTACTCCTCCACCTTTAGGTGCCCTCTGATTTGCTCGTCCCATCAATTCCTCCATGAACTTGTTCTGGGTATCTTGCATCATTCGCATGACTGTATAAAGTTCTGCTCCATTAACATCCTCATTGGTGGTGGCAATTCTCCCTGATTTGCTACATCTGCATCGGCCTTCTCTTTGGCCTCACGTTCCATCCGTTGTTGTTCAGCTTCGGTTTCTACACCCGTATCCATGACCCTCTAGTCCTGCAACATAAAGCGAATACTCATAATTACATCATCCACATGTGTTCTGAGCTCGACTTTACTCACAAAACTAGTCACACAATGAAGATCCAAAAAAAATCCAAATATGCATTTCACATATTGTACATAATATCATAATAATACAATGTCATTACAACATATACCATAAAGGTATAATCATAACACTACCTTATTTATATAACTATCTCATTTCTTGGAGTACAATACACGGTACTTAATACTTCTAAATAGTTGCCTACTTCTAGTAGTAACTATGCTCATCCTACATGCCTGATGTCCAACCGTGATGACGTGTCGTTCATAACACAGTTTGTGGAACAAATGGCCTTCCAGAAGGAACATACTCAGTATCTGAAGTGTCAGGACTTGAGTCATTACTCAACCTGAGCGCATTGACTCCCTCCAGCTCAGCTAAAAGTCTTCAGAAACATATTCAACATTATCTCCTGCCTGCATATCCTGAGCTTCATTCCGTGAGTTGTCAACAGGATACGCAGATCCTACTGATTCCCAGGTGCTCCTTTGGGCAAGATAGTTAAACACCAGATAATGTATATTCCCTAGGTTTTGAGAAGAGGTTGATGATTCAAACACTCTCTCCTCAGGATCTTCTTCTTCACCCTGATTATCTATCGACATGGCATTTCTACTACTGTTACTAGGGTTATTTCTTGCACCCATCCAGCTAGATTGTCCAACATTTCTGTCAGAACCATCTATGGACATCTGGTGTTCATGAGATCCTTCATATGCTCCCCTTCTCCAACCATCAGAATTCTCTAGGAAGTTCTGAATCAGAACCATCCTCTGAACCCTGTGGTACTGCATACCTCATATCCATAGTAGGATCATGTATAGGTTCAGGACTTGGTGAATAAGGATATTGGTATAAAATATTCAGGATCTATTGGTATATCCTTAAAGATAGGTGTTGCACTACTACTTGCTTGTTTCTCCAACTGGAATGCTAACTGCTTCCTCCTTTCCGGATCAGTTAGATCCTCTAACATGTCATTTTTATCTTCGACAATCACTTGATTTGTCTTATAAAAAGACGCAACGAGTGTTCGGTATCTATCCATAAACTTGGAAGCTAACTTAGGATGCTTCCTAACTAAAGTAAGATGATCCGGTATAGGCTCCGAGTCTATAGAATCAATAGGTATCATAGAAAATGTGCTACCTTCTAACTCCTTGGCTTTATGCTCCCGAACATTAGCTATCGCCTCCACAACAGCAACATGATATGTTGCTAAGTGACTCCTACCTTCACCTAAAGGTAAATTGTGATATAATCCAAGCTCCTCTGGAAGTTGGATACTCACACGATACTTGGATAACATCCGGCCATCATAATAGGTTATAGTGTTCACTGGAATTCTAGTTGGACAACTAAAAATCTTTAAAAGTTGACGAAGTTGGTCTGTGAATGATCCCTGATAATCATCAAGAGTCTCCTCTTTCCTTACCAAAGTCTGTTTTGGAAACTTTGGTGCCATAGCTCTGTATATCAGAAAAATATTTTTATTAGTAACCAATAATATATTGCATCATAACAAAGAATTATCGCACTAAAACATATAACGGAATATCTTCATTTGAATACCCATTATATTTATTTTACAGAATTCTTTATCGTTGCTACACTCTCCTACAGGTAATACCTTTTACTAGGTTTCCAACCTAAGGTCAAAGCAATTTGCTCTGATACCAACTACGGTGACCCAGCATACCACTTCATGTGTAGTACAATATAGCCGTTGACATGACATCCACAGAACACCGTTCCGTAAATAACACATCCCTCAGAGTGGTACAACAGAAAAATTGTGGGTCCATATTAAAAACATTCACACATTATTATTATTACAATACCATAAGTTCAAGGCTTCAAAAGTATTCAACTTACAAACCAAAATATAAAGTGTTCAGTGAAATTTAAAATTAGCAACTCCAACTAGGAGTTGAGCTCAGCAGCTTATTCTATAGAGTTCATGCTGCTCGGCTTCGTCGGTTACTACGAACTAGGATACTTAGTTGGACTCGTTATCATCGACACCATAGCGGATTTCGTAATCCACTCCTTCAACACCTCCTGACAGGTCAGGCTCCTCGTAGAACACATCTTCTTGGCATTCGGCTGCATACATTGGCACGTCTTCGGGATCCTCAGAGTCTAAGCAAGGGATCAAAGGAAAGGATGAGTAACAGCATTACCCAATAAGTTCATTATATGCAAGGTGGGAAGTTTGATGCTCTAACTACCACCTCGGACTATAAGTCGTTGGCACTATGCAGTTTTTGTAAATCTTTCTTCAAAGATTTATTTTATTATGAAAATCTATGACCATCATCCTTCATAGGTTGACCAGAACTTTCATGGAGTCCCTTTCCTTTTGAGTTTGCAGCTCCTTCCCGGAACAGGGAGTAACAAGTTACAATTCTTACACTCTGCAGAGGTGTGTTACTTTACCCATGAGAGATCAACTATTTGTTGCACAACCGGACGTACTTTCTTGTCCACAATTCCATGATGTGGGGCCCAATAGTTTGTCCAAGCCAATCATTGCCCCTTCGCGACCTCGCATGTCTCCTTGGTGTACACCATGCCAGCATATTGAATTACGACAATGGTTTGTACATACCATTAGATGCCCAAACTATCGTGGGATGTTGAGGGTTCCCACCCATATGCTGCATATACTCTATGAATTACCAATTAATATGCACGCTACGTGTGATAACACCCACGACCTGCACATCCGGCTACATGCGAGAGGAAGAAGATACAGCTGACTTCTCTGTCCCATTCCAAATCTCATGGATAACGAGTAATATACGGTACTAGAATCACTGATGTCAGGGGTTATTGAGTCCCTAATTGATCATCATTGTTGCAAATAGAACCCTAAGTTCTATTGCTCCAATATATCATCACTTAGGATGGTATCTATGATTTCTTTATGTGTGAAAATAATATTTTCTTCTTTTGGAGTATATATGATAACACACAATTTGCAAATACTTTGATAAATACTCTTCAAAGGACATGAGCAAGTGATGAACTTGCCTTGTGATGGCAAGGTAGTGAAGTCTGATGCTTGCACTGGACCTTGAGCTTCTATGTCTACAAAAACAACATTATTGCCCGGTAAGGACAATATTTAAAGAAGCAAAATGATTATGCAAAGTAATGTAATGCATTATTTAGTATTTATGTGTATTGTCCCCCATTATTTAAATTATAAAAATTATTTTTAAAGAATTTTTAAATATTTATTGAATATTGTATTCTTTTATTTTATTTCCTTTTATTTAAATTTTATTAATTTAATAATTCTATCAAGAATTATCATTTAAATCCAAAAATTGTTATTTAATATTTGTTTAGTATTTTTCTAAAATACTATAATATTAATTTATAATGAAAGTTATTTTTATCAACTTTCAATAATTTTGTAAAATTCCATAAGGAATATATATTAGTAAATCTTTAATAAAATGTATATGTCTAAAATCTTATTTCTTAATTTATTTGGATAGTTTGGATTATTGTGAGTCCAAAAATATTTTATTTATAAATTTTGGACTTTTATTTTATTTTATAGAATTTAATTAAGTTCAGGGGCATTTTGGTCTTTTCCTATTTATTAAAACAACAGTAAAGTGATTTGGGCTGACTGTTTTGTTTTATTGGGCCCTTGTGGCCCAGTAGGGCAAAGTCAAAAACAACACCCCGAAGGGGTCTTGGCCCAACCAACCCAACTCACCCTCTGTCTCTCCGTCGACCTCACCTCTCTTCTTCTCCTCTCCCGACCCCGTGGTCAGCGATGTTACCGCCGACGATTCGCGCCGCCGTGGACCTTCCTGGCCGCCGTCGTGGTCCATAGGGTGGTTGTCAACCCTGCTTCACCCTTCTGTCCAATTCGATTTCGACCTGGAGCCCTCCTGTGGCCAGATCGATGTCGTTCCAAACCCTAGGGTTTGGGGTGGCTTCGGTGCTGACGCTGCCGCTGCTGTCGTGTGCCATGGTGATGCTCCTCGCCCCCAGGCATGGCTATGGTCGCAGTCGTGGCGTTGTGTGGGTTGCAGCGCCCCCTTGGGGGTGCTCCCCGTGCCGCCGTATTCGTCGTCGACCCTCTGCTTCCTCTTCTAATCTACAGCGAGGACCTTCGGTAAGTTGTTCCTCTTCCCCTCGTGATCTCTGTGCTAGACCATTCCATGATAGATGTTGGTAATGGCCACTCCTGGTTAGTGTCCTATCCTGATTAAGATGTATTGTTCTGCTTAGGGTTCATACCCCTCTATGGGTTAGATATCTAATGAGTTGGATCAAGTTTTGATGGTCCTTATGCATGATAAGTGGTTGTTAGTTGTGGCTTGCTGCTTATGATTAGCTTTGGTGATGCTAGTGGTTTACCAGATGATTCTATGGATTAATTTTTATATGGTTTAGATGGTAAAGTTGCTCTAGAAGCAATACTTTGGAAATCTAATGTTTTAATAGCTCACCGCTGTCATTACTTGGTTAATGACAATGAGTGTTGTGTGATGAAGTCACTGTATTAGTACTGTTGGCTTAAGAATTCATATATAGCTTGAGATCAAATGGTCTCTTACAGTGAAGAAATGTATATGAATACTCCTGGTTATGATTCCTATGATTAAGAAGAGGAAAATGATTTATAGTTGGTTGTTTATATCTGTGAAGATTGGATGCTTAACCTGCTTAGTTTAGAACTATTCTTGTGACACCATCCTTGTATGGCACACAAGATTAGATTCTATTACTTGGTTTGGTTTTGTTCAAGCTTAAACTTAGTTTGGCATTATAGATAAGTGGAATTCTATTTCCTTGCATCCCTAGAACCCACGATGTTGGTCTGAGGTTTAGGGATTAAGCCTTTATCTTGTTATTTCTCATGGATTGGTCCTGGTAGTGATACTAGCTACTGATTCTTGAGTCAAAGTTGGAAAAATGATTGTAAGATTGATAACTTATATAGATCCATAAGATTAAATTCTAAGGTGCTACTCATGTCTTAGAGATGTGCCTAGAAGTTTAAATCTTGGCTATATTCATGCTTGAATTGAAATATAGCTTGATAGCTAGGATTAATGATGTTGCCCTAAGATATTAGTTGGATCTTTATAGTTTTCTGGTTGCTTTTAGTGTTTAAAACTTCAGTGATGGAATCACCCCACTTGGGTGTTTTTCTGAGAATTGGAGTATGAGACAACTCAAAAATATTTGTCTAACTTAGATAGATAGATTATGTGATGGTCTGTTACTACTCACCACACTTGGTTGTTGTTGTTTTTGATCTTGTGGCTAGCTTGTTTTGGTGCTCCCATGGTATTTCCAGCTCCTAGGCTTGTTCTTGATCGAGCCCTTCACCTCCTGGTCCTGATGGCTTGATCTTGGTCTTGCTATCCACCTGATCTACCCCCTCCTTATGTCACCATTTTGGTGATGTGATCCAGGGTTTTGATTGGTGTGATCTTGCTTGGCTTTGATTTGGTTTAGCTACTGGGTTGTTGTGCTTGGTCTGTAAGAAGCAAGTAATGGTGTGGGGATGCCTCCCACAGCTGTGCTGATGGTTTTGTGTGATTGAGCTATTGTTATGGTGTTGACAACACACACCATGCAGTTTGGTGTGTGTGCTGCCTGTGTGTCTGCTGCACACCTTGTGGATATGATCTGGTTGGGAAGTTACCTTTATCTGGTTACTCTTACTTGGCTGGTGAAACTTGCCCCTCCTTGCTGTTTGGAGTTATTTGACTTCTGGCTTAAATTATGAAAGATTCAGTTCTTTCATATTGGTGAAATTTTCCCCTTTAAAAGATTACTCAATGATGAAATCTTGAACAGTGCACTTCATTGTCAAATCTGAGAGTAAAATAATTCTAATCCTAACTTCCTTTCTTTTTTAAGTTTCTGTTTATTTTGCTGGTACCAGATTTGAAGATCAAGACTTTAGTTTAGGTTTTTCTTTTTCTTTATAGAATAGTCACTTGTAATATCTATCTGATTCAATTGTAATCTTTAATTTATTCTTTTGTACTTTTAAATTTTTTATTCTTTTGTAATAAACATTATACTATTATTCAATAAATAAAGATTATTCTTTTATTCCTTTACTATTGTAAAGTTTGTTGCTCATTTACATAAGTTACATTTGTGTAACTTATTTATTGAATAAAATTTTGAAATGAATATTCTTATTCTTAATTATTTTCTTTATATAATGTTTAAACTACTAATCATTAACTCTTGACTATAGCACAATACTCAAACATAACTTTAAATCCCTTTGAACTATAATTTCAACACTCAAGTTTAAATTCAAATTTAATTTCGCAAAACACATTAGTCCACACAGATCATATCAAAGTCTATATCAATCATCCTTCAAGACTATACCTAATCTCAAAGTATGAAAGAAACTTTGATCACTTTAGGTTTTTATTTGGCGAAAAATTTACCCACATTTTCACAGACGAATGCATGAATTATCACAGATTCCTAAATCTACCCTTCGTTGGTTCCTAAATGATGGGATGTTACACTCTCTTAATGGTGCCTAAAGTTAGAAGGTGGAGACTCAAATAATGGTGGAAGAAAGGCCTTTTTGTAAAGGAAGCAGGGATTACAATTTTCAAAACGAGCTTCCAAAAATTATTGTACTTGTTAGCTTTCATCCCTCATTGCCCCTATCATAAGCATCTTGAAGTGGTTAAGGTTAAAGTGGCAAAGCTGGAGTATTTTTTTTTTTGAGGATAATAACAGTAGGAAAGACTCCTACTGCCTCATTTTCATTAATAATGGGTCAGAATCTGTAAGGTTCCATATTTACACAGAGACAGGGGAAGGGGGAGAGACTCTAAAAAGTCAGAAAAGTTAAATCTAGGAGTACAAGAAGGTTTACAAACTATGAATAATGCTCTTGATAAGTGGATGTAGCTCCTCTTTAGTCCTATGAATCAGTAGTGACAGATCAGCAACAAATCTTGATTTCCAAGCCTGAACTGAGGGTTGTATGTTATTAAACCAGAGATTGTTTCTCTCTTTCCAGATGTTCCAAGAGCCCAGCAATGTGATTTCCATAAACAGCTTTTTATTCCAACTCTTTTTTCCTTGCTCAATGATCTAGAGTCTAGAGTTATTCATAGCCCAAGAGATGTTAATTGAACTCCAGCAATCTTGGCTAAATGGGCAATGAAAAAACAAATGTTCAATTGTTTCCTCGATTGTGATCACACATAAACAATCATATCCAGTCCCCAATGCATAATGTCTTCTTCTTAACATGTTTCTTGTATTCAATCTGTCAGAAAGAATTAACCACCCAAAGAACTTCACTTTTGCTGTACACTTCGATTTCCACAGCCATTTAAAGGATATGTGTGCATTTATATTTATGAAATTGTATTGTTAATATTTACTGGAGGTGAGTTCTTTGTCCACCCAAACATAGCTCCAAGTGTCATGTGGATGTTCTCTTAGTTCAATTTCTCTACGCTATTCGAATGTCCCTCGATTCAGTTAATGCTTGGTGATAAAGGGAGATAAAGAGTTATGTCAAACTATCACCGTAAGAAACTCCCTGTCAGAGATATCTTCCTTCCTAGCATAAGAGTAAATGGTTGGGTGACTCTCTTCTAGGATGGTTACTGCACCATTGATCCTTCCAAACAGTGTGGTAGCCCCATTACCAATAGAGCTTTTAGCTATTCCTCTGAATAAATGTGAAAGCCTAGAAACATCTCTCCACCAGAAAGAGCCACAGGGTCCAGAAGCATGGGGAACAATGTTGTTGTAATATGCATTCCATACTAGGGAGACCCAAGGTGTGTCATCCTTATTATAGAACTTATGCAGAAATTTAAGCAACAGACCTTCATTCTGAATTTTAAGGTTGAGAATGCCAACACCTCCTCTACATTTGGGACTACAAATCATATCCCAAGCAGCTAAAGAATTACATTTTTCCCCACTTCAGATTTCTTGTTCCATAACAGTGTCTCGAATTTTTCTATATGCCCCACAATCTTCTCTGGCAGTTTGATTGCACATTGTGAAAGTTGCAATTGAAGCCAGTAAAGAATTCAGTAACTCTCCCACTATAAGACATCATCATGAATGAGGCGTAAACCTTTCTTTCAACTCACAATTAGTGGCATAAGATCATAAACAGTGAATTTAGTGGTGCCAAGAGGAAGCCCCAAATAAGTGAAAGGCATTTTGGCAATTGCACATCCCAATATATCTGCAATTTCCTGAGATAAGTTATCAGCCAGATTTATTGGTATTAGGTGTGACTTATGAAAATTAATTTGTAAACCAGAGAAATAGCATAATTCAAGAATCCTTTCATTATCTGTATTTGATCTTTGTCTGCTTGCATTATAATCAAAGTGTCATCTGCATATTGAACCACAGGAAAATCCTGTCCAAAATCAGGGGAGAAAGGGGCCTTGAGTATGTTGTCTCTGAATGCCTTATTGATTGCAGATTGTAGTAAATCAGCAGCAAGCACAAAAATAAGGGGGGACAGAGGGTCTCCTTGTCTAACTCCTCTTTTGCAATGAAATTGCCTCCCAGGTACTCCATTGAGCAAAACAGCAGACATTCCAGTACCAAAAATAGTTTCAATCCATTTCAACCACTTATCATCAAAACCCATCTGTTTCATAATTTTCATCATAGCCATATGATCAATGGTATCAAAAGCTTTGGCAAAGTCCAACTTGAGTAAAATAATCTCTTTCTTAGAAGCTTCACATTGATATAAAAATTCAAATGCCCAAGCAAGGCAATCCTGAATGTTTCTGCCTTTTAAAAAACCATATTGATTTCTATGGATAATCTTCAATATAACCTTCTATAGCCTATTAGCCAAGATCATTGTTATAAGCTTCAAAACACAATTAAGCAGGGTTATTGGCCTGAAATCATTGATAGATTCAGGTGATCCTATCTTTGGAATGAGTGTAATATGACCCATATTTATACTTTCTAGATTCAGATCTCCTTCATAGAATTGGAAACATAAAGAATAGATATCTTCCTTGATGATGTGCCAACATGTTTTGAGGAAGAGACCATTAAAACCATCTGGACCTGGGGCTTTATCACTTGGCATCTCCTTCACCACCTTGTCAATTTCCTCTTTAGTAAATGGTAAGGATAAAACCTCAAGGCCCTCAGTAGGAGTAATCAGATGTTGAAGATTAAAAAGCATCTCAGGCTGTGTAGATGTGCCCAGTCTTTCTTTATAGGCTTGATAAATAGCATTTTCTTTATCAGCATGCTCAGTAACAAAAGAACCATCTGAGAGTTTAAGTGAGGCAATATTATTCTTTCTATATCTTTCAGTAGCAAAATTATGAAAGAATTTTGTGTTTTCATCTCCAAACTTTGTCCATCTAACTGTGCATCTTTTCTTCCAATAAGCATTCTGATATTGTAAAAGTCTTACAAGGTGAGCTTTTAAAATTCTCCTGAAATTTGCTTCCTGACAGAATAAAGGCCTTTTGTCCTCCAGATTATCAAGTTCAGAGAGGACTTTATTGGTATTTGCAATACAAGTGGACAACTTTGAGATTGATTTGCTCCAAAATTTCAAGTCATACTCAGCTTTTTTAGCTTTGCATTAAGATTTGCAGCACTGTTGGATTTGTGAGTTGGCTCACTCCAGCATTTTGCAACCACTTCCAGAAATCCAGGATGAGCAACCCAAAAGTTTTCAAATCGAAAAATCCTACTACCAGGGATCTTAGTCTGGATATAAACAACACAGGGAGTGTGATCAGAAGTTGGTTTGCCTTGTGTGGAAACAACTGTGTTAGGAAAACTAGTTGTCCAGTGAATGGAGGTGAAAAACCAATCAAGTTGCTCTAACAGAGGGTCTTGTTGCATGTTACTCCAAGTAAATTTTCTTCCTTTAATTGGCAATTCAGTGAGATGTTGCTCTCTAATGAAATCATTAAAGATGAGCATGTCATTAACATTCCCCCCAAGTTTATTCCTATTTGCAGGAGACCTAATAAAGTTAAAGTCCCCTATTAGGATCCAATCTTCATCATCAGGAATGTGCACCTCAAACATCCACTCAATAAATTTTTCCCTCAATTCACCATTACAAGGGCGATAAATGTTAATTAATGTCCAAGACTAGCCAGAATTTGAGGAAGTGAAATGAACAGAGAGAGCAAACTTTTCACAATGCATGACCATTCCAGAGAATATTGTACTATTCCATATAATAATGAGGCCACCAGAAGCCCCCAAAGAAGGCACAAAGACAAACTCATCAAAATTTGCTGGGCAACAAGATTTAATAAACTGCATATCAAAATCCTCCTTCTTTGTTTCTTGCAGGCAAATAACTGAACATCCACTAACTTTAATCGCATTCATTAAGGCTAATTGTTTTTCACTAGCATTAAGCCCTCTGATATTCCAGCACAAAATAATCCATTGTTTAGGTAGTGACATTATTACAACTCAAAAGTAAAGAGACCAAAGTAAGAAATAGACAGGCACTAGGCACTGTCAGCATTTTCCTTCTCCTGCCAGCCTTCCATAAGCTTCATAGGAGTGAGATCATCCTGAGGTACCCCACAAAGAGATATTCCAATAGACTGGAGTACTGGGATTGGTGTTGCAAGGAGAGTCCTATCAGAGATCATGCCACCCTGACCAGGATTTATCTGAGCAAGTTCATCAGTGACTTCAACAGCCTTAACCTCAGGAATCTTCCTTTGCTTCACTTTAGATTTAGTGGTCTTGGAGTCACAGATAATTTTAGGCTTAAATCCTCTGTATCTAGTAGACCTTGAGCTTCTTCTAACTTGATTAGTAGAGATAGGTGTCCCCAAGTAAACCACATCAGTATCATCCAACTCAGGAATCTTCCTTTTGACACCAGCTTGAGTAAAATCAGGAGACTCCAAAGTTCTGTTATAGATCATTTCCTGCTTCTTCCTTGAATGAAGCAAAGCTAGGAAGAGTGAAATAAAGGAGCTTGGCATTATCCAGAGCAAAGTTAGGGAAGCAAAACTCCTTAAAAGCAGAAATAGCAAAGTTCCTTGTCATCCAGATTTCAGAACTGACATCCAAAAGATGGTCATCAACCAGAGCAAAGTTGATAGATAAAGTGGTGTCAACCTGCATCAAGTCTGAACCAGAGGAATTTCCATCAGAAGCATCAGAAATACTCTCATGCCAAGCTTGCATAGGACTGTCCTGAACATTGGTGGAGGGGGTGGCACACCATCCTGAAAGGAGACCCCAATGCGCCTAGGATCTGCTGAAAATTGATCAATGGAGGGTTGGGAGCAACTACAGCATCCTCCACAACAGGTGCAACAATATTTTCAACTTGTGCAACATTATTATCAAAAAGTGCAGCAATGACTTGAGCAGGGACAAAATGTCCAGGCTGATGAAACAGAGCAGCATGGTTAATTCCCGCAGCATTTCCTCCTTGAGCATGTCCCCCTCCAGGCATCTGATTCTGTAAATTCCAATTGTTGAGTTGCTGCTGGTAAAGCTGTTCAGCAGAAAAACCTTCACCATGCATGGGATGAGGATTGCCATCATCAGGTTTAGGGTCTTCAGGAGGTGGCAAAATTTTAGGCAGATGAGCATTCCAGTCAGCACACCTGAGCAAGATAACAGGGACAGTCGAGGAGTGCCTAGCCCCCCCAAGCTGATGAATAACCAAGCTTTTGGGTACAAACTTAGGATGAACAATCCACACCTTGACCAACACAGATTTATCATCCCCTCTTGGGTTATGCCACATGGATAACGGCCCAAACTCTTGAACATCACTATGAATATAATGGCTAGTCTGATAGTCAAGGGGAAAGGCTAAAAATTGTATCCAGGTTTCCCTTCCAAAAGCAGTAAGACGCATGTTCCTGGCTTCATTGTGTTTCACAAAAGTAACAGTGGTAATCTCATCAATCTCAAAGGTAGTTCCAACTGTAGCATCCGCAATCAGGGTTTCTGTCATAGTAAAAATGCCAAGTCCTAATGGATGATCATCAAAGCGACTTACAAACAACTGCGACTCATTGAGGAGATTCATCACCTGAATCCTATAGTCTTCTCTAAGCTGAATCGGAATAAATCTGTTGGTCTCAGCAATTACCTTTCTGTCATGCTGCAGAGGAGCCTCAGCAGGAACCACCATGTGAGACCTCACCAAGCGATCAGCTGGCCCTGGATCAATAGTCAAGCCATTGGGAAGAAAAGCTAGTGGATTCACAGGAAAGTTGGCCATTGTCGAGGTGGAGAGAGAAACTTCAGCGGTCGGCGGAGAAGGAGATGAAGCGGCAGGAGAGAGAGGGGGTGAAACTCCAGGTGAAAAAACTGTCTGCTTCTTAACTACCCAGATATTCCGACCAGGAATATCGGCCTGATTGTTTAATGCAGTTTTCTTTTTTTGCCAAACTCTTCGTATCTTCTTTGGGCAGCTCCTGGCCCAATGGCCCAATAAATGACAATTCCGACACCGCCAGCCCAAGACACATTTACTCGCCAGGTGCCCAGAAATTAAACATTTAACACACCATTGACTACGCATAGAGAGGCATTTCAAACATTTGTGACCCAGAGAGAAAATACATTTACAACATTTCTGGCAAGAATCCACAAGATGATCATGATCTCCACAAGCTGGAGTATATGCTTGATGGAGTATAAGTCGGCAATCTCAAGTCCCTTAAATATGAGGGCTACACCTCATGGATACTCAACTTAGGGCCCATGCAAGTCCTTGTCACTATAAGTATTTGCATATCTGTTACATCCCAAAATTTTATAATTTTGAAATGTAAAAAAATATACAAACAAAATAAATAAAGAATGAAATTTAGGGGGAAAAGAAAACTTTTTGCTTCTAATTGGAAACATTAAAACCTTTTGAACTATTACAAAAGTTTTTCCCCAAATAAAGGTACTCCTTAAAATAAAAAATAGCATTTAACAAAAACCCTAAGATCAAAACATCAAGAATATCCATATATCTCCTCTACTTCAAATTTTTAATTTGCAAGGTTCCCCTTCAAAATCTTTTTCACAAACTTCCTGTATTTGAAAATCTATTTTTAATCTTGAGGAATGTTCTCAACCAAAAACCATCTATACATATCAACTACTTCAATTACATTTTTCAAACAACCTTTGTTTTGTTTTGGACCAAAAAATAAAAGCAAAGAGTCTCGTTTTAAAATAAGCACCATAGCTTATGTGACCTATTTTAAGATTTTATAAAATTATCCTCTCATATTTTCAAACTTTAATTCATGGGTTATCCATGTAAAGTGGAACTAAATCGAATCAAATTCAAATAAGGAAAAAATTCAAGTCATTCCAAATATATTGCCCTGCAACTAGGCCAATATCACACACATGCAATCGTACAATAATTAACTAATTAATAATTGAGAAAATTAAATATTTCTAAATACATCTAATTTATGTCCTAAAATGTTGCCCATGAATTTACGAACCCACACAAATTTGAATCAACAAATTCGAAGCTCTAAATCAAATGTTATGAAAGAATTAAGAAAAAAAATATAAAACGAAAAAAAGGGTGGCCGGCCCAACCAGACCGATCGGCCAAGAGGCCAACACGAGGCGACCAGATACGTACACGAACGTGTACCAGGGAGCACTTGGTCTTTGTATCTAATGCTCCTAAATGACTCTCAATTTCCCTCCTAAATTGCACTAAATGCCCCCTAATTCCTCTCCCTCTTTAATCTCTTTTAATCCAGCCCCCACCCCCTCCTATATAAACCCCACTCCAGGAAATTCCATAAGTTTTCAACTCATTTTAGCCTCATTTTCGTCCAAAATTTTCCCAATCTTCTCCACCCAAATAGACCTTCAAGACGACCTCGGATCACGGCGGCTTGAAGACGGAAGTTGTTCCCCTCGTCAAGACGGTTCCATTCCCGCTGGTTCACCTTGTTTCGTTCATCAAGCAGAGAGAAAAAATGCAGTCAAAGATTCAGATCTTAGAAGGTATAATCCACTTTACACCCATCTCGTTGCTCCAAACACAATTTCCTTTGAACAGTAGATTGATCTAGTTGTTATCTACAACTTTCATGTAGAAAGTTTTTCCATCCGAGCAACTTTTTCTGTAGTTAAATCTGACATCATCATGACATCAGCCTAGTCAACAGTCAACTCATCAGCATAGTCAACAGTCAACTCAGTCGGATTAGTCAAAGTCAATTCTCGAGTTTGACTTTTCCAGATTTTAGTACGAACTCATATAATTCATAGAAAAAGATTTAGAAGTCCAAAAATTATAAATTTGGTATCCCTGAAAAGATGTGATTCTTTAGAATCCATTTCTGCAATAATATTACTTATTCTCTGTAGAGAATTTTTATTTATAAATTAAATGGTTTAATTGGTCATTTTCACCATAAAAATTATATCTTTAGTTATGTATATCAAAATTTAGCAAATAATATGTCTATGGATTCAAAAAAACGAGTAGAACACAGTGGATATATAATTCGGTATTTTTGTGTCTGTTAAAATCACGTTTTATACAGAACTATTTGTGGAGTATTTTGAGTATAAAAATTGTTGTGTAAATTATTTTTAAGTGAATCCTTTTGCAAATTGTTGTAAATTGAACCCTATGTATAGTAATACCAAAATATAATTTTATTCTAGTATAAATAAGACCGTGGCAATTATTTAGTGAGAATGGCCTTTCCAACTATTAGAAAATGTTGCTAATTGCTATAATTGCACAAATGTTTGCATTTGTAATCTTGAAAATATAAAATGTTCATAAATCACTTAGTAATGTTCAAAACCTTGTTATAAAAAATTTTAAAATAAAAATTGCCATCTTGCATGTTTGCGTACTTTGCATGATTTTTGTGTTGCCATTAGTGTTGATCTTGTGTATGTTTTGTCTTGGTTGTTTTGCTTGATAGATTGTGTTGATTGTCAAGTGTGTTATTGTGAAGAGTGTACCAACACCACCAACTACTAAGGAAAGTGACACTATCATCCATGTCCTACTATTTTCATTACACTTAGTGATATTTTTGTAGTATGCATGATAGGGCTACTATGTTACTATGCTATGTTATGTCCTATTAGGAATATCCTTATATCTTCCTTAGTGAAAACATTGTAGTTGTAGTATGCTTAGCCCTGCTATATACTTGGGGTGGAATACCATGTTATGAATATATGAAGTGTTGGAAAAATATATATTTTATATAATAAAACAAGTACTCAATGAACCACCTGGGTGGAATGAGGATACTCAATTTTGGACAAGGTGGCAACAAAGGGAACCATGTGTATATGGCTATCTTTTTGTATGTGCACTAGAAGAAAACCACCCAGGGACTTTGAGATTGAACATGTTTCTCGTACAATGGCTTCCATGTACAGCCGCATGCTAAATGGGCTCTGGCTTAGTCAACTACATAGTGGAAGACCCTTGCATTGAAATCTTTAGGTTAACTAGAATTGTGTATTGGAAATATATCCTTACATTGGTGCCTGGTAGACAAGCTAGCATTGTGTAATGGGAGGACTTATATGGAAAGACTTTGTCACATTCTCGATCTGCCGGTACTCCATTTGGTGTGTACTTATCCAGCGGCCAATGCTGGCGTAAAGACGAGATTGTGTCATGTGGGTAAAGTGTACAACTTCTGCAGAAGATCAAAATTCTAAGTACTTAGCCGTGTCCCCGGTTACGGACAACTCTGAGCAACTAAGGCCTGAAGCTATGGAAGATCTTGACATTCCAATTTCTCTAAGTAAAACTTAATGGTGTCAACAAGGGATTAGAAGCACTTGGAGTCTTCCAAGGAGTTCAGAAAGATTGTTAAAAGATCAAAACTATTTTGAAAAGATAGGATAAAACTATATTGCTTTCTACAAATGAGCCTAAACCCTACTTAGCCAAATTTGCATATATTGATAGGTTCCACTTATTTCTACATAGTAGCGAAACTTGCCAATACAATTCAAATGTATTGACCCTTATGGTTGCAACTTATTATGTTGAAGGTTTGTTTGATGTTAGTGAAGTGTGTTGATTAGGATTACAAGTCTACAACTAACATGATTGCCTGTGGCACTTTGAAGATGAAGGACTCCATGCTATATATATATTCTACTGCATTGTAATGTCATAGCCAAATGAGCTATGTAAGATGTAATGAATTATTTTATTCCTGGTTATAAAGTTGTATTATGACCTTTGTTTCTTGATATTACATCTTAACTGTGGATGCTAGCTATTGATCCAGGGACTAGCATTCTAAACACAGGGATCTCTACCTTATTAAAGGTTGGGACCTCTACAATATCATTGAGAACCGCCAACAGGGTACCCCTTGCACATGGTACTGGAGCTTTGCCATAACCAAAATGACAAGGAAAGCAGACAATGAGCATCTCAGCAATCTTTTTATTTACCATATGCATAGCTTTTTATTGAGGATGCTTCATAGATAGCTCACTATGGTGATGCTGCAAGTTTCCACTATGATTAGGCATGGCTTAGGATAGCGGCCCAGACGTTTCTCTAACACATAATACAAACTCCATGGACTTAAAAGTTCCCAATTTATTTCACACCGGTAACATCCATAGACAAAAGAGCATGATATCAATAGAGTACAAAATTACAAGTGCAATGTTGAAAATATTCCCCGTGACAACACGGTTCTGCTAATCCCAGCTTATAAGTGCAAGCATATACAACAAAGTTGTCTCAATGGTTCAAGTTTGTTAGGGACAAAGAATAAAATGTGCCATCAAGTTCGTGAGGGCTTTAATCACTAAGTTTTCACATAACAAAACAGTTTTTAATTGGAAGATAGTTGAAAACAAGAATATACTTGGAATGGTGTAACACACCATGCATAGGAGTTTATAGTGGACACTTTGGAAAAACATGTTTTCTTTGGTGTCGGAGGCATGAGTAGAACTTACTCATACAAGTGGAGGCTAGCAAAAGACTGGGAGCAACCAACTAAAAGAGCAATAGTGGCCATAATTATGCAGTGCAACAAAGCATACTAATCAAAGCAAAGAGTGGTACTACAAGTCAAGAACTAAATGATCATAGAGGCTAATGGTGACTTGTGAGAGTCATAACATGGTGTAAGCATGTGCCAATTCAACCCAAGAAAAACATCAAAGGAGAATACCACAATACTGTGCTTTTGCATGCTAAAACAACGCATAATTTCTTCAAGGCACGCTAAGCAATACCAATTGTTTGGAACAAGACATGCTATAGCAATAATCACCAAGAATAATGCTAAAACAACACCTAGCATGTCATGCTAAAGTCTAAGTCACAGTCAATGCAAGCTCCTCTTGCACTTCAAGCAAGAACTTACTACTCCTTTCCAACACCAATCAACTTATTTGCAAAACAACATAGCAAGAATGGGGTTCCAAACTTACTATATTCAAGCAAACTAAACAACCTAACCAAAGAAAACAAAACTAAGACGCTCCAAGAACAACACAACTGTGCATGAAACAATAAAAGTGAAGTATCTAGACAGACCTGAGCTTTTTATTGATGAAGAAGGGGATGCCTTGGGCATCCCCAAGCTTTGACGCTTGTACCTCTTGGATATTTCTTGGGGTGACACCATGGTGGCATTCCCAAGCTGAAGCTTTTGCCCATTATTTATCTCATTGCATCACTCTCTCATTACACCTGAAATTTTTCCTTTATACAAATCTTCACACAATCTTCATTAGCAACATTAGTTTATTCAAAAGATATTAGACCACTGGCAAAGCTTTGGAACAGCAAGGCTTTTCACTAAAAACACAAGCTACTGTATTAAATCCTTCAAAAATCTCAATTTACCTGAAGAGAACTCAAAAAAGGAATCAATAAGAAGCAAATGCAAATAATGGTAGAAATTTGTCAAAACAGACCAGTAGGTAGAAACTGATTTTTGCGAACATTTTCTATTTCTCAAATAAAAAATTGTTAAACTAACTAAAGTTAGATAACATACTAGGGGATTTATTCATAAATTTTGATCTCAATCCGAGTTACAGAGCCTCCTCACGAATTTGTTTGGTGTAGGACAGAAATCTTTTTCGGGACAGCAACTCCCCAAATCTTACTTCCCTCTCATTAGAGGTCATTCTTGGCACAAAAATCAAACAAAAATGATAAGGAGAGGTCATAACTGAAGTAATAACTTCCAAGACTCAAGGAAACTCTTGGGTTATCTCCCAACAAGTACTTTTCTTTAACGCCTTTAAGTTAGGCTTGATAGTTTGAGAAGATGCTCACATAAGAAATATGAATTCATGTAAAAGAGAGCATCAAGAAGCAAATTCAAAACACATTTAAGTCTAACCCTCTTCCTATGCATAGGAATCTTGTACACAAATAAATTCATGAAGAACAAAGTGACATGCTTAGGAAGATAAGACAAGAGTAACTTCAAAACTTTCAGCACAAAGAGAGGTGTTTCAATACCATCAAAACTTCTACAACCATATTTTCCTCTCTCATAATAATTTTCAGTAGCCTCATGAATAAACTAAACAATATAGCTATCACATAAAGCATGCTTTTCATGATCTACAAACACATAATTTCTATCAAGCTAAAAAATAGTGGGATTAAAACCTTCACAGGTTTTACCCAAAGTAGATATTTCAAAAGGATCCACAGGAACATAACATTCATCCTCCTTTGGTAAGCATGGGGGACAATCAAATTATGTAAGGTATAAAGAGTTACTCTCATTAGAAGGTAGGCATGGGTAGATAATCCATTCTTCCCCCTTTTGTTCATCACTCTTCTCGTCATTTTTATCTAATAAGCTTCTAGTTTCAAAAAATTCTTCTTCCATAGGCTCCTGCAAGGCATTAGTCTCTTCCATTTGTTGAAAGCATCTATTAAAATATTCAAGAATATAGCCATTTGCTCCATTGTAATTATCAGAGCAGAATTTAAGTATCTCATAAACCTCATGTTAATAAGGTGCATCATCAGTATTTTCAAGCAAACTAGCAAGTTCAAATGCACCATTGAAAGAAATAAATTCTTCAATTTGTTCCACATCATAAAAGTCATAATTTCCCTTAACATAAGAAAAGGAATGTGTTTATACCTCCTACAGCAACAAGATTTATCAAAGCAATAAGTAACATTATAAGTAGAGAACACCTCTCTATCAATAGTATTCAACTTATCAATTTGTTCCCATAAGTGTTTCCCTTTTTGTGACAAACGGTGTTCCTTATAATAATAATTTTGTTCTTCCGTGAACCCACCTTGCCAATAAGAACTAGTTTCAAAGAAACCATCCTTTGATAGAAATCATGACCAAGCAAGGAAACAACAGACCAACAACTAGAGTAGGAACTATTTTTTTGTGTTTTTGAATAAAGAAATCAAACCAAACTAAACTAATTTTTTGGGGAAAAGAGGCAAACAAAACCAAGCAAAAGAAACAAAGCGGACTAAAAACAAAGTAAAGAGAAAGGAAGTGGAGAACTCCCCTTGTGAATACGTCCTTACCCTCCCCGACAACGGCGCCAGAAAGACTTTGATGGTGCTCGACGTGGCACTTCGTTGGTAACCCAAAGCGCAGGGTGTGAAGAGCACAGCAGCAAGTTTTCCCTCAGTTGAGACCGAGGTTATCGAACCAGAAGGAGGAAGGAAACGTCACAAAGGTGTTGCAAGCAACACAGAGACCTGCACAACACAAACTCAAGACTTTGCCCCAACGAATCAGTGAGGTTGTCAAGCTCACCGGTTTGCTATAACAAAGCATTAAATGTATGGTGTGGAAGGTAATGGTGGTTTGCATCAAGTAAATAAGTAACAGTGGAAGATGTATCAATGGTAAAGATTGGACCAGGGTCCATAGTTCACTAGAGGTGCTCTCCTTCGATAAACAACATGGCATGAAGGATAAACAAATTACAGCAGGGCAATTTATAGGAACTAAGCAAGGCATAACAATGCAATTACTAGTCAGAAAGATCCTATGAGGTTGATTGGGAAATACAACAAGATACATAGACCGCCATCCAACTGCATCTATGACTAGAAGTCCACCTTTAGGTTATTATCCGAACCCACTCCAGTATTAAGTTGCAAGCAACAGACAACTGCTTTAAGCAAAGCGTGTAAGGTAAACAGTCCACATGTTCCATGAACAAGAGACCGTTGTTTTCTCCCTTGTAGAAATAGAACATCTACAACCGAAGATATTATTGTCACTTCCCTTGGAAACTAGAGGCATGAACCCACTATCGAGCATATATACCCCCTCTTAGAGTCACTAGCAACTACTTGGCCAAGATAACCACTAGCAACGGAGAGCATGCAAGATCACAAACAACACGGACATGCAAGAATCATAAAGACAAAACCATTAATCAAACCAACATAATAATCTCAATATCCACTGCAAACACAACATGCATGATTACAAATAGATTAGATCTTGATCATGAAAAGAGCTCACAAGATCTATACATGAAATTACAAAGGAGGAGATACAACCATCTAGATACTACATGGACCCATAGTCCAAGGTGGAACTACTCACGCATCATAATGGAGAGAAGTCCTTCGGGATGATCTCCCCTCCGGCAGGGTGCCGGGAAGAGCTTCAGATCCCCCAGATCTAGGGACGATGGTGGCGGCGGCTACAGACGGTTTCATGGATTTTTGATTGGGTACTCAGAGTTTCTGCATCGGGGGCTTCTTATAGGCGAAGGGGGAGGCCGAGGAGCCGGCCAGGGCCACCATACCCTAGCCAAGAGCGGGGCCACCTGTGGCCGCGCTTGGGGGGGTTTGGACCCTCTGGATTGCCTCCCCGGCTCCCCTCTGGACTTCTTGTTCCCCACGGAAAGTAATTAATTTTGACGTTTGTCCCGTCCAATTCCGAGAATATTTCTTTACTATATTTTCTGAAACCAAAAACAGCAGAAAACAGGCAACTAACACTGTTGCAAATTTTTAATAGGTTAGTACCAAAAAACATGTAAAAAGCAGCTCAAAGTGTAGAAAAGTAAAGCAAAGTAGATACTAAACAAGCATGGAGCATAAAAAATTATAGATACGTTTCTGACGTATCACCCGCGCCACTGGGAGGTGTGTCCCACCCGGGCTCCGTTTCCTCCTCTTTTTCGTCTCGTAACCTTCCATATGGAATAAAAACAACAAAAATATAAAGAGAAAAGTTTTTCGCGAACCTTTGATTTCCAACACTTTTTTACCTATTCGGAAACGGACTCTGCAGATTTTGGAGTTTTGTCTCTAATAAATTCTTTCGGGGTCACCATTTGAATAATATCAATATCTTCATTATAAGAATCTCCAGAAATATAATGTTTGAGCCTTTGACCATTCACCACCTGTGTAGTGTTGTCCCTCAAAGAAGAAATTTTTATAGCTCATGAACGATACACCTCCTGAATAACAAAAGGTCCTTCCCATTTTGAGAATAATTTTCTTGCAAAAAATCTAAGACGAGACCTATACAATAGAACTTTCTCACCAACATGAAACTCTCTCTTAAGGATCCTCCTATCATGCCATCTTTTAACTTTTTCTTTAAAGAGTCTAGCATTTTCATAAGCTTCACTTCTCCACTCATCTAAGGTACTTAAGTCAAGCAATATTTTCTCCCCAGCAAGTTTAAAATCTCTATTAAGTTCTTTCACTGCCCAATAAGCTTTGTGTTTTAATTCTAAAGGAAAGTGACAAGCTTTGCCATAAACCATTTTGTAAGGAGACATTCCCATAGGATTTTTATAAGCAATTCTATAATCCCATAAAGCATCATTCAACTTTTTTGCCCAATTTTTCTTAGATCTATTAACAGTTTTTTGCAAGATAGATTTAATTTCTCTATTCGAAAGTTCTACTTGGCCACCGGTTTGAGGGTGATAAGCTGAAGCAATTCTATGGTTAACATCATACTTAGCAAGAGTCTTCCTAAAACCACCATGAATAAAATGAGAACCCCTATCAGTCATGAGATATCTAGGCACACCAAACCTAGGAAAAATAACATCTTTAAGCATTTTTAAAGAGGTGTTACCATCAGCACTATTTGTAGGTATGGCTTCTACCCACTTTGTAACATAATCAACAACAACAAGAATGTGAGTATATCCTTTTGAAGGAGGAAAAGGACCCATAAAGTTGAATCCCCAACAATCAAAAGGTTCAATAACAACAGAATAATTCATAGGCATTTCATTGCATCTAGAAATATTACCAACTCTTTGACATTCATCACATGATAAAATAAACTTCCTTGCGTCCTTGAAGAGAGTAGGCCAATAAAAACCTGATTTTAAAACTTTTTTGCGGTTCTATCTCCAACATGATGTCCTCCATAAGCACTGCCATGACATTTTCTCAATATATCTTGTTGTTCATATTCTGGAACACACCTCCACATAATACCATCTACTCCTTCTTTATATAAATATGGGTCTTCCCAAAAGTAATGCCTCAGATCATAAAAGAATTTCCTTCTTTGCTGGGATGTAAAGGTTGGAGGCAAATACTTGGAATCAATAAAGTTAGCATAATCAGCATACCAAGGACTATCTCGCGGTCTTACCTTTATTGCAGCCAATTGTTCATTTGGAAAACTATCATTAACAGGCATAGGATCAAAAGAAATGTTTTCCAAGCGAGATAAATTATGAGCAACAGGATTTTTAGCACCTTTCCTATCTACAATATGTAGATCAAACTCTTGTAAAAGCAACAACCATCTAATAAGCCTCGGCTTAGCATATTTCTTTTTCATAAGGTACTTAATAGTAGCATGATGAATATGAATGGTAACTTTTGAATCAATAATATAGTGTCTAAACTTATCACAAGCAAAGATTACATCTAAGAACTCATTTTCAGTAGTAGCATAATTCTTTTGAGCAGCATCAAGAGTCTTACTAGCATAATGAATAACATTCAATTTTTTATCTATTCGTTTCCCAAGAACAATACCCACAACAAAATTACTAGAATCACACATAATTTCAAAGGGTAAATTCCAATAAGGTGGTTGGACAATAGGAGCAGTAGTTAAATCTTTCTTCAAAGTTTCAAAAGCTTCCTTACAATCATCATCAAAAACAAAAGGTACATATTTTGGGAAAAGATTTGTAAGGGGCTTTGAAATTTTTCAGAAATCTTTAATAAACCTTCTATAGAAGCCAGCATGACCAAGGATACTACGAATACCTTTCACATCCCTAGGACAAGGAATTTTCTCAATTGCTTCAATTTTGGCTCTGTCTACTTCAGTACCTCTTTTAGAAATTTTGTGTCTAAGAACAATCCCTTCATTAACCATGAAGTGGCATTTCTCCAAATTAAGAACAAGATTAGTTTCTTCACAACTCTGTAAAACTTTATCAAGGTTGTGCAGACAATTATCAAAAGAAGTTCCATAGACGGAGAAATCGTCCATAAAAACTTCCACAATTTCTTCACAAAAACCATGAAAGATAGCAGACATACATCTCTGAAAAGTAGCAGGAGCATTACATAAACCAAAAGGCATACGCCTATAAGCATAAGTTCCATAGGGACATGTGGAAGTGGTTTTCTCTTGGTATTGTGCTTTCACAGCAATTTGAGAAAACCCAGAATAACCATCAAGAAAACAAAAGTGAATCTTCTTAGATAACCTTTCTAGCATTTGATCAGTAAAAGGCAGAGGATAATGATCTTTCTCAGTGAGCTTATTCACCTTTCTAAAATCAATGCACATCCTATAACCAACCACTAATCTTTGAGGTATAAGCTCATTATTTTCATTAGGCACAACAATTATTCCTCCTTTCTTAGGGACACAATGAACAGGACTAACTCAATTACTATCAGCAATAGGAAAAATTATACCAGCATCAAGAAGTTTTATTACCTCATTTCTTACCACTTCCTTCATCTTAGGATTTAAACGACGTTGATGTTCAACAACTGTCTTTGCATCAGGCTCTATATTAATAGCATGCTGACATATAGTATGAGAAATCCCTTTTAAATCATCAAGAGTTTTTGTGTTTCTTCATGGCTCCTTTGTGTTTCTTCAATACTTCCAATAATATTTCCTCTTCCTTTCCTGGAAGTTTAGAACTAATAATAGGATATATTTTCTTATCGTCTAGATAAGCATATTTAAGATCATCAGGTAGAGGTTTTAAATCGAAAACAGGATCCCCTTTAGGTGTTAGTGTGGTACCCAAATCTTCCACATGTAGGTTATGCTTAAGCATCTCAGGTTGACGAAGGAAAATCTCGTCGATCTCATTTCTTTCTTCCATGAAGACCTCACTTTCATGATCTTCCATATATTGCTGCAAGGCATTGTTAGGATCAAGAGAAATAGCAGAAAGTTGTTCAACCCTGAAATCCTCATTAGGCAATTCATTTTCATAAGGAGTTTTAGCAAATTTGGAAAAGTTAAACTCATAAGATTCTCCATCAAATTTAGTTAAAACTTTCTCCTTCTTACAATCTATAATGGCTCCATAAGTGTTCAAGAAGGGTCTACCAAAAATGATAGGACAAGTTTTACTAGCTTCCTTACCAAGCACTAGAAAATCAGCAGGATATTTAATCTTACCACAAAGAACTTCCACATCTCTTATAATGCCAAGTGGACAGACTATCTCTCTATTAGCAAGGTGAATAACCACATCAATGTCCTCAAGTTCACAAGGACCAATTTCATGCATAATTTCTATAAAGCTCATAAGGAATAGCACTAGAACTAGCACTAATATCACATAAACTATAATAGCAATGATCACCAATTCTAACAGAAAGCACATGGACACTAGCTTTCCCAACTTTACTAGGATGAGAGACAATATTAGAAGCATCTTCACAAAAGATAATGAGCCCATCTTCTACATTTTTTGTGATAAGGTCTTTTACAATGGCTACTACATGTTCAATATTTATTTTTCATCAGGTTCAACTGTTTTGTTTGTACTTTTGCTAACCACATTAGCTATAACAGAATGTTCCTTTACCTTGGCAGGGAAAGGTATTTTCTCAATATAAGGTTCAAGCAAAATAGGATCAATAGTACAAACTTCAGTATTTATAATAGGAACATGATTAACAATATCTTTATAAGGTGCATGGTACTTGTTCAACTCCTTTTGGGAATTTCAATATAAGAGGCAAAGGCCTTAAAGAAATTTGCATGAACTTGAGAATCAAGACCATACTCAGTACTAATATCATGAAAGTCATCAGTTCCCATAAAATATTTAATACATTCATAATCATAATTTATACCTGACTTTCTTCCTTTGTCATTCTCTCATGCTTCAGTGTTTTCTTGAATATGGTCTAGAAGATCCCATTTAGCCTCTTCTTTCATACGTGTGAATGATCCAGCACAAGAAGCATCTAGTAAATCTTTATCATGAAGAGAAAGCCTTGCATAAAAGTTATTGATAATAATATTATTAGGGAGTTCATGAATGGGACATTTAAGCATTAGTAACTTCAATCTCCCCCAAGCTTGGGCAGTACTCTCTCCATCACGAGGCCAAAAGTTATATATTTGATTCCTATCCTTATGAATATGACTAGGAGGATAGAATTTAGAATAAAAGAGAGGCACTATTTCCTCCCATTCCATAGATTGTCCATTCTTCAGCAACTTATACCATTCTTCAGCTCTTACTTTCAATGATATAGAGAGTAACTTATTCTTGACTTGCTTCGTTGTGATACCTGCACACTTAAACAACCCGCATAATTCATGGATAAAAAGCAAGTGATCACCAGAATGGACAGTTCCATCCCGAAAATAATAATTATCCATAACACGATCAACAATTCTTGTAGGTATCTTAAAAGGATCTATCTCAACAAGTGGTGGTTCATCTACTACCCTAGAAGTGGTTGTAGCCTTCCCAAAGGAAACCAAGTGGGTTATCCATATTGGAAATGAAGTAACAAACAGAAATAAAAAGCAATACTCACAGTAGAAGTTTCCTTTACCAGTTTCACTCTTCAATAGCGCTTCACTCCCGGGCAACGGTGCCAGAAAATAGTCTTGATGACCCACAAGTATAGGGGGTGTATCGTAGTACTTTTGATAAATAGGAGTGTCGATCCCAACGAGGAGCATAAGGTGTTGACTAGTGGTTTGGAGCAGGAAATCTCTATAAATACTTAGCAAACGAATTTTTAGGGTTTTCTGATAAAGCATGGAAATAAAGTGCGAGTAAATAAAGGCAGCAAATAATTGCAGCAAGTGGTCCAATACTTTCTTAGCAAAGGAAAAGCCGGTTGTAATACTTATGAGGACCAAACGTTCTCGAGGACACATGGGAATACTGTCAAGTGCTTTCGTTTCATATATTTTATTAATCTTCTTTGGTTTGATAAGTGTTGTGTGGGTGAACCTGTGCTAATGTACTAACCATACTAGGACTAATACAAACTTATGATTAAACCCCTTGCAAGCATCCGCAACTACAAGAATGTAATTAAGATAAAAACCTAACCACAGCCTTAAACTCTGAGATCCTACACTCCCTTGTGCAAAGGTTTTCTAACGGGGGTTCAGGTTTCTATCACTCCGGCAAACCTACAATTAGTATCCAAATACACAATGCATTCCCCTAGGCCCATAAATGGTGAAGTATCATGTATTCGATGTTCACATGACACCAATAGAAGAATAGCACCACAACTTAAATATTAAACCATTGAATAATACCTCAACACAATTCAACTACTGACAACATGACTTCTCCCATGTCCTCAAGAACTAAACGAACTACTCACGAGACATCACATGGATCAAGATCAGAGATGATATGATGATGAATAACAATCTGAACATAAACAATAATCCAATGGTTCCACTCACAAGCATCAACTACAAAAGTAATTAACATCGGGAAAGTTTCCCCTAAGAACTATGCAAGGTTCAACAAAATTGTTACAGCGGGATGGAGTGGTGATGATGGTGCTGGTGGAGATGGTGGTGTGTATGATGATGATGATGATCCCGATGAAGTCTAACTTGATGACGGTGTTGATGGCAACGATCTCCCCTCTCCGAGAAGGAATTTCCCTAGTAGAAATATGTCTGCTGGAGAGCTCTTTCTCTCTCTGTAGTTTCCGCCCCGTAGAGGTGGCAGAATTTTCTATGGTTGATCCATGTGTATTAGGGTTTCGTGGAGAAGATATAGGCAAAAGGGCGGAGCAGGAGGTGGGCCAGGGTGGCCACACCCCCTGGTGGCGCGACCCAGGGTGGCCCGTGCTTGGGGGGTGTGAGCCCCCTGTGGCCCATCTCAGCCTCCCCTTCTGGCATCCTTCGTCTTCTAGAAAAATATGATTTTCCATGTATTTTCTGGTATTTTCTGATCTTCACGAAAATTGCATCAAAACACCATTTTTTCCATCAGAATCCTGAATCTGGCAGTTCGTCCTCCAAAAGTCATCCAATATGAAAAAATAGATGAAACAACATAAGTATTACCTCTTAATATGAAATATATCAATGAATAGTAGTAAATTATGATATAGAATAGTGATGCAAAATGGACGTATCAAGGACACCTTCAAAGTTCATAAGGGTAACTAGATACAAATAGTTCAAGAACAAGTAATATCGACATTATGAATCAATCAATAAGTTTTGTGACAATGCACATAGAACTAAGAATGACAACTATGCTCTCTTAATTGGTGCCTAAGGATAGAAGGTGGAGACTCAATATAAAAGTGGAAGAAAGGCCCTTCAAAGGGAAGCAGGGATTTCAAGTTTCATAAAGAGCTTCCAAAAATTATGGTACTTGTTACCTTTCAGCCCTCATTGCCCCTATCATAAGCATCTTGAAGTGATTAAGGTTAAAGTGAACAAAGTATGGAGTATATGCTTGACAAAGTATAAGTTGGAAATCTCATGTCCCTGGAGTACAAGGGCCGCTCCTCATGCTACTCAACATTAGTTACTGGTAAGTTCTTGTCATAGTAAGTACATGTGTATCATAGAGAACCGCCAACGGGGTACCCCTTTCCCCATGATACGGGAGCTATACCATATCAAAATGACAAGGCAACATACAATGAGCATCTCAGCAATCTTCTTATTTACCATGGGAAAATGGTGCTTTTTTCTCTTCTTTCCTCTTTTCTATGTCTCTCTCTTTTTTTATATAAGAAGAATGCTTCAGAGATTGCTCACTATGGTGATGCTGAAACTTTTCACCATGATTAGGCATGGCTTAGGCTAGCGGCCCAGGCGTTTCTCTAACACATATACATAACTCCATGGACTTACAAGCTCCCCTTTTATTTCATACCGACGACATCCATAAACAAAAGAGCATGATATCAACTGGGTAGATATTTACAGGTGTTGAAAGAGTTCCCCGTGACAGCACGGTTCTGCTAATTCCCAACATATAAGTGCAAGCATATACAACATAGATGACACAATGGTTCAAGTTTATTAGGGGCAAAAAATAAAGCGTGCCATCAAGTTTGTGAGATCTTTAATCACTAATTTTCACATAACAAGTTTAATTTGGAAGATAGATAAACCAATAATATACTTGGAATGGTGTAACACACCATGCATAGAAATTTATAGTGGACACTTTGGAATAACTTGGTTTCTTGGGAGTTGGATGCATGAGTAGAGCTTACTCAATACAAGTGCAGGCTAGCAAAAGACTGGGAGCGACCAACTAAGAGAGCAATAATGTCCATAATAATGCAGAGCGACAAAACATTACTGATCAAAGCATAAAGTGGTACCACAAGTCAAAAAATAAATGATCAAAGAGGCTAAGGTGACTGGTTCATGGTCATAACATGGTGTGAGCATGCGCCAAGTCAACCCAAACAAAGCATCAAAGGATAATACCATAATACTATGCTTTTGTATGCTAAAACAACGCAGATTCTTTCAAGGCACATTAAGCAATCTCAATTGTTTGGAACAAGTCATGCTACAGCAATAATCACTAAGCATAAGGTCAAAACAACATCTAGCATGACATGATAAAGTCTAGGCCACAGTCAAAGCAAGCTCCTTCTTGTACCACTATAAGCAAGAAACGTTCTACTCCTTTCCAACACCAATCAACTTATTTGAAACAACACAGCGAAAGCGGGGGTCCAACTACTTTATTCAGGCAAACTAAGCAAAAGAAAACCAAAAGTGAAAACTAATACGCTCCAATAACATCACAACAGTGCATGAAACAATAAAAACGAAGTGTCTAGAAAGACCTGGGATTTTTATTGATGAAGGAGGGGATGCCTTGGGCATACCCAAGCTTTGACGCTTATACCTCTTGAATATTCCTTGGGGTGACACTGGGTAGAATCTGATACGTTGGAAATGTATCTATAATTTTTGATGATCCATGCTTGTTTAGTATCTACTTTGCTTTACTTGTCCACACTTTGAGGTGCTTTTTACATGATTTTTGGTACTAACCTACTAACAAGTTGCAACAGTGCCAGATGCCTATTTTCTTCTATTTTTGGTTTTAGAAAAGTTAGTAAAGAAATACTCTCGGAATTGGACGGGACAAACGTCAAAGTCAGTTACTTTCCATGGTGAACAAGAAGACCAGAGGGGAGCCGAGGAGGCGAGCCAGAGGGGCCACCCCCACCCCCAGGAGCGGCCATAGGTGGGCCCGCGCCTGTCTAGGGTTTGGTGCCCCTGGCCGTCCCCTCTACCTCCCCCTTCGCCTATAAGAAGCCCCCAATGCAGATACCCTGAGCACCCGATCAGAAATCCACAAAACCGTCTGTAGCCACCGCCACCATCGTCCCTAGATCCGGGGGGATTTAAAGTCTTCCTGGCACCCTGCCGGAGGGGAGATCATCCCGGAGGCCTTCTCTCTGGTATGATGCATGAGTTGTTCCACCTTGGACTATGGGTCCATGTAGTAGTGTAGAGGTCTCAACCTAATAAGGTAGATTCCTCCTGTGTTTACAATGCTAGTCCCTGGATCAATAGCTAGCATCCACAGTTTAAGATGAAATATCAAGATACAAAGGTCATAACATAACTTTATAACCAGAAATAACATAATTTTATTACATCATACATAGCTCATTTGGCTATTACATTACATTGCAGCGGAATAATTATAATCATGGGGTCCTTCATCTTCAAAGTGCCACAGGCAGATGTTGGTTGTAGTCTTTGTAATCCTAATCAAACAATCTTCATTAAAATCAATCAAACCTGCAACATTACAAGTTACAGCCACAAGGGTCAATACATTTTAATTGTATTGGCAATTTTCACTACTATGTGGAATATAAGTGGATTCTATCAATACATGCATATTTGGCTAAGTAGAGTTTAAGGCTCATTTGCATAAAGCAATATTTTATCCTATCTTTTCAAAATGGTTTTGGTCCTTTATCAAATCTCCTTTCAAAAAATCTCTTGAACTCCTTGGTAAAAACTCAAGTGTTCAAGTCCTTGTCAAGATCTCTTGAGCTCCTTGGTCACCCCAAGTGCATCAAGTTTTAAAAGTTTTCTTTTAGAAATTAGAGTGTCGAGATCTTCCATAGCTTCAGGCCTTAGTTGCTCAGTATTGTCCATAACCGGGGACACGGCTAAGTACTTAGAATTTTGATCTTCTGCAGAAGTTATACACTTTACCCACATGACACAATCTCGTCTTGACGCCACCAGTGGCCGCTGGATAAGTACTCACCAAAATGGAGTACCGGCAGATCGAGAATGTGACAAAGTCTTTCCATAGGAGTCCTCCCAATACAAAATGCTAGCTTGTCTACTGTGCACAAATGTAGGGTTACTCCCTTACACAAATCTAGTTAACTCAAGATGCCAATGCATGGGACTTCCACTATGTAGTTGACTAAGCCAGAGCCCATTTAGCATGTGGCTGTACACGGAAGCCACTGTACGAGAAACATGTTCAATCTCTAAGTTTCCTGGGTGGTTTTCCTTTGGAGCACAACACAAAGAGATTGCCATAGTCATGGTTCCTTTTGTTGCCACCTTCTACTCAAAGTATCCTTGGCCACCTAGGTGGTTCATTGAGTCCTTGTTTTATTATATAAAAACACAAGTCCTTTTCTCAACTTCATAAAATCTCAACATGTATCTCTTTTCAAAATTTAAGCATGGCTAAGCATGTAACAACTACATTGTTTTCTCTAAGGAATGGATAGGGAATCCTATTAGGATTTTAGCATAGCATAAGTATAAAAAGTATTTTCATGCATGTTTCAAAATCCACTAAGTATAATGAAAATAGTAGGAATTTTGATGATAGTGTCACTTGCCTTTTTGGAAGTGAATGGTGGTTCACTCCTTGATCTTGCTAGTCTCACTCTTTGCTAATTTCACAGGCTCAGGAGAACACGGCGAAGCTCAAGGTACTCGCGGTTGGTGAAGGGGCGCACTAGGGTTGCAGGAATTCCTCGTCGGAGTTGCGAACGGCGTCAGGTGGTCCTGGTTGTGGTCGGAGGCAACGCGGGGAGTCGTCGTCGGAGAAGAACCAGACGGCGGCGCTGGCTCGAGGAAGATTTTGCCGACGCTCAGGGTCACTCGGGGGCGAGCTGGCGCTACGGGGATGATCGCCAGGAGGTGGGGATCACGTGAGCATGGTCGAGGAGGCAAGGGGCGGCGAGGGGCTGCCGGAATTGTCACCGGAGTGCGTCAGAGGTAGTGGCGGTGCTGAGAAAAATTGGAGCAGCCTGTGGGCGATCTGGTGCGAGAGAGAGAGAGGCGAATTGAAGAGGAGGGTCAGGCGACTATGAGGGCACAGTCGAGGGCGAGGTTTATTCCTGCATTGAAGCGGATTAAAGCGTGGAATTTATGTCTGGCAACGGCAGCGAGGAGAGGGCGTGGTCGTCGCAGGGGTTGAAGACGATGGCTAGCGAAGTGGGGCCGTTGCGTCAGTGGGAAAAGGAGAGAAAACGCGGTCCACCAGTCAGTGACCTAGCGGGTTGTTTCTGAGGTGAAGAAAACGGTTCAGTGGCGTGAGAACAAGTGGGCTAGGTGGGATGCTGCTGGGTTAGCTGGGCCAGATGGTGGGCTGCTCTATTTTTTTCTGTCTGAAACTTTTTCCTTTTCTATTTTCAATTTACTGATTTGAAATTCAAACAAATGATTCATTCAACCAAATCAACTCACAAACACCACACATCCCAATTTTGAACTTGGTTCTGTTTATCAGCATAAACCTAAATTCCAAAATAATATATTTTTTATTCATTTTAAGATCCATTCATTTAATTAAATAAAATGGACCTTTATTTATTTAATATGGTTTGATTTATTTAATAAAATCTTCAATTGAAATCCAAATACTTTCAAAACCAATTCAGTAGGTTTTATTTGAAAGTAAAGAATACTTGGAAAGCTTGTTTAAAATAAAATAAAATAACCTTTTATTTATGGTCCATTAACAATTAAATAAATGGGCCTTAGTTATTAAATCAAATAGGATTTGTTTTATTTAAATATTTATTTTGAAATCTAAAATAAATTCAAAACATTTCAGTAGGTTTTATTTGAGAATATAAAATACTGGGAAAACTTATTTAAATTAATTTAAATAAGTTTTGATGTTTTGTAAATAGTAAAACTTTTATTAATAAAACTTGGATATTAAATCCTTATTAATTTATTTAAATAAATCTTTGCTATTTTTATTTAAAAACAAAATGTTTTAACTCCAAAGTTTGGCCAAGGTTTAATTTGGCTTTATAAAATAATCTTTATTTATAAATTCACCTTTCTTTTGAAAACTAAATATTTTATTAAAAGATTCCAAAATAGTATCTCCAAAATATTTTATTTTCCCTTATTTAAAATGTTTATCTTTTTAAATCCCTTTAGGATTTTATTTAATCCAATTGGTTTGAAGTTCCAATTAAATTCAAAAAGTTTCTTCTGGCCCTGAAAATCAAACAAGTTTTATTTTATTCATTTACTTTCACATTACAAGATTTGGAAAATCTTGGGATGTGACAGGCTACCACCCTTAAAATAAATCTCGTCCCGAGATTTGGGAAGGCTGGGGTTACAAGTAGGCTTAAAATAACTAGGTTACTACCACCCTTAAAATAACGTCTCTTAGGGTTACATTGATGGTTCTCTTGGCTAAAGGTTCAACTCAATAACCAGACAAGGAATCCTTATTTGACTCTTCTGAGTTTTCTAAATCCTGACATCCACTTCTTCTATCTCCTCAAAGTTTCCCTTCAAGTCAATGTGGTTCACATGTCCTTTTTGGGTCACATTGGAGTCATTTCCATTGGCTCTTCTGGCATCCTTTTTCTTTTCTTCTCCGACACCGATGCATAGTGTCCAAGTTCCTTACAATTATAGCATTGCAACTGGCTAATGTCCTTTTTCCTGTATGTGTTATGTTGGTTCTGACCAAGGTCATCTCCATTGTCAGTATCATTTCCATTATTCTCACTTTCATTGTTGTTGTGGTGATGCTGATGTGGTTCAGAATTTTCATTGCTCTTTCTGTATGAATGCTTCTTCTTTGATGATCCTGAATAGTTCTTGAGTTTATGTTTCCTCTTTCTGTTCTCAACTTGATTCATCTTGTTTTCCAATATTGTGGCTTTGTCACAGAGTGATTGATAAGTTGGGGCATAGGCAACAGCTAGTTGCAGGTTCAATTCGTCATTAAGTCCTTCAAGAAATTTATCCTTTCTCTTAGCATCTGTATCAACTTCATCCGGTGCATAACGTGCGGATTGTTGAATTCTTCAATATACTCACCACACCGAGGTGACGTTGTTTCAGATTGTGAAACTCCTTTTCTTCAAGTACATTACTCCGGTGAGATGTGAGTGGTTCGAATCCATCTTCAAAAATAGCCCAAGTCACATCTTCAAGGGAGTGGTGATTTGAAAGTTGTCCCACCATGTTGCTTTGGTCCTTCAAGCAAAAATCTGCAAACCTTACTTTTTCTTCATCGGTGCAACCAAATACTAAGTCTTTGTTTATCGAACATAACCAGTCATCGGCTTCCATTGGGTCAGTTGTTCCAGAGAACCTTGCAGCCTAAGTTTCGAAACTTGGTGAGCATGTCAAGTCTTTGGAGGATTATTCGATTGTTGTTGTTGTTGTTGTCATTCAAATTCTATATGAATGTGGTCATCTGCATCAATCGTATCCGAGCTGCCATCATCTGCTGCATCTCGGGGTGATGTTGTTGTTTTGGTTGGGGTTAATGACGGGAGGCATCTGTTGGTTTGATAGGGATAAGTATTGGTGGATAGGTTTTTAAGAAGTCCTAGCACACAACTCAAAACAATCAAGTTCAATCAAACAATCAAACCATCAAACATTCAACAAGCAACCAATCACTTAACAACTTACGAGCTTAACTCATGAGTTGAAGGAAACAACAAGTTTTATTGAAATAACAACTTAGTATGATCATACCTCATAGGACAATATGATCCATACTCTAACTTGATATCAATGTTTTTGGTAGGCAATCTAATGTCTCTTGGTTTTCACTAGTAGTCCTTAGTCATATCCAAGTTGGAAGTCCTTGGTGAACATGCTGAAGATGTTGAAGTCATTAGAGTTGAAGAAGTTGAAGTCATTTAGAGTTGGAGATGTTGAAGAAGTCCTTTGCACATGGTGTATTCTTTGGCCATGGGTAGGTTTTTCCATCAAGTTGAAGTAGAAGAGGTGTAGAGTTAAACCAAAATGGTTGAGGAAAGAGTTTACGAGTGTTTTTGTAAATAAGTTTTGGAACAAGAACAACTCCTATTTTTCTAAGGGTTTTTTGTCCAATCCTAGGGTTTACAAATCCTACAGGCAACACAATGCTCTGATACCATCTGTAGAGGTCTCAACCTAATAAGGTAGATTCCTCCTGTGTTTACAATGCTAGTCCCTGGATCAATAGCTAGCATCCACAGTTTAAGATGAAATATCAAGATACAAAGGTCATAACATAACTTTATAACCAGAAATAACATAATTTTATTACATCATACATAGCTCATTTGGCTATTACATTACATTGCAGCGGAATAATTATAATCATGGGGTCCTTCATCTTCAAAGTCCCACAGGCAGATGTTGGTTGTAGTCTTTGTAATCCTAATCAAACAATCTTCATTAAAATCAATCAAACCTGCAACATTACAAGTTACAGCCACAAGGGTCAATACATTTGAATTGTATTGGCAAGTTTCACTACTATGTGGAATATAAGTGGATTCTATCAATACATGCATATTTGGCTAAGTAGATTTTAAGGCTCATTTGCATAAAGCAATATTTTATCCTATCTTTTCAAAATGGTTTTGGTCCTTTGTCAAATCTCCTTTCAAAAAATCTCTTGAACTCCTTGGTAAAAACTCAAGTGTTCAAGTCCTTGTCAAGATCTCTTGAGCTCCTTGGTCACCCCAAGTGCATCAAGTTTTAAAAGTTTTCTTTTAGAAATTAGAGTGTCGAGATCTTCCATAGCTTCAGGCCTTAGTTGCTCAGTATTGTCCATAACCGGGGACACGGCTAAGTACTTAGAATTTTGATCTTCTGCAGAAGTTGTACACTTTACCCACATGACACAATCTCCTTGACGCCACCAAAGGTCACTGGATAAGTACTCACCAAAATGGAGTACCGGCAGATCGAGAATGTGACAAAGTCTTTCCATAGGAGTCCTCCCAATACAAAATGCTAGCTTGTCTACCAGGCACAAATGTAGGGTTACTCCCTTACACAAATCTAGTTAACCTGAAGATGCCAATGCATGGGACTTCCACTATGTAGTTGACTAAGCCAGAGCCCATTTAGCATGTGGCTGTACACGGAAGCCACTGTACGAGAAACATGTTCAATCTCTAAGTTTCCTGGGTGGTTTTCCTTTGGAGCACAACACAAAGAGATTGCCATAGTCATGGTTCCTTTTGTTGCCACCTTCTCCAATACTCAAAGTATCCTTGGCCACCTAGGTGGTTCATTGAGTCCTTGTTTTATTATATAAAAACACAAGTCCTTTTCTCAACTTCATAAAATCTCAACATGTATCTCTTTTCAAAATTTAAGCATGGCTAAGCATGTAAAATCTACATTGTTTTTTCTAAGGAATGGATAGGGAATCCTATTAGGATTTTAGCATAGCATAAGTACAAAAAGTATTTTCATGCATGTTTCAAAATCCACTAAGTATAATGAAAATAGTATGAATTTTGATGATAGTGTCACTTGCCTTTTTGGAAGGGAATGGTGGTTCACTCCTTGATCTTGCTAGTCTCTCTCTTTGCTAATTTCATAGGCTCAGGAGAACACAGCGAAGCTCAAGGTACTCGCGGTTGGTCAAGGGGCGCACTAGGGTTGCAGGAATTCCTCGTCGGAGTTGCGAACGGCGTCAGGTGGTCCTGGTTGTGGTCGGAGGCGACGCGGGGAATCGTCATCGGAGAAGAACCAGACGGCGGCGCTGGCTCGAGGAAGATGTTGCCGACGCTCAGGGTCGCTCGGGGGCGAGCTGGCGCTACGGGGATGATCGCCAGGAGGTGGGGATCACGTGAGCATGGTCGAGGAGGCAAGGGGAGGCGAGGGGCTGCCGGAATTGTCGCCGGAGTGCGTCAGAGGTAGTGGCGGTGCTGAGAAAAATTGAAGCAGCCTGTGGGCGATCTGGTGCGAGAGAGAGGCGAATTGAAGAGGAGGGTCAGGTGACTATGAGGGCACAGTCGAGGGCGAGGTTTATTCCTGCATTGAAGCGGATTAAAGCGTGGAATTTATGTCTGGCAACGGCAGCGAGGAGAGGGCGTGGTCGTCGCAGGGGTTGAAGACGATGGCTAGCGAAGTGGGGCCGTTGCGTCAGTGGGAAAAGGAGAGAAAACGCGGTCCACTAGTCAGTGACCTAGCGGGTTGTTTCTGAGGTGAAGAAAACGGTTCAGTGGCGTGAGAACAGGTGGGCTAGGTGAATGGCTCTTTGGGTTAGCTGGGCGGATGGTGCTGCTCTATTTTTTCTCGTTCAAACTTTTTCCTTTTCTATATTCAATTTACTGATTTGAAATTCAAACAAATGATTCATTCAACCAAATCAACTCACAAACACCACACATCCCAATTTTTAACTTGGTTACATTTATCGATAAACCTAAATTCCAAAATAATATATTTTTTATTCATTTTAAGATCCATTCATTTAATTAAATAAAATGGACCTTTATTTATTTAATATGGTTTGATTTATTTAATAAAATCTTCAATTGAAATCCAAATACTTTCAAAACCAATTCAGTAGGTTTTATTTGAAAGTAAAGAATACTTGGAAAGCTTGTTTAAAATAAAATAAAATAACCTTTTATTTATGGTCCATTAATAATTAAATAAATGGGCCTTAGTTATTAAATCAAATAGGATTTGTTTTATTTAAATATTTATTTTGAAATCTAAAATAAATTCAAAACATTTCAGTAGGTTTTATTTGAGAATATAAAATACTGGGAAAACTTATTTAAATTAATTTAAATAAGTTTTGATGTTTTGTAAATAGTAAAACTTTTATTAATAAAACTTGGATATTAAATCCTTATTAATTTATTTAAATAAATCTTTGCTATTTTTATTTAAAAACAAAATGTTTTAACTCCAAAGTTTGGCCAAGGTTTAATTTGGCTTTATAAAATAATCTTTATTTATAAATTCACCTTTCTTTTGAAAACTAAATCTTTTATTAAAAGATTCCAAAATAGTATCTCCAAAATATTTTATTTTCCCTTATTTAAAATGTTTATCTTTTTAAATCCCTTTAGGATTTTATTTAATCCAATTGGTTTGAAGTTCCAATTAAATTCAAAAAGTTTCTTCTGGCCCTGAAAATCAAACAAGTTTTATTTTATTCATTTATTTTCACATTACAAGATTTGGAAAATCTTGGGATGTGACAAGTAGCTAGATGGTTGTATCCCCTCCTTTGTGCTTTCGTGTATAAATCTTGTGAGCTCCATTCAAGATTAAGATCTAATCTATTTGTAATCATGCATGTTGTGTTTGCGGGGATACGATGGATATTGAGATTATTTTGTTGGTTTCATTAATGGTTTTGTCTTTATGATTCTATCATGTCTGTGTTGTTTGTGATCTTGCATGCTCTCCGTTGCTAGTGGTTATCTTGGCCAAGTAGTTGCTAGTGACGCCAAGAGGGAGTATTTATGCTCGATAGTGGTTTCATGCCTCTAGTTTCCAAGGGAAGTGACAAAAATCTCTTTGGTTGTAGATGTGTTATTGCTACTAGGGACAAAACAACGGTATATTGTTCATGGAACATGTGGACTGTTTACCTTACACACTTTGCTTAAAGCAGTTGTATGTTGCTTGCAACTTAATACTGGAGGAGGTTCGGATGATAACCTGAAGGTGGACTTCTAGTCATAGATGTAGTTGGATGGCGGTCTATGTATCTTGTTGTATTGCCCAATCAACCTCATAGGATCTTTCTGACTAGTAATTGCATTGTTATTCCTTGCTCAGTTCCTGTCAATTGCCCTGCTGTAATTTGTTTACCCTTCATGCCATGTTGTTTATCTAAGGAGAGCACCTCTAGTGAACTATGGACCCCGGTCCAATCTTTACCATTGATATATCTCCCACTGTTACTTGTTTACTTGTTGCAAACCATTACCTTGCACACCATACGTTTAGTCCTTTGTTACAGCAAACCGGTGAGCTTGACAACCTGACTGTTCGTTGCGGCAAAGTCTTGAGTTTGTGATGTGCAGGTCTCCACGTTGCTTGCAACACCTGTGTGATGTTTCCTTCCTCCTTTTGGTTTGATAACCTCGGTCTCAACTAAGTCAAAACTTGCTGCTTCACACCTTGCTCTTGGGGTTCCTAACAAGCACGAGGCGGCATCATCAAGATTTTCTGGCGCCGTTACCGGGGAGGGCAAGGATGTCTTCACTAGGGCAGTCCTTGACTTCCTTTCTCTTTACTTTGTTTTTAGTTTGCTTGGTTTTGTTTGCCTCTTTCCAAAAAACCCAAAAAAATTAGTCTAGTTTGGTTTGCTTTCTTTATTCAAAAACACAAAAAATTAGTTCCTACTCTAGTTGCCACCTTGCTCTAGCTCACCATGTTGTTCCCCAAGTTCGCTCTGAAAGATCTCACAATAGGTAGTGGCTCCATAATTGGGAAAGATAATATTGAAGAATTCTTTAATTATGTTAGCAAGCATGAGGATATTGAGGAAAAATATATAGCTGAACTTGCTCCTAATTATGAGATTGCTGCAACTTCTTTAGTTCATATGCTGGAGGCTAGGTTTTTTAGCCTTAACCCTTCATGCAATTCTTGTTTCTAAAACTAAGAGAAGAAAAGAATGCTGAAAGGAGGGAATTCATCCTTGAAAGTTTATTTAATGAATTCCATGATGTTGCTAGGGAAGCCAAAAAGGTCTTTGAGCGTTTCAATATGCTAGGCTCAGATGTTGATGTTGTGGGTATGTCCAATAAAACTAAGCCTAAAGAAGAATTTAATATACCCATACCCTTTAAGCTTGTTGGAATGCATGAAGACTTTGAAAAGAATTTTGATTGGATTGCTCCTGAAAATCTTTTTGATGAAATTAGTAGACCAAAGAGAGATGAGAAGGGATCCTCCAAAACCCATTTGGATGAGATACCTTTCATAGTTGAAGACTTTGCAAGTATGTATGTTAATGCTTCTTCATTTGAAAATACTTGATTCTTCTTGCTTCTTGTGCCTAACTTAAAGGCATTAAAGAAAAGTACTTGTTGGGAGATAACCCAAGAGTTTCCTTGAGTCTTGGAAGTTATTACTTCAGTAATGACCTCTCATTATCCTTTTTGTTTGATTTTTGTGCCAAGAATGACCTCTAATGAGAGGGAAGTAAGATTTGGGGAGTTGTTGTCCCGAAACAGATTTCTGTCCTCCACCATAAAAATTCATGATGAGGCTCTCGGATTGAGCTCAAAATTTACGAATAAATCCCCAAATATGTTAGATAACTTTCGTTAGTTCAACACTTTTTGATTTGAGCAACATAAGATGTTCGAAAAAATCGGTTTCTACCTGCTGGTCTGTTTTGACAGATTTCTTCCATTGTTTGCATTTGCTTCTTACTGATTCCTTTTTGAGTTCTCTTCAGGTAAATTGAGCTTTTTTTTGAAGGAGTTACTACAGTAGCTTGTGTTTTTAGTGAAAAGCCTTGCTGTTCCAAAGCTTTGCCAGTGGTCTAATATCTTTTGAATATACTAATGTTGCTAATGAAGATTGTATGAAGTTTTGTATGAAGGAAAATTTCAGGTGTAGAGAAAGAATGATGCAATGAGATGATTAATGGACAAAAGATCAAGCTTGGGGATGCCACCATGGTGTCACCCCAAGAAATATCCAAGAGGTACAAGCGTCAAAGCTTGGGGATGCCCAAGGCATCCCCTTCTTCATCAATAAAAAGGTCAGGTGTGTCTATACACTTCACTTTTATTGTTTCATGCACAGTTGTGTTGTTCTTGGAGCGTCTTATTTTTTGTTTGCTTTGCTTAGTTTGTTTAGTAGTTTGGACCCCCATTCTCGCTGTGTTGTTTTGCAAATAAGTTTGCTTGGTGTTGGACATGAGTAGTAAGTTCTTGCTTGAGGTGCAAGAGGAGCTTGCATTGACCGTGACTTAGACATTAGCATGACATGCTAGGTGTTGTTTTAGCATTATGCTTAGTGATTATTGCTGTAGCATTTCTTGTTCCAAACAATTGGGATTTCTTAGTGTGCCTTGAAGAAATTATGCGTTGTTTTAGCATGCAAAAGCATAGTATTTTGGTATTCTCCTTTGATGGTTTGCTTGGGTTGACTTGGCACATGCTTACACCATGTTATGACTATGACAAGTCACCATTAACCTATATGATCATTTAGTCCTTGAATTGTAATACCACTCTTTGTTTTGATTAGTATGCTTTGTTGCATCGCATGATTATGGCCATTATTGCTCTCTTAGTTGGTTGCTCCCAGTCTTTTGCTAGCCTCCACATGTATGAGTAAGTTATACTCATGCTTCCAACTCCGAAGAAACCAAGTTATTCCAAAGTGTCCACTATAAACTCCTATGCATGGTGTGTTACACCATTCCAAGTATATTCTTGTTTTCAACTATCTTCCAATTAAAATCTATTTTGTTATGTGAAAACTTAGTGATTAAAGCCCTCACGAACTTGATGGCACATTTTATTCTTTGCCCCTAATAAACTTGAACCATTGTGACAACTTTATTGTATATGCTTGCACTTATAAGTTGGAGTTAGCAGAACCGTGCTGTCATGGGGAACGTTTTCAACATTGCACTTGTACTTCCGTACTTCGTTGATATCATGCTCTTTTGTCTATGGATGTTACCAGTGTGAAATGAAGTGGGAACTTGTAAGTCCATGTAGTTTGTATTCTGTGTTAGAGAAATGCCTGGGCCGCTAGCCTAAGCCATGCATAATCATGGTGGAAACTTGCAGCATCACCATACTGAGCTATCTATGAAGCACCCTCAATAAAAAACTATGCATATGGTAAATAAAAAGATTGCTAAGATGCTCATTGTCTACTTGCCTTGTAATTTGGGTTATGGGAAAGCTCATGTACCATGTGCAAGGGGTACCCCGTTGGCGGTTCTCAATGATATGCAAATACTTATAGTGACAAGAACTTGCCTGCTCCCTAAGTTGAGTATCCATGAGGTGTAGCCCTCATATTCAAGGGACTTGAGATTGACAACATATACTTCGTCAAGCATATACTCCAGCTTTGCCACTTTAACCTTAACCACTTCAAGATGCTTATGATAGGGGAAATGAGGGCTTAAAAGCTAACAAGTACAATAATTTTTGGAATATCTTTTTGAAACTTGTAATCCCTGCTTCCTTTACAAAAAGGCCTTTCTTCCACCATTATTTGAGTCTCCACCTTCTACCTTTAGGCACCATTAAGAGAGCATAGTTGTCATTCTGTGTGCAGTGTTCCAAAGCTTATTAATTGATGCATATTTTGATATTACTTGTTCTTGTGCTATTTTTTTCTAGTCACCCTTGTGAACTTTGCAGGTGTACTATGCATTTTATTGCTGCTCTATGAGGGACAAGCTGATTGCCACTATGTATGTTTTCTTCATGTGAAACAAACAAATGTTTTTCAATGCATGTTATTCATGATCTTTGTTTGTAGCCTGTCATGTTGCATGCATAGTTACTATATCCTATTGTTAGAACTCCATTTTTCATGAACATGTTTAGAGTTATTTGATCCCAACTTTCAATGCTTGCAATTGGTTGGATCTTTATTGTGAGGGTGCATGTCACCTCAAAAATTATTCTGTTTATCACTTACCTACTCGAGGACGAGCAGGAGTTAAGCTTGGGGATGTTGATACATTGGAAACGTATCTATAATTTTTGATGCTCCATGCTTGTTTAGTATCTACTTTGCTTTACTTGTCCACACTTTGAGGTGATTTTTACATGTTTTCTGGTACTAACCTACTAACAAGTTGCAACAGTGACAGATGCCTGTTTTCTGTTGTGTTTGGTTTCAGAAAAGTTAGTAAAGAAATATTCTGGGAATTTGACAGGAAAAACGTCAAAGTCAATTACTTTCCGTGGGGAACAAGAATACCAGAGGGGAGCCAGGGAGGCGAGCCTGAGGGGCCAACCCCCCTAGGCGCGGCCACAGGTGGGCCCGCACATGGCTAGGGTTTCGTGCCCCTGGATGGCCCCTCTGCCTCCCCCCTTCGCCTATAAGAATCCCCCGATGCAGAAACCCTGAGCACCCGATCAAAAATCCACGAAACCGTCTGTAGCCACCGCCACCATCGTCCCTAGATCTAGGGGGATCTGAAGTCTTCCCGGCACCCTACCGGAGGGGAGATCATCCCAGAGGCCTTCTCTTCGGTATGATGCGTGAGTATTTCCACCTTGGACTATGGGTCCATGTAGTAGATAGATGGTTGTATCTCCTCCTTTGTGCTTTCGTATATAGATCTTGTGAGCTTCGTTCAAGATCAAGATCTAATCTATGTGTAATCATGCATGTTGTGTTTGCGGGATCCGATGGATATTGAGATTATTTTGTTGGTTTCATTAATGGTTTTGTCTTTATGATTCTATCATGTCTGTGTTGTTTGTGATCTTGCATGCTCTCCGTTGCTAGTGGTTATCTTGGCCAAGTAGTTGCTAGTGACTTCAAGAGGGAGTATTTATGCTCGATAGTGGGTTCATGCCGCTAGTTTCCAAGGGAAGTGACATAAATCTCTTTGGTTGTAGATGTGCTGTTGCTACTAGGGACAAAACAATGGTATCTTGTTCATGGAACATGTGGACTATTTACCTTACACACTTTGCTTAAAGAAGTTGTCTGTTGCTTGCAACTTAATACTAGAGGGGGTTCAGATGATAACCTGAAGGTGGAATTCTAGTCATAGATGCATTTGGACGGCGGTCTATGTATCTTGTTGTATTGCCCAATCAACCTCATAGGATCTTTCTGACTAGTAATTGCATTGTTATTCCTTGCTCAGTTCCTGCCAATTGCCCTGCTGTAATTTGTTTACCCTTCATGCCATGTTGTTTATCTAAGGAGAGCACCTCTAGTGAACTATGGACCTGGTCCAATCTTTACCATTGATATATCTCCCACTGTTACTTGTTTACTTGCTGCAAACCATTACCTTCCACACCATACATTTAATCCTTTGTTACAGAAAACCGGTGAGCTTGACAACCTCACTCTTCGTTGGGGCAAAGTCTTGAGTTTGTGTTGTGCAGGTCTCCGCGTTGCTTGCGACACCTGTGTGACGTTTCCTTCCTCCTTCTGGTTCCATAACCTCGGTCTCAACTGAGGGAAAACTTGTTGCTTGCTGCTTCACACCTTACTCTTGGGGTTCCCAATAGGCACGAGGCGCCATCATCAGAATCTCCAAGCTTGAGCTTTTGTCCATTCTTCATCTCATTACATCATTCTTTCCCTACACCTGAAAATTTTCCTGCATACAAAATTTCACATAATCTTCATTAGCAACATTAGTGCATTCAAAAGATAATAAACCTTTGGGGTTTGGTTTCAAAACAGAAAAAAAATCATTAAAAACACAAGATACTATAGAAATTCCTTCAAAAAGCTCAATTGACCAAAGAGAACCCAAAAAGAAATCGATAAAGAGGCAAATGAAAATAATGGCAGAAATCTGTCAAAACAGACAAGCAGGTAGAAACCAATTTTTTTGAAGACCTTCTATTGCTCAAATAAAAACGTGTTGATCTAATGAAAGTTAGCCAACAACCTGGGGGATTTATTCAGAAAATTATAGCTCAATCCAACTTATAGATATTTTTCACGAATGTTTACAGTGAAGCACAAAAATCTGTTTTGGGACAGCACTTCCCAAATCTTACTTCCCTCTCATTAGAAGTTATTGTTGGCACAAAATCGAACAAAAAGGATAAGGAGAGGTTATTACAGAAGTAATAACGTCCAAGACTAAAGAAAACTATTGGGTTATCTCCCAAGAAGTACTTTTCTTTAACGCCTTTAAGTTAGGCACAAGAAGCAAGAATCAAGTATTTTCAAATGAAGAAGCGTTAACATCAAATTTTGCTTTAAAAGGAGGAGCAAAAGGTGTACTCAGAAAATCATTATTGTTTGTGCTACTGAAATCACACAACTTGGTGTTCTCAGCAGAATTTATTTTTGCAAAGGTGGAGCAAGCCAACAACAGCAGCAACTAGAGTAGAAACTAATTTTTTTGTATTTTTTTATAAAAATAAGAAAGCCAAACAAAGCAAAAGGAACTAAGCAAAACAAAAACAAAGTAAAGAGAATGGTTGTGAAGGACTCCCCTTGTGAATCCGTCCTTATCCTCCTCGGCAACAGCGCTAGAAAACGTCTTGATGTGGCTCAGATCATTGTACATCTTCGTTGGGAAACCCCAAGAGGAAGGTATGATGAGCACAACAGTAAGTCTTCCCTTAGTATGAAACCAAGATTATTGAACCAGTAGGAGGAAGGAAACAACCCCAAGGTGTTTCTAACAACTTGGAACCTGCAGAACACAAACTCAAGAATTTGCCCCAATGAATAGTGAGGTTGTCAATCTCACCGGTTTGTTGAAAACAAAGGATTAAATATATGGTGTGAAAGGTAATGGTTGCTTGAAAAAATTAAACAATAACAGTGGATGATGTAACAATGGTAAAGTTTGGACCGGGGTCCATAGTTCACTAGAGGTGTTCTCCTTAATATAAATAACATAACATGTTGTGTAAACAAATTACAGCAGGGCAATTGACAGGACTGAGCAAGGCATAACAATGCAATACTAGACATTCATGGTCCTATGAGATTTTATTGGGGATTACAACAATATACATAGACCGCCATCCAACTGCATCTATTACTAGTAATCCACCTTCAGGTTATCATCCGAACCCACTCCAGTATTAAGTTGCAAGCAACAGATAACTTCTTTAAGCAATGTGTGTAAAGTAAATAATACAATTGTTCCATGAACAAGAGATTGTTGTTTTCTCTCTAGTAGCAACAACACATCTACAACCTTAGAGATTTCTGTCACTTACCCAGATTCAATAGAGGCATGAACCCACTGTCAAGCATAAATACACCCTCTTGGAGTCACTAGCATCTACTTGGCCAAGGTATCTACTAGAAGCGGAGAGCATGCAAGATCTCAAACAACATAGACAAGATAGAATCAATAATCAAGAAGACAAGATAGAATCATTAATCAATCTGACATAGTAATCTCAGTATCCATATGATCATGTTGTAGGGTTCGCAGCATAGAAAACAAAAAATTTCCTACGATGTGAACTATGTACCAAGATCTATCTATTAGATACAACCAACGGGCGGATGTATATCCGTAGAGAACATACCCTTGAAGAACGACAAATATTAACGAGTTCAACTCATGGTTAATGTAGACGATCTCTTGCCGATCTCAAGGCACCGAGCAGCGCATCCGTGCTCGCACACACGTTCGAGGCACCGAGCAACCTCCGCCTCCTCGCTCCAGCGATGCAGCAGAAGCACAACTATTTCTTACCGAATAGCCACCGGGAACATGTATCTCGCTAGTCCGAGACCATGGGGAATAAATTCTAGAGGGGGAGAAAGATCCTTCACGAGGAGGTGTGAGAGACAAGTGAGAGGAGGGGCTCCTTTTATAGGAGGAGGGGGCACCCAAGGGGGTAGCCGCCGGCCATGGGGGCTGCCCCCTCCCCTCCTTCATTCATTTGGGTGGACACTCCACTCACAAAATGGCCCTTCAATTTTCTCCACTAAAAAATCCACTCAAATTCCCATTAAATGTCCACCAAATTTAATGCAAACTCTCATTAAATAAAACTCTTTTATTTTATTCAGAATTTTGTCAATTACTTTAATGACAAACATTCACAAATAACCCCTTGCTAGAATTCTATTTCACATGCATAACCACTTTATGCAATTTCACCCAAAAACCTGTTTCGGTATCTAGTGAAATAAATTCCTGCGCTTGTTCATTCTTTCGGCATGAAACTTTTGCTCCAATTGGATATCGGTGTCTCTTAAGTGTGTCACCCTACGGTTCGTTAATAATGCGGACATGATCGAGACCCCTCTCGGATCAATAATCAGAAGCGGGATCTGGAGACCCATACTGACTCCCACACATTCAACAATGACTTTCTTGTGATCGTCAGAACCTTTTACGCTAGTATCTTAATCCCTTTGTTTCACGATATATTACATGTCCGAGATTCGATCATCGGTATCTCCATACCTAGTTTGATCTCTTTACTGACATGCACTCTTTTCTCGTTCTCGTGATATAACATTCTAGTGATCAAATCACTTGCTTGCAAGCTAATCAATGTGATATCACCGAGAGGGCCCAGAGTATATATATCCGTCATTGGGATGAACAAATTCCAATCTCGATCCATGATCCTCAACATAACACTTTATTAGTTCTGAATCCATCTTTATAATCACCCTGTTACGGTGTGACATTTGATGTTATCAAGAAACTCTTTCGGTGTTAGTGATTGACATGATCTCATGGTCTAAGGATTAGGATCACTTCGTAAGTCGTTATAGCAATATAAACTCAATGACTTTGATCGTAATTCTATACTTCAGATGAATGTTCATCACACCATTACACTAATGTTGTGATCGCGTTATTAACAACATCCAATGTCCATGATCAGGAAACCTTGATCATCTTGTTAATCAACGAGCTAGTTTATGAGAGAGGCATAACTAGGAACTTTCTGTTTGTTTATTAAACACACATGTATTAATGTTTCCGTATTAATACAATTATAGCATGCAAAATAAACATCTATCATATACTTGGAATACACATAATAAACACTTTATTATTGCCTCTCAGGGCATATTCCCTTCAGTCTCCCACTTGCGCTAGAGACAATAATCTAGTTACATAGTGATAAATCTAACACCCATTGAGTTCTGGTGTTGATCATGTTTTGCTCTAGGGAGAGTTTTAGTCAACGGATCTGCTACATTGAGATCCGTATGTACTTTACAAATCATTATATCTCCATCCTTGACATGCTCGTGGATGGAGTGAAACCGGCGCTTAATATGCTTGGAATGATTGTGAGACCTTGGCTCTTTGGCATTGGCAATGGCACCATTGTTGTCACAATAGATCACCATAGGGTCCAACGCGTTTGCAACCACCCCTAGTTCGGATATGAAATCCTTCATCCAAATCGCTCTCGAGCCGCTCAAGCAGAACATATTCGCCTCCGTTGTTGATCCCGCTACCAGGTTGTTTGAGCTGCTCCAACTAACCGCTCCGCCAATCATGAGAAATACGATCCGGATTGAGACTTAGAGTCATCCGGATCGGTGTCAAAGCTAGCGTCAACATAACACTTAGCGACGAGCTCTTCTTCACCTCAGATACAAGAAACATATCCTTAGTTCTTCGTAAGTACTTAAGGATATTCTTGACCGCTATCCAAGGTTTCGAACTCGGATCCGATTGGTACCTACTAGTCAAACTAATAGCATGTGCCACATCCGGTCTTGTACATAGCATGGCGTACATTATAGAGCCTATGGTGAAGCATAGGGACTTTGTCCATTATCTCTCTTTCTTCCAAGCCGGACTTTGAGTCCCATCGAATGTCTTGCCTTGCAACATAGGTAAGAACCCTTCTTACTTCATTCCATTTTAAACTTCTTTAAAATCTTATCAAGGTATGTACTTTTGATATCCCTATTAGGCGCCTTGATCTATCTCTATAGATCTTTATGCCTAATATGTATGACGCTTCACCTAGGTCCTTCATTGAAAATTTGCTGTTTAGATAACTTTAACACTGTTTAAAAGATCTATATCATTTCCGATCAATAATATGTTATCCACATATAATATCAGAAATGCCACATTGCTCCCACTTACTTTCAGAATACAAGCTTCTCCATAAGTTTGGACAAATCCAAACTCTTTGATCACCTCATCAAAGCGGAGATTCCAACTTCGTGATGCTTGCTTCAATCCATAGATGGATCGCTGAAGCTTGCACACCTTGTTAGCATCCTTAGGATCGACAAAACCCTTTGGTTGTATCATATACAACTCTTCTTCAATATTACCATTGAGAAACGCGGTTTTGACATCCATCTGCCATATCTCATAATCGAAATATGCAGCAATTGCTAACATAATCCTAACTGACTTTAGCATCGCTACGGGAGAGAATGTCTCATCGTAGTCAACTCCTTGAATTTGTTGAAACCCCTTTGCGACAAGTCGAGCTTTATAGACGGTCACATTACCATCAGCATCAGTTTTTCATTTGAAAATCCATTCATTCTCCACGGCCTTTCGGTCGTGAGGTAATTCCACCAAGTTCCAAACTTGATTTTCATACATGGATTCCATCACGGATTTCATGGCTTCTAACCATTTGTTGGAATCCGGGCTCATCATCGCTTCTTCATACGTCGCAGGGTCATCATTTTCATCAACCATGAAATTCATGACAGGATTTCCGTACAGCTCGGGAGTTGCACGCGTCCTGCTTGACCTGCGAGGTTTGGTAGTACTCTCTTTCGGAGTTTCATGATCATTATCATTAGTTCCCTCTTCAACAGGTGGAGCCAACTCCGGAACAACTTCCGGCGCTACGCTACTCGCCATACTTTGAAGAGAAGGTTCAATAACCTCTTCGAGTTCTACCTTCCGACTACTCACACCTTTCGCAAGAAACTCTTTCTCTAGAAAGGATCCATTCTTGGCAACAAAAACCTTGCCCTCGGATCTGTGATAGAAGGAATACCCAATAGTTTCCTTAGGGTATCCTACGAAGACGCATTTTTCCGCTTTGGGTTCGAGTTTATCCGATTGAAGTTTCTTCACATAAACATCGCATCCCCAAACTTTAAGAAATGACAGCTTAGGTTTGTTTCCAAACCACAATTCATACGGTGTCTTTTCAACGGATTTAGATGGTGCCCGATTTAAAGTGAATGCAGCAGTTTCTAGTGCATAACCCCAAAATGACAACGGCAAGTCCGTCAGAGACTTCATAGATCGAACCATATCTAATAAAGTACGATTACAACGTTCCGACACACCATTTCGCCGTGGTGTTCCGGCAGGTGTGTGTTGTGAAACAATTCCACACTCTTTCATGTGAGTGCTAAACTCGTAACTTAGATACTCACCTCCACGGTCGGACCGTAGAAATTTGATCTTTCTATTACGATGATTTTCCACTTCATTTTGAAATTCCTTGAACTTTTCAAAGGTTTCAGACTTGTGTTTCATCAAGTAGATATAACCGTATCTACTCAAATCATCCGTGAAAGTAACAAAATAACGATATCCACCTCGCGCTGACACACTCATTGGACCACATACATCAGAATGTATGATTTCCAATAAATTTGTCGCCCGCTCCATTGACCGGGAAAACGGTGTTCTAGTCATCTTGCCCATAAGGCATGGCTCACATGTATCAAATGATTCAAAATCAAGTGATTCCAACAGTCCATCCGAATGGAGCTTCTTCATGCGTTTAACGCCAATATAACCTAGACGACAGTGCCACATATATGCGGATATATCATCATTAAGTTTAATCCTTTTAGCATCAACATTATGAATATGTGTAACATTATCATCGAGATCTAATAGAAAAAAACATTCATCATCGGTGCATGACCATAAAAGATTTCATTCATATAAATGGAACAACCATTGTTCTCGGATTTAAATGAATAACCACTTCGCATCAAACATGATCCAGATACAATGTTCATGCTCAATGTAGGCACCAGATAACAATTATTCAAGTTTATAACTAATCCCGACGGCAAATGTAGAGGCAGCGTTCCGACGGCGATCACATCAACGCTTGATCCATTGCCGACACGCATCTTGACCTCACCCCTTGCTAGCAGTCGCTTGTTCCGCAGCCCCTGATTCGAGTTACAAATATTAGCAACTGAACCGGTATCAAATACCCAGGTGCTACTGCGAGCACTAGTAAGTACACATCAATAACATGTATATCATATATACCTTTGTTTGCCTTGCCGGCCTTCTTGTCTGCCAAATACTTGGGGAAGTTGCGCTGTGTCACATCCCAAGATTTTCCATATCTTGTAATGTGAAAATAAATGAATAAAATAAAATTTTGTTTGATTTTCAGGACCAGAAGAAACTTTTGAATCCAATTGGGAATCTTCAAACTTATTTTGAACAAATAAATCCTAAAGGGATTAAAAAGATAAACATTTAATAAAGGGAAATAAAAACATTTTGGAAATACTATTTTGAAACTTTTAAATGAAAGGATTTGATTTCAAATGAAATAGAAGTTTTATAAATAAAGATTATTTTATAAAGCCAATTAAAACCTTGGCCAAGCTTTTGAATTAAAACATTTTATTTTAAATAAAATAGCAAAGGTTTATTTAAAAATAATAAAGGATTGCTTAAATAAAATAATAAGGAATTAATATCCAAACTCTATTTAAATAAAAGGTTTTACCAATTTAATTGAAACATCAAAACTTATTAAATTATTTAAAATAAGTTTTCCAAATATTTTTTATACACAAATAAAAACCTACTAAAGTGTTTTGGCTTTATTTTAGATTTCAAAATAAATATCTCAACAGAATAAATCCTATTTTATTTAATAATGAAAGTCTATTATATTTAATTAATAATGGACTCTAAAGTAAAAGGTTATTTTGTTTTAAACAAATTTCCAAGTATTCTATATTTCCCAAATAAAACCTACTGATTTGGTTTTGAAAATATTTAGGTTTCAAATAAAGATTTTATTAATAAAATCAAACTCTATTTGATTTAATAACTAAGGCCTATTTTTAATGGACCCTATATAACAAAATGTTTTTTTTATTTTAAAACAAGCTTTCCAAATATTCCTTAATTTCAAATACAACCTACTGAATGGTTTAAAATTTATTTAGTTCTCAAGTGGAGCTTTGAATTAAATCAAAACTATGGATTTAATAATTGGAACATCCATTTAATTAAATAGTAATAGCCCCTATTATTAAAATTATTAATTTGAATTTGGATTTTGGTTCATGTTACTGAACAGAACTAATTTCAATATTACAAAGTATGGGTGTTGTTTGAATTGATTTGAACCATGTTTGTTTGATAGAAATTTCAAAACAGAAATTGAAAATAGAAAAGGAAAAAGAATTCAGACAGGAAAAAAATAGAACAACCCACCATCTGGCCCAGCTCCAGCCCAACAGCCCACCTAGCCCACCTGCCCCTCTCCCCCGAAGCGTTTCTTCCCACTCAGAACCGCACCCACACAGAGGCTGATCGGTGGACCCAACTCCCTTTCCTTTCTTTCACTGCCAAGCGGACCCCACCCTCTCCTGTTCATCGTCCTCCAGCGACCCGTTCCTCCTCGTTCTGTCGTTGATTCTCCGGCTTAATTCGACTTAACGCCGCTTTTATTCCTCGCGGTGATCAATCACCTTTAAACGCCAGCACGTCCTCTCTCGTTTCCCTCTGACCCCTCCCTCAAGCAAGCCCCCAGGACGAGGAATTTTTCCCTGCACTCCCTCTACTCCGACGAGCCTTCTTCCCAAAATCCGGACAGCACACACCACCCCGAGCCTCCCTGAGCACGCTGACAACTTCCCCACAACCAGACGCATCTCCCAGCACCCTCCTCTCAACCGCGGGCGCCCCATAGTGTCGGCTACATCAAGCTTTCGCGCGCGTGCCGCCATCTCTCGACGACGCCCACAGTTGTACCTGCATCGCCTCTCCCCTTATTCACACACGTGTCATCCCCTCGACCATACGCATCTAACCGTGCCCTTTGTTTGCCTCCGCGTGATCTGCAATGTCGCCTTCGACCACAGACAGAGCCGTCCGGCGTTGCTCTCTACTCCGACGAGCAATCGCAGCTGCCCCCTGGCGCCCCTCGACGGACAAGTACCACGTTGAGCATCAGCGAGCGTCAGCGATTCCGGTGAGCATCTCCCCACCCTCCTTTGCTTCCTATACCGCCGGTGCCGTCATCGACTGGCCGCTCCGCCGCTAGCCACCGTCGTCGCGCCGCCAGCTTTTGGCAAGACACTGAGAGCCATCCGATCTTGATCCGATGGATAGGATAGAAAGTAGAACGAAGGGGTAAGAGAGAAACTGAGCCGTGCGATATCAGTTAGATCTAACGGCCTGCAGCGCGTGATCCGTGCGAACCGTTTTCGTCAAATCAGAATGAGACACGTGGCCAGTGTTTGAGTTAAAACAGATTTTTGAATCAGATTTATTTGCAAACTTCAAACCTTTGTAACTTTCAAACCACACGTCCAAAAATTATAATTTTATATCAATGGATTCAGGAGAACAAGCCCTAGCCAACCATACCCTTGGTTTAGCCAATAGTATCTGTTAGTTTGCTTGATTTTGCAGATTCTTTTGTGAGCTTGTTTAGAGTATAAAAATTGTTTAAAATTGAATTTAGGGGTAAAACTTTTGCAAAATGGTTTGGTGTGACCTTACTGACCCTAGGAACCAACCCTTGGTGTTAAAAATGATTTTGGTAAAATTTAGGTTGAATTATTTGACTTAGCCAATTTCTAGCCAAATAAAATTATTGATTTTATTATGAAAATGTTTATGGAAAGGAAACTTTGAGAAAATAGTTTGGACCAAATGTACTGACCCAAAAACACCAAGCTTTGCAATAGTAACTCATTTGGTGAACAACTTAAGAGTTTTGCCTTAATAAAAACATTTTTCACCACATGAAATGATGAATGGATTTAAAAATAGTTTTGGACAAAACCCTCTTGCTAATGACTTTGCCACTTTGGTAAATGACCAATTTGGATCTTACAAAGTTTAGAAACCCCATGGAGACCCCTTTGCAAAATAAAACTATCTTGTGCATGCTCCCATGCATGAATTGGTTTCCATTGTCTTGTGTGTGTGAATTTGTTTGAGTGATTATTGGTTTGGAATGTAAATTGAATTGGTGTTTGCTTGATTGACTTGTAGTGAAGTGTGAGACTAGCAAGATCAAGGAGTGAACCACCATTCCCTACCAAAAAGGCAAGTGATGCTTCATACTTTTGTCCCATTACTTTCTATGCATTAGTGATTTTGCTAAGTAAAACTTGCATGGAAATTTTGCTAAGTATAGACCTTGCTATAGTAAAACCTAGTAGATGAATCCTTAGTAGGATTTTCCTAAGTTAAGATTCCTACTACTACCAAGCTTAGCCTAGCTAATATAAAACATGGGTGGAATATATATTCACACTATGGAAAAATATTCTAAGTCTGAGGACTTGTGATTTTGTCTAATAAAACAACTAAGTTAATGAATCACCTGGGTGGAATGGGATAGCTTGGTGGTGATTGGTTGAGTGGTTCACAAGGCAATGGACTTGGATTGTGTATCTCACTTGTGGTATGCCACCCAAGAACAAAGAGATTTGAGATGTCAAATGTTGAGAAGCTTCAAGTGCAACCACTTGGCAATATGGGCTCTGCTGTGATCATATAGGTTGCAAGAACTTAGCCATATGGACAGTGGGTGGTAGTGTTTGATAGGTTGGAGCGCGTCCATTTTGGTCTAAGGGAAGGCTTCTGAAAGATCTTGTCTTGGGAAACCAAGTCTTGTGGGGAAAGTGCACCACCTCTGCAGAGTGTAAAATCTAAGTACTTAGCCATGTCCCTGGTAAAGGACAATTTGAGCATCAAGACATGGAAGCAATCAAGAATCTCATCATTCCAATTTCTAAATTAAAACTTGTGGTTTGAACAAGGGTTGTTTGAAATCTTCAATCTTTGGTTGATAGATGCCTTGGAAAGGATCTTCAATCTTTGATTGAGAAAAATGATTTTGTCAAACAAAACTTAGTATTTTCAAATGTTAAGGAAAAATCTATTTTGAGCAATGCAAGCCTCAACTCCACTTAGCCAAATGCATATAGAAGATAGACTCCACCATACTACCATAGTATCACTTGCCAATACAATTCAAATGTATTGACCCTTTGTGGCTGTAACTTGTATGTTGTAGGTTTGATTGATTTTAGTGAAGATTGATTGTTTAGGATTACAAAGTATACAACCAACATCTTCTTGTGGCACTTTGAAGATGAAGGACCCCATGCTTATAGTTATTCCGCTGCAATGAAATGTAATAGCCATATGAGCTATGAAAGATGTAATAAAATTATGTTATTCCTGGTTATAAAGTTATATTATGACCTTTGTTTCTTGATATTACATCTTAACTGTGGATGCTAGCTATTGATCCAGGGACTAGCATTGTAAAACACAGGAGGAATCTACCTTATTAGGTTGAGACCCCTACAGATGGTATCAGAGCATTGTGTTGCCTGTAGGATTTGTAAAACTAGGATTGGACAAAAACCCTTAGAAAAATAGGAGTTGTTTTGTTCCAAAAACTTATTTACAAAAACTTGTAAGCTCTTTCCTCAACCATTTTGGTTTCAACTCTACATCTCTTCTACTTCAACTTGATGGAAAAACCTACCCATGGCCAAAGACTACACCATGTGCAAAGGACTTCTTCAACTTCTTCAACTCTAATGACTTCAACATCTTCAGCATATTCCCCAAGAACTTCCGACTTGGAAACTACTAAGGACCACAAGTGAAACAAGGAAATCTTGCTCAAGAGTTAGAGACTGAGGGAATGCAAAAGTTAGAAAGAGCTCACATCACTTGGAGATTTTGAGACCAAGAAATTCTCCTAAGGAAACCATGATCTCATGTAAGAAGAAGCAACCAAGAAGGATGGAAAGATCACAAGTGAACCATATAGATGGACCACCATATTTTAGTTAAGGCAAAACCACCAACTTATGTGGTGTAACAAAAATATTTTTTGCCTAAGTTTGTGCTTGAACTTTGTTGTTTGAGTGAAAAGTTTTTTGTGAATGCTTGCACATTGTTTGTGTGAATTGTGATGTGTGTGATTAGAAATATTTCCTTAGAAATATCTTGCCTATTCTAATCCCAATCCAACCCAAGCAGAAGACTTCCCCAAGAGACTCCAACATCAAGGTTGACGACAACAACAACCAAGAGGACAACATGAGAGAACTTATAGCAAACCAAAACCAGTTGAGCCAAGAGACAACTCAACTTTTAGCCAACAACAATGGACTAGACCCAGCCATACAAAGGATTTTGAAACTCCAATCCCAAATGTTGCAAGGATTAGTTACTCAAATGATCAACATGAGAGAAAACTTTTCCCAAAGAGCTAATGACAGCAAGGATGACAGAGATGCTAATCTAGAAGGAACCCAAGCTAGCAATATTTTTAGAGACAAGGATCATGCACCCAAGGAACATGAAGATCAATGCCCCAAGAAGAGAGAAATATCTCCCACTCATGAAGAACATGAACTAGAAGAACTCCTAGCCTTGGAGAGACCAAAGAAGAAGAAGAAATTCACCAACACTAGCAAGAAGGATATTACCCAAGTGCAATGTTTCAAATGCAAAGAGATGGGACACTATGCCAATGAATGCCCAGAAAAGGAGAAGAGCCAAGAATACAAACAAAGGCTAGTGAAACCCAAGATGAGGAAGGATATTAGCCAAGTGATGTGCAAACACTGCAAGGAGTTAGGACATTATGCAAACAACTGTCCAGAAAAGATGAAGCATAAGATAAACCAGCCTATGAGGGATATCAGCCTTGTCACATGTTTCAAATGCAGGGAACTAGGCCACTATGCAAACAATTGTCCAGAAAGGATGGAGAACAAGTTGAACAAGCCTATGGAGAAACTCAACCTTGGCCCATGAGTCAAGAATGGAAACCAAGGACACAATGCAATGTTTGCTTAGAGAAGTTCCCAGGATCCCAAGAAGGACAATATGTAATTTTTGTTTGAAAAATTTTAAGGGTGGTAGTACCCTAGTTGTTTTGAACCTGCCTGTAACCCTATCCTCCCCAAATCTCGGGACGATATTTATTTTAAGGGTGGTAGCCTGTCACATCCCCGGATTTTCCAAATCTTGTAATGTGAAAATAAATGAATAAAATAAAATTTTGTTTGATTTTCAGGACCAGAAGAAACTTTTGAATCCAATTGGGAATCTTCAAACTTACTTTGAACAAATAAATCCTAAAGGGATTAAAAAGATAAACATTTAATAAAGGGAAATAAAAACATTTTGGAAATACTATTTTGAAACTTTTAAATGAAAGGATTTGATTTCAAATGAAATAGAATTTTTATAAATAAAGATTATTTTATAAAGCCAATTAAAACCTTGGCCAAGCTTTTGAATTAAAACATTTTATTTTAAATAAAATAGCAAAGGTTTATTTAAAAATAATAAAGGATTGCTTAAATAAAATAATAAGGAATTAATATCCAAACTCTATTTAAATAAAAGGTTTTACCAATTTAATTGAAACATCAAAACTTATTAAATTATTTAAAATAAGTTTTCCAAATATTTGTTATTCACAAATAAAAACCTACTAAAGCGTTTTGGCTTTATTTTAGATTTCAAAATAAATATCTCAATAGAACAAATCCTATTTGATTTAATAATGAAAGTCTATTATATTTAATTAATAATGGACTCTAAAGTAAAAGGTTATTTTATTTTAAACAAATTTCCAAGTATTCTATATTTCCCAAATAAAACCTACTGATTTGGTTTTGAAAATATTTAGGTTTCAAATAAAGATTTTATTAATAAAATCAAACTCTATTTGATTTAATAACTAAGGCCTATTTTTAATGGACCCTATATAACAAAATGCTATTTTTATTTTAAAACAAGCTTTCCAAATATTCCTTAATTTCAAATACAACCTACTGAATGGTTTAAAATTTATTTAGTTCTCAAGTGGAGCTTTGAATTAAATCAAAACTATGGATTTAATAATTGGAACATCCATTTAATTAAATAGTAATAGCCCCTATTATTAAAATTATTAATTTGAATTTGGATTTTGGTTCATGTTACTGAACAGAACTAATTTCAATATTACAAAGTTTGGGTGTTGTTTGAATTGATTTGAACCATGTTTGTTTGATAGAAATTTCAAAACAGAAATTGAAAATAGAAAAGGAAAAATAATTCAGACAGGAAAAAAATAGAACAGCCCACCATCTGGCACAGCTCCAGCCCAACAGCCCACCTAGCCCACCTACCCCTCTCCCCTGAAGCATTTCTTCCCACTCAGAACCGCACCCACACAGAGGCTGATCGGTGGACCCAACTCCCTTTCCTTTCTTTCACTGCCAAGCGGACCCCACCCTCTCCTGTTCATCGTCCTCCAGCGACCCGTTCCTCCTCGTTCTGACGTTGATTCTCCGGCTTAATTCGACTTAACTCCGCGTTTATTCCTCGCGGTGATCAATCACCTTTAAACGCCAGCACGTCCTCTCTCGTTTCCCTCTGACCCCTCCCTCAAGCACGCCCCCAGGCCGAGGAATTTTGCCCTGCACTCCCTCTACTCCGACGAGCCTTCTTCCCAAAATCCGGCCAGCACACACCACCCCGAGCCTTCCTGAGCATGCTGACAACTTCCCCAAAAGCAGACGCATCTCCCAGCACCCTCCTCTCGACCGCGGGCGCCCCATAGCGTCGGCTACATCAAGCTTTCGAACGCCGCCACGTCTTCCATCTCTCCGACGACGCCCACAGGTTGTACCAGACCGCCCCTCTCCCCCTCATTCACACACGCGTCATCCCCTCGACCATACGCATCTAACCGTGCCCTTTGTTTGCCTCCGCGTGATCTGCAATGTCGCCTTCGACCACAGACAGAGCCGTCCGGCGTTGCTCTCTACTCTGGCGAGCAATCGCAGCTGCCCCCTGGCGCCCCTCGACGGACAAGTACCACGTTGAGCATCAGCGAGCATCAGCGATTCCGGTGAGCATCTCCCCACCCTCCTGTACCGCCGGCGCCGTCATCGACTGGCCGCTCCGCCGCTAGCCACCGTCGTCGCGCCGCCAGCTTTTGGCAAGACACTTAGAGCCATCCGATCTTGATCCGATGGATAGGATAGAAAGTAGAACGAAGGGGTAAGAGAGAAACTGAGCCGTGCGATATCAGTTAGATCTAACGGCCTGCAGCGCGTGATCCGTGCGAACCGTTTTCGTCAAATCAGAATGAGACACGTGGCCAGTGTTTGAGTTAAAACAGATTTTTGAATCAGATTTATTTGCAAACTTCAAACCTTTGTAACTTTCAAACCACACGTCCAAAAATTATAAATTTTATATCAATGGATTCAGGAGAACAAGCCCTAGCCAACCATACCCTTGGTTTAGCCAATAGTATCTGTTAGTTTGCTTGATTTTGTAGATTCTTTTGTGAGCTTGTTTAGAGTATAAAAATTGTTTAAAATTAAATTTAGGGGTAAAACTTTTGCAAAATGGTTTGGTGTGACCTTACTGACCCTAGGAACCAACCCTTGGTGTTAAAAATGATTTTGGTAAAATTTAGGTTAAATTATTTGACTTAGCCAATTTCTAGCCAAATAAAATTATTGATTTTATTATGAAAATGTTTATGGAAAGGAAACTTCGAGAAAATAGTTTGGACCAAACCTACTGACCCAAAAACACCAAGCTTTGCAATAGCAACTCATTTGGTGAACAACTTAAGAGTTTTTCCTTAATAAAAACATTTTTAACCACATGAAATGATGAATGGATTTAAAAATAGTTTTTGGACAAAACCCTCTTGCTAATGACTTTGCCACTTTGCTAAATGACCAATTTGGATCTTACAAAGTTTATAAACCCCATGGAGACCCCTTTGCAAAATAAAACTATCTTGTGCATGCTCCCATGCATGAATTGGTTTCCATTGTCTTGTGTGTGTGAATTTGTTTGAGTGATTATTGGTTTGGAATGTAAATTGAATTGGTGTTTGCTTGATTGACTTGTAGTGAAGTGTGAGACTAGCAAGATCAAGGAGTGAACCACCATTCCCTACCAAAAAGGCAAGTGATGCTTCATACTTTTGTCCCATTACTTTCTCTATGCATTAGTGATTTTGCTAAGTAAAACTTGCATGGAAATTTTGCTAAGTATAGACCTTGCTATAGTAAAACCTAGTAGATGAATCCTTAGTAGGATTTTCCTAAGTTAAGATTCCTACTACTACCAAGCTTAGCCTAGCTAATAGAAAACATGGGTGGAATATATATTCACACTATGGAAAAATATTCTAAGTCTGAGGACTTGTGATTTTGTCTAATAAAACAACTAAGTTAACGAATCACCTGGGTGGAATGGGATAGCTTGGTGGTGATTGGTTGAGTGGTTCACAAGGCCATGGACTTGGATTGTGTATCTCACTTGTGGTATGCCACCCAGGAACAAAGAGATTTGAGATGTCAAATGTTGAGAAGCTTCAAGTGCAACCACTTGGCAATATGGGCTATGCCATGATCATATAGGTTGCAAGAACTTAGACATATGGACAGTGGGTCGTAGTGTTTGATAGGTTGGAGCGCGTCCATTTTGGTCTAAGGGAAGGCTTCTGAAAGATCTTTTCTTGGGAAACCAAGTCTTGTGGGGAAAGTGCACCACCTCTGTAGAGTGTAAAATCTAAGTACTTAGCCATGTCCCTGGTAAAGGACAATTTGAGCATCAAGACATGGAAGCAATCAAGAATCTCATCATTCCAATTTCTAAATTAAAACTTGTGGTTTGAACAAGCGTTGTTTGAAATCTTCAATCTTTGGTTGATAGATGCCTTGGAAAGGATCTTCAATCTTTGATTGAGAAAAATGATTTTGTCAAACAAAACTTAGTATTTTCAAATGTTAAGGAAAAATCTATTTTGAGCAATGCAAGCCTCAACTCCACTTAGCCAAATGCATATAGAAGATAGACTCCACTATACTACCATAGTATCACTTGCCAATACAATTCAAATGTATTGACCCTTTGTGGCTGTAACTTGTATGTTGCAGGTTTGATTGATTTTAGTGAAGATTGATTGTTTAGGATTACAAAGTCTACAACCAACATCTGCCTGTGGCACTTTGAAGATGAAGGACCCCATGCTTATAGTTATTCCGCTGCAATGAAATGTAATAGCCATATGAGCTATGAAAGATGTAATAAAATTATGTTATTCCTGGTTATAAAGTTATATTATGACCTTTGTTTCTTGATATTACATCTTAACTGTGGATGCTAGCTATTGATCCAGGGACTAGCATTGTAAAACACAGGAGGAATCTACCTTATTAGGTTGAGACCCCTACACGCTGTAACATCCCTAAAATCATGATTTCAAAGCCTGCATATCATTCATCCATGCATATATATTTGAGATCAAAATTTCAAACTCCCTTCAGAAAAACAGAAGCATTTGATGTTATGATTTTATGTGGACAGATTTAATTCAAAAGACTAACACCATTTGAAAGTTTGGAAGTTTAGGAACTTGGTTGCTTGCCTTCACTGTTGAAAAGTTTGTGAGTAGAATTTAGACCAAAGTTTTAAAATTTGAAATAATTCCAAATTCCCTATTTCAAACATTTCCAAACCAAGTGCCTAGTCTCTGTTATTTTGTTCTCCAAGCTTAACCAAGCCTTTGCAAAGCAACCCTATGATTTTATGACTATATTTGAGACTACTGCCCACTGCAAAAATCCCAGAAAAATTTGAATTCAAATTGAACTTGATTTCATTTGAAAATCTATTTAGAAAATCGAAATAGAAAAGGAAAAGGAATAAACAAAAGGAAAAGGCCGTGCGCCAGGATTCCAGCCCAGCTCGAATAGGCCCAGCTTAGCCCACCCCGGTTTTTTCTCTCTCCACGAAAGACGCACTCGACGACAGCCAGACCCCACCTCCACCTCGCGCACTTCACTGACGAGCGGCCTTCCACGCCAAGATCGTCTTCCCCCGATTCCACAAGACGACCTCCGCTGGCCATTGCGGCTGATCTCGCGAGCTTAATTAACATTGATTCAGCGAGCATTACTGTCGAGCCTCGCTATAAGATCCCCTTCCTCGCGACCAATTTCCCCAGTCAATTTTGCCTTCACGCCACCAGTCGCCCACGACGACTCCGCCGCTACACGGCGATCGCACCGCAAATTCCGGTGAGCCTCGTGTTCCCTCACCTCTCATTCATGCTATCTTGTTCGGTGAGTCTCGGCGCATCTCGACACACCCCACTTACCTTCGCATGACCCGTAGCTCCATCAACGTCGACGACTGGCCGCCACCGTCTTCGGCTTCAACTCCGACGACCTCCAGTGGTAAGTCCAGACCACCCAAGCCTTGTCTTTCACACACACATGTTCTCCGTGATCTTCTGCATCTGACCACACCCTCCGTTTACCTCCTAGCGATCTACAATGTCGCCTTCGACTCGAGAACCACACGCCGCGACTCAACTCCGACGAGGAATCATCCGAGTCGACGCCTTCGCAAACCAACGCCACCTTGAGCTTCTTGCGAATCTGGTATGACCCTTCTCGCAGATGACTGAACGCTTAGCGCCGCCAGATCGAAGCGCTCACACCGCCGCCACGCCAGGACATGGTCGCGTGCTCGAGCACCGTTGGATCTAGATCCAAGCGATAGGATAGATTCACTTCTCAGCGAAGAGGTATGCGTTCAGAGCCGTGCGATTTAATTAGATCCTACGGCTGCAGAGCTCGATCCGGTGCGAATCGGTACGCGCCAGTAACAACGCGACGCGTGTCTAGGGTTAGATCTAAAAACAGATTTCAAATCAGAATTTGATCCAAATTTCAACTAGCTATAACTTTTGATCCACACGTTGGATTTTTGCAAACTTTATACCGTTGGATTCAGTGAGTCAATACCTTTCTGAATATCCAATGTGTTTAACAAATAGTAACTGTTAAAATGGCGTTTTATACAGAAACATGTTTAAGGCTATTTTGAGTATAGATTTATTTTGGTAAATTGTATTAGTGCCAAATAAGTTTAGTTGGCAAACTTTGTGACTTGTTAAGTTTCTGTAACATGCACATGCTTGGTAGAGTTTTCAAATTCATCACTTAGTAAATCTTGCATGCATGCATTCATATTTTTGATTGTATAAAATTGTGTGTAATTGTATGCTATCAATTTTGTGTAGATTTTGCTAGTGACTGTGATTGTGAAGAGTGATACTCTCCCCATTACCAAGGCAAGTGATATTTCATGAACATTTCATTCCTATATTTTGTACTAGCATTAGATATTTTGCTAAGTCTTGCATGCTACTCTTGCCAAATAAAAGATTGGGAAATCCTATGTAGTTAGAATGATAGAATTGCTAGGAATTTTTCCTAAGTTAAGTTACCATGCCATGCTTAGCCTAGCTACTAGCAAACAAGGGTTGGTATAATCTATTCATGCTATAATGACTATATTTCTAAGTCATGAGACTTATGTTTTCTTAATAAAACCACTAAGTCAATAAACCTCCTGGGTGGAATGGAAAGATTGGTTTATGTTGAGTGGTTACACAAGGCCATGGATTTGGCTTGTGCATCTCACTTGTGGTATGCCACCCAGGCACAAAGGGATTTGGAGGCCAAGTGTTGAGAAAGCTTACAGTGCAACCACTTGGCAATATGGGCTCTACCTTGATCATATAGGTTGCTAGAACTTAGTCACTTGGACAGTTGGTGGTAGTGGGAATGATAGGTTGGAGAGCGTCCATTTGACTAAGGAAAGGCTTCTAAAAGGTCCTGTCTTGGGAAACCAAGTCTGGTGGGGAAAGTGCACACCCTCTGCAATGGGAAAATCTAAGTACTTAGCCAAGTCCATGGCAATGGACAACTTGAGCATCAAGAAATGGACGCTACAAGAATCTCATCACTCCAACTTCTAAGTAAAACTTGTGGGTGAACAAGGGTGAAGGACCCCCAATGTCTATTGGTGGTTTCTTGGGAAGTTTTTGACAAAGAAAAACTTAGTGATTTCAACTAATAGGGAAAACCTATTTTCAAGCAAAGCAAGCCAAGCTACACTTAGCCAAAATACATATAGTAATATAGTCCACTTAAAATTTACTAAGGTATCACTTGCCAATACTATTCCAAAGTATTGACCCTCTGTGGCTGTAACTTGTGATGTTGCAGGTTACTCCGATGATGAATAGGAGTCATGAGTCTACACTCAGCATGCTTGCCTATGGCACATGAAGATGAGGACTTGTGTTTATTTACTTATTCCATAAACTCTTGTATTAGGCCTTTGGCCCTGAGTTGTAAAAGACTATGTTTTTATCTCTGGAATGAATGTAATAAACGACCTTTGTATCTGTGTACTTCATCTTAAACTGTGGATGCTAGCATTAATCCAGGGACTAGCATTGCAATCACAGGGATCCTTTCCTTTACAAAGGAGGGATCTAACAGATGGTATCAGAGCCAGGTTGCCTGTAGGATTATGACCCCTAGGAATGGAAAACCACTAAGGAAAAAGTTTTTCAACTACTTCTACACTTGTCTATTCTTCTCGTAAAACTTTTCTAATCTTCTCATTCTCATCTCCATTTGTAGATGAACTCCATCAACGAAGCCGTGAAGAAAGGGCCACTCATGACCATGACCTTGGAGTGTGAAACTGAGTTTCCCAAGATTCTCAAGGACCTCATGGTGGCAATGGAAGCACATGGTGCAGCTGTTTACAAAGGCTTTCCGGTGATGGATGAAGGAGTGGAGTATTGGTGGGTGCAACTTCACTTGTACAAAAACAAGGAAGACAACCACAAAGAAAGAGGATTCTGCATGTATACCAACACTGTGATGCACACCACATTCTTTGAGTCAGCCAGAGAAGCAGCTTGGAGGACTATTAAAGAACTTAGTGCTAGAGTCAAGTGCAGGATACTCAATCTCCAAAAAGACATAGAGAAAGAGAAGGAACTTACCCAAGAGTTGGAAGCCACCAACCAAGAATTAAGGGGAGATATTATAGACTTAGTGATGGAATCATGTGAACAAGATAGGTGGATTGCCTCTAGGAACATTGTGATAGCCACCAGATCCAGTGAGATAGGATTGTGAACGCACTTCGTTAGTGGACCACCACCTATCACCTTATTTTCCAAAATGATACCTTAAATAAGTTTGGACCTTGAATGATGTAATGGATTCATGTATGCATGACTTGTGTGATTTTGTGTTCCAAGGATGTGTATGTGATGTTTGTCTTTGTTTATCTTAAATAATGTTGTTCTAACTTTTCTATCTTATAAATAGATGGCTATTACCATCAGCACTGTTGAGGAGTTCTAGGTTACCCGTTTCGGTCCTCGTATCGTTGAGCTTACCACTTTCCTCGATCTCCCTCTTCCCACCATCATGGTGCACCCACTCACCAAGTTCGAGAGGAAGGACCTCTGGGGCTTCAAGGTGAACCAGCCCGGACGCCGCATGTAGCCTACTACAGAGGCCATCGCCTTCAAGCCGATGCACGACGGGGAGAGAGGCATGGAGGTAGTCATGCAGACCTGATAGGACGTCTGTTAGCCGTCACTCCCGACAAAGTTAGGGGCACCACTTCCACGCCTTCGAAGACGTGATGTTGATGGAGAGTCCATCGACTTTGAGGACGACTCGAGGAAGTAGCGGAGCGTACGCCTCTATCTCCGTGACTTAGAGTCTCTTATCGTGCACGTGGACACGGACAGACCAACGGCATGCTCAAAGAATGACGAGCTCAGTGCAGCCGCGAGAAGGACAAGCTTTTCGCACAGCAGGATGAGATAGTCAAGGAAATGGAGACGAAGTTCGAAGCCAAGGACCACAAGTTCAAGAGTCAGGAGAAACGCGTCCAGGATAGGAACAAGAAGATCCGGTACATGACCGAGGAACTGAAGTCCAAGGATTTCGAGCTAGAGCAGCAGCAAATGGTGATCGAGAGGCTTCGCTCCCAGAAGAGGGATCTCAAGGCCAAGATCGATTCCTTGACCACTACGATTGAGGAGAACAAGACCGCGATGGAGAACGCAGGTCTTACCTTTGTCGAGGAGGAGATTGATGCTGATGAGTAGACTTGACTACTTGTTTATCTTTCATTATCGTACTTGTTATTCTTGAACTTGTTATTGCACCATCCGACATGTGGATGGCTTGTCACTTGTGTGTTTTATTTCGAGAACTTTGTTATTCTGTCGTTGAGCTTTTATCCTTGAGTTGCATGCTATGTGTTTGCTTGTGATGTATTGTGCATAAAACATCTAAGGGTATCTCATTCTTATCTCTATTTGAACAAACCACAGATGCCTCCCCGTCGCGCAAACCCCAACCCCAGCAACATCACTCCAGAAATGCAACAGATGATGAATGCTCAAACACAGCTTATGTAGATGATGACAACATTCATCCAAAACCAGAATAACAACAACAACAACCCCAATAACAACAACAACAACAATAACAATAACAACAACAACAACCCTCTGGGTTTTGATATGCTCACCAGATTTCTGCGTTTGAGGCCAGCTAAGTTCTCGGGGACAACTGATCCCATGGTAGCCAATGATTGGATACGTTCTGTGAACAAGGACTTAGTGACCGTGGGCTGCACGGATGCTGAAAAGGTCAGGTTCGCAGCGCATCTATTGGAAGGACCAGCCGCCACATGGTGGGACAACTTCCAAATCACCACTCATTTGGATGAGGTGACTTGGGCTATCTTTGAAGATGGCTTTCGCACTGCTCATATCTCATCAGGAATGATGAGTCTGAAAAAGAAGGAGTTTCACAACCTGAAGCAGCGCCAACGCAGCGTGGCTGAGTACATAGAAGAGTTCAACAATCTAGCGCGTTATGCACCGGATGAGGTTGACACAGATGCCAAAAGAAAGGAAAAGTTTTTGGAAGGCCTGAATGATGAGTTAAAATTGCAGTTGTCTGTGGCATATGTTCCAACTTATCAGTCTTTATGTGACAAGGATGCTATTTTGGAGAGTAAAATGAAGCAAGTCGAGAGTAGGAAGAGGAAACACTCCGACAAGAACAACTCGGGATTGTCTCACAAACGATCTCACTATGATGACAGTGGTAGCTCAGGATCCCATAAGCATGGGAAATTCAACAAACACCACAACCATCAGGACAACAAGCATCATCGCAGTCATGACAATGACAAGTACAAGAACCACAAGAGTGGACATAAGAGCCACCACAGTGGGAAAGGTAGTGGAAGTGGAGGTCAGCCTGCAAAAAAAGACATCAGTCAGGTTGAGTGCTTCAAATGCAAGAAGCTTGAGCATTATGCTAATGAGTGCCCTGAGAAGAAAGTTGAAGGACCTAACAAGCCAAATCCTTTTCAGAAAGGACAGGTTAACCACATCAATGTGGAGGAGGTCTATGAGGAGCCCGTCAAGGCCTGGTAAGTTCAGACTCAATTCCATTCCAGCATTTGTACTCTTTGACACTGGTGCATCTCATTCATTCATATCAAAAGCATTTGTTGATAGAAATGGGTTTGCATCTGAAAACATTGGGTGTCCAATAAAAGTTAGTTCTCCAGGTGGAGATATGATAGTGAGTCTTGGATGCCGGGATCTTGTCATAGAGTTTGGAAAGCATAAGTTTCCAGTGAGCCTGATAATCCTAGATTCCCAAGGACTAGACGTAATATTGGGAATGGATTGGATGGCTAAGTATGAAGGAGTGCTAGATTGTGCTAGTCGTACTGTTGCACTCACAACCCTAGAAGGAAAAAGAATAAAATTCAGGTCAAACTTTGAACCCAAAGGAGGTAAGCTGAATTCTCTTAAGGGGGTTAGCATGGATAGTGTGCCAATAGTATGTGAGTATCCGGATGTGTTTCCGGAAGAGTTGCCAGGAATGCCACTAGATAGAGATGTGGAGTTTCTGATAGATTTGGTACCAGGATCGGGACCAATAGCCAAGAGACCATACAAAATGTCAGTTGATGAACTGAAAGAGCTCAAGAAGCAACTAGGAGAACAGTTGCAGAAAGGATTTATTCAACCAAGTTCTTCGTCTTGGGGAGCTCCAGTATTGTTCGTGGAGAAGAAAGATAGAAGCCAAAGGTTATGCATAGATTACCGATCACTCAACGAGGTAACTATCAAGAACAAATATCCTTTGCCTAGAATCAATGACTTGTTTGATCAGCTAGAGGGAGCATGTGTGTTCTCGAAGATTGATCTCCGGTCGGGCTATTTTCAACTTAAGATAAGAGAGCAAGACATACCTAAAACAGCATTCACCACAAGGTATGGATTGTATGAGTATACCGTGATGCCTTTTGGCTTAACCAATGCTCCAGCATACTTCATGAATATGATGAACAAGGTATTCATGGAATTTCTTGACAAGTTTGTTGTCGTTTTCATCGATGACATCTTAGTCTACTCTAAGAGCAAAGAAGAACATGAGGGACACTTGCGTTTGATACTTGAAAAGTTAAGAGAGCATAAACTTTATGCCAAATTTAGCAAGTGTGAGTTTTGGTTAGAAGAAGTTGGTTTTCTTGGTCATGTTATGACAAAGGATGGTGTAGCAGTTGATCCTGCTAAAGTTTCAGCTGTGACAGAATGGGAATCTCCTAAGAATGTGAAAGAAGTTCGCAGTTTTCTTGGTTTAGCAGGTTACTACAGAAGGTTCATTGAAAATTTCTCAAAGGTTGCTAAGCCAATGACTGAATTTTTAAAGAAGGACAAGAAGTTCGCTTGGTCTGAAGGTTGTGAAGTCAGCTTCCAAGAATTAAAGAAGAGACTTGTGACAGCACCGGTTCTATGTCTGCCAGATTTGGAAAAAGACTTCCAAGTATATTGTGATGCATCTCATCAAGGTTTGGGTGCCGTACTTATGCAAGACGGTAAAGTTGTGTCCTATGCCTCGAGACAACTCAAAACACATGAAGTAAACTATCCTACTCATGATTTGGAGTTAGCCTCTGTCGTCCATGCACTCAAAACATGGAGGCATTACCTTTTGGGAAAGCGTTGTGAAGTGTTCACCGATCACAAGAGTTTGAAGTATATCTTCACCCAGAAGGAAATCAATATGAGACAAAGAAGATGGTTAGAGATTATCAAGGACTATGACTTGAGTTTGCAATACCACCCCGGTAAAGCAAACGTGGTAGCGGATGCTCTAAGTCGTAAGGTATTTGTAAATGGCCTTACCAAAGGAGAATTGCCGGATGATTTGTGTAAGCAATTCAAAGAACTCAGATTGGAGATTGTGCCTGAAGGACATCTTATGTCTTTGGATGTTCAACCCACTTTGTTGAACAAGATCCGAGAAGCTCAGAAGATCGATAAGGAAATTGAAAGGATTAAGGAAAATATTAACCAAGGGAGAGCTAAAAGTTTCCATGAAGAAGAACAGGGTACATTATGGCATGGGAAACGTATTTGTGTTCCACAAGATCCGGAGTTACGAAAACTGATTTTGCAAGAAGCACACAACTCTCCGTATTATATTCATCCGGGTAACACCAAAATGTACATGGACATGAAGGAAAGATTTTGGTGGAACAATCTCAAGAGAGACATCGCCGAACATATTGCTTTGTGTGATGTGTGTAGTAGAGTAAAGGCGGAGCATCAGAAACCAGCAGGTTTGCTTCAACCACTACCAATTCCTGATTGGAAATGGGACAAAATTGGTATGGATTTCATCACTGGATTACCAAGGACCAGATCAAGATATGATTCCATATGGGTAGTAGTGGATCGCTTAACTAAAGTGGCACATTTCATACCCGTGAAGACAACTTATACAAGTGCCAAATTAGCCAAAATCTACATGAGTAGAATTGTATGCCTTCATGGTGTGCCTAAGAGTATTGTATCCGATAGGGGAACCCAATTCACTTCCCATTTTTGGAAACACCTACATGAGTCATTGGGAACGAGGTTGGAATTCAGTACTGCTTTTCATCCTCAAACTGATGGAAAAACAGAAAGGACTTACCAAATCCTTGAAGATATGTTGAGGGCATATGCCCTAGACTATGGATCAAGTTGGGATGAAAGTCTGCCTTACGCAGAATTTTCTTATAATAACAGCTATCAAGCCAGCATTGAGATGGCACCGTTTGAGTTTCTTTATGGAAGAAAATGTACCACCCCATTGTTATGGAATGGTGTGGGAGAGAGAAGTCTATTTGGGCCAGATCTTATCAAAGAAGCCGAAGATAAGGTCAAATTGGTTAAGGACAGGTTGAAGATAGCACAGTCCTGACAGAAAAGCTACGCAGATCCTAAGCGTAGAGAATTCACCTATGAAGTTGGTGATAGAGCCTATCTTAGAGTATCACCACTCCGTGGAGTGAAAGATTTGGAGTCAAAGGAAAGTTGGCACCAAGATATGTTGGGCCATGCAAAATTCTAAGTCTCAAGGGAGAAGTTGCATATGAAGTTGAATTGCCAGAATCTCTGTCAGCTGTCCATAATGTGTTCCATGTGAGTCAGCTTAAGAAATGTCACCCAGAGATGGAAGAATCTTATTTGAAGGATACCATACCTTTGGAAGAGGTTCAACTAGAAAGTGACCTCACCTATGAAGAAAAGCCTGTCAACGAGTCACAAGGAAAAAACTATCAAGTTTTGCAAGGTACAATGGAATCATCATTCCGAAGAGGAAGCAACATGGGAAAGAGAAGATGATCTTCGGAAAGACCACCCTCACCTATTTGCTAGCCAATCTGAATCTCGAGGGCGAGATTCATCTTAAGGGGGTTAGATTTGTAACATCCCTAAAATCATGATTTCAAAGCCTGCATATCATTCATCCATGTATATAGATTTGAGATCAAAATTTCAAACTCCCTTCAGAAAAACAGAAGCATTTGATGTTATGATTTTATGTGGACAGATTTAATTCAAAAGACTAACACCATTTGAAAGTTTGGAAGTTTAGGAACTTGGTTGCTTTCCTTCACTGTTGAAAAGTTTGTGAGTAGAATTTAGACCAAAGTTTTAAAATTTGAAATAATTCCAAATTCCCTATTTCAAACATTTCCAAACCAAGTGCCTAGTCTCTGTTATTTTGTTCTCCAAGCTTAACCAAGCCTTTGCAAAGCAACCCTATGATTTTATGACTATATTTGAGACTACTGCCCACTGCAAAAATCCCAGAAAAATTTGAATTCAAATTGAACTTGATTTCATTTGAAAATCTATTCAGAAAATCGAAATAGAAAAGGAAAAGGAATAAACAAAAGGAAAAGACCGTGTGCCAGGATTCTAGCCCAGTTTCTGAATAGGCCCAGTTAGCCCACCCCGGGGTTTTATTTTCCTCTCACGCTGAAGACGCCTCGCCGGCTGACCGACCCCCACCTCCACCTCGCGCACTTCACTGACGAGCGGGCCTTCTCCACGTCAGCATGGTCTTCCTCCTGATTCCGCGCACGACCTCCGCCGCTGGCCGTTGCAGTGCTGATCTCGCGAGCTTAATTGACATTGAGTCAGCGAGCGTTACCTGTCGATCCTCGGGCTATAAGATCCCCCCTTCCTCGCGACCAATTTCCCCAGTCAATTTGCCTTCACGCCACCAGGGTCCACGACTGCACGACTCACGCTGCTCGACGATCGCACCGGCAAATTCCGGTGAGCCTCGTGTTCCCCTCTACCTCCCATTCATGCTATCTTGTTCAGTGAGTCTCGGCGCATCTACTGACACACCCCACTTACCTTCGCATGACCCGTAGCTCCATCAACGTCGACGACTGGCCGCCACCGTCTTCGGCTTCAACTCCGACAACCTATAGTGGTAAGTCCAGACCGCCCCAAGCCTTGTCTTTCACACACACGTGTTCTCCGTGATCTTCTGCATCTGACCACACCCTCCGTTTACCTCCTAGCGATCTACAACGTCGTCTTCGACCTCGAACAGAACCACCTGTCGCCAGACTCAACTCCGACGAGGAATCATCCGAGTCGACGCCTTCGCAAACCAACGCCACCTTGAGCTTCAGCAGCTTCTTGCGAATCTGGTATGACCCTTCTCCCTCTCGCGGATGACCTGGAACGCTAGCGCCGCCGTAGACTGAGCGCTCCGCCGCTCACTGACGCCACGCGCCGCCAGGACATGGTCGCGTGCTCGAGCACCGTTGGATCTAGATCCAAGCGATAGGATAGATTCACTTCCCAGCGAAGAGGTATGCGTTCAGAGCCGTGCGATTTAATTAGATCCTACGGCTGCAGAGCTCGATCCACTGCGAATCGGTACGCGCCAGTAACAACGCGACGCGTGTCTGGGGTTAGATCTAAAAACAGATTTCAAATCAGAATTTGGTCCAAATTTCAACTAGCTATAACTTTTGATCCAAACGTTGGATTTTTGCAAACTTTATACCGTTGGATTCAGTGAGTCAATACCTTTCTGAATATACAATGTGTTTAACAAATAGTAACTGTTAAAATGGCGTTTTATACAGAAACATGTTTAAGGCTATTTTGAGTATAGATTTATTTTGGTAAATTGTATTAGTGCTAAATAAGTTTAGTTGGCAAACTTTGTGACTTGTTAAGTTTCTGTAACATGCACATGCTTGGTAGAGTTTTCAAATTCATCACTTAGTAAATCTTGCATGCATGCATTCATATTTTTGATTGTATAAAATTGTGTGTAATTGTATGCTACCAATTTTGTGTAGATTTTGCTAGTGACTGTGATTGTGAAGAGTGCTACTCTCCCCATTACCAAGGCAAGTGATATTTCATGAACATTTCATTCCTATATTTTGTACTAGCATTAGATATTTTGCTAAGTCTTGCATGCTACTCTTGCCAAATAAAAGATTGGGAAATCCTATGTAGTTAGAATGATAGAATTGCTAGGAATTTTTCCTAAGTTAAGTTACCATGCCATGCTTAGCCTAGCTACTAGCAAACAAGGGTTGGTATAATCTATTCATGCTATAATGACTATATTTCTAAGTCATGAGACTTATGTTTTCTTAATAAAACCGCTAAGTCAATAAACCTCCTGGGTGGAATGGAAAGATTGGTTTATGTTGAGTGGTTACACAAGGCCATGGATTTGGCTTGTGTATCTCACTTGTGGTATGCCACCCAGGCACAACGGGATTTGGAGGCCAAGTGTTGAGAAAGCTTACAGTGCAACCACTTGGAAATATGGGCTCTGCCTTGATCATATAGGTTGCTAGAACTTAGTCACTTGGACAGTTGGTGGTAGTGGGAATGATAGGTTGGAGAGCGTCCATTTGACTAAGGAAAGGCTTCTAAAAGGTCCTGTCTTGGGAAACCAAGTCTGGTGGGGAAAGTGCACACCCTCTGCAATGGGAAAATCTAAGTACTTAGCCAAGTCCATGGCAATGGACAACTTGAGCATCAAGAAATGGACGCTACAAGAATCTCATCACTCCAACTTCTAAGTAAAACTTGTGGGTGAACAAGGGTGAAGGACCCCAATGTCTATTGGTGGTTTCTTGGGAAGTTTTTGACAAAGAAAAACTTAGTGATTTCAACTAATAGGGAAAACCTATGTTCAAGCAAAGCAAGCCAAGCTACACTTAGCCAAAATACATATAGTAATATAGTCCACTTAAAATTTACTAAGGTATCACTTGCCAATACTATTCCAAAGTATTGACCCTCTGTGGCTGTAACTTGTGATGTTGCAGGTTACTCCGATGATGAATAGGAGTCATGAGTCTACACTCAACATGCTTGCCTGTGGCACATGAAGATGAGGACTTGTGTTTATTTACTTATTCCATAAACTCTTGTATTAGGCCTTTGGCCCTGAGTTTTAAAAGACTATATTTTTATCTCTGGAATGAATGTAATAAACGACCTTTGTATCTGTGTACTTCATCTTAAACTGTGGATGCTAGCATTGATCCAGGGACTAGCATTGCAATCACAGGGATCCTTTCCTTTACAAAGGAGGGATCTAACATGCGCTTCCAGTGGCCAGTCCCCTTACAGTAGTAGCACTCGGTATCAGACTTAGGTCCAACTCGGGGTTTCTTTTCAGGCACGGCAAAAGGCTTGCCGCCCTTACTTCCCTTCCGTTTTCCCTTCTTGTCTTTCTTGAAACCAGTGTTCCTATTGATCATCAACACTTGATGTTCCTTTTTGATCTCCACTTCTGCAGTTTTAAGTTTTAGCATTGTGGCTCGGGAGACTTCTTCATGCCTTGAATATTATAGTTCATCACAAAGCTCTTATAGCTAGGTGGCGAGACCGAGAACACGATGGATGCCTAAGTCAATGGGAATCGTTATTCCCAAGGACACAAGCTTATCGGCGTAACCCGACATCTTGAGTACATGCTCACTAACGGAGCTGTGCTCTTCCATCATGCAGCTAAAGAACTTTTCTGAAGCGTTGTAGCTCTATACAGCATCATGTGTGTCGAAAATCATTTTCAACTCACTCATTGTATCAAATGCATTGCCGTTTTCGAAACGCTTTCGAAGTTCCGTCTCTAGCCCATACAATATGCCGCAATGAACTAAGTTGTGGTCCTCCTGACGAGTCTAATAGACATTCTTCTCCTCGTCAGGGGCATCCTCTAAAGATGGGGGGCCTAGTGGCACTTCTAGCACGTATTGCTTTTGTGCAGCAGAGAGGAGAATCCTCAAATTCATGGCCCATTCGGTAAAGTTGCTACCGTTCGTTGCTAGTTTATCTTTCTCCATGAACACATTGAAATTAAAAGCAGGTGGTGCCATCTACAACAGAATTTGTAAAGTTTAGACTAAGTGTATGATAGATTAAGTTCAACTAATCCATATTATGAATGAACTCTCACTCAAAAACGACATCCCTCGTGCCTTTTTGGTGATTACATGAACCAAATCCACTACACCAAGTCCGATCATCACGTGAGTCGGTTTAGCTTCAAAGGCGAGCATCAAATGGGCATCATATCTACTATATGACTCATGCTTAACCTTTCGGTCCGTGTTTCGAGGCCATGTCTGTACATGCTAGGCTCGCCAAGTTAGAACCTTAGTATTCGCGTGTGTAACTGTTTTACACCCGAAATATGGTCGTGGATCCAAGAACACCCGATCATCACGTGATGTCTTGGAGCGATGAAAACATAATCGGTGCATAATAAAGGAAGAACACATTCTTATCTTGATATTTAAAAGAGGGATCATCTTATTATGCTAACAAAGCGCTAAACAAGCAATATAAGATGCTATCAAACATCACATGTTTATTAGTGAAATGATATGGTTCCCGCATATGATCTCTATCATGTGCATCGTGGTATGATCACTATCATACCTATATGTGTAAGTCCAAGGTCTATGGATATTACACGTTATGTATGTTGTAAGAGTATCATCTCATACTTCTACTTACAACATCACCATATCATAACACTAGCCCAGCAACAATCTAAACTAGACGCCTCTAATTTATCCATTGCAAGTTTTACGTGGCTTAGGGCTTTCGAGATATAACCGTTCTTACCTACGAACATGAACCACAACGAGGATAACCAAATTGTTGAAAACTCGTTGCAAAATATATATTGACTATAGTAGGAGAGACAGACACCCGCTAGCCACTTATGCAAACTAGTTGCATGTCAAGCGTGGAACAGGTGTCATGTGCGAGGACATGTAAAGTTTGTCCGGGCCGCTTCATCCCACTATGTCACCAATATCCAAAATTACAACAAAGGAGCAACAACATGATCATCATCGCCCACATACTCATATGTTTACTACCCGTATAAAGCATCTACGCATAGATCCGGCTCTGATACCATTGTAGGGTTCGCAACATAGAAAACAAAAAATTTCCTACGATGTGAACTATGTACCAAGATCTATCTATTAGATACAAACAACGGCGGATGTATATCCGTAGAGAACATACCCTTGAAGACCGACAAATCTTAACGAGTTCAACTCGTGGTTGATGTAGACGATCTCTTGCCGATCTCAAGATCGAGAGGAAGTCCTAGCGCCGCAAATCAGCAGCGCATCCGTGCTCGCACACACGTTCGAGGCACCGAGCAACCTCCGCCTCCTCGCTCCAGCGATGCAGCGGAAGCACAACTCTTTCTTGCCGAATAGCCACCAGGAACATGTATCTCGCTAGTCCGAGACCATGGGGAATAAATTCTACAGGAGGAGAGAGATCCTTCGCGAGGAGGTGTGAGAGACAAGTGAGAGGAGGGGCTCCTTTTATAGGAGGAGGGAGGGCACCCAAGGGGGTGGCCGCCGGCCATGGGGGATGCCCCCTCCCCTCCTTCATTCATGTGGGTGGACACTCCACTCACAAAATGGCCCTTCAATTTTCTCCACTAAAAAATCCACTCAAATTCCCATTAAATTTCCACCAAATTTAATGCAAACTCTCATTAAATAAAACTCTTTTATTTTATTCAGAATTTTGTCAATTACTTTAATGACAAACATTCACAAATAACCCCTTGCTAGAATTCTATTTCACATTCATAACCACTTTATGCAATTTCACCCGAAAACCTGTTTCGGTATCTAGTGAAATAAATTCCTGCGCTTGTTCATTCTTTCGGCATGAAACTTTTGCTCCAATTGGATGTCGTTGTCCCTTAAGTGTGTCAACCTATGGTTCGTGAATAATGCGGACATGATCGAGACCCCTCTCGGATCAATAATCAGAAGCGGGATCTGGAGACCCATACTGACTCCCACACATTCAACGATGACTTTCTTGTGATCGTCAGAACCTTTTATGCTAGTATCTTAATCCCTTTGTTTCAAGATATATTACATGTCCGAGATTCGATCATCGGTATCTCGATACCTAGTTTGATCTCGTTGCTGATATGCACTCTTTTCTCGTTCCTGTGATATAACATTCTAGTGATCAAATCACTTGCTTGCAAGCTAATCAATGTGATATCACCGAGAGGGCCCAGAGTATATCTATCCGTCATCGGGATGAAAAAATTCCACTCTCGATCCATGAGCCTCAACATAACACTTTATTAGTTCTGAATCCATCTTTATAATCACCTTGTTATGGTGTGACGTTTGATGTTATCAAGAAACTCTTCCGGTGTTAGTGATTGACATGATCTCATGGTCTAAGGATTAGGATCACTTCGTAAGTTGTTATAGCAATATCAACTCAATGACTTTGATCATAATGCTATACTTCGGATGAATGTTCATCACACCATTACACTAATGTTGTGAACCCGTTATTAACAACATCCAATGTCCATGATCAGGAAACCTTGATCATCTTGTTAATCAACGAGCTAGTTTATGAGAGAGGCATAACTAGGAAATTTTTGTTTGTTTATTAAACACACATGTATTAGTGTTTCCGTATTAATACAATTATAGCATGCAAAATAAACATCTATCATATACTTGGAATACACATAATAAACACTTTATTATTGCCTCTCAGGGCATATTCCCTTCACATGCATGATTACAAATAGATGATCTTGATCATGAACAGAGCTCACAAGATCTAAACATGATAGCACAAAGGAGGAGAAACAGCTATCTAGCTACTATATGGACCCATAGTCCAAGGTGGAACTACTCACGCATCATACTAGAGGCTGGCATGGTGATAAAGAAGGCCTCCGGGATGATCTCTCCCCTCCGGCAGGGTGTCGAGAAGAGCTTCAAATCCCTCGATCTAGGGACGATGGTGGTGGCGACGGCTACGGACTGCTTCGTGGAGATCTGATCGGCTACTTAGGGTTTTGGCATCGAGGGGATTATATAGGTGAAGAGGCGATGCAGGAGGGCGGCCAGGGGGGCCACACCCTGCCTAGGCACGACCCAAGGTGGGAATGTGCATGGGGGGTGTGTGGCTTCCCTCCGGTCGCCCTTCAGTCTTTGTGTTCGTCTCGGTGAAATATTGACTTTGGCTTTTGTCCCGTCCAATTCCGAGAATATTTCCTTACTAGATTTTCTGAAACCAAAAATAGCAAAAAATAGGCAACTGGCATTGTGGCGTCCTGTTAATAGGTTAGTCCCAGGAAATGTATAAAAATACCTCAAAGTGTAGACAAAGCATAGCAAAGTGGATATTAATCAAGCATGGAACATCAAAAATTATAGATATGTTTATGACGTATCACATAGCAGAGCACGTTCGACTGGGCAATCCGGACCAGCGACTGGCCTCAGGCGGTTACGTGTTGTTGCACATCACAGGCATGGTAGCCCTGGCAGTGGAGTTCGATGAGAACGCTATCATGGACACCATGTTGGGAACACGTCCAGCCGTGTTGCTGGCAGACTTGTTGTCGGCTTTCGGGTATCGTTTTGGGATCAGACAAAAAAGGTCAATATTGAGGTATGTGCGCCCCCATTCGATTTCTTCGCCCGGTTCACGCATATATACGATAGCGAGCGCGTTCTGTATTCTTCCTGTTCTTTTGAGTGTTGTGGGGAGAAAATGAGCTTCAAGCGTTGGCATCGCGCCTATGGGTGGGACGATCGCTTGGGGTAACTTAGTTTCTTCTCTAAACTTGGCTTTGATGGCCTCCCATTGGATGCTTGGGAACCGGAGGCCCTCAAGCAGGTCGTCAGTAGCCTTAGCGGTGAGCTGGTGGAGAATGTGCCACCGAGCGACAGATGGATCATCGAGGTAAAGGTGTGGCTGAAAGATACAGACACCATTCCTAAGATTACGAGGTGGAGATTCCAAGCAGGGCAAGACGACAGCTTTGCTGTAAGCACCCAATGATCATCCACCTGCAGGAGGTTCTGTAACCGGTACATGGATTTCACGACCCTAACGAGGCAGCCAGAAAGCGTGCTCGTCGCCTGAAGTGTTGGTCTGGAAGGATCGATGGCATAGGACCATCACCGTTCCGCGACGGAGTGCACGATTTCGGTGGGGGGCCGGGCATGGACTAGCTTGTGGTTTTTATTTACCTCGAGTGAAGACAGAGCTTTAGTGAATCTGAAAGATTGTTTACTTGAGAGTGGAGCATGTAGGACGCATGAAGCTAGCTTATGTATTAGTTTGAACTGTTGTAGTATGTGTGGCTACTGAATTTGTAATGTGCGGCTAATGAATTCATAGTATGTGTGGCTAATGATTTGTAGTTTGTGTGGCTAATGAATCTGTAGTATGTGTGGCTAATGAATTTGTGTGAATAAACAATGTTAACCTCCTAAGAGGGTAGGATAACAATGATCAATGTCACCGTTGCCAGGAAAATGATGTTGGTGAATGATCCGAAAGACAAGAAATGTTGTTGGTTTGTATGCCTCGATTTTTTACTAAGATATGTTCGAGCTGGTGCGTGATTCTATATGGAACATGCATGAATAAACCATGCGAGATCAGTTCAGAAAATGTTGTCTGAATCTTGTCTGCCTCGGATAAGTATGAGAGTAAACTAAATTCTACCGCCGGTAGTAATTGAATAAATAGATACATGTTGATAGTATTTGGTTACTTCAGAACTAGTTCAGTACTATAGTATGGGATAGCTTCACAAAAGGGGGTTATTGCCTCTACAAAAGGCATTCTACAGAGTTAGTCTGAACTTAACTGTTCTACTCTGAAGAAACTTCAAATCTCCACCATAAAAGTTGGCTTGCCAATTGCCTAGAGAGGACGTTAGTTCAGTGATCATTCGAACGAACTGATCTATTTCCTTCCCGCCAAACTTCAAGAGATCTGAAATGTTCATGAACTAGTTGATGCGCTTGTACAAGTCCCGGTTCGGTACAAGCAGCTGCGCCCGAGCAACGATTTCTTTGAACGTGAACTCCGGCATCTCGTGGTCAGGGTCGTAGGTCCATGTGAATCTGAACCTGAATTCCGACACTGAGTTGTTGCCCGTCATCGGCTCCAGCTGTCGAACACTCCAACAAGCTGAGTGTATATGGATGCTTGCCATCGCGGTGTGGACACCGATGGTGCATAGGATGGATTGTCTTTGCCCCTAACAGTGTGCACCTAGATTTTAGCAGTCTCCATGTACCAGTTCCCACTGTCGTAAGGTCTCTTGCGCCACGGCATGGAGGCAAGATTTTGTCGACCTTGGCTCCACCTTGTTCGAGGGTGTTTTTCCTCGGCGGCATGCTCGCATGAACGCTTTGGAACGTACGTTCTTTCTTACGTAGAGAAAATGGATATGCCACCGCACGCATTCTCCACGATGCTCACTTTGGCCATGCTGGACACCGCCGAGGCCTTCGTCGCTGCCACAGATGCAGTACATAATACGAAATCAATCGTCTTGGATGGCAATGGGAGACCGGCCTTAAAGTACAACTGCATGGCCTGCCTCAGAAGGGCCAAATAGCCAAGATTCGGCGGCGGCTTCTGCTTAGGCGAGGTCATAGCTAAGCTTTCTAAAAGTGTAGTTATTCGAAACTAGTTCAATCTTTATTTTCCTTCTCAGCATAAGAGTGCTAAGATATTAAATACATGTCATGGCTAGTAACTAGACCGGACAATGTACCAGGTCAGGGTTCCATTTTAAATATATTTGTGACTGTGTCCTTAGTTCTGACAACAATTATGTCAATGTCACTATGATCTTTGAATTATAACAACACCATCAAAAAGAGGGGAAGAGGACATGTCGTTTTACTGATTGGAGGGCCTCGCCACCTCGACCTTCGATGGTGCGCATCCCAGGTTTGAGGATTAGTTCTCCCCATTATAGTGTGATTTTCCATATTATATCGCTCGTAGCTCCACTCCGCTCCACTTCTATGGTCCTACCGCCACCACTCCGTCCCATCGTGCAACACTCTCGTCCTCTCCTTGAAATATCGTCCTCCCTTCATCCCCTTCCCATCCTACTCTCCCTGTCATGTCTTCTTGCCTCTGTCCCCGACAGGCGCGTTTGGGAATGAAAATCATGAAGCGGGCGCTAGGTTCTCGCGCAACGACGGTTCTCGCGCAATGATGATGATGATGAGAAAACATATCCAGATGTGGCCGCTGACCTTGATAGGATGGATAGTAAGGAATATTTGGTTGATTTGAACTATGAGCCTTACTATGGGACTGATGAGGAAGAGGAATGTGAGGATACATAAATGGGATGCAGATACGATGACAAAGACGAGGACATGCCAGTGATACACTTTGACAGAGACAACCATACAATTGATGAGGGGACTCTCTTTGAGACTGTGGAGGAATGCAGATATGTTGTTGCTACCTATGTAATAAGAGTTGGGTTTGAATTTATCGTTGAAAAGATCAACCAAAAGAGATTTAGGGTGCATTGTAGGGAAAGTAAGGTGTGTAAATGGAGATTTCATGCATCTCCAATGTTGGGTGGACACCCATTTCAGGTTGCAATATCTACATTTAGTTTTGGTCTTTCTGATATTTGTTTGTTGATGAGTCCTCTGAATTATTTTTATTCCCATCGAATGCAGATCAATGTAAACACAAAGAAACATAATTGCCCTAATACTTCTTTAAGTGATTATACCGGCAACAACCAACTGGATTGCTGCAATGGTACTTGACTGGGTGAGGCAGGATCGTAGATTAGACCTACTAAACTCAGAACTAATCTCAGCAAAAAGTTTAACGTTCTGGTTCCTTACCACAAAGTCTTTGATGGGAAGGAGATGGATCTAGACTTCATTCAGGGCAAGTGGACTGACAGTTTTCACATGTATAGTTTTAAATCTAAGGTAGAGAAGGCATCACCTGGTAGTGTTGTCGACATTGATTGCGAGGTTGTGAAAGGATGATAAAAGGTCTCAAGGGGGGTCAAGTATAAGCAGGCAGATAAGAAATGCTTCAAGATATGTTTTGTTTGCCTAAAGGCATGATGGAAGGGGTTCCTAGACAACTGCAGGCCATACTTGGCAATATACGCAACTTCTTTAATAGAGAAGTTCAGGGGACAGCTTGCTACCGCTTGTGCTATGGATGCGCATAATTGGCTTTTCCCATAGCTTATTTTGTTCTTGAGAGTGAATCGAAAGAAAGCTGGACATGGTTCATGTAGAGACTACGTGCAGTAATTGGTCACCCTGAAGGCTTGGTGATACAAATTGGTGCATGAAAGGGGCTCCAGAATGTTGTTGATGTTGTGTTTCTGTAACATCCCAAAAATATTAAACTAGAATCATCAAACTCTAATCATCAAATTTAGGGTTAACAAAAACTTTTCCTATTAAAAATATGAAAGCATTCATATAAGTGTGCATTAGAATTTGGATTCTTTTGAATTGCCATGATTATGTGTTTCTTTGCTTGGAAAATGATTCTTAGGTGAAATAAACATCATCTAAACAATCCCCAAACTTTTCCCAAAGACAAACAAATCAAAACAAACAAAATAGTGAATGGTCACTTTGGCCAATTTAACTCCCATGCCTACTTTGGCTATCTCTAACTTTCAGAACTTAACAGAAACTTGTTTGGATCTTTCCACCCCTTGATAGTACTCATAACAAGGTAACAAGGCCCACTTTGTGATCATCCAAAAACATTTAAATGCATAGTTTAAATGACAGTTTAAAATTGAATCTATTTCATATGGGAAGATACCACTTCTTCAAAAACCACTCAAACAAGCTCAACTTTCAAAACCCAAGCATGCACAGACTCACTAGCACCTACCTAGCACACTCACTAAAAATCTTTTCAAAATTCAAAACTTGAATTCATGCAGCCATTTCATCAAACACCTTGCAGATGCAAATCAAGCAAAATCAAAACACTGTTTTGAGCAGTGAATTGAGCAAAACTTGTTCCCTCTCTGGACACCACTAGCCTTAGTAGATCATATAACAATCTTAACTAATCACTAGCACCACTGTGAGCTTGCCAATGCCATCAATGGTGAACAGCCGAGAGCTCCCATGTCACCCCAGTGTGGACAGCAAGCTACACGCATCACCAAACCTAGCCATCATGTCTGGGAGATAGCCCATGCCTCACCGCCCCTCTCAACCAGCCCTGCCTCGCAGACAGCAGTCAGAACCGCCAGGAACGCCGCGCCCGTGCCGCTGTCGACCATGCTGACGTGGGCTGCAGAGCACGCACCGTTCCCACGCGACCCGACCACCTCGATCCCTCGCCGCCCGCCAACATGCTCCCCACCGTCCCAGGAGACCGCCAGACATGCCCATTTAACCGCCCGTGCCCCGTAGCCACCGCTCGCCGTCGAAGATGCCGCCTTTGCCTCGCAGAACATCGAGCGTTCCAGACCGTTTGCCACCGCCCCTACACACGCATTAAAACCATAGAGCATCGCTAGGAGACCACCGATCGATCGCCACCCCCGGCCATGCCTCTAGCAGCCCGTAGCCGTGTCGCCACCGTCGTATGCCCATCCCTCTCGGTTTCACCATCGAGCCTATAAAAGGAGACGACTCCTAGCTGAATTGAGCACACCATCTCACTCCCCTCTCCTCACTTATCATTCCACCCCGTTCCCGGAGCAAGGCGAGCAGCGCATCGCCGGAATTGCGCCGGAGCAGGCCGCCTCTAGAGAAGAAGGGCGCCGTCGATTTCGTCCACCCCAGGAGGAGATGCCAGTGCTAGGAGGTTGCCCGTCGTCGACTTCGTCGTTCGCCCGCCTCGCCGACCTTCGCCTGAGCCCCGGTGAGCCTCCCACGACCCCCACCTGCCGCGTTAGGGTTCTGTCTCACCGGCGCTGCCCGACGTAGACGATGAACCAGAGCCGTTGGATTAGAACTATATCGAACGCACCACATCGCTCGTACCGCTTCACGTTTAAAGAGTCACCGACCGATGAGACCTCATCAATTGCGCCACAGAGTGATCTTGGGCTGGCCGTTAACGATTCATGAGCCCACTCGTTTGACTTTAGATTTACTATTTAGATTCAAACTCAGTTATGTACCTAGTTTCAAAAATCAACCCAGCTCGATTCAGTGAACCAAATTGAATGAAACTAATTTTTTTAGAAAGGTTTTGAAATGCTTAATCCAAGCCCGTTGGATTCAAATCATTTGGATCTGTAGAACAACCTTGGTAAAATAACAAGGCAGAAGCTTTTCTGCATTCAAACATTTTTTCAAATTTAAACCATATTAGCTTTTGAGTTGATTCCAACTCTTAAAAATCACATTTGATCCTACCTTTCAGAATATATAAAAACATATGGGTTTACTTACAGAAATAATGTTCAAGTAATAAAAGAATGCCACATAGACATTTCTAGTCACTTTATTTAAATGAAATAAAAGGTTAAATCTTATTAAATTGTGACACCACTTTAAATCACATTCCCATGTACTGAAATATGTGGTGATGACATGTGTCAACATGATCCCATGTTTGGTTTGGAGAATATTAAATCTTAAGTAGTTTTTCAATGAGTAGAAATTACTTTTCTAAAAATAAAAGAAATTAAACCAAACTTTAATCTTGTGAGGTTAGTGATGATGCTAGATCATCTATAGGACCCTTGTGTGTGATGAATGCAAGTAGTTAAGTATTGTTTGGTGATTGTGTACCTCGTATTTATTCATAGACGCTAGTACCAACCAAGGATACGAGGAGGAAGGAGGATACTACGAAGAAGAAGCCGAGGAGAGCTTCAACCAATGCTCTGCACAAGGCAAGCTAACACTTGCAATTATGAAAGTTAGATAACCTATGTAATGCCCTAAGAATGCTTGGTTAGACACATACGATGATACCCATTCCTAGTTTTACTTGCAAGCTTTATACTTTATTTCTTTATCAAAGCTCTTGCTTAGAGTTTACTTGAGTAAATGATAGATACTAGAAAGATAATTGAAGGTTGCATAAAGAGCATAAACTTTGTCCTAAGATAGATAATCTTGATGTCACCCTAAGGCCTGATAATGTACTTAGTTGAAATTCCACTAGTTTACCACCCCTCATTAGTACTTATCCCCACTTGTAGATGCTAGTGCTAAGCATAAAACTTGATCAACTTTAGATGGGAATACTTGGTGGAAAAATGGTTATGAAAACCTTGGAATGATGGATCATTCTATTGAGATGTTTTGACATGTGTTTCCGAACACCAGATGATTTGGATGATGAAAATGTTGAGGCATGAGCCTTAGCCCTTTATAAAACTGATGGTTGTCTGGATGTGATACCATTCCAATTTTACCGTACAACCACAATACCCGAGAATTGGGTAGGGCTTGACTGGAAACTTATATACCTTAGTATTGGTTCCCTCACGGCCAAGGTCTGAGCTAAGGCGACCTTGTGAAGATTGTCCACCTGTGTAGTACGCAAGATGACAGTTGGCATGGTTGGGAGGCCAAACTCACAGGAGAGGTGCTTATACTAGGGCGTGTAATTGAAAGTTTAGGATTGATTATCCGCATACAGAGTATGGTGAATTCAGGATTTGTTCCTGACGGATGTATCGAATGTTGTGGTGAAAGTGTACAATCTCTGCAGAGTGTCAAACTATTCGAATAGCCGCGTCCGCGGTTATGGACAGTTGGAGTGGCCATACTGTTCCCCCATGAGATGTTTTCAAAATGACTTGTGAAATGAATTGAGATTTTAACGTGACCACAACAGAGTTGTGATATGAAATACGAGTTCCCACTTAGGTGTTATAAAACTTCAAATAGCTTTCTTCGTTTCTAAACTTAGTAGAGGTAAATCTGACTTTTTGCAAAACAACCCTAGAGCCCAGTGTCCTATTACAAAAACCCCCTTCACTTGTTAGTATTAGTTTGCGAGTATTTAAAGAGTACTCATGGCTTTGTCCTTGGCTATTCCCGTGGCCAGACTATGAAGAAGAGTACCAGGAGGATGGACCCCAGGAAGGTTACGACAACTAGGATCATCTCCCATCGTCAGCATTGCCTATGACCCTGAAGATGGAGCTTCGCCTACGCTACCGTTATTATTACGTATTCCGCTGCTTGAATTGTATTAAGAACTGGATCATGAGATCCTTATTTGTGTAAGACCTTATGTATGGTTTGTAATAGATGATGTACTGTGGTATCCAAATCTGTTATGTCTCGCAAAAATGGTAATCCTGGGATTGCGATGTATGGCATAACAGGCATCTGGGATTAAAAATCCGGGTGTTGACAAGTTGGTATCAGAGTCATCCTGACCATAGGAGACCCTATTTAGACTGGATGTTTGAATCAAAAACTTAGTTCCAAAACCAAAGGAAGCAAATATTTACAAAACACTTATTCCCCTTCTTATCACTTTGATTCTTTCATAAAAATTCATGTTCCTCAAAAACTCTTGCAAAATACATAAAATTTGACACACTTGATCACTCTACTAACTTACTCATCCTATATTCTCATAGATGGACGTGAAGTACAGCAAGTTTTACCAGTTGGGGAATGGAGGAGACCTTATCTTTGAGCGGGAATTGGACCTGCTTTCGGAACTTCTGGAATGTCCACACCCCGAGTTCTTATGAGCTCAGCTTAATGATCAAGGAGGAGAAGATCTGCAGTGGCTAATTGTTGCAAGTCTCCGAGGAAAGATTGAACCTCCCACTGCAGAGGGAATTCATTTTACCTTAAGAGAGAACAACTGTCTCGATGGACTTGCCAGGGCCATGCAGGAAGCTCTTGCCCGTCTGTGTGGGCAGAGTATCAATCAGATCAAGGGTACCCGCTTTGAGTTTTGTCCAAGGCGTGATGCTATGGGACAGCCATTGGAAGCCCCATATCACCCCGAGCTGAAGACCCAATTGGACCAACTTAGCTTCATGATGTACGACCGTCAGTAGGAGTTGGACAATGCCCGTGACTACTCCAACCACAAGTCCGCCATCATCAAGACGAAGGATCAGACGTCATGCTCGCGAAGGATCGCAAGTCTCGCCGCCGTCATCTAGACAAGAAGGAGCACATCATTGCTCGTCTTTGCCACCGCATCTCGTCTTTGGAGGAGACCATCCATGAGAGGGACATGCAGTTGGAGGAAAGGGAGAATGCCAGAGAGGATCTTCGTGGAGACCCCTACTCCTATCTCAGCGATGATGATGATTTTCTGGAGGATCAGGCTATGGATTTCTTCACCGATGAGGATGATTTTTCCTTCATCGATGACGATAAGGATAACGAGTACACCGACTCCAAGGAGTAGTAGCACTTGAGCACTAGCGTAGTGAGTTGTATTCGGTCCCACCGTATCATAGTTGTCAGAATGGTTCTTAAAACCATCTGCTTTTCTTGCTTTGTGGTGTGTGTTGTATCGTGTGCTATGAATGAATGAATGAAAAGAAAGTTGCTAGAAAAATCTGAGTCAAACTTTAAAAACTTTTCAAAGTCCCTGAACCTTAGAAATTTCCCTCTTTTCTCATGATCTATCTCAATCTTCAGATGCCACGCGGAGGAAGTAGTTCATCCCCGGACCCGATGTTGCAGATCCTGCAAATGTTGGTTTCTGACCGCGAAGCTGAAAGAGCCAAACGTTGTAGCACCCCGGGTAAAACCACTACTAGAATCGTCTATTGATTTTATCTTTGTGCATCATCATGATATCATCATGCATTTGTTCGCCTAAAACTATTTTCCAAAAACCCTATTTTTGCTTTCTACTTACTCCCTCTTATTTTAAAGTATAAGGTCCAGTCTGTCCAGATATTATATTTGTCTAAAAACTATTTTGAAAGGTTTATCAAATAAAATTATTAAAAACTATTTTGTCCGGGGAGACAGTCCGGCCGGTCAGGCCAGAGGCCCAACTAAACCCTACAAGATCCAGACCTCACCCTAACATTAGACCATCCCCAAACCTCCCCAGACCTAACCCTAGCCGCCAGGCACCCCAACTCCCTCTGCCCCGCCGCCACACACCCGCGCGCATGCCAGCCTATCGCTTGCCCACCCCGCCTGCAACCAGCCACACAGCACCCGCCCGAACACTACGTCGCTGCCCCAACTCCCCAACTCCCCTCGATGCCACACGCACACACGCTACACACCCGGACCTGGTCCAACCCACGTGCCTGGACCCACTCACCACGCGAGCGGCAGCCCGCAACCTCCCCTGCCCGCGTCTCTTCCTCACCATCCCTGTCGCCGCCAGGAGCGAGGCCTCCGCCCGCTTCTCTCCCGTCGTCGCCCTCCTTCCTGGAACCCCGGTCGCCGCCCGCTCGGTCCCAGCGAGCGCCATCGCTGCCTCCCGTCCCCGTCCTTGGAGCTCGTCCCCGACCCTCGGGCCTCTCTCTGGCCTGGCTCTTGGGCAATGGCGCCACCGCTAGGGCACGCTCCTTCCTCCGTTCGTCGGCTTCCCAGCGGGCCATCGTCACCCCTCCCCCCGCTGCTCTGCATCGATCTCGCCATGCCCCTAGTATTCCCTACTTCTGTAGCACCGCCTTTGTCTCCCTCCTCCTCGTCATCCGCTGCCCGCCCTCCTGCGTCTGCCACTGCCGTTCGCCATTGCCACCGCTTCTCGTCCCGCAGCGCCACCCTTCCTCGTGGACCACCGCCGGCCTCGCCTGCCCTCGACCGAGGCGTCGCCTCCTTCCGGCCACCTCGCGTCCAGCGAACTCCTCCCTGATGCCGCCAAGTCGCTTGCAGGCCCTTGTCGCCTTTTTGAGTTTCTCCCGATGCTATCTGGTTTCCTTGCTAGAGGGGCACCATGATGTGCTAGTGTTGATGAACAGGGAGGTTGCAGCAGTCACCGTGGCCCTTGATGTACTCCTTTTTCATGTGTTGTTGTCTCTGTGCCGATGTTTTGTTAAGCACCTCCCGAGGACACGTGAGTTGATTCAAGTTCATCATTGACGCTGGACCCCTAGGCCTTTGACGTGGAAGTACTCCTTCACGATTCTGATGATCCAAAGACGAACTCCGAAGACCGAATTGAACCCTTGGAACCCAAGATCGCCGAGTTCCCTATGTATGACCCTTTCCTCGAGACCCTATTTTTATAATGACATATACTTGTTGCACATTAAATCGTTCATACTTGCATATTGTGATTTTTGGGGGCCTTATGCCGATTCATCTAAATTAAACATTGAGACCATATGTGGGCTTTTCTAGTCTTATATTGGCCCCGTTTAAATTTGTGTAGCGAACCGATGTCATGTTTTGTCGTGATAAGACAACAATTAAATTGCGGAGTATCTAAACAACATGAACCATCTATTTAATTGTCGGGACTCCGGTTCTGATTAATTTTGCCTAATTGCATCGCATCTTTTCCATGTCATACATCATACATGCATCATGCCCGTTCTTTTGTCATAGAATTAAATAGTGCATCCGGTGTTTGTGCTAGTGTTTTGCTTCTTCACGGATTAGGCCGATGAGTTGATGCGAGTGTCGACCCGATCTTCGAATGATCCTTCGGCAGTGTTTTTCAGGCGAGCATTCTCCCCCTTTCTACCTATTTTACTTTTCTAGTCTTTATTTCCTCCTGTTGATCTATTGCTATCTGTGTTGCGATGCTGTAGTTTACGTACCCGTGGTATCCCTTGCAGCCTTATATTGCCTTGGACACATCCTATTACCTGTTGTTTGGCAGATAGTTGGACTTGTGTGTCGTAGTCGCTTGCTCAAGTGTTGTTTGCGTGTTGTCATGTACCACAGTTGCTGGAGAAATGCCTTATGCTTTATGTTGGAGATGATTATAACTTTAGTTACCGTTTAATAACTAAAATTGAAGTAGGTAAATAATGCAGAGGCACAGGTGGGCAATAGATGTTATTTGGTTTTTAACCGTCCACTTGTGTCCCGTAGGACCCCGAGTACTTGATACCTGTTCTTTGAATATTCGCACTATCCGCATGTGGGACCATGAATCCCCCTAGCCAGAGCTTGAGTCATATTTATTTCTTGGGGCCACAAAGTAGTTTGGGGCTTTATTACTATCCTGTACTTATGCCATGATTTACGCTATTCACGATTGCGGCGTGGAGCCTGCATCTGTTAGGAACAAATGTGGAATGTTTTCGCAGATCGACAAGCCAGTCACACTTTCAGTTCCCAAATACATGACCATTGACACAAACCTCTAGGTCCGTCTCGGAGCCGGCCAACTTCGTCGCGGGTTGCTTAGTGGGGTGGCCCCCTGAAATTTATATGAATCTTGCAATTGCTCTGTCGTGATGCCTCGTTGGGTTTTTATTTGGTTTTTCCCGAGGTTGATCGTGCGTGTGTTGCTATTTGTGCCCCCCTGTAGGGTAAAACTTTCTGAAAGCCGTGTCCGCGGTTATGTATGACTTGGAGCACAGTATCTTGATCATAGACAACTATAACTAAAGTAGTGCTATAAATTTGACTTTATAATGACTAGTAATCAGCTTCACTATAATGGAAAGGCTAAATAAAAGTGCCAACAATTGCTGGTTTGGGTTGTCACGTGTTACCCTTGTATCTGATTAGTAAGTATTGCAACTATAACGAAATGGCTAAATAAAAGTACCAACAACTGCTGGGTTTTGGGATGCCTCATGCTATATGTATCTGACTAGTAAGTACTAAAACTACAACGGAATGGTTAACTAAACTGCCCACTACTTATTATATCAGGATGACTCATGCTATCTATATCTGACTAATAATTGCCGCAACTATAACGGAATGAATAAAACTGCCAACGATGTGAGTTCCTCGGTTGACTTCCTCGTTTGGTCTCAAGGGGGAAATACCAGGATGGGTATGCTTGATGATAGTTTCAGGTTGGATCCGAATAGGTCTTTCTTATCCCTATCTGATAGCCGCCAGTTGTATTGAGTCTCTATAGGTTGTTTAGTGCATGCTGCACTGCCGCTTCTGTCCACCATACCTATGTAGGCGAGGACCGTTGAATTCTAGTCTCGCCGTGTACTGGCCTCAGTACTGACCGCTCTCTTTTTTCTTTGCCCTTTGTCGGCACCCCTTTTGTTTTAGCAGGTTTTGAGATCGACGCCGTTAGCAGGGTTACCCTTCCGGCTTGGCCTGGGAAGGGTTATGGACGCCATTGGTTATTCTTCAAGGCTGTTAGCTCAATTTGCATCTTGTCCGTACTCGGACACTGTATCGTTTTAAAGGTGATTTGGATCTTCGTATTGTATATCCGTATTCTTGACTCTTTGAGTCATTGTTGTATATATATCTTCTGTGGGTTACATCGTGGACTATTGTGTAATGGTATTACTTCGTTTTCCGCCCGCACGAAAGTGCCTGGTGGGCACCTTTGAATCGTTTCTATGCGGGTTTGGCGGGAATCATTGAAACTTGCATAGGGTCGATTCTGAGGGTGTTACAAACGTCAAGCCAATTTAGCCACCCTTCAACAGATAGCCCAGCTAGCCCACAACAATCAAGGCCACGAAAATCAGGACAACCATGGACCTAAGCTCAAGAATTTCCAGAACACCAACCCACCTATTTTCACTAAGTCCGAAGAGCCCCTAGATGTCGATGATTGGATGCAAACCATGTAAAACAACCTCGAAGTCGCCGGAGTGGAAGCTAACGAGAAAGTTCTGTTAGCCACCCACTATCTATCCGGAGATGCCAGAGCATGGTGGAACGGCGTTCGTGCAATGACCGGAGGACAGATGATGACCTGGGAGGAATTCAAGGTCAAGTTCAGCAGAACCCATGTACCACCGGGTTTGATCAAGAGAATGAGAGATGAGTTCAAAGAACTAAAGGAAGGACAGATGAATGTAGTGGAATACCGTGACAAATTTTTGTCATTAGCTAGGTATGCCCCGGATGAGATCGACACAGAAGCCAAGAAGAAGGAGAGATTCTTGAATGGTCTGCACGATGAGATGCACACGGTGTTAGTCAATATCCCTTTTGCTGATATCGAAGCCCTTGTCGACTCTGCCATCCAGATGGAAGGAAAGATCAAACAAGCCAACGAGAACCGCAAGCGTCGCATGATGCATCAGCCAGGAACCCATCAGACCCCAAAGTATCGCCCTAACCCATCTCCAGGATTTGCCCCAAGAACTAGCATACCCCCGATGAACCGTCTGACCTATCCCAACCGTGGAAACCCAAGGCCCGGAGGAATCACAACAACCCCAGAAACTCTGGGAATTTCAACCGTGCACCACCCAGGTTCAACAAAAATAATGCTACCGCCAACACCAACACTGCCCCGAGGACTGGAAGCAATGTGTGCCTATTGCAGCGAAGGACAAGTCGCAAGTGACTTGTTATGACTGTGGAAATAAAGGACACTACTCCAACGAGTCCCCAACAAGAAGAATGCCGCAACCCCCAATGCAAATATCCCAGCTTAGCAGTAGCGTCGTGTTCATCCTAGAAGAAGGTTTGCCCCAGGGAATTCGCTCAACCGCAACGACCATCTTTTTCTCATGCATGCTGAAGAAGCTCAGGAAGCGCCAAACATCGTGCTGGGTATGTTTTCTGTTAATTCAGTACTTGCTCGAGTGTTGTTTGATTCTGGTGCATCGCACTCATTTGTCACCGAAGAATTTGCATGCACTAGTAAAATTCAACCAACCAAACTGAAGCATGTTATGATTGTTCAAATCCCCGGTTCAACCACCAAAGCCAGACAAATTTGCAAAGCCGTCCCTATCCGAATCCATGGCATAGATTTTTATGCTAATCTGATAGTACTCTGAACTAAAGGTTTGGAAGTAGTACTAGGAATGGATTGGATGTCCAAACATAAAGGATTGATTGACTGTGCCAAGAAATCCATAACCATGACCAGTACCGCTGATATATCAATCGAGCATATATCTGAAACCTTACCTCGTCAATTCAAGTGCAACAAGAGTATATCCCAACCTACCATTGACCAAGTCCGGATAGTCTATGAATACCTCGATGTATTTCCAGATGTTTTGCCCGGTATGCCCCCAGATCGGGATATCGATTTTATCATTGAACTAATCCCCGTAACAGGACCCATAGCCCAGAGACCCTTTAGTATGAACCCGTCTGAACTAGAAGAGCAGAAGAAGCAACTAGATTCCATGCTGGAAATTGGATTAATTCAACCAAGTGCGTCACCATGGAGATCACCTGTCTTATTTGTGGACAAGAAGGATGGAGGTAACCGTTTGTGTACGGATTATCGGAAGTTGAATGATGTCACCATCAAGAACAAGTACCCATTGCCCAAGATAGAAGATTTGTTTGATCAGTTGACCGGTGCCAAAGTGTTTTCTAAGATCTTAGAAAACACTTTGGCACCGGTCAACTGATCAAACAAACACATTGGCACCGGTCAACTGATCAAACAAATCTTCTATCTTGGGAAATGGGTACTTGTTCTTGATGGTGATATTAGAATAGGCTATCATCAACTCAAGATTCGCGCAGAGGATATTCCCAAGACTGCCTTTACCACCAGATATGGATTATACGAGTATACCGTCATGTATTTTGGATTAACCAATGCCCCCGCTTATTTCATGAATCTCATGAATAAGATTTTTATGGACTTCCTGGATAAGTTTGTCATTGTTTTCATCGACGACATCCTAATTTATTCCAAATCGGAAGAAGAACATGAGCTACACCTAAGGACCATTCTTGGAACCCTTAGAGAGCATCAGTTGTATGCCAAGTTTAGCAAATGTGAATTCTGGTTACAGGAGGTAGGATTCCTCGGCCACATTGTCTCAGCCGGAGGAATTGCCATTGACCCTGCAAAGGTGAAAGATGTCGAAGATTGGCAAGCCCCAACCACCCAAACCCAAGTTCGTGCATTTCTCGGATTGGCGGGATATTACCGCAAGTTCGTAGAAGGATTCTCGAGTATCGCCAGACCCATGACCCAATTGCTGAAGAAGGATAAGAAGTTTGAATGGACGGACAAATGTGAAGCGAGTTTTCAAGAACTCAAGAGGAGATTGATTTCAGCCCCAATCCTAATAATGCCGGATATCATGAAGCCCTTCGACGTGTATTGTGATGCATCCAAGATCAGTCTCGGATGTGTGCTAATGCAAGAAGGCAAATTTATATCTTATCTATCCCGACAACTGAAACAACATGAGCAAAATTACCCAACCCATGACCTTGAACTCGCAGTCGTAGTTCTAGCCCTGAAGACATGGAGGCACTACCTGATGGGAAATCGTTGTGAGATTTATTCGGATCACAAGAGCCTGAAGTATATATTCACTCAGAAGGAGCTGAATATGAGGCAGAGAAGATGGATTGAGCTAATCAAGGATTACGACCTGGACATTCACTATCATCCCGGTAAATCCAACGTGGTAGCAGATGCCCTTAGCAGATTGCCATGCCGCTTGAACTCCATGATTTTGAAGGAGCAACCAAGTTTGCACAAAGAGATGGAAGATTTTCGAATGGAATTGGTAAGTGAAGGATTTTTGGCTAGCATAGAACTTCAACCCACTTTGATCAGCCAGATCAAAGAGGCGCAGAAAGGAAATGCTAGTATCTACGGAATCAAGCGTCAGATGCAGCAAAGTACCCGGATTACATCAAGACGAAGAAGGAGTTTTGTGGTACAAAGGACGCCTTTGTGTACCAGCAGATTTTGAGTTGAAAGAAGTTATTTTGAAGGAAGCTCATGATACTCTTTATTCTATCCATCCTAGAGGAACTAAGATGTATCAAGATTTGAAAGAGCAATTTTGGTGGCATAAGATGAAGAGAGAAATCGGAAGCTATATCGCCAAGTGTGATATATGTCAGCGAGTCAAGGCAGTACATCAAAGAAACTCTGGATTGTTGCAACCATTGCAGATTCCGGAATGGAAATGGGATTCCGTTGGAATGGACTTTATCACCGGATTTCCTACTTCTAGTAGGGGAAATGACTCTATCTGGGTCATAGTGGACAGATTGTCCAAAGTCTCCCATTTATTACCTGTCAAGACCACATATCAGAGTTCGAAGCTAGCGGAGTTATACATCGCTAGAATCGTCAGTTTGCACGGAGTTCCCAAGAACATCGTATCGGATCGAGGAACTCAGTTTACCTTGAGATTCTGTGTAAGGGGTCTCAACCTAATAAGGTAGATTCCTCCTGTGTTTACAATGCTAGTCCCTGGATCAATAGCTAGCATCCACAGTATAGATGTAATATCAAGGAAAAAAGGTCATAATACAACTTTATAACCAGGAATAACATAATGTTATTACAACAATACATAGCTCATTTGGCTATTACATTACATTGCAGCGGAACAACTATAATCATGGGGTCCTTCATCTTCAAAGTGCCACAGGCAGATGTTGGTTGTAGACTTTTTAATCCTAATCAAACAATCTTCACAAAAATCAATCAAACCTGCAACATTACAAGTTACAGCCACAAGGGTCAATACATTTGAATTGTATTGGCAAGATTCACTATTTGGTTGAATATGAGTGGATCCTATTCTTTACATGCATATTTGGCTAAGTAGAGTTTTAGGCTTATTTGCATAAAGCAATATTTTATCCTATCTTTTCAAAATGGTTTTGGTCCTTTGTCAAATCTCTTTTCCAAGAATCCCTTGATCTACTTGGTAGACACTCAAGTGTTCAAGTCCTTGTCAAAATTTCTTGAGCACCTTGGTAACCCCAAGTGCATCAAGTTTTATAATATCTCATGAGTTCCTTGGTAACCCCAAGTGTTCATGTTTTCATCAAAATCTCTTGAGCACCTTGGTAACCCCAAGTGCAACAAGTTTTATAAAATCTCTTTGAATTCCTTGGTAGACACACAAGGGCATCAAGTTTTATTTTAGAAGTCGGAATGTCGAGATCTCCCATAGTTCAAACTTTAGTTTCTCAAGATTTTCCATAACCGGACACGGCTAAGTACTTAGATTTTATTAACTTCTGCGGAAGAGTACACTTTACCCACATGTCACAATCCCATCCTTATGCCACCAAAGCCCTCTGGATTAGTGCTCACCAAGATGGAGTATTGGGAGACGAGAATGTGAAAGTCTTTCCAAAAGGTCCTCCCATACATCATTGCTAGCTTGTCTTGAGCCAACCATGAAGCATTCCAGATCCCCATGTCCGGTAACCAAAGACAATGTATGGGTCTTCCTAATGTAGTTGACTAAGCTAGAGCCATAATAGCATGTGGTTGCACACGAAAGCCACAATTGGAGAAGCATGTTCAGTCTCTAAGTTTCCTAGGTGGGTTTTCTTTTGGAGCACAACACAAAGAGATCACCATAGACATGGTTCCTTTTGTTGCCACCTTCTCCAAAACTTAAAGTATCCTCCACCTAGGTGGTCCATTGAGTCCTTGTTTTATTATGTAAAACGCAAGTCCTTTTCTCAACTTTGTAAAATCTCAACATGTATCTCTCTTTTCAAATAAGCATAGCTAAGCATGTACAACTACAATGTTTTCTCTAAGGAATGTATAGGGTATCCTATTAGTCTCACACTTTGCTAAATTCACTACAAGTCAATCAAGCAAACACAAAATGAACTAACTTTCCAAACCAAAAGTCAAACAAACAATTTCACACTCACAAAGCAATGGAATCCAAGTCATGCATAAGTATGCAAAGGATGGTTCTATTGCAAGGATGGTCTCCACTAGGTTTCTAAACTTTGTAAGGTCCAAATTGGTCATTTACCAAAATGGCAAAGTCATTAGTTAGAGGGTTTTTCCCAAAAACTATTTTAAAATCCATTCAACATTTTATGTGGTCGAAAATGGTTTTATCAAATCAAAAATCTTTAAGTTTCTCACCAAAAGTTTCTAACTCTCAAGACTTGGTGTTTTGGGTCAGTAGCTTTGAATCAAAATATTTTCCCAAAGTTTTTATTCCAAAATCCTTTTTCATAATAAAACCATTATCTTTTACTTAGCTAGAAATAGACTAATTCAATTAATCCATTTTAAATTTTTCCAATTTCATTTTCAAAACCATGGGTTGGTTCCTAGGGTCAGTAAGGTCACAACAATCCATTTTGCAAAGGTTTCAACCTTAAAATCATTTTTAAACAATTTTTCTAACCTAAATAAGAACACAATTGATTCTGCAAAAACAAGCAGTTTAATAGATACTATTTACTAAACTAAGGACATGGATGGCTAGGTCTTGCTCTCCTGAATCCAACGACATGAAATTTGTAATTTTTGGACGTGTGGATCCAAAGTTATAAGGGTTTGAAATTTGCAAATAAATCTGATTCAAAACTGATTTTAGATCTAATGTGCCACGTCATTGTCTCATTAGGCGGTAGCCAGCGGATCGCTCAGAGAGCGTTGACTCAAATTAGATCGTATGGTTCTGGAAGGGTACCCCTTCGGCGTTAAATGATCTATCTAGTGCGTCCGATCCAGATCCAACGGTCTTGAGTTTGACCAAAGAAGGCCGACGGCTAGCGGCGCACGGCCAAAGCGTTGGCTCAAGGTGGTTCTAGGAAGCGAGAGAGTAAGAGAGTAGGCTTACCGAGGTCGCGAGGACGGGGTGATGTTCGACGTGTGCTTGTCGTGGCAGGGGGTGCTCAGGTACTCCTGCGATTGCTCGCCGGAGTATAGAACGACGTCGGGTGGTCTCAGTCGTGGTCGGAGTCGTCGCTACAGGTCACGAGAAGAACAACCGAGGGTAGGGTTAGACGCAGGAGATCACGGAGGTGCTGTGTGCGTGAACGAGGAGAAGAGGGGCGACCTGGTTTACCTGCTAGACATCGTCGGAGAAGAACCAGTCGCGGTGGCGTTCAGAAGCTAGTCGTAGCCGAAGCTCTGGGGCTCCCGCGGTCGAATGGGTGGTATTGGGAGATGCGCCAGGGTGTGGTGAATGTGCTCGTGTGCACGGGAAGGCAGGGGGTGGTGTGGCTTGGCCGGAATCAACGAGGAGGTTCGTCGGAGCCAGAGGAGCTCGGGGAGGAATTGGGGCGGCCTGGTGGCGTGCTTGGGGGAGGAGTCGCAGGGGAAATGAAGAATGGACACTGGTGTTTTATCGAGCATGGTCAAGCCGAGGTAAAGGCGCGGCATTATGGCGTATTGAATCCGCGGAATCACAGCAGGAAACGGCGACGAGGGGGGAAGAAGGGGTCGCGCGGGTGAGGAGGAAGAACAGTGGAAAGTGGGTCCAGTCGTCAGTGGGGGAAAGAAACGAGGTGGAGGTCCACCGGTCTGTCTTGAGTTCGAATACTAGTGCAAACGCGTTTTCTTCGGGGTGAGAAATGGGCTAGTTCACTGGCCTGTCAGGTTGGGTCGACGTTTTTCTTATTTTTTTCTGTTTCTGAATCTTTTTCCTTTTCTATTTATATTTTCCTGTTTTGATTTTTAGACAAACAACCAAGGTTCGAATCAATTCAAACCATCACTCAATCTTTGAAAGTTTGACTGGGTTCTGTTTAGTAACTTAAACCTATTCCAGAAATAAAATAATATTTTTATTCATTTTAGGATCCTTTTATTAATTAAATAAGAACCTTTAGTTATTTAATCATATGGGGTTTGATTTATTTAATAAAGAATTCATTTGAAACCCAAATGCTTTCAAAACCAAATCAGTAGGTTTTTAATTGAAAGCAAGGAATACTTGAAAGCTTGTTTAAAATAAAATAACATTTTTGTTATATAGGGTCCATTAATAATTAAATAAAATTGGACCTTGGTTATTAATTCAAATAGGATTTGACTTATTTCAAAGCTTTTATTTAAATCCAAATCTTTTCCAAAACCCAATCAGTAGGCTTTTATTTGAGAATATAAGATACTTGGAAAATCTTAATTTTAAACAAATAACCAAGTCTCTGATGGTTTATTAATAATAAAACCTTTATTAACAAAACTTGGATATTAAATCCTTTATTGTTTTATCTTGAATAAACCTTTATTTATTTTAATCAAAATGTTTTTATTTCAAAATGTTTGGTCAAGGTTTAATTTGGCTCTATAAAATAATTCCTTATTTTTAAATCCTTCCTTTTTCCTTTGGAAACTAAAACCTTTTACTAGCAATTCCAAATATTTTATTTTCCTTTTATAAATGTTTAACCTTTTAAATCCTTTTAGGATTTTATTTAATCCAAATAGATTTGAAGTTCCATTTTAAATTCAAAAAGTTTCTTCTGGCTCTGAAAATCAAACAAAGTTTTATTTTATTCATTTATTTTCACATTACAAGATTTGGAAAATCTTGGGATGTGACATTATGGAAGAAAGTCCAAGAAGGTTTAGGAACCCACCTAGATTTCAGCACCGCTTATCACCTCAGACCGATGGATAAACGGAGCTAGTAAATCAAATACTCGAAGATATGTTGAGAGCATGTGTGTTAGAATATGGATCTAAGTGGGAAGACTGTCTGTCGTTCGCAGAATTCTCATACAACAACAGTTATCAAGCTAATTTGCAAATGGCCCCATTTGAATTCATGTATGGAAGGAAGTGTCGCACCCCTTTGAACTGGTCGGAAGTAGGAGAGAGTCATATTTTCGGACCCGATATCCTACGAGAAGGAGAATAGAAGGTTCACAAGATTCGTGAGCACCTCAAGATCGCCCAGTCCAGACAGAAGAGTTACGCTGACAAGAGACGTAGAGACCTCGCCTTCAACATAGGAGATTTTGTGTATCTGAAAATGTCTCCATTGAAAGGAATGCAATGTATCCAACTAAAAGGAAAGTTAGCCCCCAGATATATCGGCCCCTTCAAGATTCTGAACCGTCGAGGAGAAGTGTCGTATCAATTGGAACTGCCCGAAGAGATGTCAGCCGTGCATAATGTGTTCCATATCTAATTACTTCGCAAGTGTCTCGAAGTCCGGGAGAAGACTGAAGTGTTCAAGAATATTGATCACCGGACCATAGAAATCAATGATGACCTGACCTATCCCAAAGTACCCATCCGTATTTAGGAAGAAGCTTTCAGAACTACCAGAACAGAAGCATCAAGTTTCTCAAGATTCAGTGGAGTAACCACACAGAAGAGGAAGCTACCTGGGAGCGCGAAGATCACATCAGAACGGAGTTTCCCGATCTCTTCAAATCCTAGGTAATCTTTTCGTCCTTTTTCAAATCTTGGGACGAGATTTTGTTTAAGGGGGGAAGGTTTGTAACATCCCAAAAATATTAAACTAGAATCATCAAACTCTAATCATCAAATTTAGGGTTAACAAAAACTTTTCCAATTAAAAATATGAAAGCATTCATATGAGTGCATTAGAATTTGGATTCTTTTGAATTGCCATGATTATGTGTTTCTTTAATTGGAAAATGATTCTTAGGTGAAATAAACATCATCTAAATAATCCCCAAACTTTTCCCAAAGACAAAAAAATCAAAACAAACAAAATAAGTGAATGGTCACTTTGGCCAATTTAACTCCCATGCCTACTTTGGCTATCTCTAACTTTCAGAACTTAACAGAAACTTGTTTGGATCTTTGCACCCCTTGATAGTACTCATAAAAAATTATCAAGGCCCACTTTGTGATCATCCAAAAACATTTAAATGCACAGTTTAAATGACAGTTTAAAATTGAATCTATTTCATATGGGAAGATCCCACTTTTTCAAAAACCACTCAAACAAGCTCAACTTTCAAAACCCAAGCATCCACAGACTCACCAGCACCTACCTAGCACACCCACCAAAAATCTTTTCAAAATTCAAAACTTGAATTCATGCGGCCATTTCATCAAACATCTTGCAGATGCAAATCAAACAAAATCAAAACACTGCTTTGAGCAGTGAATTGAGCAAAACTTGTTCCCTCTCTAGACACCACTAGCCTTAGTAGATCATCTAACAATCTTAACTAATCACTAGCACCACTGTGAGCTTGCCAATGCCATCAAAGGTGAATAGCCGAGAGCTCCCATATCACCCCAGTGTGGACAGCAAGCTACACGCAGCACCTAGCCTAGCCAGCATGTCTGGGAGATAGCCCATGCCTCATTGCCCCCTCTCAACTAGCCCTGCCTCAAAGACAGCAGCCAGAACCGCCAGGAACACCGCGCCCGTGCCGCTGTCGACCATGCCGACGTGCGCTGCAGAGAACACACCGTTCCCACGCGACCCGACCACCTCAAGCCCTCGCCGCCCGCCAGCATGCTCCCCACCGTCCCAGGAGACCGCCAGACATGCCCATTTAACCGCCCGTGCCTCGTAGCCACCGCTCGCCATCGAAGACACCGCCTCTGCCTCGCAGAACGTCGAGCGTTGCAGACCGTTTGCCACCGCCCCTATACACGCATTAAAACCATAGAGCATCGCCAGGAGACCACCGATCGATCGCCACCCTCGTCCATGCCTCTAGCAGCCCGTAGTCGTGTCGCCACCATCGTCTACCCATCCCTCTCGGTCTCATCGTCGAGCCTATAAAAGTAGAAAACCCCCAGCTGAATTGAGCACACCATCTCACTCCCCTCTCCGCACTGATCGTTCCACCCCGTTCCCGGAGCAAGGCGAGCAGCGCATCGCCGGAATTGCGCTGGAGAAGGCCGCCTCTGGAGAAGAAGGGCGCCGTCAATTTCGTCCACCCCAGGAGGAGCTGCCAGTGCCAGGAGGTTCGCCGTCGTCGACTTCATCCTTTGCCCGCCTTGATGACCTTCGCCTGAGCCCCGGTGAGCCTCCGACGACCCCCACCTGCCGCGTTAGGGTTCTGTCTCGCCGGCGCTGCCCGACGTGGACGATGAACCAGAGCCGTTGGATTAGAACTAGATCGAACGCACCACATCGCCCCGTACCGCTTCGCGTTTAAAGAGTCACTGACCAGTAGACCCGCCCTGTCAGTTGCGCCCCGCGCCGCGGAGTGACACTGGGCCGGCCCGTTAACAGTTCCCGCGCAGCCCACTCGTTTGAATTTAGATTTTTCTATTTAGATTCAAACTCAGTTCTGTACCTAGTTTCAAAAATCAACCCAACTCGATTCAGTGAACCAAATTGAATGAAACTAATTTTGTTAAAAAGGTTTTGAAATTCTTAATCCAAGCCCGTTGGATTCAAATCATTTGGATCTGTAGATCAACTTTGGTAAAAATAACAAGGCAGAAGCTTTTCTGCATTAAAACATTTTTTCAAATTTAAACCATAATAGCTTTTGAGTTAATTCCAACTTTTAAAAATCACATTTGATCCTACCTTTCAGAATATATGAAAACATATGGGTTTACTTACAGAAATAATGTTCAAGTAATAAAAGAATGCCACATAGACATTTCTAGTCACATTATTTAAATGAAATAAAAGGTTAAATCTTATTAAATTGTGACACCACTTTAAATCACATTCCCATGTACTGAAATATGTGGTGATGACATGTGTCAACATGATCCCATGTTTGGTTTGGAGAATATTAAATCTTAAGTAGTTTTTCAATGAGTAGAAATTACTTTTCTAAATATAAAAGAAATTAAACCAAACTTTAATCTTGTGAGGTTAGTGATGATGTTAGATCATCTATAGGACACTTGTGTGTGATGAATGCAAGTAGTTAAGTATTGTTTGGTGATTGTGTACCTCGTATTTATTCATAGACGCCAGTACCGACCAAGGATACGAGGAGGAAGGAGGATACTACGAAGAAGAAGCTGAGGAAAACTTCAACCACTGCTCTGCACAAGGCAAGCTAACACTTGCAATTATGAAAGTTAGATAACCTATGCAATTCCCTAAGCATGCTTGGTTAGACACATATGATGATACCCATTCCTAGTTTTACTTGCAAGCTTTATACTTTATTTCTTTATCAAATCTCTTGCTTAGAGTTTACTTGAGTAAATGATAGATACTAGAAAGATAATTGAAGGTTGTATAAAGAGCATAAACTTTGGCCTAAGCTAGATAATCTTGATGTCACCCTAAGGCCTAAGAATGTACTTAGTTGAAATTCCACTAGTTTACCACCCCTCATTAGTACTTATCCCCACTTGTAGATACTAGTGCTAAGCATAAAACTTGATCAACTTTAGATGGGAATCCTTGGTGGAAAAATGGTTATGAAAACCTTGGAATGATGGATCATTCTATTGAGATGTTTTGACATGTGTTTCCGAACGCCAGATAATTTGGATGATGAAAATGTTCAGGCATGAGCCTTAGCCCTTTATAAAACTGATGGTTGTCTGGATGCGATACCATTCCAATTTTACCGTACAACCACAATACCCGAGAATTGGGTAGGGCTTGACTGGAAACTTATATACCTTAGTATTGGTTCCCTCACCCGGGTCCGAAATGAGGCTACCTTGTGAAGATTGTCCACATGCAGTACCCAAGATGACAGTTGGTCATGGTTGGGAGGCCAAACTCACAGGAGAGGTGCTTATACTAGGGCGTGTAATTGAAAGGTTAGGATTGATTATCCATAATCGAGTATGGTGAATTCAGGATTTGTTCTGACGGATGTATCGAATGTTGTGGTGAAAGTGTACAATCTCTGCAGAGTGTCAAACTATTCGAATAGCCGCGTCATGATTATGGAGTGGCCATACTTGTCCCCGCCGATGTTTTCAAAATGACTTGTGAAATGAATTGAGATTTTAACGTGACCACAACAGAGTTGTGATATGAGATACGTGATATGAAATACAAGTTCCCACTTAGGTGTTATAAAACTTCAACTAGCTTTCTTCGTTTCTAAACTTAGTAGAGGTAAATCTGGCTTTTTGCAAAACAACCCTAGAGCCTAGTGTCCTATTACAAAAACCCCCTTCACTTGTTAGTATTAGTTTGCGAGTACTTAAAGAGTACTCATGGCTTTGTTCCTGGCTATTCCCGTGGCCAGACTATGAAGAAAAGTACCAGGACGATGGATCCCAGGTAGGTTACGACAACTAGGATCATCTCCCATCGTCAGCATTGCCTGTGACCCCGAAGATGGAGCTTCGCCTACGCTACCGTTATTATTACGTATTCCGCTGCTTGAATTGTATTAAGAACTGGATCATGAGATCATTATTTGTGTAAGACCTTATGTTTGGTTTGTAATGGATGATGTACTGTGGTATCCAAATCTGTTATGTCTCGCAAAAATGGTAATCCTGGGATTGCGATGTATGGCATAACAGGCATCTGGGATTAAAAATCCGGGTGTTGACAGTTTCCTAGGGTTGAGCATATGGAATGCATGCGTCACCTTGCTACTAGCTTCAAAAATAAGTTCAAAGGAAAGACCTTTGAAGACAACTTGTGGCGATCAGCATACACGTACACCCCAAGCACGCATGCTACTTACATGCAAAACTTGTATACCTTGCCGAAGCTTCAGTAATACCTCGAAGAATATCACAGCAAGTTATGGGCCAGAAGCAAGTTTGGTGAGTTAAGCAAAGTCGATTTTGCTTGCAATAATATAACAAACAGTTTCAATGCTAAGATTAGGAGCATGAAGTCACTTGCAATTATTATTTTGTTAGATGCAATAAGACAGTGTATAATGGTGAAGATAGATTTAGGCAAAGAATTTGTGCGAGAAAATTTGTAGGCCATAAATAGTTCCAAAAGTGGTTTTGTTACTGAATGCAAGAACCAGAGCAATGAGAACGATAAAGACGAGGATGGTCAGAAGTTCCAGTATATTGGCTAAGGTTTATGCAGAAGAGAAGCATGGAACTGAATGGATGATACTATAGACATTGGAAACAAGACTTGTCCATGCAGGAAGTGGCAGGTTACTAGTCTGCAATGCCACCATGCACTGCATTTCATCTTAAAGCTGAGAGGTAGTGGTGCTGAAATAGAGAACTATGTTCATAACTATTTCTCCGTGGACAAGTTTTCTACAACTTATGCAGAAAACATACCACATATGGCTGATGAAAATGATTGGGAGATAGTCGATCCATGGTTAAAACTCGAACCACCAGTTTTTAGGAGACCACCTATAGGCCTAGAAAGCAAAGGATCGAAGCCTTCACTAAAAAAGGTTCGAGACTAGGAGCAAGGAAACTAAAGCGAAAACGGTGTGGAGGGTTGGTCCATATCAAGAGGCTATGCAAAAAAAACTAGTTCCACATGATTCTGAAGATGCTGAACCTGTCCCTATTCACATCTCGGAGGCACAAGATGAGGCTTCTCAGACAGAACTGGAGGAAGCGCAGCGAGATGACATAGAGGAAGCTGCATGTGAAGGAAAACGGTGATGAGGAGGAGGGAAACGGTGATGCGCATGTGGAGGGAAACGTCGGTAAGCAGCAAGTTTCTAAGGACATGGAGGTGCCGGCGGGGATAGGGCAAAAAGAAATAAAAGGGTAAGAGGGAGCAGACACGGAAGGGAAACGATAATAATAGAGTTGAATTTGAATATGAAGAAGTTGTTGGGTGATTGAGGATGTTTTTAAGGATCTTTCAGCTAACTGCAGGAGAAACAATAAATCCCTTCTAATATCGTCTTTGTACGATTCTCCGAACGAAAGGTAAGCTTTAAACTAGTTTAAGTTGGCAGTTTGATCATTTTTGTTCCAGTCCTCATCAACTATTGTTTAATGCAGTGCGGGATTGAACAATAATAAGAGGAGCAGAGAGAAGCTGGCATAGTAATATCACTTCTTGAATTTTCATTGAAACTGAACACTTCATTTGTAATTTATTTATATGTGTTACTTGTAACGGGTATGTGATGTGTGGTGTGGAATAGATTATAGGTCGTTAAATATTACATTAATTCTTAAACTGATTATCCATAAACTATAATCGTGGATTTTTAAGCGTACAACAACCAAAAATTTGGGCGTGCCATGGAGTAGGTGAGGCTCACCTCCCTTGGATTCTCATCTCAAACAACACGACACGCGCGTCTCCTTCTCCATTGGCGCACTCCAAAATTATGATTGTGTCATCAAGTGCTGGGAGCAGAGATAGCGTACCGTCCCATCAACCTCGCCTCATCTTTGTCAGCGACGTCTGATACTCTCATCGACTACGTCAGAGGCATTAATTCTCTCCTCGGTTCTGCTCATAGGCCACGTTTCATCTCCAACAATGGCAACTTCATCCACATAGTCCTACCAGAGCCGCCGTGATGGTTGCGGTGGTTCCGCCGAATAATCCGGAGGTGGTCGTGGCCAAACAGCCGACGGTAGCTTTGGTGTCGGTGGCTAACACACTTACACCTTGGACACGCTACCCAATAGGTCATTAAAGCTACCGTACATACATTAAATTTAGGCTGAAGTGATCCTAATTAACTATGTTGCTCCCACTGTCTTCATTGTGCACGACGTCCTCCATGTTGATGTCCGCCTCTTCTGAGTCGGAATCGATGAGGACAAGCCCACGGCGTTCCTCCTCACGAGTTCTGCATGGTGCTCCGCATCGATAATGGTGGAGGGTGTACGCCCAGGCACTTCCCAGAAGTGCTACCTCCCTTCAGGGTTGCATAGATCCGGGTGGATCTCCTGATGGTGAGCTCTGCACAGCCAAAGCAACGCCTCCTGCTCCTTATTGAACTGCCTTGGCCGGTACGTGCTCGTGCACGCGTATAGGACCATTGCCATCTTCCGCTCTGGCAGCTGGCAGCAGCGCTCCTCGATCTGCCTCGAAAGCGCGTTGCCATGCAAGAGCGGCGTCACGGGCACCCCAGCATAGCTGTAGCAGTCCAGTGGCCTTGCTAGCGGCAGCATGAGTATGTCGTACTGGCTGAACATCTCGGCCTCGTACAAGCTGAGACAAGGCCTCTCCATGGTCAGGCGCCATGACTTCAGGTAGGATTCGACGCCTGTGCTGACGTGAGTTGTAGGGAAAAAATTGAGCTTTGGCCACACGATCACGGTTATAAAGTCAAGGAGGTAGGCCCACTTGTGGTTGTGAGTGCCAATAGGGACGCATAACTGCCTACTCGCGGATCGCTCTTGCAAAGGACGATCCTTATCGTCCACTATTCCCAATCCAACGGTGCCTAACAATGGGGACGCAGAACCAGCCTGGCCCCGCGGGGGGCTTCTAGAAGACCCGATCTGGCGACTACCAATGGGCGCTAGCCTTACAATCCAACGAATGTTATTAGCTGTTAGGGATAGGCATAGTTTCTGCAAAGTTAATGAGATAGTCAACGAGGTTTATCATGGCTTTGACCAGACTTCAAAAAATCATAAGTCTTTCACAAAAAACTTTTTATAAACTAAAGTTGATTTTTTAAGAAAATGGAAAGTCGATATTTCTCCAAATGACCACGAAATCTCTAGTTAGAGAAGTTGCTTGTGATGCCTAGAGGGAGCTAGGTGCCGGGTTTGGGCTAAATCCATGGAGTGGCTCCATGTTCTTGGGGCGAGGGGGATATAGGGTTGAAAGCAATGTTAACTCCCACTGGATAGACATCCGGGTGGAGCCTTGGGTGCCAAAGGAACTAGTATGCTTTGCTTATGATTTTATGAGGGCAGTGGATCACATGCAAGGGATCCAGGAGCCGTTCTCACATTTTTTTATTTTGTTTGGTGCTGTCGAAAAATGGCCAAACCCGCTGGCGGCCACGGCAACACAGAGGTCGATGCAATCTTGGACCCAGACATGCATACAACCTAGGTACCCCATGGAGCACCCCAAAACATTTTTTGCAGAAAATTGAGAGTGTCTTATAGGATACCTACAGTTAGAAACCGCCTTTACTGGGTCGTAACTCAAAAAAAATACAGTATATGCTTGCACCATGAGAACCTCTTAGGAATGGCCATACACCATGATGTAGCATGTGTGAAAATTGCCTCGGGCCCTCGGGCGCGCCCTGGTCTTACACCTCCTTTGGGAAAACATCATTTTTTAGGTTCGGAAAATGGAAAGTTGTTATTTGTCCAAATGACCATGAAATCTCTAGTTGGAGAAGTTGATTGTGATGCCTAGATGGAGCTAGGTGTCGGGTTTGGGCTCAATATATGGAGTGGTTCCATGTTCTGTGGGGCGAGGGGGGATCTAGGGTTGAAATCCATGTTAATTCCCACTCGTCAGACATCCGGGTGGTGTCTTGGGTGCCAAAGGAACCGGTATGCCTTTCTTATGATTTGATGAGGGTACTGGGTCACATGCAAGGGCTCCAGAGCCGTTCTCACATTTTTTTGGTGTTTTCCAAAAAAAGGCCAAACCCGCCAGCAACCGCGGCAACGCAGGGGTCAGTGAAATCTTGGACCCATGCATGCATTTAGCCTAGGTACCCCATGGGGCACCCCAAAACAGTTTTTCCTGAAACTTGACAGTGTCTTATAGGGTACCTACAGTTAGAAACTGCCTTTACCCGGCCGTAACTCAAGAAAAATACAATATATACTTGCACCATGAGATAAATAGCCACCTCCAGGTAATGGCCATACACCATGATGTAGCATGCGTGAAAATTTCCTCGGGCCCTTGGGTGCACCCTGGTCTTGCACCTCCTTTGAAAAAACACCGGTTTTTCGGGTCCATAAAATGGAAAGTTGAGATTTCTCCAAATGACCACGAAATCTCTAGTTGGAGAAGTTTCTTGTGATACCTAGAGGGAGCTAGGTGCCGTGTTTGGGATCAATCCATGGAGTGGTTCCATGTTCTAGGGACGAGGGGAGGGAGATCTAGCGTTGAAAGCCATGTTAACTCCCTCTCGATAGACATCCGGGTGGTGCCTTGGGTGCCGAAGGAACTGGTATGCCTTGCTTATGATCTTATGAGGGCAGTGGGTCACATGCAAGGGCTGCACGAGTCGTTCTCACATTTTTGTGAATTTTTTGACTTTGTTTGGTGATGTCCATAAACGTCCAAACCCAGCCCGCCAGCAGCCGCGACAACGCATGGGTCGGTGAAATCTTGTACCCAGGCATGCATCCAGCCTACGTACCCCGTGGGGCACCAAAACATTTTTTGCAGAAAATTGAGAGTGTCTTATAGGGTACCTACAGTTAGAAACCGCCTTTACCAGGCTATAAGTCAAGAAAAATACAGTATATGCTTGCACCAGAGAAAAAAACCCACCTCCCGGGAATGGCCATACACCAAGATGTAGCATGCGTGAAAATTTCATAGGGCCCTCGGGCGCGCCCTGGTCTTGCAGCTTTCTTTTGGAAAAACACCGGTTTTTCAGGTTCAGAAAATGAAAATTCGATATTTTTCTCCAAGTACTACGAAATCTCTAGTTGAAGAGGTTGCTTGTGATGCCTTGAGGGAGATAGGTGTTGGGTTTGGGCTCAACGCATGGAGTGGTCCCATGTTCTAGAGGCCTAGGGAGATCTAGGGTTGAAAGCCATGTTAACTCCCACTCGATAGAGATCCGGGTGGTGCCTTGGGTGCCAAAGGAACTGGTATGCCTTGCTTATGATTTTATGATGGAAGTGGGTCACATGCAAGGGCTCCAGGAGCCGTTGTCACATTTTTTATTTTGTTTGGTGATGTCCAAAAAAAAGGCCTAACCCGCCGGCGACCGCGGCAACGCAGGGGTTGGTGCAATCTTGGACCCAGACATGTATCCATCATAGGTACCCCATGGGGCACTCCAAAACATTTTTTGCAGAAAATTGAGAGTATCTTATAGGGTACCTACAGTTATAAACCGCCTTTACCGGGCCATAAATCAAGAAAAATACAGTATATGCTTGCACCGCGAGATAAGTACCCACCTCCCGGGAATGGCCATACACCATGATGTAGCATGTGTGAAAATTGCCCCGGGCCCTCGGGCGCGCCTTGGTCTTGCACCTCCTTTGGAAAAACACCGGTTTTTCGGGTTCAGAAAATGGAAACTCGAGATTTATCCAAATGACCATGAAATCTCTACTTGGAGAAGTTGCTTTTGATGCATAGAGGGAGCTAGGTGCCGTTTTTGGGCTCAATCCGTGTGTTGGTTCCATGTTCTGTGGGGAAGAGGAGGATCTAGGGTTGTAAGCCATGTTAACTCTGATGACTGCAAGTGCACAAATGGTTTGTAGCTAGTTTCGAAGTTAAGATATCGATCCCACGGGGAGCCGAAAGGAAAGTGTTTATGGATGAAGACTCTATCGCACTCAAAGTTGTCATAGGTCTTCGAATGAATTGACTGCAAGTGTTGAAATAAAAATAAAATTTGGATTAAAATGGATGTATCTAAATAAAACTAAAATGTAAAATTCGGAAATAAAAAGCATAAAAGTAAAGAACGATTCGATTATTTGTTGCTTTATATAGATGACAAAGTAGGCTCGGGTAGATACAGTTCATGGTGATAGTGAATATTCCAGGTGGATGAGTGATAAATGTAACAATTATAATCTTATAAATATATGTGTACGTGAGTAACCCATAATTAGTCGGAACTCCTCTTGGTAGATTTCATCCCAACTTCAATAATCATACTAGTTTGTTACCAAAACCATGGTCAGTCACTATACGATTAAGATCCTTCAGGTTGCTTAGAAATTAAGCTCCTTGGATCAGACTAATGCAATAAGCACAGTGGTTTCTCATGATCCTCGAGTCAAACTAGTTTCCCATTGATATCCCCGTGTCACTCAGGATTCGTCAGTCTGCGAGCGAACAAGATCTTATATATGTAGAACAAAGCATCATGTTGTATGTGCCCTTAATTGGAGAACAAGCATTAGGCATCCCACAGATAGTTTAGCACACATAATATAGTAATTAAAATAAATCACAAATTAATGGAAAATATATAGGAACATCACATCTCACCAATCTCTTACACCTCCCATTCCCAAGGAACTTACTCACACATGAGACAATAAAGCATCATCATTATAATTAAAAAAAGGGAGTTCTTCTCTATATTACCGTGGAGATACACAATAATAATAGAAAATCAATCCAACACAATTCAAGATACGAAGAAACAATTTCAAACCCTAATCTTACAAGGTGAAGATCTCTCTCTGTCTCTCTCTCTCAAGTATAAGTAATGGATATGTGGTGTGGTGGATAGGAGGTCGAAGATCGTGGAGAGATATGAAGACGTCTTCCCCTTCTTATCTGGATCTCTTCTTTTTAACTTCTAGATGGAACGGCGGCTGGTGTGTTCTATTTTTGTCCTTGGCCTCTTCACGAAAGTTGTTCCTTTTGACAAGACGAAGGCGGCGGCAACTATACGGTGAGAACTATACGGATGGAGAAAATGTTCTTGTGGTATAGTTGGTCATTAAACCTACTGGTTTCCTTCCTTGACTGCTTCCAAAAATAGACTTGCTTGTTTTTGCCTAAATATTGTATTTCTACTGTTAAAACCCTATGTTGATATTCAGAACCTGAAACACATATAGGAAACCAAGTTTTTCTTTGCTACCTAAGTATTAGCGCTATGTAAAGCTAGAAAACCATCAAATCCAGACAAAAACCATAAAAAAGAACCATCGAAAATGTGTTGAATCTCATATCTATCAAGTCCCCCAAGCTTAGATGTTGCTCACCCTCGAGTGACAATAAAATAAGGAAGAATAGCGGAGATTTGAGACTAAAATAAAGGAACTTACAAGCTCGAATTGGTGTCAAATTCCTTTCTTCTCAATTCCTGCAATCTTAAACATGATCATACAAGCATTCACAAGATTGCACTGAGTCCACTTTCTATCCATATATATCTTGCTAGCAAATAAATTATATGTCCGAGCAAGTGTCAATAGTTTATCTAGGAAAGTGAACCAAATTCTTTTCGTTTCTCTCTTTGTTGAGAGATGAAAGACTTTTTTTCTTGTTTCTTTGATCAATTAAGAGTACTCAAGTTGGCACCAAAAACATTTAATTTAAGAACAAATAATATACTCCCACGTCAAAATTTCAAGACTCTCAAAGCATGTTTTTCCTTTCCTTGCTTTTCAAAAAATTCAGCTCTTTTATAGAGAAATCATGCCACTATTTTTACATGTTAATTGGGGTTGTGTTATGCACTCATGACCATGACAATAGATAACTGTTGAGAAATAGTGGGCCAGAGGAGTACTACAACTTCACTTGGAACGTGAGACCAAGAGGAGACTAAAATTTTACCCGTCATAGCATTACTGCTACAGACGCTTACATAACTCAATAGCCGAAATCAAGTGGTTTCCCACATTTAGATCATCCGTTGGCCAGCGGAGTTAGTTCTCCATAGAGCACGATAGTGTTGTAATGACACGCGTAAAGCAATATCTTACTTTAAGTATTAGAAAAGCAGTTGCATAATCTCTACTACTTCAAAGCGTCCATTTGATCAAACAATTTCATTCAAGAGTGCTATCAAGTATATTACATTAAGATCAATGGGGTTGAGTGGTTCTAAAAGCGAATCCTTTGGGCTAAAAATGGACTCAAGTAATCTTTTGGATGCTTTTTCTTGTTGTAAAAATGTTGGAAGTATTTAAACCAAGTTCATTTCTCAAAATTTCAAAGCTAAAATGGAGACACTAGCAAGGGAATAGAATTTGTAGGATAACAAGCTAAGTTGGGAGTGACCAAGTGCAAGCGATCAAATAGTTGTAGGGTTAATTTAAAATTGCAGAAAAGGTGATGAAAGGAATGTGGTACCTCCTCTTGCTTGATTCGTTCTTGTACTTGAGTTGAACCCCACTATATTTCCCTATTGCCAAGTCACCTGAAATTGAGCAATCTCCGAGGGAAACAAAGAAACAAATTTGCAAATAAAAGTTACAACTATTTTTTGTGTGTTCTGATTTAGGAATGCAAAACTGAAAGTAAACATGCAATTTTTTGAATAATAAAAATAAATCAAAAGAAGAAAATAAAATATGGATGCAAAGTTTGGAAGTTTTTAAACCTCCCCCAAGCTTAGGTTGTTGCCAGGCTTAGTTGCTGCCGTCATTCGGCAGGTGCTGCGGTTACTGCTGGTAGAATTCAGGGATGTTGGTCATGAAGTGACTGAAGTTGTGAGTTAGGGAAATCACATCCTCATTCACTCCCTGTAAGGTGTGGTCGATCTCCCCAACACGCTGGTTGAGCTACAGAAAATGTTGATAAGGGACATAGTTGAATCCCTGCTGCTGTTGCTGCTGATTGGGCCATGGGTCCCAAGATCCCTCCTGTTGCTACTGTTGTCCCTCCCAAGTAGGGTTGTACTCCTGCTCCTGCTCATCCTGCTACTCTCCTTCTTCATCTTCTTCTTAGTTAGGATGGAGTTCAGCCATGATCTCCACCACTTGATCCTTGGTGAGGATCCAGTTGACCTTCTCCATAATCAAGAAATCTTGTGGACAAGGCAACGACACCTGCTCATCCTGTGCGACATCAAGATAACCAAACTGATATACTTGGAGCCTCTTGTGAGCTCGGTAAACATCGAGGAAGCCACAAGCAGTTATATATTTGACATCCATAAGTATGGAGCCGTCTACAGGTTGCATAACAGGTATGGGAATGTTCAATGCTTGGACAAGGTGGGTTAACAATCCACCAATGTGAATGTCACCTTTATTTTTGTTGCTCTGGTGGCGAAGGTGCTGGAGGAGTAGAGCTGCAGGGTTGGGGCTTTGCGATGCATTGGGGAAGAGTGCCTTGGTAATCATGGCCATGTCTGCATTGGCCATGGAACCAGTATCTCCTCTTTCCAACAGTGTATTGTTGAGGAACAAGGCGAAGTAGCGGATTGTTGGGTTCTGAATGGTGGACATCTTCTTCTGGTAGAAGTCCCTGCCACCGTTAACAGAAATAACCTCCCAAGTTTCTCCACTTGATACGCTATACAAATTTTTAATAGTTGATTCCCCATCTTGAGGAAATCCAAAAGCTTCACAAAATTGTTGAAAAGTGATTTCATATAGCTTCTGGTTTATGGTGAAGCTTACTGTGCATGCATTACCTTTCTCCTTGTAGTCATCGTGTAAGGAGGCAAGGAACTCAAAGGTGAGCTCACTGTAGGTGTATTGGCTTGCGTAGGCGAGGAGTGGTAGCCCTGCATTTGCGCACATGTGGTTGAAGTCCGCCCTCAACCCTGCTGCGGTGAGAAAGCCATCATTGGCCCAACGTGTGGACATCACCCTCCTCGATGAAACCATGGCATACTTCTTGTCAAGCTCAGCTCGGAGCCCCGACCCCTTACCACGTTGGCGCTTGCTCTTGCGAAAAATGCTACTGACCTTATTCATCTTGGTGCATAGAAAAATTTCAATATAAAACCTTAGGCATATAGTTTCTACATGATATACGAACGATTCTACGTGGATAAATTCAATCCTAACGTAAGAAATCAAAAGGGAAAATCAAAAAAACTTGAGTTCGTCCACTAGATCAATGTGAGAATTTCAACCATGGAATTCTAAAAATAAAGCATAGATAGGGATAGGAACATATCGATCTATTGATTCCCTAACTCAAACGAATGAAACCCGCGAAGAATCAAGAGTTCTAGGTAGGTTTTGACAGGTTTGGAGAGAGAATATGAGGGAAAAATGAGGAGGAGGAACCCTAGCCTAGGCTAGCCGGCGCGATTAAGTGGTCGCACTGAACTATACGACGGGAATTATACGGGCAGGATAGGTAGCTCCCGCTGTATAGTTGCTGTGGCAGCAACAAATAGGGTTTCTTATTAGCAACTATACGGTCGGACCAAAATGGTCACGCCGTATAGTTGGTCGTTAAACCTTCTGTATCCCGAGGTGCATTTTTTGAAAACAGTGTTGATAACTATACGGCTGGAACTATACGGCCGGAATTTTATTCCTGACGTATAGTTGGTCGATAAAACTTCTGGACCATGCTTTTTTTCCCAAATTTTCAGAGATGTAATTTTCAATCTAGACAAAATGATTTAGCTAGTTTTTGCAGATAAAACTCAAACTTTATTTTTACACTTATTCTATGCTTGTTCAGTCGATATTTTTACTACTTTTTGACAGATGCATTTTTACGGGCGCTCTTTCGCAAGAATGTCTGTGAAAAAGTTGTAGGAATGCGATGAACATTTTATTCTTTATTTTATTTTATTAATGTGATGGGTTGACTCCCATTAAGCATTTTATTAAGAGTGGTTGAATATTTCAACCCCTTCTCTGCTCTCGAATTCTTACCTTGGGTTTCTCCTTGTCAAGGGCACTTACCACATGAACTCGTTTTGCCGGTGGAATATACCTTTCTCATGCTTCTATCTTCTTTGGAAAATACCGGATGATTTCAGCATCATAAACATTGAAGATTATTTTTCCCTCGGCATAATCAACCGATGCTCCTGTAGTACTAAGGAAAGTTCTTGCAAGTATTATAGATAATTTTTCATCCTCTGGCATTTCAAGAATAATAAAGTTAGTGGGAATAACATGTTCATCTATTCTAAGCAGAACATCCTCAATCATACCAATGGGTTGTTTAGTGTACTTGTCATCCATCTGTAAAGTGATGTAAATAGGGGAGTACTCCCTAAAATCCCACAAGTATATGGGATTGTATGTAGCCTTTTCGATAAGTAAGAGTGTCGAACCCAACGAGGAGCTAAAGGTAGGATAAATATTCTCTCAATTTCTATCAACCACTGGTACAAATCTACACACACTAAAAGTTTGCACTATCTAGGAAATAAAACTAGAGCAACAAAATGAGTACTAGAGAAAGCTTTGCAAGATAATAAACAACAAGAAATTAAAGATAGTTGCTGCAGCAATAAAATACACTAAACTAACATAACCATGAGTGTGGAATAATGGTGGTATTGTGGTGTCTTTGTCCAAGTTTAATTGGCGAATAAATCGGGTTCATTATCTTCGATGCAGTTTTCTATGTGGGAGAGGCTAAATATACATGCGCTTCACTACTTGGAATTACATGTACTATATGAATGGATTGTTAGCAAACATCCGTAACTACTAAGAAAGCATTAAGGTTTTCCCAACCATAGCCTTAAGTTAATGGTCCTCTTACTCCCATACATGCAACGTTTCGGTTCACGTCCTTAGGTTTCTGTCACTCCAATAGAACTTCCCCCTTCCTCTTACACATACTACAAACCCTATGATGTTTAATCCATGGGTGCACAGATATAATGGACACCAAATTACTATACCATATCAACATACAACTCTAATGAACCAAAGACGTTCAACCATTCAATCTAAGAACAAAGAAACTACAAAAACATGACATAGATCATAGGATTATAACTTATAGCATCAAACACCATGTGTACATAGGACGGTACAGAGGTGTGTGGGAGAATGAACCACTGAATACTATGAGGATTAGGTGATGGAGAAGGTGAAGAGGGCGGCGGCAGCGCCGGCAACGGCGCGGGTGACTGCTTCCCCGCCGCCTGTATCGTGGGGGAGCACTGCCCCTTAGCCCCCTTCCTTTATGGATTCTTGGGAGCCCTCCCCCATGGAGATGGGATCCATGGGGGAGGAAAAAACGTGGCTTTGGTGGCTGCAAATTCGTGGGTGGAGGTGTCTCCCACGAATTAGGTTTCCTCCTTTTATATAGCTTCTCGGTTTCCCGTCACCTCATCTTGGCCTGCAATAAATCAGGCCTAGAAGGCCCGTCTGGACTCGGAATCTGCTAAATTTTATGACCAGAACGATTGTCGCGAAATTTCCTACAACTTTATAGTAGAAAAGTTTTCTAGTTGACGTTGTATTCGACCCGAAACGTGACCATCTTCAAAAAAAATCTAAGACAGATTTCTGTAAAATCCCAATTTGACTCCAACAAGGGTTCCACTTGTATTCTTGATAATTCCTACACATCAAAGTATAAAACAAGAACATTGTGCACTTTTGAAACTATTAGTAGGTTAGTCCAAATAACTCATGAACTTTATATAAAAAGAAGTGTCAAAGGAATAATAATATCATAAAACCATCAAAAACTATAGATACGTTATGGACGTATCAACATCCCCAAGCTTAGTTCCTGCTCGTCCTCGAGTAGGTAACGATAAAAACAATATAATTTTTTAGGTGACATGCACCATCATAATCTTGATCAAACCATTTGCAAAGCATGGATAGCTAGGATCAAAGTACTCTAAACATGAGTATGAAAGATATAGTTCTAACAATAAGACATAGAAACCAAGTTGCAACATGAAAGGGTACAAACAAAGATCATGAATAACAATGCATTGAAAGACGTTTGTTTGTTTCACATATAGAAAACATAGCATAGTGGCATTCAGATTGTCCCTCATGGAGTAGCAAAACATAAATGCATAGGACACCTTCAAAGTTCATAAGGGTGACTAGATACAAATAGTTCAAGAGCAAGCAATATCAACAATATGAATCAATCAATAAGTTTTGGGACAATGCACATAGAACTAAGAATGACAACTATGCTCTCTTAATTGGTGCCTAAGGATACAAGGTGGAGACTCAATATAATAGTGGAAGAAAGGCCCTTTATAAAGAGAAGCAGTGATTTCAAGTCTCATAAAGAGCTTCCAAAAATTATGGTACTTGTTAGCTTTCAGCTCTCATTGCCCCTATCATAAGCATCTTGAAGTGATTAAGGTTAAAGTGAACAAACTATGGAGTATATGCTTGACAAAGTATAAGTTGGCAATCTCATTTCCCCTGAGTATGAGGGTCGTTCCTCATGCTACTCAACTTTAGTCACCGGTAAGTTCTTGTCATATTAAGTACATGTGTATCATAGAGAACCGCCAACGGGGTACCCCTTGCCCAATGATATAGGAGCTACCCCATAACAAAATGACAAGGAAAACAGATAATGAGCATCTCAGCAATCTTCTTATTTACCATGAGAAAATGGTGCTTTTTTTCTCTTTCCTCTTTTCTCATCTCCTTTTTTTCTTTTTCTCAATCTCTATCTCTTTTTTAATAAGAAGAATGCTTCATAGATTGCTCACTATGGTGATGTTGCAAGTTTCCACCATGATTAGGCATGGCATAGGCTAGCGGCCCAGGCGTTTCTCTAACACACATACATAACTCCATGGACTTACAAGCTCCCCTTTCATTTCACACCAACGACATCCATAAACAAAAGAGCATGATATCAACTGGGTAGATATTTACAGGTGTTGAAAGCGTTCCCCGTGACAACACGGTTCTGCTAATCCCAACGTATAAGTGCAAGCATATACAACAGAGATGACACAATGGTTCAAGTTTATTAGGGGCAAGAAAAATAAAGTGTGCCATCAAGTTTGTGAGATCTTTAATCACTAACTTTCACATAACAAGTTTAATTTGGAAGATAGATAAAACAAGAATATACATGGGATGGTGTAACACACCATGCATAGGAATTTATAGTGGACACTTTGGAATACTTGGTTTCTTGGGAGTTGGATGCATGAGTAGAGCTTACTCAATACAAGTGGAGGCTAGCAAAAGACTGGGAGCGGCCAACTAAGTGAGCAATAATGGCCATAATCATGCAGAGCAACAAAACATTACTAATCAAAGCATAAAGTGGTACCACAAGTCAAAACTAAATGATCATAGAGGCTATGGTGACTGGTTCATAGTCATAACATGGTGTGAGCATGTGCCAAGTCAACTCAAACAAAGCATCAAAGGAGAATACCACAATATTATGCTTTTGTATGCTAAAACAACGCATGACTCTTTTAAGGCACATTAAGCAATCCCAATTGTTTGGAACAAGTCATGCTAGAGCAATAACCACTAAGGATAGGGTCAGAACAACATCGAACATGACATGATAAGGTCTAGGCCACTGTCAAAACAAACTCCTTTTGTACCACTTATAAGCATGAATATTCCTACTCTTTTCCAACCCAATCACCTTATTTGAAACAACACAGCGAAAATGGGGTCCAACCACTTTATTCAAGAAAACAAAAACCAAAACCAAAAACTAAGACGCTCCAAGAACAACACAACTCTGCATGAAACAATAAAAATGAAGTGTCTAGAAAGACCTGAGATTTTTATTGATGAAGAAGGGAATGCCTTGGGCATCCCCAAGATTTGACGCTTGTACCTCTTGAATATTTCTTGGGGTGAAACGGGGTGGCATCCCCAAGCTTGAGCTTTTGTCCATTCTTCATCTCATTACATCATTCTTTCCTTATACCTAAAAATTTTCCTTCATCCAAAACTTCACACAATCTTCATTAGCAACATTAGTGCATTCAAAATATTATAGACCTTTGGGTTTAGTTTCAAAACAGCAAAACTTTCACTAAAGACACAAGCTACTATATAAATTCCCTCAAAAAGCTCAATATCCCAAAAAAAACCAAAAAGGAATCAATAAGAAGCAAATGCAAATAATGGTAGAAATCTGTCAATACAGACCAGCAGGTAGAAACAATTTTTTCGAAGACCTTCTGTTGATCAAATCAAAAAGTGTTGAACTAACAAAAATTACGGCTCAATCCGACTTATAGAGATTTTTCAAAATAAATTACAGTGGAGCACAAAAAATTGTTTCATGACAGCAACTCCCCAAATCCTACTTCCCTCTCATTAGAGGTTATTCTTGGCACAAAAAATCAAATAAAAATGATAAGGAGAGGTTATTAGAGAAGTAATAACTTCCAACGCTCAAGAAAACTATTGGGTTATCTCCTAATAAGTACTTTTCTTTAAGGCCTTTAAGTTTGGCACAAGAAGGAAGATTCAAGTATTTTCAAATAAAGAAGCATTAAGAGCAACTTTTGTTTTAATAGGAGAGGCAAAAGGTATTCTATACCTTTCTTGAATGGGAATTGATATTTAATGGTGCCTTCCTTTAGTTGAAAAGCTTCAACGGGAAGATTTTTTTTGGTTTCATAGGCATGAACACAAGTGTTCAAGGTCGACCCCCACTTAACCATTACTCATCTTTCCAATCACTTTCCTTTTTGAAAACATTTTTAGGTAACAAGTATAACTAATTTTTTTTGTAATTCGCAATCCCTATCAATACTAAGATAGAGACCAACTTAAAACTGAAAGTAAAAACTACTTAGAGATAAATCAAACAAGTGCACACAAGAATATTCACCCACATGCTATTGCTCCCCGGTAACGGCGCCAGAAAAGGTCTTGATATCCCACAAGTATAGGGGATCGTGTGTAGCCTTTTGATAGTAAGAGTGTCGAACCCAACGAGGAGCTAAAGGCAGGATAAATATTCTCCCAATTTCTATCAACCACTAATACAAATCTACGCACACTAAATGTTTGCACTATCTAGGAAATAAAACTAGAGCAACAAAACGAGTACTAGAGAAAGATTTGCAAGATAATAAACAACAAGAAAGTAAAGCTAGTTGTTGCAGCAATAAAATACACTAAACTAACAGAGCCATGAGTGTGGAATGGTGGTGGTAATTGTGGTGGATTTGTCCAAGTTTAATTGGCGAATAAATCGGATTCATTGTCTTCGATGCAGTTTTCTATGTGGGAGATGCTAAATATACATGCACTTCACTACTTGGAATTAAATGTACTATATGATTAGATTGTTAGCAAACATACATAACTATTAACAAAGAATTAAGGTTTTCCCAACCATAGCCTTAAGTTAATGGTCCTCTTACTCCCATACGTGCAACGTTTCAGTTCGCGTCCTTAGGTTTCTGTCACTCCAGCAGAACTTCCCCCTTCCTCTTACACATACTACAAACCCTATGATGTTTAATCCATGCGTGCACAAATATAATGGACACCAAAGTACTGTACCATATCAACATACAACTCTAATGAACCAAAAACGTTCAACCATTCAATCTAAGAACAAAGAGACTACACAAACATGGCATAGATCATAGGATTATAACTTATAGCATCAAACACCATGTTTATATAGGACGGTACAGAGGTGTGTAGGAGGATTAACCGTTGCATACTAGGAGGATTAGGTGATGGAGAGGACGGTGAAGATGCTGAAGAGGGCGGTGGCGGCGCGGGGGACTCCTTCCCCGCCGCCGGTATCATGGGAGAGCACCGCCCCTTAGCCCCCTTCCTTCATGGCTTCTTGGGAGCCCTCCCCCATGGATATGGGATCCATGGGAGAGTCAAAAATGTGTCTTTGGTGGCTGCAAATTAGTGGGTAGAGGTGTCTCCCTCGAATTAGGTATCCTCCCTTTATATAGCTTCTCGGATTCCGGTCACCCCATCTTGGGCTATAGTATATCGGGTCTAGCGGGTCCGTATGCACTCAGAATTATCTAAATTTTATGTCCAGAACGATTGTTGCGAAATTTCATACAACTTTATAGTTCAAAAGTTTTCCGTTTGTATCCGTATTCGATCCGAAACGTGACCATCTTCAAAAATAGTTCTAAGACAGATTTCTAGAAAATCCCAATTTGACTCCAACAAGGGTTCCACTTGTTGTATTCTTGATAATTTCCACATGGCAAAGTGTAAAACAAAAACATTGTACACTTTTGCAACTATTAGTAGGTTAGTCCACATAACTCATGAACTTTATATAAAAAGAAGTGTCAAAAGCATAATAATAGCATAAAACCATCAAAAAATATAGATATGTTATGGACGTATCACTCCCCTAATCCTAACCTTTTATAGAGGGAATATGGCATTACACTAAATCCTGCACCTAATTCACACAAGGAATTGTGAATATCATTTTTGCCAATCGGGCATGAAATAGTTGGTATTCCGGGATCTCCCGATTTAGTCAATAACTTCCAATTAGTAGGATAACTAGTCACAGAGAATATCACAAGGCAACGGTTTTAGCTATTTCTTTCTTTCTATTAAGAATATCACGGAGAAATAGCTGAAACCGTTGCCTTGTGATATTCCGGGATCTCCCGATTTAGTCAATAGCTATTTCTTTATTTCTATTAAGAATATCAAGGAGCAATTTAGAATAGGTAGGAACTTTTATTGCATCTACAAATGGAATTTCTAGATGAAGATCACTAAGTGACTTTTTGAAAGAGTCATAAATTACTTGATCTGGTTCTTTCTTTTTGTGATCTGGATATGGAAGTTTTTTCTCACCTTTCTTATCATTGTCTTTTACCTTTTGTGGGGGATCATGATCTTTAGTTGCTTTCTTTTGTTGCTTCTTGTCGCCTTTGTTCTTTTCTACTACAACAACTTCATATTCATTGCTTATCTCTTTTTCTTGTCTTGGATCAACTATCTCTACATGAGATTCATAGCGGTCATCATGTGCATCATTTTTCTCCTCCAAGGTTTGATCTTGTGTTTCTTAAGAAGTTTCATCTTGAGGATCCACCAGTGTGTCATCTTCTTAGGTTGCTTCGAGCAAGGCTTTTTTCCCTTAGATCTTTTTCAGCTTCATATTCTAGTGGTCCTAATGGTCCTTTAACAAATGCACCTCTCCTTGTAACAACATTAGTAGAAATAGGAATATCTATATCATCTTGAAGAAAAAATTGATAACCAGATGCTATTTGTTCACATTGAGTTTCAATCATACTAAGGTACTTGTATAATAATTTTATTTCTTGGCCAATCTCATCATAATTTTCCATAAGTTCACCGAAAAACTTCTTATGTCTCTGAAATTCATTATGCAGGTTATTATGAGATTTGGCCTGTTGATATTTTAATTCTTGAAAAACTTTTCTAGTTTCATCTTCTAAAGTAAAAATCTATAACAGATCAATATTGTTTTCCTTAACTTGTTCAGAAGGTATACCTTTTTATTTCATTGTTTTGTGTACTTCGGGCATAAGATCAGGGGTTATATGAAGTATCCCTTTTTCCAACTTAGTACCAAAATCAGGATTATAGAGGGAATCATTATTAGCCCTAGTAGACATCAATTCCAAATAGGATTTATTAGTTAAACTATTTATCGATACTCCTGCTGATAAGTCTAGCAACTCTTTGCATTGAGTATTAAGACCGTGGTATAATAAGTGGCAAACAGTGGATTCGGAATAGCCATGATTAGGAATACTATTGATCATTCCAAAAAATCTATCCCAAGCTTGTGGGTAGTTTTCTCCCATGTTCTGGCTGAAGTTGCCTATATTCTTTTTAATTTCAGTTACCTTTGTAAAAGGATTAAATCTGTTTATGAATTTAATAATACAGTTTTCCCAGCATTTAATGTAATGATGAGGAAGAGAATATAACCAGTCTAGAGCCTTACCTTTAAGAGACCAACTAAATAATTTTACACGGGAGAAATCTCTAGGAAAACCTTTTGGTCCAATTGATGTTATCACATCATCAAACTCTCTAAGTTCTCTTTCTGGGACTTCATCTTCCCTTCCACTGATAGCTTTTTCCTGCAAAATTTTAATAATCTCACCATCAAATCGATATTATCTAACACTAGGATTAGGGAATTCTATTGGTTGTTTAAGATAAGCAGAATTTGGAGCACTGTATTCTCTGAGAGTTTTCTCAGGTTTCTTTGGAGTTGTCCTATGAATAGACATGATTTCCATGAAATCACTCAGGTTTTCAACTTCCATCTTATTTGACCTCAAAAGTTTTTCAATAATTTCTTCGCGCATTTGAACGATCACGAGATCAAACTAATCTGGCAGATAGGTCCTGCCAGAGCGTGTAGACCATTTGTCTCCTAAGGAGACCATTTTGTATTAGTAACACCTAAAATTTCAAGAGAAAAACACTTAGCGCTTAGATCCCCGGCAACGGCGCCATAAAATAGCTTGATGACTGCAAGTGCACTGATCATTTGTAGCTAGTTTCGAAGTTAAGATATCGATCCCAGAGGGACCCCAAAGGAAAGTGTTTATGGATGAAGTCTCTGTCGCACTCAAAGTTCTCACAGATCTTCAAATGAATTGACTGCAAGTATTGAAATAAAAATAAGATTTGGATTAAACTGGATGTATTTAAATAAAACTAAAATGTAAACTTCAGAAATGAAAAGCATAAAAGTAAAGAACGATTCGATTGTTTGTTGTTTTCTGCATATGACAAAGTAGGCATGGGGAGATACAGTTCATGGTGATAGTGAATGTTTGTAACATCCAAAAAATATTAATCAAGATTATCAAGTTCCAATCACCCAAGTTTAGGTCTAACAAAAACTTTTGTTATTAAAATCAATATGAATGCATGTGTGTGTGATGAATGTATGAATGATTGATATTGACATGTTTGATTTCTATGAATGGAAAGGATTGGTTTAAATATGAAAACAACATCATCTAGATCATTTGCAAGCAGAATCAAATGAAGAGAAAATCAAAAATAAGATATATAAGCAAATGGTCATTTTGGCCAAACTTGTTCACTAGACCACTTTGAGTGTTTCTAGTCCAATATTTCTAACAGAAACAAATCCATTTCTTTTCACCCCTTGCTAGAACAAGTACAAGTGAACCCAAGCGCACTTTACCAACCAACAGAAACATATTTCAAATCTATTCAAATGAAAATTCAAAATTGAATCAAATGTAGGTACTAAGATCACCATTTCTCAAAAACCACTCAAACCATTTCACCTTGATAAACCCAAGCAACCATATACTACCAAGAATTTGACCAGAGCACTCACCAAAAAAAATTCAAAACTATTTTTCATGCGGCCATTTCATCAAACAGATGGTGAGCACAGTAATCACTCCCTAACTTCTACTGTTCTTGATCAATGCATTGTCCAATTCTTGTCCCCAATTCTCTCCCCTTGTCTCCGACAGTGATCACACTTGCATTGAAGCAGCTAATACCTTTACCATTGCACCAGTGCCATGCCACCCGAGCCCCCCTTGCCAGCCGACCATGGCCATCATGCTGGAGCAAACACCGTGCTCGTCCACCATGTCCAGGAGGCAGCCCACCGTCCACTGCCAACCCCTATCCAACCCTCGAGCACAGCCAGGCCTTGGACCACCGAGAACAGTCGCACCCATTTTTTTCATGCCGAGAGCGCGCTAGAGCTCCGCGTCCGACACGCGCGTACACGCCGTGCCTCGCCCTCGCCGCGCATGCCTACAATCACCGCGACACCAGCTACCCCCTAGATATGCCCGTTCGCCGCCGCGTGACTAGGAGCACTTGTGCATTTTTAAAAATGTCGTCGGTGCTGCTCAGAGCATCGGCCCATTCCGACCAACCTCGACCGCCGCTTGTCGCGCCATTAAGCCCTTCAGGATCGCCAGGAAACCGTGCACCGGCCTACACCCTCTGCCATGCCAATATCTCGCTGTGTCGTCGACCCTGTCGAGCTCTGCCCATGCCGCACTGCCCCTCTCGCTTGGCTATAAAAGGAGGCCACCCCTGCCTCAATTCTGCACACCACCTCACTCCCCAATCCTCATAGAACACCCCTGACCCTTCCCCGGAGCAAGGCGAGCTCCGCATCACCGGAATTTGGCTGGAGTCCACCGCTGCAGAGGAGGAGAAGGTTCGTTTATTGGACCGGCCCCAGGAGCTGTCGTGACTACCATTCGAATCGCCGTCGTCGACAACGTTGTTCGCCCCCATCGCCGACCCTAGATGGAGCCCTGGTAAGACACCGTGTACCCCCACCATCGCAGTTAGGGTTCGTTCTCGTCGGAGCAGTTTGACGGAGACGACGCACCCCAGCCGTAGGATCCTAGTCTAATCGCACGGACCAGATTGAAACATACCCCTTCACTTAGACTGAGCCGCTGACGCCTGGACCCTCCTGTCAGCAGCCCGCTGCGCCCTATGCAGTTCAGACGACCCAGTTTAGTTCCCACGCTCAGCCCAGTAATTCAAACCGATATTTTCCAATTTAGTTAAAACCTAGTTCTGTTAGTAGATTAAAAAATCAATTCAGAGAGTTTTACTAAACCAAATTGCATGAAACCAATTTTTTAGAAAGGTATTGAAATTATTAATCCAAGCCCATTGGATTCAAACCATTTGAAATTATAGATTACCTATAGTAAAAATAACAAGACAGAGACTTTTACACATTCAAACATTTTTAAAATCAACCATAAATGCTTTTGAGTTGATTCCAACTCTCAAAAATCACATTTGACCAGATCTTTCTGAATATGTAAAAATATTTAGGTTTATATGTAGTGATCTTAAACAAGTATTAAAAGAATTCCCCATAGGCACTTCTAGTCACTTTAATTAACTAAAATAATAATGTTAAACCTTATTAAATTGTGACACCACTTTAAATCACATTCACAAGTATTAAAATATGTGGTGATGACATATGTCAACATGATCCCATATTTTAATTGGAGAATATTAAATCTTAAATAGTTTTCAATGAGTAGAAATTACTTTTCTAAAAATAAATAAGACTAGGTCTTTAGTTCATGTAATGATTGTGATGATGCTAGATCATCTAGCATGAACCTTTATGCGCCAAATAGAAGTAGTTAAGTATTGTTTGGTGATTGTGTACCTCGTATTTATTTATAGATGCTAGTACCGACCAAGGATATGAGGAGGAAGGGGACTACGAAGAAGAAGAAGAAGAAGAAGAAGAAGAAGAAGAAGAGAACTTCAATCACTGCACTACTCAAGGCAAGCTAACACTTGCAACTTTGCAAGCTAGATAACCAATGCAATGCATTAGGCATGCTTTGGTTATGCAACCCTGATTATACCAAAATCCTAGTTTTACTTGCAAGATCTATTCTTTTATTTCTTTATCAAACTTCTTTATTACTTTTACTTAGTGACTTGTGAGTTTTGGAAAGATATTATAAGTATCATAAAGAGTATAAAACTTGGCCTAAGTTAGATAGAACTAGATGTCATGCTGAGGCATGAGATCTAGATTTGGATAGTCACACTTGATTAGCACCCCTCATTAGTGATTACCCCCAACTTTAGTGGCTAGTGCTAAGCATAAAAGTTGATCACTTTAGATGGGAATACTTGGTGAAAATGATTATGAAAACCTTGGAATGATGAGTCATTCTAATGAAATGTTTTGACATGTGTTATGAACACCAGATGATATGATGAAAATGTTGAGGCATGAGCCTTAGCCCTTTATAAAACTGATGGTTGGGTTCGGATGTGATACCATTCCAATTTTACCGTACAACCACAATACCCGAATTTGGGTAGGGCTCAACTGGAAGTTTATATATCTTAGTATGGGTTCCCTTGCGGAAGAGGTTTGATCCGAGGCTACCTCGTGATGATTTTTCACCTGTGCAGTTCCCAAGATGACAGATGGTCATGGTTGGGAGGCCAAACTCATAGGGGAGGTGCCTATACTAGGATGTGTAATTGAAAGATTAGGATTGATTATCCGCATACTGAGTATGGTTATTCAGGATTGTTCCTGACGGATGTATCGAATGTTGTGGTGAAAGTGTACCACCTATGTAGAGTGTAAAACTATTCGAATAGCCACGTCCGCAGTTATGGACAGTTGGAGTGGTCATACTGTTTTGTCGTCAGATGTGTTCAAAAATGACTTGTGAAATGATTTATTACTTTTACTTGACCACAACAGGGTTGTGACATGAAAACTAAGTTCCCACTTAGGTGTTGTAAAACATTAAGTTAGTTTTCTTTACTTCTAAACTCAGTTAGAGATAAACCTGCCTTTTTTCAAATAAACCTAGGGCTTAGGATTACTACTCAAACTACCTTACTTGTTAGTATTAGTTTGCGAGCACTTAAAGAGTACTCATGGCTTTGTCTCTGGCTATTCTTATGGCCAGACTATGAAGAGGACTATCAGGATGATGGAAAGCAGGAAGTCTATGACAACCAGGATCATCTCCCATTGTCAGCATTGCATGTGACCCTGAAGATGGAGCTTTGACCATGCTACCCTTATTATTATTCTGCTGCGTTGATTGTATTAAGACTGGATCATGAGATCCTTTATTTGTAAGACCTTTATTATGGTTTGTAATGGATGATGAACTATGGTACCAATCTGTTATGTCTCGCAAAAATGGTAATCCTGGGATTGTGATGTATGGCATAACAGGCATCTAGGATTAAAAATCCAGGTGTTGACAATGTTCCAGGTGGATGAGTGATAAATGTAACAATTATAATCTTATAAATATATATGTAGGCGAGTAACCCATAATTAGTCAGAACTCCTCTTGGTATATTTCATCCCAACTTCAATAATCCTACTAGTCTGTTACCAAAACCATGGTCAGTCACTAGACGATTAAGATCCTTCAGGTTGCTTAGCAATTAAGCTCCTTGGATCGGACTAATGCAATAAGCACAGTGGTGTCTCGTGATCCTCGAGTCAAACTAGTTTCCCATTGATATCCCCATGTTACTCGGGGGTCGCCGGTCTGCTAGCGAACAAGATCTTATCTATGTAGAATAAATCATCATGTTGTCTGGGCCCTTAATTGGAAAACAAGCATTAGGCATCCCACAGATAGTCAAGCACACATAATATAGTAATTAAAATCAATCACAAACTAATGGAAAATATATAGGCACATCACATATCACCAATCCCTTACATCTCCCACGCCCAAAGGAACTTACTCACACATGAGAGAACAAAGAATCATCAATATAATTAAATAAAGGGACTTCTTCTCGATATTAACATGGAGATCCACAATAAGAATAGAAAATCAAACCAACACAATTCAAGATAGGAAGAAACAATCTCAAACCCAAATCTTGCAAGGTGAAGATATCTCTCTCTCTCCAGTAAAAGTAATGGCTATGGGGTGTGGTGGCTAGGAGGTTAAAGATCGTGGAGTGAGATGAAGAGCGTCTTCCCCTTCTTCTCTGGATCTCTTCTTTTTACATTCTGGATGGAACAACGTCTGGTGTGTTCTGTTTCATCCTCATCCTCTTCACGAAAGTTGTTCCTTTTGACAAGACGAAGGCGGCGACAACTATATGGCGGGAACTATACAGCCGGAGAAAATGTTCCCGTCATATAGTTGGTTTTTATACCTACTGGTTGCCTTCCTCGATTGCTTCCAAAAAAGAGACTTGCTTGTTTTCACCTAAATATTGTATTTCTGTTGTTAAAACCCTATGTTGATATTCAGAACCTGAAACACATATAGGAAACCAAGTTTTATTCGCTACCGAAGTATTAGCGTTAGTTAAAGCTAGAAAACCATCAAATACGGACAAAAACCATCAATAAGAACCTTAAATAATGTGTCGAATCTCACAGCTATCAAACTCCCACTCGATAGACATGGAAGGGATCCAGAGCCGTTATCACATTTTTTTATTTTTTTTATTTTTTTATTTTGTTTGGTGTTGTCCAAAAAAATGGCCAAACCCGCCGGCAGCCGCAGCAACGTAGGGGTTAGTGCAATCTTGGACCCACACATGCATCCAGCCTAGGGACCCCATTGGGCACCCCAAAGCAGTTTTTGCCGAAAATTGAGAGTGTCTTATAGGTTACCTAAGTAAGAAACTGATTTTACCGAGCCGTAACTCAAGAAAAATACAGTATATACTTTCACCACAAGATAAATACCCACCTCCCGGGAATGGCCATACACCATTATGTATCCTGCGTGACAATTGCCTCGGGCCCTCGGGCGTGCCCTGGTCTTGCACCTCCTTTGGAAAACACCAGTTTTTCGGGTCCAGAAAATGGAAAGTCGAGATTTCTCCAAATGACCACGAAATCTCTAGTTGGAGAAGTTGCTTGTGATGCCTAGAGGGAGCTAGGTGCCGTGTTTGGGCTCAATCCATGGACTGGTTCCATGTTCTAGGGGGCGAGGGGGAGGGGGATCTAGGGTTGAAAGCCAGGATAACTCCCACTCAGTTTTTTCCTCTATGTTAGTCACGAATACTCAGAAAATCCCTTATTATAGCTCACTCAGAAACCCGCACGTCCTGATTGGTTGAGATAGTTGTTATGCGGATCGTGCCCGCCAACCTTTGAGTCTCTGTGAAGCCATTTGTGCATGGTGCCAAAACTGAAAACCAACTGCATGGTGCATGCTCCCTAACCCAGGCTAATGGGCGCCTTCGAAGCCATTTGTCTCTAAAGAAGCAGATCACGCTTTATTTTTCACTTGACATCAAGAGGTTTGAAGAAGAGCGCTATGACCTGTAGAGGGTGATCGACGAGATGCAGAAGTTGATCGCATACAACTTGGCGAAGAAATACCTGTCCATCAGGTTAATTAGGTAGCTCATGGGTGACAAGAAGAATCTCTAGAATAGACGCACCCTCCAGCATGAGGAAGCCACCAAGGCACTCAGGGAACATATCAACGAAGTAAAGGCTGCCAACAAAGCCTACCATGATAGGATGGAGAACGAGGAGATAAAGGGCCAATATGGAGGCATATCGGGCAATGCCCAAGTCAGATTCCGAGTAGAGGAGGCATGAATGTTAGTTCATGCTCCACTGCTATTGTAATTTATATAGTGCAATTAAGGAATCTTGGAGAAACTCCTTATTTATCTGTTTATATTATTTGCCTGTCAACTGAATTATGGGTGTGTGTTCTCATGAATGGACATCATCCTTTCTTTACATTCTGTATCTGAGATTGATTTTAGATTATGACTATGCCACTACTATTTGGTTACATTGAAAAAAAACCCATAACACCCTAAGATGGAGATAGTCCTAGGTTGCTTTGAAATTGAAATTAGGATTGTGCCACTAGTTTATCCTTTTGAATTGGGAAATATCCTATATTTCTCTGATATTTAAATTAGGACTGTACCACTAGTTTATCCTGATGAGTTGGGAAAAAGCCTATATTGATCTGACATTAAAATTAGGACTGTACCACTAGTTGATTCTGCTAAATTTTGAACAATCATAGATCGCTCATTCCTTCAAATTATGACTTTGACACTAGTTAATGTTGGATATATGCCCAAGAGGCAATAATAAAGTGGTTATTATTATATCTTCATGTTTATGATAAATGTTTGCATCCCATGCTATAATTGTATTAAGAGGAAACATCAATACTTGTGTGTTTTTTAAACATAAAAGGGTCACTAGTAAGCCTCTTTTTAAACTAGCTTGTTGATTATTAGATGATCATGGTTTCCAGATCATGGACATTGGATTTTATTAATAACAATATTATATCATTAGGAGAATGATGTGATGGACATACACCCATAGTAAGCATAACATAAGATCAAGTCATTAAGTTCATTTTGCTACAAGATTTCAAATACATAGTTACCTAATCCTTCGACCATTAGATCATGTTAATCACCAACACTGGATGAATGCTTTGATGACATCAAACGCCACTTCGTAACTGGGTGGTTATAAAGTTTGCATTGGGTGTTTTGAAAGTATGGATTGAAGCTTATGGATCAAGAGTGGGATTTGTCCATCCAGATGATAGATAGATATACTCTGGTCCCTCTCAGTGGAGTGTCATCCAATTGGCTTGCAAGAATGTGACTAGGTCACAAGGGATGTCACATCACAGTACGAGTAAATAATACTTATCAGTAACGAGGTTGAATTAGGTATGGAGATACCGATGACCAAACCTCGGATAAGTAAAGTATCATGCAACAAAGGGAATCAGTTTGGTATGTTAATGGTTCATTCGATCACGAATTCATCGTTCAATATGTGGGAGCCACTATGGATCTCTAGGTCCTAGTATTGGTTATTGATCAGAGAGGTGTCTCCATCATGTCTACATAGTTCACGAATCGTAGGGTGACACACTTAAGGAACGATGATGTTTAAGTAGATATGGAATATGACTTGGAGACCGAATGTTGTTCGGATTCACGGATTGGATCCAGGACATCATGAGAAGATCTGGAATGGTCTATATAATAAGATTCATATAAGGAAAGTCATTTTCTGGGGTTCAGAAATGTTTTTGGTATTTTGACTACAAGCTTCTAGAATGTTCTAGAGGGACCACCAGTGGGTCCACCACCCCGGGGGAGGGGGGGGTACTTGGGCTAAGCCATGCCATGGGGGACCCTTATGTCCAGCCGCACCAAAGCCCAAGAGGCAAATCCGGCCACCAAAGGAATTGCGGTCAAACCCTAGTTTGGAAAGGGGGGACTTGGTGGGCAAGTTCCCACCTTTTCCCCTTGGCAGAGTTGGGAAAGGAGTGGGTCAAGGGCTGGGAACCCTTGGGCACACCCCCCCCTCTATATATATATATATATATATATATAAAGAGGGGTGGGGGCGCACCCCCCTCTCCCTTGCCCCTTCACCTCAACCCTAGCCACCACCCTCCTCCCTCCTCCATCGTCCTGCTCCGGCTTAGGCGAAGCCTTGCAGGATTCTCTCCTCCACCACCACCACCATGTTGTCATGTTGTTGGGATACTGAGGGTATCTACTACCTCTGTTGCCCGCTGGAACGGGTAGAGTAAGGTCTTCATTGAATCTGTACGTGTGACCGAGGGTGGAAGCGCTGCCGGAACGCGGCACCGGAAGGATCGTCATCGCGATCTTGAGATCGGCAAGTGATCGACTACATCAACCACGAGATTAGATCTCGTTAATGCTTTATATCTTCGAGGTATAGTTCCCTCTAATCTTGTTGCACCTATCTCATAGATTAGATCTTGGTTTTTCCATAGATTGGATCTTGGTTTTGTTCGTTCTTGCAATAGAATTTTTTTGTTTTCTATGCTATGAACCCTATAGTGGCATCAGAGCCGAATCTATGCATAGATCTGTTGCACGAGTAGAACATAATGGTTTTGTGGGTGTTAATGATCTTGTTGTTGCTTGCTTTTCATGTCCTTTGCATCTTGCGGTATGGTGGGATGAAACGGCCCGGGCTAACCTTACATGTCGTCGCACATGAGACTTGCTCCATGCTCAACGTGCAACTTGCATTGCACAAGTGGCTTTGCGGGTGTTTGTCTCTCCCACCATAGTTAAGATTCAACTTACAATCTGCACTTGACAACACTTGTATCAGCGTTGTGGTTCTTGTTCTTAGGTAAGAATGGTTATTATTCGAAAGCCCCAAGCCATGTAAAACATGCAAATAAAATTAGAGGCATCAACTTGTTTTTGCAGGGGCATGTGATGTAATATGACCATGATGTGATTGTGATTATATTTGATGTATGATATGACCCTTATTGTAATATGGCAACCAACATGAGTCTAATGGTTGTTTTTAAATTTGTTAAGACCTGTGTGTCTATTAATCATGTAATAGCTTTATTCCAAGTAGTTGTAATCGTTGCTATAAGTGATGGACAACCATGAAGCGGCGCCACTAACCTTGACGCCATGCTAGTGATGATGGATGATGGAGATGTTAGAGATAGAAGATAGAGATCAAAGGCAAGAGAAGAATATATATATCATTATGAATATTATGATGATGATGTTTTGTTTATTTTTATTTATTTTGTTAGATTGCAGCATTAGCATTATAAATTATAAGATGAAATATCAAACTAAATATCAAGTAATATAGTAGTAGTAATTCAAAAGTACAATTTCGTAGATCATCACGTGATGGATGTTGATGGGTTGTTTTGTATTTTATTTGTGCAATACAATACGGTTGCAGCATTATGCACATGCATAGTATTAACACCATGGACATAGTAAGCGAGATGATGGTCTGGTCTTGGATATGGAATAATGAGTCATTGAAAGGATGGTTGATATGATATGGTTGATTGATGTTTGATACATCTTCCTTCTGAAAGACTCTTCTCTCGTCTGAGATTCGTGTTTGTACTGGTTTTGGTTGGGTTGGGATTAATCACCAATGTTGGTTCAAAATGTTGGATGTGGGTGAACAAACAAAATTAATCAAAATTTAAATGAAAATGAATTAAATAATTTGAAATTAATTAATTTTGCAAATTTGTTGTATGCTTAGTTATATCATTGAATATAATTAACTTAATAATTATTGAGAATATATATAGATATTGTGTCATATTGTTTTTATGTGTTTTGTTTGTATTGTTTTTTTAAAAGTGTCAATTTAAAAAAAAAAAAACTAACAAACAAAGTTTAAAATAATTAGTTAAATAAAGAGTAATAATTATAGTTAAATCAAGATTATCAATTCTAGTGTTGATTCTTGATGTTTAAAAGATTGTTTTAATATCAAGGTTATCTAGGAGCTGAAAGGATTGTTTCAGAGACCATCATTAGTGGAAGATATTGCGATATCTGAAACAATTTTTTGGTTGCAATTTGATAGAATATAATTTAGCAAAATTTATGTTTTATATTGGATGAGAATTTGCGAAGGTTGGAAACGCTAGTCGTCCTAATACTCAAAAAGGGTTTTTGGAAAGTAACATTATACTCGCGATTCACCTTTATAAGCTATAGTAGCTTGATCATGAAAATTGTCATGATAAGGATGAATAAAAGATGTAGGTAAAATGTTTACTACACTAAAACAGTACTAAAGAATGGATTTTGAAAGAACTCCAAACATTTGATGATATGTGATCTACTTCAAAGTGCAAGTCCAAAGAAATTAGTATTTGACTATACACACTTTGGACTATGTGTCATGTGTATCGCGCCACTGTTGATGTTAATAGATTCTTTTAAAAGAGAAAGGAAATGCTGAAAGAGAATCTTATAATATTTGGAAGAAAAGAAAAGAGTGGAAATGTCCATCTTAGGTATATAGATGATATACTCCCTCTGTTTCAAAATATAAGATGTTTTAGGTTTGTGAAGAAAATGAATCTAGACTTCTTTTAGTATGTAGATTCATCACAAACTTGAGTGAACCTACGTACTAAAACAAGTCTAGATTCATTTTCTTCACAAACCTAAAACATTTTATATTTTGAAACGGAGGGAGTACATGTTATGAATGTATTCTTTGCTTGTTAAACAATGTGGTTCTTGGGTATTGGATATCGAATTTGTTGGTGCGAAATGTCATACAGAACAACACAATTCATGAACCGCAATGGCCTAACTAACTTGCAAGAGAATATGTGATGATGTTCATCGGAAACAAATAAAGTGTTGTTGTGTTACTCATTGACATCAAAGCTTGCCTTCAAGATCTGTTTTAATAATTATTATTTTGATCAGGTATTATGAGAACAAAGGTTGTTCAAATAATTACCGTATTCCATAAAACATGGACGATTTGCAAGTCTAGTTGGAGAAATCACGTCCATAAAAACTAATGCTAAAAATGCCACAAGACAAATGATTGAAAGATCACTTACGAAGTGGCATCGCCGTTTAAATCATATTGAAAAGAAAACATGTAGAAACTCCATGTTGATGGAATTTTGGAGTATTTTGATTTTGATCAAATGACACTTGTGAGACATTCCTGAAGATAGTTAAAATTTTGTTCAAAGGCCAAAAAGAAGAACGAACAACTAACTTATTGGAATTTGTACATATTGATGTATGTAGTCCATTATGTGTAGTCGTGAGTGATGGATTTCAACTTCATATGCTTTCTCCGGAAATTTGAGTGAATATATATGTATATTTACTTAATGAGGATGAAGTATGAAACATTTTAAAATGTTCAAAGACTTTCAAGATGAAGTGGAAAATCATTGTAAAAAGAAAATAAAGATTTTATGATTGGATCATAAAGGAAAATATTTGAGTTACAAGTTTAGCAAAACACCTAAATATTTGAGGAATCGTTCCATAGATTTGCATTTCTTGAAACACCATAGTAATATGGAATGTTCGAGATATGTAATGAAACCTTGTTTGACATGGTAAGATCAAAGGTCCCATTTATAAAACTACCATTATACTTTAAAGATTAAAACTTTAGAGACTACCGCTTTTACAATGAAAAGAGCTTCATCGTGATCTGTTGAAATGATACCATGTAAGTTATGGTTTGGGATAAACCCAAGTTTTCCTTTCTTAAATGTTGGTATGCTAGGCATAAGTAAAATGTTTTCAACCAAAGTCGGATAAGCATGTCTTTGTAGGTTATTTCGAATGACTATTGGGAAATCCTCAGTAACACCAAAGACAAAAGTGTTTATCGCTTAGAATGTCAAGTTTCTTGAGAAGGAATTTTTTCATGAAAAATTAAGTAGGAGGACAAGAGAACTTTGATAAGGTTAATGAACCTTAGCTATATGTGCTGAGATAAAAGGAATTTGTTGATACATGACCCTCCATTTTCGTCACTGAATCGTCATTGTCTATAATATATGTTGATCTTATGACGAAAAACAGATCGTCAAAAACTGAGCGTCAGTAATTGCACACAGCGACGTTTTCCACGAAATCGTCATAACCGTCTATGACGATATTGGATCGTCATAACCTTTATGATGATCCAATTGTTGGAGATATGCCCAAGAGGCAATAATAAAGTGGTTATTATCATATCTTCACACTTATGATAAATGTTTACATACCATGCTATAATTGTATTAAAACTAAACATTATAATACTTGTGTAAACTAAAATAAAAATAAGAGTCTAGCTATAGCCTCTGTTAAACTTAGCTATATAATATATATGATGGTGATTTCATGAATATGAAAACATATATATAACAATTTCATCAATATCATTAGAGAATGGATGATGTGACATACTCCTATAAAGTAAAGCATAAAGAGCAAGTCATTTCATAATCAATCAATCAATATAGTCGAATTTATAGTAAAATTACATTCCATTCATCATGAGATCCATGCATATATGGATTCATGATGATGATTGCTTGGATCACAACACCCACACCGTGGGCGTGTTGTGGTGGTATTATTATTTGAAAGTTTTGGGATTTGAGATGATTGGATCAAGATTGATTTGCATATCCACATGATAGATATACTATAATGTGGAATGGAATGTCATCCAATTATGGTACATGTGACTTGGTCAAGCATTCCATCAGGGATCACGAAACGAAAAGAGTAAAGAGTTGAGGTTGAACTAAGAACTAGAGATGTGAGAGATCATAATAATCCATAGATAACATAAATAAGATATCGTGAGACAAAAGAAATATAGTGGAACAAAAGTGGTCATATGAATTAAGAAATCAGAAATAATAATATGAAATAAAATTTCCATCATTGGTTTATGAATTTATTATTGTTCGTCATGTCCGCATAATTCCATTGAGTGGTATTCACTTACACAATTCCTCTCAGTGAGAGTGAGTTGTTGTATTATTAAAAAGAAAGTAGTTTAATGATTTGGAGAGAGATGAGATAAGATTGATCATCTCTGGATATCATGATATCACGGGGAAGGTTCATATAATAAGAGTCCGGAAAGGAAAGTCCTGAGTCCGTTCGATGATTCCGAAGATTCCGGTGTTGTTGTTTTCAAATTGAATGTTGAGGATTCCGGGGGTATTAATGGATGTGGATGTATATACTGTGGAATGAGTGTGATTCAAAATCAAATAAAGAAAAAAAATAAAAAAAAAAAATAAAAAAAAAAAAAAAAAAGTCAAATCAAAAGCAAAAAACAAGAAAGAAAACAAACAAGAAAGGAAACAAGAAGTCTCCTGGAAGGAGAAAAGGAGGAGGGAAGGGACTTGAGGGGAGCCAGATCCCTCCTCCCAGCGCCTCACTCCCTACAGCTCCCCCCTCCTTCCTCCCCATTCTACCTCTCCACTCCCAAAGCTCCCCATCCCTTTCTACCCTCAATCTCCGTCTCCCCTTGATAGTTTTAGAGCTTCTATTCTTTTTGTTTAGAGCTTTTAATTATTTGTGTCTAATTACTAATTCTTCTAATAATTCTAGTAACTAAATTGGTGACTTATTAATTATAAGCTCACAGCCTACTTCCCATATAGCCACTCTCATAATCGCACCGCCAGACGCAGAGACCCCCCTTGCCTTCCCCAAAGAGGAGAGTTCGCTTCTTCGAAAAGGGAAAGAGGTGAGGGAGCAAGGCGAAGGAACTGAGAAGGCGGCCAGGGGATCGACCGGCGACGGAAGAGATGAACTGAGGAAGGAGACACAAAGCGAATCGTTAACCGACCTAATCTGATTACGAGCTTCGAATCTGTTATCGGATCGCAGACTGTCTTCTATATAGATCTGTCTTGTTACTTGTTTGTTTCCTTTATCTTGAATTGTTATTCCATGTTTGTGTTGACCAATATCATCACGGACAAACTAGCATGGCTGGCGGTGAGAACCTCGTGGCGTCCGGCACGTAAATCAGCCGATCACGTCATTGTTTATATGGACCAAGCCCAACAAATCAGCCCAGTATGTTTTCTTGTCAATTCTGGTATGTTACATGGGCCAAGCCCAAGATGTTTGTCTTTTATTTTATTTTTATTTTCATCATTTTAATTCTTTTTATATTCTACCTTTTATTTTAGCTGGTCCCACAAGTCAGGTTCCATTTCCATACACTTCCCACTCATTAGGTTTTAATTTCCCACAATTTGACAGTAATTAAATAATAAATCATTTAATCAGAACTGAGTACACAAAATTCTTTTGATAACAGTCTATTATAATGTTTCCATGGTTGTAATCACATATATACATTAGCAACCACAAGCTATCGAAATACAACGCTAAATGAACTTCTCAAAACTGACTCAAAGTTGCAACTAAATCTAGTCCAGAATGTAAACCCACGACCATATCCCTACAGCGGCAACATCCAAAATCATTCGACGTATGGAGAGACTCATGTCTTCCCTCCAGCGAAACTGATTAAAAAGATAGACTTCTCTACATCATCAGGATGTCTTCTCAAGCTCCAGGTCCCTTTTTGGTCCAAGTACCTTCTTGCTGCTGCATCATCAGGATGTCTTCTCTACACCAACACCATGGCAACCTGCGGACTTCTCCCAGCATGCGCCGCACCCTCCATCTGCTGCATCATAAAGGATAGCCCATCAAGCGGTTCAACAAGATAAAGGACATCAAGTAGTTCATCACAATTATCCTTGGCTCATGAAATAGTTTTATTCAGAGTTTCCCCAGACACATCATGTAACATCCCTAAAATCATGATTTCAAAGTTTGCATATCATTCATGCATGCATATAGTTTTGAGATCAATTTCAAACCAAATTCAAGAAAACAGAAGCACATAGTGCTATCATTTTATGTGAGCAAACTTAAATCAAATGGCCATCCCCATTTGAGAGCTTGAATGTTTTAAACCAAGTTGTTTGTTTCCCTTGTTAATTGGTTTGAGTGTGGAGTTAGAACAAAATTGTACAAAATAAAAATGGTTTCAAAACCACTTTCAAACATTTGCAAACCAAGTGCTATGTCACTGTTATTTTTTGTCTTTCCAAAAATGATCAAGCAAATTCAAAGTGACCACATGGTTTTATGCCTAGAATTGTGGCTGTTGCACACTGCAAAAATCCTGAAAAGATTTGAATTCAAATAGAGTTTGAATTCATTTGAAAATCATTCCAGAAAATTAAATTAGAAAAAGAAAAGGGGTAAAGAAAAGGAAAAGGGTCGGCGCTACTAATCTGGCCCATCAATGAAGCATCAACTAACCCACCGGTCCCTCTCTCTCTCGCAGACGCCTTGACGCAATGAGTCGCTCGGACCACTCCCCTCTGTTTATTTTGCTGACAAGCGGGCCCTGTCCACGTCGACTCCTTCCCCAAATCGCGCACGCAGACCACGTCGCCGCTGCCGTTGATGCCGGTAATGGCGCGGCGTAATTAGCCTTGATACCGCGAGCGTTTCCTGTCGCGCTTCAGCCTATTTAAACCACACATGTCACATCCCAAGATTTTCCCAAATCTTGTAATGTGAAAAATAAATGAATAAAATAAAACTTTGTTTGATTTTTAGGGCCAGAAGAAACTTTTGAATCCAATTGGAAACCTTTAAACTACTTGGGGTCAAATAAATCCTAAAGGAATGAAAAAGATAAATATTAAATAAAGGGAAAAATAAAAAGTATTTTGTTACTACTTTGAAATCTTTTATAAAAAGGTTTTGGTTTTCAAATTTAAAAGAAAGGTTTTAAATAAAGATCATTTTATAAAGCCAAGTTAGAACTTAGCTAAAACTTGGAAACAAAAAGGTTTTGTTTGATTAAAATAAATAGTTTATTCAAAAATAAAACAATAAAGGATTTAATAACCAAGTTTTATTAATAAAGGTTTTATTATTAATAAACCATCAAAGACTTGGTTATTTGTTAAATTAAGTTTTTCCAAGTATTTTATATTCTCAAATAAAATCTACTGATTTGGTTTTGGAAAATATTTGGATTTCAATAGAGCTTTGAAATAAATCAATCCTATTTTGATGGTCCATTCATTTAATTAATAATGGATCATATTATTAAAATTATTATTTTTTATTTTGGATTTTGGTTCATGTTACTAAACAGAACTAATTTCAAAATTACAAAGATTGCTGTTGTTTGGTTTGATTTGGTTGATGTTTTTTTATTTGGAAATTCAAAACAGGAAATAGAATTAGAAAAAGGAAAAAGATTCAAAAACAGAAAAAAATAAGAAAAGTTCGACGCAACCCAGCAGCCCAACAGGCCCAGAAACAGCCCAACTTTTCCCTCACCCCGAAAGAAAACGATTCACACCTCGTTTCTGACCCGTACAGAGTATGACCAGTGGACCCTCCCCTCCTTTCTTTTTCCACTGACCGGTGGGCCCACTTTCCTCTGTTCTTCCTCCTCACCCGCGCAACCCCTTCTCCCTCCCTCGACACCGTTCCTGCCGATGATTTCGCGGCCTTAATTCGCTTTAACTCGACCACCGTTACCAGCTTTGATCACGCAGGTTTAAACGCCCATGTCTCCTCTATATTTTCCCTCTGACACACCGTGCTGGCACGCCTCAGACCTCCCCAATTTCCTTCCCGAGCACCCTCTGCTCCGACGAGGTCCGGTGCCGATTTCGGCGACTCGACACCGCCCCGTGCCTCCCTGAGCACCCTAGCAGCTTCCCCACTCCCAGACACATCTCCCAGTACCTTTAGTTCGGCACGGGCGCCCAGTGTCGACTACAACAAGCTCGAGCAGCCGCGCCGTCCGCTTCAACTCCGGCCAGCCCCACAGGTAGATTCCGGCCGCCCCTCTTCTTCTCGTTCACGCTCACAGCATCTCCATGATCTCATGCGTCTAACCATACCCTCGGTTGTTCTTCTCGTGATCTATAGCGTCGACTCCGACCGCGAGCAGGACCATCTGACGCCGACAACGAATCCGGCGAGCGATTACCTCCGTCTCCGTGCGCCCCTTGCTTCCTCGAGAGTACCTTGAGCACCACCTCGTCCTCGCGAACACGGTGAGCACCCCCTCTGTCTTCCTCGCTTCCTAGAACCACCGTAGCACCATCGCCTGGCCGTGCGCCGCTAGCCACCGCCTCGCATATGGTCAAACAGACCTGCACCATAGGATCAAGATCTGGCGCTCACGATTTGTTCACTTAGCATCGAAGGGGTACGTTCTCTGGACCGCGCGATTTGATTTGATCCAACGCACCGCGTTGCCGATCCGGCCGAACCGGTATCGACCAATGAAACAGCGACGCGTGGCCAATATTAGATCTAAAAGCAGATTTGAATCTGATTGAATTGTAAATTTCAAACCCTTGTATCTTTGGATCCACACGTCCAAAAATTACAAATTTTATGTCGTTGGATTCAGGAGAGCAAGACCTAGCCAACCATGCCCTTGGTTTAGCAAATAGTACATGTTAGTTAGCTTGTTTATGCAGATTCTTTTGTGTGCTAGTTTAGATTAGAAAAATTGTTTAAAATTGATTTTAGGGTTAAAACTTTTGGAAAATGGTTTTTTGTGACCTTACTGACCCTAGGAACCAACCCATGATTTGCAAAATGGATTTGGAAAAGTTTAGAATGGATTTATTGGTTTAGTCCATTTCTAGCTAAATAAAACTATTTATTTGTTTATGAAAATTCTTTGGGAAAATGTTTTAGAACAAATATACTATCCCTAAACACCAAGTTTTAAGAAACAGCAACTTATTTGGTGAAACCACTTAAGGTTGTGGTATTGAGAAAAATGTTTTTCACCACATAAAATGATGAAAGGATTTGAAAATAGTTTATGGATAAAACCCATTTGCAAATTACTTTGCCATTTTGGTAAATGACCAATTTGGAACTTACAAAGTTTAGAAGCCTAGTGGAGACCATCTTTGCAATAGAACCATCCTTTGCATACTCCCATGCATAACTTAGATTCCTTTACTATGTGTGTGTGAAATTATTTTGTTTGACTTTGGTTTGGAATGTTAGTTGATTTTGTGTTTGCATGATTGACTTTTAGTGAAGTTAGAGAAGTGTGAGACTAGCAAAATCAAGGAGTGAACCACCATTCCCTACCAAAAAGTCAAGTTACACTATCATACAAAAGTCCTACTATTTTCATTATACTTAGTGGATTTTGAAAACATGCATGAAAATAATTTTATACTTATGCTATGCTATATCCTAATCGGATACCCTATACATTCCTTAGAGAAAACATTATAGTTGTACTTGCTTAGCCATGCTTTATTTGGAAAAGAGATACATGTTGATATTTTGCAAAAAAATTGAGAAAAGGACTTGTGTTTTATATAATAAAACAAGGACTCAATGAACCACCTAGGTGGAGGATACTTTAAGTTTTGGAGAAGGTGGCAACAAAAGGAACCATGTCTATGGTAATCTCTTTGTGTTGTGCTCCAAAAGAAAACCCACCTAGGAAACTTAGAGATTGAACATGCTTCTCCAATTGTGGATTTCGTGTGCAACCACATGCTATTATGGCTCTGGCTTAGTCAACTACATTAGGAAGACCCATACATTGTCTTTAGTTACCGGACATGGGGATCTGGAATGCTTCATGGGGGCTGAAGACAAGCTAGCAATGGTGTATGGGAGGACCTTTTGGAAAGACTTCGTCACATTCTCAGTCTGCCAGTACTCCATCTTGGTGAGCACTAATCCAGTAGGCCACTGGTGGCAACAAGATGGGATTGTGACATGTGGGTAAAGTGTACTCCTTCTGCAGAAGATAATAAAATCTAAGTACTTAGCCGTGTCCCCGGTTATGGACAATACTGAGCAACTAAAGTTTGAACTATGGGAGATCTCGACATTCCAACTTCTAAAATAAAAACTTGATGCACTTGGGGGTACCAAGGAATTCAAAGAGATTTTGTTAAGCTTGATGCACTTGGGGTTACCAAGGTGCTCAAGATATTTGTATAAAAGCATGATGTACTTGGGGTTACCAAGGAACTCGTGAGATTTTGATAAAACTTGTTGTACTTGGGGTTACCAAGTAGCTCAAGGGAATTTTGACAAGGACTTGAACACTTGAGTTTCTACCAAGAAGTTTCAAGGAACTTGGAAAAGGAGATTTGACAAAGGACCAAAACCATTTTGAAAAGATAGGATCAATATTGCTTTATGCAAATAAGCCTTAAACTCTACTTAGCCAAAAATGCATGTATTGATAGGATCCACTCATATTACATATAAAAGTGAAGCTTGCCAATACAATTCAAATGTATTGACCCTTGTGGCTGTAACTTGTAATGTTGTAGGTTTGATTGATTTTAGTGAAGATTGATTGATTAGGATTACAAAGTCTACAACCAACATCTTCCTGTGGCACTTTGAAGATGAAGGACCCATGACTATAGTTATTTCGCTGCAATGTAATGTAATGAGCTATGTATGATGTAATAAAATTATGTTATTCCTGGTTATAAAGTTATGATATGACCTTTTTTTCTTGATATTACATCTTAACTGTGGATGCTAGCTATTGATCCAGGGACTAGCATTGTAAACACAGGGGACACCACCTTATTTGTATAATGGTTGGGACACTCCCGTTACAGATGGTATCAGAGCATTGTGTTGCCTGTAGGATTTGTAAGCCCTAGGATTGGACAAAAACTCTTAGAAAATAGGAGTTGTCTTATTCCAAAAACTTATTTACAAAAACACTTGTAAACTCTCTCCTCAACCATTTTTTGTTTTCAAATCTACTTCTCTACTATTTTGATGGAAAAACCAACCCCATGGCCAAAGACTACACCACGTGCAAAGGACTACTTCAACTCTAATGACTTCAACTTCTTCAACTCTAATGACTTCAGCGTCTTCAGCATTTTCCCCAAGGACTTCCAACTTGGATATCACTAAGGACTACAAGTGAGACAAGGAAATCTTGCACAAGAATTAGAGACTGAGGGAATGCAAAATAAGAAGGAGCCACCAACAACTTTGAAGTATTGCAACCAAGAGTTTATCCCAAGGAACCATGATCTCATACAAGAAGAATCATAAAGGAAGGAAAGATCACAAGTCAACCATATAGATGGACCACCATATTTAGATAAGTCAAAAACACACCAACTTATGTGGTGTAACAAAAATATTTTGTTGCCTAAATATGTGCTTGAACCTTGTTGTTTGAGTGAAGTGTTTGACTTGTGATTTCATGCACATTGTTTGTGTGAATTGTGATGTGTGTGATTAGAAATAATTCCTTAGAAATATCTTGCCTATTCTAATCTTCCTTCAACCCAAACAGATGACTACCCCAAAAGACTCCAAGGTTTATGACACCAACACCAACCAAGCTGACAGCATGAAAGAGCTCATAGCAACCCAACACCAGTTGAACCAACTGACAGCTCAATTCATAGCCAACAATAGTGATAAAGATCCAGCACTGCAAAAGTTTTTGGAAGAACAATCCCAACTGATGCTTAAGGTGACTAATCAAATGATCAACATGGAAGAAAGCTATCCCAAAGGAGTTTATGATAACAAGGATGACAAGAATGTTATTCTAGATGGAGCCCCAGCTTGCATTATTTGTGGAGACAAGGATCATACTTCCAAGGAGCATGAAGGTCAATTCCCTAACTGTGAAGAAAATCATCCTGCTGGACAATGCCCCACCTCTCAAGCTACTTGTTACCTTTGTGAAGGAAACGACCATGTCCCTATCCAATGCCCCATCTATGCCATTGTTGAACAAAGGAAACAAGAAGGATCCAGGTATGCCAAGAATGTTGATGGCAAAGGAAAAGGACCACTTATACCTCCAAACAAGACAACCCAATTCAAAGGACTAAAGAAACCCAAGAAACCAAGACAGGACATGAACCTTGTACAATGTCGTAAATGTAAGGAAATGGGACACTACTCCAGTGAATGCCCAGAGAACAAGAAGAATAAAGAGATTGGCCAAGTGTGGTGCAACAACTGCAAAGAGTTAGGCCACTATGTAGCAACGTGTCCACAAGAGCCCCGTAAAGAACTCCAAGATATCCACTATTTCAATTGCAAGAACCCAGGACATTATGCAAGCAACTGTCCAGAGAAGATGAAGAACAAGTTGAACAAGCCTATGGAGAAACTCAACCTTGTCCCATGAGTCAAGCATGGAAACAAAGGACCCAATGCAGATGTTTCCAGAGAAGTTGCCCAAGACTCCAAACCAGCCTTATGTAATTTTCGTTTGAAATATTTTAAGGGTGGTAGTACCCTAGTTGTTTTGAGCCTGCTTGTAATCCTAACCTTCCCAAATCTCGGGACGAGATTTATTTTAAGTTTGGTAGCCTGTCACATCCCAAGATTTTCCCAAATTTTGTAATGTGAAAAATAAATGAATAAAATAAAACTTTGTTTGATTTTCAGGGCCAGAAGAAACTTTTGAATCCAATTGGAAACCTTTAAACCACTTGGGGTCAAATAAATCCTAAAGGAATGAAAAGATAAATATTAAATAAAGGGAAAAATAAAAAGTATTTTGTTACTACTTTGAAATCTTTTATAAAAAGGTTTTGGTTTTCAAATTTAAAAGAAAGGTTTTAAATAAAGATCATTTTATAAAGCCAAGTTAGAACTTAGCTAAAACTTGGAAACAAAAAGGTTTTGTTTGATTAAAATAAATAAAGGTTTATTCAAAAATAAAACAATAAAATATTTAATAACCAAGTTTTATTAATAAAGGTTTTATCATTAACAAACCATCAAAGACTTGGTTATTTGTTAAAAATTAAGTTTTTCCAAGTATTTTATATTCTCAAATAAAATCTACTGATTTGGTTTTGGAAAATATTTGGATTTAAATAGAGATTTGAAATAAATCAATCCTATTTTGATGGTCCATTCATTTAATTAATAATGGACCTTATTATTAAAATTATTATTTTTAATTTTGGATTTTGGTTCATGTTACTAAATAGAACTAATTTCAAAATTACAAAGATTGTTGTTGTTTGGTTTGATTTGGTTGATGTTTGTTTATTTGGAAATTCAAAACAGGAAATAGAATTATAAAAAGGAAAAAGATTCAGAAACAGAAAAAAAAATAAGAAAAGGTCGACCCAACCCAGCAGCCCAACAGGCCCAGAAACAGCCCAACTTTTCCCTCACCCCGAAAGAAAACGATTCGCACCTTGTTTGTGACCCGTACAGAGTATGACCAGTGGACCCTCCTCTCCTTTCTTTTTACACTGACCGGTGGGCCCACTTTCCTCTGTTCTTCCTCCTCACCCGCGCAACCCCTTCTCCCTCCCTCGACACCGTTCCTGCCGATGATTTCGCGGCCTTAATTCGCTTTAACTCGACCACCGTTACCAGCTTTGATCACGCAGGTTTAAACGCCCATGTCTCCTCTATATTTTCCCTCTGACACACCGCGCTGGCACGCCTCAGACCTCCCCAATTTCCTTCCCGAGCACCCTCTGCTCCGACGAGGTCCGGTGCCGATTCCGGCGACTCGACACCGCCCCGTGCCTACCTGAGCACCCTAGCAGCTTCCCCACTCCCAGACACATCTCCCAGTACCTTTAGTTCGACAGCGGGCGCCCCAGAGTGTCGACTACAACAAGCTCTGAACGACGCCGCCGTCCGCTTCAACTCCGGCCAGCCCCACAGGTAGATTCCGGCCGCCCCTCTTCTTCTCGTTCACGCTCACAGCATCTCCGTGATCTCCTGCGTCTAACCATACCCTCGGTTGTTCTTCTCGTGATCTCAGGCGTCAACTCGACCATGGCGGGACCATCGGCCGACGACGACTCCGGCGAGCGATTACCTCCGTCTCCGTGCGCCCCTTGCTTCCTCGAGAGTACCTTGAGCACCACATCGTCCTCGAGAACACGGTGAGCACCCCCTCTGTCTTCCTCGCTTCCTAGAACCACCGTAGCACCACCGCCTGGTCGTGCGCCGCCGCTAGCCACCGTCAGCGCCGCTCGCATATGGTCAAACAGACCTGCACCATAGGATCAAGATCTGGCGCTCACGATTAGTTCACTTAGCACCGAAGGGGTACGTTCTCTGGACCGCGCGATTTGATTTGATCCAACGCACCGCTTTGCCGATCCGGCCGAACCGGTATCGACCAATGAAACAGCGACGCGTGGCCAATATTAGATCTAAAAGCAGATTTGAATCTGATTGAATTGTAAATTTCAAACCCTTGTATCTTTGGATCCACACATCCAAAAATTACAAATTTTATGTCGTTGGATTCAGGAGAGCAAGACCTAGCCAACCATGCCCTTGGTTTAGCAAATAGTACATGTTAGTTTGCTTGTTTCTGCAGATTCTATTGTGTGCTAGTTTAGGTTAGAAAAATTGTTTAAAATTGATTTTAGGGTTAAAACTTTTGCAAAATGGTTTGTTGTGACCTTACTGACCCTAGGAACCAACCCATGATTTGCAAAATGGATTTGGAAAAGTTTAGAATGGATTTATTGGTTTAGTCCATTTCTAGCTAAATAAAACTATTGATTTGTTTATGAAAATTATTTTGAGTAAAAAACTTTGGGAAAATGTTTTAGACCAAATCTACTATCCCTAAACACCAAGTTTTAAGAAACAGCAACTTATTTGGTGAAACCACTTAAGGTTGTGGTATTGAGAAAAATGTTTTTCACCACATAAAATGATGAAAGGATTTGAAAATAGTTTATGGATAAAACCCATTTGCAAATGACTTTGACATTTTGGTAAATGACCAATTTGGAACTTACAAAGTTTAGAAGCCTAGTGGAGACCATCTTTGCAATAGAACCATCCTTTGCATACTCCCATGCATAACTTAGATTCCTTTACTATGTGTGTGTGAAATTATTTTGTTTGACTTTGGTTTGGAATGTTAGTTGATTTTGTGTTTGCATGATTGACTTGTAGTGAAGTTAGAGAAGTGTGAGACTAGCAAAATCAAGGAGTGAACCATCATTCCCTACAAAAAAGGCAAGTTACACTATCATACAAAAGTCCAACTATTTTCATTATACTTAGTGGATTTTGAAAACATGCATGAAAATAATTTTATACTTATGCTATGCTAAATCCTAATAGGATACCCTATACATTCCTTAGAGAAAACATTATAGTTGTACTTGCTTAGCCATGCTTTATTTGGTTACAAAAAAATTGAGAAAAGGACTTGTGTTTTATATAATAAAACAAGGACTCAATGAACCACCTAGGTGGAGGATACTTTAAGTTTTGGAGAAGGTGGCAACAAAAGGAACCATGTCTATGGTAATCTCTTTGTGTTGTGCTCCAAAAGAAAACCCACCTAGGAAACTTAGAGATTGAACATGCTTCTCCAATTGTGGCTTTCGTGTGCAACCACATGCTATTATGGCTCTGGCTTAGTCAACTACATTAGGAAGACCCATACATTGTCTTTAGTTAGCGGACATGGGGATCTGGAATGCTTCATGGGGGCTAAAGACAAGCTAGCAATGGTGTATGGGAGGACCTTTTGGAAAGACTTCGTCACATTCTCAGTCTGCCAGTACTCCATCTTGGTGAGCACTAATCCAGTAGGCCACTAGTGGCAACAATATGGGATTGTGACATGTGGGTGAAGTGTACTCCTTCTGCAGAAGATAATAAAATCTAAGTACTTAGCCGTGTCCCCGGTTATGTACAATACTGAGCAACTAAAGTTTGAACTATCGGAGATCTCGACATTCCAACTTCTAAAATAAAAACTTGATGCACTTGGGGGTACCAAGAAATTCAAAGAGATTTTATTAAGCTTGATGCACTTGGGGTTACCAAGGTGCTCAAGAGATTTGTATAAAAGCATGATGTACTTAGGGTTACCAAGGAACTCATGAGATTTTGATAAAACTTGTTGTACTTGGGGTTACCAAGTAGCTCAAGGGAATTTTGACAAGGACTTGAACACTTGAGTTTCTACCAAGAAGTTTCAAGGAACTTGGAAAAAGAGATTTGACAAAGGACCAAAACCATTTTGAAAAGATAGGATCAATATTGCTTTATGCAAATAAGCCTTAAACTCTACTTAGCCAAAAATGCATGTATTAATAGGATCCACTCATATTACATATAAAAGTGAAGCTTGCCAATACAATTCAAATGTATTGACCCTTGTGGCTGTAACTTGTAATGTTGCAGCTTTGATTGATTTTAGTGAAGATTGATTGATTAGGATTACAAAGTCTACAACCAACATCTTCCTGTGGCACTTTGAAGATGAAGGACCCATGACTATAGTTATTCCGCTGCAATGTAATGTAATGAGCTATGTATGATGTAATAAAATTATGTTATTCCTGGTTATAAAGTTATGATATGACCTTTGTTTCTTGATATTACATCTTAACTGTGGATGCTAGATATTGATCTAGGGACTAGCATTGTAAACACAGGGGACACCACCTTATTTGTATAAAGGTTGGGACACTCCCGTTACAACACCCCGCCGCGGTCATTTCCCCCCACGCTGCACACTCTTCTCGCCACCAGGCTGCCCCTAATTCGAGTTGCACCGCAGCAGCCAGAGCCAACTCCGGCGAGGTATTCCGGTAAGACCTCGTCGCCCCTTGCTGCCTAAACTTGCCAGTACAATCTCCGCGACCATGCGCACCTCCTGACCCCTCTGGTGCATGCTAGGAACATCCAGAGCCTCGGCAACGTCGGCGACCACCCGAGACAGACGACCCCATCAACTCCGGCGACCAATTGCGGTAAATTCCGAGCGCCCCTTACCCCCTCTTGCATACAAGGTCGTTCGCCACTGTCTTGCGCGTCTCCTAATCTCTCTGGTTCGTGTTAGGGCGACGCGGAACCTCGGCAACGACTTCGACAGCAACCACCCGACGTCGTGCACAACTCCGGCGAGCTCCCCCAGCCACTACAGCACGCCCCTTGACCAACCGACCCCAACTTGAGCATCAACATCGCGAGGCGAGCTCGGTAAGCACCCTTCCCCTCCCCGGGCGACCTAGAACGCCAGTTCCGCCGCTGACAGAGCGCCGCCGCCAGTCGCCGCCGCTAGTTTATGGTCGAAACAACAGCAGCCGTTAGATGTAGATCTTGCGGTTTAGATTAGATCTGAGCGAAGCGTTTTCTTTGAATCTGGCACGTTGGATCTGACTTGATCCGACGGCGCGGAAGGGTGATCCTGAGCGAAACGGTATCGGCCAATAGGATAGCGCCGCGTGGCTAGGGTTTGGTTTAAAAATAGAATTTGAAATCAGATTTATATCCAAATTTGTTTTAGCTATAACTTTTGATCCACACGTTAGAATTTGACAAATTTTATACCGTTGGAATCAAGAGAACAAGCCCATTCTGTTTATGCAATGTGTTTAATGTTTACCTTCTGTTAAAATGATTTTATTTGCAGAAACTTGTTTAGGACTATTTTGAGTATATGAATTGTTTAGGATTTTTTTTAGTGTTAAATAAAATTTGGTTTGGAAAAGTTTTGACTTGTTTAGAATTCAGTACTATGCACTTGCTTGGTTGAGTTTTAAAAATCATCCCTTAGAATTTTGCATGCATGCATATGTATTTTTGTTTGTTTGTATATGTTGTGTGTAATTTGTTGCTACCATTCTTTGTGTAGACTTTGGTGCTAGTGATTGTGATTGTGAAGAGTGCTACTCTCCCAACTACCAAGGCAAGTGGTACTTCATGAATATTTCCATCCCTATATTTTATTCTAAGCATTAGAAATATTTTGCTAAGTCTTGCATGTTATTATTTTGCCTAATGCCATGTTGGGAAATCCTAAGTAGTTGTAGAATTGCTAGGAAATTTCTAAGTTAAGTACTATCTATGCCATGCTTAGCCTAGCTAGTAGAAAACAAGGGTTGGTGAAATATACATGCTATGATGAAAATATTTCTAAGTCTTTGGACTTGTTTTACTTAATAAAACAACTAAGTCAATGAATCACCTGGGTGGAAAGGGACTTGATTGGTGGTTTTTGGTTGAGTGGTTACACAAGGCCCATGGATATGGTTTACCTTGTGTATCTCACTTGTGGTATGCCACCCAGGAACAAAGAGATTTTAGAGGCCAAGTGTTGAGAAGCTTCTAGTGCAGCCACTTGGCAATATAGGCTCTGCCTAGATCACATAGGTTGCTAGAACTTAGCCATTTGGACAGTTGGTGGCAGTGGGAATGATAGGTTGGAGCGCGTCCATTTGGTCTAAGGAAAGGCTTCTAAAAGGTCCTGTCTTGGGAAACCAAGTCTGGTGGGGAAAGTGCACAACCTCTGCAGATGGAAAAATCTAAGTACTTAGCCAAGTCCATGGCAATGGACAACTTGAGCATCAAGGCATGGAAGCTATCAAGAATCTCATCACTCCAACTTCTAAGTAAAAACTTGTGGGTGAACAAGGGTGAAGTACCTCAATGTCTATTGATGGTTCCTTGGGAAAAGTTTTGACAAAGAAAAACTTAGTGATTTCAACTAATAGGAAAAACCTATTTTGAGCAAAGCAAGCCAAGCTACACTTAGCCAAAATGCATATAGTAATATAGTCCACCTAAATTTTACTAAGGTATCACTTGCCAATACTATTCCAAAGTATTGACCCATTGTGGTTGTAACTTATGATGTTGCAGGTTACTCTGATGAGGATTAGGTGTCATGAGTCTACACTCAACATGTTTGCATGTGGCACATGAAGATGAAGACTTATATTTATTTACTTATTCAAACTCTTGTATTAGGCCTGTGGCCTTGAGTTGTAAAGACTATGTTTATCTTTGGAATGGATGTAATAAATGACCTTTGTATCTGTGTACTTCATCTTAAACTGTGGATGCTAGCAATGATCCAGGGACTAGCATTGCAATCACAGGGATCCTTTTCCTTTATAAAGGAGGGATCTTACGGATGGTATCAGAGCACTGTGTTGCCTGTAGGATTATGACCCTAGGATTGGAAACCATTAAGGAAAAATTTCCAACTTCTACACTTGTCTATTCTTCTCGTAAACTTTTCTAATCTTCTCTCTCATCTCTATTTGTAGATGAACTCCATCAATGAAGCCGTAAGGAAAGGACCACTCATGACAATGACTTTGGAGTGTGAGACAGATTTCCCCAAGGCTCTCAAAGACCTCATGGTTGCATTAGAGATACAAGGTGCAGCTGTGTACAAGGGTTTACCAGTGATGGATGAAGGAGTGGAATACTGGTGGGTGCAACTTCACTTGTATAAAAACAAGGAAGACAACCATCAGGAAAAAGGATTCTGCATGTTCACCAATTCAGTGGTGCACCCTACATTCTTTGAATCAACAAGGGATGCAGCTTGGAAGACCATCAAAGAACTTGGTGGTAGAGTCAAGTGCAGAATGCTCAACCTCCAAAATGATCTAATGAAAGAAAAGGAACATACCCAAGAGTTGGAAGCTACCAACCAAACCTTAAGAGGAGACATTATAGACTTAGTGATGGAATCATGTGAGCAAGATAGGCTGATTGCTTCTAGAAACATTGTGTTGGCCAACAAATCCAATGAGATAGGATTGTAAACGTAATTCGTTATTTGGACCACCACCTATCACCCTATTTTCCAAGGTGTTGCTTAAAATAAGATTGAACCTTGGTTGTTGTAATGGTTTCATGTATGCATGACTTGTGTGTTTTGCTTCCCAAGGATGTGTATGTGGTGTTATGTCTTTTGTTTTATCTTGATTTGTGTTGTTCTAACTTTTCTATCTTATAAATAGATGCCTATTACCATCAGCACTATTGAGGAGTTCCAGGTTACCCGCTTTGGTCCTCGTATCGTTGAGCTTACCACTTTGCTCAATCTCCCTCTTCCCACCATCATGGTGCATCCCCTCACCAAGTTTGAGAGGAAGGACCTCTGGGGCTTCAAGGTCAACCAGCCCGGACGCCAGACGGATCCTACCACGGAGGCCATTGTCTTCAAGCTTATGCACGATGACAGGGAGAGAGGCATTGAGGTAGTTATGCAGGATCTGATAGGAAGTCTGCTAGGGCGACACTCCTGACAGGTTAGAGGTACCCACTTCCACGTCTTCGGAAGACGTGATGAGGATGGAGAGTCCATCGACTTCGAGGACGATTCGAGGGACGCAGCAGAGCCGATACGCCTGTACCTCCAGGACTTAGAGTGTCTCATTAGGCACGTGGACACAGACAGGACCAATGTCATGATCAGCAACGGTGAGCTCCAGGTGCAGCTTTGCGAGAAGGACAAGCTCTTCGCGCAGCAATACGAGATAGTCAAGGAAATGGAGGCGAAGTTCGAGACCCAGGACAGGAAGTTCAAGAGTCAGGAGAAGCGTGTCCAGGATAGGAACAAGAAGATCCGGGATATGACTGAAGAACTGCAGTCCAAGGACTTCGAGCTAGAGCAGCAGCAGACGGTGATTGAGAGGCTTCGTTCCCAGAAGAGGGCTCTCAAGGCCAAGATAGAGACCTTAACCACTAGCATTCAGGAGAACAAGACCGCGATGGAGAACACAGGTCTTACCTTCGTTGAGGAGGAGATTGATGCCGACGAGTAGACTTGACTACTCGTTTATCTTTTATTATCATACTTGTTATTTGAGAACTTGTTATTGGACCATCCGACATGTGTATGGCTTGATACTTGTTTGTATTACTTTGTGAACTTGTTATCTTGTTGTTGAACTTTTATCTTGTGTTGCATGCTTGTGTTTTCTTATGTGATGTAATGTGCATGAAAGAATCTATGGGTATCTCATTCTTATCTCTATTTGAACAAACCACAGATGCCTCCCCGTCGTGCAAACTCCAACCCCAACAACAACAACAACATCACTCCAGAAATGCAGCAAATGATGACTGCTCAAACTCAGCTAATGCAGATGATGACAACATTCATCCAGAACCAAAACAATAACAACAACAACAACAACAACAACAACAACAACAACAACAACAACAATAACAACAACAACAATAACAACAACAACAATAACAACAACAACAACAACAACCCTCTGGGCTTTGATATGCTTACCGGATTCTTGAGATTGAGGCCAGCAAAGTTCTCAGGAACGACTGATCCCATGGTGGCCAATGATTGGCTACTCTCAGTAAACAAGGACTTGGTAACCGTGGGCTGTACGGATGCTGAAAAGGTCAGATTTGCAGCACATCTGCTGGGAGGGCCAGCCGCCACTTGGTGGGACAACTTCCAGATCACCACTCCCATAGATGAAGTGACATGGGCTATCTTTGAGGATGGATTTCGCACTGCTCATATCTCATCAGGAGTGATGAGTCTGAAAAAGAAAGAGTTCCACAATCTGAAGCAGCGCCACCGCAGCGTGGCTGAATACATTAAGGAGTTCAACAATCTGGCGCGTTATGCACCGGATGAAGTTGACACCGATGCCAAGAGAAAGGAAAAATTTCTGGAAGGCTTGAATGATGAGCTGAATCTGTAATTGGCTGTGGCCTATGTTCCCACTTATCAGTCGATGTGTGACAAGGCTGCTATTTTGGAGAACAAAATGAAGCAAGTTGAGAGTAGAAAGAGGAAGCACTCTAACAAGCACAGCTCGGGATCGTCTCACAAACGATCTCATTATGATGACAGTGGAAGCTCAGGATCCCACAAGCATGGGAAATTCAACAAGCACCACAACCACAACCGTCATGACAACAAGCATCACCGTAGTCATGACAATGACAAGTACAAGAACCACAAGAGTGGACATAAGAGCCACCATAGTGGTAATGGAAGTGGAAGTGGAAGTGGAAGTCAGCCTGTTAAGAGAGACATCAGTCAGGTTGAATGCTTCAAATGCAAGAAGATGGGGCATTATGCAAATGACTGCCCTGAAAAGAAAGTAGAAGGACCTATCAAGCCCAATCCTTTCCAAAAAGGACAGGTGAAGCACATCAGCGTGGAGGAGGTCTATGAGGAGCCTGATGCTGTTGCTGGTAAGTTCAGACTCAATTCTATTCCAGCATTTGTTCTTTTTGATACTGGAGAATCGCATTCATTCATATCAAAAGAATTTGTTGATAGAAATGGGTTTCCAACTGAAAACATTGGGTGTCCAATAAAAGTTAGTTCTCCGGGTGGAGATATGATAGTAAGTCTTGGATGCCGGGATCTAGTAATAGAGTTTGGAAAACATAAGTTTCCAGTGAGTCTGATAATCCTAGATTCCCAAGGACTGGACGTAATATTGGGAATGGATTGGATGGCTAAGTATGAAGGAGTACTAGATTGTGCCAATCGTACTATTGCACTCACAACCCCGGAAAGAAAAAGAATTAAATTCAAGTCCAACTTTGAATCCAAAGGAAGTAAGCTAAATTCTCTTAAGGGGGTTAGCATGGACAGTGTGCCAATTGTGAGTGAGTATCCGGATGTGTTTCCGGAAGAATTACTGGGAATGCCACCAGATAGAGATGTGGAGTTTCTCATAGATTTGGTACCAGGGTCTGGACCAATAGCAAAGAGACCTTATAAAATGTCAGTTGATGAACTGAAAGAGCTCAAGAAGCAACTTGGAGAACAGTTGCAGAAAGGATTCATTCAACCAAGTTCTTCATCTTGGGGAGCCCCAGTCTTGTTTGTGGAGAAGAAAGATACAAGTCAAAGGTTATGCATAGATTACCGTTCACTCAACGAGGTAACTATCAAGAACAAATATCCTTTGCCTAGAATCAATGACTTTTTTGATCAGCTAGAAGGAGCATGTGTGTTCTCAAAGATTGATCTCCGGTCAGGCTATTTTCAACTCAAGATAAGATAACAAGACATACCTAAAACAGCATTCACTACAAGGTATGGATTGTATGAGTATACCGTAATGCCTTTTGGCTTGACAAATGCTCCAGCATACTTCATGAATATGATGAACAAGGTGTTCATGGAATTCCTTGACAAATTTGTTGTCGTTTTCATCGATGACATCTTAGTCTACTCCAAGAGCAAAGAAGAACATGAAGGGCACTTACGATTGATACTTGAGAAGTTGAGAGAGCATAAACTTTATGCCAAATTCAGCAAGTGTGAGTTCTGGTTGGAGGAAGTTGGTTTTCTTGGTCATGTTATGACGAAGGATGGTGTAGCAGTTGATCCTGCTACGGTTTCATTGGATTGAATGGGAATCTCCCAAGTCCGTGAAATAAGTTCGTAGTTTCCTTGGCTTAGCGAGGTTACTCTGAAGGTTCATTGAGAATTTCTCTAAAGTAGCTAAGCCCATGACTGAATTGTTAAAGAAAGACAAGAAGTTTGCTTGGTCCAAGGTTGTGAACTCACTTTCAGAATTGAAGAAGAGACTTGTGACAAGACCAGTCTTGTGTTCCAGATTTGGAAAAAGATTTCCAAGTATATTGTGATGCATCTCATCAAGGTTTGGGTGCAGTACTTATGCAAGACGGTAAAGTTGTGGCATATGCCTCGAGACAACTCAAAACTCATGAAGTAAACTATCCTACTCATGATTTAGAGTTAGCCTCTGTTGTCCATGCACTCAAAACATGGAGACACTATCTTTTGGGAAAGCGTTGTGAAGTGTTCACAGATCACAAAAGTTTGAAGTATATCTTCACTCAGAAGGAAATTAATATGAGACAAAGGAGATGGCTAGAACTTATCAAGGACTATGACTTAAGTTTGCAATACCACCCCGGTAAAGCGAATGTTGTAGCAGATGCTCTAAGTCGTAAGGTATTTGTGAATGGCCTTACCAAAGGAGAATTGCCAGATGATCTGTGTACCCAATTTAAGAAACTCAGATTGGATATTGTGCCCGAAGGACATCTCATGTCTTTGGTTGTTCAACCCACTTTGTTGGACAAGATCAAAGAAGCCCAGAAGATTGATAAAGAAATCGAAGAGATTAAAGAAAAGATTGGCAAAGGAAAAGCCAAAGGGTTCCATGAAGACGAACAGGGTACTTTATGGCATGGGAAACGTATCTGTGTTCCACAAGATCCGGAACTGCGGAAACTAATTTTGCAAGAAGCACATAACTCTCCGTATTCCATTCATCCGGGTAACACCAAAATGTACATGGACATGAAAGAAAGATTTTGGTGGAATAATCTCAAGAAGGACATCGCCGAACATATTGCTTTGTGTGATGTGTGTAGTAGAGTGAAAGCGGAGCATCAGAAACCAGCAGGGTTGCTTCAACCACTACCTATTCCTGATTGGAAGTGGGACAAGATTGGTATGGATTTCATTACCGGATTACCAAGGGACCCGGTCAGGATACGATTATATTTGGGTAGTAGTGGATCGCCTAACTAAAGTGGCTCATTTCATACCCGTAAAGACAACCTACACAAGCGCTAAGTTAGCCAAAATCTACATGAGTAGAATTGTATGTCTACATGGAGTACCCAAGAGTATTGTGTCTGATAGGGGAACTCAATTCACTTCCCATTTTTGGAGACAGCTACAGGAGTCATTGGGAACGAGACTGGAATTCAGTACTGCTTTTCATCCTCGAACCGATGGACAGACAGAAAGGACTAATCAGATTCTCGAAGACATGTTGAGGGCGTGTGCCCTAGACTATGGAGCCAGTTGGGATGAAAGTCTGCCTTACGCAGAATTTTCTTATAACAACAGCTATCAAGCCAGCATTGAGATGGCAACGTTTGAGTTTCTCTACGGAAGAAAATGTACCACCCCATTGTTATGGAATGGTGTGGGAGAAAGAAGTTTATTCGGACCAGATCTTATCAAAGAAGCCGAAGAGAAAGTCAAGTTGGTTAAGGACAGGTTGAAGATAGCACAGTCCCGACAGAAAAGCTACGCAGATCCTAAGCATAGAGAAGTTACCTACGAAGTTGGTGATAGAGCCTATCTTAGAGTGTCACCACTTCGTGGAGTGAAAAGATTCGGAGTCAAAGGAAAATTGGCACCAAGATATGTTGGGCCATTCAAGATTCTGAGTCGCAAAGGAGAAGTTGCCTATGAAATTGAACTCCCAGAATCGTTGTCAGCTGTCCATAATGTGTTTCATGTGAGTCAGCTTAAGAAATGTCATCCAGAAATGGAAGAAACTTCCTTGAAGGATACTATACCTTTGGAGGAGGTTCAACTAGAAAGTGATCTCACTTATGAAGAGAAACCTATCAAAATTCTTGAGACTACAGAAAGAGTCACAAGGACTAAGACTATCAAGTTCTACAAAGTGCAGTGGAATCATCATTCCGAAGAGGAAGCAACATGGGAAAGAGAAGATGATCTCCGGAAAGACCACCCTCACCTATTTGCTAGCCAATCTGAATCTCGAGGGCGAGATTCACCTTAAGGGGGTTAGATTTGTAACATCCCTAAAATCATGATTTCAAAGATTGCATATCATTCATGCATGCATATAGTTTTGAGATCAATTTCAAACCAAATTCAAGAAAGCAGAAGCACATAGTGCTATCATTTTATGTGAGCAAACTTAAATCAAATGGCCATCCCCATTTGAGAGCTTGAATGTTTTAAACCAAGTTTGTTTGTTTCCCTTGTTGATTGTTTTGAGTGTGGAGTTAGAAAAAAATTGTACAAAATAAAAATGGTTTCAAAACCACTTTCAAACATTTGCAAACCAAGTGCTATGTCACTGTTATTTTTTGTCTTTCCAAAAATGATCAAGCAAATTCAAAGTGACCACATGGTTTTATGCCTAGAATTGTGACTGTTGCACACTGCAAAAAACCTGAAAAGATTTGAATTCAAATAGAGTTTGAATTCATTTGAAAATCATTCCAGAAAATTAAATTAGAAAAAGAAAAGGGGTAAAGAAAAGGAAAAGGTCTGGCGCTACTAATCTGGCCCATCAACAGAAGCAGCCCAACTAGCCCACCCGGGTCCGCTCTCTCTCTCTCTCGCATGCGCGGACGCACCCAGCGAGTCGCTGACGCTCGGACCCCACTCCCCCTCTGTTTATTTCGCTGACAAGCGGGCCCCGTCCACGTCGACTCCTTCTTCCCCAAATCGCGCCCGCAGACCACGTCGCCGCTGCCGTTGATGTCGGTAATGGCGCTGCGTAATTAGCCTTGATACCGCGAGCGTTTCCTGTATCGCTTTAGCCTATTTAAACCACACCCCATCGTGGTCATTTCCCCGCCCCCCACGCTGCACACTCTTCTCGCCACCAGGCTACCCCTAATTCGAGTTGCACCGCCGTAGCCAGAGCCAACTCCGGCGAGGTATTCCGGTAAGACCCCGTCGCCCCTTGCTACCTAAACTTGCGAGTACAATCTCCGCGACCATGCGCACCTCCTGACCCCTCTGGTACATGCTAGGAACATCCAGAGCCTCGGCAATGTCGGCGACCACCCGAGACAGACGACCCCATCAACTCCGGCGACCAATTGCGGTAAACTCCGAGTGCCCCTTACCCCCTCTTGCATACAAGGTTGTTCGCCACTGTCTTGTGCGTCTCCTAATCCATCTGGTTCGTGTTAGAGCTACGCGGAACTTCGGCAACGACTTCGACAACAACCACCCGACGTCGTGCACAACTCCGACGAGCTCCCCCAGCCACTACAGCACGCCCCTTGACCAACCGACCCCACCTTGAGCATCAGCATCTCACGGCGAGCTCGGTAAGCACCCTCTCCCCTCCCCGGGCGACCTAGAACGCCAGCGCCGCCGCTGACAGACGCGCCGCCGCTAGCGCCGCTAGTCTATGGTCAAAATAACAGCAGCCGTTAGATATAGATCTTGCAGTTTAGATTAGATCTGAGCGAAGCGTTTTCTTTGAATCTGGCACGTTGGATCTGACTTGATCCGACGGAGCGGAAGGGTGATCCTGAGCGAAACGGTATCGACCAATAGGATAGCGCTGCGTGGCTAGGGTTTGGTTTAAAAACAGAATTTGAAATCAGATTTATATCCAAATTTGTTTTAGCTATAACTTTTGATCCACACGTTAGAATTTGACAAATTTTATACCGTTGGAATCAGGAGAACAAGCCCATTCTATTTATGCAATGTGTTTAATGTTTAGCTTCTGTTAAAATGATTTTATTTGCAGAAACTTGTTTAGGACTATTTTGAGTATATGAATTGTTTAGGATTTGTTTTAGTGTTAAATAAAATTTGGTTTGGCAAAGTTTTGACTTGTTTAGAATTCAGTACTATGCACTTGCTTGGTTGAGTTTTAAAAATCATCCCTTAGCATTTTGCATGCATGCATATGTATTTTTGTTTGTTTGTATATGTTGTGTGTAATTTGTTGCTACCATTCTTTGTGTAGACTTTGGTGCTAGTGATTGTGATTGTGAAGAGTGCTACTCTCCCAACTACCAAGGCAAGTGGTACTTCATGAATATTTCCATCCCTATATTTTATTCTAAGCATTAGAAATATTTTGCTAAGTCTTGCATGTTATTATTTTGCCTAATGCCATGTTGGGAAATCCTAAGTAGTTGTAGAATTGCTAGGAAATTTCTAAGTTAAGTACTATCTATGCCATGCTTAGCCTAGCTAGTAGCAAACAAGGGTTGGTGAAATATACATGCTATGATGAAAATATTTCTAAGTCTTTGGACTTGTTTTACTTAATAAAACAACTAAGTCAATGAATCACCTGGGTGGAAAGGGACTTGATTGGTAGTTTTTGGTTGAGTGGTTACACAAGGCCCATGGCTATGGTTTACCTTGTGTATCTCACTTGTGGTATGCCACCCAGGAACAAAGAGATTTTAGAGGCCAAGTGTTGAGAATCTTCTAGTGCAGCCACTTGGCAATATGGGCTCTGCCTGGATCACATAGGTTGCTAGAACTTAGCCATTTGGACAGTTGGTGGTAGTGGGAATGATAGGTTGGAGCGCGTCCATTTGGTCTAAGGAAAGGCTTCTGAAAGGTCATGTCTTGGGAAACCAAGTCTGGTGGGGAAAGTGCACAACCTCTGCAGATGGAAAAATCTAAGTACTTAGCCAAGTCCATGGCAATGGAAAACTTGAGCATCAAGGCATGGAAGCTATCAAGAATCTCATCACTCCAACTTCTAAGTAAAAACTTGTGGGTGAACAAGGGTGAAGGACCTTGATGGTTCCTTGGGAAAAGTTTTGACAAAGAAAAACTTAGTGATTTCAACTAATAGGAAAAACCTATTTTGAGCAAAGCAAGCCAAGCTACACTTAGCCAAAATGCATATAGTAATATAGTCCACCTATATTTTACTAAGGTATCACTTGCCAATACTATTCCAAAGTATTGACCCACTGTGGTTGTAACTTGTGATGTTGTAGGTTACTCTGATGAGGATTAGGTGTCATGAGTCTACACTCAACATGTTTGCCTGTGGCACATGAAGATGAAGACTTATATTTATTTACTTATTCAAACTCTTGTATTAGGCATGTGGCCTTGAGTTGTAAAGACTATGTTTATCTCTGGAATGGATGTAATAAATGACCTTTGTATCTGTGTACTTCATCTTAAACTGTGGATGCTAGCAATGATCCAGGGACTAGCATTGCAATCACAGGGATCATTTTCCTTTATAAAGGAGGGATCTTACAGATGGTATCAGAGCACTGTGTTGCCTGTAGGATTATGACCCTAGGATTGGAAACCACTAAGGAAAAAATTTCCAACTTCTACACTTGTCTATTCTTCTCGTAAACTTTTCTAATCTTCTCTCTCATCTCTATTTGTAGATGAACTCCATCAACGAAGCCGTAAGGAAAGGACCACTCATGACAATGACTTTGGAGTGTGAGACAGATTTCCCCAAGGCTCTCAAAGACCTCATGGTTGCATTAGAGATACAAGGTGTAGCTGTGTACAAGGGTTTCCCAGTGATGGATGAAGGAGTGGAATACTGGTGGGTGCAACTTCACTTGTATAAAAACAAGGAAGACAACCATCATGAAAAAGGATTCTGCATGTTCACCAATTCAGTGGTGCACCCTACATTCTTTGAATCAGCAAGGGATGCAGCTTGGAAGACCATCAAAGAACTTGGTGATAGAGTCAAGTGCAGAATGCTCAACCTCCAAAATGATCTAAGGAAAGAGAAGGAACATACCCAAGAGTTGGAAGCTACCAACCAAACCTTAAGAGGAGACATTATAGACTTAGTGATGGAATCATGTGAGCAAGATAGGTTGATTGCTTCTAGAAACATTGTGTTAGCCAACAGATCCAATGTGATAGGATTGTAAACGTACTTCGTTAGTTGGACCACCACCTATCACCCTATTTTCCAAAATGTTGCTTAAAATCAGATTGAACCTTGGTTGTTGTAATGGTTTCATGTATGCATGACTTGTGTGTTTTGCTTGCCAAGGATGTGTATGTGGTGTTATGTCTTTTGTTTTATCTTGATTTGTGTTGTTCTAACTTTTCTATCTTATAAATAGATGCCTATTACCATCAGCACTGTTGAGGAGTTCCACACATACAAGCATGCATAGATGTTTAACTAATAGCAAAGACAAGTAGGAAATTATCTTTACAACACACGTGAATGAAATCAAGTAGCAGACTTCAGAGAAAAGAGCTTAGAGGGGGAAACACAGGAAGATGGAGCGCCACTGGACCTCGGTTGAGGTGTTGCACGGCTTGTGGTTCTTTGTCCAGGGAAGGGTATGTTGATGGCGACAGGAGCAGTTGTGACTTGGTGCCACCACCACAATGATCGACGGCGGCATGTAGCAAAGACAAATCAGGACAACTACAGATCACAGTTATAGCAGGAGAAGCTTTCTCCATGGGATCTATCCAATAGAATAGAAATCAAATTGATAAATTCATGAACAAAGAAACCAAGAGAATAGAATAGAAATCAAAGCAGGAGAATAATCAGTGATTTGTAGCAGTGCCTCATCAAGCATGAGTTGTACATAAAATGGTAATCAACATACATATGAAGCAAATTTGCATGCCATGCATATATAAATATAGGTAGTACATAAGCCAAGAAATCAAGCTTATCCATATGACTCATATGTGGTCATGCCTTTGTGTTTATTTGACATGAAGTTCCAAGTGATCACTACACTAAACTATTGGAATTATGCCCTAGAGACAATAATAAAGATGTTATTATTATAATTCTTGTTCATGATAAAGTTTATATTCCATGCTAGAATTGTATTAAGCGGAAACTTTGATACTTGTGTGGTTTATGAACAACACCGTGTCCCTAATACGCCTCTATGGACTAGCTCATTGATTAATGATGGTTAAGGTTTCCTAACCATAGACATGAGTTGTCGATTAATAATGAGATCATATCATTGGGAGAATGATATGATGGACAGACCCAAATCAAGCAGAGCAATTAGATCGTGTCATCGTGTTCATCTTTGCAAAGCTTTTTCTTATGTAAAATATTGTATTCCTTAGACCATGAGATAATGCAACTCCCTAGTATCGGAAGAAAGCTTTGAGGTCATCAAATTTCATCCTATGAGAGGGTGATCATAAAGGTGTCTCTCAGGTGATCGGAAAGTACCTATTGGGTTGTATGTATCAAGATGGGATTTGTCCCTCCCAAGTCGGAGAGATATACTTCAGGCCCACTCGGTAATCGATATCAACACCGCTTCCAAGCACGTGGTTAAGGAGTTAATCACAAAGTGATATCGGATTACGGAACGAGTAAAGTACTTGCTGTGAACGAGATTGAACTAGGTATGCCGATACCGACGATCGAATCTCGGGCAAGTAAAATATCGCGCGACGAAGGGAATATGTATATGGGATTAATTGAATCCTAGCATCGTGGTTCATCCGATATGATCATCGATGAGTATGTGGGAGTCAATATGGGTTTCCAGACCCCGCTGTTGATTATTGATAGAAGATCATGTCTCATATTCTCGAACCCGTAGGGTCACACACTTAACGTGTCTCGACGCTAGGATAGAATGGATAGTTGGTTTATGAGTTTTTGTTCGGAGTCTTGGATGATATCCAGGACGTCACGAGAGGTTCCGGAATGGTCCAGAGAATAAGATTCATATAAGGGAAAGCAGTTTTTGGATTTCGGAATTGTTTCGGATTGTTCGGTATTGTACCGGAAGCTTCTAGAACCTTCCGGAGTGGGACCAACGTGGCCCCACTTGTCGGGAGGGGGAGTGGGCCTACGAGGGAGTGCCCTGGCTGAATTGGGCTAGGGGCACAAGGCCCCATATGCCCAGCCGGCCAAGCCCTAGGGGAAACCCTAGGGAGAGCTTCAAGAAGGGGGCGAAACTTGCCCCCCACTCCTCCCATGTGGCCGCCGGCCCTAGGCTTGGAGGAGGGGCAAGGGGGCAGCCGGCCAGCCCTCTATATAAAGAGGGCAAGGGGCACACCCTCCCCCTACACCTCCTCAACCCTAGCCGCCTACCTGCTGCCCTCCTCTCTCTCTCTCCCGACTGCGCGTAGGCGAAGCCCTGCCGCACAAACTCTCCACCTTTGCACCATGTCGTCGTGTTGTAGATCCAATCTATCTCTCCACCCCACTTGCTGGACCGAGGAAGGAGGAGACGTCGAGGTGTTGTACGTGTGCATCTCTCGGAGGCATCGCCACTTGCAGTGTTGGATCGGATCGGATCGCGAGGAGGAGAAGCTAGTACGACTACATCAACCATGTTCCGTTGAACGTTCCGCTGTGCAAATCTTCAAGGGTATGAAGATATCATATATCCCCCCTCATTGTTTGCATCTCCTAGATTAGATCTTGTCTTCCATCTTCGCATTCGTAGAAATTTTTTGATTTACTATGTTGCGGAACCATTCAGTGGTATCAAAGCTAGATCTATGCGTACATGTGTTTCACGAGTAGAACGCAACATGCTTGTTGCGGGCGTTGATGTTTTCTGTTGCAAGCCTCTTGTTTGTGTACTTCTTATGACGCGGGATAGTGAGATCTAAGCGGTCCAGGCCCACTTTAAGCGACCTCATTCACGAGACCGGCTCCGCACTTGACGTGTGGCTTGTTCCACTCATGCGGCTGGTGGATGCCAGTTTCTCTCACTATAGTTGTCATGGGATTTACACCGGATGTTGGCAACCATAATATCACAGTTTTGGATTTCCGTAGGTAAGAATCGTTCTTAGCTTGTTACTCCCATAAGCCACGTAAAACATGCAACAACAAAGTAGAGGCGTCTAACTTGTTTTTGCAGGGACTGTTTCTGTGATATGGTATGGCCCAAGATGTGATGTGTATGTTGTATGCAATGATCATGTTTTGTAATGTTTCACGACTTGCATGTCAATGAGTACACAACCGGCGGGAGCCATATGGTTGTGTGTATAATTGTGTATGACCTGTGTGTCAACTTATTATACGCCATGTAATAGCTTTACTTTATCGCTAAGTAGTTAGCAATAGTTGTAGTTGCTATTCGTGGTGGAGGAAATCTTGGTGGAGTGATGGAGATCACGCTGGCACGCACAAGATGGAGATCATTGCGCGGAGATTGGCTATACCATGTCACATAAAATTATATGCATGTGATGTTTATCGTTTTATGTATCTTATTATGCTTAGATCGCGACGGTAGCATTATAAGATGATTCCTCACTTAAAGATCAAGATAAAACTGTGTTCTCCCCATGTATGCACCGTTGCGAAAGTTCGTCGTGTTCAAGCATCACGTGATGATCGGGTGCTATAAACTCTACGTTCACATACAACGGGTGCAAGCCAGTTTTGCACACGCGGAAATACTTGGGTTTGACTTGACGAGCCTAGCATGTACAGACATGGCCTCGGAACACACGAACCGAAAGGTTAAGCATGAGTCATATGAATGATATGATCGACACTTTGTTGTCCACCATTGAAACCACATCTCTTCTCGTGAAGATCGGATTAGGTGTGGTGAATTTGGATCATGTTCACTAAACAACTTGAGGGATGTTGAATTTAGTGGGAGTTCATCTAGTAATTTGATTAAGTTGAACTAGTTATCATGAACATAGTCTAAATTGTACTTGCAAATTTTGTAGATCAAATGGCTAAGTCCAACTTCAACTTCAACGTTTTTGCTGAGAAAGAAAAGCTTAAGAACAATGGGTCTAACTTCACCAACTGGTTCCGCAATCTGAGAATCATTCTCTCTGGCGGACAAAAGGACTATGTCCTTGAGAAAGCGTTAGGTGACGCCCCTGCTGTAGATGCGCCGGCTGATGAGAAAGCTGTTTATCGATCGGCAAGGATGATTATGGTGTGATTAAGAGCACCATGTTGTTTGTTATGGAATCGGACCTTCAAAATCGTTTTGAGGAGTTCGCCGGGCCCTTTGAGATTCTTGAGGAACTGAAAACCATGTTTCAGACTCAGGCCCGTTCTGAGAGATATGAGATTTCTGAGAAATTCTTTAACTACAAGATGGAGGAAGGGAGTTCCGTTAGTGAGCACGCCATTAAGATGTCGGGCTACACTCAACGCCTTGAGCAACTGATCGCAAGGTTCGGAGGAGCTCAAGATTGATAGAGTTCTGCAATCACTCCCTCCTAGCTACAAAGGTTTTGTAGTTACTCATAATCAGATTGGTTCCACTGATACGATCACTGAGCTCTTCGCTAAGCTGAAAGTCGGAGGTGGACATCAAGAAAGATAATCATGTGTTGATGTTCAACAAGCCCCCTAGCTTTAAGAAAGGTAAGGGTGCAAAGAAGCCCTTTAAGAAGGGCAGCGGCAAGCTCGTTGCCCCTGCAGAGAAGAAGCTCAAGTCTGGACCTAAGCCGGACACTAAGTGCTTCTATTGCAAGGAAAAGGGTCCTTTGGCGCAATCGTCCAAGTACTTAGCGCAAAGAAAGGTGGCACCATCAAAGGTATATTTGATATACATGTTATTGATGTTTTCCTTACTAGCCCTCGTTATAGTGCCTGGGTATTTGATACTGGTTCAGTTGCTAATATTTGTAACTCGAAACAGAAGCTACGGAATAGACGGCGGCTAGCAAGGGATGAGGTGACGATGCGTGTTGGCAACGGATCAAGAGTTGATGTGATGGCCGTCGGCACGCTCTCTTTAGTTTTACCTTCGGGATTAGTTTTAAACCTCAATAAATGTTATTATGTGCCTGCGTTGAGCATGAACATCATATCTGGATCGTGTTTATTGCAAGACGGTTATTCATTTAAATCGGAGAATAATGGTTGTTCTATTTATATGAGTAACATCTTTTATGGTCATGCACCTGCTATGAATGGTTTATTTCTTCTGAATCTCTAAAGCAATGAAACACACATCCATAACATTGAGGCTAAGAGATGCAAAGTAGATAGTGGTAATTCTACTTATTTGTGGCACTGTCGTCTAGGTCATATTGGTGTAAAACGCATGAAGAAACTCCATTCTGATGGAATTTTGGAGTCTCTTGATTTTGAATCATTTGACACATGCGAACCATGCCTCATGGGCAAGATGATCAAAACCCCATTCTCTGGAATGATGGAGCGAGCAATGGACTTGTTCGAAATCATACATACCGATGTATGCGGACCAATGAGTGTTTCGACGCGCGGTGGCTATCGCTACTTTCTCACTTTTACTGATGACTTAAGTAGATATGGGTTTATCTATTTATTGAAACATAAATCTGAAACATTTGAAAAGTTCAAAGAATTTCAGAACGAAGTGGAAAACCATCGTAACAGAAAAATTAAATTTCTGCGATCCGATCGTGGAGGTGAATATTTGAGTTATGATTTTCTCACTCATCTTAAAGCAAGCGGAATCGTTTCGCAACTCACGCCACCCGGAACACCACAGCGCAATGGTGTGCCTGAATGCCGGAATCGAACTCTATTAGATATGGTGCGATCAATGATGTCATTTTGGGGTTATGCATTAGAAACCGCTGCATTCACTTTAAATAGGGCACCATCTAAATCCGTTGAGCCGACACCGTATGAACTGTGGTTTGGTGATAAACCTAAGTTGTCGTTTCTTAAAGTTTGGGATGCGAAGCTTACGTCAAGAAGTTGATGTCGGACAAGCTCGAACCCAAAGCGGAGAAATGTGTCTTCATAGGATAGCCTAAGGAAACGATTGGGTATACCTTCTATCACAGATCCGAAGGCAAAGTGTTTGTCGCAAAGAATGGATCCTTTCTTGAGAAGGAGTTTCTCTCGAAAAAAGTGAGTGGGAGGAAAGTAGAGCTAGACGAGGTTATTGAACCTTCTCTTGAGTTGGAGAGTAGCGCAGCACCTGAAATTGTTCCAGTGCCATCTGCACCAACAATAGAGGAAGCTAATGACAAGGATCATGAAGCTTCGGACGATGCTACTACTGAACGTCGCAGGTCGACAAGGTCGCGTGCCCCTCCTGAGTGGTACGGCAACCCTGTCTTAATTGTCTTGTTAGTAGACAACAGTGAACCTGCGAACTATGAGGAAGCAATGATGAGCCCAGACTCTGAGAAATGGCTAGAGGCCATGAAATCCGAATTGGGATCCATGAGCGAAAACCAAGTATGGACTTTGGTGGACCCTCCTAGCGACCGAAAGGCCGTTGAGTGCAAATGGATTTTCAAGAAGAAAACGGACGCGGATGGTAATGTTACTGTCTATAAAGCACGGCTTGTCACGAAAGGTTTTTGACAAGTTCAAGGTGTTGACTACGATGAGACTTTCTCTCCCTTAGCGATGTTTAAGTCCATTCGGATTTTATTAGCAATTGTTGCGTTTCATGATTATGAAATATGGCAGATGGATGTCAAGACTACGTTCCTCAATGGCAACATTGATGAAGAGTTGTATATGATGCAACCCGAAGGTTTTGTTGATCCTAAGGATGTTGATAAGGTGTGCAAACTTCAGCATTCCATTTATGGACTGAAGCAAGCATCTCGGAGTTGGAACCTTCGTTTTGATCAAGTGATCAAGAGCTTTGGATTTGTTCCAAATTGCTACGAAGCTTTTATCTACAAGAAAGTGAGTGGGAGCCCAGTGACATTTTTGGTACTATATGTGGATGACATATTGATTATTAGAAATGACATTGACATGCTTAACGATGTGAAGAGTTATTTGAACAAATGTTTTTCAATGAAAGACCTAGGGGAAGCTGCTTATATATTGGGCATCAAAATCTATAGAGATAGACAAAGACGCCTGATAGCTTTAAGCCAAAGTACATACCTAGACAAAGTTCTGAAAAGGTTCAGACTGGATAAGGCAAAGAAAGGTTCAGTGCCTATGTTATCAGGTAAGATATTGAGCAGGGCTCAGTGTCCACTTCTGATGGCGATAGAGAAGCTATGAGCAAAGTGCCTTATGCCTCGGCCATAGGTTCTATCATGTATGCCATGCTGTGTACTAGACCGGATGTGTCCAATGCTCTTAGTTTGACGAGCAGATACCAAAGTGATCCAGGAGTGGAACACTGGACATCCATGAAGAACATCCTAAAGTATTTAAATATAACTAAAGAAATGTTCTTAGTCTATGGAGGTGATGAACAGCTCGTCGTAAAAGGTTACGTCGATGCTAGTTTCGACACCGACAAGGATGATTCTAAATCTCAGACAGGATACGTTTATATTTTGAATGGAGGAGCTGTGAGCTGGAGAAGCTGCAAGCAAAGCGTGATCGCGGGATCTACAGTAGAAGCGGAATACATGGCTGCTGCAGAAGCGTCAAGTGAAGGAGTTTGGATCAGGAACTTCATCATTGAGCTTGGTGTGGTTCCAAGTGCCTTGGACCCACTAGAGATATTGTGTGACAACACTGGCGCCATAGCACTAGCCAAGGAACCAAGATATCATCCAAAGACCAAGCATATCAACCACAAGTTTCATATAATTCGAGATTATATAACAGATGGATATCTGAAGATTAGCAAAGTACATACGGATCTGAATGTCGCATATCCGTTGACTAAACCTCTTCCACGAGCAAAACATAATCAGCACCTTAGTGCCATGGGTGTTAGATTGTTGCCAGATGTAAACTAGATTATTGACTCGAGTGCAAGTGGGAGACTGTTGGAATTATGCCCTAGAGGCAATAATAAAGATGTTATTATTATAATTCTTGTTCATGATAAAGTTTATATTCCATGCTAGAATTGTATTAAGCGGAAACTTTGATACTTGTGTGGTTTATGAACAACACCGTGTCCCTAGTACGCCTCTATGGACTAGCTCATTGATTAATGATGGTTAAGGTTTCCTAACCATAGACATGATTTGTCGATTAATAATGAGATCATATCATTGGGAGAATGATATGATGGACAGACCCAAATCAAGCAGAGCAATTAGATCGTGTCCTCGTGTTCATCTTTGCAAAGCTTTTTCTTATGTCAAATATTGTATTCCTTAGACCATGAGATAATGCAACTCCCTGGTATCGGAAGAAAGCTTTGAGGTCATCAAACGTCATCCTATGAGAGGGTGATCATAAAGGTGTCTCTCAGGTGATCGGAAAGTACCTATTGGGTTGTATGTATCGAGATGGGATTTGTCCCTCCCAAGTCGGAGAGATATACTTCGGGCCCACTCGGTAATCGATATCAACATCGCTTGCAAGCACGTGGTTAAGGAGTTAATAACAAAGTGATATCGGATTACGGAACGAGTAAAGTACTTGCTGCGAACGCGATTGAACTAGGTATGCCGATACCGACGATCGAATCTCGGGCAAGTAAAATATCGCGCGACGAAGGGAATATGTATATGGGATTAATTGAATCCTGGCATCGTCGTTCATCCGATATGATCATCGATGAGTATGTGGGAGTCAATATGGGTTTGCAGACCCCGCTGTTGATTATTGATAGAAGATCATGTCTGCATAGTCTCGAACTCGTAGGGTCACACACTTAACGTGTCTCGACGCTAGGATAGAATGTATAATTGGTTTATGAGTTTTTGTTCGGAGTCTCGGATGAGATCCAGGACGTCACGAGAGGTTCCGGAATGGTCCGGAGAATAAGATTCATATAAGGGAAAGCAGTTTTTGGATTTCGGAATTGTTTCGGATTGTTCGGTATTATACCGGAAGCTTCTAGAAACTTCTGGAGTGGGACCAACGTGGCCCCACTTGTCGGGAGGGGGCGTGGGCCTACGAGGGAGTGCCCTGGATGCATTGGGCCAGGGTCATAAGGCCCCATAGGCCCAGCCGGCCAAGCCCTAGGGGAAACCCTAGGGAGAGCTTCTATAAGGGGGGAAACTTGCCCCCCACTCCTCCCATGTGGCCACCGGACCTAGGCTTGGAGGAGGGGAAAGGGGGAAGCCGGCCAGCCCTATATATAAAGAGGGCAAGGGGTGCACCCTCCCCCTACACCTCCTGAACCCTATCTGCCTACCTGCTGCCCTCCTCTCTCTCTCTCTCTCTCTCTCTCTCTCTCTCTCTCTCCCGACTGCGCGTAGGCGAAGCCCTGCCGCACAAACTCTCCACATTTTCACCACGCCTTCGTGTTGTAGATCCAATATATCTCTCCACCCCTCTTGCTGGACCGAGGAAGGAGGAGACGTCGAGGTGCCGTACAGGTGCATCTCTCGGAGGCATCGCCACTTGCGGTGTTGGATCGAATCGGATCGCGAGGAGGAGAAGCTAGTATGACTACATCAACCACGTTCCGTTGAACGTTCCGCTGTGCGAATCTTCAAGGGTATGAAGATCTCATCTATCCCCCCTCGTTGTTTGCATCTCCTAGATTAGATCTTGGCTTTCCCGTTCGCATCCGTAGAATTTTTTTGATTTACTATGTTGCGGAACCCTTCATAAACTTCACTAGAAATGAAGCATCAGCATAATAAACTCGACAAGAAATAAAGCTCAGGTGAACACCACATGATGATAAGTGATAGGAGCATATTAAAAAGCTAGCATTGCAGAGAAAGAGTTTGAGTGACACATTTAAATGATATAGAGCTATGCAGTGTAAGATTCAGTTAAAAGAGAATCTACCGTAAGCATGAAAGGTTCTTCAGTTCAACTTAAAAGCTAGGTGGATGAATATTTATACAAATGTCACAGCCAACAACCATAATAACCTAATTTCTACCATAGTTTTCAATGCTTATGTGAAGCTACTGGTGTGTGCATCCCTCGATAAGGCCAACTATAATCGTAAATGCAGCACAACACAGCAGGAGCAGGAGCAGAGGTCTCAGTTCGCAGTGTGCATGCACCAAAAATCCACGGGCACTGATAGCTTCAAAATGTTAGCAGATTGAAACAGAAACTACTAGTAGTATGAACAAACAAAAAAATAAGCTTTGCACTATCACCATACAAATTGATTGCATTATAAATTTTACTTGTACAAACAATAACATTTTAGGAAACCACTAACTATGGAATCTAGATCGTCCATGTTATCCATCCGCAGAAAGTAATGAGTAAAAAATATAAACAGTTTATGAAAGAGAGCACATCAACAAGTCAATAAAAAGAACAAAAGATTTAACCTACAGACTGAAGCAGCGCAACAGAAACCTAAGTTGGACACAACTTCAATTGTCTCAGGCACCATATGAACAACCAGATAAAACATGAGAGAGTACATAGCTACAACCATTGCCAAAAAGAGCAGCACCAGAGCCTCTGTTTCTCATCCAACCTTTCCACGATTTAACCTAGCCTCTAGCAAGGCAATGAATCAACATACTAAATAGCACAACTCAACCAGGATCTACTACAACAAAACATGGTGATTAACTTGTTTTATGCACAAATCAAGATATTATGCTAGTATGGAGATTCTCCCAGGTCAAGTTAATGGGTGCCAAATACAACCATACATGTATAACCGAGATCAGAGATCAAACACACCTGGGAGGAGAAGTGGAGGCAGTGTAGATTATGGCGTCGTGGAGTCTCCTCCGTGATAACTAGCCGTCGTGCTCCTCCTCGGCTGGAGACGGCGCTTCGCTCGCGAAGGAGGTGGACGTGGCGCCGGTGGATGCGGAAGGAGCCAAGGATGGCGGCGAGCATGACCTGTAGTGACGGTCTTCAGGTCGAGGTAGAGACTGTCCACGTCTGTAAGGCCTGGCGCATCGTGGATGACTCCAGCCAACTAGATCCCGAGATCAATAGATGACAGCATCGTGGATGACTCCAGATGCATCGGTTCCTGATTCAATAGATGAGTAGCATTAGGAGGTTGGGAGAGAGAGGTGGAAGAGGTGGAGAAACTCTAGCGACAACTAGATCCCGTGATCGAGAAGGATGGGAACGGGCGGTTTGGTGAGGCCCGGCGAGATCCTCTCTCCTCTTTGTGTCGGCCTGGGACGACCATGATATTACCTTGGAGGCGGCTGGTTGGGCAGGTGCCGGGGGAGAGGAGAGAGCCGCCCGCGAGGTGGGAGGAGCGGCGGCTGGCTGGGCAGGTGCCGGGGGAGAGGAGAGATCCGCGCGCGAGGTCTCTGGAGCGGCGGCTGGCCAGGCAGGAGGTGGAGGAGGCGGCGCACACGGAGGATGCTAGGGTTTGGAGGCAGGGTGTCGCGTGCATGGGGAGTTGCCGAGGGCTGAGGCCGCGGCGAGTGTGCTTCTTCTGGTGAGCCACCACACTTTGGATGCCCTTTGAATGGTCCAGATCAGGGCGAGATAGAGATCCGTGGGAGGCTGTTTCCTGTGATTTGATTGGTCGCATAAAAAGCCTTTCTATTTTCCGAGCACTAAAACGGGGCGTTTTAAGAAGCAACCACAAAATCAAAGTCTCAGAATGATATCACCTCATTTTTTAAAAATACAAGACAATCTTACGTGGAGAAATGTCTCAACTAGGGTATCTCAAACCTTTCCATCCATGCCTCACAAAAAAGACAAATTCCCGCTAAATCGGTAGGAATTCGGTCCGATTTGAACTACAAGCACATGATCTAATGCTCGTTATTTTTTGCAATAGTCATTCTTCGGTTCACAATATGATATTTTATTATAGATCCAATGCAACTTTAGCACGGGTCAGCCCCGAGTTAAGAACCTTCATGCCCGTCATTTTAACCAAAGTTTGAAACTAACATAAAAGACCAATGTTATGGATAGAATCACGACATATTTTGTGATAATATGCCCATATTATGCACTCATGTGCATATTGGGATGGCGAACAAAGTTGCAGGAGAAAGTTTTCTTTTTCATCGCACATAAAAGTCATTTTTCATTTTCCGAACGTAAAAAACGGGGCGTTTTATGAAGCAATCACCAAATGAAAGTTGCAAAATGGTACCACCCCCATTTTACAAAATACTAGACCACCTTGCATAGACAATGTCCCAACCGGGGGTTCTCAAACCTTTTCATGCATCCCTGGTGAAAAAGACAAATTCATGCCGAATCTGTAGGAAGTGGATCCGATTTGAACTACGGGTACATTATCTAATGCTCATTATTTTTTGTAAAAATCATTTTTAGACTCTCAATATGCTATTTATTCAGAGATATAATGCAATTTTAGCGAATCTCGGCCCCGAGCTAAGAACCTTCATGCCCGCCGTTTTGACCATAGTTTGAAACGGGCATAAAAATTAAAAAATGGTTCGATCAATGCAAATCCTTCGCGTGGTGTCTTATTATGTGACATAGTTGCAAGGAAAAATACCAAACTTGATATATTGCAAGTGTCTCGAAATAACCTTCTCAAAAATGACCTATCATGTTCGAGTTTTCTTGGCTTTCGGGCCAAACGACCAATGTTATGGCTAGAATCGAGGCATAGTTTGTGATAATATGCCCATATTGTGCACTCATGTGTATCATGGGATGGCAAAAAATGTTCCAAGAGGAAGTTTTCCTTTTTGTCAAACGGAAAAACCATTTTCCATTTTCCGAGCGCAAAAAACTGACCGTTTTGTGAAGCAACCACCAAATGAAAGTTTCAAAATACTATCATCCTATTTTTCAAAAATAATAGACCACCTTACATGGACAAATGTCCCAACCAGGATATCTCAAACCTTTCCGTCCACCCCTGGCAAAAAAGACAAGTTCTTGCTGAATCGGTAGAAAGTGGGTCCGTTTTGAACTACAGGTACATGATCCGATGCCCATGATTTTTTGAAAAAATGATTTTTAGACTCACAATATGATATTTCTTCAGAGAACCAATGCAACATTAGCGAGGGTCAGCCCCTATCTAAGAACCTTCATGCCCGCCGTTTTGACCATAGTTTGAAATGGGCATAAAATATTTAAAGACGGTCCGATCAATGCAAATCCTTCGTGTGGTGTCTTATTATGTGACATAGTTTCAATGAAAAATACCAAACTTTGTATATTGCAAGTGTCTCGAAAAAACCTTCTCAGAAATGATCTATCATGTTTGAGGATTCATGGCTTTCGGGTCAAACGACCAATGTTATGGCTAGAATCGCGGCATAGTTTGTGATAATGTGCCTGTATTGTGCATACATATGTATCATGGGATGGCGAACATTGTTCCAGGAGGAAGTTTTCCTTTTCGTCGAACGAAAAAACCATTTTCCATTTTCCGAGCGCAAAAAATGGACCGTTTTATGAAGCAACCACCAAATGATAGTTTCAAAATGCTACCATCCTATTTTTGAAAAATAATAGGCCACCTTACATGGACAAACTTCCCAACCAGGATATCTCAAACCTTTCAGTCCACCCCTGGCAAAAAAGACAAATTCTTGCCGAATCGGTAGGAAGTGGGTCCGATTTGAACTACAGGTACATGATCCGATGCCCATGATTTTTTGAAAAAATGATTTTTAGACTCACAATATGCTATTTCTTCAGAGATCCAATGCAACTTTAGCGAGGCTCAGCCCCTAGCTAAGAACCTTCATGTCCGCCGTTTTGACCATAGTTTGAAACCGGCATAAAAAATTAAAAAACGGTCCGATTAATGCAAATACTTTGTGTGGTGTCTTATTATGTGACATAGTTTCAATGAAAAATACCAAACTTTGTATATTGCAAATGTCTCGAAAAAACCTTCTTAGAAATGACTTATCATATCCGAGGTTTCATGGCTTTCGGGTCAAACGACCAATGTTATGGCTAGAATCGCGGCATAGTTTGTGATAATGTGCTTGAATTGTGCACGCGCGTGCATCTTGGGATGGCGAACTATGTTGCAGTAGAAAGTTTTCATTTTTGACGCACGGAAAATCCATTTTCCATTTTCCAACCGCAAAAAATGGGTGTTTTGTGAAGCAACCACAAAATAAAAGTTTTAGAACTGAAGGTATAATGCTCGTGATTTTTTGCAAAAATCATTTTGATGTTCACAATATATTATTTTATCATAGATCCATTAAGGGTTTAGCAAGATCCAATCCCCATATTTTTAATTCAAACACCAATTTTAACATTATATTTTTGAATTATGATATTATCCTTACTATGTAATAATGTTGGATTAGTAAATCAAGTATTTTTAAATAATCAAAGCATTGATAATTAACACCCTAAGATGATCTACTGAATTTTATAAAAATTTAGAGACAAAAATTAATTTTTTGGACATACTATAAAAAAGATGCAAAAGAATTATGAAAAAAATAAAAAACAAAAAAGAAAAAAATTATCCTAACCGGACCAGCTAAGCTGGCCCGGACCTAAGCTACCGCACCAAGGCCCAAGCCGGCCCAAGTGGATATGCAGGCCGCCTCCCTTCCTAGGCTGGAAAAAAAAGAAAAAAACGGAGGTTTGGAACTTATAATTAGGGTGGCGCGCTATTTGAACCAATATGTGAATCAGTGGCCTCTTGGTTGTCTACGCGGGAGAGCATAGCAAGGGCACGGGTTCGAGCCCCCCCCTCTGTCCCCTTTTTTGTCTATTATTTCAAAATAAGGATGCTAGCGTGTCAGCTTGTTTGACACGTGGATGGAGCAAAAACTGACATGTAGACAAAATTGACACGTAACAACCAGCAGGTCTAGTATGTTAGTTTGATTGGTCCATCTCATCTAGATATTTTTCAACTGGATACGACACATAGGCAAAAAACTGACACATTGACAGGTTACGTAGGCAAATATTGACACATAGACATGCTACATAGACTAGATTGTTGACGTGGACGCTTACTCAATTCAACTTATCATATTTTAAACGTATGACCAATTTAAATCGTCATAAATAGCTACAAATAACGTTGTAGTCTACGTCTGTCATATTATGACGATTTTAGCTAGTGCAACTATGACGTTTTTGAGTCAAATCGTCTTAATTTTTCAGGGTTTTGACCCCTTCGAATGGCTTACGACCATCTGGTGCAAAATCGTCATAGATCTATGACGATTTTGTCCACGGTCACTAACAAAAGGTCATAGATGAGCAGATTCCTTGTAGTGGTTGCACAGCGCCGAAAAGTGTTCCGGAGGCATCCACAATGCTCATGGATCACGTGCATCAAAGGTTGTTGTCACAAAGATCTAAGTTCCTATTGAACTGAGTAGGTCGGGTACACAATCAAATACCAAGATTTGAGAATTAAATCATTATTGTTTAACAATGATGAACCGACTACATGCAAAAAAGCAATGATGGGCCCTGACTCCGTCAAATGGCTTGAAGCCATAAAATCCGTGATAGTTCCATGCATGAGAAATCAAGTTTTTGAACTTGGAAGACCCTCTAGAAAGGTGTAAAACCTATCGGTCATATTTGGATCTATAAAGAAATAGACATGGATGTTTCACATCTATGAAATAGTCGACATGTCGGAAAGAGTTTACGACAATGTTCAAAGAGTTGATTATGACAAGATTTGATCTTTCATAGCGATATTTTGTCTGGACGGATTATTATAGCAAACACTGCATATATTTTTTGTATATGGTAGTTGAACAAACAAAGAAAGTTCTTCTAATAGAATCTTTACCTAGGACGTGTACATGACACAATCCAAAGGGTTTTTGTTAATTCAAAGGATGCTAAAAGGGCATGCAAACTTCAATGGTTGAATTAAGCAGCACGGATTTGGAATCTTCACCGTGATGAAACTATTAAAAGAGTTTAATTTTATCGAGACAATGAAGATGCTTGCATTTGCAAGAAATTAAGTGGGAGCGCTGAGATATATTTCTGATACATTATGTGAAAGACATATTGTTGATTGGAAATGATGTATATTTTATTAACAAAGGTTAAGAATTTCATTGAAGTCGATTTTGATGAAAGACTTAGACATAACCCAACTATTAGGCATCAATGTCTATATGGATATATTGTGGCACTAATATGATTGTGCCGAAAGTACATAAATGAGATATTGAAAGAGTTCAATATGGAAACAAAAAGAAAGGTACGTGTCGCATGGAAAATGATTGAATCAAGATTCGAGTGTTTGACACCCGGTGAGTGAAATCACAAGAATATTTTGATCAATCATTCTATGAGATGTACACATCCAGATATGTCCTATGCTCTAAATGTTATGAGCATATACCAGAATGACTCATAAGATCTTTGGATGATAGTGAGGATATTCTTATGATCTTTGAAAGAACTAAGAATATGTTATTTATGTAGAGGTGACAAAATAGATAGATAGTTTATTGTAAAGTGTTACATTGATACTAGTTTTGTCACAAAATACAAATTAAGTTTATCTCAATTTAAACTAAGGGTGGCACAATGTAATGGAAAGGAGATTCCATAACGGATTTGGATGAGTTCCAAAGTTAAGACTTTTTTGACAGAAACTACAACAAAAGGCTAAGTATATGAATGTTATTGTAGCAGCAAAAGAGGGTGTTTGTGTCAAGTAGTTTGTTATCAAACTAGGTGTGGTTCACAGTGGGATAGTACTATGAAGTATATTGTACGACAATTGTATCGACATGGTTTAACCCCAAGGAACTAAAGGTCTCACCAAAGGACCAAATTTATACAATCATCTCACTGGAGAATGAGTGATGTGTAGAGATGCAAAGACATGCAAATACACATGGACCTAGAAGTGTTAGATACAAATATTATGTTTACCACTTGCGATCGTGTATGTACAACACCAGAAAGCCATAGGTGTTGAATGCACAAAGTTTTTCAAACTAGATTATTGACTCTAGTGCAAGTGGGAGACTATTGGATATATGCCCAAGATGCAATAATAAAGTGGTTATTATCATATCTTTATGTTTATGATAAATGTTTGCATCCCATGCTATAATTTTATTAAGAGGAAACATTAATACTTGTGTGTTTTGTAAACATAAAAGGGTCCCTAGTAATCCTCTTGTTAAACTAGCTTGTTGATTAATAGATGATAATGGTTTCTTGATCATGGACATTGTATGTTATTAATAACAAGATCATATCATTAGGAGAATGATGTGATGGACATACACCCATAGTAAGCATAGCATAAGATCTAGTCATTAATTTCACTTTGCAACAAGCTTTCAAATACATAGTTACATAATCCTTCGACCATGAGATCATGTTAATCACCAACACTGGATGAATGCTTTGATGACATCAAATGCCACTTCATAACTGGGTGGCTATAAAGGTGGCATTGGGTGTTCTGAAAGTATGGATTGAAGAGCATGGATCAAGAGTGGGGTTTATCCATCTAGATGATGGATAGATATAGTCTGGTCCTCTGGTGGAGTGTCATCCAATTGGCTTGCAAGCATGTGACTAGGTCACATGGGTTGTCACATCATAGTACGAGTAAAGAGTATTTATCGGTAATGGGGTTGAACTAGTTATGGAGATACCGATGACCGAACCTCGGATAAGTAAAGTATCATGCGACAAAGGGAATCTGTTTCGTATGTTAATAGTTCATTTGATCACGAAGTCATTGTTGAATATGTGGGAGACACTATGGATCTCTAGGTCTCGCTATTGGTTATTGATCAAATAGGTGTCTCAATCATGTCTACATAGTTCACGAACCGTAGGGTGACACACTTAAGGAACGATATTGTTTAAGTAGATATGAAATATGAGTTGGAGACCGAATGTTGTTCGGAGTCTCGGATTGGATACAGGACATCACAAGGAGATCTGGAATGGTCCAGAGAATAAGATTCATATAAGGAAAGTCATTTTCCGGGGTTCAGAAATGTTTTCGGTATTTTGACCGGCAGCTTCTAGAATGTTATAGAGGGACCACTGATACGCCCAATTTGCATCACCATTCTATATCATAATTTACCTCTATTCATTGATATTTGTCTTATTATGAGGTATTACTTATGTATTTTCATCTATTTATGCATGTTGGATGATTCTTGGAGGATGGACTGTTAGAGTCTAGATTCTGATGGAAAAGAAGGCGTTTCGGTGCAATTTCGTGAAGATTAGAAAAATACCATAAAAATATGGAAACATATTATTTTTCCAGAAGAATGAGGGGACCAGAAGGAGGGACGAAGAAGGGCCTCAGAGGGCCCACACCCCCTAGGCGCGGGCCCACCTGACCCCGCGCCTAGGGCAGGTGTGGCCCACCTGCCCGGCCTCGGACGGCGCCCCTTTGCCTATATATTCCCTACGGAACCCTAAGCCTCGGGGAGCGACCACAGATAGATTTCCGCTGCCTCTGGGGGGCGGAAAACACCAAGAGAGAAAGATCTCTTCGGCAGACAAATTTCTGCCGGGGGAATTTCTTCCCGGAGAGGGGAGACCGTCGCCATCAACACCATCATCAAGCTAGGCTTCATCGGGATCATCATCATCATCCACACCATCATCTCCACCAACACCATCATCACCACTCCATCCCGTTGTAACAATTGTGTTGGATATTGCTTTAGTTCTTAGGGGAAACTTTCCCGGTGTTAATTACTATTGTAGTTGATGCTTGTGAGTGGAACCATTGGATTATTGTTTATGTTCAGATTGTTATCCATTACCATATCATCTTTGATCTTGATCCATATGATGTCTTGTGAATAGTTCGTTGTGTTCTTGAGGACATGGGATAAGTCATGATGTTAGTAGTGAATCTGTGTTGAGTTATTATTCAATGGTTTAGTATTTAAGTTGTGGTGCTATTCTTCTAGTCGTGTCATGTGAACATCGACTACATGACACTTCACCATTTATGGTCCTAGGGGGATGCATTGTGTATTGGGCTACTAATTGTGGGGTTGCCGGAGTGACACAAACCTGAACCCCCGTTAGGACACCTTTGCATAAGGGAGCGTAGGATCTCAGAGTTTAAGGTTGTGGTTAGATTTATATCTTAATTACTTTCCTGTAGTTACGGATGTTTGCAGGGGTTTTAATCAAAAGTATGTATTAGTCCAAGTAAGGTCGGTACATTAGCATAGGTTCACCCACACAACACTTACAAACACCAAAGAAGAGTACTCAGCTATTTGAAATGAAAGGACTTGACAAAATTCCCATGTGTCATTGAGAACGTTTGGTCCTTATAAGTATTTCCACCTGCTTGTCCTTTGCTAATAAAGGATTGGGCCACTTGCTCCGTTTGTTCGTTACCTTTGTTACTTGCTCTTTGTTTTGTTGCCTTGTCAGAAAACTACTAAAAACCCGTTTGCTAAGTATTCACAGGGATTTCCTGCTCCATACCACTGTTCAGCACCTTCTGCTCCTCGTTGGGATCAATACTCCTATTTATCGAAAGTACTTCGATAAACCCCCTATACTTGTGGGTCATTAAGACTATTTTCTGGCGCCATTGCCGGGGAGTGAAGCGCTATTGAAGAGTGGAACTGGTAAGGTAAACTTTTATTGTGAGTATTTATTTTGTTACTGCTTATTACTTTGTTTCCAATATGGATAACCCACTTAGTTTTCTGTTTGGGAAAACTACTACCACTACTAGGGTAGTAGATGAACCACCACCTATTGAGATAGATCCTTTTAAGATATCTACAAGTATTGTTAATCGTGTTATGGATAATTATTATTTTGGGGATGGAACTGTCCATCCCGATGTTCACTTGCTTTTTATCCATGAATTATGCGGGTTGTTTAAGTGTGAAGGTATCACAACTAAACAGGTGAAGAAGAAGTTACTCTCCATATCTTTGAAAGGGAGAGCTAAAGAATGGTATAAGCTGCTGAAGAATGGACAATCCATGGAATGGGAGGAGATGGCATCTCTCTTTTACTCTAAATTTTATCCTCCCAGTGAGATTCATAAGGATAGAAATCTTATATATAACTTTTGGCCTCTTGATGGAGAGAGTACAGCTCAAGCTTGGGGGAGATTGAAGTTACTAATGCTTAAATGTCCTACTCATGAACTCCCTAACAATATTATTCTCAATAACTTTTATGCTAGGCTTTCTCTTCATGATAAAGATTTACTAGATGCTTCTTGTGCTGGATCATTCACACGTATGGAGGAAGAAGCTAAATGGCATCTCTTAGACCGTATTCAAGAGAACACTGAGGCTTGAGAGAATGACAAAGGGAGAAAGTCAGGTATAAACTATGATTATGAATGCATTAAATCTTTCATGGGAACTGATGACTTCCGTGAAATTAGCAATGAGTTTGGTATTGATTCCCAAAGTATTGCCAACTGTTTTAAAGCCTTTGCCTCTTACATAGAAATTCCCAAGAAGAAGTGGAAAAAGTACCATGCTCGTTATAAAGATGTTGTTAGCCATCTTCCGGTTAGAAGTACTCAAGTTTGTACTACTAATCATATTGTGCCTAAACCTCATGTTGATAAAATACCTTTCCCAGCTAGGGTAAAGGAGTATTAATGATTATTAGTGCAAATAACAAAGGTACAATGAAAACTGTGGATCCTGGTAAGCAATTGAATGTTGAACCTGTGGTAGCTATTGACATGGTTATACCCTACGGGTACGTGACTTCAGCATACCTGGTCCAGCCCAAGGAAGGCCCACAGCAGACATACGCTGGCCCATGAAGATTTTCGGGTGGCCAAGGCCCATGACGCCTTCGGATCCTTGGAGAGCAAGACTAGCATAGATAGGAAATTCAAAGGGGTAAAACCCTAGAACTTGTAACCAACTAGGACTATGCCCGGGACCTGCCTAAGTCTATATAAAGGCCAGGAGGGCACGTCCTAGATCTCTCGACTCATACTTCTGCACACGCACCTTCACGCCAGATTGAATCTGCGCACCCTGTAACCTTCGGTTCCGCCGTAATCAAGAGCAGACAAGCAGGAGTAGGCTTTTCCCTCCGGGGGCCTGAACCTGGGTAAATCTCGTGTCCCCTGGTTGCTTGTCTGTTAACCGTTCCATGATCTCCAGCATCCCCATCTTCTCCAAAACCCAAGTCCATAACAATGGGCATTGACGAGATTAAACCTCATCAATTGGCGCCATCTGTGGGAATCGGGGCTGCTGATTGTGCGATCGTGACGGTCTCGACCCGATCGATCTACAACTCGCCGGCCACCATGAAAGATTTCGAGCCCGTAGGCGACGGACTCGAAATTTTGTTCGAGCTTCGCCTGTGTGGGACAACCGGCACCCTCCGCCTTCCGAGGGTGCCGTGCTATCAATCAGGCCCTCGTGGGCTCCACACCGTGTTGCGCACATCACCATCTACGATGAGTTCTACGACAGTACCGCAACTCCGATTCAGGTGATCCACCTTCGGATGAAGGGACCTACGGTTCCGATCCAAAGCGGCAGAAGCCGACCAATCTGGCGCTACCAATGCGCCGCAGTCATCCAGGAGCAGCAAACGCCTAACTCGCCGCCCAACACGAACCCCAACCCGCAGGATGTAAACGGAAAAGGCGGGAATGTAGAAGCCCCCCACCCGAAGGGGAAAACAACGGCCACGTCATCCAACTTAGCAAAGAAGGATGGTTCCAGGCACGCCGTGTCGTCGCAGGCGACATAGTCCTGCATGTGGACTCCCCACGTGACCTACTGATGGCATACCACTACCTCCTCATCGAGCAGCACAAGAAGCAAGTCAAGATGCAGGAGACGCTCGACAAATGCAAGGAAGCAGCCTCTCAGTCCAGCGCGCGACGAGCTGCGCTCTCCGCCATGGCACCCGGCTCTAGCACGAACGGAAACCAGGGAAACAAGCACCGCTTGCGGGTGGAGAACATGGATCCCAAGGAGCGCCGTGATGTGACCCGAACTCTCCACACATCGTTCATGGATATGGATGCCGACGGCAACATCATCCCGTAGACACCGCAAGCTGTGATCATGGCAGCCACTGCGTATCTCGCGGCCCACCAACCTCCGAAAGGGGACCCGAAAAGATCCATGCATAAGTCCGCACTCACCGGACTCGGACTCATCGGAGCTGCGCTCCACGAAGACGCTCCTGCGGAGCCGAAGAAGAAAGCTCCGGCCAGGCGCGACCGGAGCCCCACCCGTTCATCCGAAGAGGAGGAGGAGCACGACCTTCCTCGAAGGAATAAGATCTCGCATCGCCATAAATGTGACTCCGACGCCAGAGACGCGCTTACACAGCGCAAAATCGACAAAACACGATCCAAACGCGCATGCTCGTCCGATTCCGAGATGGATGAAGATGAAGCAGAACTCTGCGGAGCTCGATGCTTCATCAGATCTGTTCGGCGAACACAGATGCCACGCAATTTCAAGCTTCCTTCGGATACTCCGAAGTTCAACGGCACGCAAGATCCAAAATCTTGGCTCATCAACCATCTGTCATCCGTCAAGCTACACGGCGGTCACAAAGAAACCGCCATGCAATGCCTTCAGCTGCAGCTGACAGGCGCAGCGCGGGTTTGGCTCAGCAGCTTATCATCAGGGTCCATCCGAAGTTGGGAGGAGCTAGCTTACAGCTTCATCCGAAATTTCAAGGGCACCAGCAAGAGGCCCGCCTCAATCGAAGAGTTGCGAGCCTGCACTCAGAGAACGGGCGAATCTATTCGCTCGTACATATTACGCTGGTCTACCACCAAGAACTCCGCAGCACATATCTCAGAAGAGAGGGCCATCGACGCCTTCAGAGACGGCGTCAAACGCCAAGATTTCAAGGAGGAACTTGGGCGCGTCAAGCCCAAGACACTCGACCACCTCATGGACATTGCCAACAGGTAGGCGGACGGCGAAGATTGCATTCACCGAGCACAATCAGATGAAGAGGACGACTACGGCCGAAGGCGAGAACGCCGCAGCAAGAGGAGATCGCGCGTCTACGAGGACCGCGACGGACCCGACATGGTCGCGGCCGGCTACGCCGACCGTCGCAATGACAACAGCCGCAACAACGGAGGATATCGCGGCGGAAAATTCCGCGACAACGGACGCCCAGGACAATTGTGGCAACGCCGCGACCGCCACAACGAACCCTCAGCATTCGACAAACTTTCGGGTCCATGCACCATCCACTTCTACATCGACAAACAGGATGGCAAAAAGAAAGCCAGCCACATGCTCAAGGACTGCCGCGAGTTCCAGAAACTCAGCGAAAGCATGGTGCGGATGAGGCAACAAGCCCCAATCCCTGCGTTCGGAAACGCACCTGCGCCAGGTGAAGTAGCACACGGAGCTCCTCCACCGCCGCCTATTGGAGGCCCAAACCAACCAGTCGCACTAGAACAGAACAACGCCGGGATTGGGTACCCCCCACCAAAAGGAGCACTAAATATGATCCAGAAGGGACGCCCCACAAATAGGGTGCAGAAGAAAATCACCCGACAAATCAACTTGGCCGTGGCAACTCCGCCTGCAATCCCTGAGTACCTCAGCGGATCGGAGTCCTGCATCACATTCACTCGCGGATCACCCTTGCCGGATCCTCGCCTAGGTCATGCTGCCACAGTGCTGGAGGCGCAGATCGGAGGCTTCGAGATGAGTCGCATCTTCATGGACGGCGGCAGCGGCATCAACCTAATGTTCGCAAGCACTCTAGCAGCTATGCGGATCCCACAATGCAGCCTGGAACAATCAGACACAACGTTCCACGGCATCGTCCCAGGGAAGGGCATATTCCCCCTGGGAAAAATAGGGCTCAACGTCATCTTCAGGAAGCCGGACAACTTTCGGCAGGAGCGTCTAGAATTCGAAGTGGTGGACTGGCCGTCGCAATACCACGCCATCCTGGGGCGTGTAGCATTCGCAAGGTTCCTGGCCGTCCCACACTACGCATACCTACTACTCAAGATGCCAGGACCAAGGGGTGTCATCACAGTCCACGGGAGCTTCACCCGATCGGACCAATGCGATAGGGATTTCCACAAAATCTCCCAGTCTTTCGGCATGCAAGACGAGCTTGTAAGGCTCTGTGAGGTGACAGAAAATGGGGTACCCCTAGTCACAAGGCAGAATGCACCTGACATGTCCTTCGACTCCACCGTCAACACCAAGAAAGTACAGGTCCATCCGACGGATGCCTCCAAGACGGCCCTGATCGCCAATGGCCTCAGCTCCACATAGGAAGGCGCGCTCGTCGAATTCCTTCGTGAGCACTGGGAAATCTTCGCCTGGTGTCCTGCGGACATGCCAGGAGTTCCCAGGGAATTCGCCGAGCACGCACTCAATGTCTTTCCAGACACCAAGCCAGTCAAGCAGTCCATCCGGAGACTGTCGGAGCCACGAGCTGAAACTATCGGCAAGGAAATCAATAGACTGCTCGCTGCAGACTTTATCAGGGAAATCAAGGAAAGCGAGTGGCTTGCAAACACAGTGATGGTCCCAAAGAAGGACACGGACATCCTGCGGATGTGCGTGGACTTCACGTCACTAAACAAGGCTGCCCAAAGGACCACTTCCCTCTTCCTCGGATTGACCAGATCATCGATTCGACTGTAGGTTGCGAGAAACTCTCCTTCCTCGACGCCTACTCAGGCTATAACCAGATTCGACTCAAGGTCGAAGATCAGGAGAAAACGGCGTTTATCATACCGTTCGGAGTATTCTGTTACAACACAATGCCCTTCGGGCTAAAGAACTCGGGTGCCACGTACCAGCGATGCATGCAGGCCTACCTCAAGGACCAGATCGGTCGCAATGTCCAAGTCTATGTCAACGACATAGTAATAAAAACCAAGGAGGCAAGGACACTTATCGAAGATCTCCGCGAGACGTTCGACAACCTTGATCGCTACAGGATCAAGCTCAATCCCGAAAAGTGCGCCTTCGGCGTCCCATCGGGTCAGCTGCTCGGGTACTTCATCTCTCAGCGAGGGATCGAGGCGAACCCGAAGAAAATCAGAGCCATCATGACGATGGAGAAGCCGAAAAACCTCAAAGGCATCCAGCAGCTCGCAGGACGAGTAGCGGCGCTAAGCAGGTTCATCAGCCGCATGGGCGAGAAGGCCCTACCATTCTACCAGCTGCTACGCAAAGCAGACAAATTCGATTGGACGCCAGAAGCCAACGACGCATTCGAAAGCCTCAAGCGGCTTCTCTCCACCTCGCCTGTCCTGGTCACGCCAAAGGAGCGCGAGCCTCTGCTACTGTACATAGCAGCCACACACCAGGTGGTCAGCACCGTACTCATTGTCGAACGACCCGAAGAAGGCAAGACCCACGGGGTCCAGCACCCAATTTACTACCTCGGTAATCGACACCAACAAAGCAGAGGTACCCTCACTACTGAAGCTAGCCTACGGCGTGTTCATGACGGCTCGACTGAGCCATTACTCTGTGAGCACCAAGTGATGGTCGCCAACGAGGCACCCCTCAACAAAGATCCTGAATAATCCAGAGGCCACAGGACGGGTGGCCCTGTGGGGCATCGAACTATCACCCTTGGACATCGTCTACGAGAAGCGACACGCAATCAAATCTCAAGTCCTTCCGGACTTCCTAGTACATGTGCATCCCGCAAAAACCACTACTAGAAAATTGCGTTGTTTTTGTGCATTGCATCGTCATCATCATGCATTGTTTGTCTGAAACTATTTTCGAACGCCTAGTTTTGTTTTCTAAATAACCCCCGTCTTTATTTCAAATTAAAACATCGGTCTATTCAGATCTTTTATTTGTCTAAAAAGTATTTACAAAAATGTTTTACAAATAAAATAAATAATCAAATGTTTTTGTCCGGGGAGGCAGTCCGATCAGTCAGGCCAGAGGCCCAACCTGACCAGACTACCTACCATCCGGCCCACCTAAAGAACCCTAAACCATTTTCTACCTAAACCTAGTCTACCCACCCTTCCAGCCACCTCACCCCAACCTATCCCAGGCCTCCACATCACCCTGGGCCAAACCCCACCCAATCCCCATCTGCCACCTCAACCACCCCCACTCCCTCACCTTGTCACACGCACACCAGCTCTCCCCCTAGCCACCATCCTGGCCCCACTGACAACCTCCCCCCTGCACTCCAGCTCAGACTGGTCCCACCGAACCCACCGCCTGTCTCTCAGCCCCATTACCCGCCCACCGCCTCTGGACCGCCCTCCCCACGATTCCCCCACGCGCCCATCCCCTCTCTCCTCAACCTCCGCTGCCTCGACGCCGTGCCCGCCCCCACTAACCACCGCCCGCCCACGGTCTTCTCTCCTTCCGCCGCCCGCCGGAGCCGCCCTCGCCTCCGCCGACCTCCACCTTCCCCCACACCTGGGCCCGCCTCGCCCCGCTCCTGCAACCCCCGCCTCGCCCGCATCCCGCGACACCCCTGGCGCCGCCACCCTCTCTCCGGACCTCCTGTCTCCGGCGACGCCGGCCGCCCCAGCCTCACCTCCTCCTCGCGCCCCCGCGAGTCCACGAGATCCGCCCGCCCGCCTGAAGTCGCTTTGGTCGCCTCCTCACCAAGCGCCGCCCGCAAGCTTCTCCGCCATGATCGCCCATCCTCCCAGTAGCTTGTCGCCTGTCCCGTGGTCGACCTTGAACCCGCTGGGCTCCTGCGGCTCCCTCCGCAGCGCGGCGCCCTCGTCCTCCGCCGCCTAGAGAGCCACCCTCTCCCATGTGCTCTTTGCCCTGCTGGATGCCGCTCGTGCACCTCGCCGGAGCACGGCCCGGCCCGACCCGCGGCTGCTCGCCCCGTCCCCGACCGCGCGTCTCTGAATCGGCTCGGCCGTGTTTTTCCGGTTCCGTTCGGCAATGGGCATGGTTTTGTTTTGCAAGGCCGCCAAGGGCGTCTGACAACAACACCGCCACCGGGGACGGTGGTACCCGAAGGAATGGTCAACCACCGATGATGAAATTCCGTGAAGGCCACTGATGATGAACCAAGTCCGTCATCACCACTTGAAGCAAAAACCTTAGTAATCCACCTTGGACAACAAGACCGCCAAGTTCTTCGGTTCCGACACCCCGGCAAGCACTCCATCACGGGCTTCTAGTTTCTCTTCGGGTGCGCCAAGATCTCCTCGTTGACAAGATCGACTCCGTCATGAACTCCTACACCGGATCCCAAAGCCCGTTCTCGGTGATCGAAGACTGTTCCGGACGCCAAGACCAACCTGATACGCGGGACCGACGAGAACGACATCGACCAGGGCGAGTCCGATGCGCCCTCGACACCAAACCAAGTCCTTCTTCCCGGAATGCCAAGTACTCCCTCGAGGACGCCGAGTAATTCACCCCGGACACCGAGACCCTGAATGACAAGTTCTCCTTCCCGGAAGCATTGACACTCGTGCGACAAGATCTACCTCGGTTGTCCGAGACCGATCCCGTCGAACCCTGAGACCGAACCCTCGGCACGCCAAGATCTTCTCCTCGGAATGCCATGATCTCCTTCATAGATTCGAAGACCCTAAATCCCGGAGTCCGAACCTCGATTCCGTCGAACCCTGAGTCCGAACCCCGAACCCCCGGAACCCCAAGATCTGCCGAACCCTAATGTGTGAACCTTTTCCCGAGCCCCTATTTTATAAATGCCATCTATATAAATTGTTGCATATTAAATTGTCATACTCGCATGCATATTGTCATGTGGTTTGGGGGCCTTATGCCGATTCACCTTATAATTAAATATGGGGCCCATATGCGGGCAAATCTAGTCTCATATTGGCCTCATTTAAATTTGTGTAGCGAACCGGTGCTATCTTTTGTCTTGATAATGCAACATTTAAATTGTGGGGCTTCTAAACAACATAAGTCACCTATTAATTAATTGTCGGGACCCCGGTTCCGCTTAATATCGCCTAATCGCATCGCATCTTGGCCATGTCATGCATCATACATGCATCATGCCCGATCTTCTGCCGTTGTATTAAATAGTGCATCCGGTGTTTATTCTAGTGTTTTGCTTCTTCGCGGATAAGGCCGATGAGTTGATGCGAGTGTCGACCCGATCGTCGGTTGAACCTTCGGCAATGTTTTCAGGCGAGCATCTCCCCCTTTCTACCTATCTTACTTTTATAGTATTTATTCCCTCCTGTTGATCTATTGCTATCTGTGTTGCGTTGCTCTAGTTTTCGTACCCGTGATATCCCTTGCAGCCTTATATTGCCTTGGACACATCCTATTACCTGTTGTTTGGTAGATAGTTGGACTTGCGCATCGTAGTCGCTTGCTCAAGTGCTGTTGCGTGACGTCCAGTACCATAGTTGTTGGAGTGTTGCCGCATGTTTAAGGTTGGAGATGATCATGGCTTTCATTATCGTTTACTTTAATTACTGTTTAACAACTAAAATTGAAGTAGGTAAGCAGAGGTACAGGTGGGAAATAGATGTTATTTGGTTGTTAACCGTCCACTTGTGTCCCGTAGGACCCCGAGTACTTGATACCTGTTCCTTGAATTTTCGCGCTATCCACATCCGGGAGGATTATGGGACCCCCCTGAGCCAGAGCTTGATTCATTCTTATTTCTTGGGGCCACAAACTAGTTTGAGGTTTTATTTACTATCATGTACTTATGCCATGCTTTACTGTATTATTTACGATTGTGCGGGGAGCACCGCATCGCTTAGATAAGCGGAGTGTTTTCGCTATCGACAAGCCAGTTTTGGGTTCCCGATCGTTTACGCCATTGACGCAAACCTTGAGTCCGTCTCGAGTCATCTAACTTCGTGTGGGTGTACTCAATGGGTGGACCCCGAAATATTTCAATCTCGTGATTGCTTTGTCGTGAAGGCCTCGTTGGGTTTTGATTTGGTTTTTCCGAGGTTGATCGAGTGTGTGTTGCTATTTGTGCACCCCTGCAGGTAAAACTTCAAAGCCGTGTCCGCGGTTATGGACGACTTGGAGCAAGATATCGATCATAGACAACTATAACTAAAGTAGTGTTATAAATTTGACTTTATAATGACTAGTAATCAGCTTCACTATAATGGAATGGCTAAATAAAACTGCCAACAATTGCTTGTTTGGGTTGTCGCCATAACCATTGTACCTGACTAGTAAGTATTGCAACTACAACGGAATGGCTAAATAAAAGTACCAACAACTGCTGGGTTTGGGATATCTCATGCTAATTGTATTTGACTAGTAAGTGTCGCAACTACAACGGAATGGTTAACTAAAATTGCCCACTGCTTATTTTATCAGGATGATTGTCTATACCTGACTAGTAATTGCTGCAACGATAACTGAATAAATAAAACTGCCAACGGTGTGAGTTCCTCGTTTGGTCTCGAGGGGGAAACACCAGGATGGGTTTGTTTGATGGTAGCATCAGGTTGGTTCCGCATAGGTCTTTCTTATCCCCCTCTGGTAGCCGACAGTTATACCGAGTCTCTATAGGTTGTTTAGTGCATGCTGCCGCTGCCTCTCCAGTCCACCATACCTATGTAGGCGAGGACCGCCGAATTCTAGCCTCGCCATGTCTTGGCCTCGATCGACGCCTCTTTTTCCTTTGCCCTTTGTCGGCACCCCTTTGTTTAAGCAGGTTTTGAGATCGACGTCGTTAGCGTGGTTACCCTTCCGCTTGGCACAGGGTTATGGACGCCATTGGTTATTCTTCAGGGCTCTTAGCCCCATTTGCATCTTGTCCATAGCTGGACGCTCTATCATTTTCAAGGTGATTTGGATCTTTGTACATTATATCTGTATTCTTGACTCATGGAGTCGTGTTGTATATATATATCTGTTCTGTGGGTCCCATCGAGGACTGTTATGTAATGTTATTACTTCGTTTTCCACCCGCACGAAAGTGTCTGGTGGGCACCTTTGAATCGTTTCTATGTGGGTTTGGCGGGAATCGCTGAAACTTGCATAGGGTCGATTCTGAGGGTGTTACAGTACATTGGATGGAGCTGCAGCTGCCAGACACCCCAGATATGTCGCAGTCATGGACGATGCACTTCGATGGCTCCAAGAGAGAAGCTGGAGCGGGAGCAGGGGTCATACTGACCTCCCCGCAAGGCGACAAGATGAAGTACGTCCTCCAGATGAAATTCCGAGCCTCCAACAACGAGGCCGAATACGAAGCCCTCATCCATGGCATGAGGATGGCAAAGATATGCGGCGCAACGCGCCTGGTCATCTACGGTGACTCCAACCTCGTCGTCCAGCAGACGATGAATGAGTGCGACGCACACGCCGAAAACATGATCGCATACCACACACTCTACAACGCACTCGAAGGAGAATTAGACAGCTGCGAGCTCCGGCACGTTGGAAGAGAAAGCAACGAGGAAGCCGACAGACTCGCCAACATCGGCTCCACTTGCGCAAAGGTGCCACCAGGTGTGTTCCTCGAACAGATCTGCGTGCCATCCATCAAGCGGAAATTCCCCAAGGGGTCACCCGAAGAAGCAGAACACTCGGGAGCTACTCTACCCGAAGGACACGAAGGACCCGAAAAACTGGACACAGAGGTAGCCATGGTCAACTTAATGCAGGTCATGGAAGTCGAAGAAACTTGGACGCGACCATACCTCCAGTTATTGCTAAACGGAGAACTGCCTAACAGCCCGACAGATGCCCGGCGCATATCTCGTCGGTCAAAAGCCTTCACCATCATCAACGGCGAGCTGTACAAGCGCAGCATCACGGGTGTACTACAACAGTGCATCACCATCGACGACGGCAAAGCCATACTCCAAGACATCCATGAGGGCATCTGCGGCCACCACGCAGGCAGCCGCTCCCTTATCGCCAAAGCTCTATGAGCAGGATTCTACTAGCCAACGGCCATGAGCGACGCAAAGGACATCGTCCGAAGATGCAATGGATGCCAACGGTTCGCCGACAAACCACACGCACCTGGGTACGAGCTCAGACCCATACCCATAGCCTGTCCTTTTGCTCAATGGGGCCTCGACATGATCGGCAAACTGCCAAAATCCTCAAAAGGGGGACACGTCTTCCTCCTGGTTGCAGTCGACAAATTCACCAAGTGGATCGAGGCCATGCCGGTCACCAACCAGAAAGGCAAAACTGCCGTCAAGTTCTTTGAGTCCATTGTTCATGTGTTCGCGCATCGCATCATCATCACCGACAACGGATTGAACTTCATCTCCGAGGAATTCCAGGACTTCTGCGAATGCCTTGGGATCAACATCACGTACGCCTTAGTGGCACACCCGCAAACGAACGGGCAAGTGGAAAAGGCCAACGGCCTAATCGGCACCGGCATCAAAAAGCGCCTCATGAGTTCACTCGAACAAAAAGCTAGAGCCTGGACGAAAGATCTACCATCCGTCCTGTGGAGCTTACGAACTACGCCAAACAGCTCCACCGGCTACACACCGTTCTTCATGGTACACGGAGCCGAGGCCGTGCTACCAGCCGAAGTACGCCACCAGGCCCCACGGGTCGTCGCTTACAGCGAAGCCGAATCCACGATTGCACTCGAAGACGCTGTCGACACACTCGACGAAGCACGGGATATAGCAGCTCGATCAGCGGTGTACCAGCAGAGTCTCCGCAACTACCACAGCCGCCGGCTGCGCCCAAGGTCCTTCGTCGAAGGAGACCTCGTCTTGCGACTCAAGCAAAAGCGACCGAATAAATTCGAGTCACCATGGGAAGGACCATACATCATCACCGAAGTCATCCCAGGTGGCGCCTATCGCCTCAAGCACGTGGAGTCTGGAGTCGCATACTCCAACCCATGGAATATCGCGCACCTGCGACGATTCTATCCCTAGCTACCTACCCCTTTACTTTCAATAAGGCTTTCATCCAAGGCTACTAATCCGAACAATGTACCTCCTCCATTACGATATAAATAAAGCTAAGTGTCCCGCCCCAAAACTTCAGTTCGCTATTTTTGCAACTTTACTACATGCTACAAACGCACTCGGGGGATCCCCCCACCTCACGATTTCATCGACTGAGGATCAAACGTGTACACCTGAGTAGCTGACAACGTCAGGCAAACGAAAAGGACACGTACTAAATAAAAGCACTGCGTGCTCACAACAAACAAACCTTTACAACAAAGGGCACAACACGCCCAGCCGAAATATACAAATTTTACATCTATCTCTTTTTTCAGGTTCTACCTATTCTGAAGAATAACCTGAGCATGCTGCTCAAACAAATCTACGACCTGTTCGGCATACTGCCTTACAGCTGCGTAATGCGGACGCATGTCCCACTCACCACCATCAGGGCGAAGAGGTGGCCCAGCGGCCACAACAGCCAAATCCACGTCAGGCCGGTGCAGCCTCACAAGAGACAAAGCAGCCTTTACTCCTGCGACGAGCTGTTGCCGCACCAACTCCTTGACATTGCTCACGTTCCGAAACTTCGACAGAAGACCCGCAAAGCTTGTCGGTACGGCATCCAAAGGGAACATGATGTGCAGCACCGAGGCAAGCGATGTCTACACTTGGCGGAGCACCCGCGAAACTTGATGAACACGATCCTGCACCGTCGCCAGAGCCATGGCGCGATCACGATCCATCCAGAAGAAACCGCCGGCCTCCATGTCCTGTTGAGTCAAGCAATCGACCCGAACAGCGACACGCTCCTTTTCTTCCCTCGGAGCAAGGTTCACACCTGCGACAATCGCACAACATAAGAGTAAGGCCAGCTGGCCCATCCGAAGAACTGAGCTACAGCTCGAACCAAAGAACAACTTACATTGCAGCTGCTCGGACAGCCGAACCAGTTCCGCCATCAAGTACTCCTCTCTGGCTGCACCACGATCCGCCTTGTACTTCCAAACGTCGACATGACCGCGTAACCCGAGCAACTCCCTCTCCAGACTACGCACACGATCCCGAAGAAAGGTGAGTTGTGAGGAATCATCCAAAGATGGTCGCAGCGGCATTGCGGACGGAGTGTCAACAGGGTCAGCACCCGAAGGAACCTAGAGCAGCAGAAAAAGAAAGGGACAAACACATTTCAGCCAATGATAGTGCACAACTCAGAAGAATTCATTAAACATATAAGGCCACTACATGGCACAAGGATGGTGTTCTTAAAGATATTTACAACAAAAGTAGACTACAAACTACCCTACGTCTACAAACGCCTAAGACGCGGCACCCTGAGTCGCCGGAGCCGATCGCTTAGCTTTGGCCCGCCTGCCGCAGTGCATACTCAGACAGCAAATCAATGAGCTTGGGCCCATATCGCTTACAGCGAGCAGAGTAGGCAGCAAAGGGTACCTCGGATCCATCTGCAGTCGTCGGCATCCGAGAGGTGATCTGGGGCAGATCAAGCTCCGCTCCAGCCGCCAAGGCCATCGCCAGCCCAACGGACGTGCCGATGCCCTTCTGCTTGCGCTTGTACGCCGCAGGCGCTTCGACTGACAGAGCCTCCGCCAGAGCATCCACATCATCAAGGGTTGCGCCCTTCGGGACAAGCTCCTTGTAGAAGCGACCAAGGACCTCTTTCGCCTTGGCAAGGGAGCTGACGACGGTGTTGCAGCGGTCTTCGACCGCCACAGTAGCATCATCTAGAGCACTCCCGTGCTCTAGAGCATCATGAACTGAACTCGATGCCTGCGGCATCTGAGACAAAAAATAAGAAGGAAGACATGAAGAAAAGAAGCACAGAAGAAGACACGAGGCATGAAGAAACAAGTACAAAACTAGCACTCACCCGAAATAGCCTTGGCAGCAGCCATGAGCTTCGCCGTCATCTCTCTCGTGCGCAGCCGCAACAGTGGTCAGCTGCTCCTCACGGTCCGTGGCCTCCTGCTGCAGACGCTCTTTCGCTTTGGCTGCCTTAGTCAGCTCTAGCTCGAGGCGTTCTTTCGCGCCAACGGCGGCTTCGGCCTTCTGCTCCGATTTACCAAGGCTCTTCTTGAGAGCGTCGACCTCACGGAGAGAATTGTTATGCTCCTCTGCATTCAAGACAAGCAAGTGTCAAAGAACAGGACCAGGATAAATAAGAGAAGCGCTAAAAGGCAGATAGGTACCTTGAAGCTGCCGAAGGTTCGCTTCCAGCGCCAAGCGCTCCTGCACCAGCCGCTTGGCCTCCTGCACAAAAGGCTGAAGAAAAAGAAATACCAGTAAGAAAAGGACTTGGGGACTACGCCCAACACAAAGGAGTAAAAACAAAATTCGCACACGAAGACACTCGGGGGCTCCCCCCGTGACATGAGGCAGAAAAACTTACATGCTCTGATGGCGACTCCGAAGGACCGCCTGCGAAATTCTGAGGCGCAACCACCTGCACCTCCTGCAACAGAGGATCCGGAGCCGCGCCACCCGAAGTCACCACCATCTGAGGAGGAGACGCAATTTTCGACTCCCCCATCATCTCTCGCGCACCATCACTGGAGGAATCGTGGGAGGAATGCCTGCATACGAACCAATCAGCACAAGTGCAAAAATCATGAAGGAACAAGGACAATAGTACAACAAGAAACTTACGAGCCCAATGATCTCAGATCGAAGACAGGAGGAGTCCTTCGGGCCCTCTTCTCCTCTTTCTTCTCTTCCTTCTTCTCCTCCTTATTTTCTTCCTTCTTCCGCTTCAAGGGTGCGGCGCCACACATGTGAATGGCGTGAAGGGGAGAGGAAGAACCTCCATGACCGTCACTATGACGCTCAAGTCCTAGAGGGTTTCTGGGAGTCGGAGGAGTCGAGGCATCCGAAGACTCGCTGGAGCTCCGTAATCGCTTGCGCGTATGGTCCTCACTCGACTCGTCGGCATCCTCCGCCGGAGATCGCGCCGACGGCAGCTCGGACACGGACTCAACCACTTCATTATCCGGGGCATTCGGATACTTTTCGGGCAATGGCGGTACCATGCCCGGCACTTTGAAGCTCTACAAAATCAGAAGGAACTTTGTTAGCAAACAAGGGAAATAAATACACAGCCGACAAAGAAGCACTACGTGCACAAATCTACACCTGCGGTACGGCCAACGTCGAAGAAAATGGAGGAGTTAGCGATTTCCCCGGGATTTTTTCTCCGGCCTTGAACTTCAGCAGCGCGCGAAGGGCCCTGTCAAGATCCCCCTCGGAGATTTTCTCAGTCGAGACCCTCGTCGGATCACGGCGCCCAGAATAAAGAAACATCGGGTGCGCCCTCGCTTGGAGAGGCTGCACCCGACGCTCAAGAAACGTCCGGATGATGTCCACACCGTTCACCTCCTTCTCCGGAATCAGCTGGATATCCTCCACCCGACGGTAAAGGGCCTCTATCTCCGCCACCTCACCATCCAAGATTTGGTTTCTCCAAGACCTTTTCTTCTCAATCATTTGGGAGGGGTCAAAGGGAACAAGACCAAAATCTTGCCCGGGCACTACGGAGTCGCGGATATAAAACCATCGCCTCCGCCAGTACTAGACATATTCGGACATGGAAAAAGAAAAGAAGAGAAGATTGGGACTAAGGGAGATGATGCAACCCCCAATGGGATACACACCATCCGAACCAGATTGCCTCTTCACGGAATAGAGCTTCCGGAAGAGGCCAAAGTGCGGCTCAATGCCAAGCCAAGACTGCAAAAGTGATAAAACAAGCAATGTGGAGAAGGGAATTGGGAGACAGATGATGAAGCTGAATCCCATAGAAGAAGAGCAGTCCACGGAGGAAGTCGTGGACTGGAAAAGAAAACCCACGCAAAACGAAGGCGAGAAACATAACCCGATACCCAGATGGGGGACGGGGGATTACCACATTGCCGGGGAGTTTGACGGCCTCCCTATCTTGCGGGATCAGGCCCCGCTCGCGAAGCTTGCGGAGATCGCTCTCCCGCATCTCTGATCGCCGCCAGCCACCATCAGTGACACGAGTAGCGGTGGTGCCCTTCTTTCCTCCGGCGGCGCTGGTCCCAACCGCAGATGACGATTTCTTTGGCTTCCCCATGGTGCTACGGCGGCGCCGGCGGTGAAAACGCAGAAACAACGACGGAAATGTGGAAGGAAATCCTAGCGCGCAGCAAGAATCGCTAGAGCACAAGGAGGCAGTGGAAACAAGAACTGATGCGGTGAAAACAAACCGCGGCTTCCCCCAATTATTATAACAGCGAAGACGACGCACGGCAGCTGTCCATCCAGAAGACCTAACGCCAACGACAGATCTAACCGTACACGTGTCAACATCATAACGAACCGTCGTTACCACGCCGTCCACTACGCGTGGAAATCGAGGAGATGCCGTAATTATATCCACGCCGCGCGTGACCGGTCAATTCAAAGTCAGCAAGTGGGACCCACATTCATCCAGTCAAGTCATCTCTAGTGTAGCAGACGCTTGAGGTCATTGATCGTCAGCACTGATGTCATCAAAAGCTATACTAGCACCAACTACAATTCTTTGGCTCCACAGCTAAGAGTACTCACCCGAATCTTCGATTCGACTAAATACTCGGGGGGCTACTCCTATCAGGAGCGCTGGCCGCGCACCCAGAAGATGAATAACGACAAAGTATCTCTTCGAGTCCTATGTCGAGTCTACGACTCCACTACGGACTCGGGGGCTACTCCCATAGGGAGGATGGATTTAAGCATCCAAAAAAATTTGAGTCCTACGGACTTAACAACTGAACAATGCTTGAACTAAAGTCTCTGCTCGAGTCTACGACTCGAACAGACACTCGGGGGCTACTCCCATAGGGAGCGCTGGTCGCGCACCCTATGAATTCTTCGACTGCGATCTTTCGGATCAGCACGCAAAAGCTTCTTGGCAACTCTGCCCCAAGAAAACTTTGAGTGAGCTACAATCTCCTTGGCCACCCGAAGCACCTCCGTGGTGACAAATGTTCGGATGCTGCGTCTGCGACGCAAAGATAAGACCTGCAGATATCATCGATGGCACAGCAACGCATGATCAAGGCCTCGCTAGTATAAATCCATGCCAGCAGGTGCGATGAAAAATCCCGACGGACGCGTTGGGTACATCATTTAAAAATCACTGGAATTCCACTCCTGTAAGTCCTCCGCGGCCTGAGTCGAATTACGCCAGCATATGTTCCAGGTCCGAGTTGAGGGACTCGAACCTGAAGAAGATTGTGTTGTTTCGTCCTAAGACAGTTAACTGACCCTGATCCGTCGGGTGAGTCATGCACACGCATCAACAATCCCTACACACATATACTATTAATACATAGTTGCACCCGAAGGATGGAAGAGTCCTCAGCCGAATCTACGATTCGACTGATCACTCGGGGGCTACTAACATGGTTATACCTCACGCACGTGACTTCAAACATACCTGGTCCAGCCCAAGGAAGGCCCACAGCAGACATACGCTGGCCCATGAAGATTTTCGGGTGGCCAAGGCCCATGACGCCTTCGGATCCTTGGAGAGCAAGACTAGCATAGATAGGAAATTCAAAGGGGTAAAACCCTAGAACTTGTAACCAACTAGGACTATGCCAGGGACCTGCCTAAGTCTATATAAAGGCCAGGAGGGCACGTCCTAGATCTCTCGACTCATACTTCCGCACACGCACCTTCACGCCAGATCGAATATGCGCACCCTGTAACCTTCGGTTCCGCCGTAATCAAGAGCAGACAAGCAGGAGTAGGGTTTTCCCTCCGGGGGCCTGAACCTGGGTAAATCTCGTGTCCCCTGGTTGCTTGTCTGTTAACCGTTCCACGATCTCCAGCATCCCCATCTTCTCCAAAACCCAAGTCCATAACAATGGGCATTGACGAGATTAAACCTCGTCAGCTATTGTTAAAGATCTTGTCACTAGAAATACAGAGGATGAGCATATTGTCTTCTGTGAAGACTCTACTAATATTATTTATCATCCTAAGAAAGTTAGAAAAGCTAGTGTTCATGTGCTTTCTGTTGAAATTGGTGATCATTGCTACTATGGTGTATGCGATATTGGTGCTAGTTCTAATGTTATTCCCTATGAGATTTACAGGGAAATTATGCATGAGATTGGTCCTTGTGAGCTTGAGGACATTTATGTGGTTATCCACCTTGATAATAAGGAAACCATTTGCCCCATTGGTATTGTAAGAGATGTGGAGGTTCTTTGTGGTAAGATTAAATATCCTACTGATTTTCTAGTGCTTAATTCAGCAGTTAGCAAAACTTGTCCTATCATTTTTGGTAGACCTTTCTTAAACACTTGTGGAGATATTATTGATTGTAAGAAGGAAAAAGTTTTAACTAAGTTTGATGGATATTCTTATGAGTTTAACTTTTCCAAATTTTCTAAAGCTCCTTATGAAAATAGCCTGCCTAATAAACATTTCAGGATGGAACAACTTACTTCTATTGATCCGGTCTATGACCATGGACCTCTTTTTGGTGACTGTAAGTATGCTTATTCTGATGATGAAGTTGTTTCCAGTGATAGTTATATTGTCAACTTTATTCAAAGTGCTACTGAAAGTTATTATGAGAGAGGGAAATATGGTTTTATGCATCTCAATAATGTTAAGTTTCCCCGTTTTATGTTGAAAGTTTTGAAGTTGCACTTGTTTTGCCTTCTTGTGCTTGTGGCTTTTTGTTTCAACAATTCGTTTTCTCATGATACCCCCATGAATAGGAAGTGGGTTAGACTCAAATGTGTTGGTTATTTTCTTCTTGATGCTCTCTTTCACTTCAAATATATATATCCTATGTGAGCATCTTTGACAGTTTCAAGCCTAACTTAAAGGCATTAAAGAAAAATACTTGTTGGAAGATAACCCAAGAGTTTTTATCGAGTATTGGAAGTTATTACCTCAGTAATAACCGCTCCTTATCCTTTTTGTTTTGGTTTTTGTGTCAATTCCAAATACTTTTGTGAAGTAGAGGAGTTGTGAAAAGTGGCTGTCTTGGGACAGATTTTTGTGCTGTATTGTAAAAATTCGTGAGGGATCTCAGTACAACGAATGGAGCTGAATTTTTCTGATCTTGTTCTCCAAGTTGTTACCCAACTTTCGTCAGTTCTGCACTTTTTGATTTGAGCAACAGAAGGTTTTCAAAAAAATCAACCTTTACATGTCGTTCTGTTTTGACAGATTTCTGCCATCATTTGCATTTGCCTCTTACAGAAGCTTTTGTTTTGATGGGTTTTCAGTTGAAGTGTGTACCAAAGGTTTATTGTTTTTTCTTATACTAATGTTGTCATTGACTTTGTGCAAAGGTTTTCTAAGAAGGAAATTATGAGGAGAGGAGAAAAGGAATCTGCAGAGTTCGTCTTTCAATAGGTAAAAGTGGTGAAAACAAAAGGTTCATGAAATCCCAATATTTTTATATTTTTGATGTTTTTAATGCATAAGGGAAGTTACGGGATGAAACTGAAGAGGAAACAGAGCCCGGGATGGACAAACCCACCCCAGGCGCGGGCCCAGCCTGGTTGCGCCTGAGGGGGTGTTCCCCCCTCAAACTCCGTCTCCGCCTCGTTTCCGTGTGAGTACCTTCCTTATGCCTTGAAACTTCATAATATATAACCCCCCGGGTTCCCCGAGGTTCGTGCATCGTGTTCTCGTCGTGTTTTCGTTTTGATCTGTTTCTCTCAGGAAATCTTCTCAAGTTTAGAGCACCATGGTCTCCGCCAACGACAAAAGCAAGAAGCACGAGGAAGAAGATCCTCAAGATCTCAAGGAGGAGGAGATTCTTGTTGGGGATGAAGAGGACATGGATGAGGACAAGCATCCGGACACTCGTGCTACAGTCGCAAGCATTGGTTTGGTAGCACGACCTACCAAGCTTAAGAAGACAGCACGGATGTCTACAGGAGGGAAATCTCGACGTCATACTCTCTCTCCACGATCATCTCCTCCACGTAACAAGAGACCCTTCCATACACTTATACATGAATATCAATATCAACATGTGCCCAAAGGGAATTTTCCCTCGGTTTGGGATATGCCTCGTTCTAACAATGTAGAGAAGGATCATGCTAAGGATGAAGAGTGGAGAAAGAATAACAAGAACTGGGATTCTCGGACTGACATGATCATGAACCGTATAGAGAAAAACTTGGAGCTAATCCGTACTCTTACTTTTGAGTTCGAGGAGTTGAGGAAACTTATTGAAGAGCTTATCAAGAGAACACCACCACCACCAAAGGAGTAATTCTTCATCAGGTTTGGCATCCCCTTGGCTTGTTCCAAGCTTGGGGGAGTGCCTCAGTATCACCACCATTATCTTTTATATTTTACCTTTTTAGTGGATTCATATCTGTGGTAGAGAAGTTATCTTATAGTTTGGTTTGCATGTGGAAGTATATCTCCTTTAGTTGATTATCTATGTATCCCTTGGTGTGAATGCCTTTATTGTATATTAATGAGAAGTCTCATCTTTTACTTTTTTCACTTCTTATTTTAGTTTGCAATCTCTGTTATATGATGGATCTTGTTGATCAGTATTGGAACCAATTTGGGAGCATCAAGTGGATCTAAATTGGTTTTGGCAAACCGAGTTCTGGTCAGTAGCAACAATTTTTTAGGTTTGAAAGAAAAAGAGAAAGAAAAAGCTTACAGGTATTTGGTATCATTTGTTTTCTTTATTGTTGGCTCATAAGCTTAGTATTCTTTATTTAAGATCTTTTGTGTCTTCAAGGAAGATTGCATGTTTGGCTTTATTACTTGTTTGTTTGCTTGTTTCTTTCAACTCTCTTGCTTGCTACCCAGCCTTGCTAGCCAAAAACCTGTTTTGAGAAAGAATACTTCTCATGTTTCTAAATCCCTTTGAACCAAAACTTTTGCCACTTGTGTCAACCATATATACCTAGTAGCTTTTGCTATTCCAAGAAAATTCTCAAGCTTCGTCTATCTTTCGAATCAAAAAGTATTTTGTTATGTGAAAACTAGTTAGTAAAGCTCTCATGAACTTGATGGCACACCTTATTTCCTGCCCCTAATAGACTTGAACCATTGTGAACATTGAAATTGTATATGATTGCATCTATACGTTGGAATTAGAAGAATTGTGCTGTCACGGGGAACGTTTTCAACATTGCACTTGTACTCTGTACACAGTTGATATCGTGCTCTTTTGTCTATGGATGTCAACGGTGTGAAATAAAGAGGGAACTTGTAAGTCCATGGAGTCTGTATTCTATGTTAGAGAAACGCATGGGCCGCTAGCCTAAGCCATGCCTAATCATGGTGGAAACTTGCAGCATCACCATAGTGAGTCATCTATGAAGCATCCTCAATAAAATTCTATGCACATAGTAAATAAAAAGATCGCTCAGATGCTCATTGTCTGCTTGCCTTGTCATTTTGGTTATGGGAAAGCTCCTGTACCATGTGCAAGGGGTACCCCGTTGGTGATTCTCAATGATATGCAAATACTTACAAAGACAAGAACATACTTGTGACCAAAGTTGAGTAGCATGAGGAGTGGCCCTCATATTCAAGGGACATGAGATTGCCAACTTATATTTCGTCAAGCATATACTCCATCTTTGTTCACTTTAACCTTAATCATCTCAAGATGCTTATGATAGGGGCAATGAGGGCTCAAAGCTAGTAAGTATCATAATATTTTTAAAGCTCTTTATGACTTGTAATCCCTGCTTCCCTCTATAATGGGACCTTTCTCCCACTTCCAAGCTAAGTTAGTAAACCTACTTCCTCTCTATATCCAGCAAGCATTTGAGTTGTTGTGTTTCAAGCATTCATATGATGATTTATTCAATCATGTTCTTTATCTTCCTTGTTTGCACAAAACTCTTATCTATTGATTATTACTTTGAAAGCCTTCACTTGTGAAAAACCTTTTTGAGCAAAGAGTGCTCCTATTTTGAAACTTCTACAAAAAGCTTTTTGTGAAACTGTTTGCCAGGTGTTCTCTTACCAAGAACAAGTTTACCAATTCCAATTATGATTTATCTTTATGCATCTCTATTGTGACTGTTGTACTTGGTTGCAAGCTAAGTTATATAATGGTGAGCTGCTTTCTTCTACGAGTTGTGCAATGGTAAGTGTGATGCTTCTTGTTCGTATTCTTTTATCAACACTTCACTCCATAAACCTGTGGACATGTTTACTGAGCTCAGGGGACAAGCGAAGTCTAAGCTTGGGGGAGTTGATACGCCCAATTTGCATCACCATTCGATATCATAATTTACCTCTATTCATTGATATTTGTCTTATTATGAGGTATTACTTATGGCTTTTCATCTGTTTATGCATGTTGGATGATTCTTAGAGGATGGACTGCCGGAGTCTGGATTCTGATGAAAAAGAAGGCATTTCGGTGCAATTTCACGAAGATCATAAAAATACCAGAAAAATATGGAAACATATTATTTTTCCAAAAGAATGAGGGAGCCACAAGGAGGGACGAAGAAGGGCCTCAGGGGACCCCACACCCCCCCTAGGCGTGGGCCCACCTGATCCCGCGCCTAGGGCAGGTGTGGCCCACCTGCCCGGCCTCCGACTCCGCCCCTTTGCCTATATCTTTCCTACGAAACCATAAGCCTCGGGGAGCGACCACAGATAGATTTATGCCGCCTCTAGGGGGCGGAAAACACCAAGAGAGAAAGATCTCTTCGGCAGACATATTTCTGCCGGGGGAATTCCTTCCCGGAGAGGGGATATCGTCGCCATCAACACCATCATCAAGCTAGGCTTCATCGGGATCATCATCATCATCCACACCATCATCTCCACCAGCACCATCATCACCACTCCATCCCGCTATAACAATTGTGTTGGATATTGCTTTAGTTCTTAGGGGAAACTTTCCCGGTGTTAATTACTATTGTAGTTGATGCTTGTGAGTGGAACCATTCGATTATTGTTTATGTTCAGATTGTTATCCATTACCATATCATCTTTGATCTTGATCCATATGATGTCTTGTGAGTAGTTCGTTGTGTTCTTGAGGACATGGGAGAATTCATGATGTTAGTAGTGAATCTGTGTTGAGTTATTATTCAATGGTTTAGTATTTAAGTTGTGGTGCTATTCTTCTAGTGGTGTCATGTGAACGTCGACTACATGACACTTCAGCATTTATGGGCCAAGGGGGATGCATTGTGTATTTGGCTACTAATTGTGGGGTTCCGAAGTGACAGAAACCTGAACCCCTATTAGGACACCTTTGCACAAGGGAGCATATGATCTCAGAGTTTAAGGCTGTGGTTAGATTTATATCTTAATTACTTTCCTGTAGTTACGGATGTTTGCAGGGGGTTTAATGTGGCATCCCGCAAAACCACTACTAGAAAATCGCGTTGAATTTGTGCATTGCATCGTCATCATCATGTGTTGTTTGTCTAAAACTATTTTTGCAAAGCCCGTTTTGTTTGCTAAAACGCCCCGTCTTTAAATCAACACCAAAACCGGGACTCCGGAATATTTTGTTTTGATTAAATATGTTGTGCAAACGGTCCACTTAACACAAATAAAATATTAAGTTATTTTAGTGGGGCAGTCGAACGGTCCGAATGACCCGAACGACCACCCCAGAAATTAAAACGGTCCGCCCCTTTTTCTAAACCTACCAATTAATCTACCCCAACCTACCCCTCCACCTCACCTGCTAATCCTGAACGCCACGTCGTCTCCCCAAACCTCACCAACTGTGTGCGCCACTTGGCCACCTCCTCCACTCAGCGCTCTCTCTCATCCCACCTCACCGCCGGCCCCACACACGCATAGCACACGCAACCACACATGCACCACGCGCGCACTGCCTCCCTTTCTTTCTCTCTCTGCCCCACCGACCCAGTCTTTTTCCTCACGCCCTCCGACAGCCGCTCCTCCGGCCCCACCCCGCCTTCTTTCGCTTGGCCCACCCGCCTGCCTCTCTCTCTCCTCTTTCTTCCCACCGCCACGCCTCTCCCTCCTCTCGCCGGTCCCACCCCAACCTGCCTCCTTCCTCTCCCTCTCCTCGCTCAACCACAAGACCTTGCGCCGCCTTCTTCTTCCCCACGCTGCCCCGCCTCGCTCTCTCCCGCATGAAGCTCCACCTGTCTCGCCCGAAGGCCGCCTGCCCTCGTCGGCTCCCTCTCCGGCGCCGCCCGCCTCTTCCTCATGGACCCGACGCCTATCGTCTCCCCAACCTTCCTCTCCTCCTCCTCTCCCAAGTCCGCCAACCTTCACTGCCCTCGCCACTGCCCTCCTTCCTCCGCCGACGCCGCTTAGCTCGCTGTCAGCCGTCAACGCCATCTCCTCGCTGCTGTGGCCCGCCTCGCTGCCCAGCACGCCGGCGCCTCCCACGCTCCGCCTCGCCACCAGCTCGCTTCCGCCACGCCGCCCCAGCACGCCTGCTCGCCAACCTCCTGCAGAGCTCCCGCCTCGCCGTGTTCCTCCTCGACCTCGTGCTCGCCGTTGACACCCGCGCGGCCCTCCACCGTCGAGCCGGCCCAGCATGCTCTGGCCCCTCCTTCCTCTGCCCGTGGAGCCACCGCATCCTCCTACACCCGCCGCCACCCGGCTGTGGCCCTGCCACTTGAGCCAGCTGCCGCTCTGACAAGAAGGCCACGCCACGCCCTCTCGCCGATCCGCCGCCTCTGCTCTTCCGAGCCCACCGCGACGCCGGCCGGCCACCTCCGCCTCAGGCCGCCACCAGGCCTTGGCGCCTAGCCCGCTCGCCTGGCGCTCCACCGCTGCTTGGCCCAGCAAGTATGATGCCTCGCGTGTGTGTGTATCTGTAGAGGTCGTTGCCACAAGCATGCTACCTTGGCCCCGATGTCCAAGTTTTCTGCTGCATGTTTCTGTGGTGGTGGAACTCAAGTACCAAAAGAAGAGCCGCATGACTTGAGTTTCGCCGTTTCGACATCATGTTGCCGCCAAGATCTCCCTCTCGTCCGTGTCATGGACATGTGCAGACGCCCACCGACAAGACCGGCTCGATGCCAAGGATTCCAAAGAAGGTACATGGCACCACTCGACGACCTCGGCGTTAATCCCCAAGTTCACCATCGACCCAACCCGAGAACCATCGGTGCGGATATAAGTTCGCCTTTGCCGACAAGACCGCCTACCCCGAAAACCAAGTTCTCCGTCACGGAACACCAAGATCTCCTAGAGCCGAGACCCGAGTCCGACACCGACCATCGAAACCGCGGAACCGACAAGTTCGCCTAACCGGACACCATGCGACAAGATCTTCTCGGACCCGAGGACCATCAAGACTTTCGCTCGGCAACGCCAAGTACTCCTTCCTGGCTTCGAAGCCCGACCCCGTGGACCGACATGATCTTCTTCATGGATACGACAAGTACTTCCTCGAGGATGCCAAGTTCTTCACCCCGAACGCCAAATCCGACCCGATCCGTGTACCCGACAAGATCGACACCAACCGGGGCGAATCCGATGCCCCGACGCCAGACCAAGTACTTCCTCCCGGAACGCCAAGATCCACTCCGCTATCCGAGAACGTTTCCGTCGAACCCTGAACCCTAAGCCCGGAACCTCGAACCACATCGAACCCCAAAGATCTTCCGAACCCAATCATTTTGCTTCTTCGTGGATAAGGCCGTTGAGTTGATGTGAGCTTCGCCCCGATCTTCGGTTGAACCTTCGACAATGTTTTCAGGCGAGCATCCCCCCCCCTTTCTACCTATCTTACTTTTATAGTATTTATTCCCTCCTGTTGATCTATTGCTATCTGAGTTTCGATGCTTTAGATTCCGTACCTGTGATATCCCTTGCAGCCATATATTGCCTTGGACACCTCCTATTACTTGTCGTTCACAGCCGTCTACCCAAACCTTGAGTCCGTCTCGGAGTCAGCTGGCTTCGTTGCGGGATCTACTTAAGGGGTGGCCCCCTGAAATAATTCAGAATCCTGTGATTGTTCAGTCGTGAAAGCCTCGTTGGGTTTTGATTTGGTTCTTCCGAGGTTGATCGAGCGTGTGTTGCTATTGGTGCACCCCGGCCGGGTAAAACTTTCTGAAAGCCGTGTCCGCGGATATGGACGACTTGGAGCACAGTATCTCGATCATAGACAAGCATAACTAAAGTTTACTCCTATAAATTTGACTTATAATGACTAGTAATCAGCTTCACTATAATGGAATGGCTAATTAATACTGCCCACAATTGCTTGTTTGGTTGTCTCTTGCGACAATTGTACCTGACTAGTAAATCTTGCAACTACAACGAAATGGCTGAATAAAAGTACCAACAACTGCTGGGTTTCGGGATTACATCATGCTATCTGTATATGATTAGTAATTTCTGCAACTACAACGGAATGATTAACTAAAAGTGCCCACCGCTACTTTATCGTAATGATTATCTAAACTCGACTAGTAACGTCGCAACTATAATCGAATAAGTAAAACCGCCAACCGTGTGAGTTCTCGGTTGACTTCTCGTTGGTCTCGAGGGGAAACGCCAGATGGGTTTGTTTGGTGTTAGCTTGAGATTGATCCGATAGGTCTATCTTACCCTCTCGATTGCCGCCATTGTATCGAGTCTCTATAGGTTGTTTAGTGCATGTTGCCGCGCCGCCCACCATACCTATGTAGGCGAGGACCGCCAATTCTAGCCTCGCTGCATCGCCTCGATCTTGACGCTCCTCTTTTTCCTTTGCCCTTTGTCGGCACCCCTTTTGTTTAAGCAGGTTTTGAGATCGACGTCGTTAGCAGGGTTACCCTTCCGGCTTGGCCTGGGCAGGGTTATGGACGCCATTGGTTATTCTTCAGGGCTCTTAGCCCCATTTGTTTCTTGTCCGTAGTCGGACGCTCTACCGTTTCAAGGTGATTTGGATCTTGTATATTATATCTGTATTCTTGACTCTTTGAGTCGTTGTTATATATATCTGTTCTATGGGTCCCATCGAGGACTGTTGTGTAATGTTATTACCTCGTTTTCCACCCGCACGAAAGTGCCTGGTGGGCACCTTTGAATCGTTTCTATGCGGGTTTGGCGAATTTTGCTCAAACTTGCATAGGTCCGATTCTGAGGGTGTTACATTTAATCACAAGTATGTATTAGTCCAAGTAAGGTCGGTACATTAACACAGGTTCACCCACACAACACTTACAAACACCAAAGAAGAGTACTCATATATTTGAAGCAAAAGCACTTAACAGAATTCCCATGTGTCCGCGAGAACATTTGGTCCTTATAAGTATTTCCACCGGCTTGTCCTTTGCTAAGAAAGGATTGGGCCACTTGCTCCATTTGTTCATTACCTTTCTTACTTGCTCTTTGTTTTGTTGCCTTGTCATAAAACCACTAAAAATCTGTTTGCTAAGTATTCACAGGGATTTCCTGCCATACACCACAGTTCAGCACCTTCTGCTCCTCGTTGGGATCGACACTCCTATTTATCGAAAGTACTACGATACACCCCCTATACTTGTGGGTCATCAACCACCAGTGTGTCCACCATCCTTGGAGGGGCCACTTGGGCTGAGGCATGCTGCGGGGGAACCCTAGGTCCAGCCGCACCAAAGCCCAAGGGTAAAATCCGGCCACCAAAGGAATTGGGGTCAAACCCTAGTTGGTTAAACACTAGTTTTGAAAGGGGGACTTGGTGGGAAAGTTCCCACCTTTTCTCCCTTGGCCGAGTTGTGGAAGGAGTGGGTCAAGGGCTGGGAACCCTTGGCCGCACCCCCTCTATATAAAGAGGGGTGGGGGCGCACCCCCCCTCTCCCCTTGCCCCTTTCCCTCAACCCTAGCCGCCACCCTCCTCCCTCCTCCATCGTCCTGCTCCGGCTTAGGCTAAGCCCTGCAGGATTCTCTCCTCCACCACCACCCCCATGTCATCGTGTTGTTGGGATTCCGAGGGGATCTAATACCTCCGCTGCCTGCTGGAACAGGGAGAGGAAGGTCTTCATCGACTCCGTACGTGTGACCGAGTGCGGAAGCGCTGCCAGAACGCGGCGCCGGAAGGATCATCACTACGATCTTGAGATCGGCAAGTGATTGACTACATCAACCATGAGATTAGATCTCGTTAACACTTTGGATCTTTGAGGGTTAGTTCTCTCTAATCTCATTGCACCTATCTCGTATTTTAGATCTTGGTTTTTCCATAGATTGGATCTTGGTTTTGTTTGTTCTTGTGGTAGAACTTTTTTATTTTCTATGCTATGAACCCTACAGTTAATTGATTTAATTATGGAAACTAACCACATATTTTTGTTGCAGCAGAAGAGGCAAAAGATCAACCCAGAATTTCCGACCTGGCTAAAGTACAAGATGGCCATCCAAATGAAGAAGCAGAATTTTCAGAAACTGCCCTATGACCGCCTGAGGGAAGAAGTTGCGGTCCTTTATGACAAGTGCCACAATCTGAAGGTAGACATCGCCGGCTGGAAGGAACTTCACAAGAAAGGTATCGACTCGGTGTGTGCGAAGGAGAATATTATCAAGGATCTCATGTGGGGTAATCTTAAGCTTACTGATAAGTTTGCCGCATCCCAGACGGAGCGCTTGAACCCACGGGAGGCGCACGTCCACGTACTGATAGAGCAGGTAAAAACCAAAGAGGACCTGATCGAACGAACAATCCAACTGGAGGGTCTCAGGAAGGAAAACGAGCATGTCCGCGCCAGGCTTAGTGCAAACTATAAGTTCTTCTGAAATTAGTTTACAAACTATGCGTTGACGAACCAAAGCATGTTTTATCCATGTAGTAGTGATTTTGTAAATGTGTACATGACTCTATGCAAACTATGATTTTCTCAAGTATTGATTTTGGATTAGTTAAGATATCACAATTGCAAGTCTTACAGTTAACTAGTTTTAGATACTATCACAGCATAAATTATTCATCTAAAATTTCCTTGATCCTCTGTAGCTTGTCCTTGTTCACCTCGCACTCCTTGAAATCCTTCAATAGATCCACGATGCAGTACTCTAGCTTATTCTTCTCTTCCATGAGATGATCCCTACCCTTTTCTACCTTCTGAAGGTTTTGTGCAGTTCTCACCACCAAGCTCCCATTGATTGTGTCATTTAGTTCTGACTGCAAATTCTTGATTTCCTGTTTCAGCTCCTTATTTCCTACCGAGAGCTTGTAATTTTTTCAGCTGCATCAATAAATATCCCTAACCTTTCGAGCTTATACATATCCCATAACTGGGACAAACATTTCTTAAGTGCGTCTGTCCACTCGAGATCCACCCATTCTACTGCTTTACACACCGAGCCAACCTAAAAAAACACGTGACCTAATTATTAGCATAACACTATACAATTTTATTCATGTCTGTTCATAACGAAAGCAAACCTGATTTGTACAACCCAAAAACCTTCTCCCAGTGTCACTCCCTTCAAATGCAACATATTTTCTCAGTTTTAGCTCATGGTCACATGGTACTTCCCAATCGAGATCTAGGCCCTCCAAATCAGGGTCGTAGATCGTGAGTGGTACCTATAAGAGAACGAAAAGCTAGAAAAAAGCACGATTGCATACACAAATGGAGCTCGGAACAAGGTAATTACCAATGCCTGACCATTGCCGAGAAAACAGAGGAACTCACACCGGGGAGGGAAGACTCTATGTCGGAGAAAAGTCTATCGTTGCTCGACTCGTCGTGCGGATGCGGCGACGCATCGATGACGGTGAGGAGAGAGAGGAGGCCAGTGAGTGGAGACAGCAAGAGTGGGAAAATTGAAGTGTGTCAATGTTGCAACATTGACTAAATTGGCATGTTAGAATATTTTAATTGATACTATGCCCCATGACTAGATTATTGTCTCATATCTAATTTGTTTTCTATTTCTTCATTTTAATTTGTAATATTAATCCTGCACTTTTATCCTTCCCATTTGTTTGACTTATAGCAACATTCAAAATCTTATCTACTGAACAATATAGGATTAGGGTTTATGGTTTAGATCTAATGCATTGTTTATTGCACTAACCCCTTATCACTTAATCCTAAATCCTAGACCTGTTCGTCCAATAGATCACTGTCTCACATAGCATTATATTACATCATAATCATGTCAACTACAAGGTACTATCACCTTGTTTAGTGATGGTTTCAATGAATGATATGTCCAAAAATCACAATAGCTCACAGAACATTATATTACAATCTCTCAACAATCATAATCTCAGAAACAAGTATATTACATATCTCAACAAACATAATCATGTCAACTACAATGTACTTATGTTTTATTACAACAACGATGGTTTCATCGAGTGATATGTCTGAAAATATCAACAGCTCATAGAACATCGGATTGCAATCTCTGAACAAACATAACCACAGTTTCAAAGCAACAATAGAGTTACAAATACAGGCAGGGGAACCCCGCGGTCTATATGAAAAGCCTTGGGTAGCAGCTCGCATCAGATCTGATCAACATCGATCACCTCGTTCTGTTCAGCCACAATAGGGCCTCTGCATCCACTATAACCTGTTCAACAACATCAGAAATGGCAGCCAGGAAGAACACCTTCCTGGTTTGCTTCTTTCGTCGTATAAACTGCATCAGATCATTGATATCCAAAACCTCTATGAATTCCTGCTTCTTATGATGCCACCACCGGAATCGTGCCATCTGCTTAGGGCCAATAACGATTTCCTTACCAATCATCTCTCTCAGTTCAACAAGAGTTATGTTTTTGGAATAAACGGCTATCTCCACACTACATGAGGAAACTGGCTTATTAACTCCGCCATCAAATTTTGTCGTGTATGAATACACCTCTATGTGTATGTTGAACTTAGCTTGATTAGCATATGGTGGTCCATAAACTCGAGCAACAGAAGCTTTGGCAGCAAGATCTCCAGTATCTTCATACATATCATCAATCATTGCTTCAAGTTTCACCTTACGATCAGCTGCACAACACTCCCAAAGCATCTAAAGCTCATAGGAGTGCTCAATTTGCATATAAGTATCACTCATGTTGTGCCACACCAATTTTTTCCTCTGTCTAGATCCCCAAGGAATCCTAGCATGAAGCATATCTATCAGTTGCGAAATAGACACAACCTCCTTGGAGTTGACAAGCAGACGCACATCATGCCCGAACACAACCATCTCGCAACCAAAATCTAGTTTTGCGGTGTACTGATGAACATGGACCGTGAACTCATATAGGTCCGCTGCATCGAAGTTGTTCCTAATTTGATTTAAAAGGGGACTTTTCAGTTCATTTGACCCTACTTTGCAGTAACTAATCTAATTATAAGACAAGGCACATATAAGAAAAATTCACCTCTCGCTCTTCCCCCGGGTGGTTTTCTTCGAGATCCGGGCTTCACGACCTCGCACTGCAGCGAACACTCCGTCTCCGACCTAGCTTTCCTCTTCAACCCGCTGCTCATAGGTAACTTCTGGCTGGCTTCCTCGCTAACCTGGGCTACAGACCCAACCGCTGCTTCTCTTGTCTGGCGTTGCGCTCGAGATGCTAGCTCCGACGGAGCCAAATCAGTCGCCGATGTAGCTACCACCTTGGCCTCGCTAGACATGTTGGGCATGGGTATGGCGGGGCAGGGGGAAAGGCACTGCTGCCACCGGGTTCAGTGTGTGTGTGCGCGCGTGAGTGTGGGTGGTCAGGGGTGTGGGGGCGGGGATTCAGTGTGGGGGGGGAGAAAAAGGACCGCCGCCTCCGGATTCAGTATCAGGGGTTAGGAAAGTACATAAATGGTGCCCATGCGACATGTGCAGGGTGACTAGAAGGGGGCATGACAGGGGCACGACAGGTACTAGTGTAACGGAATATCCTGACATAACAGGGAAGTTTTGAAAATATTTGGTTCGACCACCATTCACTCGAAATACCCCTCTCGGCAATTACCCCCTAACTTTTCAAATCGCGGTGATTACACGCAACTCAGACCCCATGATGCCTTGGCCTGCGAACTTTCGAGCCGCAAAGTAACAATCCCTTGGAGGTCGGGGAATCCTTCTTTTGCAATGTGGCTGGCTTATGCTTGGTGAGGTTGGCATAAAGAATGGGAGTGTCAGGTGCCTTGAAGAGAACGAGCTTCATCACATATGGGGCATAGAGAGGATATACTTTTTGTCCATGATGCTCGAGTAGATATCTTGATAGATGTAGTCCATAATATCAATAGCCCTGATATGGGGTGGCCCGATCTTCTCAGCAAGCACTTGTCGATGATGATGGTGGATGATAGATAACTTGCATGTAGCTATGAATTCTCCCACTCGAACCCTGATGCCAATGCAACAACTCTCGAACCCTATGGGATATTCACAACACCATGCTCTTGCGCACATAGATGTCGACCACGAATGGTAGTTTGCAATCCACTAATTCCCAATGGAACAACAGATCACACTCAATTGCAGTAGATAATTCGATCACAGGGTAATTTTAGAGGTTCTTAATAAGAAACAACTCCAAAATAGTTTAAACGTGGTCTAACCCTAATTATGGGGATGTCCCAGGGCTTATAAGGGTGGCTGGGGCGGCCGGAAACCAAACCTAAGACGCAAACGACTCAAACTGGTACAACCTGATTCGGACCAGGATTCTATCAGGGTGGACAGTCCCGTTCATAAAGGCCGAACAGTCCGGTGGGGGCGTACAGTTCGGTTCGGGCCGGACAATCCGGTCCTGCCGGAAACTTTGAAGTTTCCAGGTGGTGTCCGGGCAGTGTCTGATCTGGGGTACTGGCTGTCCATGCCTCGGGGCCTCTTGGGAGGGTCGGGCAGTACGGTTGGACTAGGCCGGACACTCCGGTCCTGGCAGTGAATTTGGCCTTCTTTCTTGGTGATCTTCCCTTGTGCCTTCCTCCCGCTCCTCCCTCGCGCATCCTTGGGCGATCATCATGTTGTGCTCTATGTGCTTCAGCTCCTCGCTCCGTGTTACGCCTTCTTATCCAATGTACCTGATCATACAATAGCACAATGACTTAGGCAGTATAAAGTTCTCATTAATTAAAACATCAGGCTCATTAAGAAACAAATTCACCTGTTGTTCTAGTATCTTAGCACGAGCTCTTGTAATAGGTGCAATTCTAATCTAATTGGACTGGACCTTCTTTGCAGCAACTGGAACATCTTCAGTAGTAGTTGGGGTGGTTGTAATTGTAGGGATGTCCTCATCATCCCCCCCCCCTTCAAAAGGCGGCAACCTCGACTCTCCAAGGTCTTCTCCTTCATATGGTGACAAATCAACAACGTTGAAGCTGTTGCTAACGCCACCAAACTCAGCAATAGGTATATCAATCGAGTAGGCCTTATCATTAATCTTAGCTAACACCTTGTAAGGACCAGCACCACGAGGCTTCAATTTGGATTGTCGAAGCTTGGGGAACCTATCCTTGCGCAGATGCACCCATACCATGTCTCCAGGCTTGAACAAAATCTCCTTTCTTGCTTGATTCCTTGCAGCAGCAATGTTCTTGCCTTTCTTCTCAATAGCCTCTCGAGTCTTCTCATGTATTTTCTTCACATAGTCAGCATGTTTTGATGCCTCCATATCATCTCTAGCATGCAATGGTAGAGGAAACAAATCAAGTGGCGTCAATGGCTTGAACCCATATACCACCTCAAAAGGACAAAGCTGAGTAGTTGAATGCACAGCCCTGTTGTATGCAAACTCAACATGTGGCAAACAATCTTCCCACTCTCGTAGATTCTTCTTGATCATTGTCCTCAACAATTGTGACAATGTTATATTCACCACCTCCGTCTAAACATCTGTTTGGGATGACAAGTAGTACTGAACAGCAACTTCGTTCCAAGCTTCCCCCATAAGGTCTTCCAAAAGTAGCTCATGAACCTCACATCACAGTCAGAAACAATCGTCTTTGGTACTCCATGTAGTCTCACGATGTCCCTGAAAAATAGGTTAGCAATATGTGACGCATCGTCGCTTTTGTGGCAGGTAATAAAATGAGCCATCTTAGAGAATCTATCCACTACCACAAATATAGAATCATGAACTCTCTGAGTTTTGGGTATACCTAGCACAAAGTCCATGCTAATATCTTCCCAAGGTGTAGTAGGTGCAGAGAGAGGTGTATACAAACCATGAGGCTTCAGCTTTGATTTGGACTTGTTGCATGTAATGCAGCGACTCACAAATCGATAGACGTCACACCTCATCTTGGGCCAATAAAAGTGATCAGCTAGCATGAGCAATGTCTTCTCATGCCCAAAGTGACCCATCAAACCTCCAGCATGTGACTCATGCACTAAAAACAAACGCAAAGACGATTTTGGAATGCATAGTTTGTTAGCTCTAAACAAATATCCATCATGTATATGATACTTATCCCAGGCATGTTTCAAAGCACACAAACGATATGGTTCAGCAAAATCATGATCAGTTGCATAAAGCGCAGAAATACTCTCTAATCCAGGAATTTTAACATCAAGATGTGCCAATAACATGTTCTTCCTAGATAATGCATCAGCAACCACATTCTCATTTCCTTTCTTATATTTAATGATGTAAGGAAACGACTCAATAAACTCAACCCATTTAGCTAAGCGTCTATGCAAGTTTGATTGAGCTTTAATATACTTCAATGCTTCATGATCAGAATGTATGATAAATTCTTTTGGCCACAAATAATGTTACCAAACCTCAAGAACTCTAACAAGTGCATACAATTCTTTATCATAAACAGGATAATTCAGTGTAGCACCAGCAAGTTTCTCAGAAAAATATGCTATAGGACAACCCTCTTGCATTAAAACGCCACCAATTCCTATACCACTAGCATCACATTCAACTTCAAATTGCTTTGAAAAATCAGGTAATGCAATCAAATGTGTAGTAGTAAGCAAATGTTTCAATGTATCGAATGCAATATCTTGGGTTGCGCCCCATACAAATGGCACACCTTTCTTAGTTAATTCATTCAATGGTGCAACAATAGTGTTAAAATCTTTCACAAAGCGCCTATAGAAACCAGCTAAGCCATGGAAACTACGCACTTGACTAACATTCATGGGAATAGGCCCATTCTGAATTGCTTCAGTTTTAGATTGATCTACTTCTACCCCATGCTTAGATACAATATACCCAAGAAATATGACCTTATCTTTTGCAAATGTACACTTCTCAAGATTAGCATATAATTTATTATCACGCAACACTTGCAAGACTGGTCCAATATGATCACAATTTTCAGTTTCATTGCGGTTGTATATGAGTATATCATCAAAATAAACAACCACAAAACGACCAATATATTCTCTCAAAACATGATTCATTAATCTCATGAATGTACTAGGTGCATTAGTAAGACCAAAAGGCATAACTAACCACTCATACAAACCAAATTTTGTTTTGAAAGTAGTTTTCCATTCATCCCCTTCTTTCATCCTAATTTGATGGTATCCACTATGCAAATCAATTTTAGAGAAAATAGCAGCACCACTCAATTCATCAAACATATCCTCCAAGTGTGTAATAGGATGACGATATCTCATGAATAGTGTCTATACAAAGCGTTCCTTCATGATACGCCAAGTCATAACCGGAAGGTCATTGTCATACCTTCTATTCTGCACAAGGGCATCCCACCAACACAAAGCATAACCATCAAATTCTGATGCTGCAAGCTTGACCTTCTTTTCTTCAGTGTACTCATAGAAGCGCTACAGCTTCTCAATCTTCAACTCCCATGTGAGGTAATCTTCGGGATCAATGGAGCCATCAAACTTGGGATTTCCCAATCCATCATCAACCAGCTGGTGAGGTATACGATGAGCACGCCCAACTGGATCAAAGCCACGTCCATGAACAGGCCGAGGAGCACGGCCACGGCTAACCTGATTTGGCTGTTGACCATCCCCGACATTACTTGCTTCTTCATCTTCATGGTCATCATCATATTGTTGTTGCCTTTGTCCAATTGCTAATGTGAGAGCATCAAGAGAACCTTGAAAAGTTGTGACATTGGTGTTGATAGTTGTTACTTGTGTCTGTATGGTAGCGACTGCCTCAACATTGCTTCCAAAGTCACTTGCACGTCCTGAATATTCTTGTCAATTGCATCCATCGTGTGGTTGAACACACATGTCAAATGGGACTTCAATGCTTCATATTCCTGCCAGTTGACAAGCTCGTCGTCCTTCTTTTTCTATGACACAACATCATCACTAGTAGACATGATTAGTATATTAGTGAAAAAAGCAAAATCGATATGGTGGAACACTCACAACTCACTCAAACTGACAAGAAAGCAGATCTTACCGTTTCAAAGTGAATAGAGATGCTTTACCAATTCGAAATCAACAACTAATGCACTGATGTAATGAAGTGAATATCAAGAGTATGGAGAACGATCACAGGACACATAGGTTATTTATGATGGAGCTGTAGGCATGGAATCCTAACTACACCGCAAACAAGTCCTAGTGCTGATCGTTATGATAACCCAAGAAACACACACGATGGAGATAAGCGTGGCAAAGCAACTTATGAATAGGAATATTGCAATGCACAAGAGAGACGCTAGTAATAGCTCAAAAATAAACAGGCACAAGATTGCTCAACCCACAAGTGCTATGATCAACTAGGCCTCCAATAATGCACACTATGATATCTCTTTTGTCACGCTTGTAGCTCTTTTCTCTTTTTTTTTTGTTTTTTTAATACTGAATCTCTCTTCTTTTTTTCTTTTTTTTCTTTTTCAACTATATGACTTGATGCAAAACGAAATCAGTAACTTCTGAACAAACTGGACCGGATAGTCCGGGGTGTGTTAGCCGGATACTCCGGTTGCGCCGGATAGTCCGAGCGATGTGAGCCGGATAGTCCGGTTTTCGCCTGTCGAAAATTTCTGCACTTCAAACCCTAATGAGCATCCTGTCGGAGCAAAGCAACTAGTCTCGTGGGTACGTTCCTAGGCACGGATGCTGTAGATAGGCTGTGTCTACGGTATGAAACAAAGGTACGTTATGTGGACTTAAAAAAGTAGATGGAAAACTTGCGGAAAACGATGATGGTGGACTCGACGGAAAAAGAACAAACATAAAACTTAAACAAAAATGAAAACTAGACTCCGACGAAAAAACCTACAGATCGGATCTACGAGAAGACACGACCATCAACTAAAACTTGAAAAACGATGCAATCTAGACTAGGGCAAATATTTTTGTACGCATTTTTCTGTATATGACTGAAAATAAACTAATATAGGGATAGATTTATGGATGCTCACCGAGTAAACGAGGAAATCTGATACCAACATGATATGGGGTGGCCCGATATTCTCAGCAAGCACTTGTCGATGATGATGTTGATGATAGATAACTAGCCTGTAGCTATGAACTCTCCCGCTCGAACCCTGATGCCAATACAACAGCTCTCGAACCCTATGAGATATTAACAACACCACGCTCTTGCGCACGTAGCCGTCGACCACGAACGGTAGTTTGCAATCCACTAATTTCCAATGGAACAACAGATAACATTCAATTGCAGTAGATAATTCGATCACATGGTAATTCTAGAGGTTCTTAATAAGAAACAACTCCAAAATAGTTTAAATGTGGTCTAACCTTAACTATGAGGACGTCCCAGGGATTATAGGGGCGGTTGTGCGGCCAGAAACTAAAACTAAGACGCAAATGACTCAAACTGATACAACCTTATTCGTACTAGGATTCTGTCGGGGCAGACAGTCCGGTTCATACATGCCGGACAGTCCGGTGGGGGCGGACAGTCCGGTGCATACGGGCCGGACAGTCCGGTCCTGCTGAAAACTTTGAAGTTTCCGGGTGGTGTCCGGGCAGTGTCCGATCTGGGGTACTGGCTGCCCACGCCTCGGGGCCTCTTGGGAGGGTCACACAGTCCGGTTGTACTGGGCCGTACACTTCGGTCCTGGCAGTGAATTTGGCTTTTTTTCTTGGTGATCTTCCCTTGCGCCTTCCTCCCGCTCCTCCCCCGCGCATCCTTGGGCGATCATCATGTTGTGCTCCATGTGCTTCAGCTCCTCGCTCCGTGCTACGTCTTCTTCTCCAATGTACCTGATCATAAGCACAATGACTTAGGCAGTGTGAAGTTCTCACTAATTAAAACATCAGGCTCATTAAGAAACAAATTCACCCGTTATTCTAGTAGCTTAGCACGATCTCTTGTAATAGGTCCAATTTTAATCTCATTGGACTGAACCTTCTTTGCAGCAACTGCATCTTCAGTAGTAGTTGGGGTGGGTGTAATTGTAGTGATGTCCTCATCAAACCCCTTCTTTATAATCATTGTCTGCCCAAAATACGGAGTGAGCATGAGCCATGAGATTGACTAAAGCACCTCTAGTTGCATCCCTATTGTCGAACATCTGAAGTATGACCTTGTAGAGTTTCTTGAGCGTTCTTGGCTTCCTCAAGCACTCCATCATTGTCATACATAGGAGCGAGTCACTTCTTGTCATATTCTTGACCATGGACATGCATCTTTTCACCACTTGGAAAATGGGGTTAAAAGGATAACCCAACACGTGAGCATCGACACCTGAAAAGAACGGTGTTGATGTCGAATAGAACGAGTCTGGTGAATAATAACATGAAAGCCACACAAAAATAAAGATTTATTGGTTCCATTCACCAGAGGGGTTTATGTTGCATATTCGTGTCCCTATATGTGTGGACCGACAGTAAATTAACTGACAAAATTGTTGGATGATCCCTACATTATAAAATATTCCCTCTAGTTCAATGTTTTTAGAATTTCCAATGCAGTTTGAGAATCGGCAAAACTATTAACGTTCATATGGAGTAGGACCTTTTGTATTTATGAGTTAATTTTGAATTCCCTTCCTTCTTTGGCAAGCTATATGTTGTGGATATACCAAGATATGGTGAAAGTTCTCTTTGAGCATCAAGCCGGAAAATTCATGTGAATTTCACCTTGACGCTCGGGGGCTACACCGATGCTGAATTTTTGTGAAGTTCTCTCTGGTCACCAAGCTGAAATAATTTCTGACTTGATGCTCGGGGGCTACACTGATCACATTTTTGCTAAAGCTACTCTGAGAGCACCAAGACGATTTTCTTTTGAAACTCCGACTTGGCGCTTGGGGGCTACAATCGTTTGATGTACAATTATCCATGTTCTTTTAAGCATCAAGCCGCCTTAAACGAAGCCGACTCAATGCTCGGGGGCTACATATGGTTATGTCAAGAAATAGAAGGTGAAAAGTCCGGCTAGCGAAACTTGGGGGCTTAACATCAACTTTGCCTTCACGGAAGTTTCCTGGGTTACACGGCTCGATGGCCTGAATGTCCATGACTTGAGAGGCTCTAAGACCATTATTCGGCAAGCTCTTATGTCTATGACTTTGTTGGATCTAAGTCGGAAATTTGGCAGCCTTTACGACCGTGGCCCGATAGCCGTGATTTTTTCCAGTTTACATACCATCCCACATGGATGCTGATATTGAAGCGTTCCTAGAGATTGGAGAAATCACTAACGATTTGTTAGAGAATTATTTGCCTTGGATTCGTTATCCGAAGCATACAAGCAACCATCTGGCTAGGCTTAGTTGGATAAGAATATGTTATGAGAGCTCTTCAAGATTCTTCGCGAAGCACGCCTACAAATTGAAGACGACGTGATACTTACGCTCAAAGCTAGACGGAGGAACGCGAGGATCTTGAAGAACTCCGAGGGCTACTGTTGTGGATATACCAAATAGGTATACCTACGACATAGTCTCATACCGGCAAGCCCGGGTGGCCCACAGTTGATGGTTAGGCCTATGGCATAACCGGGCGGCCCATTTGCAGATAGACTGATAGACACGACGGATGTCCAGCGAGGATGATCGAAGGCGACGTGCCACCGCCATAGATGGAAGCCGGAGCCTTGGAGGACACGAAGACTAGTTAGTGTTAGTCTAGGACTCTATAACCGTATCCGGCTGGGACTCTCCCTGTAACCCTAGGTCTTGGCGCTCATATACGCCGGCCTACGGGAGCCTTTAGGGCATAACACCAAGTGCATAGCACTACCCGTACACAGCAAACCCCCCAATCATGTAACTCGGCGTATTGTCATTATAGTGATTTATAGCAGGAGTAGGATCTCGCCACCGTCGTGAGATCTGAACCTGGGTAAACTGTGTCAAGCCGACCCGGATGCTCTCCGTCTTCCCCCCACGTCTCTAAACTCGCCGTTGGGATACCCCAATGGCGTACATGTCGCAAATACCACGACACTATATGCCACAACATGTATGGAACTATGTTGTTGTGTTTTATTAATCTACTCCCTCCGTTTCAAAATATAAGATGTTTTAGAGTTGTGAAGAAAATATATCTATACTTGTTTTAGTGTATAGGTTCGTTCCAAACATGAGTAGACCTACACACTAAAACAAGTCTAGATACATTTTCTTTACAAACCTAAAACATCTTATATTTTGAAACGAAGGGAGTATCTACTAATTTTTCTTGAGGTAGGTTAGTCAAATACGTTTCCGTTCACCAAAAATACATTTTCGTAAATCTCCGTGTGCCTGTAGCCGCGCATGCGCCACCAAGGGACGCGCCTCCCCTCCGCCGGCTACCCACGCTCCACCATGGGAATCCTCGCAATCACCGCTGCCTCCGATGTGCCTCCTCGTCCTGGAACCTCCGGTGTAGCTGTGTGGACGGAGACACTTCCCAGAATCGAGGTGCAGAAGGAGTGGAGGGCGCGTCCTCGATGTCGCGGTGGCAAAGGCCAGCGTGACGATCCCAGGCCCTACTGGCGCCTGCCAGACTCTGGCTTAGGAGTACGGGCTGCAGGAGCTAAAGAGGAGCTTGGTGGACACGGTGTATGGGGCCTCGGCCTGCAGGTGTTCTTGGGACTTCACCGTTCTCTCCTTAGGTCTGATTTCCCCGTCCTATGCTTCCTCCATAGAGTTTATTTGTTAGTGCACACAAAGCATTTGATACTTGTTCCCCCTATGACTAGATCAGTGTTGAGATGCAGGGTGAATTTCGGGAGCTGCTTCACATCAGTTTCTTCATCTGCTACTCTTTATCAATTGGCCTCTTGAAGATGTTTTTAGTAGTGCCCACAGTTTGATACTTCCTCCGGTGGTATTCGTAGATTTAGTTGATTACAAGGTTATACATGGGCAGGCTTATGCGTCATCATTGCTTGGGTTGGTTCAATTTCTTATTGATTTCTATTCCATAGAATTTGATAGTTATCTCAGTCTATTTCAGTATTTTCTCATTCTGAACTGTAATTCATCTGTGTGGGCACTAAAGTAGTTTGATTGATATGCATACTAGAGACAGAGCAACCAGCGAGAGAAGAGTTTGTTCATCCATTCTATTTGATTTTCTTCAGCTAGGGGAGGGGATCGAGCTTATATTTTGTTGCCTTTGCATTTAGGAAGGAACCGGAATTTATCTTGTGCATTTAGGAAGGTATCAAAATCGTCTTGTTTGAATTAAATATTTCAGATTGTATGTGCGGCTTCAGGCTACTGAGATCAAGTCCGTATGGTACGCAACGCCGTCGGTGGACGGCGGACTGGTGTAACACAGCTCGTCAGTTGAGACGTTGCAGCTTGCGTTTATCCCGCGATGCAGTGATCTCCTAGCTCTGCCTCTGGCTTCCGCTCTGCAGTTCAGGCGCTAGCCTTTTTTCTCTTTCTTTTATGAATAACCTTTTAAATTATCCCGCGATGCAGTGATCTCCTAGCTCTGCCTCTGACTGCAAGTTGTAGTGTAAGTCCGGCAGCTGCCTTCTATGCTCTATCTGATTCTGAAGATTCCCTTGTCGCTTCCGCTCTGCAGTTCAGGCCCTAGCCTTTTTTCTCTTTCTTTTATGAATAGCCTTTTGAATTATATATTGCAGCGTTGGTTCATTAGAAGATCAGAAAACATAGATTCAATGTAAGTGAAGATTTCCTTGTCGCTTCTTCTCTGCAGTTCAGATGCTAGCCTTTTGCCTCTTTCTGTTATGAATAGATTTTTAAATTATATAATTGCAGCGTCAGAAAATATAGAACTTCATTTAGTATAAGCGAAGATTTTTTTTAGCTGATCTGTAATTGGAGAATCGATGAACTAATTTGTAATTGGCATGTTATATTTATGGTGTGGAAAAAAGTTATTTAAGTTTCCCACCCTAGCATAAAGTTCTGCATCCGTCACTACTGGAAACACCATCTGAGTTTCCATTAACTAAAACCATAGTTCATTTTGGTGGCCCAATTCAGGAATAGTTAAGACTTCATAGTTGTAGACATGCAGCGGTTTCATTATGGGGCAGCTCATGATCTTCATATCGATCTATTATCCACCTCTGTATCTACGTCTGGCACGCCAATTTGTACGAGTGGCCACGACTGTAGTCAGGTGGCTAAGAGTGATCATGCTATGGCGTTGTCGCTCTGGGGATGACATACTACCTAGAGGTGAAACACTCCGAAGAAGATGGTATACTATCATCCCGTTTGAGGAAGGTAAAACATAAACGAGAGAGATAGTAGTTGGCCCGTGTCAGTAAGTTGCTATCTATCATACTTGACTCCTAATCTTTATCCCTTCGTCGAGGATATCACAAGTTACAGGAAGGCATTAACATATAGTGCTCACAATCACAAGGCAAATGATTCAGTTAATCTGGCCAGGTTGTGGGTAAAAACTTGAATAATGAGTTGCACACATTAGACTTCTACTTAATTACACCAGCGATTAAAAATTACCATATAGATTCTGTTAGCCAAACATTTACATTCTCAATGCATCTTTACAGCTTATAAATAAGTGCAACTTTAGCAAAAAAGCCTCAAATCAATTAAATAAACGTATCTACTTTGTCCATCCAAAAAAGGATATTACGGATTTGTCTAATATGCATGCATCTGCGACATTATTTTCATACGGAGTAAGTATACAAATTCATTGTAGGCTACTATTTCATTATCGTGGCTGAACCCTAAAAATCATAGTTGTCAATCTCATATGCATTGACAGCTACTTCATCCTATAGACGATGCTCAACAGAGACCTGCGACACACAAGGTGTTGTTCTTGAATCTTAGTACTTTGATCCGTAGCAACATAAGGTATTAAAACTTGTTTTAGTTTACAATCGGTCGAGGAGTACTAGCTGGCTCGTCCACGCTCACCCATCATCACCGAGCGCCGCCCGCACTCACCAAGTCATTATAGTAGGTGCACATGCTCTGTCCCTCTCTCCTGCCAGCCAATGGTATCGGAGAAACAGTTGTGGTCATGAAAGACACGGAGCAGGTTTGTTGATAAAAAATGTAAGAAATCATACACAACTCCTGTTTAGTTGATTTACCCACAGCAACACGCAAGTACAATATGACATGAGTGTTTAGCAAAAAAAAAATTTTGGAGCAACCAGCAGGAGCACTGCCTTTTCTATTAGAAGAAGAGAATTGGCCGGTTTGGAAGAGAAACCGGCCAAAACCCCGAACATACGTATATACACACGGGTCCGGTTAAAAGGGGAACCGAACCGAAAAAAAACCCCAAACGGCACAGTTTTAAGGCAAAACCGGCAAAAACCACACGAGGCCACACAACCTAGCTCGACTAGGTCTGGAGCACCGCCGAGCGACACCAAAGACAACGGCAATGGGCGCTACGAAGAGCCTGGTCCACGTCCCCGGAGAGGAAGTCAGAGCCGAAAGGAACGGCTAGGCCTCACAGGCTTCATGGCGAGCGGGCGCGAGCACGCCAGTACTACGCACCGACAGGGCCCGAAGACGTCGGCTCAATCGGCATCACTAGCAATCCAAGAAAGGCTCCACACTCCGAAAAAAGACGCCTCCAAGGAGGTAACGACGTCTTTTGGACGCCGCCGTCTTCCAATCCGGCAAGCCAGATTTAGGCTTTCACCCCGGCGTGGTGGACGGAGGGATATCGAGGCTCCGACAAGGTGCCACAAGGCGAGCAGCGCCGCCGCCAGCGCGCCGCTCGCACCGACCAAGTCGAGCTAGACTTTCATCCGGAGACCTCGACCACCACCTCCAATTGACTATCACCGAGATAGTCCATGCCACCCGGAGCGGATCACCGGTGGAAGAGGCAGCGTCCACGCCCACAGAGCCATGCCCGCGCCCGCGGCCAAGGCGAGCATCCCCAACATCCCGGTCCGGAGCGCCCGACTTCCGATGTGACATCGCAGCCGCCGCATGCCTTCTGCCGCCAAGCCAACAAACCACCGCGACGACCCATCGCGGCCGCCAAGCCTCAAAGCACCGGGGGCGGGCACGGCCTCGGCAGAGACCACGCCGAGACACCCCAAGCCTGCCGTCTCCACGCCACATTGCGTCGAGGCAAACCTCTGACGCCGCCGCCAAGACCGCCAGCGTTCCGGGCCGCCCGGCATCCTGTCTCGACAAGCGGACGCGCGGTCTGCGAAAAGCCACATGCCGCGGCCGCCGAGGTCGAGGACACCGTCGGCCGAATCCATGCGCGGCTCGGCCCCACGTCGCGAGCTGCGCCATGGCCGCAGCCCGCTGCCCATCGAGCCCATCGGGCCCGAGCGCCGCCACATCCTGCGAGCCCGCCCGCCGCCTCCGGCCCAAGAGCCACCGCCGGCGCCCGCCATCCAGCGCGCGGCAACCATCGAGCGCCAGATCGGGCCGCCGGAGCTCCCCACTACCGCCACGAAGAGAAGCCCGCCGCCCGGCTCCGCCGCAGGCTTCGCCCGGCGGAGCGGCCGCGGCGAAGGAGGAGGGCGGGTCGACGTGGGGTCGCCTCCGTCGCCCACAGGGAGGATCGACGCGGGTCTTTTTTTTCTTTAGCAGGTTAAGGCTGTTAAATAGTGTTTAGCAAATATGTTTGTGTATGTGGCGGGAAAAAACTCGACGACTCGTAGCAACGCACGGACATTCAACTAGTTTAATTAAAACAGGGCACCCGTTGCCTGTTATCTATAAAAGTTAATTTTGAATGTGATTTGCCGCATATAATTTCATACTTCTTTTATAAACACCGGGTGTATAGCCGGAGTTGTGGATCGATGGACCTGGGAATCTTGCTAGTTTCTGGGCCGAACCGCATACTGGGAGGCTGAACGTATTTGTGTCACGTAAATCCTATCACGTCGCGTATTCGCTAACATACGTTTTGCAACAGTATCATCTGTCTTGCTCCCGCCTCACACACACACATGCCGCTCCTCCACCTCTCCCTTCCGCCACACCGCCTCCTCGTCGGGGGCCGCCGGCTATACGCCCCGCCGACGCATACTCCCGCTCGACTCTCCATAAGGTTTCCGTCGCGAGACCCCAGACCATACATCCACCCACCGCCGATGTGATTTTTGGTCGCAGCAGACGCCGCCACCGCCTCGTTGGCTCACCGGCTCTTCTTATTGGACAGGGCGGCGGCGTCGATATCGGCGGCCGCGGAGGATGCGTGCCATATCCCCTTCCCTTCTGAAGGCGCTTCCCACCACCGCGAGCTCGCTGCGGCTGCCGCCTCCGTCGAGCGCGCCTGCCGCCTCTGCGTAGACGTGAGTTGACTTGAGACCCTCTCTTCTTGATATTCAGATTTGGGTGCGGGGGTGATCTCCGTTCCGTGGCTTGTGCGATTTTATTTAATAACACTGTTAAGTAGCGCTCGTGATGTAAAGCTCGATGTCAATTGAGTTGAGAAGATACTGAGAATGGTTTGCATAAAGTTTGTTCTCTGAAGTAAATACAGTGTTCCGATTTCATTTGAAGAAAAAATTTAAAAGCTCTTTGGAAGCATCAGATAGTCGTCCCCCTGCAATGCCAACATGGATAAGCTTTGATAGAGAGAAAGTTTGCAAGAGGATAACATTGATATATTTCATATTATGCATCCAATGCATGAGCCAGTATGTTAAACATAGATAAAATTCAGTCAATTCATGTACTCCTCTGTCCAGAAATATAATGTGCACATGCTTTCAAAGATTTATCTTTGACCAAGAATTTGTTGAACATTACATGGACTACTTGATACAAAATAGCTGTTGTTAGATTCATAATCAAAACTAACTCATTTCTAAAAAAAATCAGAAGTAAAATTTTGATTGTATCAGTTTAGCACCAAATAATCGACATAGGGTTGGAATAATTGTTAGTCAAAGTAAAACCTTGGAAAACATGTTCACCTTATATTCTGAGCGGAGGGAGTACTCCATAGCTTTATTAAAACAATCTAGAAGTGATTACTCTTGTTTAAAACACTGTAGTGGTTTGTGATTCCCATGTAAGTATGTGATCCCCTTCAGACCTTTTCAAAAATAGATATTATTTTCGGCTCCGGCTTGTGCATAAGCCATCCTGGCTTCAGCTGCCCAGAGAAACAGCAGTGAAAATAAACTCAGGAGAAACTGCACTCCAGTTCTTTTTGGCTTATGCTGTTCTAGCTTATTGTCTAGGTTGTACAATGAAGAGTCTTTAATGCCCTTGGGATGAATTTATGTAAAGACTAACTGATTTTAAATTAGTTTGTATTGTTTTTCCTATATATGGCCACAAATTAAAATATTTGTATTGAACTGCAATAGCCGTTGCTGTTGGGGACAAACCCAACATCACAGGATGATCAGAGACGGAAGAAAGGGAAGCAAAGTTTCGTTAAATTTATTGATGTATAGCCAGAATCATCAATCACTAGGTGATGAGGGTCGCATAATCACATCAGCGACGCATGCGGGAAGCTGCGAGATGCTGGGGTATGGCAGCTTCTCCCCACTGTGAAGAAATCGGTGAAGCCGGCTGTCCCAAAAAATGGCTTAAAATCAAGTTCTTTTGGGCTTGAGCTTATTTCCACCTCTAAGCTGTTCAAAAGCTCCAAAAGAACCGGGCCTTGGTCAAATTTTAACCAGAACAGTGTAGAACAATAATATGATGCTTTATATTATGTCTGCTTATTTTAAAAAAAATTGTACATATGCATTTTCATCACTCAATTTAATATGTCAAAGTTCTTTGCAAAATATAACATCTATGCCTGAAAACAACGATAAACTATAGGATACTTAGGGAAAATGGTGCCATGGAAGCAATTTACTGGACACATAATCATTTCTTGTGTACGAGGTATTTTTTTTAGGTTCGAATAGGCAAAACCCAGTTTTTGGTCTAGTCAGATTTATTGAGGTTACTGAAAGAGACTATAGGCACAAACAGAACCCCCAGAGGTTTTAGCAGCAATAGACTGCACCAAACCCAAATATGGACTTTGTGAGTTCTCAAAGCATCATTTATAAAAAAATGATGTACTCCCAGCATAGCATGTCATTGAATATACATTTGATGACCTGAGCTACATTTCGCTGGTTAACTTGTATTTGTTGACAGGTGAAGAGATCGCTTCTTTCAGGCGGAAGGAAGATTCTTGAAAAGAATGACCAAAGTCCTGTGACAATTGCAGATTTTGGAGTTCAGGCCCTTATCAGCTTCGGTAATTCATAGCATAGTTCCTTAGGTCCGCTTACCATATGCACTTTGCGCCTTCGTCTGATGCTATATGTTTACCCTGGTGCTACTGAAAGAGCTCCAGCAACTGTTTCCATCAATACCTCTGGTGGCAGAAGAGGACTCAACATTTCTGAAGTCATTTAATCCTGATGATAACAGTGGTAATGTACTCATTGAGTCAATTTCAAGTGCTGTCACGGACAAAGTGAATAACAATGGTTCACCTTTAACTCATGATGATGTGCTTAGAGCTATTGACCGAGGAGGCAAGGATGCTGTCTCCTTTGATTCAAATCCTGCTACTTATTGGGTACGCTGCCAAGTTTCATTAATCATACATCAGAATCTGTAAAAGTTAGTTCCACTGAGTAAAGATGATACTGTTGTTTTGAAGGTACTTGATCCAATTGATGGCACTAAAGGTTTCTTGAAAGGAGATGATGCTCTGTATGTGGTACGGTTCTCCACATTCATTTGTTCCTCTTTTCTTGAACGAGCGACATGAACTCTGCCTAATTACTTTATATGAAGGAAAATATTATCTACAGGGGGGACTAAAAGACAAACAGCTAAGTGCCAAATCTATTAAATCTGCACAGGAGCTTGCAGAAACCCCATTAGGACGGTGCTGAACCTAAGTAGGTAGCTGGCAGTCTGTCGTTGTTCCCTCCCTTTGTTCATTGTCTTCAGGAAACTTTGGGTGCAATCTGTTGTCGGTTTAAGGATTGATTCTGCAAGATTCTACTATTCCTCTTTTTGCATAAATTGCACCGCTATAAGTAACTACTCCCTCTGTTTATAAATATAAGATGTTTTAGGTTTGTGAAGGAGATGTATCTAGACACGTTTTAGTGTATAGGTTCAAATGAATCTAGACACTAAAATATGTCTAGATACATCTTCTTCACAAACCTAAAACATCTTATATTTCCAAACGGAGGGAGTAATTCATTGAAGTCCTTTGGCGCTTTCTTTTGGAAACCTTTATCTGCTTCTAGCCACAAAGCTGGCAGGGAAGCAAAGCTGTAAGTGTCCACAAGATACACGATTTCACAGCCTAGCCAACTGAGTATTGTATTCGACACATACTTAGCGAAGGGGCATAGCTGGCATATGTGGAATGCCATTTTCTGTGATGTCCCGCACTCCCGAATAGGGGGCCAGATTGTTGGTTAGGCTGACCTCTCTTGGCGAGGTTGTCAGCCGTAAGGACTATCGTGGCTCTATATTCATTTTAAGGTGCATTTTTAGGTATTGTTGATCACATCCTGAAACTTGGAACCAATCCGAATCAATCCAATTCCTTTGACACTCCTTTTCAGCTTCTATTTGAAACTTATACTTGGAAAAAAATCCATTGTTACAGTATGTGCAGAACTGCACAAGCATACCCTTATTTATTTATTTATTTTATGAAGGGACCTTTGTTATGAGCTGCACATTTCCGCACACATAAAAATGTTTTGTATAGCACAAGCATTCCTGAGTATTATTTGTACCTCTTCACTTTCTGGAGATTATCTGCATTGGGCACTTTAGTTTCTCGAAAATGCATCAAAATGCGTGTCATTTTTGTATATAAAAAGATGTCAGAATGGCATATATTGGACACCTTTCGTATGCATAGCTTGCTTCAGGACCTACATCAGATACCAGGTGTAACATAAGCGATCCAGGTTCATACATCCCTATCCATAATCAACACTGAGATTCATCACATATTGATGTTGTTGGCTTGATGATTTCCACGTGGTTAAAAACGTTTTGCAGTTTTTCTTAAAGATGCACCTGTTCTTTTGGATTTGTAATAGCGCCCATATGCGCTAAGTTTGACAAATTAGTATGTCTGGATTACAAGTTTGTTTGCTTTTCTGTGATATCAGTATGGATTTGTGGAGTCATGCTTTCTAAGTACCATCTGACATGAAGTTTTTTTGGTTTGTCTTAAGGTGGGTTTGGCTCTTGTGGTGAATGGTAAGGTAGTAGTTGGAGTGATGGGATGTCCAAATTGGACCAATGGTACCACAGCCAACAAAAAAGAAGAAAGTGTTGATCCTTGCACTGGTCATGGCATCCTTATGGTGTCTCATGTAGGATGTGGTACTTGGTCTAGGCACCTGTCTCCTGAGATTGGCCAGTTCACAACAGCACTGGATGTTTGGAAGCGATGCTTTGTTGATGGCTGCTCAGTTGTACACTCGGCACGCTTCTGCATTCCTGATAGCCAGACTTGGAATATGATACCATTATCTCTCCTCTTTGGCTCAACAACGGATGAATCTGATCCTAAAGATGAGCATAAAATTCTTCTCCAATACGCTTGCTGTGGCAGGTTTGTCACATTATCCATTTACTACTACCCATGCTTGTTTACATTCCTGGCCAGTCTAAATAAGATGCTAGTGAATCAGCAAAAGGCATTTGAAGTACTGGAAGATAGTATGCTTTGTTGTTTACGATGGGTTTTGTAGCACAATCTAAAATGAGAAATATACTTTTGCTTTCTCGTGTTGTCCTAGAAAAGACCTTAAGTTGATAGTGACTGCCTTAGACTGATAATATATGGATCGATGCTTGAGTGATGATGCTCTTGCTGATGTTTTGTAGCTTGTGCAAGTATATAATGGTAGCATCTGGAAGGGCCTCAGTCTTTTTCAGTAAAGCACGGGTGAATACTCAAATCAAGGTGTTCTCTTGCTTGAAATTTCAATTGTTCTGCATAACAAGTTGAACAACCTGTGGACTATCTTATGCTGATCTTTTCTACTCCCACCGTGTACTATAGGCTTGGGATCATGCTGTCGGGGTAATCTGTGTGCAGGAAGCTGGCGGGCAGGTAAATACCTCGTCTATTAATCCAGGGCTCAGTGAAATGTACATTTGTTCTGCTGATTCACCGACATTAACATTATAACAGGGCTCAGTGAAATGTACATTTGTTCTACTGATTCACCGGCATTAACATTATAACAGGGCTCAGTGAAATGTACATTTGTTCTACTGATTCACCGGCATTAACATTATAACAGGGCTCAGTGAAATGTACATTTGTTCTACTGATTCACCGGCATTAACATTATAACCGTGGTAACTTCGTAATTTGTTGAAACTGACAGATCAGTGACTGGAGTGGGAAACCGTTGGACCTTGCAGCTGACCTAACAGGTCGTAGGATCATCTACCCTTCGGGCGGTGTTCTGGTGACAAACGGCGCTCTGCATGACAAGCTCGTGGAACTGATCTCATCAGACTACAAATAGCGTGATATTGCACGGCTTCAAACACGAGCACTATTTTGTTTGGTATGTAACATTTTACCACGTTGGCCATCAAATATTTTTCGACTCGCCTTATTGAGACTACTATCAATGCAATTAACTGGTCACCACAATATACTCATATAAAAATCAATTATCACGGTCCTAAGTGCCTGAAATGAACTTCTTAAGCATCTTCACCGAGAAGCTATATATACATGTGGAACTCAGACACACGCTCGTAAGTTGCCTTGCGGAGGTATCTAAACTGCTTCCAAAATTCTAGTACTAGTGTATAATCTTTGGCCATGACAGTCTCTGAATCTGCTGGATAACCCTGACGATCACACGGTCGAACAGTGTCCACGCCACGTCCCAGTGCTGAATTAAGTAGCAAAGCGTGCAACTGGGAGAACCGAAATCTCCGACCGATCTGACAGCGCTGCACCGCGTAAACATGTTCGGCCACCAATTCAGTACCGAAGAAAAAGACACTCCCCTGAAATAAAGCTCCATCCATCATCACAGGATAACGACCTGCGGCGATCCTTGCTAATGCGAAATCGATCAGCAGCTTCTAATCATGATTAGCCTACTTAGCAAATTCCCCTCACTAGGACGAGCTTAGCACTGTCCGAACACTAACCTCTTCGCTTCTCATGCTCGTGACACGTACGTAGCTCTGCCTGCCGCCAGAACAGCAGACAGGTGACTTGGTGTTATCTTCTCGTTGACTTCGATGGTCATAAATAAGATGATCAGATGTTCCTGCATGCAGCAAGTCGCGGTTACGTACGCGTAGTTATGTTGTGTAAGCAAGCTAAGCTAGCACTGTGAAATACGTTAGGGATGATGATGAAGAGCTCCATCTTGATTTGAAAATGCTGTCTGTCTGTCGGCTGGTTGCAGGAACCGCCCACGCTTGCTTGCCCGGAGTCAACTATTCCGGCAAACCCTGCCTGGTTTTGGTTCACGAGCGGAGATGATATGGAGTATGACCTGGATGATGCATGCACAGGTGGCCAGTTGGATGGGATTCAGACATTGTGGAATTGCATTATATGGAATGAGCTAGCTAGTCCCATGCTTTCTTGACCCCATTAATTCCTGACCAAGAGATTATCAAGTACCAATGCCTCTGAAGTCGTATGTATGTACTGATGAGCTACTGTTTCTGCTCCCTAGCTAGCGTCTTCTGGTGACTAAGCTTTTCCTTGAGCTACGCAACTGATGGCTGAAACTGTACCAGTTAACACACCAGTGGAAACCCCAAATTATCTGGACGTCCTTGTGTGAACTTAACCCCATGATGATTATGCTGCTGGTTCATTCACAACAAACTATTGGAGCTATATGCTGCACCAGTGTTGTGAATAATTCCGAATTTTATAAGTACTATCATGGCGTCTTTTCAATGTAAAATACCCATCTCTATATACAGCGTCGATCGATCGTGAAGCATCTGATCACGTACGCATGCTGAATCGATCAACGACGCATGTATATATGGAACCTAGCTAGCTAGTGTGCTGTCCGCGGCAGCACCAACTTCTCCCCGCATCCAGATGGCAATAATGTCGAATAAGATACACCCCCAGAAACAAGATGGTTCTCGCCGTCTAACTCCAGGCCGTGTATGCAGGCATAAACAAAAATACTCCAGGGAGCAAGTACGATATGCATGGGCCATGCATGAGGCGAGATCGATACAAAGTATTTATAATGTTTCCGCCCATCTACTCCTGCTAACTATAGTCCGTCGGAGGCGATAGATGATCCAGCTAGCAGGTCACAACGGCACACAACCACAGGTGCCTCATCCTCGCCACTGACCAATATTTATATGGCGGAGCAGATAGATCGATCGATGTGATGCTTGCGACACACATGCGCCAGGGAAGGGGCAGGGCAGATTGTAGTGTGTTGACAGTTTTCGGCTGCTAACTGGACGCATCGATCGTCCAACGATCCACGTATGTACGTACGTACCTCGACCCCCATGCAAAAAAAAAAATACTTTTATACAAGCCGCACGCATGAACAGTAAGTGGTTACAGGCTGACAGATACCCCAAAATAGTACTCCGTCAGTACAGCTATTACAGTTAACTAAACCCCAATCATGCATATGCCTGATCACCAGATGAATGTTCTAGCGCCGAATCAGATTCGGAGATAGACTAAACTAAGTATATAGTATTCGCATGTCGTATACAGGCCAGCAGGTAAATGTTCATTGGCTGCTCGCGCTGATCGTGCATTCTTTACTTTTACCTTGGTCGATCTGATCTGGTCGCGTTCTAGTGTGGCAACCCCTGACCCGTGAACAAGTGTACTACTAACCCCTTTTCTGTGGGGATCGGAGTAGAAAACACGATCACATCCGTGTAAAGCGCAGCGAGACAAAGTCAAGGTTTGCCTTGGCTAGCAGCCAGCTCCGCATTAATCTACAGTATCTAGCTAGCGCACGATTATATGCATTTGACCCTCTCGACACGAGTCGCGACGTGTACACAAGGATTTTCAATCCGTTCCCGGTACCCCTTTCCTGTCTAAACAATCAAATCCAAAGGAAAGAAATAAAAATTGCTACTACTGTACGTACGCAATTATTCAGAGGATTTGAATACGTTAAACGTCAATGTTAGGATGAAGCAGGCGAGACCGGGTGACCTCACCGAGATCTTCCCGAATCACCCAACACGCGAATTAACTATGTACGCTCTCCATCGCTGATGATCGATCGACCGATCGACGAGGGCTGGGCATATCCACTATAGAGAAGGACGCCTCTGCGCCTAGAATATTGGAGGCCCTGGGACACGTAGGCGTGTGAGCGTCGTATTATTGGCAGCAACTCCCTGTCCCCGCGTACGCACGCACCCAGGTCAAGAATGGGCGACGTGAGCATACTCCGTTTTCGGGCACGGGATACGCCGCGGAACCCTGATCACGCGCCACGTGACCACCCCGATCGGGTATTAGGGGAATACTTAAGAACTTGTTGCGTGTGGCCGGTTAATCCTTGTTAATTTTGGGCGCGTGTGTTGCCTGCTTGAAAATTAGTAAATTGCTGGTGGGGATTTGATTAGTATTGCATGAAAGGAGGGCTGGTGTCTCCACTACGAGAGACATGGGGGGCGTATGCGGCTATTGACTAATTGGAATTAAGTTGCCAAATCTAGCTAGCTGGCTAGGTTTATCTCTCTCTGCCCTGCCTCATTAAGCAGGTGGGTTAATTGTACTACGCCAAGTGTATGCGTCAGTGTCACCCTGATCAGTACGTACGTGTGTATCTCATGGCGTATTAACAAATAGTAAAAGGTCCACCAAGTTTACCTTATCTACTAGCTCTAGCTGCTGAAACAAATCTAGCTAGCTACATACCTATCGAGCGAGCCAGGTAGGTTAATTGTATATATACCAAATGCTCTACGAGTCTACGTGTATGTACCCGTACGTCTATCTGTCACACCGTATCTACATGATCGCCAGAAGTTCCGCGAGAGTGTGATCTCACTGGCTGTACTATTATCACTATAATTTTCCTAGAGTTAGTAGTAATTAATATAAGTACATAATATAGCGATCCATGTACGGACACAGGTTAAAAAACTCCGGTCGATCGCCGGAAGCATCCGCAAGCTTTGCTCGCTGGCACTTCACACGTGTGCGACGCGCTGTCGTCGTTACATCTGCTAATCTAATCGTCCGTCGGTAAAAAAAAAGTCCTAAATTTGTTGTGGTCGATTGATCCATTTGGCACGTACAACTGAGCTCAATTAATTTCTGTAAAATCCGATTGGATGTAAAGGTTGAATGCAAGCACATGTACTTGACTGAAACAGTGATAAGCGATGTAGGTCATTAAGTCTGAGAAAGGACGGTCGACGTCGGCCAACTAGTCCAAAAAGAAGCACTGTTCTATTGGACGCAGGGTTATTTTCATGACATATGTAAATGATGTTTGCATTTGGAATTAATGAACCCCAAAAGAGGATGTCTAAGAAAATTATAATGTAGCCGTGTGAATCCGTACCGTTAGTGGAGCCACCTGCATACTAATTCCCTTGCCTAATTTAGACTTGGTAGCTCTCCCTGCTTAAACTACTAAGATGGGTGCCTTAGTTGGGAGATCTTAGACTATGTTGGGCTAATCAGGGAGTCGCGGTACAGGTTTGTAGTTGGGCAACAGAGTTAATTAATCGTATATTAGTATTAACTGCAAGCAATGCAAGCATTCTAGTACTATATGAGTTGACTGTTCTAGTTGTGCGTTTGATGGGGTGGATGGGATATTTGTGCACTGTTTACTTTGTCTTGAGCCAGCTACACGCTTTTGTTTTTTCTTTCGTTTCTTCTGCTAACCTTTCTACTATTGGTAGCTATGTTCATCAGCTAAACTAAAGCTTGCTAGTTGGTTTCATATGTGCTTCTACTAAAGTAGTATACATAGTGATCCATCATCGCGTCACCTTAATTTGAAAATAATGAACATGTTAGTGCTCAAGATTTCGTGTTGGAAGAGATTGTAAGATGGTCAAAAAATGGCACTTTATTTCTGATCTCATTCTTTTGAAGCATGCCCTGGTGTTGTACTAGCATGTACGAGTGGCTTGATGTGTGTTGTGTCGAGCAATTATTGTGATGTCTAAAAGGTCAACCGATATAGACACTTGAAGCTCGATCGGCAGACACGCGTCGCTGAGGAAGAGAGAGCGTACCAGGGGTGATTTGATAGTTTGATGTGATTCGTATGGCACTAAGACAAAAATGCTAAATTCTGGAGTTAAATTTCACTTTCACCGAGTTAACCGGGCTCTCTTCTACGAGGACGACCACATTTTCATTACTAACTATATTGTTGTACTATGATTATACGTCACCCTAAAGCCAAAGCAAAAAAACAAAATCATACTAATTCTGGAGTCCAATTTCACTTTCACCGAGTTAGCCGGGCTCTTCTTCTATAATACTGTACTATATTTTTTGTAGTAGTAGAGGTAATTAATTTACATTGCTCTACTCCTGAGTCCAGACTACCACTACACCATACTATGTTGCGACATCAATCGTTCATGCTTCGTTCACTACAGAATCGCGTCCGTACTATAAGTATAGTAAAAAAAACTCTCTCTTGGTTGCATTTTCCCTTGATGTCACTCTCAAACCCCCTTTACACTCACCCTCCGCTCGGCCTGGGCAAACTTTTTTGGCATTTGTTTTCTCTTTACGTATTTAACTATAGCAATATCATCAGCAGATCGAGAAAAACCTCGCCCTGCTGGTTGCGGAGAGACCGAGAGACACGAGGCAAGCACGAGTCGGCATTGACAGAATACAAACACGCGCTCGATCGAGTGGATCGAACAAGGGAACGCCCGTCAAAGCCTTTTTGCGGCACACCACACCACCCACATCAGCAGGTGGCACGTACGTACACCTGGACACTTGCCAGCCTCACACGGCGTCGGTCAGTCAGTCAAAACGTAAAACATGGCCACGTCGAGATCTACAGGATTCGCGGATAGATGCCGACTCGATCGGGAAGAACGAGCAAGGAGCGTCTCGAATTCGAAACGAGGATACGAAAAGGTGCATGCACGTACGCCTGCCCTTAATTTTCAGTTTTTACTTGGTTTTTGTTACGGAGCTACTGTAGCTAGCACGGGGAGATTATATTAATCTTTGGCATGTGTGGCCGGCCGTGCGTCGTGGCGGGTAGCGGAGACGTACGGCACCAAGACGCTGCGGTTGCACAGGAATTAAAAGGAAAGCTGCGGCGCGGGGGCCTCTGCGGTGCCGTGCAATTGCATGCGTGGTGGCCAGTTTTTATCGCTGACCCGTTTTTTTTCCTGTCCTGCTCTGCTCTGCTCTGGTTTGGCCTTGGCCTCGGCCCGTGGCAGGCAGGAGATAGGGTTTCCTTCCATACAGCTTCCTCGCGCGGGCGCCAGTCTGGGTCGTGGGGCTCGGCGTCCAGGTCCAGCGCTGTTAGCTGCGGTGCCGTCGTCAGCGGGGTGCGAGGTGGAGCAGGAGGCGGGCGCCACTGGGCAGGCCCGTCCGTCAACGCCGCCCATGGTAAAACACTGGTCCATGCAACCACAAGGATCGATCCGTGTTTCCTTCCTCGGATGCACGTTTTACTTTACCAAGGAAGAAATTTATCCGGCAGGACATCTCCGACGGACGCGATCCAAACGAACGAGGTCTGTCCGAACATATCCGAACGGACAAAGCAGTATGCTCTAAACTATGGGCAGTACTACGCGTCCTTCCGGAGATTTGTGTTTTTTATCCCCGGTCTCCAGCCAACCACGTGTCTTTTTTTTGGTTCAAAATCCCGTTTTTGCTACACACATACTCGTTTTTGCTATAAATAGTCCCGCTTTTGTTATAACGTAGCAAAAAACGGTTCGACCTAGAAAATAGAAAATTAGACTGGACCTCACCGGAGAGTTCACCGAGACATCGCCGGTGACCGTGTAGCAAAAAAGTTGTGCTAATGTAGCAAACCCGACCTCGCCGGAGATCTCACCGGAGACTTTCGTCGGTAGACCTCCAGACACCGTGTAGAAAAAAATGTATGCTATTGTAGCAAAACCACAAAACTGCGGTAGCAAAAAAAGTGCTAATGTAGAAACAAAACAATGTAGAAAAAAACAATTTAACCAGAGACATTGCCAGAGACTTTCAGCGGGACCCGTAGCAAAACCTATACGCTATTGTAGCAAAACCAGTACAAGGTTGTAGCAAAAAAATCAATTTAGCAAACCCGACCTCACCGGAGACTTTCGACAGAGACCTCGCCGGAGACCGTGTAGAAAAAATTTACTCTATTATAGCAAAATCACAAAAGGTATGTAGCAGAAAAATTAGTAATTATAGCAAAAAACAACTTCGCCGGAGACCTTGTAGCAACACCCATGGCCGTTTATAGCACCTTTGCCTGCCGTAAGTAGCAAAACCCGTGGCTGTTTGTAGCACCGTCGTTCGATCGCAGTAGCACCACCGCTGGCCGCATGTAGCAAGCATCAACACTGCAAATAGCAACAACGGACACCGTACGTAGCAATGTCGTCATCGGGGCCATGGCCACTCCATCTACACGAGCACTTCCATGCCAAAAAAAGTCCATCTCCGTAAAGACGCCGACCGGTGGACGACAGGATGTCGGAGCTCGCGTGCGCCCGGATGGAGGGCTTCCCAGCGAGGGTGCGCAGGGAGTTGCTGGGTGCGCAGGGAGTCGCTGTGGAGGTCGCCGGCCTCCATGGCGCACGGGGCTTCCCGGCGAGGGTGCTCGAGCTTTGCCATTGAACGGAGGAGCAAGTGAGGTGTCCCTCCTCCTGATCTCACTCCCTGCCGGCGGTGGAGGCGAGGCTGTTGTGGCGGCAGCGCACGGCAAGGACGGCGGCAGTGCGTAGGCTTCATGGCTGTGGTTAGAATAGAAATTGGGGATAAGAAAGACGGTGGGAGACGTCTTTAGTCTGTACATGGGCCTACCACGATGGCCAGGTCCACCACGACCTGGTACGTACGAACAGAGCAGCGGGCAGCGAACCGGGGGATAGAATCACCCGATCCCCCGAGGGAATACTATCATTTTCCCTAAACTATCGCTCGTCATAGACTTGTCCACGACGACTCATTCATAATCTAAATTTAGGCTTGTTTTGCCTCTCCACCCCAAAATCCACCTACACCCTTTGCTTCACAGTCCCGTTGAGACGCCTCCGCTAGCCTACGCGCCTTTCGTCACCATGGAACTCCCCTCTCGATAGTCAATTCTTCTCGGCATTACTGTTTCGTCTCCTCACCGCCCCGGACATGTTGATTTTGTCGGCTGTAGCCTCGGACCTGTCTGCCAACCACTGCGCCCATAGCCTGTTCGACCGTTCGCCCGGCCCAAACTGATGGCCACAAGCTCAAGCAAGATCAAGTTCTTCTTCGGCGATGTCATGGACACATCGCCCACGACGACTCTGATGGTGAAACCGAGGTGTTGATGGTCGCAGCAACACTCATCCATGACTACAACGAGGACATGGAGCTCGTCCGAAAGGGTCGGTGAAGGGACGCAAGGACAAATTGGGCCTTGATTTGGAAGGTGTCCATGATCAGCCCTTCAAGGACTACTTCCATCCTACCAACCCATTGTATCCGGAGAGCACATTTCGGCATAGCTTTCAGATGTCAAGCAAGTTGTTCTTGACAATTCTCGATGTCGTGAGGGAATACAATCCCTATTTCAAATGCAAGAATGATGCCATTGGTGAGACCAGCTTCACTTCTTACCAAAAATGTTCCGCATCGATTCGCATGCTTTCATATGGAGTTGCATGTGATCTTGTTGATGAGCACATGCGCATGAGCGAGTCCACGTGCCTTGAATCAATGTAGAGGTTTTGTGAAGCTATGGTTGTGGTGTTCAGTGAGGTTTATCTAAGAGAGACAAATGTTGAGGGTACTGCCCTGCTTTTGTCCATCAACGAGAACAGAGAGTTTCATGGGATGCTTTGAATCATAGATTGCATGCACTTGGAGTGGAAAAATATCCATTTGCTTGGCATGGATAGTACAAGGGCCATGTGGACGGGTGCATAGTGATAATTTGGACTTTGCACTTTTTTCGGCATGACAGGTTCAAACACTAACATTAATATGCTCCAGCGCTCCCAAATATTCTCGAGGCTTGTAGAAGACAATGCTCTTGTGCTTCACTAAGTGATCAATGGTCATCCGTACAACAAAGGGTATTATCTTATTGACGACAACTATCCTGATTGGTCAACACTTGTAAAGACAATTCGTGATCCTTGTGATGAGAAATGTTCGAGGTTTCCCCAAAAATATGAGGCATGTAGGAAGGACGTGGAGCGGACATTTGGTGTGCTCCGATCTCGATAGGTTATTGTTCCGTACCCGACTAGACATGGAGTCATGAGACCATATAGGAGGTGATAACTGCTTGTGTGATCATGGACAACATGATCGTCAGGGATTAGCATGATGATAGCCTCTCTGACCAAGGGTGGGATTTTGAGGGTAGACTGCGATCGCATGGCCAGCATGTTTTGACGAGTTCCTCCACGTGCATCGTTAGGTCTACGATCGGAGGACTCACACTCGACCTCAGAAGGATTTGATTGAGCATATGTTGTTGGAGATATGCCCAAGAGGCAATAATAAAGTGATTATTATCATATCTTCATACTTATGATAAATGTTTACATACCATGCTATAATTGTATTAACCGGAAGCATTAATACTTGTGTGATTTGTAAACATAAAAGAGTCCCTAGTAAAGCCTCTTGTTAAACTAGCTTGTTGGTTAATATATGATCATGGTTTCCTGATCATGAACATAGAGATGTTATTAACAACAGGGTCATATCATTAGGAGAATGATGTGATGGACATACTCCTATAGTTAAGCGTAGCATAAAGATCAAGTCATTTAATATAGTTCATTTGCTATAAGATTTCTGATACATAGTAACCTAATTCCTTCGACCATGAGATCATGCTTATCACCATCACCGGAAGGATGCTTTGATGACATCAAACACCACACCGTAACTGGGTGGCTATAAAGGTGGCATTGAGTGTTCGGAAAGTATGGGTTGAAACACATGGATCAAGAGTGGGATTTGTCCATCCATATGACGGATAGATATACTCTGGGCCCTCTCGGTGGAATGTCATCCAATTAGCTTGCAAGCATGTGACTGGCTCACAAGGGATCACATACCACGGGAACGAGAAAAGAGTACTTATCAGTAACGAGGTTGAACTAGGTATGTAGAGATACCGACGATCAAAACCTCGGATAAGTAAACTATCGTGAGACAAAGGGAAATTGGTATCGTATGTAAGTGGTTCATTCGATCGCAAAGTAATTGTTGAAATATGTGGGAGCCATATGAATTTCCAGATTCCTCTATTGGTTATTGATCGGAGAAGTGTCTCGATCATGTTCGCATAATTCACGAACCGTAGGGAGACACACTTAAGGATTCGATGTTGTTGAGTAGTTATGGAATGATGAGTAAGAGACCGAATGTTGTTCGGAGTCTAGGATGGGATCCGGGATATCACGAGGAGATCCGGAATGGTCTGGAGAATAAGATTCATATAAGGAAAGTCCTGTTTCGGAGTTGGAGAATGATTCCGGTGTTTTCATCGGGAATATTCTACAAGGGTCCGGAAGGTCCGACTCGGAGGAAGGTACATGAATGTGTCATAACAAGTTGGAATGGTTGCATCATGTACTAGGTGTCATCGCTGAGCAAAATAAAGGGATAAATCACATCCTAGTTTGAAAAGTCAAACGCCAATTTGAAAAGTCAAACAGCAAGTTTGCTTGGTGGAGGGAGAGTAGGAAACCTACTTGGGGAGGAAGTCCCACTCCCTCCACCCGCCGGCCAAGGATGAGGAGTTGGAGGAGGACTCCCGCCTCCTAGGCGCCTCCCTCCCACCTATAAAAAAAGGGCAGGGGTGCCCTGTTGGAGATATGCCCAAGAGGCAATAATAAAGTGGTTATTATCATATCTTCACACTTATGATAAATGTTTACATACCATGCTATAATTGTATTAACAGGAAACATTAATACTTGTGTGATTTGTAAACATAAAAGAGTCCCTAGTAAAGCCTCTTGTTAAACTAGCTTGTTGGTTAATATATGATCATGGTTTCCTGATCATGAACATAGAGATGTTATTAACAACAGGGTCATATCATTAGGAGAATGATGTGATGGACATACTCCTATAGTTAAGCGTAGCATAAAGATCAAGTCATTTAATATAGTTCATTTGCTATAAGCTTTCTGATACATAGTAACCTAATTCCTTCGACCATGAGATCATGCATATCACCTTTGCCGGATGGATGCTTTGATGACATCAAACACCACACCGTAACTGGGTGGCTATAAAGGTGGCATTGAGTGTTCGGAAAGTATTGGTTGAAACACATGGATCAAGAGTGGGATTTGTCCATCCATATGACGGATAGATATACTCTGGGCCCTCTCGGTGGAATGTCATCCAATTAGCTTGCAAGCATGTGACCGCTCACAAGGGATCACATATCACGAACGAGAAAAGAGTACTTATCGGTAACGAGGTTGAACTAGGTATGCGAGATACCGACGATCATAACCTCGGATAAGTAAACTATCGTGAGACAAAGGGAAATTGGTATCGTATGTAAGTGGTTCATTCGATCGCAAAGTAATCGAGAAATATGTGGGAGCCATATGAATTTCCAGATTCCTCTATTGGTTATTGTTAGAAGTGTCTCGATCATGTCCGCATAATTCACGAACCGTAGGGAGACACACTTAAGGATTCGACGTTGTTTGAGTAGTTATGGTATTATGAGAAAGAGACCGAATGTTGTTCGAGTCTCGGATGGGATCCGGGATATCACGAGGTGATCCGGAATGGTCCGAGAATAAGATTCATATAAGGAAAGTCCGTTTGAGTTCGGGAATGATTCCGTGTTTTCATCGGAATGTTCTAGAAGGTTCCGGATTTTCCAAGACTCCGGGAAGGGTACATGAATGTGTCATTACATATTGAATGATTACATCATGTACTAAGTGTTCTTGCTGTTCCAAATAAAGGATTAAATTGAATCCTAAACTGAAAAGTCAAATGGCCAGTTTAAAAGTCAAACGGCTAAAACAGGAAACTGTGGGAAACAAGCAAGAGGTGGTTGGAACCGACTTGGGGGAGGAGTCCCTCCAAGCCGGCGCGCCAACCAAGGCCGACTTGGGGAGGGACTCCTCTCCCCTTGGCCGCCCCTCCCACCTATAAAAGGAGGGGCAGGGCCTCCTCCTCTAGACACACAAGTTCCTATCCTCTAATCTCCGGTTTAGAGCCGTTTTGGTTTAGAGCTTCTAATTGCTCTAGCCTTAGGTTTAGAGCCTTCTAATTGGTGTGTCTAAACCATAGACCACTAATAGCTCTCTCATACTCCACCATACTCCTCCGGCTTAAGGCGAAGCCTGGGATCTCCCTCTACTTCGGTACCACACAGGCCGCCGGAATCGCGAGGAGAGTGCTACAACCTCCACTTTGGAACAAGGAGAGGAAGGTCTTCATCGAGTACCGAACGTGTGACCGATCATGAAGCGCCGCCGAACGCAGCGGAAGGATCGTCTACGCGATCTTGAGATCGGAAAGAGTACGACTACATCACCCACGAGAATCTGCTCTCGTTAACCGCTTTGGAATCTTCGAGGGTAAGTTATTCCATCGACTCGTTGCTACAATCTAGTATATAGATCTTGGCTTGTTTGTTTGTATGCGATAGAAATTTTTTGTTTTCCATGCTACGAACCCCTACATGCCCCCTCTATCTACACCCAACTCACCTCAAAACCCTAGCCTCCTAGCCGCCGGCCTCCTCCAAGCCGCCGCCGCCTAGAGCTCCTCTAACTCGGCGAGTTAGGGTTTCCCCAAACCCTAGCCGCCGACCAAGCCCTCCCCTTGGTGCCCTCTAAACCGTAGATCGCCAAGGCCTCTCTCATACTCCACCATACTCGCTCCGGCTTAAGGCGAAGCCCTGCGAGATCTCCCCTCTACTTCCGGTACCACGCCGTCGTGCTGCCGGAATCGCGAGGAGAGTGCTACAACCTCCACTGCCTGCTGGAACAAGGGAGAGGAAGGTATTCATCGAGTACCGAACGTGTGACCGATCATGGAAGCGCTGCCGGAACGCAGCGCCGGAAGGATCGTCTACGCGATCTTGAGATCGGAAGTGTACGACTACATCATCCACGAGAATCTGCTCTCGTTAACAGCTTTGGATCTTCGAGGGTTAGTACTCTATTGACTCGTTGCTACAATCTAGTAGATATATCTTGGCTTGATCATAGATTAGATATTGATTGTGTGTTCATGCGATAGAAATTTTTTGTTTTCCATGCTACGAACCCCTACATATGTGGTCACACATAGGAAGATGTTAGTCATCTACTATCATCTATTCAAATCTATGTTTGTTTGCATACTATGTGTTTATCTTTTTATGAACATTTTAAATATATTTGTTTATCAACTATATAGTTGTGTTCGGTCGAAAAGAGACAGATACATGCAAAATCAGAAAATGCCTATATAGCCTGGCTGGACAAATGGGTCTCGCCGTTGGGGGCACCCCCTCCGAAGATGGCCTACCATCGGACAGGGTCGTCCCGCCTTTCCGTGACCTGACCCAAATAGACCAAAACGGATAATTTATGTGTCTAAAATGGGGCACGCTGGTGGAGAATCCATAATCGTTTTCCGCTATATCAGTGTGTTATTACATTTTTCTAAAAGGGAAGTATAACTCTGGCCTCTACATCGGTAGATGCACACAGCCTTTATTAATAGTTAAAAGAGAAAATCATCCAACATCCAACATACAGTAAAAAAACACCTTAAACATCGCTTAGCGTTGATACATGTATCATCCAGCGAAAAAAAAGAAATAATAGAGCTCTAGACATCAAGTCGACTATGCGGCTGCCAGTATGACTGGCCGAATATGTGGTGGGAGACCATCAGCAAATGGTAGCCATAATATCTCGCTGGTCTGACAGGAGCAGACATACCCAAAGCTGTACCAATATGCCACCATATGGATAACCTGCAAAAGATTAAAAGTTTTTGATTCGTTAAAGATTATGTCATTTCTGCATCTTCACAAGGTAGAGATGCCAATGTGAATTCTAGCCTTAGTTGCTTTGTCCACTCTATTCAACCAATTTCCGAACATATTCGTGATACTAGTTGGAGGGAGAACATCGTAAGAGAAATTGACAATAGCCATAATAAATGCGCAAAAGGGCAGTAAATAAACAAGTGTTCGACGGTTTCTGGTGACCCACAAAAACAACAATTGATACATCCTACCCAATTTCTCTTAATCAAGTCATCCTTAGTAAGTAAGACTTTATTATGAAGGAACCACATGAAAATTTTAATCTTAAGCGGGATTTTTAATTTCCATAGATATTTTCGAAGGAAAATCATATGATCATTCATAAGATCTTTATACATGGATTTTACTAAGAACACCCCAGATGAAGTTAAGTTCCATATAAACTTATCTTGTTCATCCAAAAATTGTACCATCATTAATCTTTGGCATAAGTGTAACCAAGCTGTCCACTTTTTGACTTATATTACATTGACTTATATTTGTTTATAAAGTCAAGCTAGGTAAATTCGATCAAACTTTTTGAAAAAAGTCTCAAGAATTATGATATCATATATATCATTTTGAAATATATTTTATGATGTACCAAACGGTGTTGATTTTGGTTTGTAAGTATTAATGATTTTTTCTAAAAACTTGGTATAATTTTATATAGTTTGAATTTTAGAAAAAAATAAAAACCTTAATTATTAAAATGGAGGCAGTAGATTTCTAGGACGTTCAGCTTGAGGGTAGATCAGTCACTGATTGAGACGAAGCGGGGGCAGCATCTTTTGACGAGTTCCTCTGCGTGCATCATCAGGTCTGTGCGATCAGAGGACTCACCCTCAACTTCAGAAGGATTTGATTGAGTATATGTGGTCTCACGTAGGAAGCTGTTAGTCATCTACTATCATCTGTTTAATATATGTTTGTTTGCTACTATGTGTTTATTTGTTTATGAACATTTTAAATATATATGTTTATCAACTATATAGTTGTGTTTGGTTCAAAATAGACATATACATGAAAAATCGGAAAAATGCCTATATAGCCTGACTGGACAAATGGATCGCGTCGCTGGAGCACCCCCTACGAAAAAGGTCCAACACCAGACATGGTTGTCCCGCCTTTCCGTGACATTATCCAAATAGACCAAAATAGATAATTTTTGTGTCTAAAATGGGGGACGCCGGTGGAGATGCCATAATCGTTTTCCGCTCGATCAGTGTGTTATTACATCCGTTTAAATGAGTAAGACTTATATTTGTTTTTAAAATCAAACTAAGTAAGTTTGATCAAACTTTTCAAAAAAGTGTCAAGAAGTATGATATCATATAGATATCATTTTGAAATATATTTTATGATGTACCAAGCGGTGTTGATTTTGGTTCGTAGGTATTAATGATTTTTTCTAAAAACTTGGTAAAATTTTATATAGTTTGACTTTTAGAAAAAAATAAAAACCTTAATTATTAAAACGGAGGTAGTAGATTTCTAGGACGTTCAGCTTGCTGCCTGTAGGGTGTAGATCCTACTCCAAATAGGCTTATTAGGATTCCAACCAATGGTCGACAAAAACAGCATGTTCCTAATAGAATGGGCAAGCGGAAGGGAGAAAGCACAGTCACTCTACTCCCTAATGATCGACACATAACATTATCTTAGTCGCACCATAAGACTAATCATGCTGCGATCGTATAAAAATGGCATGATCTTAACTGTATGGGCACTGGAAGGTACACTTATCTGCCCCGTGTAGGGATCGACACATAAGATTATCCGAGCCAAGACACAAGACTATATGTGCCACGAGGCTATTCCCTAGCTTTGCCTTGAACGATTGGATGGATAGTCGGGGATGCACGCCAGCGCGTCGCCCCCGATCTGCTTGGCTACTTTTGGGGTGGTGGTGGTGGTGTCCTGCTGCTGACCCGCGTGCGTTTTTTCGCGCAACCTTTTTTTAACCTTGGATGGATCGGTGCATGCAAATCCAACGGATAATAAAGGAGGCCAGGGCGAGACGCTGTCCGGTCCCTGCTCCGCTGTGCCCCCGTGGCCCTGCGACGCAGCCCCCGGCCACGTCGCGGCCGCGATAAACAAAGGACGGCACCGAATCCTGTTGACTTCGACCACCACCCCCCGTCGCACTCCGCCCCCTTTATAAGCCTTTCCATCGCCCCCACACACCTTCGTCTCCCGTCCTGTACCTCCATCGCATCAGTTTTCACACTCTCTCTCTCTCTGCATCCTCTCTCTCATATACCGAGCTAGGACCTGTAATAACCTCCCGGCTGCTAGCTAGACAAACCGAGCCTTTTCGTTTCCTTGCTCGATCGTTCGGCGTCCGATCCATCTCGATCTACAGTTTCTGTGCCATCTGTGTGCGATGGGGCGCGCGCCGTGCTGCGACAGGAGCGGGCTGAAGAAGGGGCCGTGGACGCAGGAGGAGGACGAGCTTCTCGTCGCCTACATCAAGAAGCACGGCCAGGGCAACTGGCGCACCCTGCCCAAGAATGCCGGTGAGCGGCCCATGCATGCATCTCTAGCTGCTATTTGCACTGCCAAGCAGCTACCCGATCGCGCACAAAGCTAACTACTCTATTTCGTATATGTGCAGGCCTTGAGCGGTGCGGGAAGAGCTGCCGACTGCGGTGGACGAACTACCTCCGGCCGGACATCAAGCGCGGCCGCTTCTCCTTCGAGGAGGAGGAGACCATCATCCAGCTCCACAGCATCCTCGGCAACAAGTAAGAACCACTACTACTACTAGTACTCACTTTTAACATCAACAAGTACTGGCCTGTAGCCTAGCTAGGCGTACGGTTTCGTGATCTTGATGTTCTTCCCTGTGATGCATGATTGCTTATTGCTTAGGTGGTCAGCCATTGCGGCGCGGCTGCCAGGACGGACGGACAACGAGATCAAGAACTACTGGAACACGCACATCCGCAAGCGCCTCCTCCGCATGGGCATCGACCCCGTCACACACGCGCCGCGCCTCGACCTCCTCGACCTCTCCTCGCTCCTCAAGCCCGCCGCCGCATACTACCCCACGCAGGGCGACCTCGACACGCTCCGCGCGCTCGAGCCGCTCGCCAACTACGGCCCGGACCTCCTCCGCCTCGCCTCCACCCTCCTCTCCGCGCCGACGCCCGCCTCCACGGCCGAGCAGCAGATGCTCCTGCCTTGGCTCATCCAGGCGCAGCAGATGTCTCAGGCGCCGCCGCCGCGGCATGCCACGGCCGCAGACCAGTTCATGCAGCCCGGCTCGGCGTGCCAACAAATGCCAGGCCTGGTCCACGCGAACTCCGCGCAGCAGCAACACCAGGATGATCACATGGTGGCCTGCCGTGGCTACGCGCAGCTCCCTGCAGGCTACGTTGACAACCAGTTCGACTTCGTGCCGCCGCTGATGCAGATGGTGTCAGACACGTCCAACCTGCAGTGGAGCAGCCCGGTCACGAGTAGCAACAACTGCAACGTCGGCTCCGGCGTGTCCACGCCGTCATCCAGCCCCGCGGCGGGGCGGGTGAACTCGGCTTCGACCACAACGTTCTGCGCGAACGCCAGCAATATTGTTGACGCGATCGCCGCCGACGCCGCCGGGCTGTTCGACATGCAACTGTCCGATCTCCTTGATGTCAGCGACTACATGTAGTGAAAATTATGGTTCCAAAAGTACTACAGTTTCCCACCTGTGTGGATACCAAGTCGATTGAACAGTTGGCCACGTACCGAACGAGAGGGAGCAAACACATGCATGATGATCACAAGGGCCATTTTTGTACAGGATTTATTGTACCAGTACCATTTTTATCCAGTTCATCATCACGGGCTACTGTTAGAATCTTCTATCCGAATTTCTGGTTTTCTTATTTTTTCGATCTCTAGTTGATTAGCTAGTAGTATGTGTGGTGCATGTCAGTGTGGGGCCGGGATCATGGCAAAGGTGGCTTCGTATGATTGGTTGGAGGCGGCTGCTATCCCTCTCACTTGCATCACGCCTTTGTCTCCACTCAAGAAAAATAGGGTCACTCCGGTTGCTTTACTTAGAATGCTACTCCATTGTCTGTTTGTCCTTGTTCATTATTTCTTAATTTAATTTTGCTGCCTCTTTTATTTCATTGGTTACAGTACCAGTATAGAATAAGGACACAAGTAACTGTCAACTCATTGATGGTCACATGATAAGGAATAATTCTTAAATGGTTGGGAAAAATAGACTAGTGTTGGTGTGCAACTTAATGATTGCAGCTGCTTGTTACTCCTACGCCTGGTCGATGAGCGACCTACAGTTACCCCATTGACGACATGTATTTATTTTTTCTGTTCTTCCACAAGTCAAAGACATATCTATGGTGATGAAATATATAGTGGTACTAGCTTGATAGTACTATAACTTGCTTGTTTGAGTATGGTCAAGTCAATGCATGACTTAGCGAGGGTAAGGAATCCCGAACCGATACCAAGAGACGGAGACTCTCCAAGAGGCGATGGCAAAACCAATCTAGGGTTTCTTCCCTCCGCCAGCGACGCCACCGGTCCGTCCTCTCTGGTGGCCTTAAGGCCTTAGAGCCGTGGCACACCATGGTCCCTCGCTGGCGGGAAATCTCAGTGTTTTACTCTCTCCATCCCATTTTAAGATGCACATTAGTTTTTCTAAAATTTCCCATATTACGTTGCGTATCTTGTAGAGGAGGCAAACCTGGACCATTCTACCCTTCCGCAGCAGCCATAGTAGTAATAGCTTCCCAGGAAACAAAACATTTTCTTCTCGCCTTCCTCCCAGTCTCGGGTCCTGTCTCTATACTCCCTCCCAGGATTCGCACCGTCGTCACTTTCTTCGAATACATACGCATAGTTTAGGTCGATTGCAACTCCATCGTACTCTTCCTTGACTGCATTCCAGTCGATAGGATCATCGGTATTCATGGGAGTGAAGGAGAGGAGGGAATGAGAGTAGTTGTCGTGTTTCTGATAGAACCATTGTAATGGGTCTATATAGAGAGATTGGGAGAGTGAGAGGGGTTTGCAAAATTTTCAGCTCAACCTCCAAAAGCGAAAAAAAATGGCGTCGTCTTGCGTTTCCCTCAAGCAGGTTGTTTCCCTCCAACAGGTTTTACCGAGAATCGAACGAAAATCTAGAGCCATTTAGAAAGAAGTCTTGGCGCCATGGAAAAGAAGAGTGATAGCATGAAGCAGGAGACACATTTTCACTGGTTGCATGTGCGGCAAAGGAGGAGAACAAAGACCAATTTTTTAGCTAAACATCTCTCACCTTCTCTCCTTGGTATCCGGGTCAAGAAGCATGCGCATCTTAAAATGGGATGGAGGGAGTATTTAGACTATTTTGAGTGTCGTTTTTAGAATGTTGAGACAACGGCTACATCCTGAAGTCAGAATAAGGTCCTTCTCGCTCTATCCTCGCTCTGGTGGTGCGTCTAGCATCAACGGAGAGCGTGTGGAGTCATGTGTTTGACATATCTCTTGGGGTCCAGTTGTTTTTGTATTCGTTGGTGTGTCTTGAGGCCAGTATCTTCCGATCTACATTGGTCATCTTCGGCAATGGTTGCTGCTATACTGCACTGGTCCTTTGGGACCTTAGCACGACGATTTTTCACCCGTCTAGTACAACAAGCTATACTATGACAAGCTTTTGCTCAGCTCCGGTGATGGAGGGGCATGGACGGCGACGCGCCTTCAACTCGTGCCAGTGTTTATAGTCGTCGCTAGATGGTTCATTGACCTATTTATAATTTTTATTACTTTTAAGACTCTTTATACTCATGTTGATGATTATTAATATATCAGTGTAATTTCGCAAAAAAAAGTCAATGCATGACTCGCGTAGTCGCAACTGATGGAAGGTTGTATGTGATGCATATGGCCTATGTATATCTTCAATAGGAGCCTTGCCCCTTCCCCCTATTGTGTGCTACATCAAGGTTAAATGTTGTGTTTAAGACTAATTTAAGTGAGGTTTGAGGGGAAATTTGCTTAGTTGGCCCTCCTTAGTTGAGAATTAGCACATTCGGCCCCGTTAAGCTACAATCATGCATCCGCTACTGTAGAAGGATAGCTTTTAACGTTTTAAGGTGTAATTTTTGGCTTATGGTATGTTTTTTTTATACATAATGGATGGCCTAAGGCAGGTCAATCTTGTAAGACCACGTATCGAACCAAACTGCTACAATTTAATCATACTTTTCTCTAGTTTTCGAGGTACGCAACCTACAAATGCCGGTACGCATAAAAGTACTCTTAAATATATGCATGCCATGTCGTGCATACTACGTACTACATTGCAGATTAATGAGGCTATGACCTTGTCTTCAAAATCAAATTGTAGCTATATATATACATGCTCATTTTTTTTGCTGAGATGAAGGCACTATCAATCAATTTTAGACAAGAAATCTACCGAAACGACCATTTGAGTATGCTCTTACAGCACAACACGGTCAGAGCCGCTACTCCAGGCACGTGGAAGGGGGAAGGAGGAGTTGTGGGATGTTGGGGAATTAGCACGTGCTCAAAGACCGTCAAGTTCTTGTATGATACCTCCTTCCTCTCTCCCAGGAATATCACATGCAAGAGGAATCAAGGAGATATGATTGAATCCATCAATTTATTAACCCATAACGAATTAGGTAAATTTCCTTGTGAGGGCATAGATGTTATCCTTTGTTTGAGATGCATGTTTATTTCTCAAGTGAGACCCTCGATAAGGGGGTGTCTTTGGTGGGATATTTCTCAAACCTCATGACATATTTTTTGTACTGCCTCTCAAAATGATATTGGAATTCACCACCATTATCTAATATCATAAATTTCATTTTTTCTGCCATATTATCTTTCAACTTTGTGATGAGAATCCTTTATTGAGCATTTTGATAATTTATTTCAACACATATGCAAAAAACTTTCTCGAATGATCGTCAGTAAATCTCACAAAGTGTAATGCTCCGTCGAGTGATTTTTCAGTCGCGGAGCAAGCATTAGTGTGAGAAATATCAAGAACATTCTCTACACTATCTAGGGTGACTTTATAAAATACTACACTTTTTTGAGCAAACAATGTGAAAATGATTTCAAGGTTATACTTTTCAACTCAAGGAAGAATTCAGTGTGACCAATAGCCTACATGCCTTTCTCGTTCATAAGCCCAAGCCTTTCATGCCACAGACTAACCAAATTGTCTTCTGAGCAATGTTTAACACTTGCATAGATACAATCTTGCTTACTCCCTCAAGTCGCAATTAAAGGGACTTTGGCAAGTTTCCATATTCTTTCAACAAAGTAACCTCCACGGCTAATGTCATCAAGCTTGCCCTTAAAACCGACTCAACCTTATGTGAGGACATGCATTGCATCATCAAGAACCAGCTCGCATCATGTGTTTGTCTCAATGCATATAGTGCACTTTCCAAGAATTATCTACAAACAACTACTCCCTCTGTCCCGGTTTAAAGGACACAATTTGCAAACCATGCAATCCCAAAATACTTAGACACAAAAGCATTTAATTCCTGTAATTACTCCCGTGTGAAAAGAACAAAATGCTTGCATGCACATGTGTGAACAAATGTGAACGCTTTTCTAATTCTTTTTTCCCTCATGCATGTTCTACTCCATGCTATTAAATGGACCAATTAGATGACACCTAGGCCAAAAAAATTGCAAATTGTGTCCTTTAAACCGGGACGGAGGGAGTATTTCCATCCTCACCTGGTTAGTTGTGCCACTAATTAAGGATGTGAAATATTGCTTGTGTGATGTGATGGGGAAGCGTGCACATCAATCCATGACCCAAATCATGGAACCATCACAAACATCAATATATCTCAAATAATGTAGTATTTGATGAATATAAATATATCGCCTAGTTTCTTTCTATCAAATTGGTAATTTGGTAAAAGTTGGCTAGTGCATAAATAATTTATGGTACGAGAGCCAAAACATCTGAAGCTCAAGATTCTGCTCACGCAGTATTAAAAAAATTATGTGGCCTACACCGAACCCACGTTAAGGACTAAATAGGCTAGACGTGATGAGGAGTGTTGAATAAAAAATCATTACCTAGTTTCTTTTTAGGGATTTCTATTTCCGTACCCTTGGTTCGTTAGTTGTACTCAATTTTTCCTAGCCGCTTAACTTTTCCTTACTTTTGCCCATCTCCTTCTCTGAAACTCTCACACGGTCTGAAACTCGCTGTTCGTCAGCCTTATCGTTACGTGCTGATAATTGGGGCCGCGTTTAGTCAAGTTCCATAGTAGACCCTTGCCGTTACGTGCTAACAAGTGGGGCCGTGTTCTGTCGGGTCCTGTAGTGGACCCTTGCAGTTACGTGCTGACAAGTGGGGCCGCGTTCTGTCGGGTCCCGTAGTGAACACCTCTCTTCACCTATCTAGATCACCATGGGGCCCACAACTTATCCACGTGAGCACCGGACCCACAACTTATCCAGGTTGGCGTTGCAAGATGGGACCTCAAGCCAGCCCCGCGTCTGTGCCCGTGTCGTTTCCTCCCCTTCCTTATTCTTCTTCTTCTTATTCTCTGGCAACAATGGCCCTTCTTCAGCGACGGCAGCCCTTTGTCTAGCTTCACTTTGGCCTTCCGTTCGTCCTGGACGCGGTATGGTGTCATTCATTGACCTGTATGAAGGATGACAATGGAAATAGTGCGCAGAGAAGGTTAGATCTCACACCAAATTGTTCTGATTAGATGGGGCGCTTGCTGTGGACAATCAATTGGCGTAACTCAGGAGCTCAATTGGGCGCTTGCTTGCTATGGAGAATGCGGCCGATAGAGGATCTGTTCTGATGATTTAATTTGTTTATCGAGTTAATGTCTCGGTTGCAATCAAGTGAATCTATGAGGTGAAAGTCAAACTTTGAGATTTAGGGAGATGGAAGTATAAGAAATAAGAAAATGACACAACTCTTGAACACTTCAAATTAAAAAAATTATACAACTCTTAATGAAAACGAGTGTTTATAATTGACACAACTCTTGAACACTTTCAAATTACAATTTTGACATGTTAATGTTGTCCTAAGAAAATCATGAGAGTTTACCATTTTTAGAGCATGAAAAGTGATCCCTAAACTAAAATATCTATGCCTCGTGCATATAAGAAAATTATAACCTTTGAACACTGTTAAATCGCACTTAGGACATGATAATGTCGTGCTAAGAAAATCTTGGGAGTTTATCATTTTCATAGAGTGAAATATAATGCATAAACTTGCGTATACGAAATTTATACACCTTTGAACACTGTGAAATCGCACTTAATACATGATAATGATGTGCTAACAAAATCTCAAGAGATTATCATTTTCATAGAGTGAAATGTAATGCATAAACTTGCATATACGAAAAATATACACCTTTGAACTCTTTGAAATCACACTTAATACGCGATAATGTTGTGCTAAGAAAATCTTGATCATTTATCATTTTTATAGAGTGAAATATAGTGCATAAACTTGCATATACGAAAATTATACACCTTTGAACACTGTGAAATCACACTTAATACATGATCATGATGTGCTAACAAAATCTTGAGAGATTATCATTTTCATAGAGTGAGCTGTAATGCATAAACTTGCATAGACGAAAATTATACACCTCTGAACTCTTTAAAATTGCACTTAATACATGATAATGTTGTGCTGACACAATTTTGAGAGATTATCATTTTCATAGTGGAATGTAATGCATAAACTTGCATATATGAAAATTATACACCTTTGAACACTTTCCCTTCAAATTATATTTAAAATCATTTCTTTATGGAGTTAAAGTACCGGTGGCAAACTCGTTATTTTGCATGGACAGAGGGGTGTCTCCGGACAGATATAGGGGTTATCTTGTCCAGTAGATCACAGATGATCAATGGTTGGTGGGCACAATCCGCGTGACAACTGTCTCAACCAATCAGAGTGTAGCAGACAAGATAAGCACAAGTGTGAGAGTTTGTGACTAAGAGAGAGGGAAAAACTAAGTAGAACTTAAAATCCAAGGGCAGAACTGACAAAGGGATTCAAATAGAAAATATAATTAAAAAAAATGAAAAATGAATCTTTCATACAATAAAATGCATCTTGGCATACATTAAACTATTTTTACAATTCAAATACACATGAGTGTGATAATTATTGCCTCATTTAGACAAGCTATGTTTTGGGAAGTGTTGTTTTAGGAAGAGACCTGAGTAGAAAGTCATGAACCTTCACAGATAGCAGTTAATTTGAGAAGAGGTGAATTAGGTTAAAACTTGATTTTATACATTTATTATGGTGGCAGGTCACATAAGAAGACTTTCTGGATAGGTGCCACTATGTTTTGATCTTTTTGAATTTGTTGTGCCTAAAATGACTCAATTAGCTAGCTAAAACCCATTTGTTGCCCAACCACTAGAGGGTAAAGTGAGTATAATGCACGTGGTAGTTTTAGTACAGGAGGGTAAAACTGAGTACAACCAAACTGTCAGTGTTACACTCGAGGATATAACTGAGCACAACTACGTCGCCAGGGTTAGACATGAGAAAGAAAAACGATACGCAAGGTACGTGTGTCACGACGCACGGGGCGGAGCGGACGCGTGTGGCCATGCACGGTGCGGTAGCGTATGTGGTTACGCGGTGCACGATGGTACAACAAAGCGTCCCTTACCTTCGTCTTTATAGATGCCTTCTCACTCTCAGTCATGACTCACTCCTCACTGGCTCGCTCACTCACGCAACCTTCTCCACTGTCCCATCACCTTTTGCAAACCCCCAAGGAAACCCCAACCGTGTCAGCGATGGAGAAGAACGACACGGTGGCCATCGTCGCCTCCAAGGCCGCCGACGAGGAGGCCTCCATCCCTGTACAGGCCCCCGTCGAGGCATCAAAGGCAGCCCCCGTCCCCGTCTAGGCCCCAGTCCCTGCTTCCGCCATAGCCCCCAGCGAGGAGGCCTCTGCCGTTCTCGGGCAGATCCCACTCGGCTGGGACCTCTACGAGGAGGAGGACTACATCAGGCCGGAGAATCCCTATGACACCATCATCATCGAACCTGGTCAGAGGTAACTAAGGTTTTCTCTCCTTTCTTTGTTCTTCCCCCATTCCCATCGTTGGATGCTATATCGTGTGTTATTAGGGTTCGGTTGTTCGTATTTTCAATCATTGGATGCTAGGTCTTTTTACAGAAGCTAATCCTCTTGTGTTATATCTCATATTTCAATGAACCCCCCTGTTCGTATTTCAATCCTATTTTATTTATCCTCTGAGTTGTAGTTAAGGGATTCCCAAGTAGTACTAGCGTCGATCTATAGTTGAGATCAGTATTTGATTTTGTTTGAGATTTGGGGATTAGGGAATTTAACCCACTCGGTTAATTTATGTGAATAATCAGGGGATCTCAATCGGTCAATTTATGCAAATAATCAATCTCGATAATCAAGGTATCTCAATCACGTCCTTATTGCACGCTACTGTTTTTTTTCAACAGGTGGATAGCAGCGATGTTGTTGCCTGTCAAAACCCACCGGCGAGCAGCGACGAGCAACACGAAGAGCCGGGAGGCTCGGAGGCTGGTGGGCCTGGTCCCTGGGCAACGGCCATAAAACTCCGGCACGTCTGGCGGATGCAAGGGCGTGCCACCTGACCTATACCTGGTCAGGAAGGTGATGGATTGCTTTGATCAATTTCCTGCATGGCAAACAAGTATACGTACAATTCGAGCCGTGACCGGCTCCCAGGTTTCCCTGTGAATCGGCTCCTGGAGCCGATTATCCCATGGTTCTGCATTGGATCTACGATAACATGGGGTTTTGCTTCATCAATACAAGTTAAATCGATCTACGACAGTTTAACGTTTTCACCACGTAATTGGAACATCCTACACGTAATTGAGCCTGGTAGATATAAAAGATGATAGAAAGCTAACCCTAGAGAAGGCCTAACAACCGACGTAAAGTCAATTCCCGGAACAACTCCTCTCGAATTGGCAAACCATATCCTTACATACTACTGGATCGTTCAACCCGTTTGCAAGGCCTGATTATGCGGATATCAAACTAAACCTTGGAAAACAAGGCATAACTATAACAGATCAAAACAACTGAATAAAGATCAAGCAAGATGCTACCCTTACACCCGGAAAAAGGTGTAAAGGCAGCGAGATAACTAGAGGTAGCATAACTAAACAATCATAGCGAAAAGTACCGATGCTAACCTAAACAAATCTATGATAATAGTATTACCGCCATCAACAAGGCTTGATGCGAGTAACACCAAATAACGATAGCGAATCGCCTAGATCGCAAGATGCGATCTAGGCAGCATGACACTTACCCGAAAGAAACCCTAGAAACAAGGGGTGGCGATGCGCCGAGATTGTGTTTTTTGTGAACGTGATTGTCCTCCTTTCTCAATAACCTTAGGTACATATTTATAGTCCGGAGACTTTCTATCTTTGGAATAACCCTAACAACTCTATCTCTTACTTAAACCGAAACGGAACCTACTACAATATACAGATACACGGGCAATTTAGCCCAAATCCACGCACAAGGCCGATCCAGCAATACGTTATATATATGTATCCTCCAAGCCCATCTTGATTACGGCCCATCTCCTCCTTTGGCTAAAATGTGGCGATAACACATGCCCCCCTGGTTTTGGCAATAATAATTCCAAAACCACTCCGTTGATGTTTTTTCTTCCCCCTTCTTTTTTTATCGGGTTACGCGTTGCAGAGCAGAATCGTCACGCCACCCCCTCATCATGATGCCCTGTCTTCTCAACTTCTCCGCAGTGCATGATTTGACAATTTTGGCACCACATTCTGGGAAACCGCTATGGCATTGAACCACCTCCCACTATTCCCCTTATTTAAATTCATCTGAGCAGTTTGCAGCCCCCATCTTCTTCCATTAGCCAAAAAACCCTCTTCCTCCGCCAAAAAACCCTCTTCCTCCGCCATGGCCTCCTCTTCTTCCTCCAAATCATCCGCCCTTTCCTCCCAATCTTCCAACACGATGAGCGACCGAGAGCCGACGCCTGAGCACCCGCCAATGGCGGCGAGCTCGCCCACAATGGTGGGACGAGAGGGAGACTTCGCCGCCGGTCGAGAGGACGATGAGTCCTCGACACGGCGAGAGGGCCTCCAGTTCCTTGTCGACGGGAACCGGAGGCGGAGAGCACCGTGTCACGGGGCGGCGTCGATTCCTCCGACGAGGAAGAGGAAGCGGAGGAGGACACCTCCTCCGCGAATACCGCCGGTGAAGCGCTTCCGGGTCCAGCGAGGACAATCAAGACGGCGACGAGGGCGAGGCCCTCACGACATCTTCAAAGAAGAAGCGAAGACGACGCCGGCAGTGGCGATGACAATGAATCTGACGACGAAGACAGCGACGACGACACCGGCCTCTAGATTAGGAACTAGTAGTAGTAGTACTAATAGTAGACTTCCTTTTGTAAGCAATCGGCTCCATTGTAAACAATCGTCTTTTGAATCAACAAAGATTGCTTTTCCAATTCGATTTTGCCGATAGTCAAAATAGGTCAACGTTCCCGAAGCCGATAGTAATGTATCGGCTTTCACCGTACTACGCTCATACAGTCAACCAAGTCAAAGCCAAAAGAGCCGATGGTAACACATCGGCTTTCCCCACAAACGTTGACAAGGTCAAATTTGGTTGCATACTTAGACAAATCTGAGCAGCCACTTTCCAGTTTCAAACGGTAGCCTGCGACCCTCTTTCAAAAAGGCCAACCCAGATCTCCAATTGCCTCACCGACTAGATCGAGCTTACAGCGAGAAGAACCCTCGATCCCCAATTGCATAGATCCATCTCCGTCGGCAACTAGATGGCGGAATCGTCCAACGCCAACACAGCGGTCTGCAGTGCGAAGGTACTCCTCGCAGTCCCGAACACGGTGCTAGAATTAATGGCAAACACGAATTAATGCTTTATTCCACCATTAAATTTTTAGGTTTCGTACATTCTGCCGCATCCTTCTCTCCCAAATTCTCTCTCTTGGCCCGTCTGTAATCTAGTCCTACCCATCGATTTCTTGAGGCAAAGCAGAATCCCCTTCGTAAGCCAAAACCTAGATTTGAATTATTGGGCCGACGCTTGCGAGCCGGCCTAATCCTCCTGAACATTGGGTCTCTTGGTACAGCAGGTAGCCAAAACTTACCAATCTCAATGGAAACCACTCGAATAGCCGATGCCTTGTATTTGTCATTGTCTCCCTTGAGAAACATGAAAATCTTCTAAAACCATCGGCTATTTCTGGTCGATGCTCGAATCGCTTCATGTTCGGTCATGGCCCCATGACACCAACTCATAGACGTGGTGATGATTCTTTGAACGTTACATCACCCAGCCTTCCTTTTAATCGACAAAGGTCCCTACAAGCTTTCTTCCAAAAGCATTTGCCGAATCTGGGTGCCTATATTCAAAGCCACATGAAAACTAAAGGCCTGTCACGGAGAAAGAACACACGGCTTTCCTCAACTTCCGTGGAACATTTCATATTCGTGGCCCTTCCCTTGCTCCAACCAAGAATTATCTCTCCTTGGCCTCGAACTTGCCAAAGGCACTCAACTTGGCATCGCAGCTGTTCCTTGGAGAGGTCTATCGATATCTCCAGTTGATGTCTCAAACTATTCTCCGGCATAGTAGTCAAAATAGGAGGTCCTTGGTGGTTCATTCAGCTATGGGCTCAGCTATATTTTCAAAACCATGTCCCAAACTTCCCCCTTTTGGCGAGTTGCACCTTTCCAGATGCCAAAGGAAGCGATCCGATGCACCACTACGGCCAAGCTTTGTATAGATCGCGGGTAGTAAACGATCCTCAGAAGCATCCAAGTGGTTCAGATTTTCTTCCAAGGCTGGACAATCCTATCTTCTTTCCTTACATGGAAGAATCGAACATTTTGAAAATCCAATCTCCTTTAGGCTAGACAACTTTGCCGATGACACCAACTTTCGGCTTATTTTCCACGTGATCCGTCCTGTTTTCTTCCGGTTGGCATGAGTACATCCAATGTAATAATCAAGCTGGATACTTAATTCTACCAGCGGTCATGATGGCTCGGCAATTTGGCCTTGGACAAGTACCTCCCATTTCTTTCTCCACCATCTTACAGAGAGCAGAGCTGACCTGCCCGATCCTCTCACCAGTCAAAGGTGTTATTCCTTCTTCGATGCTCTGACCATCCCAATTCCTAACAACCTCACCTTCGCTTCATCAACCGATGGTTTTGAGAACTGGTGGTCGATGTGGAAGACTCATGCCTTTAGGAGAGCTCTGGGACCGTTGCTGGAACAGCTCGATGCTGAATATGATATCCCCGTAGAACAGGTACCACTACTTGTAAATTTTCTTGATGCAGCTCACGAATGATTCTTTTAATAACCCACTCTGTCTCCTTGCAGCAACAAGATGGTCCTGAACCTACGCACGGTGATGGTTCCCCCTTCGAATTCTTCCCACCAGCTCCTGTGGTCCTTTTCTGCAAAAACTCGCCACCTTTGAAAAAGGTCGTGATGCAGAACCAGCCGATATCACCACAATCGGCTTCCAAGAACCAAGCAACTTCTAGGTCAGCCGCCTCCCGAGTTCCAACTAAAACAAGAACGGTGGTGAGGAAGGTAGCTGCCAGGAAGACTTTGAGGCGCCGGAGCCCTTCTCCAGAAAGTTCGCATGTACGCTGATCCATACCTTGGTTGATCTCTTTCATCCTTGCAAACATGCTCGTGCTTACTAGCTCTCCTTTTCTTACAGGCTTCCGTCGAAGACACCTCCAGCGGGGACACACAATCCAACCGAGGAGAATCGGGCCCATCAGACTCTGAGAGGACCACCACACCGAGCCAGCCAGACTTGCCACCATCGGCTCCCAGGAAAAGGCCAGTTCCTGAACCTGCTGCCCCCCGAGCATCAGTCGAGGCGGGGCCAGCCGTGAGCCCCAAGAGGGCTCGCAAGGGACTGCAAACTTCTTCGTCGAGCCAGGAGGTTTCGAAACATCACCCTCCATACTCTTACCAATGGTTTTTATCTGCCGATTCATCACTATTTACATCGGCAAGCACCTTCCATGCAGGCGACTAACACTTCTAGTGGGAAAGCCGGGGAAGTGCCGATGCCTCTCGCAAGGCTGGATCTAGTAATCCCTGAAGGTGTAGACGAAACGGTTACCACTTTAGCCAAGCCCCCAGCGACAACACACAAACCGATTGTCTCGTCAACTGCTGTCCCCTTGATCTTAGGAGAGGTACGTTCGCCTCGTTCGGCTCATCCTTCCATGTTGGACGCATACTGACGCCATTTCGGCCTGCCAGGGTTGTGATATTTCAGGCCTGCTGACGTTCGACCCTGAATCCATCGAACCAACTCTCTCTGTTGCCAACGATGAACCACGAGCAAGGGCTGTTCCACCTCAATTCCAGCGTCTCAAAGCCTTGCTGTCCTCCCCGATCGAGAAGTTGATCGAGGGTTCTGAAGAGGTGAAGAGTGTTCTTGCCGAAATCCACTACAAGGAATGTGTTATTCTATGACCTTCTCATAGTGACCGTGTTCAAAATCGCACTGAATGGTCAAAAGCCGAAGGTTCAAAACCTTACAAAATTATGACGATTTTGCTCGGGATCGCCATATTTTCATTAGCTCAAATCGTCATAATCCGCGAATATAGCCTACGATGTTATTTGAACCTCACGATTTAAAATCGTCATGATAGGTTAAAATTGATAGTTGGCCACGCCAAGAATGAGGTGTTTTCGAGCCAAGAAAGAGCCTCTCACAGATCAGCCTTATCGGACCGATCTGGACTGCTCGCGTTCGTCGATCCAACGCCTGGCTCACCCAAAGAAGCACAACTTACACCTTGTCGTGCCCGGCCTTTGCAAACCCTATCCTCACCAACTCTTCTCTAACCTATCCGCACGCCGCCTCCCAACACCCGACCAGATCGGCCACCCGATCTCCACCCTATGCTTCTCTTCCTCGGTGACCAAGCTTGTCTCCTCCTCCTTCGTTCAAGTCGTCCACATCATCCTCTTTCCTCCTCCTTCGTGACGTACCCAAGCAGATCGGCTTCTTCCTCCTCGCCGACGAGTCCCTCCTCGAGGCCATCGCCGACTCTGGAGAAGAAGCCCAGGCATCTTTCATCTTGCTCTCATCCACGGGCATCAAGGGCGGCAGGAGGATGCCTTGTTCTCCGGCCAAGGGCGAGGGCGAAACCCTAGAGTTGGCGAAACCGCATGGATCGCGCCCAACCTCCTTCGGTCTTCTGCACCAAAGAGGGTGGGAAACATGGCTACCGATGGCCATCCTGCACCTTCATCACCCTCACTGGTGAGACCCTATCTAGCTCGACTTCCTCTGAATCTCTCTCTTCCTCCCCATCACTATCTTCTCAGATTCTCTATGACTTCTTTCAAGGTGTCCCCGAGGAAGGGTCCGGTAGGAAGAAGGGTGGATGCAAGAGGAGGAAGGACACCGTGGGAGAAGATATCATCCATGTTAGCCGAGCATGAGAGAAGGGATCACCTTGACCTCAAACGAGAACAGGTTCGCTTTCTTCGTTTTCTTTCTATTGGCCGATCTAGAGTATAGGAACTTGATTGGTTGCTAGGAATGTTATTATTGATTGATCTGTAGCCTTTAGGTAGTTACCTACTCTAGTGGTACCGTTGTGACATAAGTTCTTAGTTGAGCTTCCTATGTGCTCTCACTCTCGTACTAGGAGATTAGACTATGTTCAACCTTAGATTTTATTATCCTAACAGATAAGCAAGCAGTTGTACTTACATATTTGATTCATTTGCAAATTGCCTTGCCTAGGAGCTAAATTGTCACAAATTATTTGATCAAGGATTCTCGATCCACTTGTGTACTTGTGGTTAATGTAAAAAGCAAGGTAAAAGTTATGTTGGGACATTGGGAATCTAGCTACTATCCGTGATTAAGTCATATCATCCTAAATTGACTTGTTATATAAGGTTCCTTTCTACAATGTAAACCTATTGCACATATTCTTCACTTGGGCATACATGTAGTAGACTTGGATCTAAGCTTTTACCGGGACTTCGTTAATATGCTTCTTGATTTACAATTGTCATCATTTCTCCTTAACTAATGTTAATATGATTCTTGATTTACAATTGTATATTTGGGCAATTTCATTTTCACAATAATCACTTATATATGTACTTACATGCCATGGTCACACCGACTGATATGGTGAGTGAACTCGTAGGGAGCAGAAGAAGACACGGAGCTTGAGATGGCTAGAGATGGAACTTCTGGACTCATAAGACGGCCATAGTGCAGTTGAGGAATATGACTAGAGGGTGGTGTCATAGAGTCAAGGGCATGAGAAGCTACACATCCGTGACATCCTCTATTCATTCTACATCGGCCGGACCTTATGGTAGGGTACCTACCATTTAAAGCTGTATCCTGGATTCACTATCTCTTTCGTTGCATTAATGCCTAAAAACTCTAAATAGTTCCAAAATGGTCCATGGTCCATGGCAAGCGAGTTTTATTGTTTCGTGTCAAGTGCTTCTAGGTCCGAATATTTAGGTGTCACATGCTTATAGAAGATACTCCATTGTTAAATATTGTTATTTTCCTTAAATTGTGGCTAGGAAGTGCTTCTTGCTACATAATGTTTCATCTTGCTTTTATAGTATCAAATCAAATCATGACTTATGTGTGCATGTGTATTTGACTCACAATAGTGATGTACATGGAAGTTCTAAGATGTGCCCATTTCTATTAGCTTAACATTGAATTGGCAAGCATATATAATTTCCTAGCTTAGTAAACTCATCTTAAGTTCATTGTATACCCAACATTCAAAGTACCAATGCTACCATGCATATTTGTTACTCACTTGCTAGAGATCTTTATTCTGTTTTTTACATTTCTTGAAACATGCATTCTCATGGGGTAATTTCATTATTTTTCCTCTGTTTATGTTTTGGAAAGCTAAAAAGTTCTATTTCAACACTTTAAAACAATGTATATATAGTTTCATATTGGAAATAATTATCCACTTTACACTTTCATGTAAACCCTACATGGTGGAGTGAATCTCGCATCCACGAGGGCGTGTATATGCATCTTCATCCTGCGTCCTCCATCTTCCTCTTTCTCTAGTGCCCTTTGTGCTTCTTAGATGATACCTCGACTTGTTTTTGTCTTCTTGTACAACACTAATGGCACTCTATTAATATGTTGTTATATGTGAATTGTATCATGTGTACCATAGATAATTTATTAGTATGCTTTATGCCATATCCACTTGCTCGCTTTAAATATGCCATTGTATATTCATCGACTTGTATTAATCGGTGTGTAAATACCTATTTGCGGAATGAGGGATGTGACAAAAAAGATTCAGAGGCTGATTTCTTGGTGACATAGGACAGAAATGACTACTCGATACTCAACACCGGATAAAGTGGTTGACTTGGGTTAACTTATTGTTGCCTAGCGATGTTGCAAATGGTGCTATTTTCTAATAAGTTAATGTAAATATTGAATTGTAATCTTGGATGTGCATTTGTGAGCCTATTTGCGATAAATTATCGCATGTTGTGTATTTGCTGAAAATGGTGTATTTTCTTGATGTATTTGGAAACTCTCGTATTTTCTTGATTTATTGCATGATCAAGCAATTCTAGAAATGAAAATGCAAATTCTAGTTAAAAATAGCAAATGTATTTGGGCTCTAGAAAGGCTGGTCCAAAATATCTTGTAACAAATATGAAATAAATAAGTGGACCAGAAGGCAAGGCCCAAAGGAGACAAACCTAAAAGGCCAAGGCCTAGCAAATAAAAGGCTAGAATTATTCATTTAGATTACTAAAATGGATCGGGTGATTTTGATTTAAGACGATTTCATTTGTCACAATTTTGCCGGATCGGCCACGAGGATTTGAGCTAGATGGTCCATGACGATATTGGATCGTTATAGACGATTCAATATCGTCATAGCGATTTTACCAAAAACGTCGTTATAGTTCATTTGCGACGCTCAGCTTTCGACGATCTCAAAATCGTCATAGAATCATCATAAACGGACTACTATGACGATTTTGTGACGAAAATTGAGGGTCATATATAGCCAGATTCCTTGTAGTGATCAAGGACCAACTCCCAGTTGCATTGCAGGTGAAGCTTTGGCCAGTTGTAACTCTGTCTTTCTACGGGTCAAGGGTGAAGTCGGCTCGTGAGAGGATTAATCTGCGCCGCGCCCAACTCCCGCTGAAGGCCAATATTGCAGACAAATGTCAGCAGCTCAATGAGGAAAAGGCGTCTCTGGATGCCAAAGCTGAAACCTCTGTCAGCACCGCCGAGCTTGCAATTTTGAAAAAGGAATTGGAAGATCTTGAAGAGAAGGTCCGGGCGACTAAACAACTCATTCGTGACAAGGAAGCATTCATCGCCCGCTCCCAAGACGAAGCAGAAGGCCTTAAAGCTCAATCAAGACGATTCTGCGAAATACGTGCCCTGAACAAGCAGCTAGTGACGGGCAAGGACGAAGATGACGAAGCCGAGATCGCCGAGGTGGATCGTGTCCGCGCTGACGCCCTCCACGCCTTCGAGGCATTCCTTCAGTAGCTTATTCATGTAAACTGATACCTGCTCGTGACAGTTTGACCTCTAGAGTCGATGGCTGTGCATCGGCTATATATTTTTTTTATTTTTTATTTGGCCGATTTCATGTATCGGCCCCAATATCTCACTGTCCATGATCCCACATGTTTGGGAAATATTTCTTGAGATGCTGACCGTTGACAGCCACTGGGAATTTCACGCCGTCCAGCTCCTCAAGCATGTACGCGTTCCTCCTTAAAACTTGATCGACTCTGTATGGCCCGTGCCAATTTGGAGACCATTTACCATATGGTGCATCCTTAGTCCTCAATGGCAATACAGCTTCCCATACCAGATCGCCAACGTGGAACTCCTTTGGTCTCACCTTCTTATTATATGCACGAGCTACCTTGGCCTTGTTCTCTTTGATTTTCTCAAGCGACCACAGCCTAAGCTCAGTTAAATCCTCAATCTTGTCACTCATCGAGTGGCATATTCTTGATTGTTAGATCGTTACGAAAAGTGACACGTCTAGATCCAGTAATCTCCCGAGGCAATCTGGCTTCTTGTCCATAGACTAGATGGTATGGCGAGGTTTTATCGCTCCATGACATGACATGCGATAAGCCCATAAAGCCTCGACAAAACCTCGTGCCAACGCCTAGGGTGCTCATCGACTTTCCTCTTGATCGACTTGATAAGGCTCGTTGGGCGCTTGACTTGCCCATTTGCTTGAGCATAGTATGGAGATGATCGGATCAGCTTAATTCCCGTGTCCTCGCAGAATTTTCTAAACTCATGAGAAATGAAGACCGAACCTCCATCGGTCGTGATAGTTTGGGGAATCCCGAATCTATGAATGACATGTTCTTTCACAAAATTGATAACATCCTTCGAGTTTATTGACTTCATAGGGACGGCTTCCACCCACTTAGTCAAATAATCCGTAATGGCCAAAATCCACATGTGGCCTTTGCTTGATGGAGGATTGATCTTGCCAATCATATCCATGCCCCAACCTCGGAATGGCCAAGGCTTGATGATGGGGTTCATTGTTGACGCGGGTACCGTCTGAATTTTTCCAAATTTCTGACATGCTTGACACCCTTTGTAGTACTTAAAACAGTCCTCAAGCATGGTGGGCCAATAAAACCCTGATCGCCTGATCAACCATTTCATCTTGTGAGCCGATTGGTGAGTTCCAGCGCCTTTGTGTACCTCGGCGAGCCGATTGGCCTCGGTTGGCCCCGGACATTTGAGCAAGAACCCTTCCAGTCCTCAGAAACATGTCGTCCCCAATAAGCACATACTTCATGGCCTTGTACCTTATCCGTTTAGGTGCCCCCGAGCGAATCTTTCAAGTAATTGAAGATATCGGCTCTCCGATCGTCCGCCTCTAGGCGTACTTGGACATCGGCCTTCGCTACGTCCTTGTAGCACGAAGCCATTTGTGCGAGATCATTCGCCTCGGCATTCTGCGATCGCGGGATCGATTAAAGTTTATGTAACGGATCGTGCCATCAGCTCACGTCATTGCAGCCATAATGGGAAGAGTGACTCGCTCTCACACTTGTATTCCTCCGTGATTTGGGAAATCACCAACTTGGAGTCTCCAAAATTTCCACTGCTTCTGCTCCAGCTTCGATGAGCAACTCCATTCCCTTGCGTATCGCCTCATACTCAGCGACGTTGTTGGTGCGAGGGGTAGATAGTCTGATGGAGAAGGAATATGTTGCCCCCCGGGGCGACACGAGTAGAATGCCGATGCCGCAACCATCATCACAAACCAATCCATCGAAAAACATGGCCCATGCTCGTATAGACAGCGCTGCAATATCGGTGTTGATTCTTTCAGCAATAAGGTCGGCCAACGCCTGACCTTTAACCGCTTTCGCGGGTTGATACCGGATATCAAATTCCGATAATGCAAACATCCATTTGCCGAGCCGGCCTTTCAACATAGGAGCCGACAGCATATGTTTTATGACATCTGATTTGCATATAATGATAATCTCCGCTAAGAGCAAGATGTGGCGCAGCTTGGTGCAGGTGAAAAACAGGCAGAGGCACAACTTATCGATCTCAGGATACCTTGTCTCTGCATCCAGCATCCTTCGCGATGTAAAACACAACTCCGCACCATCATAAACTTGCACCACCACCGAGGCGATGGGCGTGTCGACCATCGACAAGTAAATATAGAACGGCCTATCCGGTGGCGGAACCAACAACGGCTTCGTTAGATATTCTTTGATCTTGTCGAAGGCCCGTTGTTGTCTCCCCCTGGAATTCCTCATCGACTTAATTTTCACGGTCCATGAACGGCTCTATTCTTCCCGACAGATTGGAGATGAATCTTCCGCGAAGTTGATCTTGCCGATGAGAGATCGCAGTTCTTTCTTCGTGGTAGGTGGCTTCATTGTTCGCACCTTGCCTCGACTTTTCAGCCGATCTCAATTCGCGTTCATGGACCAAGAAACCCAAGAACTGGCCGTCACCCAAGGCACACTTCTTTGGATTCATCCGTAGCGAATTTTCTTGTTCGGTCCAGACGCTATGAATCGTCCAAGTGTCCTTGTACTGAAGCAGACTTGACTACCACGTCATCGATATAAATTTCCACCAGCTTGCCGATCAGATCATGGAAGATGTAATTCATGGCTCTTTGGTATGTGGCGCCGGCGTTCTTCAGACCAAACGTCATGACTACATATTCAAACAACCCCACCGAACCTGGGACTCTAAAGGCAGTCTTGTGTATATCTTCCGGAGCCATAAAAATTTGGTTGTAACCGACATTGCCATCCATGAAACTCAAGATCTTATGACCAGCAGCTGCGTTGATTAATGTCTACGCTCGGCATCGGATACTCATCCTTTGGAGTAGCTCTATTGAGATCCCGAAAATCTATGGCAACACGCCAGGTATCATCCTTTTTCTCTACAGTGCGATACTAGAAATCCACTCGGCATACCGCATGGCTGATTAACCTAGTCACAACATTTTCTCGATCTCTTTCTTGACTTCTTCCAAAATTTCGCCTTCATCCGTCGTGCTCGCTGTTGGAATGGCGAAACCCTTTTTAAGTGGAAGTCGATGCTCAATGATGCTCTGTCTAACCGGGCATCTCAGTATAGTCCGAAAGCGATGGATATTCTTTCAACAAAGCTATCATCGGACCCGTAGATTCGGATCTAACTTGCCGATAAATGTTGGTCGTGGCTTATCCCGGGACCGATGTCAATCTCCTCTAGCTCATCGGAGGTAAACCCATACCCTAGCTTTCGTCACACCTAAATCGATGCTAAACACGGGGCAAACAGTTGGTGAGGATAACAAAGATAATTTGGGCCGATTGCCAGAATCGGCCCCCTTTTTTATTGCATTAGTCAAGGACGGTTTACACCTTATTCGTGCTCTACAATGGCAGGGAATCTCCCTACTACAACTGCATGACCTGCTTGTCGTAAGATTACAGTTTTTTTTTGCGGCCGATCGCAGGGATCGGCCATACCACGTACGATCGTGGACTTTGCTACTCTGTCAGGCCAGTGGATAAGACCAGCCTCACCCCGTTTTTTGTAGCTTCAATGCGCTCACAGCCGTCTAGACTGATTCCAGAGATCGGCTCTTGGTCTTCTGCTTCCCAGATGTTCATGCCAGCTATGGAGATCTCGATCGAATCATCTGCATGAATGACCTCCACTTCATCTCCATCCCACTGTATTAGGCACTGGTGCATCGTGGATGGAATGCAGCGGTTAGCGTGAATCCAATCTCCCCAAGAAGACAACGTAGGTGCTTTTGCTCCACAACAAAGAATGACGTAGGGATGGTTTTTCTGCCAGTCGGATCCACGTTCGACGCCTTGCGTTTCAAGTGTGGCCGTTGAAGTCGCTTAACGTGACGTTGGTTTTGATCAGATCTGCAGTGGAGCGTCCCAAACGCCGTAGCATGGAGTATGGCATTATATTGACTGCCGCTCCGGTGTCAACCAACATCTTGCTGACAGGCTGCCCATTGATGTAACCTCGCAGGTACAGGGCTTTCAGATGTTTGTAGCCCTTCTCACGTGGCTTTTCATAGATAACCGGCCGTGGGCGCGATCAAACCGTACCTGGTAGCTCTTTGGTTCTTGGAGCGCAAAACTCTGACGGAAGTATGAACACCATGTTTGTGCCAGCCGATGTCTTCGCATCGGCTTTTACTGGCTTGGGGCGCCACTCTTTCCTTTTCGGACGATCCTCCGTTTCCAAGGTCTGCCGAATTTTCACGGCCAGATCGGCCGTGCTTTCCTTAAAGCGTGGAGGTACTGCGCTTCGGCTTCCTCCAAGTTACGCAGTCGCTGAACTCTATGTTTTTGGGTGTGTCTGAGTCCATCGGGGCACCACCTTGGCCGGTGATATCTGTCTTCTTCTTCTTCACCCATTGGCTCCTCGAGATCTTTTGCTCGAGATGACTTCTCTTGTCTGTTCTGAGGCGGGAGAGGCCCTAGACGCTTGAACACCTGGCCCGGACTGTGTCATCCTTCTGCTGTCCACATTCCGGGCAGTTGTCGATTGTAGGCAATCGGCTCATTCCGGCATCCCAGCAATACTTGAAGAAGGGACAATCCCAATGTTTGTCCATGCCTTCCTTTTCCTTTGACTCTCCCCTAGCGAGGTTCTCATATCCTTCATCATCTCTATCGCGCCGGCGACGTCGGTCGTACTGACGCTCATACTTGTTAAGGAGATGCGTGGAGTGTGGCTTCTGATATCGCACGCTTCTCACTTGCTCCTCGGTTAAATACCACCTGTCATCATAATGGGGCCGGTCGCGTGGACCAGCCTCCTCTCTTTCTTTGCCCCGAGAGCGACCGCCTTCCTCCTTATATGTGTCATGGTGGTATACAGGTCCTGCCATATTAACATCGAACGAGAAATCCAACTGGCGCCTCGTGGAGTGGCTGTGTTCTACCATGTTGACGCCGGGAAATGGGTTTGTCAGTATGGTCTCCCGTTCATCTCTTGAGCCGTAGGGATTTTATGGCCTTCGGGTAACTTCAGCTGCTTTTCTTTCAGCAGTAAATCGAATATCTGCTCAGCTTTGCTCACATCGAAGTCGAACCCTTTTGCAGGCCCTTGCTGCTTTACCCATTTGCAGGACACATGATCTGCCCCCCGAGCCCATTCAGCCACGGCCACCTCCTGGTCTTGTACATGATCCTCTTCTTCTGTATCGACCAGGCCTATCGGACGTTTGAACTTGTCTTGGTACAACTCAGGGTGGCGCTGTTCATACATTGTCGATTTAGGCCATGTCGCCAATGAATTGTACTCTACTTAGAAAGCGGATCCTTGATAGGTCTTGAGAGACCCAATACTGCCAGCTCATTGCTTCTTTCTCGATTAAGCAGGCGAATAACATCGGTTCTTGACGATCTGGTTACCGAATGTACTCGGCTACCGTTTCTCCCGTTTTGCCGCTTTTGCCGGATCTGCAATGCCGACCTCGGTAACCACGAATGATACCGAATGTGGAACTGCTCTTCCGGTTGCTTCCAGTGCGGATCGAATCGGTGGCAACGAGGTGTACCACCCAAAAGCTGGTCTGTCGGATTGCGCAAAGAACCTTACGCGTAATCGATCCGATCTGAAATCATGCCTAAGCATGCGGTATCGGCTCACATGCTCGATCGAGCTCGACCCTTCGATCCGCTAAACCTTGAGAACTCGGGAGCCGATACTTGGGCGGCGGAATCGATCAAACTCGTTGAAGTACGGCTTGGAATAGCCGATTTTCCTTCTCTTGACGGCGTCGAACTGGTCTCTCGGGATGGTACGGATTTGCTCCACCGTTTGAGCTGCAGGGCTGAGTTCTCATGACTTGTTCGTGGCGTGCCAGCTAGCCATGCACATTTATCGCGTCCATCCGGACATCCTGCTCGAAATACGCTCCGAAGCCCTGCTCCGAAACTCCCTGTAAATCCCTGCGGTTGCAATCTGGTTCGTCGCGTCGAGCTATTGCGGTCGAACGCGTAGGTGCACACATATCCATGTGGGATCTCTTTAGGCGGTTCAAACAGGAACTGGCAATCGCCTGGGTCACCTCCAACCTTGTTGACGACGTACGCCGGTGCCCCTGGTGGCTCCTTAGCTGCCAGCGTGAAGGGCAGCTGTGGCCTGGTCTGGAGCAGTCTTTCTCCCTGGTGACTCCCTAGAGTAGGCCCCGACGGAGAGTACTGATGTTTCATGATCTCCTGAACTACGCGAACCGCGATGCGCTCAAAAGCGTTCACTAGGCTCTCAGAATGGCGGTGAAGAGAGTGAGCCACCATGTAGTTGACTTCTGTCGCGAGCTCAGTGCGCTCCTCAAGGAAACAGACATATCCACCTCATCAAGAGCACCTTGGCGAGAACCCTTTCCACGATGCCATGCTTACGGGTCCTCTCAAAAGAGCCGATGAGATCGGCCAAGAGCTTTGATATCATCATACCGCCTTGTGCTCCTCGTGCAGATCGTCAGACGTGACCGTCTCCCCCATCGCGGCGTCGGATGTTGATGCAGATCTTTGTTGAAGGTCCCACACTGGCGTGCGAGAATGTGTTGCTGTCAAAATCCACCGGCGAGCAGCGACGAGCAACACGAAGAGCCGGAGGCTCCCAGGCTCTGGTGGGCCTGGTCCCTCGACGGCCCGCAAAACTCCGGCACGTCTGGCGGATGCAGGCGTGCCACACCTATACAGTCAGAAGGTGATGGATTGCTTCGATCAATTTCCTGCATGGCAAACAAGTATACGTATAATTCGAGCCGTGACCGGCTCCCAGGTTTCCCTGTGAATCGGCTCCTGGAGCCGATTATCCCATGGTTCTGCATTGGATCTACGATAACATGGGGTTTTGCTTCATCAATACAAGTTAAATCGACCTACGACAGTTTAACGTTTTCACCACGTAATTGGAACATCCTACACGTAATTGAGCCTGGTAGATATAAAAGATGATAGAAAACTAACCCTAGAGAAGGCCTAACAACCGACGTAAAGTCAATTCCCGGAACAACTCCTCTCGAATTGGCAAACCATATCCTTACGTACTACTGGATCGTTCAACCCGTTTGCAAGGCCTGATTATGCGGATATCAAACTAAACCTTGGAAAACAAGGCATAACTATAACAGATCAAAACAACTGAATAAAGATCAAGCAAGATGCTACCCTTACACCCGGAAAAAGGTGTAAAGGCAGCGAGATAACTAGAGGTAGCATAACTAAACAATCATAGCGAAAAGTACCGATGCTAACCTAAACAAATCTATGATAATAGTATTACTCGCCATCAACAAGGCTTCAGTACGAGTAACACCAAATAACGCATAGCGATATCGCCTAGATCGCAAGATGCGATCTAGGCAGCATGACACTTACCCGAAAGAAGCCCTAGAAACAAGGGGTGGCGATGCGCCGAGATTGTGTTTTTTGTGAACGTGATTGTCCTCCTTTCTCAATAACCTTAGGTACATATTTATAGTCCGGAGACTTTCTATCTTTGGAATAACCCTAACAACTCTATCTCTTACTTAAACCGAAACGGAACCTACTACAATATACAGATACACGGGCAATTTAGCCCAAATCCACGCACAAGGCCGATCCAGCAATACGTTATATATATGTATCCTCCAAGCCCATCTTGATTACGGCCCATCTCCTCCTTTGGCTAAAATGTGGCGATAACAGATGTCTGCGGCAACAACGAGTCGAAGGACACCAAGACTCGTCAGGTGCTGAGGAGGCTGAAGTCCGGCCAGTATGATAAATTCTTTGCCGACACGTCTACATGTGCCCCTTCTGCACCAGGAGGCTCCTCACCACCAACTTCAACTCCCTCGTGAAGCATGCTGATGACGTGAAGACCTGTGGCCAGACCGTGAACGTCCACGCCTTTAGAGCCAAGCACGAAGTGCTCGGTTTTCACCTCCGCAACCAGAAGGTGGTCATTAAAGAGGGTCGCATTTCCCCTGATCAAGACCAAGGCTCCCAAGGTCAAGGGACATGGCAGAAAGAAGTGGAGGAAGCGCCATAGGGAGGACGCAGAGGCCCTCCTGGCGAAGGCCATGAGGGGCCACTGATCCTTGTGTTGTTGTTGCTGCTGCTGTAAAACAACTTCTTTTTTATTGTCTGTGTTGAACTTGACCGCTGCTGCTGCTGCTGAGCATCCTAATTGTCAAACCTCGTTAACCGTACTATATATGCTATATTAGCCGCTTTATCTATATGTGCTATGTTTAACGAATGTATTTATGGTGCTGGTTAGATTTGCTGCTCTAGATTTGCTACCAAATTGAAAAAAAACGAGCGCCAAAAGGAACAATGAATGAAGAGAGAAGTTGCTCTATATTTGCTATCTTTGTGGGCAAAAAAACACAACTATTAGCGAGAGAGAGGGGGAAAAGTCACTCTTAAAAATGCCAATCATGTAAATAATAATAAAAGAAAACTTTCAGTTTAGGCGATAGGACGCACGTAACCACTAAAAGCGCCCATATGGTCCCACACCACATCCCCCATAACGTGTTCCTAACCAAATGGCCCACGCATTCCCACACGTTAGCATAATGTGTTCCTGACCAACCGGCCTCATGTGGTTCCATACCTTGCGGTCCCACACGTCAGCCAACGGTCAACCTGACAGTAGCTACCGTTCGTGCTCTTTGATGAGTTTTGTGAAGGAGATGGACAAAAGTGAGGAAACGTTAAGCGGCTGGGAAAAGGTGAGTAATACTAACGAACCAGGGGTACGAAAATAGAAATCCCTTCTTTCTATTAGATTGGTCTTTTGGTAAAGTTGACTAGTACATAAATTCTTTAGTCTTCACACTATGCAATCTTTACATAATTGTCTTAGCCTTTTGCAGGATTGGTCCATATTTTTGGGGGCTTAGCGCAACACCACATCAATCCCCCTTGTTTGAACTGGCAGAGCTTCCCTAGGGTTAGGGGCAATGGCCCTCTACTTTTCAAAACTCATTAAAGATATGTTTAATGTTTATGTTAAAAATTTAAAGATTACTCAAAGTTTAAGCATGATTAGTGTTCTTTGGCCTCTCAACAATATCCGTCAAGCGCCACCACTTGTTCACACTCGAAGGACTCAAGCAGGTTTGATCTAAAATGTTTGCCTTCTGCTAGGGTGGAACCGGACGACATCGAAGGAGACGAAGGCTCTAAAGCATGTATGGAATGAGTTGTTTTCTCTTTGTATATCTAGAAGGAACTGACAATGTTTACATGCGCGCCAATAGGTACTTAGGCCGGCATAGGAGGCGCGGGGAACTAAGGCCTTTTACAATAGAAAGTATCATAATACGTTATCATGGGAGAAAATGCTTAAAACAAAACCTCTCCAACGTATTGCCTCTTAAATATCGTCTCTATATTTAATGATTTTATGTTGATGCAAGATTAGACTAGAGAATTTTTTGTGTAGGAACTCAAGTTTAAGCATGATTAGCGTTCTTTGGCCTCTCAACAATATCTATCAAGCCCCACCACTTGTTTATACACAAAAACCATAAAAATATTAGTATTCCGCAAGAGAAGTATTACCACAATGCAATAGCAAATTAAATATCCGTCATTTGATAGATCCATGGTCTTTGAAATCTTTGTGAGGACATTCTAAACTATGTTTATATTGATCGAGCGAACTATGTATTATGATACTTATTTTTACTAATTGGTCCTTGTCTACATATTCCTATGCAAATAATGAGTAGAAGAGTATACATATTGGCACTGAATTAATAAGAAGATAAAATAGTTTGTCACACACATATATGATGGGGACAAGTAGAACCATTGGGGATCAGGGGAGAGCTCTTTGCGGAATGATATACTTATATGATTGCGTCATTAGCCTCCACTCGTGAATACACACAACCTTGTAAAGGCACATAAAAGCCGGTGTAGTTCAACACGTTTGTAGAGGCCATAGAACATGTGGCATTGAGAAAAAATATTCAAAAATATTGGAGTATGTTTTCGGAAAAATAGAGTCAGAGTAGAGGCATGGTAGGCTACAATATTTTTCTATAAATGTTTTACATTGTTTGGTCTCAAAATTAGAAAAATAATATGGATACATAGATAGTCTTGAGCCGGCCCGGGTCGAGCGCCTCTCTGGCGTTCCCTATGACCAGCCCTACCTGTTGAGTTTCCTTTGCATATTTTATCCTTCATACGTTCTCTTTTGTATTGCTTGCAAGCGATATTCTTGTGTTCCTCATAATGAAAGCAAGTAGACTCCTTTTCTTCTATTTTAATTGTGATCTCTCATACTTTCTCCTTTCATTAATGTAAGACCTTCTAGCTTTTTTTTTCTTTTGAGAATGAATGCATCTAGACATGTTTTATCGTTTAGCTTCATCCATTTTAGTCGAAATCTAGTCTACTAATTTGGAATATCTAGAAGTTCTTATAGTATTAGTGAATGGCGGCAGTAGTTATCTTTGGCTTGTTGAAATATTGCTCGAGTGCGTCCACGGTTCTTATTATTACCATTGTTTCATCCACATATCCATCTGGACAAGAGGTACCACTTTCACCTGTCTTATTATTTTTGGCGTCTTCATTCACCATATTATTCTTTAACATCTCCAAAGCGATCTTCCCAGCCGGATTTGAATTGTTAACCCGGACATTGAGTGTGTTTCAATTGCCAAGCATGGAGCTCACCTTCATCAATGCTTGTGTCTTATCCTTAAAGTTGACTTTCATGGTTGAAAGGTTATTTACATGGCAATGGAGTAGAGTACTGCTTATGTCAGTACTACTCATTACTACAAGGAAATTACTACTCGTACTACAGGAAAAACTGAACTTGAATCAGCGCACTTTATGTCAGTACTCATTACTACTACGTACAAGGCGACACGGTCTTCTTCTTCCCTGATTGGGCGACGATGTAAGCTGATACTAGTAGTATGAGATTGGCGTTGTCCGAAGACTGAAAAGAGATTGGACCAGACTGAACATATCTCGATCGAAGCGCGCGACAGTCACGTTTGGAAAGAAGAGGAAAACCCAATGCGCACGAGAACGAAAACGAGCGTTCACGCAGTGTGCATGTGTCGACTCCAGCCGAGACGATGGCGCGGCCGTATTTCGGCGTCACCGATCGATGTGTACATGCACGGACGTCGCGGTTGTGTGCGAGGGGAAATTATTCGTCGGGGGGTTTTGGTTCCACCGCGCGATCGCGCATCGCCGCCGTCCAGCGCGCCTCGGCGGGGACGCGTGGGGTGCCACCTCGGTGTACGGCCGCCGCAGCCGTCGGCGTCGCGTCCCCAATCATTGACTTCTCCCCCGCCGGTTGACACCGATGGACGGACGCAGCTCTCATCTTACGTGCACACGCACCAGCTAATAAGTCGTCCAGGTGGATTGAGATGATTGTTTGACGCTCTCTTTTGTCTCCATTCTGCTCACCTCTTTGCCCGGCCTTCTCAGTTTGGTTGTCTCTAGTTGTTGCCGCCGAGAAGGAGGAGTGGGCCAAAGGGGAAGATTAAGGAAGTAGCCAAACCGGGGCAGTAGGAAAGGAGGCGAGGACCGAGCGAGGTTGAAGAGGCTGCCAAATCGGGAGAGCGGGAAGGAGCAAAACCGAAGATACGACCACCATCACCTCTCCCCATCCTAGAGCTTATTCCATTGGCCAAAACTTGTTTTTGTCCTTTCCTTGATATTATTCTAGGAGCGGTCTGACATGTGTTGGACGTGGAATAAGCTCTGAGTTAGGAAGAATCATTGTTGCAATAAGGTATACCGGCCTATCGTTGTGGAGGACCAAGGACTGCTTTTCTCCGCTGCCATGAGTCAATGCATGAGAGAACACCTGAGACCGTTGGATTTTACAATGTACAGTTGGATAGAAAGTTCCTTTTGTTTGTACGACACATGGTATACATAAATTTACTCTCTATTTGAAGATATAAAATATTGTAACTAGCTGACTGGCCGTCTAGTGCATGACAATGGATAGGCCAGCCTCACCGCTAGCGTAACCATTATCATATCTAGTCGTCTCTTGTGATAATAAAGACATGCACATCGATCTACGGATTTCCTTCTCCACTTCCCACTGTAATATGGTTCGGTTAATTTGCTACCTTCTACCATGCGCTACAAGATCAATAAAAGATCCTCTCTATAAAATTCTCTGACTATCACTCCCACTCCCATCATAATCTATCTATCAAAAACCCTACTTGTGAGATTGATCCTAGCCATGGACCCTATTCCCCATTGTCTTGGTCGCACTTCGACCTCGACGACAATAGCAAGGACCGCTCGCCTTGCCATCACCTGGGCGATGACCCCTCTCCCCTGATTCCAAAGTTGATTCCTATCACTTCGATGAATCCAAAGACCCCACTGACAATAGCAACGACTTAGATCCCCCCATTGATGAAGGCCCATGTGACGACAAGATCATTGAGTCCTGGTGGGAGCAGCTTGAGGCTTTGTAGGTGTGTAAAGAGCAGAAGGCCAAGCGAAGGAAGGTGCGGAAGTCAGCAGCGATGAAGACCAAGATGGTGGTGGAGTAGGCATGTCTCAGCGAGTCCGATTGGCGGGAGGAGGAGGAGATAGGGGAGGACGAGGACTACTACTTCGATGACGACAGAGAGGCTCTTCCGTGACCATAAAGAAGCATTGCCGCGACGATGGCACGGCAGGGCCCTCCTAGACGAAGTAGAAGAAGAATGAGGAAAGAACTAGTAGTAGTATATAGTGGTAATCAGGGATTATCCCTAGTAATTAGCTACCAAATTAGTACAAATGCATACTGTTCTTTTGTTGAAGTGAACTTTTTTCTATTATGAACAATGGTCTTTTGCATTAAGATTTGATCTGATGGTGTGCATCGCATGGTCGTACATGTAAACGTTTTAGGGTCTCATTGTCATCAATTTGCTAATTTTACCCAAGTCCGTGTCTCCTGGTCCCACATGTAAGCGTCATCCGGTCCCACTTATGTTAGGTTGTTAGCCAAGTAACCGTAAAAGGTCTTGACTCGACGGAAACCCTTCGTCTGGGTAGTCGCAAGGCTAGGCTAGAAGGGGAGGGCCAAAGTGAGAAGTGTTTTGAGTGCCGGGGAGAACTGAGTAGTATAAGTCATAGTGGGGCACACAAATAGTTATCCCTTATTTTTCTGTAGTTTTTGTATCAACGGATGAAGATGGGTCATGGGCTAAGAATTCACATGCAGTTGTGCACACACAAATGGAATAAAAGATAATACTCCCTCGGTTTCAAATTACTCCACGCGCACGCTTATCTAAGTGGACTAGTACTCCCTTATTCATGAGACTAAAATGAATGCATCTAGACATGTTTTATCGTTTAGCTTCATCCATGTTTTCGCTGATATCCCCAATTCTCTCTCGACTTTTTTTCCCGAGATTCCGAGACCACGAGTTTTTGATTTGATCGGTATATATGTGGGTGTTATATGTATACAAGCGGCCGGTACGGTATGTACAAACTCTGGCGCTCATGCGTGCGCAGCATATGGATCGGTCCATGAGCAGAATCAAGCATGCATACGTGCATGCGACGTCCATTTTCCCAGCCACGCAGGAATGCCATGCATTAATTGCTACTGGGCACGTGATAGTACGTGAATCGAAGTTTTCGAGCGGACGGTCTTCGCGTTGAAATTCAGTCGTACGTGTACACACCTTTGTAATTGTATGGCCACCGTACCTCTTGGGGTCAGCCATCGATACACACTCCGGTAATGAAAACCTGATCGATAGATAGGAGGCCGGTGGAGCGGGCAGGACCATATCGGCGTGCGAAATTGCAAAATCCCATGCATGGAAACCATGCATGTCACGCTACTGGAAGCATGACATAGAGAGGCGGTACACGCATCTACGACCATGCAGACGCACAGTGGTTTGACTGGATCGACTCGAGTAGGCCGGCCGGACACTGGTGTTGTGCCAGCCTCATCCCTCCCAGAAAGTCTGCATCAAAAGTGCGCGGAGGACCACGCTACAGTGAGATGGCATTCGGCGACACGGCCCATAAGCAGGCGGGCCCGCGCGCGTGGCAGCCAAGCCCGTACGTCGCTGTGCTCGCACAGTGCTCCGCTGCGAGATCGAGCAGGGAACAACAAAGGAAGAAGGAGGAGAAGAAGAAAAGGACCGTACTGCGTACGCCTCCTGTCAAATGTCCCCCTCGCTCGCTCATGGATGGCTAGCTCCCCAGTGCGGACGGCGACGATCCGGGTCGCTTTCGATGCGAGCAAATACGGCTCGACGCTACACCGTGCCGCGCTTGGGGCGGCGGGAGCTTTGACTTCCTTGATCGCGCTCCTGGGTCTGAGCCGCGGCCGCGGCCTCCGTTTCCGAGTCCAGGCCGACCAAGAAAGCGGCCGGCCGCCTCCGTTTCACCTTCGCCGCGACGCTCCCGTACGTCTCCGGCACGCGGCGGGCCGACCACCGGTGGCGGATTTTGGGGCGCGAAAAGCTATCTTTTGTCCGGCATCCCGCGCGTACCCATCCGACGACCCACGTATCGATCCATCTGCGGCTCTAGCTTTGAGTCTTTGACTGTCCGACTCGCCGTCTACCGATGATGACAGTGGTACCTCTCGAGAACAGCTGCCTTCTCCAGGCTTTGGTTATTGGTTTCACACTTCCTTCAAACAGGTTGCAATCAGGCACACAGCCACACAACTCCACGAGAGTACTGCTCTTTTGCGTCATAGAAATGTTTCGAATTGCTTACAAAAGATCAAAAATGAGGCTCAAATATGGAGCATTGCCTGAGCGAAATCATTGTGTAATGTAATGCCCAGAGAATAGGTTCATTTCAGAAGTCTTTGGACTTGCAAACGTGACAGTGTTATAGTGGACACATTGTGTAGCATTGCCTGAGCGAAATCATGGTGACGACACTGATCTTACATTTTTTGTCTTTTTTACTTAATACTCGCTCCGTTTTAAAATATAAGATGTTTTATCTTTGTGAAGCAAATGTATCTATTTTTTTTATATAGATTCACTTAGTTGGGGAGTGAATATAGATAATAAAACAGATCTAGATACATTCTCTTTACAAGTTTAAAACATCTTATATTTTGAAACGGAGGGAGTAACTGATAGTGTTATAGTGGTTGGACAATTGATCTATAGTATTTGTGGTTGCAAGCAGGCTACAATGTTATTAAGAACACCATGTAGTATTGTGGTATAATGAAAAATAAGGGAGTACTAGTCCACTTAGATAAGCGTGCGCGTGGAGTAATTTGAAACCGAGGGAGTATTATCTTTTATTCCATTTGTGTGTGCATAACTGCATGTGAATTCTTAGCCCATGACCCATCTTCATCCGTTGATACAAAAACTACAGAAAAATAAGGGATAACTATTTGTGTGCCCCACTATGACTTATACTACTCAGTTCTCCCCGGCACTCAAAACACTTCTCACTTTGGCCCTCCCCTTCTAGCCTAGCCTTGCGACTACCCAGACGAAGGGTTTCCGTCGAGTCAAGACCTTTTACGGTTACTTGGCTAACAACCTAACATAAGTGGGACCGGATGGCGCTTACATGTGGGACCAGGAGACACAGACATGGGTAAAATTAGCAAATTGATGACAATGAGACCCTAAAACGTTTACATGTACGACCATGCGATGCACACCATCAGATCAAATCTTAATGCAAAAGACCATTGTTCATAATAGAAAAAGAGTTCACTTCAGCAAAAGAACAGTACGCATTTGTACTAATTTGGTAGCTAATTACTGTGGCATCCCGCAAAACCACTATTAGAAAATCGCGTTGTTTTTGTGCATTGCATCATCATGAACGCATGCTCATGTCATCATGCCACATTGCATTTGAGCATCGTCATCATCTTGCATTTGCTTGCATAAAACTATTTGCAGAAAAACCTATTTTTGTTTTCTAAAACGCTCCGTCTTCATTCAAACACCAAAACCGGGTCTCCGGATTATTTTGTTTTGTCTGCTATCGGTTTGCAGAGGCTTTGTTTTAATCAAATAAAATATTATATTATTTTAGTGGGGCAGTCGAACGGGCCGGATAGACCCGAACGACCACCCCAGTTCCAAAACGGCCCAACCCAAAAACCTTTTTCTACCAGCCCTAGTCTACCCACACCCCCCTCCACCTCACCCCAGCCTATCATCTCTCGCCACCTCACCCTCATCCTCATCCCCACCCAACCAGACGCCGCCACTTGGCTCACCTCCTCTCTCCCTCACCTCCACCTCCACCTGGACACACCCTCCCCACCAACCGGCACACGCAGCCCCGGATCCCTCCCCCGACCGCTCACTCCCTCCGTCCCACGCGTCCCCCAGGCCCCACACCGCCCTGGCCCACCACCTGACGTTCCCCACCCCGTCCTCTTCCTCCCACCTCTCTCACCGCCCGACCGCGTTCCCTCCGCTCGCCGCCCTCTCCTCTCCGCCGCGTGCTCCGGCCGCGCGTCGCTCGCCGCCGCCACTCCCTCTCACCACCGCACGCTCCCCGACCTCTGCGCCCCGCCGCCGCCTGCCCGTCGCCCGCTCCCAAGCTCCTCCCACCGACGTTCGCCACCCCCCGCTCTGCTGCGCCTCCTATCCAGCGCGCCTCCTCAGCCGCCCGCCGCCTCGCCCGCCTCCGGAGCGGTCCCTCGTCGGGCGTCTCGGTGCCCCTCGATTCCTCCTGCCGATCCGTCGAGCCCCTCGGTCCACCCGAGACCGCGTCTGCGCCACCGCCCGCCTGCTCCGCCGCCTTCCTCCTCCTCGGCCGCTCTGCCGTCCTGCCCAGCCGCCTCTCCTCTGCTTCTCCGCCGTCGCCAGCCGCCCTCCTCTCCTCCCGGCTGCACCCGCCACCGCTGAAGCTCTGCGCCCGACCATGACCGCCGTCGCCCCCGTCTGCCTCCGGCCGCCCGTGCAAGCCAGGGGCTCCCCGGCGATGGTCCCGCGCCCCGGCTTCGTCTCTGCTACTTCCCTCCACCGGAGTGCCCCGCCACCTCCGGCTGCTAGTGCTCGTCGCCGGGCCATCACCAGGACGTTACCTACGTGTTTCTCATCCAAGACCTTCGAAGGCGTACGATGTCAAGTTCCGCCTGACGACGACCCAAGACTGTCTAGAGCAGGTGTACCCAAAGGAAAAATGACAGGAACCATCGGATGTCAAGATCTACGTCAAGGAACGCCATGGTCTTCATGGACACCGGGACCCCCGACTTGGAGACCTTTTCGCCAAGACACTCGAACCCTCGCGGCCTTCCACACGGAGCACCGAGAACTCATTCTCGAGCCCGACAAGTTCGTCACCAACATCGACATCGGTTCGATGTCGTGCCCTAGGAGACCTTGGCAAGTCACCACCGATCTCAAGCGAGGCTCTCAACAAGATCTTCTTCTCGGAGCCCTAGGAACGTCTCACGGATTCCGAAGACCGGACCCGATAACCGCCAAGGCCGCCGACACGGATACACCGGGTTCTCCATCAAGTACACCAAGACCGTCGATATGGAACCCAATGACGCCGAGCACTTCGCCGGGGAACGCCAAGATTTACTTCCCGGATTCGGCCCGAGACCATCACGAGGAGGCGAAACGCCAAGGCCTTCGACACGGAACACTGAACCCCCGACGAACCCCCCGGACGCCAAGACCGACTCGATGGCGCGTACCCGACAAGAGCTTCGCAACGACAAGAGCGAAATCAACCAGGACGAGCCCGAAGCCCCGACGCCAGACCAAGTACTTCCTCCCGGAACGCCAAGATCTCCGCGTGAGACGACAAGACCGACAACATGGCCTGACCACCGCGGATGCGACAAGATCTGCCCCGTTGTTCGAGAACGTTCCCGCCGAGACCGCCCCGTCGAACCCTGGACCCTGCCGAACCCCGAACCCCCGGAACCCCAAGATCGTCGAACCCTAATGTGTGACCCCTTTTCCGAGCCCTATTTTATAAATGCTAAACATAAAACCTGTTGCACATTAATTGCCATACTTGCATGTATAATCATGTGGTTTGGGGGCCTTATGCCGATTCACCTCCTAATTAAATATGGGGCCCATATGCGGGCAAATCTAGTCCTATATTGGCCTCATTTAAATTTGTGTAGCGAACCGGTACTATCCTTTGCCATGTTCAAACAACATTTAAATTGCGGGGTAGCTAAACAACATGAACCACCTTATTAATTGTCGGGACCCCGGTTCCACTTAATCTTGCCCAATTGCATCGCATCTTTGCCATGTCATTCATCATACATGCACCATGCCCGATCTTTTGCCGTAGTATTAAATATTGCATCCGGTGTTTCTTCTAGTGTTTTGCTTCTTCGCGGATAAGGCCATTGAGTTGATGTGAGCTTCGCCCCGATCTTGGGTTGAACCTTCGACAATGTTTTCAGGCGAGCATCTCCCCCTTTCTACCTATCTTACTTTTATAGTATTTATTCCCTCCTGTTGATCTATTGCTATCTGTGTTGCGTTGCTCTAGTTTTCGTACCCGTGATATCCCTTGCAGCCCTATATTGCCTTGGACACATCCTATTACCTGTTGTTTGGTAGATAGTTGGACTTGCGCGTTGTAGTCGCTTGCTCTTTTGCTGCTGCGTGTTGTCAAGTGCCACAGTTGTTGATGTATTGCCGCATGTTGAGGTTGGAGATGTTCATGGCTTTACTTATCGATCACTTTAATTCCTGTTTAATAACTAAAATTGAAGTAAGTAAGCAGAGGCATCGGTGGGTGATAGATAATATTTGGTTTCCGAACGCCCACTTGTGTCCCGTAGGACCCCGAGTACTTGATACCTGTTCCTTGATTTATCGCGCTATCCACATCCGGGAGGTATATGGGACCCCCCTGAGCCAGAGCTTGATTCAGTCTTATTTCTTGGGGCCACAAACTAGTTTGAGGTTTTATTTACTATCCTATACTTATGCCATGCTACTACTGTATTTACAATTGTGCGACAGATAGCACCTGTACTGTTTAGGATCGGGACACGATTCCGCGGTGTCGACAAGCCCAGTTTTGGGTTCCCGATCGTTCCACCGTCTACCCAAACCTTGGGTCCGTCTGAGCTAGCTTACGTTCTATGGTAAGACTTCAAGGGTGGCCCCCTGAAATATTTCTGAATCCTGTGATTGCTTTGTCGTGAAAGCCTCGTTGGGTTTTGATTTGGTTTTTCCGAGGTTGATCGAGCGTGTGTTGCTATTGGTGCACCCCGGTCGGGTAAAACTTTCTGAAAGCCGTGTCCGCGGATATGGACGACTTGGAGCACAGTATCTCGACCATAGACAAGCATAACTAAAGTATTACTATAAATGTGACTCTATAATGACTAGTAATCAGCTTCACTATAATGGAATGGCTAAATAAAACTGCCAACAATTGCTTGTTTGGGTCGTCGCCAGCGACCATTGTACCTGCCTAGTAAGAATTGCAACTACAACGGAATGGCTGAATAAAAGTACCAACAACTACTGTGTTTAAGGGTTATCTCATGCTAATTGTAGTGACTAGTAAGTGTCGCAACTACAACGGAATGGTTAACTAAAAGTGCCCACTGCTTATTTTATCAGGATGATTGTCTATACCTGACTAGTAATTCGCAGCGATAACTGAATAAATAAAGCCAGCGGTGTGAGTTCCTCGGTTGACTTCCTCGTTTGGTTTCGAGAAACACCGGGATGAGTTTGTTTGATGGTAGCATCAGGTTGGTTCGAATAGGTCTTTCTTACCCTCACGATAACCGCTAGTTGTCCGAGTCTCTATAGGTTGTTTAGCGCATCTTGCCGCCGCTTGACCCACCATACCTATGTAGGCGAGGACCGAATTCTAGCCTCGCGTGTACTAGCTTCGATCTTGGCTCCTCTTTTCCTTTGCCCTTTGTCGGCACCCTTTTGTTTAAGCAGGTTTTGAGATCGGCGTCGTTAGCGGGGTTACCCTTCGGCTTGGCACAGGCGGGGTTATGGGCGCCATTGGTTATTCTTGGGCTCTTAGCCCCATTTGCATCTTGTCCGTAGCTGGACGCTATATCGTTCTCAAAGTGATTTGGATCTTTGTACTAAATATCTGTATTCTTGACTCATGGAGTCGCTGTTATATATATCTGTTCTGTGGGTCCCATCGAGGACTGTTGTGTAATGTTATTACTTCATTTTCCACCCATGCGAAAGTGCTGGTGGCACCTTTGAATCGCTTTTCTATGCAGGTTTGGCGGGCTTCGCTAAAGCTTGCATAGGTCCGATCGAGGGTGTTACAGTGGTATCGAGCTCGGCGATTCGATACCCCACAAGTCCAGCCTGTAGGATAACCTAGCTAACGGCCGAAGTAGAGTGTCAAAACTATTTTTGCAAAATCGGCTGGATAGCTCTGATTAGGTCTGATTTTACTCCTTACCCCTCTGCTATTCTCCTCTTACCTCTACGCGTTTTGAATCCACCTCGTAGCTTTTCTTCGAGTCTAGGATTTCTCGTGGTTGGGTTTCCGTCGTACCTTTAGGCTTCGCTTCCTCCTTTGGTAACGGTGTTGCTACATCAGGTCTTCATGCTATCCGAAGAATCCTTCGTCTGTGGTACCATCCTTTGTTCCTTCTCGTGCCTTCCGGTGTTTTCCGACGCGACGACATCATCTACGCCAGATCCGATGCAGAGTCTGCATCACTCCGTTGTTCCGAACCTCGTTTGTCGAGATCTTCAGTCTGATTCCGAGAATGGTTGTACTCTTTTCTACTGATTGTGTGGAGTAATAGTTTGGGTGCATGATGGATTGGCCCCCATGCCGACTACCCTTTCTATTCGCTTTTGTACATTGAAGTGGATGAGAATGCATCGGTTCCCCCGCTCCATCGAAGGTAGAGGTGGCTTTCTTTGTTGATACCTCTACCTTCGACCTTTTGTTCCGGAGTGTTCTCTCGACGATCACGGACAACGACCTCTTGTTAGTGGTGTCGCGAGGATCTACGCGAAGCGCGAAGGTTCAGGTCGCCGCCCTTCTTCCCGGTACCATGAGGCGGATCTCGAGGGCGAGATCCATTGTTAGTGGTGTCGAATTGTGGCATCCCGCAAAACCACTACTAGAAAATCGCGTTGTTTTTGTGCATTGCATCATCATGACCGCATGCTCATGTCATCATGCCACATTGCATTTGAGCATCGTCATCATCTTGCATTTGCTTGCATAAAACTATTTGCAGAAAAACCTATTTTTGTTTTCTAAACGCCTGTCTTCATTCAAACACCAAAACCGGTCTCCGGATTATTTTGTTTTGTCTGCTATTGGTTTGCAGAGGCTTTGTTTTAATCAAATAAAATATTATATTTTTTAGTGGGCGATCGAGCCGGATAGACCAACGACCACCCAGGCCCAAACGCCCAACCCAAAACCCTTTTTCTACCAGCCCTAGTCTACCCACACCCCCCTCCACCTCACCCCAGCCTATCATCTCTCGCCACCTCACCCTCATCCTCATCCCCACCCAACCAGACGCCGCCACTTGGCTCACCTCCTCTCTCCCTCACCTCCACCTCCACCTGGACACACCCTCCCCACCAACCGGCACACGCACGCAGCCCCCCCGGATCCCACCTCCCCCTGACCCGCTCACTCCCTCCGTCCCACGCGTCCCCCAGGCCCCACACCGCCCTGGCCCACCACCTGACGTTCCCCACCCCGTCCTCTTCCTCCCACCTCTCTCACCGCCCGACCGCGTTCCTCCGCCGCCTCTCTCTCACAGCGCTCCGGCCAGACGCTGGCCGCCACTCCCTCTCACCACTGTGACGCCCCGACCTCTGCGCCCAAGACTCCGCCTGCCGCCCGCCTCCCAAGCTCCTCCCCACCGACTGCTCGCCACCAGCCCCCGCTGGCCTCCTCCAGCCGTTGCCGCCCCTCCGCGCCCGCCTCAAGCGGTCCCTGTCGCCATGCCTCCGGTGCCCTCGATTCCGCCCGCCAGCGGCCTCGCCGAGCCCTCCCGTCCACCCGAGACTGTCTGCTCAAGCCGCCGCCAGCCGCCCTTCCTCCTCCTCCGCCGCCTCGCTGCCCTCGCCTGAGCCTCTCCTTCGCTCCTCTCCGCTGTCGCCAGGCCGCCGCTCCTCGGCCAGCGGTAGCCCGCCACGCCTGCGAAGCTTCTGCGCCCTGCCACCATGAAGCGCCGCTCGCCCGTCGCCTCGGCCGCCTGCAAGCTGGGGCTCCCGGCGATGGTCCCGCGCCCGCTTCTCGCATTTCCTCCACCGGAGTGCCCCGCCACCTCCGGCTGCTAGTGCTCGTCGCCGGGCCATCACCAGGACGTTACCTACGTGTTTCTCATCCAAGATCTTCGAAGGCGTACGATGTCAAGTTCCGCCTGACGACGACCCAAGACTGTCTAGAGCAGGTGTACCCAAAGGAAAAATGACAGGAACCATCGGATGTCAAGATCTACGTCAAGGAACGCCATGGTCTTCATGGACACCGGGACCCCCGACTTGGAGACCTTTTCGCCAAGACACTCGAACCCTCGCGGCCTTCCACACGGAGCACCGAGAACTCCTTCTCGAGCCCGACAAGTTCGTCACCAACATCGACATCGGTTCGATGTCGTGCCCTAGGAGACCTTGGCAAGTCACCACCGATCTCAAGGGAGGCTCTCAACAAGATCTTCTTCTCGGAGCCCTAAGAACGTCTCACGGATTCCAAAGACCGGACCCGATAACCGCCAAGGCCGCCGACACGGATACACCGGGTTCTCCGTCAAGTACACCAAGACCGTCGATATGGAACCCAATGACGCCGAGCACTTCGCCGCGGAACGCCAAGATTTACTTCCCGGATTCGACACCCCGAGACCATCACGAGGAGGCGAAACGCCAAGGCCTTCGACACGGAACACTGAACCCCCGACGAACCCCCCGGACGCCAAGACCGACTCGATGGCGCGTGCAAGAGCTCAGAACGACAAGAGCGGCAACCAGACGAGCCCAAGCCCCGACGCTGACCAAGTACTTCCTCCGAACGCCAAGATCTCCGCGTGAGACAAGACCGACAACATGGCACGACCACATGGATGCGACAAGATCTGCCCCGTTGTTCGAGAACGTTCCCGCCGAGACCGCCCCGTCGAACCCTGGACCCTGCCGAACCCCGAACCCCCGGAACCCCAAGATCGTCGAACCCTAATGTGTGACCCCTTTTCCGAGCCCTATTTTATAAATGCTAAACATAAAACCTGTTGCACATTAATTGCCATACTTGCATGTATAATCATGTGGTTTGGGGGCCTTATGCCGATTCACCTCCTAATTAAATATGGGGCCCATATGCGGGCAAATCTAGTCCTATATTGGCCTCATTTAAATTTGTGTAGCGAACCGGTACTATCCTTTGCCATGTTCAAACAACATTTAAATTGTGGGGTAGCTAAACAACATGAACCACCTTATTAATTGTCGGGACCCCGGTTCCACTTAATCTTGCCCAATTGCATCGCATCTTTGCCATGTCATTCATCATACATGCACCATGCCCGATCTTTTGCCGTAGTATTAAATATTGCATCCGGTGTTTCTTCTAGTGTTTTTCTTCTTCGCGGATAAGGCCGTTGAGTTGATGTGAGCTTCGCCCCGATCTTGGGTTGAACCTTCGACAATGTTTTCAGGCGAGCATCTCCCCCTTTCTACCTATCTTACTTTTATAGTATTTATTCCCTCCTGTTGATCTATTGCTATCTGTGTTGTGTTGCTCTAGTTTTCGTACCCGTGATATCCCTTGCAACCCTATATTGCCTTGGACACATCCTATTACCTGTTGTTTGGTAGATAGTTGGACTTGCGCGTTGTAGTCGCTTGCTCTTTTGCTGCTGCGTGTTGTCAAGTGCCACAGTTGTTGATGTATTGCCGCATGTTGAGGTTGGAGATGTTCATGGCTTTACTTATCGATCACTTTAATTCCTGTTTAATAACTAAAATTGAAGTAAGTAAGCAGAGGCATCGGTGGGTGATAGATAATATTTGGTTTCCGAACGCCCACTTGTGTCCCGTAGGACCCCGAGTACTTGATACCTGTTCCTTGATTTATCGCGCTATCCACATCCGGGAGGTATATGGGACCCCCTGAGCCAGAGCTTGATTCAGTCTTATTTCTTGGGGCCACAAACTAGTTTGAGGTTTTATTTACTATCCTGTACTTATGCCATGCTACTACTGTATTTACAATTGTGCGACAGATAGCACTTGTACTGTTTAGGATCGGGACACGATTCCGCGGTGTCGACAAGCCTAGTTTTGGGTTCCCAGTCGTTCACAGCCGTCTACCCAAACCTTGAGTCCGTCTCGGAGCTAGCTTACTTGCTATGGTAAGACTTCAAGGGGTGGCCCCCTGAAATATTTCTGAATCCTGTGATTGCTTTGTCGTGAAAGCCTCGTTGGGTTTTGATTTGGTTTTTCCGAGGTTGATCGAGCGTGTGTTGCTATTGGTGCACCCCGGCCGGGTAAAACTTTCTAAAGCCGTGTCGCATGGATATGGACGACTTGGAGCACAGTATCTCGACCATAGACAAGCATAACTAAAGTAGTACTATAAATGTGACTCTATAATGACTAGTAATCAGCTTCACTATAATGGAATGGCTAAATAAAACTGCCAACAATTGCTTGTTTGGGTCGTCGCCAGCGACCATTGTACCTGCCTAGTAAGTATTGCAACTACAACGGAATGGCTGAATAAAAGTACCAACAACTGCTGGGTTTAAGGGTTATCTCATGCTAATTGTAGTGACTAGTAAGTGTCGCAACTACAACGGAATGGTTAACTAAAAGTGCCCACTGCTTATTTTATCAGGATGATTGTCTATACCTGACTAGTAATTACTGCAACGATAACTGAATAAATAAAACTGCCAACGGTGTGAGTTCCTCGGTTGACTTCCTCGTTTGGTTTCGAGGGGGAAACACCAGGATGGGTTTGTTTGATGGTAGCATCAGGTTGGTTCCGAATAGGTCTTTCTTACCCCTCTCTGATAACCGCTAGTTGTACCGAGTCTCTATAGGTTGTTTAGCGCATGCTGCCGCTGCCGCTTCAGCCCACCATACCTATGTAGGCGAGGACCGCCGAATTCTAGCCTCGCCGTGTACTGGCCTCAGTACTGACGCTCCTCTTTTTCCTTTGCCCTTTGTCGGCACCCCTTTTGTTTAAGCAGGTTTTGAGATCGACGTCGTTAGCAGGGTTACCCTTCCGGCTTGGCCTGGGCAGGGTTATGGACGCCATTGGTTATTCTTCAGGGCTCTTAGCCCCATTTGCATCTTGTCCGTAGCTGGACGCTATATCGTTCTCAAAGTGATTTGGATCTTTGTACTGAATATCTGTATTCTTGACTCATGGAGTCGCTGTTATATATATCTGTTCTGTGGGTCCCATCGAGGACTGTTGTGTAATGTTATTACTTCGTTTTCCACCCGCACGAAAGTGCCTGGTGGGCACCTTTGAATCGTTTCTATGCAGGTTTGGCGGGCTTCGCTAAAGCTTGCATAGGTCCGATTCTGAGGGTGTTACAATTACTAGGGATAATCCCCGATTACCACTATATACTACTACTAGTTCTTTCCTCATTCTTCTTCTACTTCGTCTAGGAGGGCCCTGCCGTGCCATCGTCGCGGCAATGCTTCTTTATGGTCACGGAAGAGCCTCTCTGTCGTCATCGAAGTAGTAGTCCTCGTCCTCGCCTATCTCCTCCTCCTCCTCCCGCCAATCGGACTCGCTGAGACATGCCTACTCCACCACCATCTTGGTCTTCATCGCTGCTGACTTCCGCACCTTCCTTCGCTTGGCCTTCTGCTCTTTACACACCTACAAAGCCTCAAGCTGCTCCCACCAGGACTCAATGATCTTGTCGTCACATGGGCCTTCATCAATGGGGGGATCTAAGTCGTTGCTATTGTCAGTGGGGTCTTTGGATTCATCGAAGTGATAGGAATCAACTTTGGAATCAGGGGAGAGGGGTCATCGCCCAGGTGATGGCAAGGCAAGCAGTCCTTGCTATTGTCGTCGAGGTCGAAGTGCGACCAAGACAATGGGGAATAGGGTCCATGGCTAGGATCAATCTCACAAGTAGGGTTTTTGATAGATAGATTATGATGGGAGTGGGAGTGATAGTCAGAGAATTTTATAGAGAGGATCTTTTATTGATCTTGTAGCGCATGGTATAAGGTAGCAAATTAACCGAACCATATCACAGTGGGAAGTGGAGAAGGAAATCCGGAGATCGATGTGCATGTCTTTATTATCACAAGAGACGACTAGATATGATAATGGTTACGCTAGCGGTGAGGCTGACCTATCCATTGTCATGCACTGGACGGCCAGCCAGCTAGTTACAATATTTTATATCTTCAAATAGAGAGTAAATTTATGTATACCATGTGTCATACAAACAAAAGGAACTTTCCATCCAACTGTACATTATAAAATCCAACGGTCTCAGGTGTTCTCTCATGCATTGACTCATGGCAGCGGAGAAAAGCGGTCCCTGGTCCTCCACAACGACAGGCCGGTATACCCTTATTGCAACAATGATTCTTCCTAACTCAGAGCTTATTCCACGTCCAACACATGTCAGAACGCTCCTAGAATAATATCAAGGAAAGGACAAAAACAAGTTTTGGCCAATGGAACAAGCTCTAGGATGGGGAGAGGTGATGGTGGTCGTATCTTCGGTTTTTCTCCTTCCCGCTCTCCCGATTTGGCAGCCTCTTCAACCTCGCTCGGTCCTCGCCTCCTTTCCTACTGCCCCGGTTTGGCTACTTCCTTAATCTTCCCCTTTGGCCCACTCCTCCTTCTCGGCGGCAACAACTAGAGACAACCAAACTGAGAAGGGCGGGCAAAGAGGTGAGCAGAATGGAGACAAAAGAGAGCGTCAAACCGAGCCAGTTGTAACATCCCAAAAATTACCATTTTGGAATGTTAAATAAAATTAATATTTTGTTGCATGTGTTACAATGTTTGTGTGAATTTAGAAGAAAATAAAACCTTTTTGAGGGCTTATTTGAAAATTTTCTCATCCATGTTCAATTAATGAAATTTTGGGTGAAGAGTTTTAATAAGTCAAATTGTATTTTAGTTCGATCAATTGTTTTCCACCATTTTTGAAATGATAAACATGTATGTGGGTGAAATACTATCTTCTTTTTATTGGAATATTTTGCATTTTGGATATGGGTATATTTAAATTATTTCCCAAAAGAGAAGATGGTAACATAACATCCTCAAATTTAGGTTGGAATGATTTAAATATATTTAGATGGGTCTTTAAGTTATAAAATATTTATGGGAATTATAAAACCCTAAAACCTAATCTTATGGAATTTATAAGGACCATAAACGTTTTTTTGTAAATAAAATGATTTTATACAAATAGATGAAAATATTATTCTTAAAGTCATAATACCTATTTTGTTTTGTCTATGTATTTTTTCATGGATTTTATTGCTAAAGGTTCCATGTTAAAAAAATTAACCTAAATTATACTAAAAGAACCAGGAGATAAGAAATAGAGAACAAAAAAAAATAAAACAAACGTACTGATCGAACCTGACCAAGTGTGGCATGTCCGGTCGTACCAACTTGGCCCAACTCTCTCTGTCACGAGCACGCAGGTATCCAAAACCAATTTACAAAGCGAACCGAACCGTTTTGTTTCTCTCCCTTAGGGTTTGGGCGACTCCCATGGCGATCGTCCGGCACTAGGGTTTGAATCTTCCTTTGAGGCGTGCCCGCGGGTGCGATCTTCCTCTCGTGTCCCCCATCGCTGTGATCGTGCCCTAGACGTTCCACCGACCTCTCTCCGTGCGGATTCGGGGTGATCTCGGGGCTCTCGCAGATTGCTACCCACCCTTGGTCTCGCGGAGGGAACGGAGGGGGTTGTCGATGAAGGGCTCCTCGGAGGCTGATGGGAGGGGCAAGGTAGTGGTTCCGGGCTCTGGTGCAGAGTCCGGCGGGATGGAGGGGAGTGCAGGTTTGGCTCCACCATTGGGGGAGGCGGCATCTGGATCTGAGGACCCTGTCTCAGAGATGATGGTCCGTCTCCGGTTAACCGAGGCAGAAACAGTGGCGGTGATTCTGGAGGATGGAGATGATGACTGCTTGTTCCATTCACCGTGGGCGCTCGTCGGTAAGTTGCTGGCTCCGAACACTTAGCACATCAGCACGATCGTGGCGGCGTTGAGGACGACATGTGGTAATCCTCGTGGTCTCCTGTTTAATTCTGCTGGTGACAATCGGTTCGTAGCTGAATTTGCTACGAAAGCGGACAAGGATCGTGTTGTGGATGGACCCCCTTGGGTGGTCGGAAAACATGCGGTCCTTTTGAAAGATTTCAATATTGATTTGAAGCCGAAGGACATGGTTTTCAATGGGCTGAAGATCTGGGCTAGAATAATCAACTTGCCCTTTGGGTATATGCATAGGAAGTATGGTGCGATCATTGATGGCTCATTCGGCATAGCTGGGAGTGTTCGTGTGGTGGATTGTGATGCTACTGGAAGGTGTTGGGGCAGATTTATGCGTGTCCGAGTGGAGATTGATGTTGACAAACCGCTTTTGCGGGGAGTTATGGTTTTCTCTCAAAGGAGGAATGTGTCGGAATGGTTTGAGGTGCAATATGAGCACCTCCCTCATTATTGCTTCTCATGTGGTATGGTCGGCCACTCTTCAATTGAGTGTAAGAAACCCGGAGTTCGGGATGATAGTGGAAGGTTGCCATACTCGGCTGACTGGCTATGTGCCCCGGATGATCGTAAGAAGAAACAGCAGGGGACAGCTGAAGGGGTTCGTAGCATGGAAAACAAAATTTTCTATCGCATACAAACAAAGAAGCCAAGATCTATCTACTATATTGTAGCAACGAGTCGATGGAATAACTCACCCTCGAAGATTCCAAAGTGTTTAACGAGATCGAATTCTCGTGGGTGATGTAGTCGTACTCTTTCCGATCTCAAGATTGCGTAGACGATCCTTCCGTGCTGCGTTCGGCGCTTCCGCATCGGTCACACGTTCGGTTCGATGAAGACCTTCCTCTCCTTATTCCGATAGCAATGGAGGTTATAACACTCTCCTCGCGATTCCGGCCTGACGTGGTACGGAAGTAGAGGGAGATCTCGCGAGCTTTCCTTGGCCGGGCGGTATGGTGGACTATGAGAGAGCCTCGGTGATCTAGGGTTTAGACGCACCAAGGAGGAGGCAAGGCCGGCGGCTAGGGTTAGGGTTTAGAGGGGCGTGGTGTTGTGTCTAGGAGGGGCAGCCCTGCCCCTCCTTATATAGGTGGAGGGGGCGCGCCAAGGGGAGGGGAGTCCCTCCCCAACTCGTTCTCCAAGTGGGCCGGCGGTGGAGGGAGGGAACTCCTCCCCAAGTAGGTTTCCTACTCTCCCTCCACCAAACAAAATAGCCGTTTGACTTTTCAAATTGGTGTTTGACTTTTCAAACTAGGATTTGATTTATCCCTTTATTTTGTTCAGCGATGACACCTAGTACATGATGCAACCATTCCAACTTGTTATGACACATTCATGTACCCTTCCCCTCCGGAGTGCCGGACATTCCGGAACCTTCTAGAACATTCCCGATGAAAACACCGGAACCATTCTCCAACCCCGAAACAGGACTTTCCTTATATGAATCTTATTCTCCGGACCATTCTGGATCTCCTCGTGATATCCCGGATCCCATATGAGACTCCGAACAACATTCGGTCTCTTACTCATCATTCCATAACTACTCAACAACGTCGAATCCTTAAGTGTGTCTCCCTACGGTTCGTGAATTATGCGGACATGATCGAGACACTTCTCCGAACAATAACCAATAGAGGAATCTGGAAATTCATATGGCTCCCACATATTTCTACGATTACTTTGCGATCGAATGAACCACTTACATACGATACCAATTTCCCTTTGTCTCACGATAGTTTACTTATCCGAGGTTATGATCGTCGGTATCTCTGCATACCTAGTTCAACCTCAATTCTTGATAAGTACTCTTTTCTCGTTCCCATGATATGTGATCCCTTGTGAGCCAGTCACATGCTTGCAAGCTAATTGGATGACATTCCACCGAGAGGGCCCAGAGTATATCTATCCGTCATATGGATGGACAAATCCCACTCTTGATCCATGTGTTTCAACCAATACTTTCCGAACACTCAATACCACCTTTATAGCCACCCAGTTACGGTGTGGTGTTTGATGTCATCAAATCATCCTTCCGGTGAAGGTGATATGCATGATCTCATGGTTGAAGGAATTAGGTTACTATGTATCAGAAAGCATATAGCAATTGAACTATTAAAATGACTTGATCTTTATGCTACGCTTATCTATAGGAGTATGTCCATCATATCATTCTCCTAACGATATGATCTTGTTGTTAATAACATCACAATGTTCATGATAGGGAAACCACAATCATTTATTAACCAACAAGCTAGTATTATAAAGAGGCTTTACTAGGGAATCTATTTTAGTTTACAAATCACACAAGTATTAATGTTTCCTTGTTAATACTATTATAGCATGAATGTAAACATTTATCATAAACACAAAGATATAATAATAACTATATTTATTATTGCCTCTAGGGCATATCTCCAACAGTCTCCCACTTGCACTAGAGTCAACTATTCTAGATTACATGGTAATATACCGAACACCCATGGCAGTTTGGTGTTGGTCATGTTTTGCCCTCGGGAGAGGTTTAGTCAACGGATCCGCCACATTCAGATCTGTGTGTACTTTGCAAATCTTTATGTCCCCATCTTGGACATGTTCTCGAATAGCATGAAAACGTAGCTTGATATGCTTCAGCTTCTTGTGTGACCTTGGTTCTTGCGCATTGGCTATGGCACCCATGTTATCACAGTAGATAGACATTGGGTCCAACGCACTTGGAACCACACCGATCTCTGTAATGAAATCTTTCATCCATATCGCTTCTTGTGAAGCCTCCGAAGCAGCCATGTATTCCGATTCAGTTGAAGATCTCGCCACAACGCTTTGCTTTGCACTCCTCCAGCTAACTGCTGCACCATTCAAAGTAAATACGTATCCAAATTGTGATTTAGAATCATCCGGATCGGTGTTCCAACTAACATCGGTGTAACCATTAACAACGAGCTGTTCATCACCTCCATAAGAAAGAACCATATCCTTAGTTCTTCTCAAGTACTTAAGGATGTTTTTGACCGCTGTCCAATGATCCACTCCTGGATCACTTTGATATCTGCTAGTCAAACTAACAGCATATGCAATGTCGGGTCTAGTACATAGTGTGGCATCCCGCAAAACCACTACTAGAAAATCATGTTCTTTTTGTGCATTGCATCGTCATCATCATGCATGTGTTTGTCTGAAACTATTTCCAATAAGCCTATTTTTTTTTCTAAAAATGCCCTTCTCTTATTTCAAAATAAGTCTTATAATTACCTGTCAAATTATTGCCTAAAAGTTAATTGCTAAAAAGATTTAAACTAAAAACCACCCCGTAAATATTTTACAAACTAACAAAATCCCCAAAACCCTAATCCTATATCTACCCAATCCTAGTCTACCCACCACTCACAGCTCGCCACCTCACCCCTCCCCCAATTTCCTACCCACCTGCCACCTCATCAATCCACCCTCTCTTCCCCTCTTTTTCTCCCCACACCCCCTTCTTCCCCCCCCTCTCTCCCACTTACACCCCAGCCCACACCTCCTCCTGGACCCACTCCCAACCCTCTCTCTCTCACCAACCCACTTTGCCCACCTCCCACTTACCCCGGCCCACCTGGGCCGTCCCAGCCCCCAGCGCTCCTCTACCCGACCCCACCACCTGGCCCACCACCACCTCTCTCCTCCCCACTGACGCCTCCCTCACCCCGCGCCCTCTCCTTCTCCTTTTCCTCCGGCCCCGCCTCCTCCTCCCATCGCCGTCGACCTCCGGCCTCTCCCTCTCTCCCGCCACCGCCCCTCTCCTCCCTCCAGGCCTGCCTCCACGCCCTTCGCCCTTCTCCTCCCGCCGCGTCTCCTTCCTCTGCTCCTCCCTCATGGCGATCACAGCCTCCTCCCCTCGGCCTCTCCGCCACAGTCCGCCTCGCGGTCCTCCTCCGCGTCCCGACCTCCGCCGCCTCTGCTCCCTCGCCCACTGAGCAACCCCCTCCTCGGCCTCCTCTCCACCTCGTGACTCAGCCTCCGCCTCCCTTGGCCCGCGCTCCTCGCCCGCGCCGCTCGTCTCCCTCGCCGTCTTGCGCCTGCCCCAAGCTGCCTCCCGCCCGCTCGAGTTCCCGCGCCCACCGCGCCTCGCCGCATCCGTGCCTCCTCCTCTGCTGGCCGCCAGCCCTTGTGCCGCCAGCGCCGCCTCCTCCTCCTCCGCCACGGCCCGTGCTCCGGCAGGCCCCCTCGGAGCTCCGCCGGTAGCCTCTCCCTCCCGCTCGGCCGCGCCCCCCGCCTCTCACCTTGCTCCGCTCCTCCACAAGATCCGTCGCCATGCTCGCTCCGGTGCCCGCGCGGCTCTCCTCCGACCGGCGTCGTCCCCGCGAGGAACCGCTGCATCCCGCTGCTCTCTGGCCGGTGCGCCGACTGCGCCCCTCCGTCTGCAGTACCAGGTCGGGTTGGTGCCGTCCTGATGGCGTCTAGTTGCTGTGTGGTGGTTGTTGGATAAGTGACATTGCCCCGGGATGTTTCGGTTCATCCGTCGCCACTGGCCAATGCTGATCGAGAGGCAGACCGAACCCGATAACCGCCAAGGCCGCCATCACGGGATACACCGAGATCTCCATCGAGGACACCTAGACCGTCGACATGGAACCAAATGACGTCAAGTTCTTAATCCCGGCACGCCAAGTTCTTCCTCTCGAACCCGAAGACGCCGAGATTCGGGACGCCAAGATCTCCGCTGTGAAACGACCAGACCAACAACACGGACCCGACAAGATCTTCGCGACGACAAGATCGACCGCGTGGAACCAAGACCTCCGGCACGTCACGACAAGTTCTCCATCTCGTATCCGACCCCGCTGATCCCGTCGAACCCTGAGCCCCTGTCGAACCCCGACCCCCCCGGAACCCCAAGTTCGTCGAGACCCCCTAATGTGTGAACCCAAACCCGAGACCTTATTTTATTGAATGATATATACTTATTGCATATTAATTGTCATACTCGCATGCATATTTGTGTGGTTTGGGGGCCTTATGCCGATTCACCTCATAATTAAATATGGGGCCCATATGCGGACAAATCTAGTCTTATATTGGCCTCATTTAAATTTGTGTAGCGAACCGGTGCTGTCTTTTGCCATGTTAAAACCACATTTAAATTGCGGGGTATCTAAACAACTTGAACCGTTTAATTAATTGTCGGAACCCCGGTTCCACTTAACATGACCTAATTGCATCGCACCTTTGCCATGTCATACGTCATACATGCATCATGCCGATCTTCTGCCGTTGTATTAAATATTGCATCCGGTGTTTCTTCTAGTGTTTTGCTTCTTCGGATAAGGCCGTTGAGTTGATGTGAGCTTCGCCCGATCTTGGTTGAACCTTCGGCAATGTTTTCAAAGAGCATCTCCCCTTTCTACCTATCTTACTTTTATAGTATTTATTCCCTCCTGTTGATCTATTGCTATGTGTTGCGATGCTCTAGTTTTCGTACCCGTGATATCCCTTGCGACCTATATTGCCTTGGACACATCCTATTACTGTTGTTTGATAGATAGTTGGACTTGCGGCGTCGTAGTCGCTGGCTCAAGTGCTGTTGTGTCGTCAAGTGCCACAGCTTGTTGGAGTATTGCCGCATGTTGATGTTGGAGATGATCATGGCTTTACTTATCTCACTTTAATTCTGTTTAACAACTAAAATTGGAGTAAGTAAGCGAGCACGGTGGGCAATAGATGTTATTTGGTTGTTAACCGTCCACTTGTGTCCGTGGGACCCCAAGTGCTTGATACTGTTCCTTGATTTATCGCTATCCACATCCGGAGGATTATGGGACCCCAGCGAGCTTGATTCATCTTATTTCTTGGGGCCACAACTAGTTTGAGGTTTTATTTACTATCCTGTACTTATGCCATACTCGCTTTATTTACAATTGTCGAGGAGCACACCATCTTGTTAGGAATTGTGACCCGTTTACTGGGTATCGACAAGCCAGTTTGGGTTCCCGCTTCATGGCCCCACAAACCTCGGGTCCGTCTCGAAGTCAGCTAACTTCGTTGCGGGTGTACTCCAAGGGGTGGCCCCCTGAAATATTTCTGAATCCTGTGATTGCTTTGTCGTGAAGGCCTCGTTGGGTTTTGATTTGGTTTTTCCGAGGTTGATCGAGTGTGTGTTGCTATTGGTGCACCCGGGGTAAAACTTTCAAAGCCGTGTCATGATTATGGACGACTTGGAGCACAGTATCTCGATCATAGATAACTATAACTAAAGTAGTGCTATAAATTTGACTTTATCCCTGACTAGTAATCAGCTTCACTATAATGGAATGGCTAAATAAAACTGCCCACAATTGCTTGTTTGGGAGTCACTTGCGACCATTATACCTGACTAGTAAGTATTGCAACCACAACGGAATGGCTAAATAAAAGTACCAACAACTGCTGGGTTTTGGGTTATCTCATGCTAATTGTATCTGACTAGTAAGTGTCGCAACTACAACGGAATGGTTAACTAAAAGTGCCCACTGTTTATTTTATCAGGATGACCATCTATACCTGACTAGTAATTGCTGCAGCGATAATGAATAAAAGCGCCAAGCTGTGAGTTCCTCGTTTGACTTCCTCATTTGGTCTCGAGGGGGAAATACCAGGATGGGTTTGTTTGATGGTAGCATCAGGTTGGTTCTGAATAGGTCTTTCTTATCCCTCTCTGATAGCCGCTTGGTTGTATCGAGTCTCTATAGGTTGTTTAGTGCATCTTCTGTGTCTCTTGGCCTCGATCTTGGCCTCCTCTTTTCCTTTGCCTTTCGGCACCCTTTTTGTTTAGCAGGTTTTGAGATCGGCGCCGTTAGCGGGGTTACCCTTCCGGCTTGCTGGCAGTTATGGACGCCATTGGTTATTCTTCGGGCTCTTAGCCCCATTTGCATCTTGTCGTAGTGGACGTATCATTCAAGGTGATTTGGATCTTCGTATTGTATATCTGTATTCTTGACTCATTGAGTCATTATATATATCTGTTATGTGGGTCCCATCGAGGACTGTTGTGTAATGTTATTACTTCGTTTTCCACCCGCATGAAAGTGCCTGGTGGGCACCTTTGAATCGTTTCTATGCGGGTTTGGCGGGTTTCTAAAACTTGCATAGGTCGATTCGGAGGGTGTTACAGAGTGGTATCGAGCTCGTGATTGCGATACCCACAAGTCCACTGTAGGATAACCTAGCTAACGGCAAGTAGAGTGTCAAAACTATTTTTGAAAAATCGGTTGGATAGTTCGATTAGATCTAATTTTACTCCTTACCCTCTGCTGCTCTCCTCTCACCTCTGCGTGTTTTGAATCCGCTCTCTTCTCTCTCTTGAGTCCGATTTCTCGTGGTTGGGTTCCATCGTACCTTCAGGGTTTCGCTTCCTCCTTTGGTAACGGTGTTGCTACATCTGGTCTTCATGCTATCCGAGGAACCCTTCGTCTGGTGGACTTCTCTTTGTTCCTTCTCGTGCCTTCCGGTGTTTTCCGACGCGACGACATCATCTACGCTAGATCCGATGCAGAGTCTGCATCCCTCCTTTGTTTCCGAACCTCGCTAGATCTTCAGTCTGAATTCCGAGAGTTGGTTGCATGATCCGCCTATTCGTGTGCAGAATAATGGTTTGAGTGCGGGATGGAGTAGCTACCATGCCACTACTCTTATCATTCGCTCTTGTACATTGAATTGGTGAATTAATGTGATTTCACTCTTTCCCCGGAAGCTAGAGGTGGCTTTATTGGTTGATACCTCTACCTTCGCCTATGTTTTCCGGAGTGTTCTCTCGACGATCACGGACAACAACTCTTGTTAGTGGTGTCGCGAGGATCTACGCGCAGCGAGAAGGTGCAGGTCGCCGCCCTTCCTTCCGATACCATGAGGCGGATCTCGAGGGCGAGATCCATTGTTAGTGGTGTCGAATTGTGGCATCCCGCAAAACCACTACTAGAAAATCGCGTTGTTTTTGTGCATTGCATCGTCATCATCATGCATGTGTTTGTCTGAAACTATTTCCAATAAGCCTATTTTTGTTTTCTAAAAATGCCCTTCTCTTATTTCAAAATAAGTCTTATAATTACCTGTCAAATTATTGCGTAAAAGTTAATTGCTAAAAAGATTTAAAATAAAAACCACCCCGTAAATATTTTACAAACTAACAAAAGCCCCAAAACCCTAATCCTATATCTACCCAATCCTAGTCTACCCACCACTCACAGCTCGCCACCTCACCCCTCCCCCAATTTCCTACCCACCTGCCACCTCATCAATCCACCCTCTCTTCCCCTCTTTTTCTCACCACAGCCCCTTCTTACCCCCTCTCTCTCCCTCCCACTTACACCCCTGGCCCACACCCTCCCTGGACCCACTCCCCACTCCCCAACCCTCTCTCTCTCACCAGTGACCACCTCCCACTTACACCCAGACCCCATGGGCCCGTCCACCAGCTCCTCTACCCGACCCCCCCACCTGGCCCACCACCACCTCTCTCCTCCCACCGGCCCCTCACCCCTCTCCTTCTCCTTTTCCTCAGGCCCGCCTCCTCCTCCCATCGACCTCGGCCTCGCCCTCTCTCCGTGGCCGCCCCTCTCCTCCCTCCGCCACTGCCTCCACCGCCCTTCGCCCGCTTCTCCTCCTCCTCGCGTCTCCTTCCTCCGCTCTCCTCCATGGCGACCGCCCAGCCTCCTCCTCGGCCTCTCCGGCCCACCGCCAGATCCGCGGTCCTCCTCACCACGTCCCGACCTCCGCTCGCGCCTCTGCTCCTCGCCCAGCAACCCCCTCGTCGGCGCCTCGCCCGCCTCCTCCACATCCCGCCTCCTTGCGCGCTCTCGCCGTCTCCGCCTCGCCGTCATGCGCCGTGCCCCCCAAGCTGCCTCCCGCCCGGCTCGAGTTCCCGCGCCACCCGGCGCTCGCGCATCCGTGCCTCCCTCTCTGGCGGGCCCGTCGCCACTTGTGCCGCCTTAGCGCCTCTCCTCCTCGCCTTCATCCGCGGCCCGTGCTCGGCAGTCCCTCGAACTCCGCGGTCGCCTCCCTCCCGCTTCGCCCCGCCTCTCACCTCGCTCTGCCTCCTCCGCTCCTCCACAAGCTCCGCCGCCATGCTCGCTCCGGCGCCCGCGCGTCCCTCCTCCGGCCGGCGTCGTCCCCGCAAGGCACCGCTGCATCCCGCTGCTCTCCGGCCGGTGCGCCGACTGCGCCCCTCCGTCTGCAGTACCAGGTCGGGTTGGTGCCGTCCTGATGGCGTCTAGTTGCTGTGTGGTGGTTGTTGGATAAGTGACATTGCCCCGGGATGTTTCGGTTCATCCGTCGCCACTGGCCAATGCTGATCGAGAGGCAGACCGAACCCGATAACCGCCAAGGCTGCCGTCACGGATACACCGAGATCTCCATCGAGGACACCTAGACCGTCGACATGGAACCAAATGACCTCAAGTTCTTCGTCCCGGCACGCCATGTTCTTCTTCTCGAACCCGAAGACGCCGAGATTCGGGACGCCAAGATCTCCGCCGTGAAACGACCAGACCAACAACACGGACCCGACAAGATCTTCGCGATGACAAGATCGACCGCGTGGAACCAAGACCTCCGGCACGTCACGACAAGTTCTCCATCTCGTATCCGACCCCGCTGATCCCGTCGAACCCTAAGCCCCTGTCGAACCCCGAACCCCCCGGAACCCCAAGTTCGTCGAGACCCCCTAATGTGTGAACCCAAACCCGAGACCTTATTTTATTGAATGATATATACTTGTTGCATATTAATTGTCATACTTGCATGCATATTTGTGTGGTTTGGGGGCCTTATGCCGATTCACCTCATAATTAAATATGGGGCCCATATGCGGACAAATCTAGTCTTATATTGGCCTCATTTAAATTTGTGTAGCGAACCGGTGCTGTCTTTTGCCATGTTAAAACCACATTTAAATTGCGGGGTATCTAAACAACTTGAACCGTTTAATTAATTGTCGGAACCCCGGTTCCACTTAACATGACCTAATTGCATCGCACCTTTGCCATGTCATACGTCATACATGCATCATGCCGATCTTCTGCCGTTGTATTAAATATTGCATCCGGTGTTTCTTCTAGTGTTTTGCTTCTTCGCGGATAAGGCCGTTGAGTTGATGTGAGCTTCGCCCCGATCTTCGGTTGAACCTTCGGCAATGTTTTCAGGCGAGCATCTCCCCCTTTCTACCTATCTTACTTTTATAGTATTTATTCCCTCCTGTTGATCTATTGCTATCTGTGTTGCGATGCTCTAGTTTTCGTACCCGTGATATCCCTTGCAGACCTATATTGCCTTGGACACATCCTATTACCTGTTGTTTGATAGATAGTTGGACTTGCGCGTCGTAGTCGCTGGCTCAAGTGCTGTTGCGTGTCGTCAAGTGCCACAGTTGTTGGAGTATTGCCGCATGTTGATGTTGGAGATGATCATGGCTTTACTTATCGCTCACTTTAATTCCTGTTTAACAACTAAAATTGGAGTAAGTAAGCAGAGGCACAGGTGGGCAATAGATGTTATTTGGTTGTTAACCGTCCACTTGTGTCCCGTAGGACCCCGAGTGCTTGATACCTGTTCCTTGATTTATCGCGCTATCCACATCCGGGAGGATTATGGGACCCCCCCCCCCTGAGCCAGAGCTTGATTCAGTCTTATTTCTTGGGGCCACAACTAGTTTGAGGTTTTATTTACTATCTGTACTTATGCCATGCTCTTGCTTTATTACGATTGTGCGAGGAGCACATCTTGTTAGGAATTGTGACCCGTTTATGCGGTATCGACAAGCCCAGTTTGGGTTCCCGATGCTTCTGACCCCCACAAACCTCGGGTCCGTCTCGAAGTCAGCTAACTTTGTTGCGGGTGTACTCCAAGGGGTGGCCCCCTGAAATATTTCTGAATCCTGTGATTGCTTTGTCGTGAAGGCCTCGTTGGGTTTGGTTTTTCCGAGGTTGATCGAGTGTGTGTTGCTATTGGTGCACCCCGGCCGGGTAAAACTTTCTGAAAGCCGTGTCCGCGGTTATGGACGACTTGGAGCACAGTATCTCGATCATAGACAACTATAACTAAAGTAGTGCTATAAATTTGACTTTATCCCTGACTAGTAATCAGCTTCACTATAATGGAATGGCTAAATAAAACTGCCCACAATTTCTTGTTTGGGAGTCACTTGCGACCATTGTACCTGACTAGTAAGTATTGCAACCACAACGGAATGGCTAAATAAAAGTACCAACAACTGCTGGGTTTTGGGTTATCTCATGCTAATTGTATCTGACTAGTAAGTGTCGCAACTACAACGGAATGGTTAACTAAAAGTGCCCACTGTTTATTTTATCAGGATGACCATCTATACCTGACTAGTAATTGCTGCAACGATAACTGAATAAGTAAAACTGCCAACTGTGTGAGTTCCTCGTTTGACTTCCTCATTTGGTCTCGAGGGGGAAATACCAGGATGGGTTTGTTTGATGGTAGCATCAGGTTGGTTCCGAATAGGTCTTTCTTATCCCTCTCTGATAGCCGCCAGTTGTATCGAGTCTCTATAGGTTGTTTAGTGCATCTTTGCCGCTGCGCTTGATCCACCATACCTATGTGGCGAGGACCGTCGAATTCTAGTCTCGCCGTGTCTTGGCCTCGATCTTGACGCTCCTCTTTTTCCTTTGCCCTTTGTCGGCACCCCTTTTATTAAAGCAGGTTTTGAGATCGACGCTGTTAGCAGGGTTACCCTTCTGGCTTGGCCTGGGCAGGTTTATGGACGCCATTGGTTATTCTTCAGGGCTCTTAGCCCCATTTGCATCTTGTCCGTAGTCGGACGCTGTATCATTTCCAAGGTGATTTGGATCTTCGTATTGTATATCTGTATTCTTGACTCATTGAGTCGCTGTTATATATATCTGTTCTGTGGGTCCCATCGAGGACTGTTGTGTAATGTTATTACTTCGTTTTCCACCCACACGAAAGTGCCTGGTGGGCACCTTTGAATCGTTTCTATGCGGGTTTGGCGGGTTTCGCTAAAACTTGCATAGGGCCGATTCGGAGGGTGTTACACATAGCATGGCATACATTAGAGATCCTATGGCTGAGGCATAGGGAGTTTTACTCAACCGTTCTCTATCTTCTGCCGTTGTCGGACTTTGAGTTTTACTCAACGTCGTATTGGGCAACATGGGCAAGAACCCTTTCTTGCTATCTTACATTCCAAACCTCTTTAGAACTTTGTCCAAATATGTACTTTGTGACAATGATATTAGGCGTCTAGATCTATCTCTATAAATCTTTATGCCCAATATGTAAGATGCTTCGCCAAGATCTTTCATTGAAAAACTATTATTCAAATATTCCTTGACACTATTAAGAAGGTCTACATCATTCCCAATCAACAATATGTCATCTACATATAGTATTAAGAATGCTACAGAGCTCCCACTCACTTTCTTGTAAATACAAGTTTCTCCATAAGTTTGTATAAAACCAAAACTTTTGATCACCTTATCAAAACGTTGATTCCAACTTCGGGATGCTTGCTTCAATCTATATATGGACCGTTGAAGTTTGCATACCTTGTTAGCATCTTTAGGATCGACAAAACCTTTGGCTTGCATCATATACAACTCTTCATCAATGTCTCCATTGAGGAACACTGTTTTGACATCCATCTGCCATATCTCATAATCGTAATTTGCAGCGATTGCTAACATAATCCGTATAGACTTTAGCTTTGCTACTGGTGAGAAAGTCTCATCGTAGTCAATTCCTTGAATTTGTCGAAACCCTTTTGCGACAAGTCGAGCTTTATAGACAGTAACATTACCATCAGCATCTGTTTTCTTCTTGAAAATCCATTTATTCTCGACAGCCTTCCGGCCATCCGGTAAGTCCACCAAAGTCCATACTTGGTTTTCGTACATGGATCCAATCTCGGATTTCATGGCTTCTTGCCATTTATTGGAATCTGGGCTCATCATCGCTTCCTCATATGTCGCAGGGTCATCGGTGTTGTCCACCAACATGACACTTATAACGGGATCATACCAATTAGGAGTGGTACGAGTTCTCGTTGACCTGCGAGGCTCTGTAGCAACTTCAACCGAAGTTTCATGATCATCATCATTAGCTTCCTCTCTTATTGGTGCAGGCACCACATGAACTTCTTCCGGTGCTGCGCTACTCGCAAGTTCGAGAGAAGGTTCGACAACCTCGTCGAGTTCTACTTTCCTTCCAGTCACTTCTTTCGAGAGAAATTCCTTCTCCATAAAGGATCCATTCTTGGCAACGAAGATTTTTCCTTCGGATCTATGATAGAAGGTATATCCAATAGTTTCCTTTGGGTATCCTATGAAGACGCATTTTTCCGCTCTGGGTTCAAGCTTGTCCGGCTGTAACTTCTTTACATAGGCTTCGAAACCCCAAACTTTAAGGAACAATAATTTAGGTTTCTTCCCAAACCATAATTCATACGGTGTCGTTTCAATGGATTTAGATGGTGCCCTATTTAAAGTGAATGCAGCTGTTTATAATGCGTAACCCCAAAATGATAGCGGTAAATCTGTAAGTGACATCATAGAACGAACCATATCTAAGAGAGTTCGATTACGACATTCGGACACACCATTACGCTGTGGTGTTCCCGGCAGTGTCAATTGTGAAAGTATTCCGCATTTCTTCAAATGCTCGCCAAACTCGTAACTTAGATATCCTCCACGATCAGAACGTAGAAATTTAATCTTCTTGTTACGTTGATTCTCAACCTCACTTTGAAATTCCTTAAACTTCTCAAAAGTTTTGGACTTATGTTTCATGAAATAGATATACCCATATCTACTCAAGTCATCCGTGAAGGTAAGAACATAACGATAACCACCGCGTGATGCTACACTCATTGGACCACACACATCGGTATGTATGATTTCCAATAAGTC